>OW203893.1:6734358-8048733 GCA_934046635.1 Buathra laborator | reverse complement strand
TTCGTTGTATTATTTATAATTTCCGACGGAAACGCGATAGTTGGATGCGCATGGGCACAGAACGACACAGGGGATTCGTAACTTCGAGATGAGAAGTTTACGATGCACCTGTGGAAGAGCCGCCAACGGACTCGGGAGCCTCTGAAATTCTTTCTTTTTTTTTTTTTTGTTTCCTTTTTCATTTTGTTTCTTGACTAAACGAACGTACGTTCTAACGTCCGTACTTAACGTGACAGGTAATATAGCTTTGATGCGAGAAGTCGGAAGAAACAATGGCTTAGGTGCCAACGCAACTTACCACTGTTATGCCTCTCATCTTCTTCTCTCTCTCGTTGTCTACATCTTTTACATCCTTCCCTCCGCGCTAAGTTTCATTTCAATCATCCTGCCGTGATAGCTCTCGGCTGTGAAACCGAGAGAAGGATTCACCAGGATTTTATCTCCATCAGTCACAATACTTATTTGCCATCTGCATTCTCACAATATGCAACGGTTCTCCGTTAGCGAAGAAACGTCGAAAATGTACTATTCGTCATCGATAAGTGCCAATTTCACGAGATCTATCGAAGTATCGCAGACAGAAAGGGCGGGATAAGCAAAGATCTTCCCTCGGGTAATCTAATCGCCCGAAAATATCCTTGGAAATGAAATTGATAGTGGAAAAATCGCGATTGGATTGATTTTGCGAGAGTGAAGCTTACGTAGATGTCTCGGAAAATCCTGACGTTCCTTGAACCACTGTACGACGTTGGGGCCGTCACCCTCGCAAGAGCGTGCCGACTGAGGAGGAAAATGAACCGCGAGAGAGAGACTCCGGTCGGATAAGGGCGCAGACCATGCCAGAGAGAGAGTTACGTGACGTCGTAGGGAATCGCGTGCCGATAGCTCACCAGACCATTCGGACGCGCTTCACTGGTGTAGTTGCACTGTTTGCAGCGAGGTTTGCAGAAGTGCACGAGAGGGACAGAATGTTTGAAAGGCGGAAAGAGCAAAAGAGAGACAGGCCTCGGGTAAATCTACACACGAGGACTACTCTACCACTGATACTACTTATACATAGTATCCTACTTGCATGTACGTATAATAGATGTGTACCAGTTGAAACACCAAAGCAACGAGTGAACTCACTGACTGTAAATGTCAGCCGTTTCCCGGCATTCCGTCTGAATTTTGCACGCGAGCACAGATGCAGCTCACGCGGTGATGGCAGCTCGCGAGGGACCGTAACAACGTTGGCACCGTAGTGCCGCTGCCCTTTCGCTATACGTTCTGCCACTATGCTGTATGAGCCATTTTACGATGCGACAGTAGTACACGCGTACACTATTTTGCGAAATGAGGAAAGACGGCAAGCTAACAGGGGGTTCGTTTCGCATTTATATCAACATCGGTCACTCGTTCGTGATAAAGATTGTGTAGAGTCACTTCGTGGATAAAGGCGAAATGTGAAAGAGCAGTTCAAATAAAATCGATCACAAAACCTACTCGATGTATCTGAAAAAGAAAATACGAGAGTTTGCCGATGGACTGGATGGTGAAGTAGAACATACTATAATTTACTATATCGTCCAATTTCCGGTACGGACTCCCTCGACCACCCCGTGAAATTCTAAAGACGCACGCAAGACACGCAGAGCCATTATTACAATTTCACGGTTAGAATCAGTTCTTCCCTCGCGGTCGAGAGAAATATTTTTCTCCCTCTCTTGTCGCTCGCTTCTTCAAGGGCCACGAACATCCTCCTAATGAGTCTCGAGGATCTTTGTCGCTCTCACGTTCCCGACATTCCCGCGAATAAAGCGAAGGCGAACCGAAGATCAAAGCCGGAAAGAAACTCGTCGACGAGATGAGACACACGAAGTCTTCCGGACGCAACGGGTGAACTTCTTCTTGATCTTTTTTTTTTCAATTTTTTTTTTCGTACTGTCGTTCTAACCGACAAGTATTTTTCCAGCAATGTTCTGGGTCACCTCACTGGAGAAGCTTCGCTCTGTCGTTGATTCTCAAGCTTCGACGCCCAAAAAGATTGCAAAGGGACCGTAAACGTCCTTTGTGCGTCTTCAATCTTTTTGCACCGCTGCATGTTTTTGTCACATCATTTTTTTTTGTCCAGGATTCGAGATAAAAATTATTTTTTACACAGGAAAGAGTCGCAATGATTTTATTATTGTCTAATTATTATCATTGGCTCAACGTAATTGTTCATAGATCTCCATGTTCGAAGTTATTTTTTTACCTCCCTTCCTCCCTTCATCGACGTTGAACGCAGACGTATTTTCCCAGCAATGTATCATATTCGTAAAATTTCCAAGGTGAAAAGATCTGTTATGTGTGCCAAACACACACACGGAATATATTCTCCAATTATTGTAATTGGCTTCTCTCGTTCAAAGCAATTGCACATAATTCTTAATGTTTGAACTGCCACTTCACCTAGAAGAAGTTCATTCATATACTTGAAAATTATCTCATCTGTGTCGACGACACACGTTGTCTTTATCGTCGTATATCGCTATTCTAATTATTCTAATTAGCCTTTAGCATTGTCCCTTCTTATTCATCTTCTTCCACACCAGGTTCCTCCTTCTCCGACCGAACGTTCGAAAATTCCCAACGGTCTTGTCCTTCGAGCATCAGAGCTGAGTAGCGTCACGCCTGTAAAGTCTCGTACGTGCGTCTACCAAGCAGTTTGACAAGAGCGAAGAATAGAACGAGATGAGAATGAAGGTGAAGGGAAAGAGGACGAGAGAAGCTCGAGAAGGGAAAGAGCGAGACGGCGTAGAGGTCGCGTATACTTGAGACTCTTACACGGCCTCTCGCATCACATATTCTCTCTTCTCTTCTCGTTTATGCACCTATATTACTGTTATATTCTTCTCCTCATGTTATATCTCTCCACCCTTTAATACTACGCTCGGATAAACGCCGTCCTGTCTTACGGTCTGTGACGCGGCAATTTAGGCATTTGACCCACGGGTTCTCGGGGTTCAGCTGTTTAACCTCCGTGCAATGTCTCTGTCCGCTGAGGAGGAGGCATCCTCTGTACTCTCTTCTTCTCGTGTGTCTCAAATCCCCCCCATTCCCCACCCCAACTAACCGCCCGACAACTTGTGCGCTCTTCTGCATCGTTTCTACGCTCTCGACGGAGCGCCCACACGCTCCCGTAATATAACATTCCCCGACATTCCTCCGCGTTCCCGACCCATACAGCGCTACCACGTATACAGTGTCGTATTGTACGCGTTTGGCCGTTTAAGTTTGCACCTATGAACGGGAGTTTGCTGTTGTCGTTACACGATGCCATGTAACGAGGGACAAGTTACTTCTTACCTACCTGAATTCCTTCGCCATTTTGGAATCGCTGATGTTCATGAACAATCAGAATTATTCGAGGGATACGAAGATTATTCATGGATATTTCTGTAAATGAAGGTGATGTCCTATGTCGGGAGTTTACTTTATCTCGCTATTAACATAATTGTTAAAACACCTCATTAATGTTCGAAGTTTTTCGGAATGCCTTAACCATCATCATTTCAATCGCAAAGCAACTAAATTAGTTTTTCCGTTCTATTACAGTAACGAAAGTCTGTAAACGTAGCGAATATCAATTAAGCTACAAAGTTGGAAGGATAGAATTGCCCTCTCGTGTTTTTGTTCCATCAGACAGACACAGTTGGTCATGGCAGAGTATTACATTAGGTACGCTTACGGCTATACGTGAGAAAATAAGGAACAACTTCGATACGGAGAGAGCGGTAGAGGGAGTTTAGCGATACAAGATTAGCAAGGGGGCGAGGGAAAATAATGGAAATAACGAGGTCAAAGTGGTCCGCCCCTTCTGTTATACGCCGCTCGCGCGCCCTGTATATACCAGTCGAGAGGCCGTGCGCGAGTAGGTGAGGTGATGCCAGGGCAGACAGGCAGCCTGAGGCTCCCTTCGGTTTCTGCAGCTTTTTTTCTATATTAACATCCATAGTCTCCGTCGGAGGGGAAAGGTGTAAGAGAGTATCTAGCGGACGCAGCAGCGAGGAAGTAGATATTCCCGTGGCTTAGCTCTCGGACACAGAGGGGGCGGGGAGGGATGGCGGGGGGAATGTTAGTCGCTCTCTCGACCGACATAGACGCTCTCGCTGGAAACTCTACCTACTTAAACTCAGCACCGGTCGAGCAGGCTTGAGAATCGTGCAGCCCCCAAGAAGAAGAAGAAGTAGAAGAAGAAGAAAACGAAGAAGACGAAAAAAAAAAGGTGAACGAGACGAGGAGAGAGGATAACCGCTTGCGATAGGAAAGAATGCCATTTATCGCTCTCTCCGACACGCGGCTTCTTCCGCAACGTTAAAATCGTTCCAGGAAAGCTTTCGCCTCAAACGAACAGAAAGATACCTCGTTTACCATCCCCCGTGTCTCTGTCTCTCACCGGGAGATTTCGTGTAACAAAAGAGTTTCAATTTTCAATGTTCCGTCGTTTGTGAAAATGGCGAACGGCAAAATGAAAACTTCCGGAAGTCGAGCAACGTCTTACTTCTGAACTGTCGCTTTTCTTTCTTGTCTTCTGCTGCTTCTCCTTCTTCCTTTTCCTTTTTCCATTATTGGACGATCAAACTTTGTAATTACACTTCTGAAAAATCCGCGTATTACAAAGTATTGAAGGAGGTGTTGGCTTATTGCAAGAGTGTTGGTGCTTCGTGGGAACTTTCGTTTCTATTCTGAAAGAACCTGCTTATTGTTTAGTTCGCATCGCATCGCACACGCCACTCGAGACTGAAAGGCCGCCGAGCTTAGTCGCCACACCGTTGCATAAATTATCATCGATATAGGTGCCGCAATAAAATACAAAACACATAGAATGAAACTTTGCCTCCCGCGATTCGAGCGCCGAATCGAGTGAAACAATCGTAAGATTATTAGTAAAAAAAAAATCTTTTAAGTTTTTTTTCCCGTTGCTCTCGCGATAGGCGTGAGCCAATAATTCAAGTCGTGCCGTTGCAAAACTTCAACCGACTGCCATTCGGCTCTCCGATAATTTCTAAACTAGCAGAAAACGATCGGGTTATATCCCTTGCTGGGGGGTAAGAGACCCGAGCGGTTTCAGCGAAGGTGCAGGAAGTCGATCACCAGAGGCACGAGGTGCAACGCTGCCTCGTTGTTGTTGATGATATACTCCAGTTTCTCGTTCGACTACCTCGCTGTTTCGCTCTTCTGGCTTATGATAAACTGCCGGGCTACGAAATATGTGTACTATGAGAGTTTCACCGCGTGCTGAGGCGCGCTCTCGGGCTCACGGTGCCGAAGCGTGCCGTCTCGTTGCTGCTGCTATTGCTGCTGCTTGCTCCTGTTCCTGACAGAGTTGTACATCGTTGTTGTATGTACTGTATTCACCGTACTATGTATCCGGAACGTTAGCTCCTTCGTAGAAAGAGATAAGAGAGAATAGAGAGAAGACAAGGGGTAGAGAAGGTTCGGTACGGTAAATCAATGGCTCTGGCCTCGTTTCAAACACGAGACAAAAGTAGCATATTCTCTTCTCCGCTATGTTGGCAGCGAGCAACGAAATCCCCCAATGGATTATAAGTAGCGACGATATACACTGTATCACTGTACAGGGGTACAACGCGAGCGAACTACCGAACCGAGAATTTCTCGTTCTATTCGTGAGCAAACGGAAAGGCCATTCTCTGCCCTTCGTGTGTTCTCTCATCGAACCGTAACAATAGCCAATATACAACTTATCCCATACGATATACTTGTTAGACGTGTCTCTCCCGTATGTACGGTGCATAAACGAGAGAGCCAACTTTCTGTCAATATATCTGATCGTCGTTAGTGCTCGTATGATTTACGTATGTAGAACACGTCGGATAATTGAGACCGTCAACGAACAAACGCTCACAGTTATTGGCACTTTTAATGAACATCTTCGCAGACTTTTTGCATTTAATGATTTTCTATCGTAAACAATCGTGTTTTGTACCCGAACGACGAGTTCGCTTTCTCGACGTCATTCGAGCGTTTATAGAATCTCTCGAATATCACCCGAGGGCCTATATACATAGGCGTTCCGGGTCCAAATATCAACCAGTTACTCGACGCAAATCGAGCGATTTCCGTGGCGAAGTTGTTATCGAACTCGTGCTATACCGCATAGATATATGTATATACAGTCAACTGGCATGAACCTCCGTTTTGCTGTGGCCTCCAACTCCCCCCGCGTAAACTCTATCGTGCCTAAACCTCTGCGCTTCGCTCTCGGTGCAACATTGAATAATGCATGGCCGCGAAAGTCGAACCAATAATTCAGCGCGTCCTCTTGGTGTGTATACATGTATATCTATGTAGCTTCCACTCCCGTTCAATGCATTCTCACTGCATTGAAGGGTCTTCGCGAACTAGGCAACGAGTTTTGCGTTCTTTCCTCGCAAAATTTATATATATGTATCTCTCGTTCGAGTGGGAATCTTTCTTTCGTTTCTCGTTGATATATAACGCGCAAAGAAAGAAAGCAAGATTCACGTAAATTGAATCGTCGTGATGCTGTCACGACGGAAATGCGAGAAATACGAACTTTCTTATCTCACTGTTTGGTTTTTTTCTACTTTTTTTTACCCATTCCCCTCGTCAAAGAGTTAGCAGCTTGAGTTTGCAAATGGTTTCGGGAAAAGAGGGCATCTCCGAGAGTCTCTATTGGCACCGAATCTCGCGCGAGACACGAGAGAAAGAGAGACTTGAAAAGAAAACGTGTTCGAGCATTCGATGGAAGAAAAGCTACGAAATCGTTCGGATGAATTTAATATTTTAGAGAGAAGTTTTTCCGCTCGGCGTTCCCATACTTCAATCCACGATTCCCATACGCTTGCTGAAAATTCTGATCATTCTCTATTCGTTTCATCGTGTCCGCTATTTCTCTCGTCGCTTCGCCCATCGCTGTGTTTGGCTTGCGAGAAAAAGGTCTCTTTTTTTGTCTGTTTTCCCCGGTTAAATATATATATATATACGTGAGGTACGAACGTGCCATCGATAAAGTCCTTTCTCTGCGTTCTCGAGGAAACTTAGCCCTTCGCCTCGTACTCTCTTTCAAAAACCGAAGGGATGAGCCGAGAGATCTTTTTGAGAAAGAATAGGTGAGGATCTCGATCGTTTGCATTATCTTTTTAAATTGTTCGCCCCCCCCCCCCCCCCCCCCCCCCCCCGTCCCTCTCATCCCACACATCGCATATAGCCCTCTGGATGAAATAGCGCTCCGCTCCTCTGTTTCTCCATTCTCTCTCTCCAATTCTCCCGACGGACCGATCGTAAAATCGTAAACGCATAACGACGCGGTAGCTCGGCTCTCGCAACCCCGAAAAAGTTGAAAAAAAAAAAAAAAATTGTACGGTCGTATAGATATGGGTGAAGCCGCAAACCCAACCCTTATAGTCGTTGTATACGCACTACTATGCCCAAGCAATTCCCCGGGTTACCTTCGAAAGTGGCTTCGCTTATGCGAAAAAAAAAAAAATTATATATATGTCTATATATTTTATGCGAAAAGCCCATCACCATTGGCTCTGTATAAAATTTATATATATTTTTCATTTAACATTTGTTATTTTTTTCTATTCCCTTCAATAAAACGAAAAAAGTATTCATGATTCAGAGGGAATATTTTACATTTATAGACAAATAAAAGTCCAACGAATACCAGAATGAATGAATGAATGAATACATATCGGTGTATATGTAGACAGCAATAATTGATATGTTGCGCGGATCGTTTCACAGCATTCGCATCGATAATAACCGAACCGACAGAGGGATCCCTATTAGATATTATTGCCTTGTATGAACACGAAATGATCGTGTTCAGGAGCATCGTTCCGACAAACCTCTCTATAAAGCGAATCAATTATTTTGCAAAATAGCCTCTGTAACACCTGCACTGCGTGTACTTCGGGTTAGCAGTTATCGTTTGTAATCGAAATTCAGTTCTCTCGCTCTCGCTTCGATGAATTTCCATCGTTGCACAAACTCTCCGGAATTATGCTGTGGCTAATATGTGCACTGCTCGACAATCTGCCGCGTAAAAGCCTCGTCGTTGAAAGGGTATTTAACGATTGTGCAAGAGCAGTTCAAAACCAATCATCGTCGCGCGCATCAATGAAAAACGCGAGAAAATGTGTTCATTTATTTCTTTACATTTCACGCTTCGCATACATAGATTCCGCGCTGGCCGATCTGACTGTAAACTTTATGTACAAATATGAACGGCGGGTATATAACGCAACGGCAAAAGTAATAACTTTGATGTCTCAACTCTATAATAAGATGTTTCAAAGCTTTTTCATTTTTTCATACTTTTTTTTTTTTTTTTATTACAAGCTGACGCGAAGAATAAAAGAAGAAAAAAAATTACGAGATATATCGAAGGTATACGCGAAAGAATAAAAGTTTTATTGCACCCCGGGTGCAATATACCTTCGAGTTTCTATGTACGGCCCGTGTTAAGCGTGCCATTAGTCTGTCAGCATGAGTATCGAAGGGGGCGTGTTTGTGAGCGGGATAACACGCGTATTAGAGCGGTACGCACCTTGAACCTCCTCTGCGGAGATCGAGAGAGCCGCACCAGCAATAATGACGTTGTGTAGGTGCAGAGATATGCGCACCCGCGTGCATGTATATCAAGGGTCTCGTGAGAGAGCGAACGAGATTCCTCATTGCCTATACCTTGTTTTCACCCACCGTTCTAATGTACAGATTGTAAATAATAATTATTGTGTATACGCGGTAGCGACTTCTCGAACACTCCTTATTTCGCTCGAGAGCTCGATAATTGACAGCAGCCGCCGTGGCTTTGCATGGCAGTAGTAACTTTCACGTCGTTTGTATTAAAGTTTAAGACGGGGGTGGGTGGGGGGATACAGATAACGCTCGAAATGCTGTGACACTCGATACTCGTGTGATATGCGAGTAACTCTGCGACTTTCCCTTATTCGAGAATCGTGTACACGATAATATGTATATATGTTTCTGCACTTGACTCGTGAATTTATCAGTTCGTATAAATGCATTTTTTTCTATCGTTACAGGTGAGTTTAACGTGATAACGAATTGTCTGAGTTATCAGATTGCGAGACGAGGATAAGCGGGCTAACGGTAACGTACTTTTACTCTTATCTGCCGAAATACATGCTGAACTTCCATGGGTACTACAATAATTCTATGTTAGCCGTGCATAGATGTGTTAGCATAGCCGCACGAGGCACCTCCGCCGGGCTCTTTCTCAAACTGGTTCGCTATAAATTTCAATTGAGAGAGCTCTCCCGAACGAGCTCGGGGCCCGTGCGGCTCTGCTATCGCGCGCTATAGGTAGCCTGAGAACCGCGACGCTTTCGTGCCCGTTGCGAAATGAGGAATGCAAAGTACGAGAGTACCGACTCGTACCGGGACCAATTTTCACCCGAAGCTCCCGTACGAAATACTGCGTCCTTCCGACACTGCAATTTTCGTACTGCGTTGTACTTCCTTCTGTTACCACGAGAATCCGCTATTGCCGCACGAATTCTCCTTCTTCTTCTTCTTCTTCTGCTTCTTCGTCGACTCCCCGGAGAAAGTCGAATGGAGGAGACGCGCGTTCAACTTCGTCTCGGGAGGATAGAAGAGGCCTCTCTTTTACGTCACTTCCGCTCAACCGGTGCCGTTGAGAATTATACGCGGTCATCAATTTCCTCGGAGAGCTAAATGAATTTCAACTTCTGCATAATATACAAAGCGAAGAGAATCTTTGGTAGAACGCATGCAGCTGGTGGATGGAGACGACTAAATTAGTCATAGAACTTTTCGTTAATTTAATATGGATGAAGACTTCGCCATTCATTTGAAGAGACGCGTCACACTATGCGTTTGCTTGTTTCTCATCGTCAACTTTCAAATGTCGTTACACATGGTACAAACACAATGTTGGAAAAAAATCATAAAGTTAGATTAAGGAGTTTCGGAGCAAAAAACCTTTTTTTTTTTCGAAAAAAAAAATGTTATTCAAAATCCCACGTATTTGATGGTTTTTTACCGATGTCCTGATCATATTTAAAAAATCCCAGATCCGAATCCAACAATGAGTCAAGAAAAATGCAATTTTTATTCATTTGTCATCTCTTGAATTGTTAATAGTAAAAAAAATACACTTTCCCTACAATTTTTAATACTTGGATTTGGAATTTTTTTTACATCGTCAGATCACTATTACTAACAAACAATCGCATGGAATTATTGACACGATTTTTTTTTTATCAATTAAAAAAAAATAGTTTTACTTGCCTGAAAAAGTCTAATTTTAGCGATAACATCGAAATAAAAAAAATGTTTTACAAATATTTAAATTTCAATCGTTATTATAACTTCGAAAAAAGGAAAAAAATCATCGATAGACAAAGTTGACTTGGGCGTTATATTCTATCGTCGGTGATATCGGTGGTACGTAAAGTTTATTATCGTTATCTACTTTCTGTGTCAATAATAAATACCCACGAACCCATCAAATATCCACGCATCGTGTCCAGCTGGTGTGTACAACGGCCGCACATTCGCCTGTCGACGCAACGATATAATCGTGTCGGCATATTCGCTCACAATGCCGGATTAGTTGTCGGGTGGACGGAGGGCGTACAGGGGCTTTCGACTGGGCCGGTTCAACGCCCGTTCTCCTATCGGCCAGTTATTCGAAGCAACTGCGCAGACAAATTGACGCGTGATCGCGGCATTGTCCGTCAGCATCGTTCGCACGTAAACGCGTGTAGGATTTTCGCAAGGGCTTCCCTCGGCCTGTTGAAAATCGTCGGTTCGACACCCCGGTACGGGTAGCCTTCGTCGAACTCTCATTCCATGCCTCGGCCTACATGTAGGCGTTTCGCCTCCGCACCCGAACGGGATTAGCTCGACGCCCCCGGAATTGCATCTGCGCGGATTCCTCTTTCCGAGGAAATTGCTCTCATTTGTTCTCCGGTTCAATGTGCCCGTCGAAGATGCGCCAGTATGCTATATGTCACCCTTGATACTACCAAATACATCGCGACCTCTTGACCCTACAGACCTATAAAAAGCTTAAAATTTCGGGGATCAAATTTGACACGTTAATTCTATATAAGTTCTAAAATCAACTATCAAATCTACAAGACTATTCTAATCACGTTGATGAACGTAAAAATGAATTGCGAGGCAGAAAACTCATATCCGTTTAATGACGAATTAACGTGTGTCCCGACGGGGGTACGAGTCGTCAAGATTTTCCTCTCATACGCTTTTCCCGAGAAATCCGCGCCTCCTACGAGAGTTACGAAATTTAATTACGTTCTCGTCGCTCCGTTGTCTAATTTAATGGCAGTTCGTGGATTAGCTGCGAAAGGAAGGGAAGATGATGCAAAGTAGTCTTAATACTGGCACCGTCTTCATGAGAGTACCAACTCGTATATCCTCTCTCCGCCCGTCTCGCAACTCACAAAAATTAATTAAGCGCATTCACGAATTCATTTAATTCCCGTGAAATTAAGAGAGGTTGGTATACCGCGTTAACCTCACCGTCTTTGAATATTCTATACCTATGCAATAACGTAATTTTATTTACGGTTGTCGCAAGGCAACGCATTGGCATTCGAACATCAAAGGTCGGATACGCGACTAACTATACTCGTATTTGTTAATTCCTGTGAACGATCGTCTTGGAGAATTAACTAAAAAAATACAGACGCTATTTACGTACTCGACACTTCGTCTCACACATAATTACGCTCGTGACCCGAATCCCAGATTCTTTTATTTCATTTTTTTTTCTTCGACTCAACGATCGTTTGTCTTTATCCGTATATATTTATTTCTATTCTGAATCGTGTGGGAATCGGAGAATCCATCGTACCGCAAGAGGTATCTCTCCGTTAGGTTCGCATTGCGAAATTTGAGCCATGAGAGCCAATGTCTCAGTGTCGCCATTCTTGTCGGGCGTTAGTAACGTACACGAGGACTACTCTCGAGTTTCTTTGAAGATTAGCGATTGTACGGATCGAGACAGGATCTCGCAAAGTTTTCCCGTCTAGAAACGGGGAACGTTGGTGTACCGGGGTTAATTACCCGCAGCCTCCGAGCCGTGGCACCCGTGTATCTTCCTTCGCTCCATGTATCCCCGTTCATTTCAGTCTTTGCCACTACGTACCTCGCAACTCCGTGAGTAATGAATCCAGTGAGAGTGTTTCGTCGCCGGCCGGCAAGCCGAGCCGACAACGAATAGGGGATTCAACGGGGCGCTGAGACTTTTAGCTAGGAGACAGGAGAAACCACCGCGCTATGTCCCCGTCGAGAGTCCTTCACTCGTTGTCGAAGGTATTTCGAAGAGGCTACGTGAGAGGAGTCATTCATTATCTGGTCCTCAACGTTACGTATAGCCTTGTGTGACTTTCGTTCGTATACGATGCTTCGCACAATTCGACGTGGTTCTATCGTGTGTATCCCCCGTTTGCAAAAGTGCGAGAGAGTATCGGGAATCTGCCGCCGTAAAGTGAAACTGGGCGTACATACTGTACAGACAACGTTCCCTTAATAGTATAGCGTAAAGTAAAGGCAGTGTAATATATAACTATAGATATAAACGTGGGTAATCTATTAATGGGATGCAGAAAAGCACCGTATTATACGCGAGACGTCGACGAGAGGCGGCTTCATTAATCTTTGCCGTAGCTGGATACGTTATAGCGGTACAACTATACTATAGATGCACCAGTGAAGTGTAGACGAAGGCTCTTACATGCGCATCTATATTAACACACATCTGGCACAGAATTTCATGTTTGCGAATTTTCTCATCTTCGTTCTTTCGGAAGCTGTCGCAGCATTTTCCGAAGTCACAGAAAAACTCTTGTATGAGAGGAACCACGTACGATAGTTTGGTCCGCGTAATATATGTCGTGACGCGAAACTGGCATAACGGATCGGCTTCGCTATATGCCTTTCGTTTCATCAATTCTGAAAAAGTTTGGTGGATACGACGAAGCGCGACAAAGATATATGTATATAGAAAGGCAGAGCAGCAGGCGAGCGCACGCTAAGAGGGATGACGAGAAACCGATCTTTAGGATAGCGAAAGAGACGAAATGGCGAAGAAGGATTACCGATATGTAGGCTAAGTGGAGATTCTCGATTGCTACCTTGCTTCGTATCTTTTTTTTTTTTTTATCTTTTTGAAAAAGAAGAGACAAGATTTTTCACATCAAGAGCGTATTGGATGATAGAAAAAGACGCGCGTCATGTTGTATAGGTACAGGCGACGGGTGGTGAGAAGCCGATTTTGCTTTTTACTCACTCTCCTTCGTCTGCCTCCCCCTGGGAGCTAAATACAGCACAGTGACTCGTACTGCTCGCTCGATCGTAGCCGGCTTCTTCCGAAGCTTCGACGAAAGAAACAGCGAACTTTTGCCATTTCGTCGAACCCAAGCGAACCCATCCACCCCAACCCAGCGGGTAGACGGGATTTAATAAAAGCGGCGTCTAGTTGTTACTACACGGTGGAGGCTAGAAGACAGCTCTCGTTGGGCGTCCAACATTGTTTGTATAGGTGGGGGTTGGTAACGCGCTTCAGATATAAGAAGCGTTTACAAGCAAGAAAAACACGACAAGTACTCGCTCCCGCTTGTAAATCGAATCCAGGGTAACCGACGCCCCAACTCCTCTAATAACCCGTTGCGCGAACTCTATTTTTTCGTTCTTTTTTTTTTCTCTTCTATATGAAAAAGAGGGAAGCAACAGGAAACTTGGAAGTAGCGAGCCGAGAGGTGGAGGAACAGTCAGGAAACCTAACTGCACGTAATACAAGTCTTGGACGCGCGTGATCGGTTAACTTTTCTACAAACCCCTCCCCCCCTCCATCCCTCTTCGCCTAGCGGTACTATAACCGTTCAATGTTGTAAACCATCGCTACCACTTTCAAACGTGTGCCTCTCGCTGGTAAAAGCCAATTTTATGCACGATGTTTCAGAACAACCATGAAACGTTGGGGAGGAAGGAAAGGGGTGCGGAAGGGACGAGTGGAGTAATACCCTTCGTGGTTGTTACATGGATTGCGACCGTTCGGGCTACGCGATGTTTTCCAAATTGGAATACCGCGGAGAATACTGGACTCGCCAGTACCGAATCGGAAATGCGGAAAATTTAATTCCGTCTCGCGATACGATGGTTCCGTAAATTTTGTTATATTACCCCCGCATATTTTTCCCTTTATAAAAATTCGATTTCTCCAGTTTTATAGTAGAACTTCCCCGCTGAAAAGAGTGAATCGATCGAATGGAAAAACGGCGATAAGATATTAGAAAAACCATTAGAAAAAAAAAATAATCTATCGAACTTTGCGGATATAGCGAAATTCCTGGCTGACGAGGATGTGGAGAGGGATGGGAGGTATAGGAAACGTTCTGCCCTTGTAATTTCGTTCGAAAAAGAATAAAGTATTTAATTTCCGTTTGCTCGGAGCGAAGACGGCGTTCTTCCGTGGCGCGCGAGGGATCATCATATTATTAGTTCCGCGGGAAGTTATATAGAAATAAAGCCCGAGGGATTTGGACGGTGCTGCTCCTCGCTTCTACGATGGGGTGCACCCCGTTTCTCCCTGTTCGCTCGCGGCTGGAGGCTCCACCCGTTCCGAGCTTATATACCTACATAGTCCTATCTGGTCGATTAAGAAAGACGACTTGACATTTATTGCTTTATATCTTTCGATATTATTATATACAGTATATCGATATATCTGTATATACCATAAGAAATGTCGACTACGTCGACGGTGAGATATCTCCTCGGTCTCAGAACTTTCATCTCCGTTCGCTTTCAGCGTTCAACGTTTTACCGGCTTTTTTTTCTTCTCACTCACCCCAGTTCTAGCCTATGGCTCTATATCGACACCGCGAAATATCGTTCGCCATTCTATCCCTCACCTCCGCACCTCTCTTGGCAGCGTCCTCGTTTCGTCGATCATGATTTATCGACGAAGAACTCCACCGCGCCAAAGCAAGAGAGAGGGAGCCGACTACGTTCGAGAATATCGCGGTAATCGACTGCGGAAACTATCGTAACCACAGCTCTCTCGCGCCCCAGAGTATAGAGTACTGCTATGGCAATTCGGATACTCGGTATTTCGACTCGAGTTGAACCTCGGCGAATTGCACATTGTAATAGACGAGAGGGGTGTGTGTGCGCGCGAGCGCGCGGACGAGAACGAATCTTCGACAGTGAAACAATGTCTAAGCCCCGGGGGTTACAGTATTTGATCTCTGGTTTTCGTTCCGCCGTGCATTACAACAGTATAAATTTATTCGGCTCGATCCTCTACTTCTCTTGGATTCTTCGACATCCATTCGATATCCTACAGGCACTGCATTTTTTATTTTATCTCTGTAGCTTTATCTTTACGCAGACAATTCTTTTTTCATATCCTGTACTCGAATCAAATTTTACCCATATAAATCTCGTAAAATCGAATAAGGCATAGAATGGGTCTCGTCTTGAGTAATGCTATCACCGATCACGATGTTCGGTTCAGGATTATTAAAACGTCGAGTCTTTCCTCTCTGCGCATCAATAATAATCGACAGTAATATCTAAGGTACTCAAGACTTGTAGAGAAATTCTCGTCCCCCCCCCCCCCCAAATAATTTTTCATCGACGTTCCTAGACTTGTGCTCTGTGCGCAATCTGGAGGCAAAAATCGAGAAGAAGAAACTTCGCAAAAGTTTCCGAAGTAGATGCCAGCCGTATGACCATCGAATCCCTCGGGTTTTCCATCGTCTCTCCCCGTTCGCAAATACACTCGCCATGAATTTTATCGCGTGCAAAAGACTCGATTCAAAGAGAGATTCGGTGATTTTAGGAAAAGAGCCTTCGAAGCTCTGCGAAGGGGGTTCGAACTCCCCCACGTGCACTGGTAGTCTCGAAGCTTCCGCTCTTTTTTTTCTTTTTATTCCGACTCTCGCACTTTACTTTCTCACGAGCATTCATTCCCGAATTTATAGTGAAGCGCGCCGTATTAGAAAGGGCTATAACCACTGCGGAGTGTGCCGAAGCCACCCTTACTCGAGACACCCGAAGATCGATAGTTACGACAGTCGCGTGCCTACGCGTCGTCGAATACGAAAACCTTTTTTTTCTTCCCCTGGAATTAGGCAAGAGATAGAAGGAGGTAAGAGGATAAAAAGGGAATAAGAAGAGACATTGGTCGGGAAAAAAAAACAGCCGGTTTTATATGGATCTTCTAGAAAGTCTCCTCCCCTCCTAACACCCCCCCCCCCCCCCCCCCCCCACCTCTTCCCCTCTCCTTTCTTCGGCATAGAAATTCTGAGTTTCGGAGTGGTTGCGCAGGACCGCCCCAAAACTCCAATCTCCATTCTTTCGCGATCCCTTTCGAGATGACCTATCCGTCGCGTTCGATCTTCACGTAACGATAAGCGTCCCAAACCTAACGATCAATTTCGACGACTCTCCGCGAAGCTCAATGATAGTTCACACCCCATTGTTCGTCGATTTTTTGCGTACTTGTGCAACATATCGTAAAAAAAAAAATATCGATAATCGTCAACGATGATAAAATAAGGATCGAGAAATACACCGACTGAAATACCACGTGTTTAGCCACTTTTATTCCAATGCCTCCTTCGGCTGTTTATATACCTATCGGTCTGTAATACAATTTTTTTTTATTGCACGAGAAACTTCTGTTAGTTCTTTAACTACGTTTATATATAGACGTAGAATTTATAAAGGTAGAAACTGAGTGTTGGACGACTTTGCCACACAACGAAAAGCCGTCCGACATCGTAGATCAAGGAACTACCACACGCCGGCCCGGCTATGCCGCGTTTATTTAAATGAACAGTTTACCATAACTGCTCTCACATTGTCTCTTCCCTTTCCCCAACGCTGGCGTGGTCCGTCGGCACTCTGGCACAGCGCACCATTCGAACGAATCCTATATCCTCTCCTCGACCGTTCTCTTCTATTTTAATGCCGCGCAATCTCCATACGTTTCTCGACGGTATCATTCGCACGCCAAAGGCGTGGCCCGGCCTCGCCTGATTTTTTTCGCACGTCATAAACCCCGCACTTTCATTTTGGCTCTCATTGCTAATTAATGGATATCGATCAGCAAATTCGCTGCTCGGACGGAAAAGACATTTTTTATTTTTAATGCGACAGCCTCGGTAATTAAATGGTGAAATGGTTGATGATATTGCCGACTTTGGCAAGCAAACAAGACTTTGAAAAAAATAAAAAAATAACCCTTGACGATCGTGATGAAGACTTCTCGATCAGATTTCCAAAAGCCAGTCTTTATTACGACTCGGTGAAACTTGCCATCGGAAGCCTGCGAGAATGCACGTGCCATAGAATAAGCAAAAAAAAAAGGATTGAAATAAAAATGTGAGACCTCTCGGGTCTCACTGAGGGATAAGAGAAACGAGTTAAAGAGGCTTCGTGGGAACGATGCACTGGGTTAGTCCAAACAAAGCCGCAAACCTCGACGACCGCGAAACTTAACACCGCAAGGAATCTAGAGAGACGTTGGGGAGTAGTAGAAAGACGAAGCAAAGAACGAAGAGACTGCCACGCAGGGAAAGAGAGTCGCGACACGGCGTCGTCGACGTCGTTACACGGAGAGTTCACAACGAAAGACCGAAACGGTTGTGAAGTGAAAAAGCTGGAGAACGCCAAGCAGGCAAATAAGGAGACGAAGAAGGATGGTCTGCAGGGGAAGAAGAGGGGCATCTCGTTGGGTCTCCTCTTTGTCGTTGCTAACTGGTTCGCTGCGCTTGAGGTATTTTACAACGGACCCTCGCCACGTCGCGTTCCTTCGCTTGGTCCCGTCGATAAATTTCGTCGAAACCGCGAGCAAAGCGCCACAGCCACTTTGCCCTCGTCATTATATCCCTCGCCACCCCGCTTCGACGAGACCGAATAACGCTGCGGTTATTTTCTTTCCACCGGAAGCTTCGTAATCGCGATTTGCCATCGTCGTGGCTTTTTGCTTTTTTTTTTGTAAAATTTATTTTCAAACGAAAAAAAGTATAACAACAATTTTACAAAAAGTCCCCGACGGAAAAGTGATTAATCAGCAAAATGTTTTTAATAGTATTACAGTATCGAGAAAAGTCTCCAATGCAGTTGGAGAAGCGAATAAAATAATTCAACAGGCGTTTCCCCGACTGCATCGGAGACTATTGCCTAATCTGTAAAAACTATTTCAAATTTTGCAGATTTTATTCTGATTTTTTTTTTTCACCTATCAGTCGGGATTTCGGGGGGTTTTACAGCAAAAATTGGTTGTGTCAACTTACCATTCGTTCTCCGAACTAATTATTAGTGCTTCCAACTCATCTTTTTTCCATTTCGTAAAGTCGATCAACCAGGTTTTTTAATTAAAAAAATTATACGCAATCCGTTGGAACGATAGAGTCGATTTAGAATTTCTGCTGTTTCGTTGCGGCAGCTCGATGTCCAAAATGACGAATCCTGTTGCTGACGATATGCCGATTCCGCGAGAGAGTATTTCTTTGTTTTCACCATTAAACAATGAAACAACTTCGAGTCTCGCTACTCGTATCCATTGTTGTGATAAACACTGAAAGCGCGAGGTGTTCATTTTCGCTTCTACCGGCGTCGAAATACCTATACAACACGCTCTCTTCTATCTCTTCAATTCCGTCACACTTGTCTGTTCTCGGATGGGATTGAAAGCGTTCCCCTTAATCTACATTGCACAATGAAGTTGCGATTGCGTTAACTCGGCAGGAGGGCTCTGATGGCTCGGCTTCAGTCTGTAGCCGCGATGTCGATGTCCACCGAGGCATTGATCCTCCGTGCATTATTTTCCTCGGGTGAAAAGTTTTCAATTTTATCTTAACTTCGCACGGTGCCGAGGCTTGACTCTTTACACGGAAATAATACCGCGACGAACGATACGCAATCTATCATTCGTTATGCACGGTATAAAGTATCTATATGTTCAATCCGACAAATGGAGTGTAATCGAACGACCAATAAAATCATAACGATAGAAGAGTTTACGGTATATCCAGTAAAAGAAAAA
Organism: Buathra laborator; assembly: GCA_934046635.1. NCBI lineage: Eukaryota > Metazoa > Arthropoda > Insecta > Hymenoptera > Ichneumonidae > Buathra > Buathra laborator. The sequence continues at coordinate 8,029,643 of OW203893.1, read as the reverse complement.
AAAATCACGCAAAGAGAAGTGAATTAATAACGCTCGGCTGAACGTAGCGAACGCGTGTTTCACTCGCCCCATCGACCACCGATGAATAGGCATACCGAGTGATTCAGGTGCGACAAGTTTCTTCCTGTCCGATAAAAATGATATACTCGCCACAAAGTATTATCGGTAATTGACCATAAAAAAAGAACCAAAATTAAAAACATATCCCAAATAGAGTGATCGCTTTTTCATATTATGATTAAATGGGGCGTAAATAATGAAGCCGATTGACTGTGAATCAGTCTGTACTAAAATGCCAGAGGTTCGATGGGGTTCCGGTGCGATTATGAACTTTTAGCGATGCGGAAAATCGTTTACGCCGCTTTGAGTTTGGTGGCGCACGTTCGCCCCTTAGTTTTCTCATAGCTCTCGCGCGGTCGGAATGACGCACGACACTCCCTCGCGTTCGACACTTTCACATTGTGTATAGTCTCTCGTCGAAAGCATAATTAGTCGTGTGGTTCGTATACACGCGACTCTCGTTCTCACCTTATTCTCTTGAGATTCGTTTGTCGGCGTCTGAGTATTTCGGTAATGTCTACGTCACAGCGATCCCGGTGTGTCGACATGCGCGCGCGTCAAGAACTCAAGGGTAATATCAAAGAATCCAATATATAGGAAGAAAAAAAAAAGTTCCGACGAAACCAATCGGAGTTATAAAGCGTAACGCGAAGGATAACTCCCACTGGTTTGGGGTTAGTTTGGAATGAGTGCAGTTTCATTCCGGAATTCGTAATAATAATGCTTTGGCGAGGTTCTCCATTGGATAGGCGTAGCCTCGCTTTTCGATCAGAAGCCCGAGAACAGTGTGTAATATAATCACGAAATAGAATCGATGCGTTGGATAGAAACGCATTAGGGTAGAGAATATCGTGGAAACACACCGGGCATAACGGTAATGGTCCATCGGAGAGGATTAAGCGCCTCGGATATCGGTGGCGAACTACTACAACTCCGATAATCCCGGCATTAGTCGCACCATACGCAGAGCTCAGCACACGCGTGCAATAGGTTTTACGTAAGGTATTATATGCTGAGGGAAGAGGAGAATTGCGGTGGGTGACATTAACAGCAGTTTTCGATCTCTCTTCCTCGAGAAGCAATGGGCGAGACAAACGGCCTCAGGAATCAATTTTAAAAATGGCTCTTTGTGCGATGGGGTACGCGCATGTGTGCGACCGTAGAACCGACCGGACAAATTCGAGGAAAGCCGGATACCACAGATGTCCCGTCGGTTCGGCTTAAACTACATCAGCAGAGTGTACGATATCCGTGCCGGCAATTTTGCTAATTAATATCCACTTCCGTCTCATAGGATCTCACTAAATGCCCCCGGACTTGAAATTCAATTACGAAAATTTGTCGGTAAACTTCTATCGTCGAATAGGGAATTGACTTATGAGACTCGAGGTTTTGGTATAGCGGGGGGCATACGTTTTTTTATGAAGGGGCAATGATGAGGTCAAATTCAAGGAACTGGAATGAAATTTGTGTTGTGTTATCTTGGAACATAAATAATTTTAGTGTGTGTTAAATTCCAGAATGACTCTCCGTTGGCTTTCTGAGATATCTACAATGAGAATAATAGAAAGTGTACTGTACAGATATAGTTTCCATAGAAAATTTGATATCATGTATCTCAACATTTGGGAGTCAAATACAACGAAATTTATCACAGATGTTTATTTAGCAAACAAAATTACTGTTATGATTTTTAAATAAAAATATTTGAAATATTCCTTTTCAATTTTTTATACCGTTATTTAAACATTGTGCATTATCAAAATAAAATAAAATTGGATTTTTACTCTTTCATTAGTTCCGATGGAAGAATGGTTTTATATTTTTTATTCCTGATGTAAAACATTTTCCGGTGAAATTGAGCACCGAACCTTCTTTTGATTCGGTTCTGTCAATTCGATGAAAACTTCGGCGGTCATGTGTGAAAATGCATTCTCGATATCTTGAATCGGAATGGTTGATTAAAGTCAACACTCTCGTTCTTCGATACTATGTGTACAACGTACTACGTTACTGGAAATACTCTCTCCTGTCTGGTTAAACGTTGGGGCGAACGATTTCGATGGAAAACGCGGCTTTCTCCCGCTCGAGAAAATTCAAGCGCGAGATTCAATGTACATAATGCATTGTATTCTTTGAGACCGTGCGAAGAACTTACGCAATCGATGCTGCAAGAAGCAAAAGGCCCCGAGATATATTCTTGAAATGAGAGGAGGGAAGAAAATGAAGAGCCAAGTAGATATAGAGTGCGAAGCAGACAATTCCCCGTACCTTATCTCTACACCCGACTGTCCTCGCGATATTTGCAATCCCGATGTGAATAGTTTTCAGATAATTCGCAGTCTATGCGACTAACCTCGGTAAACTCGACGAAGTTTGTTGAAACTTTGCGGAAGTTCAAGACGAAAACATGGCGAGTCTATTGCTATCCCCACTTCGATTTTTTTTTCTTACTTCACGATTCTGAAGGTAGAGCTCGCGTATCGAGCCCCTTCGCTACCTATACGTGCTACGGGTCTACAATGGTCGTGATTCTCGCACACGGTCGTCGACGTAATTAAAGAGAGACGCCGCGTAAACGTTTCCGCTCACTGCCCACGCCACGGCCATTAAAAGTTCCTTTTTTTTACTATAGCTTTGCCCTTCCTATGTGAGTATACACACATATATATATATATATAGTTTTACCAGGGCGCGCAGCCTCGACGGAAGAGACGCAACACTGGACCGAAAGTGCCGACAAAAGAGACTCGCGAGACTCGCGGCATGGCTAGACGCCGGCCGGTGAGGAGCTCATTCCTTCCTTTCTCGTTTCTCTTGCGAGCGCACACCGCGGAATGATTCATCGCAGAATTCTCCCGCAAAATCTACGCCAAGGTTAAGCTCCACCAGCATTGAATCTTTCTTCTTGACGATCATTTTTCGGACCGAGAAGTCAACTTTTGCGCAAAGTTACTTGCTGGCGTATGGGCTCTAAAAAATGTGTGTACCGGCAAATTTATTACCGATCCAACATCCTGAATTGAAGAACGAAGGACAAATCGATAATTCCGATCGTGTAGATCAGAATTAATCGATTAGAAAACTAATGTCGAACTGCTTTGATCCATACCATGCAATTATTTTCATAGATAAACAGATATAACCGGTACCGTCCCGTATCGGCAATAACGCTGTCCAAACATTGCGTTTAATCCGCGGGGTCGAAGTGTAATATCTGATATATTACGTCAATCTATATTATTAATATTCTGCGGTCCGTATAGTTTCGATATAGTTAACAGAGAGTATGCATACCGGGAATAACCGTAGCTCGGCCGACGGTTCAGTGTGCGCAACGCTCGAGTTTACTACCACCTCCCTCCGGTAGGCTGAATTCCAGTACACCGACCGAATCTCGCTAATGAGATCCTCGGATGTACACACGGGAGGGTATATACCCTATAACTATCCGAAACAGACTTGGCCCCTAATACACATGTCTCCCTCGGCAAAACCTCCGTTGCTATCGCGGGGCGCCTTAGTCAAATCCCGACGAACGAGTTTCGCCTCTCCGTTCTGACCGAAACTATCTCCCCGACTTTACTGACGATAGAGAAACCGGTGGGAACACAAACCCCTTCCCATCGAGTGAAACAACTTCTCGAAGAGCTTTCCTACCCTAGTTGACTTACGCTTGGTCGGATAAAGCGCGCGCACACCACTAAACGCCTCGTCGACGTTACCGCGGATTTGTTGGGAACATTTTTTTCGCGACTCTCACAGTTTCTTAGTATATATATTAATATTGAGTCCTTGGGTCCCTGTGTATTTGCAATTTTCGCATTTATACGGTAAGAAAATTGTTTAAACAAATGACTTTTTTTTACGTGCTGATATAAACTTTCTCAGTTTTTTTGAGCCTTTAAGGAACTACGAAGGTATGTGCGCTCGAAACTATTCTCAAACTTCAATTTTAATCTTTTGAATAAATTATAACCCAACTGCAAGCTTCCAAGTCAACTCGAGAGGACTACAGCATCTGAGAAAAGTGTCGGAAGGCGTGAATTAATTGCGAATGGTTTCTCGATCTCTTTTACTCGAGGCTCTCAATCTTTCTCCAAGTGGAATGAATGAGAATCGGTAGATGCAACGTGGACTTCGATTTCGAAGGAAATTTTAGGTTCTGCTGAGGGAAGGCACTAATTAATTAGTTGGTTTAGATGGCGCGTCGCGTACCCCGTAAAAAGGAGACGGAGTGGACTGAGCAAAGCGACAGACCAATGAATACGTCCCTTCTATATATTGAGCAAAGATCTCATCGCTAGTCTCGTAATCACTCGTAAACTCGCCAGGGAGACTTCGAGACTTTTCGAAATTAGTGTAACAAGCTCGGGAAAAAAAAAAAACAACCGAAATAAGTAGCTCTTTGCGTCGAATGAGAAAAGCCTCTTGGGCCAAGTTTCGTCGAAGATTCAACGAGCGTCTGAGTATAAATAAGAAAACTCGTCGAGTCGTTCTTCGCTCTTCGTTCTTCGGACGAAGTGTACTGCTAATAAAAAGGGTACCGCCAAAAGCTACGACATAGACGATGAAAGACGGTTCTGTGACTCATTAAAAAAAAATAAAGGTCGTGGCAGAGAAGGATATCTTTCTCGCAGGGTACGTGGGAGGGGGTGCCGCCCGCGTTACTCCTCTTTACGAAACGAGAAATAACGAGTCCGACACGCGAACTCTCGTCGCTCTTGGCTCGACGAGAAAATTAATTCGGTGTTTCCATCCTGGTCTCGAGTGAGTGTGAGTCTCACGGGCGGGCGGGGAGGGAGAGCGTTGAGAAACGAAGGAAACCGGTGAGTTTCGGTATTAATTAAAAGTTCCGAAATGCGAACAACCAACAGCGGCAGCAGCAACACCTCCCCCTCCCTCTGCGGCACATGATGAGTCGAGGTTCACTCGCGGTTGATTATGATTCGTGATAGTGTAACGAGTGGTGTTAACTCCTCGGGCACCGGAGAAAGAACCGCGAAACTTTTTTCTCCACCGCCTCTCCCCCTTCGATGCAAACATTAAATACATATAGTACAGTACCATCGGTGATGAGTCCTCAACTTCCAATCGATCGCAATTTCACGTACACATTTCTCTATTTTCTTCGTGTGAAAGTATGACAGAAAAAAATGAGTGACCGACTGCAATACGGAACGAACTCTTTAGAGGCTCGCGAACGCGGCGCGTTCGTTCGTTCGCTCAGTCGTTTCGTCACGGTGAGCCCACCGATGCATCGATGGGCTCTCGGGGACGGTGCAAGCGGCACTATCATCATTGTCATTGAACGTGAAAAGGGTCACCCGTTGCACGAGCGGACAATGGGCTCGGACCGGTCGATGTACTCTCCTTTCGCGCTGCTCTCTCGGCCAACCTGCGGATCACCGTTTAATCTCCTCTCCCTTGCGGACTATACGTATACTATATGCATATATATAACGCTGATGCGTCGCTGTGCTCGGTCCAAGCGCACTTCGCTCATTCTCTCGGATTTTTTTTTTCTTTAATTTCCATTCTTCAATTTCCAAGAGAAAGTGAAACGATCCGTTTCATTCGAATGTATTGGTTCCCATTGGGTTCGCCGAGATTCTATAGCACATTCTCTCGAGGAACCGAACATCGTCCACACAACGTTCGGCTTCAGTGGATTCTTCCATTATTCCACTCGTATACGAACTCATAACGAGAATTCGAGTTCCCTCTCTCTATCTCTCGTTAGCAACATACATATTGAAGTATTCGATCGACATGTATATCGATACAGGCCCGGCAAGTGGAACATCAGGAAGTCACGTTAAAGTATGTGCACAATACACGCCGCTGGGTGCAGAAACGCGTGTATATCTATGTATATATGTTCCAAGCGAAGAGAATCGCGGAGGATATACCGAAGTGAGAGGAGAGGCGAACCGAGCGATGCACGATGATGCTACGAGGAGCTGCTTCAGCCTCCTCACCTGCGCGGGTCGACGAACTCGATCGGCCGACGGTTGCTTTGCAACACGAGAAGACCTGCACTTATACTAAATTTGCTACAATCCTATTTCCTTTCTAGAGATGTAATTCGAGCTCGAAAAATAATTTGCATTCATTCTTTTTCTTGAATATTAACTTGTTTATTACGTTCGCAACGTTATTATTAGTCGAATTAATTCATCTCGAGGTTTGCATAGAGATAATCGTCGATAGGAGTTATTTCACATTTGATTTATCGTTATTTTCCAATTTCTTTCACAATGTCGCATATTATTGCCTGCGGACGTGAATCGGCTAATTGATTAGATTTGCTCGATGCGCCTGTCGTCGCGGCGTGCTAATAGGCTTTGTATTTTATGGATATACATATCTATAGGTGTATGCGGCGTACACAAGGGGAACGTGAGACTTGGAGTCAAATGTTGTAGAGACGAGTCTCAAGAACAAGATCAATGCAAATGCATCGACGAAAAAAGTGCCTCCTATACCGCCGAACAACCTTGGCCTGTCTCTCTTCTATATGGCGCATATATAGGTAGACTCTCTCGCGCTCTCTCTGTCTCTCTCACAGGATCACGCGGACATGAGAATGGCGATAAAGTGATATGTCACTATAAATATAGTTATGCCCGTGCATATCGCTTTATCGCCTTTGCCGATCCCTCGCTCACGAAGCTCGCACCGTCTTCACCTCGGTCAGAGCTTCGAATATTTCTCTCTGTGCACATATCTCGAAGCTCCCCTTACCCGTTCTCTCGGAGCTCTCGAGAGCCGCCTTCATAATACGAAGAAAATAATATACAATGCGGTAGGTATATATACAGACACCGGACAACGGAACTTTTAGTCCGCAGTACAAGAGCTAACAGAATATCTTCGCAAACTTCTTAAACAATTATTTCTTTGCTGGCATCTGTTATTTCGAGAATTACAAACTTCGTATTAAGATATTATCGAACGTTACGGGATAATAGGATTGCAACGTTTTATACATTTTTTTTTTCCTAACAAAAAAGCTTCAACGTTTTAAAATTGTTTGTTCCGTGCATTTTATAGAAAAGACTGAAGACCACCAATGCTTGAAGTGAATAATGAATAATTCGATAGCGCATAAACTTATTATGTATTCTCTTTGGTTCGAAAATTTGCTGGGAGAGGAAAAAATCAGAAAAGAACGCATAGACAGAAGCTTTTCATGTTGGTTTACCAAACTCACTTTACTCTTCGCCGTTTCGAAGCGTTACAGACCGAGTGCGAAGTGAAAAAGAGAAAATCGTTGTAGACGCACACACACACACACGTATACATATACCGAACCAAAGGGCATTCTCCGGGGACTTAACGCGCGGTATACATAGAGCACGAGGACCGGATACTATTCCCGTACGGGCGATTCTCGACGATCACGTTTCGGTTTTAGACCTCTTTGAAAAATCGCCGCTATCGGTGAGTGCAATTTCAACGTCGCTCCTCGCTTCGCTGAGGTTTGCCGGATGTGAAGCGTTGGAAGCCCAACGCATCTAGTCGTTGCGAAGGCATTGACGGAGCAGAGGGTTTACGCCACATAGAGATAGCACGTTCGTACTTCGTTTCAACCCTCTGGCTAAATTTGCGTTCAAATTTTTGTAAAAATTATTCTTGTATTTATTTTTTCCAAGCCGCGAAAGATAATATAAATTTTCCGAGGTAAAACGCCCGCAGCTGTCTATCATCGTTGTATTTTTTTCCACTTGAAAGCTACTCAACTATCGCTAAACGAAATTAATTTTTGTATAGTAGAAGAAGCAGCTGATGAGTAATTATGCGTGAAAACTGTGCAGCAATAGAACAACAGTCAGAGAATTTTCGACGAAATACAATTTTCACATAGTTGTGTATAGACTATTTTTACTGGTACTTGGCGTCAAGACGCAACCGCGTCTCTTGATACATATGAATTTTACGTGAACAATTTGGTATTTACAATATATATTAATATATAGAGTAGTTTAATCTTTATGTAAAAAAGATATACTATATACTATAGTATATATAGATTAGAGAAACTATTTATATTACTTCACTATGTACGCCCACTGCTATGTATAAGTTATATATAGCGTATATAGAACGCGAGTATAGCGCGTGTAGGGTACAAATTTTCTCTTACGGAGGAGTCCCTTCAAACCCAAAAAACAAGATAAATAATTTTAAAAAGTTGTGAATTATGACGCAAATTCTTTACGCGTAAGTACATGTTGCATGTACTTTACTTCTGCATTACATGCTTTCTTCAATGAAATAAATTACGAAGCATTTAGATACAAGTGTCTTGACGCCTCGTTGCATGTCGCGAATGACAGAAAACCCAGTTTCGCAAGAAACATATTCACGACTTTCGAGGCTCTTAGCTCGTCATTGTATTTTTAATTAAAATCTCGCTTTATAATTATACGTACATACACTCGGTCGTCCCGCTTTCAACTTATAATCAAGCGAAGAGTTGGCAAGTTAGTTTTAATTATGAATAGTAAAAGACCGTGTACGGATGTGTATGTATGTGTATAGTGAAAGCCACTGGGTGACTCTCTACCTTCGTGCGTTTATCGTGTTTGCGGAAATCAGGTCGAAGACCACTTTTGGCTTCGCGTGATTCAATTTCGCTTAATATGCCGTGCCGATTAATCGATCATAATAAAAAGCTGGAATGTAGTCGATGTTCACGTTCCTCGGTACGACCTAAAAATCACATTATTATTCTGTCCTACCTGCTCCCGGGAGCTCAACAAAAAAATTAGATTAAAAACACGTAAGTCACTATCGTAGTGAAAATAACCCTGTAAAATCACTAAACTTATTATTTCTCTCATCCTCTCTTACTGTTTAAATAGCCGACAATTATCGGTCAGCAGTCGAGCTTCTTTCGTAAGACGAGGTCGGCCATCAGCAACGAGGTTATCGAGGTTTCGTCCGCGAGAGCTCGAACAACCAAAAGGAAAAAGCTCGCCGCAGGGTTCGGTAGAGTCCGCACAGGGCGTTCGTTGACCGGGGGTTTTCTCGCTCAACGAGATGAAAGGTTTTCGTTCGCCGCGGTGCTTTTCCGCAATGCTCCCCCGGTCTGCTGATGCCGCTGTCGTTATAGCGTTAAAGGTTTTGCGGAAAACGAGAGAAAACAGACGGCCCCCGGGTGACCCAGAGTGTAGGAACAGGAGCAAAAGCTCGCGGGAGAGAGAAAGAAAGTCTGACCGATATAGAAGATTATATACACAGGTTCATACACAGGCTGCAGCAGGAGCTGGCTGTACCGGCTGCCCCGGCAGCAGCGGCAGCAGCAGCAGCAGCAGCAGCGGTTGATCGCCGTTTTCCCGGTGGTCGTCACAGCGGCAGTGGTAAAGACCGCTATTACAACGTTCATAGAGGGGCGAACCACCAAAGAGGCCATCTAATTTCATTAAAGCCTTTGAAGCTTCACTTCTACTCCCCCATTCGTTTTTCTCTCACTATGAACCCAACGAAAAGAGGTCCCTTGGCAAACAAAATCCTGTCGCTCATCGGGCAACCTTTGCCGTCGGTCTACGCCACTCGCGAAATCTTTACAAACCTCGTTTCAACCGCGGACTTTACCGCGTCCTACATTTTTCATCATGTTATTATTATCTAATTAGATTTATCAAATGGGGCTAAAAAGCTCATAAAGCTTCTTTAGAGTTCGAAAGGAGACTCGCCTCCTCTATGTATACACTGGGTATACGTTATAATAATTTCGTAGTGGTTCAACGTGGCTCATAGCTCAGCGTTGTACCGACAATTAAGAACTAGAAGGAACCGTCTCTCCGCGTGCAACTTTATAGCTGACTTACAGCGTGATGCGGGATAGCGTGAGGATATCTCGCTGCAGTCGAGTTTCTCCGGCCCATTATATCTATTACTTCGGTGGTTCTTTGGATAACGAAGCGAGAGGATTATATACAACCCATCGTCTTTCCGTGCTCGGTAGCCTCCTTCCTCAATGCAACTTCAACGGTCGAGCCATTCGCCATGACAATGATAAGCTTGCGTCAAGATCGTCCCGCGTGCGTGCTGCACTTTGGTTTACGCTCGTCGTTCGCGTTCTGTATAGAATATCGGGCCAAGAGGCGAAGCTACTCCGTACCCTTGTATACGAAGCGTTCGTTACACTCCACTATTCTTGTGCCTTCGCGCAATGTGTATAGCCAAAGCGTATATTATAACGCTCGGACGGATCGGTGCGGCGCAAGATCGCGTGTGAGAGGAACGGGCACGCGAACGAAACACTTCCGCGGTGAGAGTCTTAACTACCGTAAGGATAGAGTGCACACGGCCAGATATGAGGGAAGGATAAAAGATATAGAGGATGAAGAAGATGAAGAAGAAGAAGTAGCGAGAATGCCGCGCCTTCCTAACCGGCTCCTCCTCGCACGTCCATTGATGGAATGGATCGTTCATTAATTATGGATATATAGCTCTGAGCTGAGGCCCGACGTGTGCTAGCGGCGTCCACGGCGGCACGCGGGGGTACACGAGATTGCCGGATGATTTAAGCGGCGGTATACATTGATCGAGAGTGAACCTTCCCTCTCTTCCCTACCCTTCCCTGCTCGTGTCCGCCCGAAGGGTCGAACTATAACGCTGTATAGTTCTCTCATCCATGCCGCAGGAGGGAAAATACTATATCCCCCCCCCCCCCTCCCCCCCGATGTATTAGTCCGCAGAGCAGACACTAGAATAGGGCAGCGAAGCTAGACGAAGTAAATTAGTAGTTATAGCCCCTCGCAGGTCAGACACGTCAGCCTCGCACCATTATATTCCATAGCCATACAGGCATACGTAATACACACGACGTAATATTCACACTTTAGCTCTCCGTGCCTTATTTCTCATTCAGAGATTAATGTTTCATCCTCGTATTCTCGAATGAATTCTGCAACTAAGCAATTGCACTTCTCGTTGTTATGTAAAGCGAAAGATTGGTAGGCGAATAATAAAAAATTAAATTAAGGCCTTCAGGAGCGGATTTCGGAGTGAAGAAACTGCGTTTCCTCGTGTCGATGCCATCCAGGGGAGTGAAGGCGAGGACAGGGATCGGGGGCGAATGAAATTTCATTTCGGCCAGTGGAAAGGGATAACCGAGGCTCATCGAAGCAGGAGGGGCGGGGCAGCATCAGCTATCCGGGTCATAAAGTTCGATGGCAGAAGTAACGACCTTCGTCGGGGAGTTTCCAACCCCCGGTGCGGCATATAACGTCGAAACGAAAAGCTCCCTCGACCACGTGGACGAAAGCTTCGCGAGAGAAGAACCGATAAAACTAAAGCACCGGTGGCGATGTACAAGGCGCGTGTCGAGCAGACTCTCGGAGATATATAGAAGTATACGTGTGTATAAAGAGTAGGCTATGTGGAAAAGAAATATGCTTCACATATACGTAGCAGAACGAAAAAGCTGACCCGCAATAGCCGGCACGGCGATTTTCCATCCTCTTTTCTATCCACTATTGCGCAACCGCAAAAATGTGGTCTCTTCGTCAGTCCCCACATTTTATATTTGTACATACCATTCTTGTAGGTTTCACTGTGTTTGCGATTCGCCGTAACAAATGCTGTACGGAAATGTGTGTGAAGACGATAGGCTACCGGAACATTTACGCACCCCTCGAGTTCATTAACAGCGATGTATACTGTGTACCGGCGAAACAGTAATTCCCGTAAGTTCTGCAATTGTTTCTCCACTTTTATCAGAGTGCGTGGCTCGACGCCGAAATTACTCTGACTCCGTAACAGCAGTGGCACTATCGCTAATACTAATAACAACGGTAGTAGTAGTAATAGTATTAGTCGTAGTAGTATCCGTAGTAGTAGTCGTAGTAGTATTGTGTACTCGTCGAGAGCGATAGTGCTGGCGTCGCAATCGTAAAATCCCCTTGGCGTCGGCCGGAAGTGGTAATTCACCTCTTTCACAATCAACGACCAAGAGGAAGTCGAAGAAGTGGTGTAGCATCCCGTGACTACACCAACGTGTACTCTGAATTTCGCACGATCTGTTGTGCTGCTTTGTTTTTTTTTCTTTATTCACTACAGTTATCGAGTAAAAGCTGAACGATAGCAAATTCCCAATGATTCTCAGGGTGGAGATCTTTTTTGCGGTTTGCGTACGGCCACCTGGCGAACGTGCTACAAAGCTGACTCTCCCGATCGCCATCACCCTCGCATAATCTTTCTTGAGTAATGCAATCGCACGCCGGTGGAGGGTGAACTGGTGCCAGATGGCCAAAGATTCGCATAGAATCGAAAACCGAATTTCATTCGTTTATACATCGTTTCGTTCTTTTATGTCCTTTGTGCCGAATGTACGATCTTTGCTACGCCTGCATCGGGGGATACGCTTGAGAAAATTGGCTATCGGCCATCGCACGTAAGAATACCGCTGGCCAGCATGAAAAGTACCCTCCACTCGTCATTGTAACTTCGTACACGAAGCCAATAATGATTATTTATCGTCGAGCATATATATTTTGTACTTAAAGTATAAATGTGAACGGATTACGATTTATCAAGCTATTCGCTTTATCCAACAGATAACATTAATGAAACTATATTAATACGTTGGGTATATTTTTTTTTATATTTATATCCTGAAACTTGGAAATGAAAAAAAAATGAAATTACGCGTCGCCCAAGCGCTCTTGGATTAAAGTCATTTAACCGAGAGCTTCCGCGCATTAATCCTCACTTTCTTCGGTCACAGTAGAAAAAGCTGCATCCATAAAGCGGGTGTGAGTCCCAGTTTCCCGCGCCACATCGTTTGATATGCAAATATTCAACGGCACTAGAGTCGCTTTACTCTTTATAACCGGTGGTGCGACGAAAGAGAGAGAGAGAGAGGAAAAGGAGCTATGCCGCTGCCTGTTACCGACGTTCAACGACCAGAATGGAGCTTTGCATCCCACCGTGCGACCTCGTAATTATTTTACAAACTGCCGGAGGGGGGTGCTTCGTTTCTCCTTTCAACTACGTTTCACTCGGCTACGAGACTCGCGAGAACTTGGATTCCCGAAGTTCGAGTTTTAACTTTCCGAAGTAATGAGATAAACGTGGCGAAAGAGAACGAAGGTTTCCCTGGACATTGGGGAACTTCGCTACCTATATCTCTCGTCGACTCGTCAACCGTCCCCAATTGTGATTACCCACACTGATGATTCATACGCAATCAACATTTCGGTTGAGTTTGCCCGAGCGACGAATTGATTCGATTAACTGGATGGGATCGGTGCATAGCCTCAAAATTTCGGTATCGAGGATCATCAACACGATTAGTGGAACGACAACCCCGGGGGGATCGTGCGAGTTTCTAATTAAGTTAAACCCGTCGCGAAGCCCCTTGCGACACCGAAGCTCGAAAAGCGGTTCATCCTGTAGTAGCACACCTATTACGACTATGCTTCTGGTCTTCCCTGATAATGTTCCAAATGCGAGGAGAATTCTCATTTTGAAACCGGAAAGTTCTCCGGGGTTTCTCGTTACACCTACGGTACGACCTCTACATAAACGACAATGTTGGCTTATGTTGGCTAAGATCCAGATATTATAACGTAAAAGTGTACTGCGTATAGTAATTAGGTAAGTTAAGGGTTGCAAATTTTGCATAAAAACATCGTGTTCTGTAGGAATCGAAAGGTATGCACTCACTTTGTAGAAATAATGTTCGAAAACCACATTTTTTATAAGTAAAAAAATAAAGAATAATAAGTAAATAAATAAATACATTGATTTACAACGATAATTTTATGAATATATTTTTTTATTTATTATTAAAAAGAAAATAAAATAATGTAAATGTACATTTTTATCGTAGCGTGATGAATTCTACATGACTGCCGCTTAATGCGACATACACGGAAATCCATACCTAAACTCTTCGATATTTCTTGTCAATCGTTAAGAGGTTAATAGTAAAATAACGACGCTTTCACCATTTAAAACACCTTTAATCATTAATTGTCGCGACTCTTCCTATCCAAAGTAATTTCATAGGCAATTGACTTAGAGAGCATCAATTTACCGCACCTCAGGCAGTATATCCGTTAAACAGATGGAGTGGTCATAGAGATATCGCACTAAGCTACGAATACGAAGGACGAGCCAAGGGGGACTCCGAGTGGATGACTGATACATGTAAGGGGGTGGTGATCTTTGGTACGTGCCTCAGTCGTTTAGTTCGACGTTTGCCGTAGAATAGTACCTATTCCGCGTTGGCTCTCCTGCCGATATCGTTCCGACAGTTGTACAGACACAGGCGGAACGGAGCGCCGACAGACCGACTATTTCGCCTCGTTGCGTGTATATACGTATTTCTCGATGTCATCCCCCCGTTGAGATTTATTCACGGCACGCAAACGACTCGGCATGCACCACCGATCCTGGCTTAGGTATGTACAGTATGCGTTACCTCCCTTCCGCTTTTCTCTCTCCATTCTCTCTGTAACACGCTGCAACGACACTATCCCCGTGAGTACCGAGAAAAATGTCTTCGTGTTTTCTTTTGCATTCGTTCCTCCCCCTTCCCTTAACTTCTTTCAACCGGCATGTTTGGCCGTATCGCACGAAACGTTCCACACACCCTTGCGTTACCCGACATTAGCTGCAACGTCGGTACATCAAACGCGTATGCAGTTTTCCTCCAAACACACAAGAACCCTTTCCCCATCCTTAGCTAAAGCTCTACGTGACGGATTCTCGAGCGTGAAAATAAATTATGAAAAATCGTAACGCCCATTTCATTCGACGATATGCGCGAGCGTGTAAGCTAGATTTTCTCATTTATCTCATTTTCTCGACGGCGTCGACGGCGATGCACGAGATGCCGAGTAGAAGCGGGACGGGTGGAAAAGAAAAACAAATTCTCACTCGGGTGCCCATGAGCGCGATGTATACTCGTCAAGATTTATTCGTTTCGCCTTGCAGCATACGTATATACGTCGAAAAAAAGGAGGGTTGGGGAAAGAAAGTATATTTATTAGATAAATTGGTTCAATGTCGTCGAAGATGGTAGTTCGAGCCAAGTTTCTATACTCTCCCTCCATGCTACTCAGTCCGGATACGAGACGGAGTGAGGTAGCGAAAACGACAGAGTACTATAATACCGTAGGTTATTGTCGGGGATAGCTGTACCATGTAAGTGGATGATATTACTGGTCCTGTGATGCGTTAGAGCTTCTGTACTGCAAGCTACCGGTGTGGTTGGGGGTCAAATTCTGGAGTGAACCCAAACCAATTAATAGTTGTACTATCCTATCTCGCCGTACAATGTCCTTTGGGCTTCTGTAACCCCGTTCCCTCCCCGCATCCACATCCTTCTCCGGTTTCCTCGCCGTTCACCCCTCCCCCCCCCCCCAATCTCAACCCTTTGCCCACAATTTCTCTCCTTCCTCTCAATGTCTCTCGCTATAATTCTCCGGACTATTGAGAGGAACTACACTCGCTCGGCCAGAGCAATAATGTCTCCGACGAGTTTCCGCGTTATACGATACCTTATATACTGTACATATGTATAATACCCACACTACCACTATCGCGATACTATCGGCTTCATTGCAAACGCCGCCTCGCCCGGCAAGAAACTTAAAGCCCATTTCGCCTTAACGCAATCAGGATAAACTTCTACATCACTCGGGACAGGTACCTCACTGGATGCTCGTCATAATACTTAAAGGGCTAACGAGCATCAAAATGTCGTCAATTCTCCTATCTGTATAGCGCGCATAATGACGATTTTCTACCTTATAGATGAGATTACGAGATCGTTGCACTTGCAGTGCAACACTTGAAGTGTATTGTAATTTTTTACAATCATTCGCAAAGTATTGAAACAGTTTGTCATCGTGTTTTGAACCTTTTGTCGTGGAATTTTTTATTTTTAACTGTTTTTTCCTCCAAGAAATTTAAAAGAAAATAATTGGAACATAATTCAAAGAATTAATTTATTTATTTCGATAACGTTGATAGAAAAAGACCACAGCGTTGCGCTTAAGGTGAAAAAATTATGGGATGTCATTGCAGGTTTGAGAAGGATGAATCACCCGTCAGATACTTTCGACATTGACTTCAATTCTCGACCCGAGCTGTCTGGAGATCGCTTTCGAGCGATAATTCATCGCGTTATTAATGACCCAGTTCTCGGTCGAATTATACGAAACATAGATTTCGCGATTATTATATTATTCGTATGATTATTATCATTAGTCAGAGCGTTTCGTGTATACGGCAAAGTCGACGAATTCGCGTGTCTTATAGCGAGAGTGGGCCACCCAAGAGAACAGGAGTGGTTCCCGGTACCGGAACAGTAGCTTCTCGTCGAGAGACGGAGAGAGACACGATCTCCGTCATCTGTCAGCTTAACCACCTTTCATGTTTCATCTCCTTACACGGTACGTGATGTTTCTGACTCTGAGCTCCTTCTGCTGCTGCTGCAACGCTCTCGCCAGAGCCTAGCATTCGCAATATTTACACAGAGCTATCATCTCTTAACGTCGGATAATACAATAGAATTGCAAGGTGACGAAATTCCGACTGAATACCCGGGCGTAGAATATATTTGCTCGGTGATTTTCACTCGGTAAGCCAAAGGTGTTCTATGCGGGATTTAAAAATAATTTCACGTAATGGCGAAGAATATGCTATGTAGAAACGACGTTGAAAGCCACGAGTTTCATATCGCTCAACAAAGGACAGTACACAGTTGCTACAAACACTTTGGAAGAGATTTTTGTGTCATTCGTTGGCTCGTCGCGGAAAGCTGTTAAAAGAAAAAAAAAAAAAAACTGTACTGCACGACGAAAAAACGAGAAGAATCGTCATCGGTGAGTGTGGGTGGAACTAAAGGGGAGAATAAAGGAGTAAAGGAGCATTAGCATCGCGAAGTGAACGACGAAACGACAGCAAGATCCGAGGCAAGCTTTATACGTGTACTACAGCGAGAAATCCCCATAATCCTTCGCAAAGAGACGAGAGCTTTCATTCTCCTTCTCCCTCTACTGTTCTTCAGCATTTATACGTGTGTTTCTACGTTTCTTTATGACCCCAAGCGGAGCAGGTACACAGGTAACATCTGCGTGGATACGAGACGAGTTGCCCATCACTCGGAAGCTTGGAAGAACAAATGTGCCGTTATATCATTGGGACGTTACATTTCCATCGGTAAAATGGAATTTTCTTTTTTTTTTTCCTGCTTTGCTTCGTTGAATCCCTTTGCTCATCATTCTCAAACGAGTATGCTGATGGTATATTCGGAATAACGGTTGGAACAGCGGTCGCGTGTACGCGTTATCTCTTAAATTCCAACGCGTTCTACTCCCTCGATCTCTCCTCCCGCCGCAGATAGATGAACCACATCGGCATCGGGGCCTCCCTGATGCGCCCAATGTAATCAACGTCAAACGAGAGACCAGTGACACGCTCTGCCGAACCCTCGATCGTTCGGGACACACGGGATTCTTGTGCATACGAAATGTATGGATAACCTATAATATAGATTCTATATCAAATGCCAGTATCAGCTTCGTTGACCAAATGAATTTTGGTACCTTCAATTTGTACGATTCAAATCAGATGACCAATACATCGCATACATATATATATGTACATGTATATATCGCTTAACCAAATTATAAGGGCGTATGTATACGCTAGTATAGAAAAATTATCTTCCGCTGATTTCAGTCGAGCGGTAAACCGTCAAACAATTTATAAGCGGAGGCTGCATTGATTGAAAGTAGAGACCCCGCTTAGATCGGACCCGCAGATTCGAGATATTTACATGTCAACGCAATGATAAATACAGCGAGTTCGTCGAGATTTCGATGAAAAAAAAAAACAAAAAACATAGTAAAATAATGGATTTTTTCTCACGTGGTCGCATTTCACGGTGCAACGCCAGCGCGACAATAATTTTTATTCTTCATTTTTTGACGCGAACATAACACTGGTGCACGTGTAAAATGTTATTGAAGATCATTCTCGTGGACATTTTGAAATTACACAGTCGGTACACAGTAACGATATCTCGTACGTTTCCTGCTCTCTCTCTCTCTCTCTCTCTCTCTCTCTCTCTGTCCCAGTGTATTACTCAGGTAGCGTGTAATGCACTTGTCACAACGAACGGGAGACTATCAATCATGAGAGGTTTCGTACGAGAGGGAGGGTCCTCTCCTCGTTTGGTTCATGCATCTCGGAAACTGCACGATGTCTGTTTGTCTCTCTCCGCTCGGTCGTGGGGTCCATTCTATCCGTTTGCGAGTGACTCGACAACGGTTGGGGACACGATGCCAGAGGAAAATATCAAGATGTCTCGATTCCGGTCGTGAATCTCGGACTCAAAGGAATCTAGAGGTACTTTGACTCTCCGGTGAAGTTTTTCTGTGTCGTCGAAAAAACTTATGCGCGATCGACTTGTCGCGCGACGGAGGAATCTCGAAACACCAGTCGCAACCTTTGAACCTCGGCGTGTTTCATAACGTTTATAACTTTCTTCGACAAACTAAATATTTACTCCCGATCTGTTTACTCCGCAACCTCGTCCGGGTAGTACGCGGCTTTTCGCCTTTCTGTACTCGCAGTGCGGCAAAGCCCCCCTTCTGCCTATATAGCCCTTCCGCGCCGCTTCCGGTCGCGTAAAATCAAAAAGACCAAAGGGCCTGGTAGCCGCTCGATGGAAGCTCGCTGTTTGTGTTACTATGGCGGGCGTTGAGCTTCATAAAGTGAATGTCCCCTGTAGAAACGGCTCTGGGGGCCTCACGAGAATAATGTATAAGCGACACGGAATACGAGGAGCAAAGGAGAAAACGAAAGTACACAGTTGACTCCATAAACCAGCGAAAGAGCCGCCCAAGAATTTCTTAAACAGATTCTGTAACACGTATATATATACATATATATATATTGAATGGATGGTAACACAAGAAATTGGTGTTGATGATTTTACGACGGACATACGAGATTCTTGTCCGCCCTCTCGTAGTTCGTCGTCGGTCTTTTGAGATCGTTTCCATCTTTACGAGCCCCGTAGTAATAATCTAGCGACGGTATACAGGTACGTGTGCCCCGCTCTCGCCTCATTGTACGTGTCCTCTTACATATTACATCGTTTATTCATATTCTTGCTGACCCAGCGAATATGCAGAGTGTACCTATCGGTAGTATAGTACAGTAGCCCATAAAATCCACGTCCATTTTGGCCACTACGAACCGTATAGGCACACTATAAGGAAGACATTTCACCCTCGTGATGTATAGCGTACACACCAGCTTTCACGATCAGATAAAATCACCCTTCCCTTCGCGCCGTATGTCCATATGGGTAAAAAGAAGAACGGAAGGATCTCGCAAAATCCACAGAAGCTTTCATGATCTACTATCGGGAAAGCTTTGCCGTGACGCGATTTATCTGGCGTAAATTGATTCGTAAAACGGCGAAACTAGAAAGCCAAGTGGACTTTGGATTTTTTTTTTTTTTACGAGATAAGCCACACGCTTTCGGCTTTCCATTTCGCGTATAATCTTTTAGTCGATTCTTCACCGAGATTCGTGGGGTGGTTTTAGCCCAAAGGCATCGAGACTTGCTTCGTTCTTCTCATGGGATGTGCGAAGTGGGGTAACCTGGAATATCGTCTACCGCGCGTTCCGCGTAGAGAGCAACCGCGGAACCATTTCTGAAGGAAGAACGCGGAGACGAGAGCGACGCGGAGACGGTATACACGACCAAGGCGGATCCGGGACGCCCTTAACGTCGTCCATAACTCCCAGGCAAACTGGCTTTATCGTGGCTGTGAGTGCGTCGCGGAAAAACGGGTACTCGCGCGTTTCCCCTGCTTGCTTTTACTTTGCTCAATTTCGTTTCTCGCACGGATATCCACCGACGAAATCTCTGGCTAACGATATTATTCGAGAGAGGGGCTGTAGACCGCAAGGAATATTCGGCAAAAGGACCCCCTTGGGTTTCGTAATAATCGAGGATTACTCGAGAAAGCTTTCGAGTATTGCGTATGTAATTTAAGCATTTAACGATCAGTGAAAATCCCGCGTCAATTATCATTTTTAGATAATTATGGAAAGTTGCCCGCAATTAATATCGACGTATCTCGATTTTATCGACTGTTTTTATAATTTTTATCATATGAATTTATTTTTGCAACAACGCTACGCCAAAAAAACGAATGACAATTCTGACTAAATTATAATTTTTGGATAATTATGGAAACATTTAAAAATGAATATCGCCGGATTTCGTTTCAGCCGGTTATTTCTATTATTTTCATCATATGAATTTATTTGCATATAGCGACCAACGACGTTATGCAAAAAAAAATCAAACGAAAAAATGTTAATTTTTTTATTTTTATTTATCGATAAATGAATAAGTTTTCATATCTGATATTGATCTCCATCTGTGCTGTGATTCACAGCGTAGAAACTTGTGCGGAATTCATTGAAATTTCTATTTTTCATAAACGTACGAATGGTTCTCTGTATTCCTTCTGTGCGTTTTTCCCCTATTTTATACACAATAGTATTTGCATAAAGTTACTAACGAGAGTGCCAAATACGCTCGATATTCGTAGTTGTCACGAGTCGACGACAAACAATAGAAAGGAAATTCAAACAGAGACGATTGCAATACGAATATTAACATCAAGAATAACTGGAGTGGTACCGCGAAATCGTCATGAATGCCGCTGAACTATAGACCCGATGTAGTTTCTATGTGTTTCGATGCGCAAAGCCAATTCGAATTCGGCTCGAAGCTATTCGCACTCTGATTTTCAGGCTACCGAAGGCGCGGAGTATTGATGGGTATATACTACTGGCTCTTCGTAACGACGAGCAAACAAAGACCACATCGGTCGAAGCTCACAGCGAGTATATGCGCAATGATGGAGGTATGTTTTACTCGCGAAATTCATGAAACTCGCGTTTATCGATTGAACTACAAGTACAATAGATAATTAAACTGACGAGTCTGCAACTTAGCGATCTCTGAACGCTCTTGCAAAAAGTTTCTATATATGCGAATACCGTGACTAAAAATTACTTTTACCAGTGAAACTGAAAATGAGATGCTAACGAGTTTAGAGAGTATTCAACAACAGCTTATCGAATTCACCCTTTTCTGTAGTATGAAGTTAAGTATCGTCCAAACTTCCGCCAACTTCCACGAATCGTGTGAAAACTCTTTTTCTTTAACTCGTTCATGCAAATTATGGCGCACGCACGCGCGCGCGTCTGCCACAAAAGGTAAAATATAGCAAAGGACTCGGCGTGCATCATATATCCCTCGTTGATGCCTCGAACGTTCAAAGCTTTCGTTTTATACCGAAGACCGCAATCGCGTTCACGTATTTATCGCTAATGCGATCGGATTTTCCCCGTCACACGTACCACCTCGAGGCTACGATAGAGTGGAACTCGCGAGTGCAGTATGCGTAACCGAGAAGTATTTATCCTCCCCTTGCTATGTATGCCGGGATACAGTGCCATAGCGAGAATCATTTATCGCGAAACAGCCGCGTGGAGCGGAGGTACGATATATATGATCACGCAAATCGTACAGAGAATTATTAATCGGCACTCGCGCGTAATAAACGCGATGTTTGTCGCGAGAACGGTACACAGATTGAATTGCGCATGCATCGGCTTGCCATTGGTGTATATCGTCAATTTTGTGAACTGCGGGGCGAATTAGCAAGCCAACTTCGTAAACGAGAGAATAATATAGTTCGAGACCAGGCGTCAAGCGATTTCAGAGCTTTTTGCGAGTGACCGGGGCTACTTGAAAGACAAGGCGAGTTGGAACACAGTCTGTAAAACAATTAAAAAATGCACGCATAATTTGCATTATAATTCCCCACAGTGCCGTATTTGCTGCATGGAAACGTATAGAAGAGTGTAGATTAGATAAAAGGAGAAATAATTTTATTAACGGCAGAGTAGACTTCAAGATATTGCCATTCGCTTAAGTGTCCAAAAGCCTCTTCGTGTTTGTATAATCGTAATCAATTTAACATTGTGCGTTAATGCACACGATCCGTGATCCCGAATGTGTACTAATAGTCTTCCATGCATTGTACCATTCCCACGATCCCCACCGTCGTCCCGACGTTTGGTCTCCCGTGTGCTACCCGACTATCTCTGAGTAGCGAGAGAGACACGTTCAATGCTATTGATTCGAACTGTATATGTCTATATGTGTGTATGTCGGGAGGGTAGGAATCGCCTGCTTGCACGTGTTACGTATTATCAGACCCGTTGCGTAATTGGTGAGGCCCGCAGTAGCTTCTGATCCTCTCCTGTCGTGCAAAGGGTTGGAACATCTAATTCCAATGTTCCAAATACCAACGAGGTGATTGAGGTTTCTGAATCCAATATCCGTAGGTGTTACGCATGACTAATCTACAATTTACTCCCTGTTCAAGATGCATTCTACATTTGTACGAATTCCTGAACTGTTCCGTGAAGACGGTATTGTGTTAAAACAATTAATTAGGACCGTTTCGATGAACGCACCAAGTGTATGAAATTTCAACCAGCATATTCACATATTTGATTCCATTCCAAGAGATGAAGAGAAATATCTTGAGATCCGAAGATCTAAGTCGTCGAGCTGTAATACTCAATTTTGCTCCAAGACGATGCTAAATAATCTCGTTGGTACACTTAATACCCAATTTGTGTTCGATCCTATTTCCCTCGACAAGCCACCCTACGGGCAATGGATATCGCGTGGAGGAAAAGGTTTTTCGTCGCATACGCGTATAGCGTAACGTTCCTATAATATATTCGTACTTATGCAAATATCCGGTTTCGCCGAGGCACAAGAGCTTTTCTCGAATAAGAATTTTTCGCGGCGATGCGGAAATTCGCGACGTGTTACCATTCGGTGACTCGAGTATAAAGTGAAAAACGTGTATAGGGGGTTATGTAGCGTGTTGAACGACGCGGGTTCTCCACCCTTCATGTTTCTATCGAGGCCCTCGTTTCTGGGCACGAAAATTGTCGTAAAATAGCGGAGCGCGCGCACGCGTGGGTTGCGTATGACAACATAACGGTTGACGACGTTATATAAGCCCTTACACCCTCTTCGAGTACAGACGACGTACGGCCCCTGATACACATGCTGTTGTTCTCGCGAGAGCCGCGTGTAGGTTGAACACTAAAGCGCCTACGAAACCGTTACCAGGACCCCGTCATGGTAATCCTCAGACGGATTTAGACTCCGCAAAGTGCAAAACCGCCCCTTTACTTAAGTTGCCTGGTTTGCGAACCTTCTCCAACCCCGCATCTATATAGCTGAGGTGAGATCGTCGCCAAGAGCCACCCCCGACAATGCTTTCTCACTGCTTCAACTCGCAGTCGTTACTCGCCAGAATACCTTCCTAACTCTCTCTCTCACGTTGAATCCTGACCGAGATAGAGCGACGGTGGAAACTCTCTCGCAACTCACCGGTCGCGCGGACTCCTCTTGGCCAGCCAACGAACTGGCACGGCTGCGAGAAAAGCCTCGACGATCTCTCGCACCCCACCGCCCTCCTCCCTCCCACTGCGCAGTGATTTATCGGACCCTCGTGCCAAAGCTCTCGCTCATTAGGATCTTTGGAAATTTCGACGGAAGTCCAGGGTCGGCCGAAACTGGGCGGGCCACCCCCTCAAGCCGCGAGCCTCACGCCGCTGGCCTCATACCCTCATTTTCCCCTGGGTACTGTCCGCACGAAACCATCTTCGGAGAAACCAAACCGCCGGAATCTGGGTTAACGATCGAACAAAGTTCCTCCTGTCTGGGTTCACCAATGCGAAAATCTAACGAGACGGAGTTTCTCCGTGCAGACACGAGAGTGATATAAAGAAAGAAGTGTAAGTACAAGAATTCGAAGAACGTTTCCGATGTAATTCTAACCAATCGTAAACGTTTATCGGAGACAAGATTCCCGGGACATGGGGATCATGAGTGACTTTTGTGAGATTTGTTTCTATACGAATTCAATCTTTCTGATGACATGGAAACTCATAAAAGTCACAAGTACGCATTTTCGTGTCCCAACGTGGCCCAGAATTGTAAGTTGGAATTAATTGTTAAAGACAATTTCGTCGCTTTTGATTGGAATTCACCCATGCGGGCATTTCGATACAGACATCTGTGTACCTATACTGTTTGATACTACAGTAGAGTGAATGAAGTGGGTGCGATGGGGAAGGGGGGCGGCGGAGGGGTTAAGATAGCTCTCTCCTCGAAGTTTGCAGGAAGAACGCGAGGCGTCGAGGCTTTCGACGATGGGTGAGAGATTGATGCAAATGAGGTTTCCTAGTTCGCTCCGCCTACAACCCTTGCGCACATCAACCAGCCGCAGTCCTTCTCAGCTTTATCCTTACCACGGCGAGAGAGAGTTTACGCCAGTACTAAATCTGCTTCACTATATTCTCGAAGTCCCTCACGCTCTTGGCGTCTTCTTCACTTTAAACATTTC
Organism: Buathra laborator; assembly: GCA_934046635.1. Classification (NCBI taxonomy): domain Eukaryota; kingdom Metazoa; phylum Arthropoda; class Insecta; order Hymenoptera; family Ichneumonidae; genus Buathra; species Buathra laborator. Next base: position 8,005,077 of record OW203893.1, on the reverse strand, counting down.
GCCTCCCTTCCCTTCTCACCCTCTCGCGCTGCCACGAAATTTATACGAGCCGAGACATAAACACGGTACACGATCTCCCGGATTCTACTCTTCTGTTCTCTCACCGTCACGCGTGTCTTTCCACCGCTGTGCTCTTCGCTTGATTTAGAACATTGCACATCCAAATAATACATATACACAAAACTATTAATCGTATGTATTTAACTTGTCGCGTAATTACCGAGCGTATTTAACGTCAGTATACCGTTCTCGGAAACGTATATAATATTGCACACACGCACACATGTTTCGGAAGTATTCAATTTGTATACACGATAGAAATCAGGTAATAAACATAGTTCCAATGTTCGCCATGAGTCCAAAGCACTGTGGATCTTGGATTCTTTTTTCATCTATTTATTCATTACCATTATACATCTAGATGTACACTTTGCTGCTACGAACGAAAACTTTTCTCGTATATTAATGCACGGGAAGTCTAATAACGACGGTAATCTTACAGATTTTTGTTTTCCTTCGTTTTTCTTTTTTTTCTTTATTTTTACGAGCTGAACGACGCTTACGCTCGACTTGTTTGTAAAAGGCGCGTCCGGCAGACTCGTTCGACTCTCGTCGAGATCCTTCATGTATATACCTTGGCCTTTCCGACACTCGTGAAAAATACGACATACAAACTCACCGCTCTGTGTGTATAATCATAGAAACTACGAAAGAGAGCGAGAGAGAGAAAGAGAGAGTTTCCAACTGCGCGGGGCATAAAATTAGACGATATAACCGGTGATCGTAACGAAGTTTGACGACAAATAAATTATACACGCAGCTACTATGAGAGATCGATGAACCCCAGAGAAATCACTGAGACGCCCAGTCGATGACTCTCCACTGCATCTGAATGGTCGAAATTCTTTGCTGCATAATCATCACGAATTTCTCGGAAGAAATCTTTGCTGTTGCGCTAGAAGTATTCACGTTGGCGAATACTTCCAGACGCTGACTTAGCCCGGGCTGAGAGCATTTATACTAATATAATTGTCTAGTTATTTCGAAAACGAAACTCAAACTATCTCAACATCGGTAATACGACGACGAGGCAAAACTGAATTAGTACATCGTTTTAAGATGCTGCTGTACTCTCGTGTCTCATCTCTAACCAGACCCATTTTCTGTAATATCTGCACCTCTACAATCCTCGCCGTTATTAAGAGGAAGAGGTAGATATTTCAATATTTCCGTCTGCCTCGGGCTTTTCACCGACGGGGACAAACCCGCTGGGAGGGGGGCTCGGCGTGGAATTATTAAAATTGCAGCGAGACGTAATCGCTCTACTCGTCCGGAATCAGAACTCCGAACAATATAACGACGCGAAGGCGCTTGTGCGTTCTCCATCGTAATCTCGAGAGTCAATTCTTTTGAGGGTTATATGCATTACATGCTGATATAGCGAAAGAAAAAAAATGCAGAGTGCATTTGTAGTACCACTTCCTATTGAGATAAGACACATTAAATTGGTCTCATAGTAAACACACGTACCGTCGAAAAGATATTTTTTTATTTATTTATTAAAGATCGCCGCTTACATAGGCGCAAGAATGTTGTTGAGGACAGTACCATCTCGCAGGCAGGATTTTCATTGCTTATAGTTTTTTTTTCTCTTTCATGTTTAATCTTCCTACCGTAACCTGTTACAAATTATTACTCTGCGCTAAGAGAGGCACAGAGAAGGAAGAGATCGAGTCGGACGTGCGTATCTTTACTTCGAGAATGAATTTTAATAAAAGTTCCAAACGTTCGCGTTATCGCGCGTGAAGCCTCACGGAGACGCGGAAGAGAACGTATAACCGGCATTATAACACGGATGCCGGCGCTAAGGCCCCGGAATGCTGTTTAATTTTTGTATCTCACTTCGCAACTGTTGCCGAGACGCCGGATCGTTGTAACTGAGCGCGTGGCTTATTTCACGGTACTCGCTGATGCGGCCATTTGTCTAAGTACACCATCTGTCTATTGTTTTTTTTTGTTTAATCAAAAGCAATGGACACATTTCTCGATCGAAATCTAGTCATGAGTAGGTATAGTAGTAAATAACAGCTGTCGATGTTGATTGCAGTCTGGAGAAACTATCCGATTTTTATCGACGTCAAATATATTCTCGCGATTCGAAAAGTTTGACGTACAGTTATTGACGTTATTTTTTTGCATTGTAATGTTCGCAGGAAACGTCAGAACGAAAGTTGTCCTCGACGTCGAGACGAAGAGCGGCTACTGGCTTACGATCTACGCGCAGGATCACGGCGTAGTACCACTGAGCTCCAAACTGCAGGTGAATATATGTAATCGAGTAAAAACATTCCGAAGACCGGGGAAAACAACGGGGAAAAAAATTGATCGACGTTTTAAAATTATTTTTTTCCCTCGATAAATGAATTACATATGCCTAAAAAAAAAAGTAATTAATAAATAATTATTTATTTTATAAATAATATAAAATTAATAATGATATATTTTTTTTTTTACGAATTATATGTATAAAATGAATTATTAGTTCTAAATTACATTTTGGAGTTATTTATTATCAGTCTTTTTTTCATTTATAAATTCAAATTAGAGTTTGCTTGAAATCAGTTTTATAATATCAGTCAATTAAAGAGCGTTTTTTAAGGTTCTTCGTATAATTAAAAAAAAAATTGATTCAAGATGTACGTGGAAATTTTGGACGAGAACGACAATACTCCATTGACCGAGGAGCCGGTGTATTATCCCTCGGTAGCCGAAAATTCGCCCGCCGGCGTCAGCGTTCTTCGAATTCCTGCTTTCGATCGTGACGTGACTCCGCAAGAATTTACGTATGCCATAACGAGCGGCAATCCAGAGGGTTACTTCCTCATCAACTCAACTACCGGTGAGTACCGCATAGTTTTACCCCTGTTATGTTATATACATGTATAGACTGCGAGTCGAATAGTGGAAGAAGAAAAAAAATGTAACATCGTTGGCCTCAGTCATCTCATCGTTTATACCGTAAATCGATCTACCGATTTTTCAAACGTTAGCTTTCGCTCGACTACCTCGCAATTTGCAACCTAATGGAGACTATTTTCTCGCCTCTACGTTATAATGCCTATATATACTGTACTGTACGTTCAACGTCCATGCAAATGACCCTAATCGAACTCAAGCGTGCGTCGATTCATATTCATCGGTCCTTTATCCCGCGCTGGTATAAAACTTTTCTCGTACCTCGTTTTCTCGTAGCTCGCCTGCCCCCGACACGCCCGATGACAAAGGGATGAAAACAACAACAACAACAACAAAAAACGTTTGTTCGGTGCACAAACGTTATTTGAAAAGAGAAGAAAAAAAAAACCGTTTTTCTCACGATCGTGAGACATGAGGCGAAGATTAAAATCGACTCGCGAGAAAGATTAATCGAGCGCCTCGTGGAAAATCGCTCGGTTCACGTGTGCAGCCCTTTATTGAAATATTTTTCCAGTTGCGCGACGCTCACGTTATTCTTGACGTTAACGTGAAATTAAATCGCAAATCGTTATATGCATATAACTGTTCACACATAAAGATCGAATGGGTGGAAAAATATATTACAAATATATACATATTATAATTACAGTTTTATAATTAATGTATTAATTATATAAATAGATATATATGTGGGAAATATGTTTTACCATATATTCGTAATACATTATTTTTCGACGAAACTATATCGCATATATCGTGAATGAGGATTTACGGTGTTTTTTTTTTTCTTATCGCGAAGGAACAAGAAGGAGGCGAATCGTACAATGAACAAGTATCGCGACAATATTTTGCTGGACTGCAAATAGTCTTAGTAACGGATGAACCGTGTCGCCCTTCCCAGTGAAGTGTCTCCGGGTTATCGCGTCGATTTATATATAAGACTGTCGATAATTCATAACGCACACCGCGAGAGCCCATCGTCTACGACGATGTTATAACGTCGCGGCGAACGAACGATTGGTTATTCGCGTACAATAAAAAAGATTTATCGATGCAAAACGCGCAATCGAACATTATTGTGGCAGTAGAATGTATCAAACCGGATTCATCGGGCGCGAGAAAATATTGTAGGCCACGTGATCGCGAGAGAAAAATTTTATTATTCGTGTATTTTCGATCGACTTCGATTTATCGAACAACCAAAGAGACCCGGAGGTTGATTTCTAACAACTAAAATACATAGCCGCGGTTTGTGTCTATACGTCTGACTGCGTATGTGTCGAGAACATTCGAACGCACGTGCTACTGCTCCAAGCGTTTATTAAACTACCGAGCAAAGATCCGTCCGACAGATAGAGTTCGTGACTGCATCGCGGCAGTTGTCTATCGTGTAGCTGTTTGCAATGTATACACATAGACCGTGCATGTGTTATGCGCTATTCTAAACTCGTTAACGCATAAATAGTTTATTGTCTGAGTCGCGTGGGCGCTCGGTGGCTCGCAATAATTCTCAATGGCGCGAGAGAGATCCCTTTGCGAAATTAATACGTATCCGGTTGTAGATATAGTAATATCAGTTGCGTTGCCTTTATTTTGTCCCCAATTCGTTTTGTCAATAACATTCTTTATTGCTTTTTGTTTTTTTTTTACCCATTTACTATGCGTATCCGGAATTCGCTCGAATAGATTTAACCCGGGAATTTTATAAATCCATCTCTCGCGATTCAATGAACGTTTTGTTTTCTTTTTTTTTCGGTATTCTCGTTCGCATCGTCAGAAAAATCGAATTCGATGTGCGCGTTATAGCGTGCCGCACGCAGTTCCCGAAGCTTTAGTTGCAACGCGGACAAACACGTACATTGCGCACATAAAATAGTTGCGGTGTTCATCTCGACGTTTTACCAGAGGTATATAACATATACCAATATAACAGGTACCTAACACCTTGCGTATGCTTTATGTATGTGAAACGTCGAGTTCGCGAGAGAGAAGCTCGAAGCGCGTCGCCTCGCGAAACATATTGCGATTCTCCGTATTCGTACCGCACAGAACTCTCTTCGATTCAATGCGGTAGGATAAACGCGGAAAAGATTGAGTCTCAGTCTCCCTCTCACCGGTGGATACGCGTTCACCGGAGGGATGGATTATTGCATCGTGTGCGCCATTTCGACTTTAAATACCATCGAGGATACGTATGAGTCGTTTCAAAGAAAAGTTTCAGAGGCGTATCGTCGAGTTTTGCGAAATACCAGTTGCATACAAGGTAGAGAATCGTAATGAGAAATTTCAAATAAGAGACTCTATCCGGCTTCGCGAAATAAATTCATATACCACACGCGGAGAACACTTGAACGAGGAGATTTTTAATTCCTTTTTTGCCAATTCTTGTTTTTGCAACGTATACATATGCGAACGAGTAGTTAGAGTTTTTTCCGAAAAAGTTATATAAACACGTGAGTTGCTTTGCGTGCGTGAAGCAGCCGAAGTATAGTTTGAGTTGCCGAGAACCCGTACAGTAGAAGATGCGATCGAGGAAATTTGACTTCTCACATAGAACTTCGCGAAACTTCGCGTAGTCCAATGCACGAATATCTCGAGTGTTTCACTTGCAACATTTTACAACCGCAATTTCCGCAACGTAGTTACTTGCGACTCTCGTTGGTCGAGAGACTCGCGAGAGACGCGGTATTTAAACTATGTCGAGTTTCGCGAATTTTGATTTACAAATGTCGAAAGTGCATAAACCACAAGGATATTTTCCGATGGATCGAGGTCGAGTACTCGTCTGCTGCGCATCGAAACAGACACGAGTTTGCGTACTCGCAAAAATATTAATGAAAACAGTATTTATTATTTTTCTATCTTTCGTGTTTTCAGCTAACAATATTAAGATCGAAATTTAATTTACAGTCGGATAAATTCAACTCTCAATAATGCAGCATGGGAAATTTACTTTATTTCAATGCGAAAAATAGTTTTAACCACACACACGGTAAAAATAATATTGCCGCATCGTAATCCGTGTAATGAGATTAAAATACTTGCGAGAGAGTCGGAATTTTAGATACCGGAGTTTCCTGTAAAAAAAATTGAGGCAGAAGCCACAACGGAAAATCTGGTCGGGGTCTCTGGTATCAAAATGAATTTCCCACTGGCACGACCGCAAAAACTTGATCCTCCGTTCGTATATACGCGGAGTAGAAAAGTTCGTATCTCAACGGGAAAAGCGACAACGAGAGTAAGAGAAGTTCGCAGGCGGAGTGAAGCTCGCGTATATATTCCCGTTGGTTCTCGCAGGTGGACGCGCGCGCCGCGGTAGAATTTTAACCCCACAGGGGGTTTTACCGTGCGAATATGCTGCGCCGCCGACGCAGCAGCTGCGTCTGCAGCAACAGCCGGTTCGGATGGGGTGGTAAAATTCAGTAATATCGTGATTAGTTTTGCACGGATTCGCTTTGATTTCCAATAACCGGAGATATATTTTTTATTTTTGCTCGCGTTTGTTCGTTTGTTTTAATAATTTTTTTTTTCGCCTCGTCCCGTGCGATCTGGTTTTACCGTAGCAGCAGCCGAACAGCACACCGATAGAAAATGTTGTGACAGAGGGCCGCTGGCGAAAAGCAATTATTTAAATGTGTTTGGTACTTCGCCGACGTTCCGCCCGCGGTGTCACATTTTTTTTCTTTCCGTACGTTTTTTTTTTTTTGTCAATTCTCTCGCTTTATCTCGCTCCCAGGTGCCTTCAGTTGCAGCACATACCTTCTCGATTTGTACATTTTATTTTTATTTTATCCCACAGCTCTCTCCGCAGTTCTATAGCTTTTTTTATTTGTTCAATTCCGACAGTACGGAAGAACGCATTGGCCTTGCTTTTTGGTTTTTTTTTTTGTTTTCTTTTATTTGCTACCGGAGAGTGTCAACGAGATCTGCATCCTGTTCGTCGTACACCAGACTTGAATGTATAACACGATATGAGGGGTGATATGCGAATCCGATTATAATTTCTCTCGTTGTCACGTTTATACGTTTTTATTTTCCTCTTTTTTGAGTGTTTTTTTTTTTGGTTTTTCTTCGTGTTTACGAAGCTTGAATCGTTGGGCTGAAAGCTTCGTAAGGTTCCTGCTTAATATATTTACAAACCCGTAGCAAACTGCAGTCCGCCCGTTCCAGACCGCAGATAGACAGTCGGCGCGCGAACGTGCAAAAATCTCAATGTCTGTCCCGTCTCGTCTCCTTGCCTCGCCTTCGCCAAGTGAAGAGACCCTCGAGTCACGCCTCGCCATTATGGGAAACGATCGAGGCTTCTCACGTTTTTCCGTTTGTACACTCGACCACGTACAGCGCTGCATGGCTTCCTTTCTCTCTTACTCTTTTACACCGCGGATGTTAGGATTGCACAATCCTAGATACATGTATAATATACATGTATATACCTATATATAAAAACTCGAAACTGCGTTCGACACGAATGCGTTCCGCGGTTAGCTACCGCGAAGCTATAAAAAAAAAAAAAACAGCGATTCAGAATGGAACGGCTTCAACGTTAACCCGATTACGGTGCTTAACATAAACAATTCCGGTAAATCTAGGCTACGATGTCACCGAGCGTAATGTAAGTTGAAGCCCCACGACAATTGCACAAAAAGAAACGGGCCACCGAGTCCGTGATGCAAGCTCGACCGAGGGGCTTCGTTCGTGACTCTGTTCCATTGAAATCAGAACGTTGAGAGTCAATTTCGTCTTTTGTCATCTCGATATTAAGTAGTTCCGATGCTAAACAGGTCACTGAATTAAAACACAAGGAATATCGAGCACTTACTTGAGGCATTATGTATCTTAACATTTTTTAACTCTTATTTCTGTAATTGTGTAATGAATCATTTTATCTTCGATAGATAATCTGACATACTATAATCATGGATATACTATAGAAAAAAATTGCTCGTACTTTATTTACAACTTTGAGACTTCTTTACATATTTCCTCATTATTTGTAACAAAATTGTAAAAATATAGTCAATTTACTAACTTTTAGTTTTACGTTACAAGAGAATTCAAAAAAATATGATGAATTTGCTAAGTTTTTGTTTCTTCGTTTCAGGTCTGATAACCACAAGCGGACGTAAGCTTGATCGTGAGAATCAGGCTGAACACGTACTGGAGGTAAGTGCAAAAAAAGTATCGAATCGTTCGAAGACGCACACGAGTCACATCGGGGAATCGCCTATGAAATAATAAAATGAAATATTAACGAACGCTCGCAAGGATTTCCTCGGTATTCCAGAATGTAAACGATGTCTGAGTTGGCTGCGTATTATCACGACGTAGTAAACTAATAATTCATATTTACATCCCAAAGTCGCGCCTATCTTCAATCTCTCATCGCTGGTTTATATATATATATCTACCGGTATAACGAGTATAGGCGTCTAAGTAACCGGAAACGTGTTTCACGTCTTTGCGTTTCTTGTCGGTCTATTTTCCGAGTGTAGGCTCCGCGAGCTGCATAATTCTCACGAGACGAAGGATTTCGACGGTTTCTACGGGGCATATCAGCGGCTTTACTCTCGTCGCTGTTGCCACGATGATGCCGGGTAGCTCCTCGGGGCTCCTGTCGAGCCTTTACTACGTGTATATATTCGACGGAATAATCATCTTAAGTATAATCGGGTGACGTTGTGTACACGGAAAGCGTTGCATACACGTAGTTAGCACTTCGTCCAGGTAGACCAGGTATAGGACCTCGAAGCGCCGAGCTGTTAACGTACTATGTACACTGGTAACCGTGTTGAGGGAATGCAACGACAAACCAGTAGTGAAGGGGGTTGAGCTCGTTGATGGGCGAACGGAGTATTCGAACGGGTTGAGATTCTACCATTGACAGTTGCCAATGGCAATGGCACCGATGTCAAGCTTACGGGGAACAGCGAGGAAATAGCTTGGCATATATGTATAGTAGTTACTCTTGCATCTGTGTGCGAATGACCCGTGTCCCAGTCTCGTGAGAGTCAAGAGAACGATGGAACGAACGAGAGACGCTAACGCGGAAATTCCCAACGTCATTCACAACAACACCCCCGCCGAGTAATTGCATCAACAAAACCCTTGCTAACGGTGACTCCTCTTCTGTAGTCGCGTACAACGCAAACATCGCGATGTCATACTTCCGCGTCCTCCATCTCATTTTCGATCCATGTAACGTTAATTTAACTGGTTACTACTCTCGTGAAGTTGAAAATTCAATTGTTTTCACCGAGCAAAATTTCTGGGCGAAGCTGCTTTTCGTTTTAATTGAATTCAACATTACAAGGTGATGTGATAGTAACGATAAACGTAACAAACACAGAATGGAACCGGAGATGGAACAGATTATTTATGTTGGTTTATGAAAATGAAAAAAATGAATTTAATGGAACCCTTGACGAATTCGAGACGGGGATAGACACGAGTAATGATTAGGCGGTGCTAATCGTCGTGTATAAATAAAGGGATTAATATCGCGGACGTAAATGTCGCAATAAAGCGCCGCAGATGGGCAAATCGAATTGTTTTATAGTCAAGTTAATGCGCCTCTCGGACGTAACCGTGGTGTGGCTGTCTCTGTGTAATATACCGGTGATGTTTAGACTGCCCGGTCACGAGAGACGCGAGACGGACGGTAATTATAAATTCGCTTTATCTACGAGTTCAATTATCATAAACCAACGGGAACGACAGCGGAGCAACGGAGAGAGGGTTACAGGGTGTATACACATGTATACATTCACCTCGAGTAGCCGATAGCACAGACAAGCTACAGACGTTGTATGCACAGAGGATCGTGTGGCTCTTCCCGTTATAGTGCCATTAGGGCCACTCTACTCCGCGGAATAAATCCTCGATGTCCTATACTTACCTTACTTTTACACATCCGCCCTCTCGACGAATCTTTCGGTCGTAAGGTGAAAGAGCTCGAGGCCACGAACATTCATCATCAACAAAAATTCTCATCGATTTCCCGTCGAGTTTCGTGACCATGAGACTCCACGCGGCTTTTATATCCGTATACTATTTTCTTTTTATAATATGTCGCAATCAATAATTCCTCGAAGCTTCGAGAAGAAAATTGTACGACTGATGACACGAGAGATGACATTTTTTTTGTGGGTTGAACAATATATCTATATGTATATTTCTGATGGGTGTGTCACAAATAACTACCCTTATACCCTTGTCGATTATTCAACACCACCAAAAGGGCTATTGATAGTCGTTGTAGAAGGGATTTATTTGATTCCATTAAAATACAATTACTACAATCATCTCAATACCGATCTATCACTCGGTATCCAATGAGGTATTTAAATTATTTTTAGTTTTATTTAAACATATGTTTAACTCATTTTACCAGTCATTAGTAATTTTTATAAATTTATAAAATCGAACATTTTTAAAATAGTTTTATAAATTAATTTCTTATTTTATTGAAACGTAGGCGTCAGCAAGACAATTGTTTGTCCTACTTTGGCGGCCCTTTTGATTTCTGGCCATTACTATCTACCCGTTTTATGTTGAAGACCCATCGCAACTTTCTTCGTACCTCTCCCAACGAATTTACACCGACGTCGTTGAGACAAATTCAATTTTCTCCCGAGTCGACATAATTGGGTACTAACAGGGGAGATGGTCGGTTCATCGGGTTGAAGCAGTGGAAAGCAAGCCAACCAGTCAACGGCGACCCACTCTCACCTAACTCTATACCATTACCTTCATCCCTCTCTTCGGCCTTCTCTCGGATTTTCGACCTCTCCTACCTACAATATTGTCAGAGTCGAAATGAGAAAGAAAATCGCATCGTCCCGGTTGAGATTGAAAAGTGAAATGAGGAACGAGAGAGGTAAAGCTCGTCGTGTCGCGACCACTCGAGTGGATGAAGCCGAATGGGAGGCTACTATGCTGCTTCTGCGTAGAGACAGCGTGGTTGCCAAGACTTTTACCCGTTTCGCCATAATAAAACCCGAAAGATCAAGTTCACTTTGAAACGTCGAAGATCTCCCGAGTCTTTGAAAAAGATGAACTTTTAACTACAGAACCACTTCACGAATAATATGCTACTCTTCAAACTGCCCTCGAAACGCTCAATACTTCAATAATAACGCAATAACTGTTCGATATCCTGAAACTTGGAATCATTTCCGCTTATCTTATATTAGATTGAATTCTATTGGCGTCATTTTTATTCGATTCGCCGCGAGAAGCCTTAATTCTCATAGCTTTTTAGCCGCGCAAAGTTTCATCAAAGGTGTGTTGAGTACACGCATCGCTTGGGAGGGGAGAGTAAAGGAAAAACTTTTGACGAGCAATCGCATTGTGATCGAATGGAGAAACGACACCGTTTATAACTGTTCGCCTTTCCTCGCGCATGTGTACCTATAAGTTTTTCCCTTCGAACTTACATTTGTCTGTTCGTTGGGTTGAGGCAAAAGGGTTGCCAGCGACGCTACTACTGCTGGTAAGTATTCTTCGCCACTCGAAAACTCGCGGCGGTGTGTGTGCTGCTGTCCGAACCATTGCCACTCACACTTGTAACATATTCTTGCGAGTTTCCGACGACAACGACGACGACGACGACGACGACGATGAGAGTCTTGATCACAAAAGTTCGTCTCGTGTACCGGTGGGGACACCCGAACACGTCAGCTCTTTCTGCACACGACCAGGGACTCTGCAACGAATTTCACGCCAACGATTCTTCTTTACTTCGATAGAAGCTCTCTCACCCGTGACCTTAAACCCGCCCTCCTCTTTCACATTATCGTGTGCCTTCACGCTACGTTCCCGTGTACTCGGTACGTATTGCTCCCATATCGTATGTGCACCCAAACAGGAAGGAGGAAAAATAGGCGATGCTTCTCTATATTCCTCGGCCCTCTCTATTACACGGTCGTTTGCATCCCTCCTTTTGCACTCTCGATACGCCCCTTTAGTTCTTGCAGTGCCACCTGCTCTCCTACTTGCAAAAATATGCTTCATCGAGATTGGATTTTTTTGAAAATCGAACCTCACTGTTCTTTACCCAAGTTTACTGTATCGTGAACAAAAATTTTTCACTTCCAGGATCTCGAAATACGAGAGACGAAAAATAACCAATCGAAAATAAAATGATTCCTGACATTTTTTTTCAATCATAATGGATCTCGAAAATCCAACTCCTCAACCTGTTCTCGATATATACCGCGAAAAAAATCTTTTATTTTCTCAATCGGAGCCCGAAAATAAAAACAATTGAATATAAACCGATTTTCGAAGAAAAATAAGCAATTAAAAATAAAAATTTTTCAAAATTTTTTCAATCTTAATGGATCTCGAAGTTCGAACTCGACTTGTTCTCGATCTATATTAAGTACGAGAAAAATCTTTTACTTTCTCAATCGGAATACAAAAATAAAACCAATCGAAAATAAATCGATTCTCGAAATTCCTTCACTTGCCGTTCCTAGTTGAGTACAATCAGCGACTATTTCGAAAGTTAAAAATTTTAGTTTCACAAATACATGCCATCGAATCCGTACAATTTCTATTCACGTAGGTCTTCGTTCTCCGATAATGAGTTTTTCCAATCAAAATACCATTCTGCCCACCGACAAGCCGTACATCGGTCGGCCCGATAACGCGATCAATTTCGTTTCACCGCGGACCGTACTCTCTTCAATGGTAAATCTCGTCGATGATGGAAAAGTTATTTCAACTTCGAATATCGAATTCCCTGAGATCGAAAGGGCGGAAATGAATGCGAGGAAGTAGAAGAGATAGACTTTGGGAGCGGTAGACGAATATCTAATGGTTATATATACAATCTCGCGGTACTTGGCGAGATACGCTGAGATGCTTTCGTGATCGAAGACATTTCTCATTTCTAAGATCCGCTCGACTGCGCCCATGTAACGTCGTATACATACTTAGTAAAACCGTGTAATACATGAGTATCAGAGATATATCAATCGTGAATGTTAAAGACTTCGAATGCGTGTGCAAATGTTACATCCGCGCGCGGTGTACAACAATCGTATTGTTAAGAAGCTTGCTTTCACAACCGTTCGAGTAATACTTAGCTTGTTCGCCCCCGTGGCGTTCACGCACCCGATAATATCACCATGAAACTTATTCCCATTATGCGCAACGCGAGATTACATTACTCTGCAACCCTTCGCGTATTTCAGAGCCACAAGAGAAGAGAAGGACAGAATACAGAGAAAAGAAAAACTTTGCTGTATGCAAATTTGCATTGTTCTGACTAAACAGTCGGGACCGCGCGATAGAGCGGCGTGTGTAATGCTGACAAAAAGGCTTGTGAAACGTGCTGTTTCGCGGTTAGTTGTACAACGAAACGATAATCCTCGCGCGTTTCGTCTCGTCGGTTAAAAGTGTTGGTAAAAAAAAAATAAAAACTAGACTGGCGCTATCTTGAAGCTTTGTAACGATTCTGAAGCATTTAAGGAGAGTCGGTGATTATGTAAAATCCAAGTTACGCGTATGGAATTTTTGTGTTTTTTCTTTTACATTTATAATCTTAGTGTATCAATTTTTTTAAATGATAATAACATAACATAGCATAAAAAAGAACTGATATGACTTTTAGTAAATAAGGTCAAATCTTTTCTTTCAATTATTTATAGCACTATATAAATAATGTGGAATATATAAAATTCACCGAAATTATGAATCATCCATTAGCCCCCTCGCTAATATGTTGCCTAAAAATATTTATCAGAATGGCTTTATATTGTTTACTCGTGATAGTCAATTATAATTCAGTAAACCTGACCACCGAACCACCTTAAGGTAGTTATGTCGCTTCGCATTCATTCCGCATAAGTTCGAAAAAAAAGAGAAAAAAATGCAAATACTTCTCGATGGTATAAAAATTAATTTTGAAAAGATTGATTTTGTATAATAATAATTCCAAAATGTTATTAACAAATTGAAGAAAAAATTAATTGCTCAACAAATTTCTCGGGAACCCAACTTTTTTTAATGAAAATGATTCGTTCATTTTTCCGAATACGTTTGATTTTTTTCCGATTTTTCAATTGACTTTGAATTTTTTTTATGATGTATGGAACAAATGTGTGAAAAAACACAAAATTCAAAGTAAATTGAAAAAACTGAAAGGATTCATACGTATTCAGAAAAATGAACGAATCATTTGCATTAAAAAAAAAGTTGGACTCCCGGGAAATTTGTTGACCAATTAATTTTTTCATCAATTTGTTAATAACATTTTGGAATTATGATTATGCAATATGAACCTTTTCAGTACCTTTAATATGCATGGATTTTTTCAGATTTTTATGTCATCGAGAAGTATTTGCAATTTTCTCTTATTTTTCTTGAACTTATGCGACATGAACGCGAAGCGACATAACTACCTTAAGCTCCAATTTTTGTGGAGACAAAAAACAATTGTTTGTTAGACAAGTGCGTCGAAAAAGAAATATAATATTCAAAGGGTTGATGTGGGAATGATACTCGACGGATTCGCGTTCGAGTAACTCGAACCTATAACACGTGAGATATTCGATATCTCGTCCTTTTATCGTCGAGCACCCAAAGAACAATGTTCGCGTCCGATTAATAATCGCTGTCTATGTTTTTCCAAGGCGTGAGGTTACATCGAGAAGCAAAGAAAACGAGACACAGCACAGCCGTACGAGTAGGCAGGAGTTACGTATCTTAAAAAAAAATAAAGGAAAAAAAAATGAAACACGGCAAACAAAAAAACAAAATCATGCCGCGAGACTCTCGTCTTTCCAGCAGCGGTAGCCCTGCGAATGTACCTATATACTCTTTACACTGCATACATATATCTCAACTATGTTTCGCTTAGATCGTGCTGCATCCATGAAGAACGCCCGTGTCTGGCCACAGCGGCATAACACACACCGGCATAACTATATTTTCCGGGCGAGCCGCTTTTATAGCGACCATATCTTCCAGTAACGAGCGCTGAATTCTTGGCGTTCGCGTGTGTATGGAAATAAGTGGTGCCTGGCGAACTATCGCTCGAGACCAGCAGTAGCAGCAGCAAAAGCAGAAGCAAGTAGGAGCAAACGCACGAGATCCGATACTCCGTTTTGCTCGTTCATTTTTTTTTTTTTTTTTTCGCGTCATTTTTTTTAAATTTTTTAATTTATTTTCTTTCGACACAGGAGACTCCGAGAGACGTATAATCGTTCGTCTCTCGGTTCGTCCGACATAGAAGCCAAAAGAACCTCCTCACCCCTCACCCCGACGTAGTCTCGACTATTCGCGCACTCTGCTCTAACGTATTCTGTTTCGCGCGATATAACCCGAGCTCCGAGCTCTGAAGAAATATAGGTTCAAACCTTATAAGCAGACGTAGCCATAGTTGGCTATGGCTAACCACACGAAGCCCTTTAATTCTCGCGGAACTACCAACTGCTCTCATATTAATCGGCGCGATTTTTCAATTTTTTTGTTTGTTTTCGGTATATATGTATACATACACCGGGCGTTAGGTTCCCGCGCTGCGTGCAGTACTTTTCCGAGGTTGATGTGTAGAGACCTGAGGTAAAAAAATGCAATCAAGCGTATAGGCGTTGCAGCCGCCTGGCAACGATCCGCATATTAATGGTCGGCTCTGTGTTCGCTATTCCTCAGCGTTGATATTACGGGGCAACGTAGATTTTTCTCTACGCTCACATGCGCTCAGCTTGCGCTGTAATATGCGCGGGAGTGGAGCTTAAATTCTCTTCGGCAATTCCTGCGGTTCGGCGCTCAGCGGCAAGTTGGAACCGGTGAACTCGGGGAGCGTCGAAGAAAAATATAGAGCTTAGTCAGCGTCTTCTACGAGGCACATGCGCGCCAACGAAGCTGAGACTCTCGTTTCTTAACCGGTGAGTTAGGGAAGAGAGAGCCATGACATTCACGTTATAATATATACCTGATGCGCGTATTGCATAGTCGCACCGTGTGTGCATACGCTTGATCGAGTGTGAAAAATCAGATGAAGCAGAAAGTAGAAGCGTGAGAGCGCGAAAGTAATGTGGGGGATCGCGGAAGCATATCCGTCGAGTCTCAAAGAGATTGCCTTGTTGCTGTTTATCTTCTTTTTTTACTTCTATTCGTGTACCGCGGATGATGAATAACAGAAAATGTTGCTATTGTAGATTTTTTCGCTACAATGATATCGCGATGCTACTATCTTGATAAAAGTTTTTCATCTTCGATATCTGGCGAAACATTGACGAATAAGCAGAAAAGAATATAATGACAACGGCGAGAGCAATGAAAGAGGTTTTTATCATCGCCTACGCGGCTCTCACATGCTTCGCTGCTCCGTTTGATTCCCAAACGGAAAGATATCTCATAATTGTGTTCGCCATTCTTCAGGAGTATATACTTTCATCCTATATACCTCTGTAACTTTTATTGTCACGAAATCGCTGAAGCATTATTTTCTTTCGCGCTGGCAACCTCGTCGTAGTCGAAAAATAAATATATATATACACACAGCATTCCGTCGTGAAAGATTTTACCTGCAGCTGTGAAACGTTGAATAATGCTTCCCGTGACCCGTAATAGTGCATCGCTCCGCAATCCTCCGTCTTTCTTAGGATATAGAGACAGAATCGACGAGGGTGAAAAGAAAAAAATGTCTTGCCTCCCGGCAAATCTGGAATCGCAACTCGTATAGCGTTCACTCCAGACGAGTGTAAGTCTACGTGTTTAGTGTATATGCCCGCTATATGAACATCGGGAAGAGAGTGACCCTACGGGCAACGGATGCTGTAAGGCTACACTCTCTCAGACGTTCGAGGCGGATAACGTTTATCCGTAACAGCGCTCGAACGCTCGTGCTTAGTCCAGTACCATAAGCGTTTTCCAATCTTTAGCCGGCGGGGAACCACGATGAGAACTCCTGCCGCGGTCTTTTCACCCTGTCATTGCCTCTACATACGAAAAATTTCCATACCAATGACATGCATTCTCATATCTTATATGTACATATATACACCTATCATCGTAAAAACGTTGCCTCCGGGTCTTCGACCGACGAGCGATCGTGAATCATGGCGATTTCCTCTGCATTTCGGAAACTCGATATTCTTCATTTGGCGAAAAACAAACAAAAAAAATATGAAAAAAAAATGTCAAAATAAGTAGCTGTAAAAGGTCGATACAGCGAGACGTGTAAAACGAGAGATTTATTTCCAAAGATACAAAATCGTATGGCATATACTAAGACCAAAGTTTGCACGGAACCGGCCTTGTAATCTTAGCGAAGAGTGACATAACGCCGATACGCGTTTTATCGGAATTCCTTGACGGTGGTCGAATTCGATAAGAAAAAGCTCTCCGGTTCGCGTCCTATGACCACGCTATACGGCAATCTTTCCGACCCTCTCGCGTTCTCTTGTCGAAAACAGTTTTCTGGGAATGACTCGGAGATGTATTCGAATCGATCGATCGCCTTGCTGCAACGCGGAACTGCAGCACACACAGAGGCGCCCCTTTGACTCTGCGTAATAATGTGTGTTTTTTTTTTGTTACTTCTTTATTCCACTATAATTTGACGAGGCAGGTGGTGCTGTTCGAAGGGTCTACAAAGGAGCGTCTGGTTCCGCGAATTTTAGAGCGGATGCGAAACAAAATTCAAGTCTGAAAACGGGATTGGAGTTAATCTCTATCCTGTATGCTGCGGTATTGTTTTTTAGACTTTGGACGAACGTATTTTCCAATCGTCTCAACTATTTTTCACATATGTTAGATTATATAGCATCGTTGATGTGTCCAGAAACCTATGGCTAACACGGGACGGTTCCTTTGCGAATTCCGTGGTCGATCTACGCGATGCTGCGGAATCCCCGAACATAAATGCCCGGTAGCGTGTATAGCCGACGGAGCAAAGTTGCACGCGCTCATTCGTTCGTCCATAAAAGGTTCGTAAAAGTGGAGGCGCTTTTTCTTAGCCGGCGGGTACTTGTTCGGGACCGAAAGGAATTTCTTTTAAAGCGCGGATGTATAATGGCGTACGCCAACGCTGCCCGAAGCCACTGGGCCGCTATACGAGAACGATCGGTCGTGTATAGGCGCTTTTTGGCCTTCGGTTGTTCTTCGACTATTTATCTTCGACGTTAGTCGAGATACCTTCGCATGAAATTCGTACGCGGAAATCTTCAATGACAACCTCCGAGCGTTCATGAAATATTACGATGGCAATGACACTCGGAGCAAACACTCGAGTCGTTCATCGTTCGATAATTTGGACGTAACCCGTCATCATTGAAAAACCCGCCCCTCGAGTCTCGGATAATAATGCTAACAGCAATTTTTATCCAATAGCCTACGAGAGATATTGCGTGAGCGCGCGGACGTTTCGTCATTATCCGTTAATCACCGAATGGACGAAATACGCGCTCTCCTCCTTTATGGCTCATCGTCCGTCGGTTAAGAATCCACAGCTGCTTCTTTGCAAAATAATAAACGCGCTCGCCTTCGACTCCTTGTTGCCCCCGAACAATCGCTCGTTATCACCAACGATAAAATGGATACAATTTACACCTAACGTCCAGCAAACACGATAGGAATCTACGATAATGTGATACAGAAAAGGGATCATTAATTAAGTATTATTCACTGAATTAAATGCCCATCGATTTTCCCATGTGCGGCACACGATTTAAAAAAATCATATATTGAATTCGCAGACGAAAAAATGATAAAGCAGCTTTATTTAAAACAAAAAAACTATTTTTTTTATAGGTGAACAAAAAAAAAAAGTTTCACTAATCTCAAGCGATTATTTGTTGGTAATACTGTTCTGATCACTCAAAAAATCTCCAATTTTTACAAACATTTGTTCCAAATAATCATGAAATTTTTCGTAATATTTTAATTACGAATAAAAAAAAGATCACTTTGACCGGAAATTACCGGACATCCGCCTTAAGGTATACATAGTACAATTATGAAATTATTCTCGCGAATATCTATTGATCATTGATCTATTGAACGCACAATGTTGCCATCTTGAAAATTCAACAATATCGAGAACGGAGGACTTTAGATTCAGTTTCTTAATGAGTATATTAAGGGTACATAGATTCTTCGTTGAACAGCGCGCTTTCGGTTGAGAGTCAATTTTGTTAAATTCAACAGTATATTACGGCAATTCGACTTGAATCGAGGAATACTTATCATAATAGGGCATTTCATTTGGTTCGTAATATCATAGCACAATACCATCGTTCTATGGATATCGCAGTGTTGAAAGCTTTAAACAATTAATGGTGGGAAACGCGAAATCCGCAAACTGTTCGGGAGGGTTACAGTATAAACGAATTCAAACTCCTAAACCATTCGGTGTAATCTTCTCGCAGGGGGCCCGATAAACACTGAGTTAGTAAACTATACATGATGCAGTTAGTTTCACGTGAGTAAAAGTTTAAACTTTCTCATTCGATGGAAAGCTCGCGAGAGCACCGTTCTCCCTGGCAACTTTGCTCGGGTACATAACGATGACTAATACGCTTTTCACGTTCGAGTTTTCGGCGCAAACGCATCGTGCGAGTGAGTGGTGTTTACAAACCGATCACGCGAACATACATCAGCGCCGAAAAGTCAGAGAAGAGATAGAGTATTCGCTAGTTACGCGCTGAGGCTCGTTGAATAAAACGAGAACTTTGGGGACCCTAATTTACTGCAGGTGTTACGAGCCCGGATAGACGGGCAGACGGATGTGACGTGCTGCACAGTGTCGCGAAGCTTCCCCCGGAGACATTGGATTTACGTGGTGGTCGCCATGCATCCCACCCCTATGTCAATCCCTCGTGCAGCAGCTACCGGAAACACCGGAAATTGTCCGCAGCTAGCGCATCCCTGTCGCATACTCGAAGAGCATCAAACCCCAACAAAATAGACAATTTATAGATCCGTACGAATGTCGCACGATAAAACTTACTATCTATGATAGACTTGCGTACGCCGAAGCGGTACAAGAAAAAGTTTTTTTTTCGATGAATACAGATAAAAAATAAATACGACACGATGAATACAAATGCCATATGGCCCATAAATAAATATTTTTTTTTTTAATACGTCTTTCAGGTGACTGTAAAAGACGATGGAAGACCTCCCCTGTCATCGACAACACGCGTCGTCGTCCAGGTCGAGGATATCAACGATCACGGTCCCGAGTTTGAGCAAAAATTCTACACCGTTCGGATACCGGCGTCCGTGGACACGGAGAAACCCCTCTTCCAGGTAAATTATACAATTTTTTGTTTCATTCGTTTCCACGTTTCGTCGAATTATCATTGTGATATCGATGTATAGGAGTGTAGATCGCTCGATTTTATAGTCGATTGTTACCCAACATCCAAACTTTTCGATGAAAAAAGCCTGAAAGACTGAAGAAATCAATAGGTCTGATACGATTTCTTTTGTCCCGCGTATCGATTTACAAATATTCCTATTTATTGTCGATGTCTCCAATGTTGTGAAACTCGAGAAAAGCGTTTTCTTATCAGTGCCCTCGAGGAACGAAAAAATAAAACAAAAAAAAAAGAGTTCTATATTAGACACGAGTAGTCGGTTTTATGGCACATGAAACTCCGCGCACGAAGATTCCCTCCAGTTGTATATTGCACATTACGTTCTACTGTTGTCACCGGCAGTAACACAATATCAAACTATACTACATGTAGTATACTATATATATATATCTGCATCATCCGATTACGATAATATATGTACAGCGAAGCACGCGGGAATCACATTGAACGCAACACGTGTGACCCCATCACCGAGACGCACCCACCCACCCACCATACTCTGTATTTTATATTATGTATATAATACCATTCGGAATACCGTCGTTCGTACTCATTTTATATATTTCGTACAATGAGTACGTCATCTATAATAATTCTACTCTACTCGTGGGAAATGAAATTTTGCTAATAATTCATCATCAATCGGCGATCGACATCGGCTTCGATCACATGGCTCGGAATGAAATTTTGCAACAACGGTCGGATGCGTTGACTTTAATTATTCAAGACGTAATTATTCACTTTAAAAGAGAAAAAAACAAAAGGAAGGAGACCAAGGGAAAGAAATTTTGTTTTTTTTTTCCGAACGAAAGGCTAAAAAAAAGCTGTAATCTCGTTCTCGACAGAAATCGAGGAACCGTTCGCGGGCTTACGACCTCTCGATCGATACCTTACTCGAGAATGGAACTTGGGAGACATTTAGCCCCGACAGCGTGTCAGGAGATCATTGCTTCAGGGTAAGGAACTTCGGCACGTCAATAAAAAAAAAATAAAAAAAACAAACACTGCGGAACGTTAAACAAATTTAATATTATCAATAATAATCGTAACAATTGATCGTAATAATAATAATAATAATGATAATAATAATCTGATCGAATTAATGATTGGGCGGGTAGTTACCGTTCTACCCGGGTGTCTTGCCAATTTGTTGTATACTATATAAACGCTTTTTTTAAATTTATGTTACATAGATACCTATGTCACATATCCATATAATTTCTGCATTTGTAATTATTATAATCATCATCATTATGGTTTGATGCAAAATCCTGTTACGCGCGCATCCCGTAAATGCCTATTAGGAAAGCTCATGCATATATAAACGGATAGCGTTTGCCACCACAAAACCCTGCTGCAAATTACTCGTACTTCCCAATGTGTTTCCCAACTAATGTCCATATTTCGACAAACCGTCGGAACCCGAAAATTCTTGGCTCGATAATCAATTATTCCGAATCTTGAATTCTCGTCGTATGCATTTTTAATTGCCTTAAGGCAAAAGTATCAATGGCTGGACAAGTCCCAGTTTCGGGACAAAACGCGCGGCGTGCAAAAGAGATGGAAATATAGTTTTCCACGCGTGTCCAAGGACTGGATCTGCCTTCTTTTTAAGGTACAGTAGGCGACCGCGTATTTCCAACTCAGATAATTCCAACCATCAGGTAAGTTGAAGAAAATACCATCGAATAAGTTGAATTCCGACCCTTCACCGGGTCCGTCTACCTGCTCGGCGAGACAACGGCGCGTTCCTTCCCCTTTCATACCGACCAATAGAATCGTTGCTGCAATTTGTGTGACAGAGAGGGAACGCGGCGGAAAGGGAAATTTTTCCGGCGGAAGGGACAGTGGGCAGGTACTCCAGCAGGTACCAGAATACTCAACTTATTTGATGGTGCCTAGTTGGCTGGGCTCTCGACTCTTCAACTTATCTGGTGGCCTACTGTAGTTATGTCGCTTCGCATTCATTTCGTCTAAGTTCGAGAAAAACGAGAGGAAATTGCAAATACTTCTCGATGGTATAAAATTCTGCAAAATTGCATGCATATTAAAGGTACTGAAACGATTAATTTTGCATAATAATAATTCCAAAATGGTATTAACAATTCGATGAAAAAACTTATTAGTCAACAAATTTCCCGGAAACCCAAATTTTTTTTTATGAAAATGATTCGTTTTTTTTCTGAATACGTATGAATCTTTTCTGATTTTTCAATTTACTTTGAATTTTGTGTTTTTTCACAAATGTGTTCCATATAAAAAAAAATTCAAAGTAAATTGAAAAATCTGAAAAAATGCCTACGTATTCAGAAAAATGAACGTATCATTTTCATTAAAAAAACAGTTGGGTTTCCGGGATATTTGTTGACCAATACATTTTTTCATCAGTTTGTTAATAACATTTTGGAATTATTATTATGCGAAATTAATCTTTTCAGTACCTTAAATATGCAGGCATTTTTTCAGATTTTTATACCATCGCGAAGTATTTGCAATTTTCTCTCATTTTTCTCGAACTTGTGCGAAATGAACGCGAAGCGACATAACCACCTTAAGTGTCCAGCCATTGGTACGTTTACCTTACGCGTATGAAATGTCTGTATGTGCAACCAACGACCCCTGCCACCCCCCTATCGTTACATGAATGCTCTATATGTTATTGTAAGTATGTTAAATTATTGCAACCCAACAAGTACACTACAAACTCTACGCGAAACGGACCATGTGCCGGGTAAACTCAATATATGAAACTTCGCGGACAAAGGAGAGAGAGCGAGAGTTATTGAGAGATATGCGTTAATAATTAAATAGCAAGAAGTTACCCAGGACATCGCTCATGGCATCCCACTTGCGAGCGTTCGAGTAAATTCGATTTTGCGATGTGTGTACGATGTCCCAGTTATCGGCCCGTCGAGAATCAGAGACTCGACGATTCACGTGCCACATACGACTTCGCGAATTTATCGTTAACATTACGAATAAATAATATCTTGCTGCAAGGCCATTAAATAAAATCTCAAGTCTTTTGGTTCGTATGAAAAAAAAAAAATTTGTTTACTTAAACATTTTTTTATTGTCAAAAAAAATGATTAAAATAATACAACTTGATTTTTTTTGGTCTTCGACACGTTTGTGAGGCATGTTGAAGTCAAAGGTTTGCATGACCAATAATTGGGATATAAAGGCGAAAACGCATAAAAATAAAAAATCAATCGATCGCAATACACTGCATCTCTTTAATAAATGTCATACGCGACGGCATGCGAAGAATGTGAATGCGATGCTTGTCACAAGACGCTGCGAATGTTTCGAAAAATTGATATTATCGTAACGAACGACGCGGCGGATTATGCGAGTTCGATAGTGAACGAGAGAGGCGAAAGTTGTAAGAGAATGAAGATAGAATGTGGTCGAAGGGAAGAAGATAACGAAGTTTTCGAACAATCGACGAACACGCCAAGTTTCTGGTGGCCGGTATCCACGTTCGCGATAAACTAACTATACGAGTTTCAATCTCAGTTGATTCAATGAACGCGCACGGGGAGGGAGGGAGGGTATGGGCAGACCGAAACGACGACAAATTATCGTTTCTTGAAACGACCCGAGAGTATCACACGAGTCATCGCCTTCCGGGTTTCGATGTAATGAAAAAGTTTCGTCTGCGTTTCATTCGATCGTGAAAAGGAAGTTTGCCATCGCGATTAAAGATCGCGTGCACGATTCAAGCGGTCGACCGAAGGCCAATATGTGCGCCGATGAAATTCGTAAGGCGGAAGAACGTGTACATGTATTGATATCATAAGGAATCAATGTTACAAAGTCGTATCTCCTGTGATTGTAGCCAGCAAGTATAAACTTCCCGGAAGTGGTCGCGCGATTTATTGCAATAGTAGCGGATCGAAAAGCAAAAAAAAAAACAATGATTAGTTAGTTATTTTTTTGTGATTCTTGCTGAGCCGTAGGCTGCGGGCTACTAACGTTACTTTGTTGTTACGTTTTTTTGTTTTTACATCTCGAATGTCACGTAAAATTTGTAGTTTTGCGAAGGAACTTACTGAGAAAGACGAGATTTGGATGATATTTTTTTGAATGATCATTCGTCAATAACCATTGTAATTTGCCACGTAGGTTCTGGCGAGTGATAAGGACGTCGGCGAGAATGGAAAGATCCAATACAGCATAAAGGGGGGACGAGGGAAGGGAAAGTTCAAGATTCATCCGACCACCGGTATGGTTTACTCTCAGCGAGGTTTCGAAGCTGGTCAAGAGTACGAAATGATGGTGAGCACGCAGACCGGATCACTTTGATCTTTCGCTCCAAACTACCGGAAATCTTTGCATACCGCTAACGCATTATTCGGGACATCGCTTAGCTAATTTGCCTTTTGCAGATCAAAGCTGCGGATAATGGAGAACCTCAGCGAAGTCATCAGACACGAGTTTCCGTTCAGGTCGTCGATGCACCGAAAGAGTCCGAATATCCGCCAATTTTCAAGATAAATAATCAGACCGCCGAAGTTACCGAGAGCGACGAGGTCGGTTTTCTCGTAGCTCTGGTACAAGCCACCGATAAGGACGGCGATTCCTTGTGGTACGATATCGTGGGTAAGTGAACGCAAAAAAAAAATGTCATATTTGACGATAGCATATCAATTTTTTTAAAATCTAAATATTTAATTTTCTTTTCTCGTTCTTCAGAAGGCGACAAACGTGACGAGTTCTTCATCGGGCGCGACAACGGTAACGTTCTTCTCGCCAAAAAGCTCGATTGGGAGACGCAAAATTTCTACAATCTCACGATATCCGTAAGCGACGGTATACATATATCGAGAACGCAGCTTCTCGTCACGGTGATCGATATAAACGATCACCGCCCGGAATTCACGGAGAAGATCTATCGAGTCGACATATCGGAAAGCGTGGAAAAGGGTGAAACGGTTTTACAGCTACACGCGACCGACGAAGACGAGGATAAGAAAGTTTTCTACAGTCTGCACGCGGCTCAGAGTCAAGAATCGCTTCGTATATTTCACGTGGATTCGGTGACCGGTACCGTCACCCTTAACGATTATTTGGATCGCGAAGCCATCGAGGAACACGTGTTGACCGTTATGGTGAGAGATCAGGGAACCCCGGCGAAGAGAAACTACGCGAGAGTCGTCGTTACGGTTCACGACCACAACGATCATACGCCCGAATTCATAAGCGAAATTATTCAAGGCAAAGTCTTCGAAACATCGCCCATCGGCACCGCGGTGGTTCAAGTTTACGCGATTGATCGCGATCGCGGAGAAAACGCCCGGATAAGTTACACGATTACGTCCGGCAACGTTGGTAATGTATTCACGATAGATACCGATCTCGGATTGATACGCGTGTCCCGAGAACTCGATCTTGGCGTTACGTCGGAGTATATATTGCTGGTAAAGGCGACGGATCACGGTACGCCGCCTCTGACGAATACCGTACCGGTTCACGTTATGGTAACGATGGCCGACAACGCACCACCACGTTTTGTTCAACCCGAGTTAGCAGCTGAAATCTATGAGAATCAGCACAACGGAGCATATGTGATGCACGTGGAAGCACGAAGCACATCGTCGCTGCAATTCGAACTCAGACGCGGCAACAAGGACGACACATTTTTCATTAATCCGAGTACCGGCGTTATAGTGACGAAAAATCGGTTGGATTACGAAAAAACAAAATTCTACAATCTCACGGTAGCCGCGACGAATATGGCGGGTGCAACAGCGTTGTGTAACGTTATAGTTCACGTTCTCGATAGAAACGACAACGTGCCGAGATTCCTTCAGGCATTGTACAGCGGTGAGATAAGCGAAGGCGCGAGTATCGGTTCTCTGGTACTGACGAACGCCAGTACACCGTTGGTAATAAAAGCTGAGGACGCCGATTCGGAACTCAACGCTCTACTTAATTACGACATCGTCGAGGATCTTCCGAGAAAATTCTTTCATATAGATTCGAGTACCGGCGCGATAAGAACCGTCATGATTCTCGATCACGAAACCGTTCCAATGTTCGAATTTCACGTTAAAGTTTCCGATCTCGGAAAACCGAAATTATCGTCCGAAACGACTGCCAAAGTGATGATTGCCGTCACCGACGTTAACGATTGTCCGCCGAAGTTTTTGCGCAACGATTACAATACGACACTCCTACTGCCGACGTACAAGAACGTTGCGGTGCTACGCGTTAACGCCGTGGATCCCGATAGCACCGAAGGAACACCGTTGCGGTACGATATCATCGACGGCAACAAAGCGCACACCTTCGAGATCGACGCGCAAACGGGTGTCATCACCGTCAGCAATCCCGAGAGAATGAAGAAATTTTATCTTCTTCACGTTCGTGTATCCGACGGAAAGTACTCGAGCGTCGCGCAAGTCAACGTCGTTGTCGAGAAGTCCGAAAATTCGGGACTTGTCTTCCAGAAGAATGTGTACGACGGCACGATAGTCGAAAATTCGACGAAAATAACAACGGTCGCCGTTGTTAATGTACTCGGTAGCGCGCTTAACGAACACATTGTATTCAGTATCCTGAATCCCACGGATATGTTTATCATAGGACCGACTTCGGGAGCGATAAGAACAACCGGCAAACGTTTCGATCGCGAGACTTCGGATAATTACGAACTTATAGTCGAAGCAAAGAGCCAAATGCCCGATCACGAAAAACCACGAGTAGCTCACGTCATCGTTAACGTAACTATACTCGATATCAACGACAACTGTCCTATGTTCGTCAATCTACCGTATTACGCGGTTGTCTCGGTTGAGGCGCAGAAAGGCGATGTCATTTCTAAGGTAAAGTATTTTTTAAAAAGATATAAAAGATAAAGATATAAAAAAAAAATAACAAGGAGAAACATGAAAACTAAAGTTTGCCGTTATTTATTCATATCCGTATCATCGAGATCGACAGGACGGGCAAAACTTTACTAATAAAACTTGGTTCGCTGAGCACAGGTTCATGCCATCGATATGGACAGCGGCGACAACGGCGAGGTGAGATACGAGCTGAAAAAAGGTCATGGAGAACTGTTTAAGGTCTGCAGAAAAACCGGCGAGATATCGCTGAAGCAAAATCTCGAGGGACACAATCGTGAATATCAATTAACGATAGCGGCTTACGACGGTGGTGAGTTTTAATTATTGACGAAAGAAGATTAAGAATGTTGGGGTGTATCGATTCGATTAGAGATGACGGCGGAGCTTTTTGATGGTGGATGATAATATCTATTTACAGGCCAAACTCCGTGCTCCATCGAGGTACCAGTCAACGTCAAAGTAATCGATCGCTCGATGCCTGTTTTCGACAAGCAGTTCTACACCGACAGCGTTCTCGAGAGCATAGAAGTGCACTCGCCACTCGGTTTATCTATCCAAGCGGAATCACCACTCGGTCGCAAACTCATCTACAGCATCACCAAAGGCAATGATTTCGAGGAGTTTGCTTTGGACTTCAATACCGGTGAGATTCACAAGAACACAGGCTTTGTTTTGCGTATCTCACGTTCGGCATGACATGTTGAATAGTGAATAAAATCGGACAAAGGAAACAATAATGTATCGTTGGATCTCTTCCATACGAAACCATGATGATCCGTGATGTATTTTTTTCTTTATTACTTCTGTATTACGCGTTTCTTTCAATTGCCGCGTTGTAAATAATTGCCGACTAAACTAAACTTTTATCGGGATTTCGCTACCCGTTGCGTTATAGCGTTATGACGATGGTGAGAACGTGCAAAAATGCGCAATTTAAGTTTATATTAATTTGTCAGTAGGATTTATCTTAACACGTATCTAAAACTGATTTTCCTCCCAAAAAATCCACTATACTCCGTACGTAATTTCCTTGAATACTATAAACTATGACGATCGTAGACTCGATTGATTTTCGCTATCAATGACCAAAGGGGGAAGCCCCCGCTGTGGCGCAATATTGTTATTCTGATTAATCGATTATCGTTTCGAAATTAAATGAATACCGAACCGATTTGTTTATCTTACCCACACCTCGATTCCCAACGAATGCTTCATTGAGAAATTAGAAATTAAAGTTTTGTTGTATCTCCCTGTTTCGCAGCCCCCGACAATAACAATGGTCCTTGTGAGTATAAAACAAAATAGATAATATCGGCCTTACTGTATCGCTGTTTTTTTTTTTTTTTTTTTTCTACATCGATTTTTATACATCAACACAGCTACTATCCGCATATCGCTGTTTGAATGCACGACAAAAGCGCGCAAACCGAAGCACGAAAGAGCTCGTTATTTTTTTTTATTTCTATTTCATTATTATACATTCCGCGTTATTGCGTAATTGAATTGAAATTAACTCAACGTTCATTCTTGCCTCGGTAATCGAATTCATTTGATATTGGAATTTCTTTATTTTTATTTCTTGCCGATCGACGTACATAACGTCGTGTATTTATAACTTTTCTGCACTCTCGCTATGTAAATAAAGCGTAGTGTACATAAGCTTCGCGATACAGTTTTTTTTTTATTGTTGTTCTTCTTCTTGATTTTTATTTACCAAACCTTTTTTTGTTTTCGCATCACTTTCGGGCGACGCAATTTCATTCTCGTAGCACGCTCCGCATGATACCCCTCACTCACGTAGAATTAACTTTGTGACTAACAGATCAAAGTGGCTTTTAATAAATCATTCGAAATGCCAC
The DNA here is from genome assembly GCA_934046635.1 of Buathra laborator. Lineage (NCBI taxonomy): Eukaryota > Metazoa > Arthropoda > Insecta > Hymenoptera > Ichneumonidae > Buathra > Buathra laborator. The sequence continues at coordinate 7,976,052 of OW203893.1, read as the reverse complement.
TTTCATCGTTTACCCGTGAAATTCCTGACGCCAAAGTTCATTCCATTTCGAATCCTCTTCCCCGTGTTGTTATTCTCACTGACACGTTTGATACATCCGGAATTCTGCATGCAATATCGATCTCTTCTGCCATTAGCGACTTCAATCAATCTATCTATCTCTATCCGTAGCAAATAACAAAAAAATTACTGAAATTAAAAAAAAAATTTAAATACACTATACGCATTCGTGTACCTTGCACCATCATCTCATCGTTATCCCGAATGTAAATTCGATATTTTTGTTGTTGTTATTTTTCAATTGTTTTTATCAACTATTATCCCTCACGAAGCCTGAAATCAAAATTGTGTATAAACGAAATTTGTAGCTTTCGTTTCGATATGAAAAAATTATGTATATTTATACGTATTTTCGCTGCATGATACGCCTGTGTATCTTTATTATTACGAAATTACATTTGTCGGGCGTTCGTATCAGAGCATCGATCACTATCACTCATCCACGGATCCTCGACGTTTGTCTATATTACACGTACATTTATCACACAACCGCAGTCACTAGTGTCTCTCTCAGTATCGACGAATCCGATAGTTTTTTCTTGCCGTTTTTTTCGTTTTGCGATCTTTTTATTTTTTTATTTTTTATCATCTATCAATGTTTGAGTTAAATTTTGATTAATCGGATTCGTCGCTGCTAAGCTGGATAGAGCGCTTTGGGTTTACAACATTCTCTTCAATAAATTAGGTGTAATCTATGTGGTGGATGAACTGGATTATGAACAAAAGAAGCAGTACGAGTTAACCGTGAGAGCTACGGACAGCGTATCCGGTGTTTACGCCGAAGTTCTCGTCAGCATTCTCGTGTTGGATGTCAACGACTGTCCGCCCGAATTCACTCAGGATTCGTACAACATATCGGTCTCCGAAGCAGCGTCGTTCGGCACTTCAGTGCTCAAAGTTAGCTCCAGAGACAACGATACCGGTAAGTTAATAAATTCATTTTTTTTTCCCCAATTGTTACTTCTTTTTTTTTTTACGCAAGGTGTATCCTAACAAAATTAATTTTGCATAATAATAATGCCAAAAGTTATAAACAAATGAGTTTTAAAAAAAATTTAACGAATCATCCGGTACTCCAACATTTTTTTTCCGTAGATATTGATCCGTTCATTTTTCTGTATACTTGCAATGTTTTTTTTGAATTTGAAATATTTTTGCAGCCTCCTTATTTTTCTTTCAATAATATCAACCATTTCGTTTATCGTCTTTTCAGGAATAAATCAACAAGTTCGCTATGCGATCCAAAACGACACGCAAAACAGCAACGAATTCTTTCACATAGATCCCGAGGAGGGTGTCGTTTATCTCAAGAGATCACTGGACCATGAAACTCGAGATTCTCATCATTTCACCGTAATAGCCATGGATCGTGGTGTACCGAGTCTATCGAGTACAGCGCACGTGTGGGTCAGCGTGGTGGACATGAACGACAATCCACCAAAGTTTGAACAGCCATCCTACACTTGTTTCCTATCGGAACACGCGGAACGCGGACAATTCGTAACTGTAGTGTCGGCCAGCGATCCCGATTACGTTGACGAAAAGCTCATCTACACGATAGTCGGTGGTAACGAGCAACAGACTTACAACATCCATCAGAGTACCGGAATAATATCGTTGATAAATATGCAAAATTTTGGTGAACAAAAATTACGAATGCTGAACGTATCGGTGACCGATGGAGTTTACACGAGTTTCACGAGAGTAAAGATCGAGATATTACCGGCAAATCGACACAATCCAAAATTCCCGAATCCTTTGGTCGAGGTAACGGTGATGGAGAATCAGCTGCCGGGACGATTGGTGACCAGTGTTCTCGCATCGGACGAAGATTTCGGTGACTACGGAACAGTCGTCTACTCGATACCGTCTGTTCTCATACGCGAAACCTTCGACATCAACAGAATGACTGGTGAGATTGTAACGAAGAAAAAGTTGAATCGCGAAGCTCAGAAACTCTACGAGATACCGGTGATGGCTACAGACGGCGGTGGGAGATCGGGTTTCGTAATAATTCGCGTCAAAGTCGGTGACGAGAATGACAATCCTCCTGTTTTTCTTCTGCGTGAATACAAAGCATCGATTCACAGCAACTTGTCGACCAACAGTTTCTTCATGAAAGTCAAGGCTCACGATGACGACGAGGATGAAGCGGCGAGAATAGAGTATTCGATTATCGAACTACAAAACTCCGAAACGAAGAATCTCTTTGGAATAAATCCCGTTACCGGCGCTTTATTTCTTATCAAGAGCGCTGTTCCATGGGGTAAGAAAATGCTTTTTTTTTCGTGCGAAAGTAATAAATGAAGTAACTATACAAATGCTCATAGCTTGTTTTTTCTTTTTCTTTTTTACAGAAAATCAACTCTTTGAATTTTTCGTCCGAGCGACCGACAAGGGATTGAAACCTCATCATTCGGATGTGCCTTTCAGCGTTTACATAATGTCGCCGCAGGATATACCTCCGCTTTTCGAGCGAAAGGAAGACAAATTTTTCATATCGGAAGCGTCACCGGTAACGACACCCATAACTCGAGTGAAAACTGTTACGAATGCAACGGTTACCTATCGAATAGTATCGGGAAGCGAGGAATCACCGTCGTTCGCGATCGATTCTAACGGTCAGATAACCGTGGCGCGTCCGCTCGATCGCGAGACGAAGGACAATCATTTGATCGCCGTTCTGGCGGAGACAGATTCGAGTCCTCCTCTCACAGCATTGGCGGAAATATCGCTGCAGGTTCTCGACGAGAACGATCATCCGCCGAAATTCGAGAGCAATCCATATGCGATAAATTTGGCGGAGAACGTCGAGGAGGGCACATCGATTCTGAAGGTGATAGCGCACGACGAGGATCTTGGAAGCAACGGGGAGGTTCGTTACTCATTCGGTTCGGACATCGGGGAGTTAGCGAATGTCTTCACGGTTGATGCTTACACCGGTTGGGTGTCGACACTCGTTCAGCTGGACAAGGAAAAGCAACCGGAGTACAAATTCCAAATCGTCGCGACGGACAACGGAAATCCGAAGCATTTCGCGCGAACGTCGATGCACGTGAAACTCAAAGATTACAACGACAACCCACCGGCTTTCGTCGACGATCGTTACGAAGCGACGGTGAACGAGGACGCACTGCCAGGAACGGTTGTAGTTAAGTTAGAAACAATCGACAAGGACACCGATCTCAATACACCTGTAGAATTTCACATAACATCGGGTGATCCGCGATCACAGTTCCAAGTTCGCGGTACCGGCGAAGTTTACGTGGCGAAAGCCCTCGATCGCGAGACAAACGATAGATACGACCTGAACGTCGTCGGTACCGATGGAAAATACGTATTCGATACCAAAGTAACCGTACAGATTCTCGACGTAAACGACAATCCACCGTATTGCCTGCGATACCGATATCGCGAAATTCTATCCGAAGGATCACATCCCGGAACTTACGTTCTAACGGTACTCGCCACGGACTACGATGACGAACCAAACGCTAAGCTGCGTTTCTATCTAACCGGCGACAACAACGACAAATTTTCACTCGACAAAGATACCGGTGTGTTGAAAACCGTCGGACAATTGGATCGCGAAACGCAAGCGAAATATTCACTGATCGCTCACGTTCAGGATCGCGATAAACCCGTGTGGGAGTGTTCGTCCCAATTGGAAATTCTGGTATCCGATCTCAACGATAATCCACCGAAATTCACTATGACGGCTTACAGCACAACACTACCGGAGGACGTCGAAGTTGGAACTCTTGTGACGAAAGTTCACGCTACCGATGACGATATTGGTATAAATCGTAAGGTCAGATACGAGTTTATCGACTCGGCTGACGGTCATTTCCTGATCGCCGCCGACAGCGGTATAGTCACTCTGGCGAAACCTCTAGATCGCGAGACCAAAGCGATGTACAACGTCACCGTTCAAGCGCTCGATCAGGGAACTCCACAGCTGGCGAGTGTAGCCACTCTAATCGTCAATGTTCAAGATATCAATGATAATCCACCGGAATTCACATCGAAATTTTATTTCGCTCGTGTACCCGAAATCGTAGCCGTGGGAATGGACGTCGTTCGCGTTCTCGCGACGTCCAAAGATACCGGTGTCAACGCCGAAGTTTACTATTCAATCGTGGGCGGCAATGAGCACAAAAAGTTCCAGATGGACCCTCAAACGGGCGTAATAACGATATCGGAACAATTGGATTACGAGAGAGCAAAGGATTATTTCTTGACGATACAAGCCATAGACGGTGGTATACCACCGTTGAGTAATCACGCAACGGTCAACATCACTGTAACCGATTGCAACGACAACGCACCGATATTCAACGAAGTTTCTTATCGCGCTGCTATACGCGAGGACGCGAAGATCGGCGAGAGAATAACGCAAGTTTTCGCAAACGATCTCGACAGCGCGGAGAACGGTGTGGTTACTTATCACATAGAACGAGGAGACCGTCTCAAGCAATTCGTCATCGACGAAAAAACGGGTTTCATATCCGTCGCCTCGAGTCTCGATCGCGAAACTATATCGAACTACGTTCTCGAGATTCACGCGCGGGACAGCGGTACACCGCAGTTACAGAGTTTCGTTATGGTTAACATTGAGATAATCGACGCCAATGACAATCCACCGTTATTCTCGCAACCAAATTACACGACTGTAGTTCAAGAGGACAAACCATTGGGTCACACGATACTGAAATTCGTCGTTAACGATGCCGACACAGTACCGAATGCCGAACCGTACACATTCGACTTTCGGTCCGGAAACGAAGGGGACGCTTTCAGACTCGAACAGGACGGGTCTTTGCGAACCGCAACGAAATTCAACAGCAGAGTTCGTGATCAGTACGCTCTGCACATCCGGGTTTTCGACAACGGAAGTCCACCGCTTTACTCCGACGCTTGGGTGGTCGTTAAAGTTATCGAGGAGTCACAGTATCCTCCGGCTATCACGCCACTCGAAGTGATTGTTAATTCCTATATGGACGAGTATCCCGGCGGTATAATCGGCCGAATTCACGCGAGCGATCGCGATCAGTATGACACTTTACACTTCGGTATAGTACCGTCGTTACCGCATCTAAACATAGATCTCTTCCAGATAGATCCGCTCGACGGCACTCTCGTGGCTTTGCCGCGTCTCGACGTCGGCGAATACCGCGTTAACGTTAGCGTCACCGATGGCAAATTCAATTCTTACGCCATCGTCAAAGTAAACGTCGATCTTGTTACGGAAAAGATGCTTGAAAATTCGGTAATCGTTAGATTTCGCGAAGTTAGCCCCGAAGATTTTATTCTCAGTCATCGCAAAGGTTTCGTGAGAACAGTGAGAAACGCTATGAACTGCCGTCTCAAGGATATCGTTATAATCAGCGTTCAACCGTCCACCGACGATTCGATAAATTTCATCAAATCTCGAGCCACTCGTCAAGCCGTTCATAACGATCTCGATCTCCTTTTCGCTGTTAGAAAATCGGCAGCTATGGTGGGACCTCCGGGTTTCTACTCCTCGGAAAGTATCCGCGAGGCTCTCAATCAGCACATCGAAGAATTGGAGGAATCGACGAAACTCGTTGTCGAGGAGATCGTTAGATTCAAATGCAATAAAGGTTACTGCGTCTATGGCGATTGTCAGGATAAAATAATTCTCGATCAGACGGTTATATCGCCGGTAGCAACGGACGTTATGAGTTTCGTATCGCCGAGACATCGTCACAAGATCGAGTGCAGTTGCAAGGAGGGTTATGCGGGTAATCATTGCGAAGTCGTAGTCAACGAGTGTGCTACCGATCCTTGTCCTATATTCAAAGTTTGCGTTCCGGACTCCTCGGTACAGGGATACACGTGCCAATGTCCCGAAGGTTTCGCCGGTCAAACTTGCGACATCGATATATCGAAGTGTCACGACGAGTCTTGTTACATACCGCGAAATCCAATATCGTTCAGCGGAAAGAGTTACGCAAGTTATAAACTCGACAAGGCGAAAATAAGACAAACGATGGAAGATCAGTTGAGTTTATCGTTGCGAATTCGCACGGTCCAACCAACGGGGAATCTCATGTACGCCGCGGGTAAAGTCGACTATAATATTCTCGAGATCGTTAACGGCGTTGCACAGTACAAATTCGATCTCGGAAGTGGCGAGGGTCTCGTAAGGGTAAGCAGCGTTTACGTAAGCGACGGTCAGTGGCACGAAATTCATCTCGAACGCGAAAGCAACAGCGCGAGACTTACCGTCGATGGTAAGCATGTCGCTCACGGTTCGGCACCCGGTATCAACGATATTCTGAATCTTCAATCGGACGATTTGTATCTCGGCGCCGAGGTCAGACAGCATCCATCGATTCTTGGCTTCGAAGACGTTCAGCGCGGATTCTTCGGCTGCATGGACGACGTTAGAATCGCTCGAGTCTCCGTACCTCTCCATATGAGCGGTGCTAGCAGTGTCGCCGTTTTGAATCTCTTCGCCAACGTTGCCTTCAGCTGCGACACCGCAACGATACTCGTACCGCCGGGAGTTTGCGGCTCGCAACCGTGTCAAAACGGCGGCACTTGCAAGGAAACCGATGACGAGAATTATCAGTGCCAATGTCACGGAAGATTCACCGGTATCGCTTGCGAAGTCGACACCGATCCTTGCGCATCGTCGCCGTGTCTCTACAACGGTCGTTGCAAAGTGGTACCGGGCGGTGGTGATTTTACGTGCGAATGTTCGGACGCAATTCTCACTGGTAAACGATGCGAATTCGGACGCTACTGCAGTACGAATCCTTGTGTTCACGGCGGCATCTGCGAGGAAGGAAACAGCGGTCCGATCTGCAAGTGTCACGGATTCGCCGGCGAACGTTGCGAAGTCGATGTTAACGAGTGCGACGTTAATCCGTGTATAAACGGCGGTACGTGCGTCAACGAAGTTGGTACCTATCGATGCATATGTCCGCCAAATATGACCGGAATTAACTGCGGAAATCCCGTTCACTCGACGCCCATCATATCCGATCCGTTCAACATAACTTGGGATCAACTAATGTGGATCGGCATCGCGCTAATTGCAAATATATTCCTCATTATCGTTTTCGTCACTTGTCGCAAGATACGAATGAAGAGAACGCGAGCGCGAACAAACAATATCAACAACGAAACGAGAAAGCAAATAGTTTTGAACTCGGCGCGGCCCCACGAACACGAATTCAAGCGCAGTTCGAAATTGAGCAATTTGGAAGTTATACAGGTAATTTTAAACACTATTTTTCGACGATAAAATCGCAACAACAAAAAACCCACAACACACGCTGATGTTTAGATCTCAAGCATGAAACATCTTTGTCATATCTTTCGTTTTAAGTTTTTTTTTTCTTTTTTTCCGTTTTTTTTTGTGTTTTTATTTATTTTCCGATAATTTGTCTAGTTTTCATTAATTCATGCGCGTCTCTTAAAATTCTTTTATATCCCTCTTTGATTTGCTGACTTTTGTTATCACGCGCCGCTGTTTTCGCTGACGAATAATTGAACGTTTACACAAACGTTTAGTTTTTATTCATTTTTTTGTTTTATTTTCTATAAATGTTTGAATGCGGCGTGGCTTTTGAGATTATGAGTGTTGGTGTGATTTCATTGCAGAGAGAACCTCCCCAATGTCCTCCCAGACCTGCATCCTATACCCCGAGTTCTAACAACGAACCGGCGAATTACGGAACCGCCGCGGCTGTGGCCCTCAACAATCTTGACACGCTGCGAAGTTACGGAAGTGCCGGTGATGAGCTCGAAAATTTTCCTCCCGATTATCTGAGAAATTTAAATCGAAGCACCCCGGTGCCTCCCACGACTCTGACCCTCGCTAATCCAGTCGGTGGAAACGCAACGGGCAGCGATACGGACAGTCTACACAAGCCGATTTGGCAGGAACAGATGCATCTCGCGTCTTTCATCACCGATACGGCGAAGATAAAGAACGGTGAGTCAACAAGACCCGAAAGACGATGGAACGACGAAACGGGAGAAAGAGAGAGAGAGAGAGGGAGAGAACGAGAGAAAGCGTACGGAGAGGAGATTCACTCGGTCCAACGCATATCCTTCAAGCTGAACGTAGCTTCTTTTATATCAGTTGACTTTTTTTTTTTTCTTATACATATATACTTTTTTTTCGCTTGCCGCATGCCTCATGGGTCTCGTCGACTGTTACATAGCTTCTTTTTTTATATACATATAAATATATATAGTTTTTTTTTATTGCGATTCACCAAACGGCGATACTCCCGCATTTTCATTCCGCCAATGTTTTCTTTTTTTTTTTTTTTTTCGATATATATATATATATATTGTTGCCTGATTGGACTTTGGCGAGTAGCGAGTTAAAATATTAACAGCGGTGTGTCGTCGTGTGTGTACTAACAGACCTGAAACGAGCGAGTCCAGTGGTACCAGAGCTGACCACTGGAGGACTTCTACTAAACTCTACCCGGCGGACTCCTCACGGAGGTGGGAACTCCGTTGCATCCCTATCGTCCATCGAGGATGATCCTCGCATCGTCGGTGGTAAGTCGATGGACAAGCTTTCGTCTCTCAAACTCTCAAAACTTTTCCTATCCTATCTTTATTGCTCCGAGGGTCGCTTTGTGCCTAAAAAAAAAAAAAAAAAAAAAAAAAAAGTAAATCCTTTCTCTCGGACACTAGTTTCTTCTCTCAACTCCCTGTACACAATTCTCCCAATATCTTTGGCTTGTAACTACGCTGAGCGAATCGCCAACGAAGCTATGAAGGAGAAAAAAATAAAGGGAATCAAAAGCTTTCGCATGTATCGCAACAAAATACATTTGTTGCCTGCAATGTTTTTAGGGTATCACTGGGACTGTTCAGATTGGGTCAGACCGAGTCAGAATCCTCTTCCTAACATCACGGAAGTACCTGGCAGCGAGGTTCCGGACTCATCGAGCTTCCATAGCAACGAGAGTAACGAATCCAACACTCATCAGCTACCATTGAGTGAGTCGATGATTATAATATCCCTTTTTTTTCGACAATACACCCAATGAAATTTAAACAAAACTGAAATAACGAAAGAAAAGTCGAAAAGTCTTTGATTTTTCACGAAATTTCTCAATTTTTTTTTTTTTTTTTGAGATTCATAGAAGAATTTTCTTATCACTGTTTAATAATAATAATTTCACGATTTCACGATTTAAAATCAAACGATCTATATTTTTTACGATTTTTTTGTTTGTCTAATTTCTAATAGTTTCTCACGATTATAAAAAGTAATAATAATAAATAATAATAACTTACAGTGCACGGTACAATAGATCCCACAAGAGACATCGAGACTCTGAACGAGGATCAAGAGTCCGAGTACGTCGGTGATTCCGAGTGCGGTACAGAATTTTCCGAGCACTATCACTGCGCGGAGACTCAACGATTGAATCCACTCGATAGCGGCGGCGAGGGAGAGTACAAATACAAAGATTCGGAAAGTTATCTGAGACATCCGAATTCTTATTTGCCGCATTACAACATACATACGGATACGGAGAACGAAATGAATCCATTGAACGGGCGCCTTAGCACATTAGAATCCGACGACGAAGAAGACGACGTAGTGCCTTACGGTTTTCCGAGCACCCGACGAAACAGATGCCACAAAGGTGACGACGTCGACGAGATCGGTTCGGTTATCACAACGCTTGAAGAGAGAAATTCACTTCTCGGCGGTGGTACGAGTAACAGCGATCTTTCGACAAACCTATGCGAGATCGACGATTCCGAATACGAGGTCAACGATCAGAAGAGCAACGGTCGCATATGGCTATCTGGTAATAGTATAACGCAAACTTCGGTGTGACGAACGCTACCGATCACCGGGGATGAACTAAAAAGCGTTTTACCGTACACAGTGCTCCTCGATATTGTAGAAACAGTGAAGTTTTACGTCGATATCCAATTTTGTACATATATTTTATCCTTACGTATAGAGTAGATAGGAGGCAGTCTGTGAAGGGCAGCTATTTAACGCGAGAGACTGACATTCTATGACGACCGATATGCGTCTGTGTGAGTCTGTGGGTCTGCAATCACAATCGACATGCTGGTCCAATGCTGTGTAACATTTTCGTATCGCGCGCGGTACATCGTGAAACTAAAAAATCTCCTTACCGAAGTTAATTTAAAAAAAAAAAACAAGAAAAACCGTTCTTCAGCTGCGACGATTCTTCTTAATACGGAGAATTCTCGCGAGTTTCGAACTTTCTGCAGTCGTATTGAAATAAAAATTATTGTCTTCGAGCAGTGAAAGGCGACGAAGATTTAATAAAGACGATGTTTGGAAAAGATAGATGATTCTCGCGAACATTTTTCGAAAGATTCGCGGAGGTGGGAGATTTTTGTAATTTTTTTTTCTTGCTTTTCCCGAATAACCATCATTCACAATTAATGAAAAAAAAAAAAAAAAATCGATGGACATTGTAAAGAATCATTATCGCGCCGATAGACCAATGACTATTGTTTAATATAAAGGTAAAAACAAAAGTGTATCCTTTGAATATGGAAAAAAAACACACAAAAGTTAATCGAATACTATGATTCCACTGCGAGAGGAATAAATATAGGTATTATTATGTATTTTTACTAAACGCTAACTGACTTTATTTTGAATACGTGTAAATGAACCGATGGACTACTTAAGTGCGAATTAAGTAATTAATATTGTAGTATAATAATCAATAAGCTAAACGCACTAAGTAACGATAGAAAACAAACAAAAAAAAAAACAAACAAACAGTGCGCTGCTCGTTCGAACGTTCACGCGCTTGAAGGTTCGCGCGCACATTAAGCGGAACAACATGCGGCGCGCAAGTTAAATAGTTGAAAGAAAAAAAGAAAAAAACAAGATATAAAATAATATTTTTACTGTGATGATAATAATGTTTATACGATGATCAAATACCTATGACTTGTATCATAATAATCGCAATGTTAATTATGCAACGGTTTATATAAGAAGGGCAAATTGAAAGATCACGGTGGACGTAGTTCCTCCTTATATGTTCATTGTAAAAAAAAAAATGAAGTCAACGTTCCGTTAATTCCATCTTCCCATCTATCTCACTCACCGGTCATCATTAGCATGGTTACGATGTTATTGCAATAACGGTGCTACTATTCCCATTATCGCGTCCATACGCGAATAAATATCTATTTCAAATAAGACTGCACAGCGATTAATGCCATTTTTCGCTGTTGTTCATACATTCATCACACACCCACACGCGCGCCATTTGTCACAACTTCGATTATACATAATACATTCGCGTCGATCCCATTTTTTTTTTTTCGTCCGTCTAACTTAGCGAATAAGAAATTACTGTAAACTGCCAATTTATTTCAAATGCCATATAAAGCAATGCATTTTTTACCTGCGACTAACTTCATAAGTTTATATTGTAATTTTAATTTGAAAAAAGAAAAAAACTGCGCAAGTTTTCTTTTTTTTTTTAACGCGCGATTTCCCCCCACGAAATACTTTCCATCCGGCTTAGGATACTTGGTGAGAATTAATTTTATAACGGCAGCTTTACCGGGATGTGGTATCATTTTTTTTGTTTTTTTTTTTTACGTGGAGAATTTTCGTTGAGAAATTGCAATTTATGTTCCTATTCTATAAAGAGGACACCAGCGTATCCTGCTCGTGAAAATAAGCACCGTAAATTAGTAAAGCGCATTAACGATAATGAAAAGTAAAATAACTATGCAGGGTGAACTTTTGTGTTGATCAAGAGACCGTTTATCAATCTACACACGCGATATCCTTAACGGCCGCGCGCTCCTTCGTCTGATATATTTCAAAGCGACCCACAAACACGCGGATACAATTGATCTTATATAATTTATTCTATATTAGAATGAGATAAAAGAGAAATGAAAATGTACAGTTTATTTAACGAATTGTATCAAACCGAACATCCGAGTTAGCGATGAAACTTTCAGTTAGCGATTGCGTCACACGCCGGGATAAACTTGTGGAGTTGTAAGATCGATATCCAAAAAAAAAAAAAAAAAAAAACATGACGATGGCTCATGCATGAAAATCTTCCTATACTCCTTAACTGAGCTTAAGTAATCTTAACGATTTTTCTTTTAATTAACCGATGTATAGAGCTATTTTTTCGGTTTTTTTTTTACAAAACGTTTGGAATTATTCGTTCCCGGTACAGGGACAATCAGCACGAGCACGAAAGTGTAATTAAGAGAAAAAAAAAATAAAAAAAATACGTGTACAGCGAAAGTATGTTTATATGCGTTATATGCGTGTGTCCGTTATACGGCATAAAAGTCGAGCGAAATTTTAAGTCTTCTCATGCCAACACCATCGTCATACATTTTTTTCTAATGGTAAATAAATCACCAAATAATTTAAATGATCATGACTCGCGAAAAAAAAAAAAAAAATGTTATCGTGTCATAAGGTAATTAAATGGCAAAATGGGTACAATTTCTAAATTCTCCCCGTTAATCGTTCCGACTTAGCCCTTAATATAGTATACATATCGATAACGAGAATCGTCAGAAAAAAAATGAGGAACTTGACTTGTTATATATATATAAGACTATAATTAATTTGTACAAGATCAACCTATTGTAATAAACAAACGAATCTTGCCTATAATGAGTTTTGATTATTTCTATTCACCTATCAACACAGAAAGACGCGAGAGACGCTTCGACTTGGTGACGATGATCCTTTGGTGTGCTCACACTGTTAATAACTATTTCGGAGCAGACCGTTATAAAATTTGAAATCACGACTTCGTTTGAATACGAACAAACAAAAAATGATTTGTTTATAGCCCCCGAAACGATCAATTGGGCTCATTAATAAAAGAAACAAATGCACAACAAGTTGAATGAATTCTGATATTGCGATCGCATAAATAGCACGGCCCTATTTTTAACGGATAAGCCACATAAAATCGGAATATATAGCACGGCAGCGAAGTGTCGTTATAAAGCAAGTAAAAAAACAGTTTCGATAATTTATGCCCGAAATTATGACATCATCATCCCTTCCTTGCGTACGATGAAGCATACGGGGCAGCATTACTGGCAATACCCGGCGTTTTATCCCCCCACCGAAGCGCGAACTGTTAAAGCATGTAATTCACATTCGCGGGCTGAATTTACATTTATCCGTCGATCAGCTGTTCGACCGGCCGCCCCCCTGGTGCCGTTAATGCGCGGCGAGCATCAAATCTGAAGTCAGCTGTTGAATGTTCTCCGTGTATAACTAAAATAAAAGATAAAGATAGAATTTTTCCCGAGAAAATGTTGATAATGAAAGATAATACGTATACACGAGAGATTCGTCATGACAGATTGTTGTCAGAATAAAGATAAGACTTTTGTCGTATTTAATCGACGTGTTTAATTCAGTATTTGTGAGAGATTCCGGACGCGTTTTTCCTGTCTCAACGAAATTAGGTTAGGAGGGTGTGTAACAAATTCTGTGAATAAAATCATCGGAGAATGCACCAAATAAAAAACAGTTTATCATAAAGAATAAACAAACTTGACGTGGCCTATTCGTGGTTTTCGGCGTGTATCGAATATTTCGATAACCTACGTTTTGCATATCAGCAAAAAACGTTTTCATGGATGCTTCGAATTTCGTTGTACACGATTTTCGTTACTAATTGCAAAAGCTCGAGATCTCGTAGTTGAAAAAAAATCGCGATGGGTCAAACTCTGAGCGAACCGGTAACGACAAAAACTTCCGCGTGTTGTCGGGATTCCAATTATCGTGTGGGGAGTTCCTGTATGCAAGGATGGAGAATTAAAATGGAAGATTGTCACGTTCACATCCTGTCGTTGCCCGACGATCCTGGAACATCATTCTTCGCTGTGTACGATGGTCACGGAGGTAAGAATTACACTACGTTTACGTCATAAGCAACAGCCAAATTTTCCATATCGTTAAAAGTAACTCTATAGGATCATTAACTGTAAAATTCATGCGCTACAGGTGCAGCAATGTCGCAACACGCCGGCAAACATCTTCACGAGTATATCACGAAAACTAACGAATACAAAGCTGGAAATATTGTGGAGGCTATGCAGCAGGGATTTCTTCAGCTGGACAGAGCAATGCAGTCTGACGCTACTCTCATGGTAGAGCCAGCGGGAACCACCGTTATAGCACTGCTGATCAAAGACAATGTTCTCTATAGTGTATGAATGTTTATTTACTGAAAAAAAAAAAAATAACACACATTGTCCATTCAATTGCTTAAAATGATGAAACAAAAAAAAAACAACATTTCGATTGTTTTCTTTTTAAATGATAAAATAAAACAAAAATAAAACACTTTGCTAACTCTAACTAACTTTGCACAGGCGAATGCTGGAGATAGTAGAGCAGTTGCCAGTGTAAACGGTAAAGCATTGCCGCTGAGTCGCGACCACAAACCAACGTTGGACGATGAGAGAAGACGAATTGAGGCGGCCGGTGGTTGGGTTGAGTTCAACAGAGTAAACGGCCACCTTGCGCTCTCACGTGCACTCGGCGATTTCAAGTTCAAGAGAAATAATTCAAAGTCTCTGGAAGAGCAGATAGTAACTGGTAATTTATTTATTTATTTATTTATTTATTTATTTATACAGCTCTTTTACAAGTTTTCAATCCATTTTAAATCGTATATAGTTTCGTGAAATAATTCAAAATAAGATAATTTTTTGTTATACGTCGCCAACGTTAGAGTGTTGCATTAGGTAATCATAAGAAAGAAAAAAAATCGAAGCCATTTTGCAGATAATATCGATGGATCGATATTAATCGAGATAATAATATCGTTGTTTATTTATTCTTCGGAATTTACTCTCATAGCCTTTCCGGAAGTTCAGACGTTCACGATAAACGAAGATTGGGAATTCGTGATTCTCGCATGCGACGGTATATGGGATGTCCTGACCAGCGAGGAGGTCGTACAGTTCGTGAGAACACATTTGGCGAACGCCCTGAAACCCGGCATCGAAGATCAAAGTACGGCTATCGATCCCGAAGAGATTTGCGAGGAGCTGATCAACAGGTGTCTCGCACCGGACGCTCTAATGGGAACCGGTTGCGACAACATGACCGTCGTACTCGTATGCTTTCTACACGGCAAACCGTACTCTCACTTGATCGCCCGATGTCAACAACTGATCGAACCAATAGACACGCACTCTTAACGAAAAACTTAATAATTCACAAAACGTAAAAAAAAAGAAGAAAAAAAATGAAAAAAATGCACGTATTGCTAATGAGTTTCATCCGGTACGCGGAAATTTTGATAGCGTAGTATTATCGTCGTTGTTATCACCATTATTAATTATATTCGTTATATCTTGCTTCACTGATTGGAACGTATGTCTGAAAATTTATAAATATTTGTATTTAAAAGGGAAAACGGTCATGGAGCAGTTTTTATTTTACTTCGACGTTAATTCGACGAAACATCTACGTGGATTCGTTGATCGATCGAATTGCAAGGAAAAGCGGTTTTTTTTTAAATCCTGTATGTGTTCGGTAATCCTGTATCAAGAGGCGCGGTAGCGCCTCGACGCCAAGTACTGAAAAAACAGTACAAGGCGTGCCGCTACTGAGTAACCTACGCCAATATACCGGAAGTGTATAGTGCGTTCAACTTTCGATCGATATATCTTCGCAATAATACAACGAATCGAATTTTCATGGACACTTTTATAATGTAATTTTGGGTCAATCTTTCGAAAGAGCCTAGTTACCATTCAATTGGTTTAGCCTATTTTGAGATCTCGAGGTCGGGAATTTCACAGGGTCCAAACGATTATAAAGTGTCCCCTATATATATGTCTGCGTCTACATCAGTTCATCGAAAAATGTGCGTGGTGGCGCGCTCGTCGCCACAGCCGGCGTAGCTGTCAGCTGTTGTCGGTGGCACGTATTTTCACGGCGTGAACATTTTTTTGAGTGTTTCCGAAAATAATAATTATGTATGGCGTATCGTGGTTTAGTGTCTCGACGCGAAGTAAAAAAGAAAAATTACGAATTACGTGTTATACGAGTGATTTTATATCGATTATAACTTTTCTTTGCGATCTCGAACAACATAACCGGCAATCATGAAGTGGAATATGTGACGTGCCGTTCGCCCGGTTTTGCATATAGAATTAATTTTGATCGATCTAAATTATCCGATCCTTCGAAATTAGTTTTAAAGGTAAAATTACAAATGTTAGCTTTTCAAAAAGGAGTGAAATTTATAAAAATATTTTTTTCAAAAAAAAGATACGCCAAGTACTGAAAAATCCGATTTGCAAATATTATTAAAAAAAAAAATGAACCAAATTTTATAAGCCAAGCATAACAGAAAAAAAGGATTCTATATAACAAAAAATATTGTTTTTTTTGGAAAAAAATTGCTGTAAAAAATTGGGGTTCCAATGCAAATAGTGGTTTATTGTGACGCTTGCAAACACCGGAACGCCAATTCTTTACAGCAATTTTTTTCCAAAAAAAACAATATTTTTTGTTATATAGAATCCTTTTTTTCTGTTATGCTTGGCTTATAAAATTTGGTTCATTTTTTTTTTTTATAATATTTGCAAATCGGATTTTTCAGTACTTGGCGTACCTTTTTTTTGAAAAAAATATTTTTATAAATCGATGATACTGCCGCGATACCGAGCGAACTTGTTCTTCCGGCGACTTTCGTCCCTTGTTGAAGAACCGATTCTTTTACGTCGTCGAGATCGACGGTGTTTCCGCGCGAAGAAATGTTACTCATCGAGAGTGACAATTGATGCGGACTATCAGTACCGAAGTAATTAGATGACGAGATGCTCGATGAACCCTCGAAGCATTTGAATTTACTTTTTCGTTCCCACTGTGAATAAAAAACGCGAAAATAGTTACATCAACGTATTTTAATTTGTAAATGAAAGTATAGAATTAAGTCGATCATTGCGTGAAACTCGAAAAATGTCGAATTTCGTTGTGCATTCGAAAACGTACAATTTATAGTAATTAATTCGTCTGTAACTTCGATAGCGCCACTTACCGAAGCGTCGTTCGCGGAAGTACTGATCGAAATTGGTAGCCTCAGCTCCATGAAATTTCCTCTGCGCCTCACCATCCGCCGGTGTTTTGATGTCATTTCTGCTATTGGCGGCTCGCGTTTCGGTGATTTCTGGTTCCGAAATAACGACGACGTCGTCGTCACTACGTGACTTATTACCGCTCAATTTGTTGCCGCTATACGGTGTGCTGAGAGCGGAATAGAATTTGTTGAAATTCGGTAGACGACTGCTACGATCATTTTCCGCGTCATTGTCGCGCGTACCAAATGTTGGTTAGCTGGCAGTGATTTTTCGGCCCGAACATTCTTGCGTTAAAACGCGCATATCTCTGAGTGCCAAGTGACTGAGTGACCGCTGCGGGAATTTAAGCCCCATTCCGAGACGCTCCGCTTGACCGCCGGCTTTCGATGGGTCCATCTGACGACTCCTTTTTGCAATTTATTTGCTTGTTTACAAATATTTGTCGTAATGATCTTCTTCCTCTTCGTTCTTCCTTTCCGTGTTCCGATTCACATTTTATCTCGCGATTTTCTTGAGTCGACTAGTTATCGCTTCTCTCCAACTCGTCGAAATACGTTTTTAACTCCCGACTGTCCGCCGGGCAAAAACAGGAGTTATGCGTTTCACTGTGAAATCTGACTTTTTACCCTCTGCACTTCCATTTCTCCGGTTTTCTCACCGAGCTGTAAAATACAACGAAAGTATTCTTCCGCTTGTACCGAATTCTAGCAAATCGGGTGTATTCGTCATCGTAGTAATCTCGGTGATGGATTCGCTGTTCAAAGTCAATTTTGGGCGGGAATAACTTTATTTTGCACCATTTCTTGCGCCTCCAATGAAAGATTCTCGAGCTCTCGTGCTCTTTGAAGAAATCGAATTCGGCCGGCATTTCCACTGTAAGTCATTTCGACGCTTTCGTCGAGATGCAACTGTATCACAAAAATCAATAAGTCGTCGAACTGCCGCTACGGATTAATAAAGTTTCTTTTTTTTCTCCTTCGTTAAGAAACTTTGCGACGTTAGTATTTAGTTTTGATATCAATGTAAAGTTAGTGATGTAGAATATCAAAGCAAAGCAAAATCAATACTTAGATGTTTAATTGTATGATCAAACGAACTCACATGAGTGATATTCGATCGTAATTGTGTGTGTATAGGTAGGTAGATGTGATTGATGTGGCTGACTCTCGACGTCGCATCAGCGGTTGGGCCGTACGGCCACGTCGAACCTGAAAAAGATAATCTGCAACAAACGAAAGATGGGGAGGCTGACCGTCAACCGATCTTGCTCTTCTTTCTTTCTTTTTCTTTAATTGTTCGGGCCTGGCTCTGGCGTGGTAGGTAGGTAGGTATGATTGGGGCTGGCTCTGGACGTCGCATAAGCGGTTGTCCATACGACCACGCCGAATCTGAAGAAGATATGCTGTAACAAACGAAGGGTGGGGAGCCTGACCGCACACCGGTGGGCGGAACAGATTCCCCGCTTTGAAAAGAGAGACATCAGTCCACGAATGGCTGTATGGCTGCAAGAGAAAGTTAAATAGATAATTTAGAAGCGTGGATAAAAGACATAAAGGCGGAAATGAAGCGAGCGGAAGGTGAAGCTATGAGAGATTCAATATTATAGGGAGGAAAAATGCGTTGAGAGAAAAGAAACCGGAGAAAAGGAGAACGAAAAGATTCGAACCGGGGGCAGGCCCAGACGACATGATTTAAATCTTCTAACTCGGCGCCACACGGGCAGACCGGCGAGTCGACAATGTTTTTGCGATGAAGACTGGCTGCGAGACTATAGTGATTGAAGCGCATTCTGTTGAGGGTGACAATAGATTTCCTAAGCTGTCTAAACTGTTGACGAATGGAAACGATAATGGGAGAGCAACTGGATGATAAAACCGGAGAAAGTAAAGCTTGCAAGCAACTAAGAGAATCTGTGAAGATATAAGCGTTATGGATGTTATTACTGATAATTAGTTTAATTGTGTGCAGGATAGCGAGTGCTTCTGCTGAGTAAATAGAAGAGTAAGAAGAGATACGAAATTTGAGGGAGAGAGATAGCGAAGGACAGTAAATGGCGAAGCCAACGTAAAGCCCCTCGTCGGACTTTGAGCCGTCGATATAGAAGAGAGTAGAGTGCGAAATTTGAGAACGAAAAAGAGAGAGAAAAGTCGCGTTAGGATTTTAGACGATCTTAAGCTTCTGCTGGATTTGATGTCGATGGAAGAAGACGGAAGAGAAAGAGATGGCTTAAGATTGAAAATAACGGGAAATGGAAGGGGTCGGATGAAAGATTTGCGATCTGAGAGTTTAACGAAGTGTTTGACAAGGGGAAGGCCGCGAAGGTTGTGACGTATTTTTCATCTATCGTTACGCGAAACTCGAAATCGAATCGGAACAGCAAAAAAAACGAAAATCGAAAACTCAAAGCCGCGGGACTTTAAGCGCGAAATCGAAAACGTCACCTTCGGCCGTCAACTCTTGCGGATGCATCGGCGTCCCGGTGGGCGCCAGTTAATTTTGTTTCGCCGGTGTTAACAACCGGGCTACCATCGGGAGGTCGGTGGAACAACCCGACCTCCGTAAAGACGAAAACGAACGATAAAACACTAACTAAATTAAACACCGACACACTCGCGAGAGCGAACGGTTGCGGAAATGCACGGTTGCTCAGGATGCGGGTTAGGGTAGAGGGGTCGCGATCCGTCGCCAATAAAATAACGCTCGAAAAATAATCGTTGTTGGCTGTAAGCCACGGGATCACACGCGCGTGCATCGCGAGTACTCAGCTGATCGAGAGATCGAAGCGAGACAAGCGACGACGGGCGCGACGCGAGATCAATAACTCCAAAAAATCAAAAGACTCACCGAAAGCGCGTAAATTATCCAAAAGGACCGAGAACTGCATCCACGGATGCACGGGAACTTGACACAGATGCACCAAAACTCGAGAGCGTCAGACACAACGCATCGATCGAATTATCGACTCGGAGAATTCCTTTCGGAAAACTCCGAGGAGAGCACACACTGTATGGCACGAAAACACACGATACTCGATCGCACTGACAGGTAGCGAGAACCCGTGAGAGCGAGCGAGACACCGATACTTCGCCGAGAGCGAACGATAGGCCGGCGTACGCGAAGCGCGACTCGAGAGAGACACACTACACGACGGCCGGCACCAAGCGTAGCGGGAGCGCGAGAGAGAGCCCGAGTCGCCTCGAGGGCAGCTCGCGGTATACTGATTTGCCTACGATAACGTACCGAGATCGTTATCATTATTATTACGGGAGCCTTGACCGAGAGCTACTGCCCTCTCAACCATTACGATACTTTTCCGAATTGAGGCGATACTAGAGCGGTAGTTTGAAGTGTCTTCGCGATCGCTACCCATAGTCAATGCGTGAGATACAAGGCTCTTCTCACTCTAATGCAGCGCGAGGTGTTCCGTCCTCGCCTGTAACTCAATCCTCCGCCTGATCTCAACGCATTGCACTTAGCTGTAGGGTGCCGGGTTCGCACCGGACTTTAACGTGTTCGCAAGACACTTCGTCGAGTCTCTCTGTCCCTTGCGCCTTTAATTTGCTAACTTTACCCCACCAAGGGAGTTCAAGACTTCGACTAACGGAACGAAGCTAAAACGGTAACGGAATCTATATCCAAAAGTTTAATTGCTATTGTACTGAGAGATTTTAAAGATTGGTGAACTGCAATACTAGAGTACCAAATCGGAAAGAAACGAAATGACTCGATCGAGGTCTCACGAGAGTTTAACGGTATCTTTAAGTTGCTGGGAGAGGCAGAAAACGGGAACGAAAGCGTTAGGTATCGGAATTTCCTCAGAAATACGATGTTCTTTTATTGTGTGACGGTGATTCCGAAAAATCACGTCACAAGGTATATGTAAGTGACAATATACGAAGTGACAAAAACTTTTAAAATATATTTGTCCGCTAAAAATTGAAACCGAAGATGAAGGAAGAGTTCTTTAGATTCTGCGTATACTATATTATTAAGAGTAGACTCATGAAGACCGAGAGCTAATCTCAGGGCCCTGCGCTGAACGACTGCGAATTTATCTGAAAGAGCGTGAGACCTAAACGGAATTGCTGAGGAGCCGTATTCCAATGAACTACGAATGAGAGCTCTGTATATAGTGAGAAGGCAAGATGGATCCGCGCCCCACCAGGTGGAACGCAGACATTTGATGACGTTTAGTAATTTTTTGCATTTCGATAGAAGTTTGGAAAGATGGGGAGTCCAAGAGAGACGATAATCGAACATTAAACCTAGAAAACGAGCTTCCTGACAGCCTGGTACTCTGATGGAGTCTATAGTAACGTAAGGGGAGAGAGGATTAAATTTTTTATGAGAAAAGACCACAAGTTTAGATTTTGACGGCTCGATAGAAAGGCCCCTGGAAAATTGATATTTAGAGACGTTATTTAAACTGGCTTGGATAGAGGAGATGCAATTATCTAAATTGTTAGAAGAAGCATAGATAGCATCGTCGTCAGCAAACTGTAAACAAGCACTACGAGGGTGCAGTTTTTTCTCGAGATGGTTGGTGTAAAGGATATAAAGAAGAGGACTAAGAATGCACCCTTGGGAACACCTTTGTAAGAATGAAAAGGACCGTAAGTTTGGCCAGCTATTTTAAAAGAAATTTCACGAGATGAAGTTAAATTATAAATAAATTTACAAATAGACCAAGGTAGTCCAATGTCGCGTAAGTAATTAACTAAGATGCCAGGATCTATATTGTCGAAAGCGCCTTGAATGTCGAGAAAAATACAAGCTGTGAACTGATTTTTAAGAACCTTTAACCTTTCCATGATTTAAAAAAAACATGAAGCGAGGGAGATCGGACGAAATTTGCCTGGAGTGGATTTAGGAATGAAGAAAATGAGAAATTTTTTCCAAGAATGAGGAAAGAGACCTTCTTTCAGAAGGCCGTTAAACGTATCAAGGATAAGTGAACGGATAGAGTCTGGAGTTTCAGATATGATAGTGAAGTCGATTTTATCTAGTCCCGGAGCTGACTTGCGTTTAGATTTCGAAATTGCCGCTTGAAGTTCACTCGGCGTGAAAGGAACCGCGAGCTTGGGATTGGGGGAAAAAGAAAATGGAAAGTTTGAGAAGAAGCACGAAGGGGGACAGATAGAAGGGATGTGCTGTAGCATGCGATTTATTGCTTCGGTGTTGTTGGAGAGAGAAGTAGTATCTGGAAGATTTCTATTGCGAAAACGCTTAATTCTAGACCAAACGAGATTAAGGGACGTATGGGAATCTATGGACTTGGTAAAATTAATCCAAGAGGCTTTTTTCGCTGTTTTGAAAACTTTTTTTGCTATGGCATCTTTCTTCTTGGCAATACAGAGATTCTCTAAATTCGAAATGCGACGAAAATTGGCCAATGCCGTTTTGCGAGCCTCATTAGCCTCATCACAGAAAAGTTTGGAGTGGAATCTGAAATGGAGTTGTATATGGCCTGAACTATATTGTCATATTGTGTGATGGGAGACGGATCTGCAAGAGATGGACCTACCGAGTCTAGAGTGGATTTGAAGTTGTCCCAGTCTATTTTATTGAGAGGAAAGCGATTTGGAGAAAAGTGAAAAGTAGAAGGGGATATTGTGGAGACACAGACTCGCGTGAGTCAGTTACGCGACACACAACGACAACAGCGACGCCCTCACTCAGCAACGAGCGAGACGAGAGACAGGAGAGAAAAGGAACAGCCACGGCTGTGGCCGGCACTTCGTCGTTTCCCTTCTGGGAACTTTCACGTGGGTTGGAGACTTCCGTCCGAGCTAAGAGTATTGTTTAACGTTTGGAGAAATAAAGATTAATGTATTTATGTGGTAAATCTTGTACTGAATTATTCAAATAGTAGCAACCACGCCACAATATACCCAACGAGATGGAAATAGGAAAATGATCACTTAGGAGAGAATCAGAAAGAACCTGCCAAGAACAAAGAGGAGCGAGGAGCGGAGAGTCTAGAGTAAGGTCAATAGCTGATATGTTGTTATTGAGGTTACTGTTTATGAGTGTAGGGGAACCGTCGTTGAGGCATATAAGGTCGGCATCTATTAAGGTGTTTGAAAGGGATGTACCGGACACGCAATTTGTAGAGCAACCCCACGAAGAGTCGTGGCAATTAAAGTCGCCAGCAATAAGAATATTATTTGCGAAATTTAGAGAGTTGAAGAGACGAGTCCAATCTGCTGAGCGTAAAATAGTCGAAGGAGTTTTATAAAGCGCGACAATAGCAAGAAGGCCGAAAGAAGTTGAAATAGTGATGCAAAGCGTTTCCAATTGGTTGGGACGATGAAGCACTGAGTCTATCATGGAAAACGGAATATCTTTCTTTAAGGCGATGGCGAGTCCACCACCTCTACTAGTGATTCTATTTTTTTTTACATAAACGAGAAGCCATCTAGCTTTGGAATAGAAGAAGGTGTGAACCAAGTCTCACAAAGAATAATAACGTCATAGGCGTTAGCGATATTTGCTAGTAACCCAAGTTTATTATGGAAGCTACGACAGTTCCACTGCAAAATGTTAATTTGTCTATTGTTGGCCATAATGAGGTTGTGGAGAGAAGGAAGCTAGGAGCGAATTGAGAGTGGCTACAATCGGTGAAAGTTTATCGGACATGCCTAAGGGTGAGAGAGCTGGAATAAGTTGCTGAACGATGAGATGAAGAAGCATTGGGATGACATTGTTAAGAATTTCTGCGGGGTTCGAAGGAGGAATGGGATTTGGAGGAGGAGGACGCGAGTTGGGGAAAGGGGTCGAAGAGGTTGGAGAAATGAACGAAGGGTTGTTTTGCGGATATGATGCTGTGAATGAAGGATAGTGACCGTGTGGCGCCAGAAGGGCATCAGCGTGAGCAGCTCGAGTGGAGAGAACAGCGTTTGGGGTGTGAGCGATTAGGCGAGGTTTGCGAGAAGGAGATTGTGGATGAGAACGCGACTGCGATTGAGCGACTGGCTGCGGGAGCGATTGTTGAGGACCGTACCAGGTCGAAGCAGCGAATTGATTGTAACTACCGGACGGAGGTATACGTCGTTGTGAAGACGGCTCCGGCTGTTCAGCTGGGCAAAGCGTTACGAAGAGGCGGAAAGTGAGCGAGAGTGGGGGAGATCGACGAAATCGGGGGGTTTGGGACTGTGCCGTTGAGGAGGTGTCTGGCCTCGAGAGGCGAAATGTTGCGTTCAGCAGCTGTTGCGCGGATGGCTTTCTCGTGGAGAAAAGCTGGACAATTTCGATCGGTGGGAAGGTGAGGTCCCTTACAGTTCGCGCATGAAGGAGCGGTGTTGAGGTTTAGACAAACCTCACCGTCGGCGTGTTTTTTTAACCCATAACGGGGGCATTTCAGATGGCTTTTGCACTGGATGAGACGTGATTAAAGATGAAGCATGAGAAACAGATCTTGACGGGAGCAATCCAGGGGTCGACAGGGTGTCTGAGTTGGAAAAGTGAAACGAAGTTTGGACAGACGGGGCCCTCGAATTTCAGATAAATAGTCTGCGTGGGGATGAGTTTAGTTTCGCCGTTTTCGGAAAACTTGCGACTCTGACGACGAGCCTCCGTAACGGGTGCCCAAGGCGAGTCGATGTGAAGAAGAAGTTCTTCAATTGAAACGTCGAGGGGTACCAGTGATGCCAGACTCGCGGGCGAAAAAGTCCCGCACGCTCACGGCGCTCCCCCCACCGCCTGACACGGGCCGGTGGGTGGGCGTGGTTAAGCGCAGCCGAGTCACCGGGACAGTGACATCACGCGCGCGGGAGCTACCGGATCGGTGACGTCACGCGCCCCCGAGCCACCGGGCTGTTTACGTCGCGCGTAACGTTTCACGGTGCCGCAAGCGTCTGCAGCTCTGGTCATGAGCTATTGCCACTCTTATGGATTTATCTAATTTATAGATAGTTTCATAAGAACATACAAATGTTTAATATGTTGGTTTTAGCTGTGCCTCGAACGGTTAAAACAGTTGAACGGAGAATTCGTCGAACATTGTTCGTTCAACTGTTTTAATTGTTCAGACACAGCAAAAAAAAAAATTTCTTGTGTAAAAAAAAAAAAAAAAAATTCGAGATCGATCCGCTGACTTCTCGATCTTGAAACTCTAGCTCTGCCACTGGGCTATAATCATTCATACAATTATAAGTAATGTTATATATCTAGAATTAAGAAATCGAGGAAACAAATTTTTTTTTTAATGACTCGATGAATGTCTTTATTGTTGAAACTGCAAATAAAAACTGTAAATTGAAAATAAAAATAAAAACTCACTCAAAATAAAAATAAAAACTCGAAACTGAAAACTGAAAATTAAAATCTCGAAATTTCCAAAAAAATAAAAAAAGAAAACAAGACAACTTTATGTGTCTGAAAAAATCATTCGGATAATATTTCGACAAAAACACAAAAGATGACAATGATCGATGAGATGATCGATGATTTCGATCGTGCAGCCGTTTGCAAATTAATGCTACATCACAATTTTTTGCAATCGAAATCTCAATTTATAATTCTGCACAAATGTTTGTAAAGGCATTGTTTAAAAAATAAATAAAAATCGCGATGGAGCATTAATTTCCCAGGTCCCACCACGTGGAGGTCGGCGCAAAAGGACCCGCCCGTGGGGCCGTTACTTTGTCGGTATCGCAAAGCAAATTCTGACAAAGTAAAGACCCCATTCCCTCCCACCAACAATATTCTCTTATTTCTTAATTCTTTCCAAAACGCATTTACGTCGAGACTAAGGAGATGTCTTTTTTTTTCATCGTTAAAAGCTGACGGCAAAGAGTTCCACTCGAATGCTAATTTTGTGAGGTCGAACTCTCCAAAGCGCGTAGCAATAGCAGACAAATCTCTAAGGCTTCCTCTGTTCGCAAAATCAAGAGCGATATGTGGGTCCAAAAATCGCAAATTGTCAAAAAAAGAAGGCTTCAGGGGAAGTCGCTTCTGCATCTCCGTCACAGCCGTTACGTAGAACTGTAAACAAGCTTGTCGCACTATTCGCACGTTGGCCGGAGAAATCTTTTTTAGCAGCTCGTCGCATTCGGGACCAAGGAACACTTCTTCGAGGGGAACGAAATTGCACGGATCAGAGAGATCCAAGGCACCCGAAGCCAGATCTCTAATTAATTCCGGTTTTATGAAGTTAGTCGCGAACTGCGAGACGAGAAGTCTGCTGTTTTCTGCTAGTTTGTGAATAAGGACTTTTCTAGAGTGAAAGAGAGCGTTAAACGTATTGAAAAAGTTAAGTGAATACTTAAGAAAAAGCATGAAAGCTTTTGTTGTCTTATTATTAATTTCGTGTAAGATTGTTTGCGCGGATTTGAGTTTATCTTTCTTCACGGCAAATGTAAAGAAATTAATCAAAGCGTCCCAGTTTTCAAGAAGCCTGGTGACGCATTTTTGCATAGATAGCCATCGCGTGTCTGACAATTTTAGAATTTTACGAGTCTCGAGATCGAAAAGTTCTTGGAACTCTCGAAGTATCGCACAGCGTTTTGAACTTCCGGACACGTACGTAGCAATACTACGAATTATTTCTTCACACGAGCGTGGCAAACAGGTGCAAGCTTTACTCGCGATTAAGGCCGACGAATGGCAAATGCAGTTTAATACTACGAGCCCCGGGGCGTCTTTTCGCAAACGAGTCATGAATGAATTGTGTATCCCCGTCATTACTGATGCGTTGTCAGATGCCATACCGACAACGTTAGCAATGGGGACCCCTTTGGACTCGAGACAAGATTTGAACGCGGCGTACACTTGCTCAGCCGAACAATCTCTAGAATCTAATTCTACTAACTCTAAAAGTTCAGTTACAACGAGCTTAGTTTGAGGAGAAACGAATTGAACGAGCACGCACAGGGTTTTCGTGTCGGTAATGTCGGTGCTCTCGTCGACGAGCACTGAAAATTTTTGAACTTTCAAAACCTCTACTGTTTTTTGTTGTTCTCTCGCGGCGAGACAGTTTTCTATAATTTCTGTACACTTAGTTCGGCCAAGCGTAACGTCTTGTGCGACCCGAGAGTCCTTGAAAATATCTTTCATCACCGGTATCAAGTGCTCTACGGTTTGAATTCCTACGTTATGTTCTGCATAAAAAGCTGCCAATTTTATCTCCGCGGATTTCACCGCTGCCTTATGGGCTTCAACCTCGCGGGGTTGTACAGCAGCCTCCTCGTCTGCAGTGACAAGCACGCGTTTTCGAATGTGCGCCGCGGTCCTAGAGTGCTTGGATAGCTCGCTTCTACCACACATTATTTTTTTTTGGCAACAAATACAAAATGCCTTTGTTGGCTCGTCGCGTACCGGTTGCAGCCAGCCCGCGAACTCCGGTATTTCGAGCCAAGAATCGGAAAAAACTTTTTTTCTTACGCGCTTTGCCGGGGGTTCACCGTCGTCTTCGTTTTGAGAGCTCGTCCCTGGAAGTGGATTTGTCGTATCCATTATCACGCGCGATGTCACTAATTAATTTGCTCAATATTCGATAATTATTTATCCGCGACGCGAGTACGATCAAAGCTCGATATTACGATCGCGAATGAACAAATGGCCTACCAAAACAATTCGAATGTAGACGGCAAATGACAATAAAACGTGGCGACATCTGATGGATAGATTAACGAACTACTCTACTGAACATGCGCGATGGAACGAAGCCTCGAACACGGGACATCGTACACAAATAAAGTCGATGGTTCAATCCCGGACATATGTGTACTTTTTTTTTGTTACGAAAAATAATGATTCCCCGAAAATATTGTTGTCGTGATATTTTCGGCATTCTCAGTCAATAAAAACATCCATCGAGTTATAAAAAAAAAATGTAAATCTTCGATTTTCTAATCATTAGCCGTTCTAGATATATAAAGTTACTAATAATTGTATGAATGATGTTAGCCCAGTGGCAGAGATAGAATTTCGTAATCGAGATTTTTTATAATAGTAATCTCACACCAAAGACAAAAACCATCTTATATATGCTCCTGGTCAGACCGATTCTAGCGTACGCTGCACCCATATGGTGGAATACCGGCCAATCCGTCATAGAAAAAATTAGATTGTTTGAACGCAAATGCTTAAGAGCCTGTCTCAGAATGTACCGATCGGAACACTCTGAATATCAACGATTTATCAGTAACAAAATCATCTACAACACTGCAAAGATTCCAAGATTTGACTGTTTCGTGCTGAAACTCATAAGGGACTATTATGCAAATATTATAAAAATTAATAATAACATATTAACCGAAATTTCAAATCAAGACGATCCAATATGCCGAAGACAAATAATATCTGGTTATACCACCCCACAAGCTTTCATTTTTTGCGATAGTGCAGGTCTTATACAAAATGAAAATAATATCCCCATACTATATCATTGGAGAAGAAACAAAGCCGACAAACGAATATCGATAAGGCACAATGAATATATAGTTAACGCAGATAATTTCACAGGCTCCACGGCCATACCACTCAACGACTACAATGATTTCCATAGACTGGATTTTACAAAATACTGGTGGTTAAATAATGAACGCCCCTACATGATCGGTCTGACAAACAGGAAGCGAATATTAAATATAAGACGAATGCAGCAAATAATAAATGCCAGACACCAAAGACCAAACAGATAGTTATAGGACTTAGTCCCACTTGTATATATGTACATAAAATTCTAGGATTAAGGTAGTTTTTAGACCTGATGTATTGAGAATACCAGGGGGTTTTTTTTTTATTGTATTTTTCCCTCATCACACACGCTTCAGAGTGATATATGGATAGACAAAATTTTGTCAAATATTAAGTTATATGCCGTAAGAATAAAGAAAAAATTATATGGAATACAAGCGATTTCTGAATGCAATCAGACATGCTAAAAAAGTGTGAGTGTAAGGTTTTTTTTGTGTGTTAATATTGTAACCTGGAAATTGTATCGTACCGTACTTTGTTCTAATAATAAACAGCTCATTAAAAAAAAAAAAAAAAAGTTTCGTAATCGAGAGGTCGTCGGATCGATCCCGATATTTTTTATTTTTTTTTTACAGAAGAAAAGTTTTTTTTTTTTGCTGTGCCTGAACAATTAAAACAGTTGAACGAACAATGTTTCACGAATTCTTTGTTCAACTGTTTTAACTGTTCGGGGCACAGCTGAAATCATTATATTCAATTTTTTACCGTCCGTATAACTCTATAGATTAACTAAATCCATAAGAGTGACGACGATAATAGTACATTATGCTATAAGTCCGTGATTTTCGTGCGTGCGTGAAAATATGGTCCTCCCGCATACGTTTGCATACGATGCAATCGACAATGTGTGGCCTACGATTAAAAAAAATGAAAAAAAAAAAAAAAATCCAAAAAAAAAAAAAAAATTCCAAAAAAAAATTCAGGGTTGAAAATTTCGTAAACTTTAAATTTTGTTTATTGTAAATACGGAATTAATATTATATTCATTTATTATTAATTGTTGACGTAAAATTTATACGACAACGTATTTTTTTATTCGATTACGGATTTATTTTATCGTCTACGTTGATTTACGCCAAGCCAACGCGTTGCGTCATAGCTTGTGACGTCACGCACGCGGGAGACGAGGCGTGGGACAGGTGAGCGAGTGGGCGTGGCTGACGCGCGCTCGAGCCAATAGATAGCAGGTAGCGCGCGGGACTTTGTTGTCCCGCCAGCGCCGGAGAGAGGGTAAAAAAATCCCGCATGCGGTACTTTTCCCGCCAGTCTGGCATCACTGACCTTAGCCTCTGAGACATATTAATGGGGAACGATCAAGTTTTAGTAATTGATGCGGGAACCTCTTTGCAGTTTTTGATGTTTATTTCTCTTTCTTGTTCATGTTTATGATAATTGACACCACCGAATTTCTTCGATTCGGTAGGGGGGGCAAAAGAGAGTTCAGGGTTCATATCCATGCTAAACCAATCCACTAAACTTTTCTTATAGGGCAGAAACGATTGGTGAACTTTAGCCTCTGAGATTTACCAATGAGAGATAAAGAGAATCAAAAGGGTTGAGATAAATTGACTACACGTGGTTTGAGTTTAATAGAATTGGAAAGGTGTAGATAAAGATGATTATACCAGATGAGGCAGGAAGAATCGAGAGAGTATAAACAAAACGATTGTAGACGATAAGAAATAAGGATTCGGAAAAAAATGAGACAAATAATTACACATAAAAAAAAATGTTGAAAGAGGTTGAGACAAATTGATTACACGCGGATTGAGATTAATAGAATTGAGACGTTTAGATAAAGAAGATCGCATGAACCGAGATAAGGTATATATGAAACGATTATATACGGTTGAAATAAAGGATTGGAAAAATAATCGTGGGGAACATTTTTTTACATACGGTTGATATAAAAGAAAAAAATACATATATAATCATTTTTGGAACAAAATAATTACATACGGTTGAGATAAAAAGGAAAAAAATACATAATAATTTTTGAGACAAAATAATTACACGCGGCTGAGATAAAAATAAGGAAAAGGGGTTGATATAAAAACGATGACATGCGATTGATATGAAAATAGTTTATGAAGTCGAGATAATGGTAGTGTTACGTCCAAATTACCGAGTTTTATTCCTCGAGAATTTGTTGGTAACTGTTGTACCTTCTTAATCGCTTCGCTCTGGTCAGAACGATGAAAGATCGATCTGTACCACACCTGGAGTCGATTCCGGTGGCAACGTGAGCTCTTTTTTAAGCCTAACCTCCTGGAAAATTGCTTGGGATAGAGCCCTAGGAATGCTTGTCGTTACGAAAGTCTAAAGGCCATTTAAATCTGTATTCTAACCCCTCGCGCGGTGCCAAGGGTCTACGAAACCTGGGACTACCTGAGTAGTCGTACTACCGGGGTGTTTCTTTAAACTGAACTCGTAGGAGATTGACAAAGGAAATCATTAAACGGTCATGCAAAAGGTTACAAGAAAAATAAAAATGTACTTACGTTGTTATTGGAGAGCAGCGAAAGACGGGGAGATTGCGTGGTTTCTCTCGTTGATTCGGTGGATCGGTGGTCGCGTATACAATGAATTAATCACGAACAACCGTTTCTTAATGTTTCACCTCTTTTAATGATTGAAGAATAAACAAATTGGTGTTAAATGGTACACTCAATATTCCTTACAAAACGTTGGAATAAATAGCTGATCGAAAAGGTGAAATTATCTCTGTGGTGTTAACCGGGAACAAAATTCCGGTAACAAATCAACGATGTCTTAAAAGATATGAGTTTTGCAAAGTTCGAAAAGTAAAGTTTACGAAAATCGAAATTCTGGTGGCTAGAAATTTTCATAGCAAAACGCTCTGTCCGCTGGCTCAACTGACTCTCCCTGAGCGGGCGTTTTAGGTGGGTTATATACCATTTTTTTCGTATAGGAAGACACTGGTTTGTGTTACATGTAAGATATTTCCTAAAACATGGTGGGGATACATTCGATGAGGTGGACAAATTCGAGGCGGGATTTTGATCGTATGATCGTGCATCGATTGTCCGTTGGGAGGCCCATCTCTAGCAGCGAAGCTAGAGTGGGGTGTAAGAGGGCGTATAGTCCGCCCTGCCGTACGTATCTCCAAGGTTTCGGGCGGTTAAATTACTCGGAATCGATTGTTCGTTCGTTCGGGGTCGTTGAAATCCTTGGTGGAGTGAGAATAATGTTTAGAGTCGTACACGAGGTGTTTTGTAAATTAATGCGCAAGTATCGACTCCCCCATGTTCCTTACTGTTTTGAAAGGTGTACATTTTTACTACTTACATTAAACGTTTTGGCAATAAAATAGCTACGTGCATGTTTATTCCTTTCCGAAGAAAGAATCGATACCTCGAGTTGGAATATTAATAATTTCCTCTTGGTCTTGTGAACCTTATTAAAAGGGAGGTATTCATAGTTGTATATTCTTCAGTCGTGGTGCGGGGGTACGTGGTTTCCGGCAGAATTCTGATAGTTTTACTACTATTTCTTTAACGCGTGATTGTTGCTAGGGAGAAACTTCGCACCTTTATTTGTCTCTCTCCTTTTTGACATCAGAAGTCTCTCGGATACCCGTTGAGGTATTTTATCGTTATTACCCAAAGGGGGGAGGAGGGTATTGGTTATAAACTACAGCTAGGCATGGATCCTCGATCGTACGTGCGTTTATTCGAAATGGATGGGCATAGGGCCCTTCGGTGATATAGGCTTGTGCCGTGGCGTGATTTTATGAATTGGTAATGTACTCTCGCCTTCGTAATTTGATTTTTTTCGAACGTACTTTTCTCTAGTCTTTGACTTCGCCGGTCACGCTGAATGTGTCACCCGGATCTCGAATATAAATGAGGATAGAAATAGATCGCATGAATCATTTTGTTTGACCTATTTGTCAATTTCGCGCTTATTATTTTGTGTATCTTTTCTGTGACAAATTTGTTCCCTGGAATAGTTATTTTCTTTTCATTTCCTTTCGTTTGCCCTCTTCCTCTCGTCATTCGAGTAATCTGAGAAAACTTCTTTTGGATCGTATATTAAAAAATAACTAGAGTAATTAAAACCGTTTAAAAGTGCATCTCTCCCTCCTGCAGAGATCCGTATCTACTTCTATTTCCCCTCTCCTTTCTATCTGCGGGGTCTTATTTGAGCACCAGGCGGCTTTGGCAAGTTATCGTTAGAGTGGTGGCAACTGCCCGAAACATTATTTCGGGGGTCTCTGACCCCGCAGCAGGTGAAAGTAAGTCCCCTTGTCGACGACTCTCCTACTAGTGGCAAAGAAGCGAGTAGATCCTAGGTTACCATAGGCTGGCTCTCTTTTTGGTTTCTTTGGTAAAACAATGGAGCGGAAGACGGGGCAGGAATTGACCTTGCCACCGCCAGTTTATACCTAGTTCTGTTTCTACCAAGAGTTTATTTGATCGATTTATCGGTCTGCCTGCCTGTTTAATCTTGAGTCGCGCATATTGATTTTGTAGGTACTGATCACGGCCGAAAGGTAAAAGAGCATTCCTTTATGAGTTATTTTGACATTCTTAAATCAATTCAAGTTTCGTGAGAGGCAGAAAACAAAAGATAACAAGCGCCTCAGCGCCCTGCGGGCGCAGAGGCTCTTGTTGGTGGGCTCCGCCCCCAAACCCCCCGAAAAATGTCCCTTCGGGACATTTTTGAAGGCACTCACAGGGATACACGTCGCGCTACGCGCTCCGTATCAAGTATGATTATACTTTGCATTATGCGCTACGTATTGAATATGTTTATCCGTCGCGCTGTGCGTTTCATCTCGGAAGAACGTATGGGGGAAAAACATTTATCAATTATGTAAATTGGTTCATAGTGTTTAACCTTTATCGAATAAAAACATTTCGTTTTTATACAAATTGATTATTATTATTCACAACAGATATTTCCTTTTTGTTTGACGATAAACTGTCAAATATACAGACACGAGAAAAATATAACGAATTGCATCGCGTAGAACTTGATCAAATTAATGTAACGAATCAAGTCATATCTAGCAAAGGTCATTTTATTGGCTTAACACTTATGACGAGATTTAATAAGTATAAAACAAACACACAAAATATTTACCAACACCATTACCATTTACTATTTACCATTTAGGTGTAATGTCCCCTTTAAATTAATCCCTTTAAATGTTTCTTCTTCCCTAAAATACATGGAATCACTTTGTTATCGTCTCTGCACTGAAACCGAAGGATTGGAGCCGAATACTCGAAAAGTTTGCTTTTTCTTACGATTTTCAATGAAATTTAGTCTATATTAATCGTTGTAGCAAAAAAATTATATCTCGAGAACGAACATAGATATCGTCTTGGTTTTTGTCGTGTATTGAAGATGAAGTAGTACGTTACTCAAATAAAAAGTTGTAGTATCTTGGATGCGTCCGAAATATTTTTTAAAAAATGTTCAATTTCTCGATGAATTCGACTGCGAGGACTCTTCGACTGTCGATATATAAGAGAATTCGGTTATAACACTTTAAGGATTTTTCTCTTCCCCATAATAGACAGAATCAATTCGTTATTGTCTCTGTACGAGAGTGAAACATTGGAGACGAGAAATTCGAGAAATTTTATTTTTCTTTCTTTTTTTTTGTTTTGAGATTGAGGTATATTGAAACAATTGAACAAAATAGAAGGGTAGTTGGAAAAATTCGAGGTAAAATTTGAATTTTTTTTGCTTCGAAAAAATATTAGAGATTTGAAAAAATGAAATTGCAGTTTCCCAATATTTAAAGTAATATACATTAAAAATTTTTAAAAAAGCTGAGATTTTTTTTTTTTCATTTCAAATCATCCCGCCACAGCGCCCGCCGCCACCGTTGGGGCGCGTGCGAACTTTATCACGTCTGCCATGGAATTGTCGTCGGCTTCCAAGGTTTGACAGATAGAATGAATGGATAAAAATAAATAGTCGGGATTTTTTTCAATTTTATTTGGCAAATTGCAATAATTTTGGATATTCGATGATTCTTCTTTGTGAAATTATAACCAAGTTTTTCAGTGCACCCGGGAAATTTACGATTTTTATTATGAATGTGAATAACGTATTGTAAGATATTTTGAATGATTTTCGTTCAAAATATATTATTTTCGAAATAAAAAGGGCTGATATTTGTCAATCAATGTATGATATTTCGTGTTTTATTATTCGCAACAAAATTTTCTTCTTTGACATGATGAAAAATTGTTTTTTGGAAAATTAAAATAACATAACCTTTAAAATAAATCCTCACTAAAAATAATTGTAGAATAAAAATATTAAGAAATGTCAGAATGTCTTCAAATTTGCTGTGCATAGTGTTTTCGATGCAATTAAATATTTCTGAAAATTAGAAAGAAATTCGTTCGTAGGTTTCAGAATTGCAGCGCCGTACGGACATTTGACGGGAGAAAATGGATTTTTAAATGGAAAATGCCTGGAAAAAATGTTCAGAGACGTCGCAATGTCTTCAAATTTGCTGTGCATAGTGCATTCGATAAAATAAAATAATGCTGCGAAAAAGAAAAAAATTGGTTCGTAGAATTCTTAATTGGAGCACCGTACGGACATTTAGCGGAACAAAATTGAATTTTTATTTTGGAACAACTCATTAAAGGCTTCGCAGTAGTTTCAAAATGTTTGTGCATAATAGTCATGATGTGATAAAACAGTCCTGCGAAGGAGAACAAAATTGGTTCGCACCATCCAAAGTTACACTGTGATACGGACGTCCGAGAAGATAAATTCAGTGAAAAAGGTATTTTTATTCAACCGCAGGCTAAAAGAAATATTTCCAGTCATCAGAGTCACTTCAAATTAAGTACGCATGATGTTGGAAGTACACCGAAGTAAATTCTGAAAATCTACATTTTTTGGAGCCTACACTGCGGAGAATCCCCATCGAAAGCTGTGTGAACAGGCTTCGCTGGTCATTTTAATAGGCACTCTTTGCCAATTGTTATAGTGAGTGCCTAAAAATGAAAAATAAAAGTGTCGTTACGCTGGACGTAACAATACCGAGTGAGGCTATTTTGAGTTCGTTTTTTATAAGGCTTTGGAGGAGGACCGGAAGTTTTTTAAACGGTACGGGATCACGCGTGAGAATAATTTTCTTTTAGTAGCTTTAATTTAGGAAGTAACGGGTGATTTCTATTTGCCACGCTTTTTAGAATAAGATTGTCTAATTTTTTCCTTTCGTATATGAATAGGGATTTCCTTGACCTCTGCCAGGAGCACATTCGTCGGAGAAGAGGGCACCAACCCCAGACACTGGCGAAGAGCGGCGACCTGGATTTTACCCAGCTCGACCAAATGCGTGACCGCTGCCCCCTTAAAACACGGCGATCCGTACTTGAGGACTGGCGAATGAGTGTCCTGTAGATCGTCAAAAGCGTGGACGGGTGAGATTCCCATCTGTACCCCGAGATGGACTTTAGGATGTTAATTTTTGGTTTCGCCTTTCCTTTCGCAGGTTGGATGTGAGCTCTTCATGTTAGTTTTTGGTCGATATTAACACGCAAGAACGAAATAACATTTCTGTTTTTAACGTTAACTCCCCCTATGTTAACCGACGGACAGCCCTGAAGATTTTTCCTTGTAAAACACCCCAACATAATTTTTTCAGCCGGAAGATTTATCCCTTTTTCTTGGAGATTTCTTGAAACAGAACCAAACGCGTTCTGTAACACGTCCCTTATATTGTCCCAAGAAGATCCAGTTGAATAGGTGATGCAATCGTCTGCATAAACAAGAATTTTACAAGTGTTCGAAAGGGAATTTATAATATCGAGGTGGAAGATGTTATATATTATCGGGCTAAAAAAAGAGCCCTGAGGCAGCCCCATGCCGGCGACCCTCACGGTACTATCGCTCCCGAGAAAAATGTTTAGCTCCCTTTCGGCAACACATTCGGCTATCGATTGGATCAAATTTGGCGGGAAATCCAGTTTCCAGAGATCTCGAGTGACGACGTTCGCTTACACATTATCGAAGGCTCTCTCGATGTCTAAAAAGAGGGCGCCAAGGATTTGTTTGCGCGCAAACGCCAGATAGATATCAGTGGTCAGAACCGCAATACTGTCGAGAGTGGAACGCCCTTTGCGGAAACCCATCTGGTATCTGGAGAACGTCTTTCTGTTTTCCAGATACCAATCGATCCTACGCGCGATCAACCTTTCGAATAGTTTGAGAACGCACGAGGCTAGCGAGATTATTCTGAATTATTGTGTGTCTGGCTTTGCGATCAGATAAACCAGGTATCTGCTCCATGGAGTCGGTAATCTTCCCGATTTGAAAATCACATTGAACAGTTTCGACAGGAACGATACCGCCTTGTCGAGCATATTTGATAGTGTAAAATGATTAATTCCACCCATTCCTGCAGCGGATTATTTATTCGATAGAGAGATAGAAATGTGGACCTCCTCGTCGGAGATATTTTTCGTGAGAACCTCGGGGAACTCGGTTTTCCTCGGTAGTTGTGCCAACTGAAGACTGGGGGGAAAACAAGCTAAGGGAAGGGGAGAGGCATAATTTATCGATTGCGGATTGGGCAATATCGGAAGAAAGATCTTTATCTACAGTAATTTTATTTCCCAGCGCTCTATTTTTAAAAGATCGAATAGTTCCCCAGATTTTTGCAGAGTCCATCTGTGGGACCAGAGCATTACAGAAGTCTTTAAATTTTTCTTTTTTTGTTTTTCGTAGAATTTTTTTTTGAGATTGCAGCTATTTTTATATACTCCTGGAAGTTGGTGGAGTTCCTCTGTTGCTTGTATCTATTAAGAGCAGTTCTTCTCTCCTCGACCGCCGCGGTACACTACTCTGTCCAGCAGAGCTGCAGGGTTTCTTACGTTTTTTTTGTGCACGGCTTTTTCACGCCTGCTTCTGGAAGAGAGTCTCTAATAATAGATTCAAATATACTGTAATTTTCTTCAACTTGAGAATTATCGTTAATATTCGTATGAGGAGGCAATTTATCTTCAACGAAATTAGAAAATTTTTTCAAGTTGACTTTTTTTAGATTGAGTTTAAAAAAGGGGGGAGGGTTTACTCCTAAGGGCTGATCTATAGTTGTTTTACGCCGCCTATTGCGACCACGGTCGTACATACAGGTCTGGAAACTCCGATGGTGGGGGTGACTCACAATTCGCGTCGCAAGGGGCGCTGTGATCGACTGCTCCTCTGTGCGACAGAGATAGAAAGAGAATTCTCTCTCTAATAACGCATGTGCATTACGTAACTTCGCTGCGCTCATTCGAATTTTAGAATCTCTAAATCTAAAAAATGTTTCATTGCAAATAAATTCCGGCCGCTGCAAACATCAATAATATTTTTAAAAAGACAATTTCATGCGCACCCAAAATGATTGCAAGAATAATAAACGCCGCGTAGGGAAATGATAACTCCGAGATAATTGCTTATGTTTATATTGCTTTATTAGTTCGTCAATTTCGATAGCCTTTTCTTTACGACGAATTTTTTTGTCATCTACAAATTTTCTTGGTGGGCATATTGTCTCATTCTTAACCGAACGTATTATACAAAATGACGAGACTCGTACAGAATCCATCCGCAACAATCCGCAAAACGCGGGCCTTGAAAACTCTTCGAATGTCAACGTGGAGCCGATTGGAAGCCCGAAGTCGCGCAATCGGTGGGTATTGAAAATAAAAAAATTTAAATATTTCATCCAACTTATTGATATTTATTTCTTGTTCTTTTTGTTTCTAAAAAGCATCCATTTCCGAAGGTCGTATACGCGTACGGAAACAAACGAAATAATAAAATATCTCATAAGGACCAATTCCATTTCACACGCGAAAGGGCGGAAGATATTCGTCGACATGAGCCGATACGAGGTATGTTTTTTTTTAACTTCGATGGACGAAATTTTTTATTTTACGAATAATTTTTAATTTTCTTTACATTGCAGCCATTGAATCGCCGATCTGCTATGTCGCTGTACAACAGGTTTCAAAAGATATTACCGCACATCGAAAGATGGACAGATTAGTTGAAGCTTCCCCCGGATATTGTCCAACAATTTAAGGAGCTGAAGACAGCCAAAACGCGAACGATATGATAAGTACAAAGTTGACAAAAAAAAACGTATTGGATGAATATCCCATTTTTTTTTTATATTTGAGTTCCTTTCTGAGATTCTATCCATTCCAAAGTATTTTTCTACGTAAGTAACATTAAGTTACAAAAAGAGTTAATAAAACATA
This sequence comes from Buathra laborator, assembly GCA_934046635.1. Lineage (NCBI taxonomy): Eukaryota > Metazoa > Arthropoda > Insecta > Hymenoptera > Ichneumonidae > Buathra > Buathra laborator. Next base: position 7,937,141 of record OW203893.1, on the reverse strand, counting down.
TTATATATTTATAAAGCGTACTATGTATTTTATATACTACTAGCGGTTCCCCGGGCTCACGCGCTTCGCGCGCTCACATTCCTTTTATCGACATTATAAAAATGTTTCATCACCGCCGCAACTTGTCACCAACCGACGCAGCCCCCACTTTTTTTTTGTATTTTTACTTAGACAGTCCCATCTAAAGGTACTTAGAATATTTCGGGCCGCCACTGCCGTCTTCAAGGACAGAGGGCGGAGGGGCTGAAATATTCATAGTCCCTCTAAGGGGAACTTAAAATATTTTTCTCGCCCCCACCTTCGACCGAAAATATTCTAAGTTCCTCTAAGGGGAACTTAAAATATTTCGAGTCAAGGCCCCCTTAGGGACTTAGAATATTTCGGTCTTGGCGGGGGGGGGGGGGTCAGCTTCACCGTACGGGGGGAGGCTCTTCATTTGGTGAAGCTGACCCTTTTCCCTTTATTAAAAGGGGAAAAAGGTCAGCTTCACCGAAATGGACCTCCTCCACCATATGGTGAAGCTGACCCCCCCCGCCAAGACCGAAATATTCTTGTACACGGCGGCGGCGGCGACAGTGGCGGTGATTTTATATGGCTCGCGCGCTTCGCGCACTTGCATTGCGTTTTCAATAATTTTAACAAATGGTTAACGGTTAATCACTACAAATATTCCTGGGCAGGTCTTATTTTCGGGATCCAGAGGCACTGATCTGAGTAATCTGAGTCTGTCGAATGGAGTGTTTCTGTCTGTCGACTGTTTCAGTTTGTCGAATGGAGTGTTTCTGTTTGTCGACTGTTTCAGTCTGTTGACTCGAGTGTTAGTCTAAGGGACTTAGACTAAATGAGTGAGTGTCCGTGAGTTTCTATGAGAGCGTCTGTGAGTGTATATGAGTATCTATGAGTGTCTATGTGAGTGTGTGTGAGTGTCTATGAGCGTCGGTGAGAGTGTCTGTGAGCTGTGAGTGTCTATGAGCGTCAGTGAGAGTGTCTGTGAGCTGTGAGTGTCTGTGAGTGCGCAGCAGACATATTTTTTCAGGGACCCTCGTTTATATATATAGAGATATGCATATGACAAAATATCGGATGCGTGCATTTTGCAAGAAAAGGAGAAATTATACGTATCGAGGACTTCATCTAATGTTAAATGGAATAGGTCTATGTGAGCGGCATATTTCGCGAAGCATGCTTCCACGTGGCGAATGAGATTAAAAACGTTGAAATTGGCGTGAATTAATCCGCCATGAGATTTTATGTCGACGAGTTTCGTCAACGAAGATGGAGAAGAGGAATCTGATCTTCTACACAGGTGCTGCAGAATTCGTAACGCTTCAGGACTTGTTTACACAAGTAACCTGGAATAGTAATGTACGGACTTTAGCAAATCTTATAAATCCTTAGAATGACTACTCAAGAGCCGAATAACACATAAGTTATTACTACCTACTGCTATTATATTAACCCTGCATAAATATATAATCGATATTGCAATAATCGATATTGCGACCAGCTATTCACAGTATGGAACAGTATATTGCTCAAAAAAGAACAATGTGTTGTAAGCAATTTTAATAACGCCGGCTGCGTTATTCGTTCTCGAAAAGTTAATCTCTCCAACAGTCACCTTAAACACCCAATTGATACCTATCCATGACTAAAACAACACAATAAGCGATGTTAGTAAATTTCAAAGTACCTAACAGGTTAAACAGATGGAAAGCAGTGCACGGAAAAATAGTTAAAATAAAAAAACCTGTTACGTAATAGATTAGACAATCACGGGCCGGGAAAAGGACGTGATCATGATCGAGTTTGTATTCAATAATATCATCGGCGTCCCAATTATTACGCTCTAAAGCCGCATCCAACTTCCGCCGAATTTCTTGATGATACGCCATACTCTTCGCCTCGTTTTTTTGTTCATACAAAGCTGTAAGCTTGCTTAACGTAACCAGAGATTGTGCCGATGCCTCGTCCGAAATCGTGCAGTTTCCATGTTTGGGTGGTTGGATTATGCAGTACACCGACAGTAGTTTGTACAGTTGCAAGAACGTTGGACAGCTTGGGTGGTTATTGCATCCCGCGGTTTGGCGTATAGTGCCGAAAAATTTCTGGAACATGTAGGGAAAAAAATAGATAGATATAGATTCTGCCTATGGTTTAAGATGACAATTGCTTCATTGCAGCTTAATTATTACCTCCAAGTTATCTTGGTTCACTTTTCCTGTGAGTAAATACTGGAAATCGCATTTTTCGATAAGGTACCGACACAATTCCATTGTAGACCGAAGCGATACACGCAATACTTGCGCCGTTTCCGGTGTTAAAAATTCGTCCTTCGTTATGTCACCTTTCGCTGCGGCCAAATCCCATCGATTAAGCCATTCTATCGAATCTTCCAAAACCTGTGCATAATGATTATGATAAATACTTTGCATAAAATAATTTGCATTGGCAATGCCTCGTCGTCATGCACCCTTTTAAATCCCGCGACAATGAGATTACCTTGAAATCCTTACTGTCCGGAGTTAAATACTGGAAATCGCATTTTTCGATAAGGTACCGACACAATTCCATTGTAGACCGAAGCGATACACGCAATACTTGCGCCGTTTCCGGTGTTAAAAATTCGTCCTTCGTTATGTCACCTTTCGCTGCGGCCAAATCCCATCGATTAAGCCATTCTATTGAATCTTCCAAAACCTGTGCATAATGATTATGATAAATACTTTGCATAAAATAATTTGCATTGGCAATGCCTCGTCGTCATGCACCCTTTTAAATCCCGCGACAATGAGATTACCTTGAAATCCTTACTGTCCGGAGTTAGGCATTCATTCGGAGACTTGCGGTTTAGCGCATCGAACATATCGTTTACGCGTTTACAAAAAGCGATTGTCTCTTCGCATCCATCAATCGATGAACATTTTTGAGATAAATAAAACGATAAATAAAAAATAAAACGCCAATCAATTGGGCTCGACAAATTACTCGGAAATTCTATCGCAAAAATATAATAAAGATCGCTATTATTTCGTTGCGGATTTATGTACAATAAAGGAAACTGTGACTTTTCAATATTTATAACGTAATATTCGGAAGCACATTAGTAAACAAAGAAATTACCTGTGTCGCAAGTCGAACGCGCATTTTTGCGGTACTGTCGGGATCAACAGTGTTAATAATTATTTGATTATAAATCATTTATTTGTTAAATTTCCTTCAATATTGAAGTATTTTTATTAAACATAAACTTCAACAAGTTAAAATAACTTTATTAAAGAAATAGTATTCTATTTCTCTTGCATAATAATACCAATTATTATTTGTTACGTCCTGACCCTTGTGAGCATATTATCCATAAATTATTTCTCCAAATTTCTGTTTCAATAATTGAAATCAAAGCACCGGACATTCCTTCTCGAATTACGGCAATGCACATCCGGTCGCGAGAAGGCGTACGTCTTTCCCACGAAAGCCGTGCGACGAACCTCGCGCTTCGATTCCCGATATCACGCGATTCTCTATCAGCATTTTTATTCTTTCCATTGATTATACCTTCCCTCTCTGTCTCAATATATCCTTTCTCTCTCTCGTATGATCGCGCGTGGATCGCGATCTCAGCATTTTCGGCCGCCTCGCGACGGCCAGTTATTACCTCTAATTAATCAGTCTAACTTTAACATCCGAACGACTCACAACTAAAGTCTAATTTCTACTCTCGATCGAAACGGTCCTCCTAAATTCACCCCTCTTACGACTCATTTTAGAATCGCCCCGATAAATACCCACAACATACAATATTCTATTAATTCATTCGATTTATGTCGGTTATATTTTGGTGTTATAATAAATCAGTTATTGTTAATTGAGGAACGGGTTATTAAATCTTTTTCGAGGAACCGAACCCAAATAATATAGCAATTAGTTTACGTACAAGTCGGTAATAGCGACGAGTAAAAGTAACCTCTGAGGTTACGCGACAAGTGTCCATACCACTGAGTCGCCCCCGCGGACAAGTCAAAAGATACCTCTGAGTCGCCGGCGCGAAGAAGTTCACGAGGCACCGCTGAGCGCGTTTAATCCAAGTTACGGTTCGCTCAGACCTCTGAGACGTAACATTATTCATAAAAATGATTTATAACAAAAATAATACTATTATCATTATAAATAATTTATTTATTAATAAATTTATAATAATTTGTAAATATTACTTTATCTATAGAAACATCTCGTCGCCGTCGCCACCGCCGCCGTGTACAAGTATCGAGACCCCCGCCGCCTCGAACCCGCTCGCTCGACCCCTCCCCTGCCAATCTGCCCCCGTTCGCTCAAAAGGAGCCCCAGCCCGAAATATTCTAAGTGCCCCTTAGAGGGACTTGGCAAAATACTTAAAAAATATTAGCGAAAATATTCCACAAATGAGCCTTAACTCAAAATATTCTACATAAAGTGACGAGAAACTGTATGGTTTATAGTAAACCAACACTGATCCCGAGTGCATAACACATCTAATAAAATTTACCTATATATCAAGACTCGAGTCTCTGAGTTTTTTAAATAGACGGGAGTTATGCATTTCAGCTATTGATGCTTACCGTTTTCATTGTTATGCATGTTTGCGGAAACGGCGTAATATGTTTTAACCAAATTTGGTAGATTAGTTCTATAAAGCCTGAATTGCGTTTCAATCCTTAAATCATGAATATCACCCATGAGAACTCGCAGAAACAATGAACTTTCAAAATAAAATAAGTAAAACACTATTCAGATATATCGAATAGTCACCGCCATTTTTCCTCACAAATTCGATTATTATCGTAAATAATCGTAATGAACACGACGATTTTGCCGTCTGCTGAAAAAAACAAAATGCTGACAACAGAAAAAAAATACAATACCATACCGTATATTTTCCATAGCAGTTTTATTTATCACTTCCACACTTTTAGACAATTATAATAGAATGATCATACTTGTCCATAGAAACTTAAAGATGTTACGGGTCAAATTGTTTGACAGGCTTATCGAATTATACATTTTATTGTATATGTTTTCGTGTCCCACCACAACGAAATTCAAAACAATATTGCGTAAATTCGTCATTTACAGTGTTCAAACGTTTCACTATACAGCCGACAGTAAAAAATGAATCCTATTGATTTCATCGATAGTTCGGGAATAGTACTTTGTGATACGAGTGCCAAAAAGTGGGCAGTCGGTGTCGGCTGTGATGTTGACGGCTTGAGTAGTCAACTTCACAGTCTACGTCAAGTGTCCGTTTTTTGGCGCATGTATCACATAATATTTTTTGGAAAGAATGCACAAAAACTCCCCCTTTTCGTGCCAGCAAAATGTGATGAAAGTTTGCGAAAAATAGCCTACGTGTCAACGCATCATCTGAAAAATCCCTTGCGTGTTATAAATACGAGAAAAATTTTTTTGGCATAACATACCAAAATGTGTGACTTTTGACACACTGTACAGACAGGAAAAGGTGGACTTTTTGTGCATGTATTACATTTCATTAATAGAAGACAATTTTTCCATTGTAAAGTTAGTTGATGTGTACATCTCTTTTTTCTGATCTAAATTCTAAATACTACGGATATGTTAAAACCGTAAAGAAATTAGTTTGGAAATGCGGAAGTTTGATGGGTATTGACAGAATCGTTCACTCAGTTCAGAACTGTCACTCGCGTTGTCGTGACTCTGCGTTGAAATCGATAACTCGTTATTTCAGCAATAAAACTTATAAAAGCGCATCCCAAACCGATTCCAAAAATTGCAAATGCGAAGCCCAAATCGGCCAAAGTCATGATTACTTGATTCGAGAGCGGTTCCTCTGACTCGGCCTCGAGCATCCTTTTCATTCCCACTATCACATCCAAGTCTGTCATAATACCACTGGCCATTTTGATTAGTAGAAACGTGTTAATTTTATTTTCGAGGTACCATTTCCATGGGATGATGTTAACAATATATTCTCTTCTGATGCAATTGTTGCTTACGTATAATTCCGATTCTCTGGCTTCTATTTGCTCTATAACGGACCAGGATAAACAAGCATGCAAAGGATAGTTCTTGACATATGGAACGCAATTTTCGTTGGCTATTCTTTCAATAAGACGATCCTTGTAGCCCGCATCCCTGATTTGTTTCAAATCGTGTTTACCGGCACGAACCGTGTATTTCAGATTAATAACGTCGGAAATTGAATGTACTTGTCGGACAGGAATATCGTGTGTTAACAGAGAGGCTAAATTGCCTGTAAAAATGCCCAGCATTGTTACCAAAAAAAAAAATAGGCAGCCTAAGTAGATCCGCGATGCCATATTCCGAGGTGTTGTCGTTAATCCTAAGCTGGAAGATAGTCGACAAATGTTCAAAAGTCCTTCTATCAGAGTCTGATGCAGGAAATATTTGAAGAAAATCAAGGTAATTAAACAAACAATCGACATGCCAACCCACGAACCGCTGTCTATAATATCATAAATCTTTCTCAGTTGCGACTTATTGCCGCGGAATTGGGTTATTAGACGTTTACAGTTAGTTTCATATGGGTAGGTAATAGACATTACCCACGTTATTTCTCTCATGTGGACCGATGAACCGTGAAATGAATCATGTTCGGCTGTGGAGTACTTGCCGAGTATCTTATTTCTCCACACAGTCATCTGAGTTCCATTTACATAAGTTATAAAATCACGAATGTAGCTGAAGATTCTTTCGAATTGAAAATACTTTTGTCTATGGTTTTCGTGAAATTTTCGAATTTTTCCCCCACAGGGGGGTGTCGCGCACTGCATAAGCAATTTAATTGGCCACCCATTCAAATCCTGCGTCTTGTCGAAAAAAAGATTTTCACACATTCCATCATCATCTCGATATTCTCGTCCGAAATAAGAAAAAACGTGCTCCGTTTTGACTCTTCTCCAAGATCCAACGGACTGCCACGGTTTGGGCGCGTAATTTGTAAAAGCATTGAACCCGAACATTACTATTCCCTTTGTACGGTGCCGACAAAGCAAGTTTGCATACAATATATTATTCGTATTGGCATTATACAAAAAATCCAGGGTTCGGTGTCTTGCGTCGCAGCCTGCGTTCTTTATTTTGGGAGACCAACCGAGTATGAGAGCCGCCGTCATGGTAGTGTAATATCGAGAGAATAAATACGTCTGAAGGGACGGGGCAAAGCGGCGAAAATACGGAGCTACTACTACGAGGATATGTACTTTGTGCGCTTGTTTTGATTTCTTTCCTCGCCAAAAATAAATATTTTTTTCCGCCCTCCGCCGATCATCCAACAAAACCACAGACATTTCTTTCTGAACCGATAGTTTTTTAATGAAATTCCCAGGGAAATCTCCAGCGAGTATTATTGTCTTGTCTCTATCTGCATAGCAATTTTTCAAAACTCCTATCTGCAATCCATTAGACCATTTAAATGTTTCATTCCATTCGTAAACAAGGTACATTCGAAAGGATTTTTGTACTTACCGCTGCCGTCTCCAGTTCGGCAAATTCAACACGGTTGTTCGCATCGATGATAATTTTGGATAGGCATATTCGTCCAATGAGAACCACAAAAACAGCGAAGAATTTTGTAAGCTGCATGGCTTATTTTCTTTATAAAATCAAACGTTTCAATGTCACTATCAACGATCGTGTGATGATGCGAGCGCGACTATCGACAACAGAATGTCCGTAAATTCGGTATGAAAAATGTGTAATATCCCACCAATACTCTAAAGTTTGCAATACTCGAGTCAAGTTATCGATTCTCACAAACATATAACTGCGAGCTTTGTAATCTGAATAAATGATATGCTTTATCGACATCGACGGAAAATTACAACTATAATAGCAGCAAGCGAACATGCAATATTACTCGGCAATCAATAGCATGTGTGTCGTGCATCAATTTTTTTGCAACTAAAGCTGCATTTTAACGTAATCATTTGTTGGTTTTAAGATATTTTCTGCCAATTATTCAAATAAATAGTGTAAATTGTTCGCAGTACGAGTTATCGGAAAGTTGACGACTTGGTCAACTTTCCAATTTGTGAAAAGATAATATAAACATATAGTAACTGTTACGTCTCAGAGGTCTGAGCAAACTGTAACTTGTGTTAAACGAGCTCAGCGGTGCCACGGGAACTTGTTCGCTCGCGCGACTCAGAGATATCTTATGTAACTTGTCCGTGGGGGTGACTCAGTGGTAAGGGTACTTGTCGCGTAACCTTAGAGGTTACTTTAAATGTTGCTATTGTCGACTTGTACGTTAACTATATTATTCGGGTTCGGTTCCTCGATAAAGATTTAAATCCCGTTCCTCAAATTATAATCGTAGTTTATTCAAATGCAAGTATAATAGAGACAACTTCGATCAGTAATGTAAATATAATATAAGTGTGTAAGTGGGTGATTCTAGAGTGAGTCAAAAGGGGGGTGAGTCTAGAGTGGCTGTTTCGTTTGGATGTCATATTTAGACTTTAGTTGTGAGTCGTTTCGATGGAAAGTAAGAATCTCGATATGAGTCGATCGGATGTTAATTGTGGACTGATTAATTGGAGGTAATAACTGGCCGTCGCGAGGCGGCCGACAACGCTGAGATCGCGATCCGCGTGAGCATACGAGAGAGAGAAAGAATATGTTAAAACAGAGAGGGAAGGTAGAATCGATGGAATTAATAAAAACGCTGATAGAGAATCGCGTGATATTGGGAATCGGGGCGTGAGGTTCGTCGTACGACTCTCGTGGGAAAGTCGTACGTGCTCGTGGCCTCTTCGCGAGCGGATACGCATTGCCGTAATTCGAGACGGAATGTCCGGTGCGTGGTTTTTAATTAATGAATATCGAGAAATGACAATTGAAAGAAATAGCTTCTAAATAGTTCGTTCAAAAGGTCAGAACGTAACAGTAACTTTCAATGTTTTGTAAAATTTTCGAAAAAAAAAAAAAAATTCAATAAAAATTTAAGTATACCATGACTTGACGAGAGATAGAAGAAACGATAGTCTTTCTAAGTTCTTCAATGCGTACAGACGTGTTCGGTTTAGCTTATCGCCATGATTTACGCAATATATTGTAACGAATATAGCTGACCATTTATTAAGATACACAATATTAGTTAGGTTGACAATAAACGAACGTCAGGACGATCGATACGATATCGATCATTATGACAAAAGAGTCTGGACGGGACTTTCAAAGCGAACAGACGTCTGACATTTCGTGATCGAGATAATTAACATGTCTTATTATAAATAATATCCGCCCCAAATAAACCAAATATGCGTGTAATTCATACGCTCGGTCGTTACAATATATTTATATTTCTATATTAAAACGGGTGCATTTATTTTTTGAGCTTCTGACACCCTCACTTTACTGAAAGAGTGAAATAACAAATAATTATTCGCATGTTATAGTCGGGCGATTTCTTCGTCATTGAATGTGAAAATCTTCTCGACTACTTATAATATGCGAATAATTATTTGTTTTTTTTTTTACTCTTTTTGGTTAATACAATTCGTTAAAGACCCTTCTTTTTTAGTCGGGAGTTTTTTCATTCTTGGAATATATCGAGAAAAAAGCGATACAGCTCTCGAAACGATAAGAGAAACATACAGATGAGAGTCATTGATAAATATTCATCCAGTTCGTGAGACATCAATTCCATTTCTTTCTTTTTCGTGGTACGCAACTTCTACGAAGACGAAGTAGCATTAGCGAAGCCAAAGTGATTTTATGACCTATATAACAATAATAACGTACACATCAAGTGACGCGTGAGCTACCGTGTATTAAGTGTTACGTCTCGTGGATTTTAATCGTTAGAAACGCGACAATTATTTCGAAAGTTGCTCCTTTTTGGATTCGTAAATTACGAATCGGGGATAGAAGCGCGAGTCTCTTTCATTTGTGCCACGGTTGACACGTCTTTCGTGAATCGACGCGAATATGTTACGATGCCAAGAAATCGTTTCGTGGATATTCTTTTGGCATGGAACGATAATAAATAAATTTGATTTTGTTACCTTCGTTACCGTCGTTCTAATCCAACGTGACGATCTCCACCGTGGATGCGACCGAATCGGAATCCTCCGGATTCGGGGTCGGCCCGATGAGTTGAGGATGATACGGCTGCGGATGCACCGTTTCGGCTCGCACCGCTACGGGTACGTACGGTTCCGGTTCGTTGAACGTAAATGTTGGACGTGCAACCGGAATCGGTAACACGCGTGCTATTGGCACGTATTTCGTTTCTCTTCGCGCACCGAAAGTATCTCGTCGCACGGTTTCTACGGTGTTCACGTTGCTCCCGGTAGCGACGACACAACCACCAGCGAAATTACCGTTGGGTGGATTGTTGCTGCTGGCCAGAAAATCAGTGGAACCACCAGCGAGGTTACTGCTGATTGGAACGCAGCTGTTGACGGGAACGACGGCGGAAACGTCGGCGGAATTCCCAGCGACGTTACCGCTGGGCGCTCCGAGGGCGATCGCGATCGCTCGCCGCAGCTGGTATTTTACACCGCTTCGACGTTTCTTTCCCATTAACGCGTATTGGAAGTGGGATGAAATCGGAAGGATGAGATGTGGGAAATTGTCTTGCCCGGCGTGCGGTAAGATACCGCACCACCGATTAAGATATAAGATGTTTTATACCGCGCGCAATGCAATCTAGCACAGCGGTATTTGAAAGGGTAGAGTCGTGCACCAGGCTGGCCGGCGCCACGACGGTTAGGGTGCTCGTTTCGTGTGCACAGCGATTTAGCACCACGGGACGAACACAAAGGTTTCGCGAATTGCTTGCAAATCAATCTAGCACAGCAACTCACTAGTAGAAAATAGCGTTTAGAAAATAGTATGATCAAGTGTCGGTGGGCTCAGGGGAGGCAGGGCGAATGTTCACTCAGTTAATTACCGCCACTGAACCGCAATGACAATATTGTTCTTTAAATTGTTTATTAAAAAACAATGATTAAACGTAAAAAAAATGTAACAACCACTTATAGTTTACACAAACTTGTGAATCTCGATGAAATCGAGATTTACACCAAAGGAAGTTATGAGTTTAATGATAATCGTGATTTACACGGTTGAATTATAAATTCGAAAATTATCGCGATTTACAATTAAATTATAAATTCGATGATCGCGTAAAATTATGAACCTCGATCAGATCGGATACGCTGATCAAGACGAGCACTGTGTTTGAGCTATCGCGACTTCTCTGTACGTTCAGTTTGAGTGTAATGTTCGCGGATACCCTGTCTTCACTTCGAGTACTTCGCTCAAGGGTCGGAATGTTTTAACTCGCGGTTCGGAGTTCTCGTCGATACTGACTTCTCTCCGTTCTGAGATTGACCATTACGACTCTGGTCCCCACTTTTAATTGCAAGAAGTGCTGACGATTAGATTGAGGTGTTTAGTCGTTGAACGGTGCTCGACTTGATTCTGCGAAGAGATGTGCCGACGCGCGAGGGAACGGTTTCGGACCCTCCGTCGCGCGGTACTCGGATACCTTAAACTCTAGGTGATACGGCATCGGTCGCGATATTCGCTACTCTCGCCTCGATTCTTCGAAGGGAGATTCCGACGTGCGAGGGAACGGTTTCGGACCCTCCATCGCACGGTACTCGGATACCTTATATTCTAGGCGATAACCTTATTGCTCGCGAAACTCGTTGCTCTCGAATAAAACTTCGCGCGATACTTATTCATTGCGCGAACGATTTTTATATTCGATTAAATACGAAAGGAAATTATTATATACTTAAAAAAAAATATATATCTATGAATATTTGGGCGCAGGTGCAACTCCGGACGTAACATAAGAGACGCAGTAGTGTCTCGAGACAAGTACATTTACAGTCGGTAAAGTCGCACGTCGAGATGCTGTCAAGACTCCTTTGCTCGAATAACGCGTTTTACACGCGATTTTAACCTATCGGTAAAACATTTTCTTTCATTTTACGCGATAATTGCGTTTTTTTAACTTTTGGGAATGAAAACCATGTATCTTGAGCAGAGATTTGTGTTTATTTTGAAATAACGGCGATTTGGACAACCATATTATATTCAGTCGTTGATCGCTCACCCTACATTTTGTTCGTTCACCTTAGATTTTGCACACCTAGTTTTTTTCGCACGCTGGCCAGCTGATTATTTTTTTTATGTACGGAAAATAAGAGAGAGACTTGTCTACTACTTGGATGGATGGGTGACCATATGGTGGCCGAAAGACGAATTCCTACGATGCTCTTTTCGGTTAAATCGAAGTCGTACGATGAAAATGTCACTCAAACTGAATAGATATAATGCTAAACGATTCGCGCACAAAGGCATGTTTCCGCTAAAAAAGACAAACTATAACGCATGCGACAGCGAATGATTACTCGATGCAGCCGTTCCCGCATGATTATACGCACTTATCTTGTTACAATTTTCCGATCGCGGTGGATTTTAATAATCGTTATTGAGCGGACGCAGAAAAAAACGTTTGCCTACAGGATTAAAGCCATCTTAGTGGGAAAGCGTCCGCCTATTATCACGCTCTGCTTTACCCCACGGCGATTGGTCGGTTCAAACTTACTGTAACGGCGATTAGTAGAGCTACCGCTGACTCAGCACGATAAGTCATGGACGCTTTCCACTAAGGTGGCTTTATTTCCAGTAAGGTGGTCAAAATCAGCACTTGAACGCGTGGCCGCTCACTTTGAAAATTCAGTACTTGGATGGGTGATCGTAGTGTTTAATACCGAATCGGGTCAATATTGTTATGTAGGCAAAAGAAAAATATGGACAATAAAAAGTTGTTGATACCAATTTGGTCAACATTATTATATAAGCAAAGCAGCAATATTGGCGGTAAATAAATGTAGCTAAATTTAGCAATAATTATAGCAATTAGCAATATTGCTGCTTTGGTTTGTTTAAACAAATCTGTTTAAACAATAAATTATGAAATATGAACGGATTGATACGAAATTTAGTAAATATTGTATAAGCGGAGTATTAATATAGCCGGTAACTAATTATTGCTAAATATTGTTCAAATAATAAATCTTCAAATGCGAACCGATTAATACCTAATTTAGTCCATATTGTTATATAGGCAAAATAATAATAAGCCAGTAACAATTGTTGCTAAATATTGTTTAAACAATAAATTTTAAAACGTGAACCGATTGATACCCAATGTGGTCAATATTTTTATGCACGCAATGGAACAATATTGGCAGTAAAAAATAATTGAAAGTTTTGTTAAAATCATAAATCTTCAAATATGAACCAATTAATACCGATTCGATCGCGGACGAGTTTCGATAGACGGATCCGAGTTATGAACGTGGAGGTGAGGCGTACAACTCGACGAATTAATTTCAATCCCCGAAACGGATTAGCCAGAGTGCTAGATGAATTGTTGGGCACTATATAAGTGGCGTCGGTTGTTCGACCCCAATTCTGATTGTGTGATTGTGGGTTATAGTTTTGTATTTGTAATTCGGATAAAGGAACGCGATCGGAAATACGTGTGGTAATTTGGTTGCTTGGATATGTGTAATTTTCGGTGGCTACACTTGAATGGGAATATGCGAATAATTTGTGTAGATTTCGTTACTTTGCGATATAGGGGGTTAAGAGGCCGAATTCGGATAGTCCGTACGAATGGATAATCGATTATTATCTGTAGCTCTTTCAGCAATGGGATTGTTAGTGTTCCATTGATAGTTCTCAGATGTGCAAGACTAAGGCACTACTCGGGTACGCAGGTTATGATTTGTCGTTGGAGCGATAGGATGGGTCGTTGAAGAGATGACGTCAAAAGTCGGCGAACTGAATTCCCGTGTAGTAAAGTCCGATAATGCGTTCCGAAATTGTTCCCCAACACTAGTTGAACCCGGCTGAAGCTCAGTATATATCGGTGGTTCGTTTTGTAACATATTATTCAGCGTTCGCAAATTCAAGACATCCTGCCGAATACTTTCCACTAAGCCGTCCGATTTCTCTTTGTCCCATCTTGAAAGGCTTCTTGAGTGTGTGTTACGATCGCGCAGCAAGAGGATCAGTTTCCGCGGATCCAAATATGCGCAGCGCGACTCGTAGCCCCTATCTCGCGCGCCTAGAATGACTTCGTGCTGACGAGGGCCGCAGCGATAAGTTGCGCTGCTGCCGCCGTTAGCACGAATGTAATTAAATAACCGAATAGACGCTAAGAAATAGATATTAGTTAAGTTACCAAAAAGGCTGACCGACGCGTGACTCGGTAACGGATATCGCGACAGCGTTCTCCGCCGCCGAGTCCGCTGATAACAAAACCGCGAGAATTGCAAAAACCCCCCGGCTAGCCACCCGCCGATCGCGAGATCGGCGGATGGGTGCGCCCGGGAAATCAGTCCCGTTTTGACACGAGAAGCGAAAGCTTGTCTTCGGAAAAACTCCTCGTAATAGCACTCACAAAGTATTGTAAATCTATCAATAGAGATCCGCGGTTCAGAGAAATTGTCCGCTAAGTCAATAGGGCCGAAGGGAGCTTTGATTAGTATTTGCGCCGCGACGGTCAGTCTTTACGTGTTAGGATTAAGAGTTATAACTTGCGGCACGAACAATATCGTAAACGGTCGTGTAGAATTAAGAGATCGCAGCCATTCGAAGTGTAGAAGGAGGAAGAGTGGGGGAGAAAAGTGGCTGCGATCAAGCAACATTGTAAGTAAAATTTAAGGTATGAATGAAATGAGTGAATATTGTTAACTCTGGAATTGACGTTTAACTTTTATTATAATAAAGTTTATCCATCGTTTGATAATTAAATTTGGAAATTGATAGCTAATTATTTGAACAAGCCTGAGCCATCCTCAAGAAACGTCCGGAAAGAACCCGAACAAAATTAAATATAAACTCTTCGCGCTTCACGCGAGGAGGTTTAACTTGACTCCCGAGACCGCTCGGGGACGTAACATGTGAACCCATAGCCTGCGAATAGAAAATCGCTTTGTTGGAAGTAAATCGAAGACCACATATTGACCGAAGTCTAATTAGGTAAAATTAAAGATGCCAGTCGATAAGTCCCCCTTTACACCATACTGTCGCCGCATCCATTTTCATTTTAAAACGAAATTTTTGCGGCACGCTCTCAAATAATCGAAAAGATTAATATACGGCCGCTACGACATACTGTCCAGGGTTCGCAACGTTTGTAAAAAACGGCATGCGATAACCTTTATTACAGACGTCATCAAAAGGAACAACTGAGACTCGTCGAGGATTTGAAAATACCTATCGACGACGACGGTATTCCTACATCGTAAAGATTTTCATAATGCTGGAATTTACTGACAACGAGACAATAAAGTTCATTGGTGACGAGAATATTTCGAATAATACAGATACTGGAGCCTTGCAGAATGCAACAATTATCTCGCTCAGTGAGTGAATAAGTGAAGCACCCACGTCGCAGTCTCCAATATTGACAACAGTTGGGTGGCCCGCGAATGGGATAAGGCCCGTTGTTGTGTTTTTCAGACACTTGAAGTGGCCGTCGGCTCCTCGTTACGGCAGATACTTTTCTACCGATTAGCTCAGCTTTTCGGTTAGCAATTTGTTGTAGAGCAAGATCGGGTTTTCGACAGTACTTCTTATACACTCTCATATTATTCTCATATGGAAACGCTGAATAGGAGTCGAGAGGTCCAAAAAGCTTCACGTCAACTACGAGATGCAATAATCCGTGAACGTTGTATCGAAGATAAGATATAGAACGAAGGCTGCACCGTAGATTGTGTCACAACGTTCCACGAATAATCGCAAAGCCATAGCTGCAAACTGTAATAGCGGAGGCCTCAGGGGAACTAACGAAAGACACCGAATTGACGCATGCAAAAACAAGAAATGCATGTATAAAACGTTGTCAAGAATGCCGTTCAAAACGACGGGGGCAGTGTACAGCAGAAATTGATAAAATTCTGTTGCTTTATAGCGTTTGTAGTGGGACAACGATCTTGGAGGACGTGGACTCCTGCGGCCTGTACTGCTTCAGAGCCTCCCGTCTTCCCGAAATCGACGTAAGATCGTGTGCTCGCAGTCGACTCAATCGAGAAAATTTGCCATCGATCCATGTGGATAAAATCTTCTTTACAACGCCAAGATAGACTAAATGCATGTATTCGAAGGGAACTGAGTTCACCATATCCACGGGGAGTCGCGCGAGTGGACTTTCTCCTTCTTTGCGATGACTCCGATCTGCGGCAAGACGATATTCTTCGTCTGTTTGAATTCGATGATCGATACCAAGTAGCGCCATACGCCTTTCTGTACGTTGACCAGACACTTTACTCTTCGAACAGGGATTACATGCCATGTGGCTCTTGTGATTAAGAATAAATGACCAAGCTGGAGCATCGGCTATGAAACAACGAAGTACAATAGGAATATTCCTTTCTCTATAATCGATTCCGCCTTTTTTAACAATCGAATTGACCTCTCGAACAAATGCGTCAAAGAATTGTATCGCACTGCGTGGTTTCTGACTACCCCGATAAATACCTGCCACTGCAGGTGTACTGCCAAGAACATATCCAACGCGAAATTGAATTGGCCAGATTTGACTATTGCCGGAACTATCTAAAGCTCCACCATCGGTACTGGAATCGATTTCCAGAACATTAGGAATTTCCTCGATCGGAATGCAGTCGAGAAGCTCGATCAATTCGACTTCCAGCCCTATGTGAAAATACTAGAGGTTCCCCGGGCTCACGCGCTATGCGCGCTCGCTGGACGATTTTTTCATAGACAGCGGTGCTTATATTCTAAAAAGGTCTCACTGCCCACGGCAGTCCCTCTAAAGAAAAGAAAAAAACTAAGTCTCTCTAAACGGAAAGAATTCTAAGTCCCTTCAAGAGGACCCTTCCCCTCCCCCCCCCCCCCCTATTATCCTCTAAGGGGATCCCTTCCCTTTAGAGAGTTAGTTTTTTAGTTTCGCCAGAGGAATTCAGAATATATTTTCATTGTCTTAGATCGGCCCCTCGGCCCGAAATATTTTCAGTATGTTTTGCCATGGCGACGATTGTCGCTATGGAAACCGTTGCTATGGAAACTGTTGCTATGGAAACTGTTGCTATGGCAAGGGTTGCTATGGAAACCGTTGCGATGGAAGCCGTTGCTATGGCGACGGTTGCTATGGAAACCGACGCTATGGAAACCGTTGCTACGGCGGCGGTTGCTATGGAAACCGTTGCGATGGAAACCGTTGCTATGGAAACCGCTGCTATGGCGACGGTTTCTATGGAAACCGTTGCTATGGCGACGTGAAATAAGCAGCAATGCGAAGTTGATAACGGTTTGAAGTTAGCAATGGTCTGAAGTCAGCAACAGTATGAAGTTAACAACAGTCTCAAGTTAGCAACAGTATGAAGGGGTCTGTACATACAGACATACATAAGTTTTAGGGAACTTCCATTTCTCTCTATCTCTCTATATATATAAAGTTACCGCCGCTGTCGCCGCCGCCGTCGCCGCCGCCGTCGCCGCCGCCGTGTCAGGAATCGAGACCCCCGCCTCCTCGATCCCGCTCGCTCGACCCCTCCCCCGCCACTCCGCCCCTGCTCGCTCAAAAGGAGCCTCAGCCCAAAATATTCTAAGTCCCTCTAAGGGGAACCCCCGCCATAGCAACGGTCGCCATAGCAACGGTCGCCATAGCAACGGTCGCCATAGCAACGGTCGCCATAGCAACGGTCGCGATAGCAACGGTCGCCATAGCAACGGTCGCCATAGCAACGGTCGCCATAGCAACGGTCGCCATAGCAACGGTCGCCATAGCAACGGTCTCCATAGCAACGGTCTCCATAGCAACGGTCTCCATAGCAACGGTCTCCATAGCAACGGTCTCCATAGCAACGGTCGCCATAGCAACCGCCTCTATATGAACGGTCGCTATAGTAACCGTCTCCATAGGGTCGGTCTCCATAGCAACCGTCGCCATAGCAACGGTCTCCATAGCAACTGTTTCCATAGCAACCGTCTCCATAGCAGCCGTTCCTATTCTAAGGCCCTCTAAGGGTGGAGGGAGAGGAGGGAAGGGAGGGGAGCCGAGGAGCAAAAAATAAGTCCCTCTAATGGTGAGGGGAGAGGAGGGGAGGGGAGGTGAGGAGCAAAAAATAAGTTCCTCTAAGGGAGATGGGAGAGGACGGGAGGTAAGTCACGGAGAGACTAATGTCACGGAGTGGTTAAAGTCACGGAGAGACTAATGTTACGGAGTGGTTAAATTTACGGACGGAATAAATTCTCGGAGTGGTTACAGTACTGGAGGTCCCCCTTAGGGGGACTTAGAATATTTTTCGGGGGAAAGGAAGGAGCGTGGGAGGGAAGGCCAAAATATTCTAAGTTCCTCTAAGGAGATTTCGAAGGAGGCAGCAGCGGTGATCGGCGGCGGAGAAAGAAGCAAAAATATTCCCCAAATGGATCTTAACTCAAAATAGTTTACAATTGACGAGCGAGCGCGCGTAGCGCGCGAGCCCGGGGAATCGCTAGTATATATACAGATTCGCCAGGAGGAACAGAATGCAATGTTACACGGGTCCAAGGTGTTTTTAAGAAAGTCCGCGTGTCTTTTGGAAGATTAGAAAGGCAGGGATGAGTCCTCAGTGTTTCGAGAATTCCGTTTCCTTGAGTATGCGTAATATTTAATGTCGCAAAGCAATTGGCAAGCCATTCGCGAAACGAATCGAGAGTGTCGAACGAATCTTCAAAGCTGCTAAAAAGGCTACTAGAACAATTCGATGACAATATCTCTGAATTTCGTTGCTGGTAATCATCATCCGTATGTAGCTCGACTTCCGAATCGAGTGAGCTATGAAAAACCTGAACCCCCTCAAATGTGAAACTTTGAATCTCGTTTACAGCGAGTTCATTTTTCTATTGGACGATGCTTTATCTCTTCTTCTTCTCCTATCTTGGCTATCGCCCTCTAGCGAGAGCATGTGCCACCGGACAATGGATGAATGGTCGCCGATGCAAATGTAACTCGGGATTACCGAATATACACATGATGGTCAAATAACCGCATGGTTCCTACGCATTTCTCGGAGTAAAATTCCCTGACTTTTCCAGGTTTTCCAAACCAATAATAAGATTTTTCCAGACGTTATTTTAAGGTACTGCAGGACACAAATGTGGTGAAATTTTGCAAGTGTTGCACTCTATAATGAAAAACATAATTTGTCAGGCAATTCTCGAAAATTATGGGATAACGAGCAATTCATTTTTCACACAATTTTTTTGTTAAGGACTAGAAATTTTTATTTTTCTAATATCACAATGAAGGGAACCTTATAGGATAAATAATAAAATCTTGGACAATAGCATCTGCTTAGAATATTACTATTTATTATGTATTTCACCGATTTGTCCATGCAATGAATCGAGATTCTTTTGATACTCCTCCATCAACTTCCTCTTCTTTCCTGTCAATTCCTTCACCATTTGCTGTGTTCGTTTCCTGCTACTTTCTTTTTCCGATGCTTCTCTGGCTTTAGCTTTGTCCTCGTCGAGCTATTCCATATAATGCGCTCTGGCATTTCTGGCAGCGTGTATCATTTTTTTTTCGACACATACACTTTTCACGCCTCCAATGTGATTAAGGTGATCCCACACGTGCTTAAGTGCAACTGAGGAGCGTTGACTCTGATTCTCGATTAAACACTCCTTGTTGATTGAAAAGCCACGTTCAACGTTAGCGTTTCCATGAAAGAGAATAACAATCATTCGGAGAAATTTCTTCAATTCGTCCGATCCGTTCCTTATCGACACAGTTTCCATCCAAAAACCATCCAGTCTGTCATCCTGTCTAGAAAACGTTCTAAACCGGTCCCTCGCAACAGGCTTCGAACAAAGGTTTCGGAAATCTCTATCAACTTGATCAGCAATGCGACCAGTCAGTCTTTTGAGCTGAACGAAGGTTTTCAGAGTTGTTTTAAGACGTTGAAGACTGACTGTCTGTGATTTTACGATAACCTGCGGATCGCAAAATGTCAAACCTTTCACGATCTTGTACTTAACGGGTGATTTTTCGATAATTTTCAATGTCATCTTCTGCATAATCGTGAGACATTCGTTCCTGAACAAGAGGATGTCCTTCTGCGACAAATTTTTCGATTCTCTGATCGCTTCTCGCGTAGCCAAATTTCACGTGTTTTGCATTAATCAAGTTACCTCTGAGATTGATATCGATTTTGGTGATAACTTCCTTGGCAAGTATCTCCTTTTTAACGAACTTGCCGATTAGTACTCTGAGCAGCTGAGTTATGTCTGAATAGAGAAACGGGACCATAGGTTGATGTTTTTGATATAACTCTAAATAAGGTTCGATTTCAGCAGCGGGTGATTGAAAGAATGACAACTTCGGTCCAAGTAAGGGGTCTTTGATATGATCAATCACGGTATTACACATAGCAGATTTCGGCTCTTTTTTGTCGTTATGCACTCCTTTCACGTATTTCTTCAGATTCGGCAACACCTCTTGTGCGCGTTCAGCGACATTTACATTTTGCAGCCAACGCGTACCACAAAACTTTTCAGGAAGCTTGCGAGTACCTGAATAGCGTATGCTGGCGAGTTTTTGAATAAATTATATATCGCTCTAAGGAACTCGATGATTTGCCAGCCACTCGCTTGTACTCCGACTTTGAAAGCGTTATGTAGAGTATGAATACCGCAGCTTCCGAAATCTAAAAGCATCGGGCTGTCAGGAGACGTCTGCAAATCTTTTTTTATATCAGCCAAAAACTTTAGATTCACGTTAGGACCATCCATTGAAATTTGTATCATTTTTGTTAAAACGAATGCAGCAGTTGACAGTTGCTCTTTGAAAGCTTGCAGAAGATCGATTGCACGCGCGTGGCCGAGAAAAGCTGAGCCCATATAACGAAAGACCGCCAAATTCTTGACGTTGCACCAACACCTGACGATAAGGTCCATTTGTTCTTCTTGAGAAACTTTGTTTAGTGATTCATCGAAAAAGATCGCAAATAATTCTGCATAACGTCACTGATAACTTCCTCATGAAACAAGGGCCCTAAACCATAGACGATTGTGTACGTTAACTTGGCACGCTGCAGTTTCATCTCTTGAGCGAACTTGCTGTCAGGGAATATCATCTTAAATAGCTCCGTACTTTGCCCCCCAGCCAACATCAATAGATGATTCCAAACACAATTCAGAGACCAGATTATTTTGGCCTTCGTCGTGCTTTCTTTGAGTAGGAAAATATCCATCGTCGATGGAGGTATTCTTGGCGATGGAACAAATTTAGTGATCGACGTAACTCATACCTCGGAGTCGCGATTCTGGTCTGTTTCGCTCGATGGTTTTGATGGTGGCCGAGCTTCAGTTTCCGACGGTATACCGCTAGGACGTGTGAAACTTTTGATGGAATAGGAAGAAACCTTGCTCGTTAAATTGGTTTGATGCTTCTTTCCATTCATGTGACTCTTCAAGGCTTGCACACCCATGTTGCTAAGGCCCACGGTCTTTTTGCATACAACGCAGTACGCTGAATGATTATCGTTTTGACATTTTTCAATCCAAGAGGAGAATGAATCGTTTGTTAGCCAATCCACGACAACACCGCCGTTTTTGCCATTTTTGCATCGCAATCTATAAGTAATAAAAAAAAGCATATATTTACTGATAAAGAAATTAATGATTCCATTTAATTGTGGAAAACGTGACAAAAAGAAGCAACTAATACAGTCTTCAAAAATCAGAACTCTAGGATGTCAGAAAAAAAATCAAAGACGAATACCACTATAGCAAGAAGTGCTAGTAGACAGAAATCAAGTTCACATTATCGTCGAAAATTCTACGCGATGAACAACTAAAGCAATAAAATCATATTCTTCCAATCAAGCTGAATGCTTTTACCCGTTTTTAGTATGTGTAAGTAAAGTTTTAAGAGCGTCAAATTTCTATTCGATTTTCAAGCGAGTTTACTTTGATCGCTCAATATAACTTAACTTCCCTCCACTTTCACTCTAAATAAAACGTACCTCGTTATTTTATGTTACACGAACAACACTTAAAATCACTTTATCAGGCGAAGAATACGATTTGTACGTTATTCACCTTTGATCGTCGAGCAGCAACTGTCTAATAGACTAGATAGAACCTGCAGGAACTAGCGCCGTTTGTGCTATACTAATATAACATTGTATATATGCAACGACCTTTCCACATTCGCGGATTCACATGGCTGTGTATACATTGTATCACGACCAGCACCATCGCTTCAAGACAAAAAACTGAGGCCGATTTTCGTTTTACATATATTAAAAATATGATATCTGGAAAAATTCGGGAAATTAAAAAAATCCCCTGACATTTCCCTGACAATTCCAGAAAAAGAAAATTCCCTGACATTTCTAAGTTTTCTCTGTTTTCCAGATGCGTAGCAATCATGAATCAGTAACCGCCGTCTGAGAATTACGATCCCAATTCATTAGATATTATTGTATACCCACTTGAGATATACCGTTGTACCAACGTAACACATATAGTAATTTAAAAAAATGTATACTTATCTTGTGCGGCTCGCACATACGTATTGCACTCGAAGCTAGGCAGTCAAATGTACGAGACGCGAGGTTAAGAACATTTTTATCGCATCCCTGCTTACAATACAACCCTTTTTGTAGTACACGTTCGTATGGGTTGTACCGTAACGTTTATTCAATTTCATTGCAATAACTATTCAATTGTTGTTGTAATTATGACGAATTTATACTGAAATTTATTACTAGCAATAGTTGTTCTAATATTGTCATTTTTATGCTAAAATGTATTGATAACAACTTGCGGTAATTTTGACAACACCAAGTGTCAATTACTTGTCATGCTATCACATTGACGATCGCTTGATAGCAACATTTGCTGACATAAGATTCCACTCGAATTGCTTTGCACGTTTGGCTATCTGGGTACATGATCTCTCCTTCGCGCCCTTTTACTTTTCAATACCTCACCCCGTCACCTACGGCGCGGGCCCGATAAATGAATTTATGCCTAAAAGAAGGACTCAAGATCATGGGCCAATCACGGAAGAGATCCGAAACATCATCTCACATCATCATCATCATCACATCATCTTCTCGTTACTGTACCTACACTTTAAAAGGAATAGATATACAAAAAGACACTCCCATAGAAACATCCCCTCTACATGTCACCAAGAAAAATGGTATAAAAATCCCGGAAATTGTGCGCTCGGGACACACTTAGAAAGAGCCCACTTATAAATACCAGATCAGAATACCGATCCAGTGATTTATAAAGTCTCCTCGAGATTTTCATTTTTTTCGCACGGCGAAACCGCGCGGAAAACCGAAAACCGGCAGGTAGCCGCAGTCTCACCTAAGATTTCCTCTCTATCTGTCTTTTTGCCTCAAAGACGCCGAAACTACTACCAATTAGTTGACACCCTAGGACACAGATACGACAAGCATTTTTAAGGGCTCCATCCCAAGCAATTTTCCGCAAGGTTAGGGCTTTAAAAAGGAGCAAACGTTTTTCTCTTTATCGACACCGGGAGGTTAACGGACCTGCCGTTCTGTCGTCGTTCTGTCTTTTGATGATTGAAATCGTCATAAGACAAAATAAACATCGCATAATGTCGTTTGAGCTCACGTCATACACACGATAGCACCTAAAAAGCACTTAACTTTGACGCATAGTACACATTTTTCAGAATTTATTTGACAAAGTCCCTTTCAACTCTCCGTCACGCCAACGGTCCCGGGCAAATGTGCGTATGTCATTATCTCAAACGGCATTTTCCAATTTTTAGGCACTCACTATAACAATAGGCAAAGAGTGCCTATTAAAATGACCATCGAGGCTTCTTCACACAGCTTTCGATGGGGATTCCCCGCAGCGTATGCTCCAAAAAAATTAGTTCTTCAGAATTTACTTCGGTGTACCTCCAACTTCATGCGCAGTTAATTTGAAGTGACTCCGATGACTGGAAATATTTTTTTTAGCCTGCGGTTGAATAAAAATAGCTTTTTCACTGAATTTATCTTCTCGGACGTCCGTATCACAGTGTAACTTTGGATGGTGCGAACCAATTTTGTTCTCCTTCGCAGGAGTGTTTTATCACATCATGACTATTGTGCACAAACATTTTGAAACTCCTGCGAAGCCTTTAATGAGTTGTTCCAAAATAAAAATTCAATTTTGTTCCGCTAAATGTCCGTACGGTGCTCCAATTATGAAGTCTACGAACCAAATTTTTTCTTTTTCGCAGCATTATTTTATTTTATCGAAAGCACTATGCACAGCAAATTTGAAGACATTCCGACGTCTCTGAACATTTTTTCCAGGCATTTTCCATTTAAAAATCCATTTTCTCCTGTCAAAGATCCGTACGGCGCTGCAATTTTGAAACCTACGAACGAATTTTTTTCTAATTTTCAGCAATATTTCATTGCATCGAAAACACTATGCACAGCAAATTTGAAGACATTCTAACATTTCTTAATATTTTTATTCTACAATTATTTCTAGTGAGGAATTATTTTAAAGGTTATGTTACTTTAATTTTCCAAAAAACAATTTTTCATCATGTCAGAAAAGAAAATTTGGTTGCGAAAAATAAAACACGAAATATCACACATTGATTTACAAATATTAGCCCTTTTTATTTCGAAAATAATATATTTTGAACGAAACCATTCACAATATTTTACAATACATCATTCACATTCGTAATAAAAATCATAAATTTCACGGGTGCACTGAAAAACTTGGTTATAATTTCACAAAGAAGAATCATCGAATATCCAAAATTATTGCAATTTGCCAAATAAAATTTAAAACAATCGCGACTATTTATTTTTTTTCCGTTCATTCTATCTGTCAAACTTTGGAAGCCGACGACAATTCCATAGCAGACGTGATAAAGTTCGCACACGCCGCAACGTTGATATTCTGTGGCGGGATGATTTGAAATGAAAAAAAAAAAATCTCAGCTTTTTTTTCATTTTTAATGTAAATTACTTTAAATATTGGGAAACAGCAATTTAATTTTTTCAAATCTCTTTAAAATTTTTTCGAAACAAAAAAAAAATTCAAATTTTATCTCGAATTTTTCCAACCACCCTTCTACTTTCTTTTCAATTGTTTCAATATTCCGATCTTAAAACACACAGGAGGTTCAGGTGAAACGCGCAGCGCGACGTATAAACATATTCGATACGTAGCGCATAACGCGAAGTGTAATCACACTTGGTACGGAGCGCGTAGCGCGACGTGTACCCCCGTGAGTGCCTTAAAAAATGTCCCCCGGGACATTTTTCGGGGGGTTTGGGGGGCGGAGCCCACCAACAAGGGCCTCTGCGCCCGCAGGGCGCTGAGGCGCTTGTTATTTTGTCGTTTGGCGATTTCAATCGTCAAAATACACAACTATAACTTGATTGATTCAGATTTCCATTATTGACAGTTTCTTGTTCAACGATATTCCGAGTTTTTTGGCCGCAGATACGAAGCACCAAAATCAAGTATACCGTATTGTTACGTCCTACGTAACCTTTCTAAATAGCAGTTACCAGGAATCCAAAAATATAGAAAATAAAGCATCTTCCTCAAGATAAAACATTAGAGTCTCGCGTACAAGTCAGCCACGCGCTCTCGCACTGAGGCACGCGCCTATCTTCTCCGCCGCACACTACCAAGAAACGATACGTCAGATGGCCTTTGCGGGCACACACAAGCTCTCTATATCCGCGTTCAGTTATCAACTCACTGGACACCGCCACTGAATTTTATTACGCCTATTAAAACGTCGAGTCTATTTCTCTTATAATTTTTAGTCGAATCTTTTTCGCCGAATCTTTTCGCCGAAACTCTTTCTATCAACAGTTAATTAGACCATCGGAACTCATCGCGACGGTTACTTCAAATAAAGGGTCGCGATCTCATTAGCCCCACCACCGCATAATATTTTTGCACTAGTAGTATAGGACTAAAACTAGTATATAAGATCAAGCATCTTTACCAAAAATCAGTAGTTCTTCGATTAATCTCCGAGCATCATCACCCGTTTACCAGCGAAACTGCACAGAGCGAGCAAGGCTCTGCACCACGAGACTAACTACGGAAGCCCACCTGCGGCTAAGTCTCCGGTAAAATAAGTTCAACTAAGTGTTTGTAAACGGAAAATTGTATTCGCACGGAACATCGGAAATAAACAAGTATTTAGTGAGTACAGCATAATAAGCCGTCTTCGAATATTATTTCTGCATGCTCAACTATCGTGCTACGAGGCTATCGCCTCAACCATCCTCCTAGCGTAATCTCCTATCGACGGACAGTGTCCGGCGAGGTCTCCGTCCCTGAGTAAAGGGCCAACGCCTTGACTCGAAAGAGAGACCGACGTTACGCATGTTCTGAACGAACTCTCTTGAGCTCGTCGGGACGTAACAGTATATCGATAGCACCTAAAAAGCACTTAACTTTGACGCATAGTACACATTTTTCAGAATTTTTTTGACAAAGTTCCTTTCAACTCTCTGTCACGCCAACGGTTCCGGGCAAATGTGCGTATGTCATTAGCTCAAACGACATTTTGCGATTTCTATTTTGTCGTTTGGCGATTTCAATCTTTGAAAGTACACAACGATAACTTGAGTGATTCAGATTTCCATTATTGACAGCTTTTTTTTTTCAACGATACTCCGAGTTTTTTGGCCGCAGTTAAGAAGCACTAAAAGCAAGTATACCGTATATCGATAGCACTTAAAAAGCACTTAACTTTGACGCATAGTACACATTTTTCAGAATTTATTTGACAAAGTTTCCTATCACCTTTGCGTCACGCTAACAGTCTTCGTCGACGGGACAATTTTTCGGTCGGTGCGACGAAGCAACCACTCGTAACATATTGTACGTCAACAGTACCAAAATCATAAGTTTCTTTAAGCGAGAGATACTAGTATTTCAGTTTTTTTGAGTTTCCTATAAAAAAGCCTTATCGGATTAGCGAGGAGATGGTTCTGGCAGCGGGAGTGGGCCGGCAAAATTCAACATGATATTTATCAAAAGCACTTAAACAGCACTTAATTCTGGTATGCAGTAAATATGAACAAAATTATTTTTTAGATGCAGGACCGCTAGCTTGACGCAAAGCTAGTAAAATTTAAAGTAAAATTTTCATTTTGCGGTGAAACGAAAAGAGCACCAATTTTTTTGATTTAGCACCTAATTAGCACCTGATGAGCACCTAATTTTTATATGATCAAAATCCCTTTTCGCAAATTTGAGTTTGCTAGCTTAACGGACCTGACACCGGGTGTGGTAAAGGTCGGTTCAACACCCTACTAACCAGCGCATGCGATAGTAACGGAGACAACTGTTACAATACAAACTAGAGAAAAGAAACAACGCTAGTTTGGACGTAACAGGTAACATAGTAGTGATGATGGGGAAATAGTCGCTCCCGTAGGCATCCTCTAGCACGCGCCGCGAACATTTCACGGCGAGATTTAATGAGACAATCGTGAGGTCAGGGGATCTATTGGGGGTATTCGGTCTACTAATAATGGTGGGTTCTCCATTGTTAAGGGGCCTCCAGTCTGTATCTGAAAAGGTTTTTTTAGCGCATTGCCTGCGGGATTCCTGATGTCTCCACCCCAGTCCTAATGCAGGTCGTTAAAGTAAAGTAATGGAGAGAGGCAAATAGTCTTTCCCATTCCGATCTAGTAGAGTTCGTACTCGGTTCTTTATAAATCAGGAGAAGAAAATATTGAGTTTTCCCCGTAATCTCAATTCCGACTATCTCCAAACCTTTGATTTTTATATGATCTGTGGAATATTTTGTATATGGAATGGAGTTGTGTACTAGAATAGCTACTCCTCCGCCTTTATTAAACGCGGGTCTATCTTTTCTGATAGTCGTGAAATTATTTATATGAACGTGTTGGTCTAAAGAGAGCCACATTTCGGATAGACAATCTAGTTTTTTATCGTGGATAATTGAGTGAGTTTCCTGCGATTAGGTGTTAAGGCAGTTCACTGCCTTACGACAATTCCACTGTAAGATTTCTATTTAATTTTTTTTTATGGATCTGTCATTAACGGCCCTAAGCGGAGAGCTAGATACGGGGGTCGGTATTGGCGAGAATTGTTTGACCCCAGCGATCGCGAAGGGAGTTCAGTTCGTTTAACTTGTTTTGGAAACGGTCAATAGTCGTCTCGTTTAACGTAATGTGAAACACATTCTCAGTGTGTCTCTGTCGTTTCTGAGAGTGCCGATCACGCTGTCTCTCTCTTACCTATACAAGTTTGACATCATCTTAAGGTGTCGCCTCGGGAGAAGGGAGGCGAGTCGAGCTTCGGGGATTGTGGGAGACCATTAATCAATCATTGTGGTAATTGGTCATTAGGAGATGTAAGGTAGGGGTTGTGTTGACGGATGTAGGGGGTTACTCTTGCTGTTCGGTATCGCGTCGTTTCTTCGCGAGAGTCTTTTGAATCTTATTTTATTTATTCGCCTCGAGATATTATTTTCGGGATATTAAAATTCGTCGAAGGCTTCTTCCCGCGTTCAAGTTCACGGTCAAGATTTGTCGACTCTCGGCGAAAATATCTCGCACTTTTCGATTATTTTGGTCGAGGTATTCTTCTTCGCGATGTCAACACGCTTCGATTCTCCGCGCGCTATATCTATATCTTCTTCCAATTTGACGACAGCGCTCCCCATACGACCTAGGGGTCGCTGCAGTCTGGCCACTAGGTATAACCGTGCCGGCCAACGCGCGACAATTCCACATAAAACCTTATATCCCCGGAGGAACATCGAGATAAGGGATACCAGACTCTTATTACTAATATCACATAAAACAAATATCACAAGAACAAATCACAATAATTTTAATTTCTTCAAAATTAAACTTAACAATATACTCTCATACTATTTTTATTATCCTAATTTTTATTTTTTTTATCTTTATAGAATTACCCAGATAAACCTAATCTCTCTTATTAATATGATAACAAAGATATGTCCCGAAAGTCTTTAGCAAATTTAAATAATAACGATAATATCTTTGAAGACTTAGAAAAAGCAATACTTGTATCCTCATAAGGAGGAAAACATTTTAATTTCATCAGATCCGCTATAAGAGCCTCCGACTGAATTCGAGTATCTGGACATTGCCAAAAAAGGTGGTTTACAGATTGTATAGGAGCCCCACACACACAACTTGGGTCATCCACTATGCCTACTCTAAATAAATGCTCGTTGGAGCCAATATGGGCTGTACGGAGTCTATTAATAAATGCAATAAGATCTCGAGAGAAATTCTCTAAAACAAACCAAGGAAGCCTCTCTTTTTCACTTCTAAGAGGACCATAGGAGCGTCCCCTGGACACAAACGAGGTCGTACGAGTCGAAGTTTCTATTATTTTAATTTTTGAGCTAAATATATTTGAAATCGCTCTCGGAGGCGCAAAGAATTCAACAGTATTACCAGAGGTGGAAGCCCGCACCGCCAACTGATCCGCTAACTCATTACCTATAATACCGCAGTGAGAAGGGCACCAGACAAAAACAATCTTACGAGTCGAGGACATTCTACTATAAAGAGACTTAATCTCCAAAATGAAAGGGGGCGTTTTGAGTTAAGCTCCGCTTTTTTCAAGGACGTAAGGGCACTTAACGAATCGGAACAAATAACCACGTCCCCTGTAACGCGATATTTGATCTATTTCAGAGCCTCAATTATAGCAAGGGCTTCCGCCTCGAAAATCGAAGCAATTGACGCCAATTTAAAAGATTGCGAAACACTAATTTGCAGAATACAGAACGCTACACCAACATACTGCTTATTACTACTCTTGGATCCATCGGTGAAAATACGATGCCAAAGCGGCCACCGCCTTGATAATTCTGAGTTGAAAATACCTTGAGCCTTATTTCTATTACCTTTATTAATAAAGTTACCAATATGCTCACACGGGGTAATAGCCGACAACTGAGGCTTGATAGGAAATTCGAAACATGGCACATTGTCCGATCTAAAAGCCTTAGGTAATGAGGGGACAAGCTCCTCCCAAACAGGATATAAAAATAATTTGCAAGACTTCGGAGTACTTTTAGTTTAACGAAATCTTCCCACCAAATATTTTAATTTCGGGATTAATGGGTGTCTTTTAATCGAAAAAGCTCTAGTAATATATCTAGCCGCAAGATGTTTGGCTCTAAAAAAAATTGACGGTTCTTTAGCAATATCTAACAAGGCATTAGTCGGAGTCAACCTAAAACAACCCAAAATTTGTCTAACCGCGGCAAATTGAACTTTTTCAAGCTTACAAACATTCGAGCGGACCGCAGAGTGAGAACAAAAATAAGCCCATTCTAATCTTGAACGTGTAAGCCAATTGTAAATCAAAAGCATCGTAGAAGGATGCGAGCCCCACGATTTATGTGTTAATGACTTGGGTATATTAATACTCCGATTCTTTGAGTAATTTATGTGAGCCCTCCAATTCAATTTGGAATCTAATTGAACCCCTAGAAACCGACAGGAGAGAGATCTCCCAACAGAAACGTTCCCCACATTAATCTTCAGATTATCTGAAAGAGATCGACACCTACTAAAAATCATAAATTTTGACTTTGATGGTGAAATATTTAAGCTAATACTTTTTAGCCAAACAGCCAAAAAATTAATTCCCGATTCCAGTTTTCGGACACAGGAGTCCACGTCCTTATCCTGGACAAAAAGCACAATATCATCCGCGTATTGCAGAGAATGACAGTGAGTTCCTATAAAGTTGTTAATTTTCCAAAGATAAATATTAAAAAGCATCGGACTGAGGACCGAACCCTGAGGTAGCCCTTTTTAAACATCCCGATTAGCAACGAGAGAACCATTAGAATAAAAATTAGCATTTCGTTTGAAAATTAAATTCGCAATGACCTTGATAATACTACTCGGAAGATGCAGTTCCAGCAAATTCTCAATTAGAAGCTGAGGGATAACATTGTCATATGCCCCCTCGAGATCCACGAAAATAGCAGCCACAGACTGTCGTCTCGCAAAAGCGTTGTTGATATCCGTTGTTAAGATTGCAATGTTATCCAGACACGAACGAGATTTACGAAAACCGAACTGCGTATTGGGGATGACAAACTCCGTTTCTAAGAAAAAGTCTAATCTACTTTTAATTACCCTTTCAAACAATTTGAATGGACAAGATGCGAGCGAAATTGGTCTCCAACCCTTTTTATTCGGTTTGGGAATTAAACAAACCTCATAATAAGACCAATCAGGAGGAACCGCTCCACTAAACATTATCCTATTAAACAAAATGACTAGAGATTCAATTATATTCTTTGGGAGATTTCTAAGAATGGCGTTATCGAATAAATCCCTACCTGCTGCAGATTGAATTTTAAGTTTAGAGATAGTACACGAAAGTTCCTGGGGAGAGCACGAAATCCAAATCCCTTGAACAATGTTAACATTTCTATTAAGCGGAATAACGGGAAGGGAAAAATCTTTAGGAGGGGGAGCAGCAAGTTTGTCAATATACTCGAGCAAATGATCTTTATTCATTTCTTCACCCTCACCCTTATCAGAGGAAAAGGCACCGCTAAATCTTCTAACAGTGTCCCACACCTTCTTAATAGGCATATCTGAGTTAACACTATTTGCAAACTCCTTGAAACCAGCCTTTTTCTCCTCTTCAAAAACTCTTTTAGCATCCTCGTCTTCTACACACCATGTCCTGAAATCCTCAGGGCTACTAGACTTCTTGAACTTTTGAAAAGCTAATCTTCTTTTGCTTAAGGGGGCTGAGTCACCTAAAAAGTAGAATGTTCATTATTTTTTTTTCTGTCTAAAAAAAATTCGATTGTATTTTCATAATCTATATATGATTAACTACCTTTGTTAATTTTTTTGAGGTCCTCAAGTTTGTCGAAGCAAAAGCAGAGATGGTCAAACTTTTTTTACTTGTCGCAGGTTTCAGACCGGAGGAGTGAATCAATTTTGACTTTTCATGGCTCATTTTCTTCGCTGGAGTATTAATTATGGAACGAGAGCAGGAATTTTTTTTTTAAGGTCCTCCGATGGAGCTATCGAAGAAAATGTGGAAAAAAATGTCATTTTCACATGACTGCGATGCTCTTTTTCCACATTTTCGGTCACTAATACTATTCGATAGTGACCGAATTTTCGCGCCCGCGCTTAGCGCAGACAATTTCACCTTTCCAAAAACTGAATTATAGTGATCAGTTAAATTTTCCGGTCTAACGTTCTTACAAACTTCAACAGATTTCAACCGTTCTGAAAAATTCTCCCAATTAACTTTCCTAAAGACGGACGAATACTTTTACATCCCAATAATGATTTACACACTATACAATTAATTACGAAGTGATCGCTTCCAAGTAAATCTTCTGAAACTTTCCATGAGCACAAAAGAGCGAGATTTGAACTGACTAACGAGATGTCAAGCACACTTAACTTCCCATCATGAGAACAATACGTGGGGGAGCCATCATTTAAAAAATCCAAATCTAAATTATTTAATACTGAGCAAGGAGCTCTACCCGAGGGATTAAAAGAAGAATTCCCCCAGTCCGGCGCGTGGGCATGTAAATCACCTCCGATAAAGAGATAGTTATTTCCACTCAACAACAAAACCGAATTTAAAAAAGCAGACCACATCAGGCTTTTTGTTGAAAAGTTCGGAGATCTATATACACTTACAGCAATTAGACTCTTGCCACCCTGTAATAAAACTTCAATCGCTACCGCTTCAATTTCTCGAGTATTGCACAAACTTGAGGAGAGGGAGAGGGAACGAAAACGGATACTTTTTTTTATAGCAATGGCCACACCGCCACCAAGATCACCGTTCGGTCTATCTTTTCGCACCATATCGAAATTAGGGATTTTAACAATTTGATCAAATTTTAAAGATGTTTCAGATAATAAAATAATACCAGAGTCCTTCGTGAGAATAGGAAATGCATGCTGTTTTCCATTCAAACTCCTACAATTCCCTTGGGAAATGTTAAAGTTTTCTAACGCGCCTGCAGAACCAAGGAGAGAGCAAAGAGACCGAGAACAATACGAAAATCTGAGAGGAGTTAAAACGCGAAAACTCACAGCATAAACGCAGAACTCGAACAATTACCTTTTCGTGAACTGTCTCATTAGGTTCGGTCTCTTCGGAACATTCCATTGAATCACCGTTCGAGGGGTTCGCCCGCAGCACAAAATCCACGTCCGGAAAAGTTTTATAAAAGTCCTCGACTTGAGCCATTTTAAAAGAATTTTTTTTTGAGGATCCAAATGAACTGATCTGACGAGCATTAGACTCAAGTCTCGTCGGAGTATACGAAGAATGAGATGAGCACAAAGAATCAATGGATCCCTCAGCAACACTCGACTTTGAAGCAACCGGAACTAACTCAATTGCTTCATCGGAAGACGGGATATTCTTAGAAATTTGCACTTTCTTCGGTATTTTTCTGCGAGTATCGTAAGATTTTTTCAGATTCGGTTTCTTTTGCGGCATTGGACTCGGGGCAACTTCCCAACTCACCTCCGGAAGCGTCGGGAACTCGTCGTTCCACATACGCGCCCGTTCAGCCGGAGAAAGCCAGTGAGAGATCACTTTAGTGTTGGAGCATTCAGAGACGGGGTTCAAACGACTATTTTCTAGCCAAACGTCGGACCTGTAAACAGACGATAAATTATTCTCCTGCACAACTCGCTGCGCACCCTGTCTATCAACATTGAGATAAGCCATTCATTTATTAAATATCTTTTGTTTGATGAAAGCCTCACAGGGCTAATCACTCGCACAGTGGCTTCCGCCACAGTTGACACAAAACTGCTTGGAGCTCTTACACTACCTTTCCGAATGGTTTTCGCCACAAAACGCACACCGGGCTTTACCACGACAAAATTTGGACAGATGACCATAACGCTGACATTTGTCACAACGTTTAACCCGGAGCTGGAAGGCAATTTTAACTCTCGTTTTGAAAATCGCAATCTTATCTGGAAGTTTGTCCCCCTCAAACCAAAACTTCACTGACGTCGTCGGGACTAACTTCCTTGTCCCAGAAACTGTGGACGAATCAGCAAGACCAGATCCGATCGCAGCAGTCCCCTCAGCCGAAGTCGTCGGAGCACCCCAATGCACATCATTCGACATTGTAGAAATCCTCTCTATTTTAATCATTTTCATCGGCAAATCAAACCACTCAATACCCTCGAGGATCTCATCATTAGAGAGCGAAACTTCGACGTCCTTCGCTACTCCAACTCTTGGAAATTTATTCTCCGGCACATAAGCTTTCCATGTTGGAGGGAGATTCTTGTCCTGAGAACTTACCAGTTTGTTGGCAGGTTGATTAGTCCCAAAAGTAACCTCCACAATATTGCGACCTTTTCGTTTAATTCCAGTAATACCCGAGTTGCTGTTCCTCAGTCATTTTCTGATTACCATAGGGTGCATCCCCTGACGAACACCTCCATCCTCCGAAATAATCCGAGAGATCAACACAACAAACGGAGGAGCGCTTCTCGAATTGTAACAGTTCTTCCTTTCCGAAAAGTTCTTATGAAAAACCCCGCTATCGCCAGCGGACGCTCCCGTAGTCTTTACGGTATTATCATGATGCTTAGCTCTAGGCCCCGAATACTCTTTATCTAAAACTACCTCACTCAAAAGGAGCTTTCTTTTTGCGCCTCCATTGTCTTTTGACGCTAGAGGATACGAGCCAATCACTTCCTCGATCGCTTTCTTATCAAGTGAAATAATAGAATTGTCAAGATCCATACCACATATTTTGTCAGAATCGTCTAAAGGCGTTGAAGGCGGACTAAGTCCGCCCGACAACACCCTTGCCATTCTAATAGGCCTTATTACAAAATAACCTCGAAAAAAAAAAAAAATATATATATATACTAGCGTTTCCCCGGGCTCGCGCGCTACGCGCGCTCGCTCGTCACTTGTTAACTATTTTGAGTTAAGACCCATTTGGGGAATATTTTTGCTTCGTTCTCCGCCGCCGACCACCGCTGCTGCCTCCTTCGAAATCCCCTTAGAGGAACTTAGAATATTTTGGCCTTCGTCTCCTACGCTCCGCCCGACCCCCCTCCCCCCCAAAAATATTCTAAGTCCCCCTCTAAGGGGGACTTAGAATATTCCCCCTCTAAGGGGGACTTAGGATATTCCCCCTCTAAGGGGGACTTAGAATATTCCCCCTTAGAGGGGGACTTAGTGGGAATATTTTTCTCTCCCCCCCCCCCCCCCCTTCGACCGAAAATATTCTAAGTCCCTCTAAGGGGATTCCCCCTTGGGCAGCCCATCGAGCAAAAATATCCTAAGTCCCTCTAAGGGGGACTTAGAATATTTTTCCCTCTAAGGGGGACTTAAAATATTTTCTGTCGGTGGGGTGCCCAAGGGGGAATCCCCTTAGAGGGACTTAGAATATTTTTGGTCGATGGGCTGCCCAAGGGGGAATCCCCTTAGAGGGACAGAATATTTTTGCCCTCCCCTCGATTCCTGACACGGTGGCGGCGGCGACAGCGGCGGTAACTTTATATATATAGAGTATATATATAAATAAAACTATCTCGATGTACCCCAGGGGTCTTAAGGTTGAAAATAAAGGAAACAAAACAATGAACAAATAAAACAAAAATAAAAAATAAACTCTCACAATCCACCTTCCTTTTTCTTAGATTGGAGCAAACCTGACGCGCATCCAGACACGCGGTCGCTTGGAGCCAATCCCCGGCCCAACGAAACTTTTTCCAGAAGCCTGTTGGATGCTCCACCAGTGAAAATATTATATTATCCAGTTTCTAATTTCTCTGCTCTCTTGATTTTGACATAGATGCACTGTTTTGAAGTATCGATCGATAAGATAAAATCTGATTAAATATTCCGGGTGATACTAAACGTCTGAACGGTTCGCCATCTTCCAAACGACCTAGAGCTCCTAGTCGATAACTGTGAGAGAAGATGTCGCTATATCTATATCGCTGTGGAGTTCGTTGCTCCCGAGGCGTTAGCCCGAGGCTAGTCAGCCTCGTTTTTCGTATATTTTCTCAATTCAGTCTCGTTCCCGGGGCGTTGACCTACGCTGGCGATGTAGATCAATTTCTTTTCGAAAAATAATTCTTCGTCCGCGCGTCTCTCTCGCTACCTCGAACTTTAGTTGGTGACAAGAACGCGGCGAGTTGACATCGACGACTGAAGCTCGCATTTATATTCTCACTCGAACCTTTTTTTCCAATAATTACTTTTGTTGTTTCTTTGATTAGTTGACAATAAATGCAAAGTTTATTCTATTGTTAAACCTGCTTCTCAATCGTTATTTTCCTCGATACAACTCCTGCAATCCGCTCACCTCTATGCTATCACAACACTTGCCCTTACGTGGCGGGGCGGGTATGCGGTGCGTGCATTTTTCACGTAGCAAATCTTTCTCACGCCTTTAGCCTTATGCATTTATTCGTTCTTATTCTGTGTTATGCATTTAGTCGTTCTTATTCTGTATATTTATTCTTATTCTGTGTACTTATTTAATAAAGACGACAGGACTCGGGAGTGTGCCACAGTTGGAGTAACCGTGGCGCGATCCCATTGGCTCTCCGATCGGACCGACTAGCGCACTGTTACGTCCAAACTAGCGTTCGTTTAATTATCCTACTTTGCGTTGTAACAGTTGCCTCTTGTTACTATCGCACGCGCTGGTCAGGAGGGTGTTGAACCGACCTTTACCACACCCGGTGTCGATAAAGAGAACAACGTTGCTCCTTTTTAAAGCCTAACCTTGCGGAAAATTGCTTGGGATGGAGCCCTTAAGAATGCTTGTCGTATCTGTGTCTTAGGGTGTCAACTGATTGGTAGTGGTTTCGGTGGCTTTGTGACAAAGAGAGAGATAGAGAGGAAATCTTCAGTGGGACGGCGGCTACCTACCGGTTTTTGGCCAGGTGTCGGAACGCGAGGCACGGTAGAAGGAGAATCTCGAAGAGACTTTATAAATCACTGGGCCGCGAGAACGGAAATAAAATCATGCGTGATTAATAATTTGGTAGAAATGTACTTACGGTTGTAAACGATGAGTTGCCGGTCTCCGTTGACTTCGTTCTCGTGGATTGTGTTGGTAAATGAGTTGTTAGGAAAATAAAATGTCTCACGGGAATATGAGTAAGATTAACACTGTTTTTAATACCGGAAAAATGATATGGGTGATACAATTGGTAAAGAGTTAAATTTACTGAACAATGCGAGCCCCGAATGTCTTTCTTTAGATTGAGTTGAACAATGAAAATTGTAATATGTCAAATAGTTCGGTTTCGATCGGAATAAAATAAAATTCTTTATTACGCGATTTTCGATCTTTTGAATATCTATCGAAACTTCAAACTAAGAAGTCTGTGGTTTATTTGTCGTTTTATATGGTCTATACGGTTGCTTTAAATGATACTTCGATGTGGGTACTTCCAAGACGGATGCTTCTAAATGATATTTCTAAGTGGTCTGTCTATCTGGTCTTTCTAAAGTGGCTGCTGAGCGCACAATTTCCGGGGTTTTTATACCATTGTTCTTGGTGACATGTAGAGGGGATGTTGCTATGGGAGTGTCTTTTTATGTCTATCCCGTATAAAATTTTGGTACAGTAACGAGAAGATGAGGTGATGTCGCGGATCTCCTCCGTGATTGGCCCATGATCTTGAGTCCTTCTTTTAGGCATAAATCCATTTTTCGGGCCCGCGCCGTAGGTGACGGGGTAGGGTATTGAAAAGTAAAAGGGCGCGGACGAGATCACGTATACATCGGTCCCCTCTTTTTCTCGTTTCCGCTTTCCTGGAAGTTGTTACCAGAAAGACTCTTGGTGGTATGCAGCCACTTTATAGCTGAATACTTTATATGTCAAAGATCGACAGAGTTGCGTTCCAATCTGACTATGGAATGAATTTCATCAGGTGTCTAGACAAAGAGAACCGGTATCGTGGAGTGAAATTACGCTCTCCTATGTCCTCTAGATTTTATACGTATTGCGTGAAATATAAAATTGTATCTCCTTATAAGGATTTCCGAACCGGGTATCGTTAATTCTATAAAAAGAAATGAATGTAATTATTCTTAAAATGAGACGTAATTTAACGTGAACTGGTCGTGGCGTGTATGGCGTAAATGTATAACAAAAATATTAAATTTTACTTTTATTTCTTTTCCACATTAATTCGTCTAGCGTCGTGCCATGGAAAAGAAATTCCTCGGCAAATTCCTTACAGTTTATTCCTTTAGTTATTTTGTTTAAACAAAATGGCGTTCAAGTTGGTTACTGTTAAGAATTTCTCGAGGGCTGAAGTGAACTATTCGAGTATTTCATTTGTAGTATTATGCTTATAGTCGAAGAGTGCATGGCGCTTTCTTCTACCAGATTCTTTGCCCCTGAAACCATCGAACGTAGATCGTTCATACAGTTTCATTGAGGTGAAGCTCTTTTTGCCTTTACGGTGACGTCAGTCTTTTTACCCTTACTTAACGATGTATATTTAATTACTACTATAAGGATAAACACAGGCGTTCCAGAGAGCAAATCCTGTATATGAATTGTGTCTTCTGTTTCTTTTCTTAACGAAGTATATTCTCAGCTTCATTTCTCTATCTGCCATTATCTGTATTCTAATTACTTGTTAAAGAACTGCCATTGTTATTTCTTTAAATTCTTTATTGCGAATAGTCGGGAGGTCTGTGCTTTTTATCCAAAAATAATCCGTTTTTCCCCCTGCTAAGATCATGATCAAGAGCCCTTCTCCCTTCGTTTAGCCTGTGGAATTAAGCTCAACTAGAACAACGTTTTAAAGCGTTTCCTTCAACGAAGATAATTTGTCGACCCGACTCTATGTATTTAGGGCCCGAAGGCTCTAAACGACTGACCGTAGGTTCCTCTTTAAATGGTTTTTGGCCACGGTAAGGTAGTTTTTACTGAGTTAAAGATCTATGAGGCGGTAGTCGATAT
Organism: Buathra laborator; assembly: GCA_934046635.1. NCBI lineage: Eukaryota > Metazoa > Arthropoda > Insecta > Hymenoptera > Ichneumonidae > Buathra > Buathra laborator. Next base: position 7,898,077 of record OW203893.1, on the reverse strand, counting down.
TGATAGTAGTAGATCCCTACGGTAAGTGGGCCTTGTTCCTTTTAGTTTCTTTTTTGGAACTGTCGGGGAGCGCTCGGAAGAGAGGTCAGAGACCGCCTTTCTCGGCCTCCGCCTGTGGGGTCCGGATCTACTTTATCTAGATTCGTCGACGTCGACTCGTTAAGGTAGGATTCTGAGGTTGTTAGAATTTAGGCTAACTTGATTCCGATCTCACAGTAGGCAAAAAAATGAATGTCGATAGAGAGGAGTTTTAGCCCGATTCCCTTTTTCCTCTCTTTTTTTAGGGTTTGAGGTTCAACTTTTATTGGTGGTAAAAGGAAAAATAAACAGAGCGTTACGCTGGACGTAACACTACGTTTTGAGTTTCGTGACCGGGCAACTGTGAGGGACAGTGCGGACATCGAAAGTAAGGCTCGTCGGGATGCAGAGCTTTGAAGTGCGTCATTAACATCACTTCGTCGATATTGAGATAGTTGCACTCGGTTACGCCGCAAAAGTACCTACCGACAAAACAAAATCGTTGAATTATTGATTCACTCTTCCAGATTCGTTTTTTTTTCTTTTTTACTCCAGAAATCCACACATACGTAACGCAATAAATATAATAGTCGTTGAAATTACCCATTTGACGTTGAATTTTGATCCGCTCGCCAGTCCCATAGCGATAATGGTGAGAAGTTCGAATCAAGCGTATTTCGTCTCCTCGCGAATCATTCCGGTATGCACATGCGTTTGTATTTGACAAAAAACGTTGAATAGTATCGCTCGTACTCTGAACGGTCAAAATCGATTCAGAGTCTTGGCGTTGTCGTGTTACATCATGTAATTTGCCAACATCCAAGTCAACAACAGCGGACCGTCCTCCATCGAAAATAAAGAAATAAAAATAACCTAATCGTAAATTAACCTAACAAAAAAATTGGAGCAACAGAAATAATAATTACTGAAACAATAATAACACAATAATAATAATAATAACAATAAATAATTATTATTATATATAAATATACGTTTACCGGTCTTCGATTCAATTGTTGCTATTTGTTTGCGTCGAAAAGTGACATGTAGTTGCAAGTTGCGACTATCCGCCATTATTCCCCTCCGCGTTCAGAAACACCACTTATTCTGGTTTACCCGACGATCAACTGGACATTTCCCGTGGTTTCGTTACCTTACCCAAGAAGGTAAATTCCTGAACGCACCCCGAGGGAAGACAAGCGTAGGTCAAAGGCGAAGGTTGTTGCTGTGTAAAAAGTTGTGGATAGCTAATGCAATTTTGGGAGAGGGGTTAGCGATTAGGGATTCGATGTTATATGGAGGAAAAAACTTGGTTTTCATCAGAGTGCGAAGAAGTATGTTACGAGAATGACCAAAGCGGGGGCAGGCCCAGAAAATGTGATTTAGGTCTTCCGATTCGAATCCGCAAACGCAAGCCGGCGAGGGCACCATGTTTTTCCTAAAAAGGCTAGCAGCCAGATTGTAGTGATTCGAACGCATACGGCATAATGTTGTTAGTATTTCCCGCTTCAAACGTTTACGTTTATAATACCAAAGGGAACGCGAGGCATCGTAGAATAGGTCGAAGTATAGGCTCCCTTTATAAGAGCTTTCAGTCTTGAGTACTCTGTCGCTGTATATTAGCGATTTTTTCCGAGCTGAGGGAAAGAATTCTGAAGCCGGTAATAGGATGTCGTATTCGGAGCCGTCGGTTATCACGGATTTTGCGAGGGAATCAACGGCTTCGTTACCAGCAATGCCTGCATGTCCAGGTATCCAAACTAAGTGGATGTTTAAGTTTAGATCGCATAAGGTGGACACATTTTTTCGGATGTCTGCGACTATAGGGGCCAAGTTCGAGCCAAAAGGCGATGAGATCGCTAGCAGAGCGCTTCTCGAATCGGAGAAGACGAATGACGAAGACATTTTTTCGGAGATAATAATGTCTGTAGTGAGCTTGATGGTGAGTGCTTCAGCTGTGAAGATCAAGGAGAACGAAGATATACGATATTTTAATGAGATGGCCAAGGAAGGGCAGAAAATACCTACCCCCACATAATTTTCGTCGTTGTTGGTTTTTGAAGCATCTGTATAAAAGAAACTTGCAGTGTTATTTTGTTGGCCGAAGGCGGCTATTTTGCTTTTGTGCTGAGCGAATCTGCGATACGATTTGACGAGGGGGAGATCAAAAAGAGATTGGTAACCCTTATGCCCGTACAGAGAACGGAGTAACGAAGGTATAGAGGATAGAAGAGGGTGCCAGGTGGTGGCGAATGTTTTTAAAAGAAATTCGTCGCTAAGAAATTGAAATCGAAAGCGGAGAATTGGTTCGCGGGCCTCGGCTAATACCACATTGTTCGGGGTAGAATTACGAAGGCCCAAGGACAAGCGAATCGCTTTACGCTGGATGACTTCCAGTTTTCGAAAAGCCCCATGTTCGTAAAGCGCGAAAGACATTGAACCGTATTCTATCGTGCTTCGGATTAGTGCTCTATAGATCGTAATAAGAGACGAAGGATCGGCGCCCCACCAAGTAGAGCGTAAACATTTAATGGTATTGAGAATTTTATTGCATTTTGAGATTAAGAAGTTGAGATGTGTATTCCATGAAAGTTAGTAGTCGAAAGTTAAGCCAAGAAATTTCGCCTCCTGAGAAGCAGTGACAATGGAGGAATCTATAAGGACGGAATATTCGGAGGGAATGAAGGGCTTGCGAGAGACGATTATTAATTTCGACTTGGCGGGCTCAATCGTTAAGCCTCTGCCGTTAAGATATTTTGAGATCTTAGTTAAGCTATCTTGGAGTGCGATGAGGCTTTCATCGATGTTGGAGTCGCTAGCATAGGTGGCGATATCATCGGCGAATTGCAAGGAAGCGGAGTTATCACTAAGGACACTTTCCAATTGGTTCGTGTAAAGTATGTACAGGAGAGGGCTCAAAATGCAATCTTGTGGGATGCCTTTAAGCGATTGAAACGGACCGAGCGTTTCCCCCGCAATTTTGAAAAAAATCGATCTGGAAGATGTAAGGTTATAAATAAATTTACAATACGACCATGGAAATCCCAAGTCACGTAAGTCATGAACCAATATTCCTGCGTCGACGTTGTCGAAGGCACCTTTGACGTCCAAAAAGACAGAAGCGGTGTACTGTCTCTTTAGAAAGCTGGTGTAAATTTCTGTTAAAAGAATGGAAAGGTTGTCGCAGCAAGATCTACTTTTACGGAATCCAAATTGTGAGCGAGAAAGAGTGGAATTTGATTCTAGCCATTGGGACATTCGAGTATGAATCAGTCTCTCCATTAGTTTAAGGAAGCATGAAGCTAGAGAGATAGGGCGAAATTTGTTTGGAGTGGATTTTGGGATGAAGAATACAAGAAATTCCGACCATGACTCCGGAAAGAAGCCGTTTTTCAGGAAGGCGTTAAAAATTTCGAGCAGAATATTTTTAGTGGAGAGAGGAAGATTCGAGATAATATGGTAGACTATCCTATCCATACCAGGTGCCGAGTTACGTTTGCCACGTTTAATGGCTGTTTCCAGTTCGTCACTACTGAAGGGAGATTCGAGTTGGATATTATTTTGAAAAGATGACGGGAAATTAGGGAAGAAGTTAGACGGCGGATAAATTGAGCTGATTTGGTTTTTCATATTTTCTATTGTGGCTGTGTTATTTCGGTGCGTAGCAGGGTCGGAGGTATTTCTGTGTTTGAAACGCTTCACCTTACTCCAAACTGCGCTAATACTTGTACAGAAATCAATGGATTCGATGAATTGAATCCATGGCTCTCGTTTCGCCTTTCTAAAAGCTTTCTTGGCCAGAGCGTCATGTCTTTTCGCTTTGGTAAAATTTTCACCGCTTCCAAGGCGACCCCAGGCCGCCCACGCCTCTTTGCGAGCTTTATTTGCTTCGTCACAATTTTTGTCCCACCAAATAGTAGGTCGGGATTTGGTACGATTTTTGCGAGGTGGACAAATGTTAGGATTAGCAATCGAGATGGATTCATATATTGCTTGGACTACATTATTATATTGAGTTAGAGGCGAAGAGTCTAAAAGAGAAGGGGCCATGCTATCTAGTGTAGATCTAAATAGACACCAATCGATTTTTTTCGAGAGAAACGGTGCGAAATAGACGAAACCTTGGACAATGAAATGCCAAGAGCAATGGAGATCGGGTAATGATCGCTTCCAAGAGCATCGGGCATTACCGACCATGATGCGAGAGGAGAAAGAGTCGAGGATATAAGGGTGAGGTCGATAGCTGTGATCTTGTTGGTATCGGCGGTAAGTAAGGTGGCGGAGCCATCATTTAAGCACATGAAGTCTTGATTAACTAAAGTATCATGAAGTGAGTTGCCCGAGGCGCAGTTTGTTGAGCAACCCCAAGATAAATGGTGACTATTAAAATCGCCACCAATAATAATCGACTCATTCCGAGGAATAGAATTGAAAAATTGTTGCCACTCCGTCATTCGGGTAGCGGCAGAGGGGCATCGATATATCGCCACTATTGTGAGTGGGCCGCTTGACAAGGGAATAGAAACGGCAAGGGTTTCAAGTTTGTTTTCTCGGTGGTAGATCGATTCAACCTCGGTAAACGAGAGGTCTTTCTTTAGGCAGATGGCGATACCGCCACCTCTATTATCAAATCTGCATTTGTTAATCATGAAAAAACCGTTTAGGGACGGGATAAAGTCGTCATGAAGCCACGTTTCGCATAAGATAAGAACGTCGTAAGAGTCTGCTATTTGCATGAGGAGACCGATTTTTGATCGGAGACTCCGGCAATTCCATTGAAGAATTTTTAGTTGGTTAATATTGACCATGTTGTTGAGACGGTGTGCAAGACGGGGGTAGAAGCGAGTTTAGAGCAGCGACGATTGGATGTAGAGAGTTCGAGAGACCAATAGCGGAGAGAGCGGGAGCCAGTTGCTCGGTAATGAGTCGGAGAAGGTTCGAGATTATGTGCGGAAGGTCAGTAAGGCTCGAGGAAACCGACTGAGTGTTAGAAAATGCGGCGGCAGATTCAGAAACTGGATCGACGAATGGTACATGCGCAGGTGGGAGGTGCCCGTTTGGCGCCAACAACAACCTAGCGTGTTCGGCGCGTGTGTTTACGATTGACTGCGAGACTGAGGATTGCGCGTCGTGGCGACGTTGACGAGGGATAGGAGGGGTGTATTGGCTTGACGAAGGATAGAACTGATGGCCTGACGGAAGATTTGGGTGGACGTTGGAGAGAGAGGGGGGCTGCGAAAGCAAGGCTGTCTGCTTCGGACTCGACGAATTGTTGGAAGTAATTTGGCTGTACGACGGTGCTCTCGAAATTGGGGGGGGGGGGGGGGGGGGCCTGGGGGCTATTCTCGTATTGTGAGGAAGAGCTGGGAATTGATTTTCCGCGGGTCTAAACGGCGGCTGAGAGTCGGACAAAAGACGTCTAGCTTCAACGAAGCTGATGTTACAGTCTGCGGCAATCGATCGGATATTTTGTTCATCCATGTATGCGGGGCATAGGCGATCTGTCGGAAGATGACTATCATCGCAATTAGTGCAGCACGGCGGAGCGTCCTGTTTAGGACAGATTTCCCCCTCGCTGTGAGCGTTCTTACCACAGCGCCTGCACTTAGAACGGCCTTTGCATTGGTCGGCGACATGACCAAAGTTGAAGCATCTGAAACAGATTTTGGACGGGCGGTGCCAAGGGTCGACAGGGTGACGGACTCTGTAGAGCGAAACGAAGTCGGGGCTAACGCGACCTTCGAAGACTACGCGAATGGTTTGAGTGGGCGCGTACGTAACCGTACCGCTGTTGTCCGTAACTTTACGATTTTGTCGGTGAACCGATAGTATGTAGCAGGGCGCTTCGAGCTTATCGATCAACTCATCATCGGTGACGTCTATCGGGACGCCATCGATACGTCCCTCTTTATGGATCGACTACACCAGGCAACGAACGTTTCCGAACTCCCTTCTTCCTTTTCGAGTGTTTGGGCTTTGCTCCGGATACTGCATAAAAGCAGCTTAGAAGAGTAGATATGCTTGGGGCTGGCTCTGGACGTCGCCTTAGCGAATGCCCATACGGCCACGTCAAAAGCGTGGGCGACTGCAGCCCGCGAATGACGGCATGACTCCAAAGAAAAATTAAATAGAGAGCTTCGATGCATGAATAGAAGTCATAAAGGCTGAGATGAAACGGACGGTTGGTTTAGCTATGAACGATTCGATATTATAGGGAGGAAAAATGCGCTGAGAGATAAGATAACGGAGAAAAGGAATACGAAAGGAATCAAACCGGGGGCAAGCCCAGACGACGTGATTCAAATCCTCTGATTCGGCACCACACGAGCAGGCCGGCGAGTCAACTATATTTTTACGGTGGAGACTAGCCGAAAGTCTATAATGATTGGAGCGCATTCTGTTGAATGTAACGATAGCCCTTCGGTCTAATTTGTTTGTGAAGCAAAACCATGGATGACGAGCGGAAGAAAAGAAATTGTCGAAATAAATTTTACCCTTTAATTTACCTTCCCTTGCTAAAGCGTCATTGAAGGACCTTAAACATCTCAGACGCAGAAGAATAGTAAATTCTGAGGGTGGAAGTGTAACGGAGAAAGGATTGCCCGCACTAATAGCAGATTTAGCCAAACCGTCGACTATTTCGTTACCTGTGATGCCGGTGTGCGCCGGAATCCAGACTTGCGTAATATTTAAGTTACACGTTATAGACAAAGAGAGATATTGAAGAATGGAAACTATAATGGGTGAGCAATTGGACGATAGAACAGGAGAAAGCAAGGCTTGAAGACAACTAAGGGAGTCTGTAAAAATTAAAGAATGATGAATTTTGTTTTTGATTATTATTTCAATTGAGTGTAAAATAGCGAGAGCTTCCGCTGTAAAAATAGAAGAGTAAGAGGAGAAACGAAACTTAAGAGAGACGAACAGGGAGGGACAGTAAATGGCAAAGCCGACATAGAGACCCTCGTCGATCTTTGATCCGTCTGTATAGAAGGAAGTAGGGTTGCTGGATCGAAAGAAAAAAATCGATCTTGAGAATTATATAGTATCGATACGTTTCAGATCGATTTAACAATATATCGAAGAGAAAAATATTGATAACAGAAAAATCGATCTTTTTTTTAAATGAATATTTGAAGTCACTGATCGTTTATTTAAAAAAATACAGTGCGTTCAATGAAGGTTGAAGAAAATATACCACTGGTCTATTATATTTAAAAGTTATATCTACTAGGAACGTGTTCTAGAACTCTAAGAACATTTTAAATAGATTATAAACGAACTGCCAAACTATATAATATTTTCCAGAGTTGGGCACTACTTGAAGTACCGAGTACTTGATTGGTACTTGAAGTAAGGAATACTTCAATTCAAGTACTTTTTTGTACTTCGAGTACTTCCTTCGGTCCGTAAAAGTACTAAGTACAAGTACTTTTTTAAATTTAATTCCCGTGTTGCAGTACTCGGTACGCATAATTATTTTTACGATTATTAAATATAATTAGCGAACATTTTTAATATATATAGTTTATCCGAGGATCTTACAACGTAGATTGTGGAGTATTGTCACGATACATATATGTATGGGTTGGGTTTTGTTTTGGTCACGTCATGAGGCCGCGCGGGTTGTGTTTATTATATATATCCACACGAGGTACCTATGACTGTAAATAAACCACGAGATCGTTCGTGAAACTTATAAGACAAATGAATAGGAATCATAATACTGCTCCATTGTCTCGGGAACGCGCGTGTGTTTGGAATTGTGTTGGCTCCGAGTTTTTCGCAGTAGCGCTCGAGGTACAGAGACGCATGGCAGTAACTTCAGTTATGATGAAAAGATTTTGCTTACGGCTTGGTAAGAAGCCACCGCGATCGGAAGAATCGGGTCGTGAAGTTCAACAGTTAGCTGTCTGCGAGAAATCCAACGATGGAGTTTCTAGCGATGCACTACACCTTTATCAGAATTCACCAAAATTGGCAAGTAAGTCACGAAAATCTACGTAAAATAAAGACAAGCGGGCGACTGTTTTTTGGTTGAAGATGCTTTGTACGTGTATTCTTAGCCAAAAGCAACATTCTAATAGAATTTTGAATACTTTCCAGTTTGATAAAAATCTGAAAAAAAATTAACCGTTGTAAAGACGCACGCATTGATACGGTATACTGATTTTCCATAATAATAATGGCAAAAAATTATCGAAAAATAAAAAAATTGTTCAACATAAAATCAATGAATGTTTGTCTCTTATTTCCAATAGATTTGGTCATCTTTAAGAATTTCCATTACCGTTACTGAATTTGTTTATATTTTTTTAAATTTCCGTTTTTGAAATTTTTCCTGAATGAAGCCACTGTCCCAGGTCGTGGACATACTCCAAGGAGAAGAAAAAGTGCACTATGGGATATTATTACCGATTTTAATCACACTCAAGGGCAAGTTAGAAAAAATGAAGCAAGGTGTGTTTCGATACGGACGCTTATTAGCAAACTCTTGCATCAAAAGTATAGACACTCGGTTTGCTAATGTCTTATCTTTTGATGATCAAGCAAATCATGCTATCGCAGCAATGATCTCGCATCCGGGATTCAAGTTAAGATCGTTCGGAAGCGCCAAAAAGCTGTACGATCTCGACTTGAATCTTGCCGAAATGAAAACGATGTTTATAAAAACAGCCGTATCCTTCAGGGAAGTATCCAAGTCCGAGCCGAACGAGAAAAACTCGGGTTCTTTGGCATCGTTTTTACAAATTGAAAGCCTTGCTTCCGATCAAATTCATACCGACAGCGAGGACTACGATGATGAGTCGGAAAACATTGACATACGAGTACAAGTCCTATCGTTTTTGATAGACCGAAGAACGACGCTAGAAATGTTGAAAGACTATCCGATAGTAAATAATCGTACTATTTTGTACTGATTGTAGATATGGCGGGAAAATTCAAATCCCAAATTTCCAAATTTGAATTTTGTTTAAATTTCTGTATAACATTATTATATAACTTAAGCAAACGGATGGTCGCACGAACTTACATGCTGCAAAGTTCATAGCAAAATAATTATTATTGCATTGAGATTTTTTTAAACCTTTTATTGCGGAAAAACAAACAAATCTATTTTACAAATTAAATAATTTTTATATCGTTTTCTACGGTATTGATGTGAGCTTTGCACAAAACAAGTAATAAAGAAATTAATAATAACAGCGACTGTTATAAAAACAGATTTGGTATTACCATACTTTGTTAATATAGAAGACGTAGACCGTCACTACACAACTACAATACGTTATTATCATATATACATAAAAAAATTAAACTCGAGCACGAAAATATTATTGACGTGTCTATATCACACTTTCAGTAGAATTACTGAAACGACTAGTCTTAGGTTTTCACTTATTGATTTGTGACTTAGTCCGATTAAAAACGCAGTCTTTCGTGCTAATTTAACAGCTAATGACTGTGTAAAATTCTAGACTAGCACAGAATCGTGGCAGTTGCTAATCTTTATCGTTTAGCCGCAACTTATTTCGTCGTCACAGATGACCAGATCTTCAGGAACGCGTACTCTTTCAATTAGATGGTTCACGTCACTCGCTACGTTCTTTCCTTGGAAAGAAATACTCTCGCCGTATTTACTTCGAGGTTCTAATGATTGTAGGATTTCTTTCACTGGGAGATTTTCGTAACCGACTTCTTTGTTTTTGATAGCATCTTTAACAGATAAGATGGCAGCGCAGGTAGAGACGAAAAGCTTATTCCTTAAGTTGCTTTTTATGAGCGTTAATGCCGAAAACGCTCGCTCGGCCGCAGCAGATGAATGAGGCAAACTCAATACGTAGCGGACCACAATCATTAAATTTCCAAAAGTGTATCCACACGCATGATTCTTCGTTTGATCAGCGATTTTCCAGAAATCGATAACGTCGTGCTGATCGTAATCCTTCAACGAGACTGTTTCGGGGAGCAGTTGCCATTCCATATTAGCCAATTCGATGTCAACTTCCAAGTCCGGATACAAGTTGACGCACTCAGCAATCGACGAAATATCTCCCGAAAGAGCATTTTTTACAGTAAACTTAGATGCAAATTTCAAATGCGGACTGTCGAAATTAAATCTCTTCTTAATTTGCTTGCATAATTCTATATAAAAGTCAAGAACGTGGAGTCGGAAACTATGCAAATCATTTTTGTTGATTTCGCCTTCGTTATTCGTCTGCAGTAGAGCGTCAGCTTTGGCACCGACGGAGAGCTCTTCAAGTTGCTTAAAGTTTTTCGGATTGTCGACTGCGATCTTCTCGTATGAAATCGAATCGATGATGCTCTTCTTGACGAACGACTTCAGTATCAGCTTGTACAGTCCACTGACCTTCTCCAGAATCAGAGGCAGTTTCCGACGTTCGGACTGAAATTCGAGATTCAGTCGCGTGAGAAGTCCCGTGACATACGAAAGGAACAAAAAGTAAATTTTGTTGATTGGGTTTCTGAGAGCATTCAGGATAGCCGATGCGATCGGTAAATTATCCAGTAACGCTGCTTTTTGAAAAAACAACGTCAGCGAATTCCAGTGCTCCAGAATCCTAGTTATAACCTTCTGGAATAGTAGATAAAAAACATTATAAAATGTCCGTATCGTCTAAAGTTGTGTATACAAAATTAAATGCAACAATTAGATATTAATAGTAATTTATACATTGGTGAATACAGTGGATCAACTCACATGTAGAGACAACCATCTCGTTTGACTTGGATACAGCATCTTGTTCGGCGTTTCATCGACGAAAACTTGACATTCGTGCAACTCCTCTAGCCGTTTGCTGCTGTTGGAAAAATACGAGTAAATATCTCGAGCAAATTGTTCCACGGTATTTGGGATCTTGACGCAGGCGTGCGATGCGCACGGATGAAATAGATGGCAAGAGCAGCCTTGAACGACAATGTTTGGCGAAAGTTCTGCTAATTTCGTTCGAACGCTTGCTCTGTTGCCCATCATGACGTTCGCGTTATCTGACCCAAAGCCGATAATATTTCCATACGGAATCTGATGTTTATCGAGAATATGTTTGATACACGTGAATATCCTGTCAGCGGTGGCATTCTCAACTTCGAGTAAGTCCAGAAACCTATCCTTAGGTTCACCCATATCCCAAAGTCGTGAAATAACCACCAAACTCTTTTTTGTTGACACGTTCGTTGTCTCATCGACAATTAATGAGAATTTGGTCTGCATAAGTTTCTCTATAACGATTTGTTGAGCGTATGGTGCAAGTACACCGACGACAATCTGATTCGCTTTTTTTCTTTTAATTTTTACCGTCTTCGCCAAACTCGAATCTGGAAATGCTTTTTTGCAGAAGTCCGGAAGCGTATCCATCAATCGGAAAGGCAAGTTGTATTCACACAAATAGCAGACGAGCTTCCATTCGACTTCAGTGGTTAGAAGTTTCGACACTAGACGTTTCTTCATGTTTTCTGCTACTTTCTCCAGTCGCTGGGTCTGCACAATTGCTTGTAACTTTTGAATATGTTTCGTAGTTTTTTCGTGTCTACGCAAATGAAACGCATTGCCGGTTACGTTGATGTTGCAGATTGTACATGTTACTTCTTCCCCGTTTTTCCGGTCCACGGAAATTGTTCCGCCCACTCGTATCGGAACTTCTCTTTGTACGTTTTTTTTCGTTTGTTTGGCCGCTTTGCCACAGCTTCCGAAACAAACGTCGACGGATTTTTATTTTTGTCCACGTTTTTCTTTATTATTACAGATTCGTTATCCGCTTTACGACTTTCTGTTTCATTTTCGCTGCCGAAACTCATCGCTGTTGAATTATGCTGACTGTTACTGTTATTGTTAATTATGTTTTCATCCATCTCGAAGAAAATTAAGTCGTCTGCATGGAGATTCGTTATCCCTTCATTGTCGTCCAGAGTACACGCAGATGCAGTAGCCAATACTCGGATTTCACGACCAGCAATAACGCTGCTACATGACGGCTTTTGGCAGCTTGACTGTGTGTTTGTCGATGTGCCGGGGTTACCGTGTATGGATATGCCCGATATTTGTCGACTTGTCTCTGCGATAGACGTGGAAGGCACAGATTCGATGACGGCAATATCGTTTGTGTTATTCGTTGACTTGATAAAATATCTGTCAGAGAACGAAAAAACAATTGGAAAAAGTCTGAAGGTGCATTGAATAATAATAATAATTAACATGCTGTATTTATGAATCTGGGCTCTGTCATTCAACCGCGATCGTCGGTCGCAATATCTCACTTTAACAAATCAAAGGCGAGCAAATTTTCAATGCAATTTCAAGACAGCTTGGTAGCTTGGCAGCTTGGTGGCGTAAACAATAAAAGTAAGTTATTATTAATTAAAAATGTGCCCTCTCACGAGGAAATTAAATTTAACACACCGCATCTTGTAATCACATACTGTAGGCACCAGTTACGCCAATTGCACTTCGCGTTAACAAATGAATAATCTACTATTTTTATAACTTGTTCTTTGTAATGATTAAATATTTTGCATAATTGCTATTACTACATTACCTTTCAATTGAAGCCATTGCGACGTTTTTTTTTTTCGGTAAACCGTATAAAAAATAAAAAACATTTTTTTGCAAAAAATGTAAAAAATGTCGCCAAGTAGCTTAAATAGTTTTGTGAAAATAAAAAACTCGTAAAATAATCAAAAATCATATGAGCCAAGTGAAAATTAAAAAAAAACTTTGCTCGTCCTTACTTTCGATGCAACTACATTTATTTGTATTCTAAGGACTCGCCAAGTTTTTTTTTTATTTTCACTTGGCTCATATGATTTTTGATTATATTACGAGTTTTTTATTTTCACAAAACTATTTAAACTACTTGGCGACATTTTTTACATTTTTTGCAAAAAAAATGTTTTTTATTTCATTCTTTTTTTATTATTTATTATTTTATTATTATTTATTAAAAAAAAATATTTTATTACTTGATAACGTTAAGGGGGCTGAGTCACCTAAAAATTATTTATTTATTTTTTTTTTTTTAATTTTTTTTCTGAATGTATATACGGTGTACTACATACACACCAAATTTTAGATCGAAATTTAAAAAATTACCGAAGTTAGAAGCATTTTAGTAATATTAGAAATATTAGAAATAAATAATGCGTGAAAAAAAAAAAAATGCCGAAATGCAATACAAACAATGCCGGAATACCGCATCTCCGCACGTTTCTTTTTCTTCTAATAAGAAGAACAAGGAACATCGAGAAAGGAACATAAAAAAAACAATCGATGTCGAAACTGCGTTCGGTAGGTAACGATTTACCGACCAAAGGGTCGTTACGTCTAATCGATGCGACTCAGATTATCGCCGCTACCGCGCTTTGTTTTGAGTCTGCGATACACCGGCGTAATGTAGCAGTGATGATTTTTACTCGATTGTGTCAATCGGGTAAAAAACTGCGCTTGTAAACTCGGTGTAATTAGTTAATCGCCAGTGTTTACAGTTTTTCCGAATGAACGGAATATATTCTGTATTTTTGCCCCCAATAGTGCAAAAATGATTTTCACAGTGACAGTGTTGCAACGCGAAAAGTCTCGCAGAATTAACCTCCTTTTTAAACGTCACATTTGACGCAAGAGTATTTTTTTTATTTTTTAAACATTTTTTTTGCATTTACGAGATTTGTGAAATAAAAAAAAGAAAAAAAAAAAAAACCAAAAAAAAAATTCTAAGTTTTATGTGATAGAAAAAAAAGTGTACATTTTTGTGACAAAAAAAATATAAAAATAATTTTTTTTTATTGTGAATCACCCAAGTTGGTTATTTTCATTAATCTGTGAAATTCATTTTTTGACACTTATATTTTTCTTCGCTTGCCGCAGGTTTCAGAGAGAATGGGCCCACCAATTTTGGATTGCGACGGCTCATTTTCTTCGTAACAGTCAGTGTTACGGAACGAGTGCGGGGATTTTTCATGCGATCAAAAATGGATTTATCGCAAGCCATTATGTGAGTGGTTACGAGACAAAAAGTGGAAAAAGTGAATTTTTTGGTAGTTTTTAACTCATAGCTTCGCCAGCGAAGCTTCAAAAAAAAATCCCCGCACTCGTTCCGCAATAAACTCTCTAACGAAGGAAATAAGAGGTCGCAAGCAAAGATTGATGCTTTCGTTCAGTCCGAAAGCTGCGGCAAAGGAAAAATGTTTGACCATTGCCCATAACACTGGAATACACCGTAGGTCTCCAAAAAAATTTACAACGGTAGTCTAACATGTATATATTATGGAGGTAAAATGAAATTTTTCATTAAACTTATATATACTGGAAAAAAATTTTTTTACTTTTCGATTTTTTAGGTGACTCAGTCCCCTTAAGAATCCGCACGACACGATTTTTCTTGTATCACACGCACAATATTTATCAATTGAAATGACCTCTCGTCCGCGATTATTTGAACAATTTTATCAGATGAACGACCCATTTTGTTAACCGCACGAGAGGGTCCTTTTTTTTTTTTACTAATTTTCGCGAAAAAATGAAATTATAAATAACCTCTAATTAACCTTCTTTTCGATCACTCAGTGTGAGCGTACTATATACGGATCGCGATATGGATATTACTAGTTGCTGTATTCACGAACTGACACTTGGAAAATTGCAAACCGCTGATCGTTCGTTCTGCTTATATTATACCATTGTGTATGCACGGCACATGCATGGACGCACGAACGCAACACGGGCATCATGGGACATCGGACAAACAACTGACAGTCGAAAAAATCTCTGAAGAATAATTTTTATAATGAAAGTGAGGATTTTTCGGGCGATATGGCGATATCTCATCATTTCGCGCACCGATCGGGCTGTTTCCAGGCGCATTTTAAAGCTTGTATTCGATTTATATAATAAAAGTGTCTTCAGAATTTAGATCCGATGTCTCGTTTCCGAGAAAAAAAATGTCAAAGTTTAGGGGGCACGATATTGGCGTATAAGGACACGGTAGCGCACGACGCGCGCGGACTCACCGCGCGGACTTTTAACTTTTTAAACTACTTGGCGTCGAGACGCTACCGCGTCTCTTGATAAAAATACCGAATTGACGATATGTTTACATCTCGACTTGTGGAAATTCAACAGTTGAATGTTTACATTTCGAATCGTGCAAAACTCCTCGAGCAATTCGCGAAAACGCCAAAACGGAGTATTCTGGCATTAATGAGGAAAAAAAACTGTGTCCTTCTGCACCATCGATCGATATGATAGGTAGGTAGAATGAATATTCGGTGAACACTGAAACGGGAAAACGTACTAAAATGTACTGGAGGGATTGTGTACTAGACGCGTGGTACTAGATTTATCACGGTCGTGCCTTAGTACTAAATTCATAAGAATAGTACAAGATTCATACTTTAGTACTGCAAGGAACAACACTGCCACCACCGGCGGGCATTTCGTTGCGTTCGATTAATTTATGGACATACTCAAGAGCGTAGCTGTTCGAGTCTGTAATCATGCACAAGTACGATGGGTGTTAATTCGTTCAGCTTGGTTATTATAACATTTTCTTACTTACGCTTTAATTTGATGTATGTCGAAAAGTCGATTCCACCGATCAGCCATGGATTGTCGTCATTTTTTTGGAAATAGAAACTATAAAGTTTCTCGGATGTGTTGACTAAAAGATATATTTGAAATGAATACAATACACTCATGTTTTCTTTTTTGATATTTTTTTTTGTTGTCGATTGTCGTTCAAGCCGGGCAATTTACTAATTGGCAGCTAACCTCAAAGTTGGAGGTTAAACCTCGTATAAATGAAATAAAATAAACAATAATCGGAAAATATTAACAAATCTTACCTGCTGCGGTACATGTCGTCATTGCGGATGCCGATTTGCACCATAAAGGAATACAATAATTATGTGATGCCACGAGATACAAAAAGCCGGGAATCACGCGTTATCGAGCCCGTGAAAAGTATCGAAAGGAAGAACGTAAAGAAGGCGCTGAAACCCGGAAATGATCTGTATACATGTACCTCCAGTCGTAGCGACCAATCAAATTAAAGCGTCAGCTATTCCGCCAACGATGTAATTCGGAGAGCAGATACATCACAGACCACGCAGTAATTCGACTATTAACGAAATGTTAATTAATATTTATTATCAAATTTCCAAAATTTTACTGGATCGATCTCTTGATTAAAGAATCGATCCAAAGTATTCTTTTTCCTATAAAAATCGATTTAAAAAATCGATATTTGCTACAGAAACAATCGATGTCTCGAAGAATCGATCCTATACGCGGCATCCCTAGGTTGGATGCACCGATCGCGCGCTCGCTCTTAGGCGCCTCCGTCTCTCTCTCTACTTGCTCTACTAGCTTACTTCCTTACGGGCTGGACTACTAAAAATCTACTTGCCCGCGCCCTTTTTCGCGGCCTCTTATATGCTAGAAAGGGACTCAGAGGGTGAAGCAAATTCCTCCCTCATCTTTGCCTGGAGCGTCTACTCCCCTGATGAGTAACGTTGCTCCTCGTTATTCTCCTCTCGGCCTGTACGAAATTCTTGGATTTGCGGATTTCTCCTATTGTTAAACAGTTGTGGATTTATCCATTTTCCATTGAATTTCAGTTCTTTCTTATACCTAATTATTTGCCTGACTTATTTGTAAAACTTAATATTAATGATTCACAACTAACTATTTTATGTAACTAATATTTGATATTGTTAACGTATAGGAGAAGATATAATAATTGTTTACTGTTCGTAAACTTCTCTTATACGTATACGTATCCGTAAACCGATGGTAAGAGTCGAGAAATGTGTATTATTTTATCGGCAATAATTTTTATAGTATTATAATCATTCTAATGTTGGGTGTCAAAATATTATATGCCTGAAGGGTGAAATATATCTCGGCTCTTGTACAAATTATTTTATTATTTGCCAAAACGTTTCTCATAATATTCTGTTCCGTCGCGCACGGAACGCCTAAACTTTTATTTTATTATTTGATAGCTGCTTAACACTGCTAGCATTTAGATTAATCTTTTTACACCGGGGAAGTCCGTAGAAGTTCGAGGTTTTTGAAAAGAAAGCAATGAGCTGTAATTCTACGCATTTTTACCGTTTTAAATTCAAACATTTTTAATCCATCAATAAGCCGAGTCAGTCACGTCCGAGGGATTAGCGTAAGGGTACGCTTGGCATCGAAGGGTTCTTTTAGTGTTTTATGGTTTAATCTCTCGCGGCGACGAGAAATTGAGGTACGCGCTTCGGCTGCCCACTACACGCAGGTACGCAACACGGTACTTTCATGACTAAGGCAACGCGAGTAAAAAATCCCTTCCTAATTTTGTGCAGTCAATCATTTGCGAAAAACTAAGAAGCCACGAATTCTCGGACACACCCACTTTTCTTACTTGACTTTCCAACAAATTTTGGAAATCAGTTATCGATTAACATTCAGAGAGTACACATCAAGAAACCAACCAGCGCGGTTCTCTGCACTTCTCATACAGTTTTCAAGGTCTCGTAGACCATTCCTTAACTCACGGTACGTTCGTTATTACACGCGAAAGTTCCAACATTCATTGTAACAATACATTCAACCATTCAACTTGTGCAAATATTTGTGAATAAAATTAACGTTTTAGTTTATTTCGCGAGTGTTTCACCCTTAAATACGAACTACCTTCATCCCATTAATTTGTGGTGACAGGAGTCCGCGAAGCTCACGGTGTCGAGAAAACGCTTTCGGTATCGGCATTTACAACCCCGGTTGATTCGCAACGAATAAGTCGAATCGCACCGCGCGAGCGGACATTTTTTGGTCCTTCGAGCCGGATCTCGCAGATCCGGTCATACCTACCATCAGTGAATCGTCATTCACAAATTAAATTCAGTGAAGCTAAAGCTCGTACAGTAAATCGTGATTCGAAAATTGGGACAAAAGGCAAACTGAAGTGAGAAGTGTATCCAGAGCGATTCGGACACCGGCAGACTGCAACTCCAGGACGGGAACATCAGCACACCCTCCAGCATCGGAATTCAACGTCACAAGCGCCATCAACTTCTCAACAAGGGGTAAGCTCGTTACAAAACGTATTGCCAATCATCTCCCACTTCTTAAAATATCCAAATTCACTTCGAACTCGCGGAAAAATGGCTCTCGTCGGAAACGATTTGAAACGCAAGGAACATCTCGTTCGTAAACGCGCGGCTATCAAATCGAGGCTCACTAGCATCAAAAACTTCTTAGAAACTCAAGAAGCGTACCCGGATGTCCACGCGATAAAGGCAAACATGTCACGTCTCGAGACATTATTTTCGCCGTTGGGAGAATATACGCGCGAGTTGCAAGAGCTCGAACCCAACGGCAATCACGACATAGAGCAGGACACGATGGAAGACGATTACGCGTTGCTCTTAACTCGCTCTTACAAACTGCAAGATGAGGCAGCTCAAACGTCAGCAGCCGCGTCAAGCAATACCGCTGCCACACCGCGATCATCGCCAAATCCCTTCTCGTCAAATCACAAGACATTCACGCGTCTCCCCGAACAAGCACTTCCAAGGTTCAACGGAAGATATGAAAATTGGTTAAGCTTTCAAGACGACTTTCAATCGACAACCGGGCGGCGACCGGGTCTCTGAATGAGAGTTCCCCGGACTTCCCCGAGAGCCTGAATGGCTCGTCAAACAGTTCGAGAGAACAGACGAGGGGTACCGAAGCGCATGGACCCTTCTTAAAAAAATGTTCGAGGACAAGGGCAGGATTCGCGAACGTCACGTATCGGAGATTCTCAACATCCCCGTGATGGAAAGAGTATCGGCGCAAGACCTCAACGAGCTGATCAACACGCTCGAACTGCATAGCTCCGCGTTAAGGTCGCTCGCGGAAAACACGTACAGCACGCTTATGATGTGTATAGCGCTCTCCAAGGTCGACAAGGTCACTCGCAAGCAATGGAGAATGAGCCAAGGAGACGATGAACTAGCCACGTACGACAAGCTAATCGAATTTCTTCGACAAATCGTCATCTCCTCGGACGAGCCGCTCGTCACACCGAGGGACGACCGAGCAAACAGACAAGGCAAAGGTGGCAACGGCACGCAACAAAACCAAAACGGCAAGGGTTCAAAACAAATTCGAAGCTTCGTTACCGCGGCGGCGAACGAATGCGCGGGCTGCAAGGGTCAGCACTACCTATTCCAATGCGCGGAATTCAAGAAGCTTTCACCGAAGGAGCGATTCCAGACCGCATCTCGCGCTTCCGTGTGCATTAATTGTCTACGCTCTGGTCACAACACAAAGCAATGTGCATCGAACTTTAGCTGCAAGAGTTGTCACAAGAAGCATCACACTATATTGCATTTGACAGAGTCTTCGCCACCAACGTCCGAAACGAGCGAGAGCTCTCAGCCGAGAACCTCGCAGTCCTGACTAACAATACCGCGAGTTGCGTCGAAAGAATCGGAAGTTAAAAGCCTCGTAGTCAGCATACCATCGCGAGATTTGTTAGTAACAGCCAAAATCAACGTTTACAGTTCCTCGGGGAGACTTAGACCGTGTCGCGTCTTACTCGATACTTGTTCCAATACAAACTTCATGACGGAAAGATTTGCATCGCTTCTCAACTTGCCAAAAATAAAATTATCAATGAACGGAACTCGAACCGTTAGCAATCATCTCGTCACCGCGAAGCTACGATCTCGACTTTACAACTTCGAAAGGACGCTGAACTTCTTAACAATCGACAACATCACGGAAGTGTGCCGGATGAAAAAATCTCGCGAAATTCAATCGCGCTGCTACACAGTATTCAACTCGCGGATCCAGAATTCGATCGACCAGCAGAGGTCGATATGCTCATCGGTTCCGGGACAACATTATCCACCCTCTGCGTGGGTCAAATAAATCGCTCCGGGTGGGGACCAACTGTACACCTCCCGAGTATACACGAAGAGATCTGTACACAAAAGGTGTACACGAAATGACTGTACACGCGAAAAATCCACCCAAAAAACTGTACACCGCAAGCTGTATACCACGCATGTGAAAGTACACCGTGAAAGTTCGTAACGATAACCGTTTACCAAATAACTCTACACGCAAAAAGTTGACACCCAAATCAGTACACCGCGAAAAGTCGACACAAAAAAGCCTGCACCGAAAGATGTATACCGCGTCACTGTACACCGGGAAATTTATTTACGATAACTGTTTGTCAATCGCTAAAAGTCGACACAAGAAACTGTACGCGCCGAAAGGTCGACACATAAAATTGTACACGCCAAAAGGACGACACAAATAACTGTACACGCCGAAAGGGCGACGCAAAAAACTGTACACAACGAAAGGTTGACACAAAAAGGTGTACACGTCGAAAGGGCGACACAAAAAAGTGTACACGTCGAAAGGGCGACACAAAAAAGTGTACACAACGATGTGTCAGTACGAAAAACTGTATACGATGAATGATCCATCCAGACCGACGCTTTTGTCTTGGCCGTAGTGATTGTCGTTTGGTTTAATTTTATTGAAAATATCGACCGCCTCAATACTTACGGTACAGAAAATTTGTTGACAATATTTAATAATTTACAACAGAACTTAAAATAAACAGATCGGCAAGATTTTATTATCGTCTCCATAATTAATGTTTTTATTGAATGTACTGTGACGTGATTTTTTTGAA
The DNA here is from genome assembly GCA_934046635.1 of Buathra laborator. Taxonomy (NCBI): domain Eukaryota; kingdom Metazoa; phylum Arthropoda; class Insecta; order Hymenoptera; family Ichneumonidae; genus Buathra; species Buathra laborator. The sequence goes on along the minus strand of OW203893.1, from coordinate 7,877,360 downwards.
TCAGCGTCACAAAAACCAAAACAACCGTAACTCGCATAAAAATACCGATTTTTAATGCTGAAGTTTCGCGTTACTGCCTCTCCCAACGACTTAAGATACCGTCAAGCTCTCGGTAAGATATCGATCGAGATTTTTGCAGTCTACCTTTTATGTTTTTTTTTTGTAATTATTACGAATTGTTTCAATAACGTTCATTATTTCAGTTTAAATTCAAGTTTCAGATTTAGTTCAGTATTGCTCGCAGATTTAGTTTTATTCCAGTTTTAGTTCAGTTTTGGTCGGGATTCTCGAATTCGCTTGGTGGGACAAAGTTAGCAAATAAAAGGCCCAAGTGAAGGAGAGACTCGACGAAGTGTCTTGCAACTACGTTAAAGTCCGGTGCAAACCCGGCACCCTATAGAAAAGTGCAATGCGTTGAGATCAGGCGGAGGTATCGTTTGGTCCAGGCAAGGGTGGTGGAACCCCTTGCGCTGCGTTATAGTTGAGTAGAGCCTTGTATCTCACGCATTGACTAAGGGAAGCGATTGCGAAGATTCGTTCAAGTTACCGCGTTATAGTATCGGCTCTCGATTCGATAAGGTCATGAGATGGTTGAGAGGGCAGTAGTTATCGATCAAGATCCCGCAAATAATAACGATAATTCATTACGAATTTTCGTAGGCAAAGACAGTCGACGGAGAGCTGCCCTCGAGGCAACTCGGGTCTCTCTCGCGCTCCCGCTACCGTAGGCTTCGGCCTATTGTTCTCGCGCTCGAGCCATCGAGGCATCGTGTGATCGCTGTGTCTCGCTCGCGTTACCGTGGATCCCGCTATCGCTCTCGCTCTCGTGTTCGCGCGTTCGTTCGTCGATTCGTGTGTTTCGCGTGTGCTATCCTCGGTAGGATTCCGAAAGGAATCCTTTCCGAGTCGATAATTCGATAGATGCGTTACAATTAACGCTCTCGAGTTGAAGTGCATGTGTGTGAGTTCTCGTGGCATCGTCAGATGCAGTTCCCGGTCCTTTTTGGATAAATTACGCGCTTCGGTGAGTTTTTTTGATTTATCGAAGTTATCGCTCCCGTGTCGCGCCCGTCGTCGCTTTTCTCGCTTCGATCTCTCGATCAGCTGAGTACTCGCGATGCACGTGCGTGGGATCCCGTGGCTTCTTAGCCAAAATATTAATTTTCGCTCCCGACTAAAGTAACGTTGAGGTCTCGATCTCCGTTCCTTGTGTGCTATTCTATTGACCTCGGATCGCGACCCTTCTACCCCAACCCGCATCCTGAGCAACCGAGCATTTCCGCAACCGTTCGCTCTCGCGAATGCATCGACGTTAGTTCTCGTTCCGTTTTAGTTTCCGTTTTGTTGTGTCGTTCGTTTTGTTCCTGCGGAGGTCGTCGTTCCACCGACCTCCAGGTTAGTCCGGTTTGGTAATTCCGGCGAAACAAAGATTAACCCTGCGGAGGTTGCTGTTCCACCGGCCTCCAGTTTAGTCCGGTTGTTAATACCGGTGAAACAAAATTAACTGGCGCCCACCGGGACGCCGATGCATCCGCGAGGGTGGACGGCCGAAGGTGACGTAAGTTTTCGAGTTCGTGTTTTTTTTGAGTTTCGATATCGCTCATTTTTTTGAGTTTTGAGTTTTTTTGTAAAGTTAGTGTTGCGTTCTCGACATCAAGGAAAACCCGTCACAGTACATTACGAACGGGTCAAATCAATGCTCAATCCCAAGAAATCATTGAAAAATATAATACGACAAAAAAAAGTATAACCGTTGTAAATATCAAAAAACGACATTGAAGGTCTCTCGTGCAAGTAAATTATTAGCCATGTTGGATAAAATATACATAATGCATTTGGCGTATATAATCAGGATAAATGGTGTATTATTATGAACAAACACGACTGAAGGGTAGGACTGTTTGCAAAATGTCAAGACCAATCCAACCAACCAACAACCAATCAAATAAAATTTCCTAAATGTACGGTTAACTATGAAAACACGGTGTAAGCTATACATGCGTAACGTGCAGCTTAAGGAGGTTGGAGCGCTTGGTGTTCATTTCGCCTAAGTCTGACGAAATGGAGAGGGAAAATTGCAAACATTTCTCGGTAGTACAAAAATCTGAAAAAATACGTGCATATTGAAGGTAATGAAAATATTCATTTTGCATAATAATAATTGCAAAATGTTATTAACAAATTGATAAAAAAAAATTGTTCAACAAATTTATGGTAACTCAACTTTTTTTTTCATAAAAATTATTCGTTCATTTTTTTGAACACGTATGAATTTTTTCAGACTTTTATCTTTGGTTTGAATTTTTTCTTTTTCTACACATTTTCTCCATAAAAAAAAAATTCAAACCAAAGATAAAAATGTGAAAAAATTCATAGGTATTCAGAAAAATGAACGAATCATTTTCATTAAAAAAAAAGTTGATTTACCGTAAATTTGTTAAATTTTTTTTTTTTCATTAGTTTGCTAATAACATTTTGCAATTATTATTATGTAAAATTACTCTTTTCAGCACCTTTAATATGCATGCATTTTTTCAGATTTTTATACTATCGAGAACTGTTTGCAATTTCCTCTCCATTTCGTCGAATGTAGGCGAAATGAAAACCACGCGCTCCAACTACCTTAAGTAAACAAGTTAATGACAGAAATTGAATACAGCGGAAGAGCAATTCCAACAACAGCTAACGATTGATATACCGCTATTGGATACGCATGCGATATGTTTTTTTAAATATTTTACAAATAAATTCGTATAGCGTTTATGTACGCTCGACGGCATACTGGGCAACCCAAAAGGGGTATCGGTTCGTCGTCTTGTATAGCTTCAAGAACTCTTTGTTCGTGCATCTCCTCGTATGTCACAAGACAAGCTCCGCATGTTGCTACGTGGCCGCAAGGAATGAAAGCCACTGTCGGTGCTGTGGTCATACATATTCGACATACAAATTGTGCCTCAGTGGGATTTGCAAGGGGCAATGTCCTATTTTCAGCGATATTTTGATTACTCGCTGATTCGTGATTCTCGACTTGCATTACAGCGTTAATTTGAAGACGAGGATTGTCGATCATATCGGCATTTTGAACTGTCGCGAGATTCGCTAGACCGACTTGCTCATCTGCGATCGCTTGCGGCTCGAGAATATCGACTTGACCAGGATTCTCGTTTCAAGCGAGATTTTCTTGATCGAAGCGAACATGAATCGCGCGGGGTTCAAGAGGGCCCGGCTCGAGATCTTCCGCTCTGTCAAGGCCCTCGCGACGAATTTCAAGAAAATTTCGCGCATTGGGGCGGATTTCATCGGGATCCAATGGCGGTAGTTGCACAATATCGTCTAGAATAATCGTGAAAAAGTACTAAATTAAATGAGCATAAAAGTCTCGTACAAATATGTTTTTTTCATGAAATAGAAAACGAAGTTTTCTCACACGAAAAAAAACAAACGCTCGGTAAAAATCTTATTTGCGATCGTCGCATAAATTATATAAACAAACGTTAAGGTATGACCGAATTACCATCACTTTCTGACGACGTCAAGTCATTCGCTAACGGTCATTGCAAGTCGAGACGCTGATAAGGCGTAGTTGCCGCTCGTAGACACTCTTCTACGCCGTATCTGTTAACAACATTACATACCCTTGATATCCAGACCGCAAAAATGCACTCTCTTACGCGTTTTCGCCGGAGGTGCGCATTGAAACTAGAAATCACCTTCCCGTCCTTAAGAGCCGTTGAATATCCGAGAGATGGTCATCGACCTTGACCCACGCTTTATGACTTGGTCTTTTCCCTGCTCGACCCGTCGTTCTCCATCGCCGCATCTTAATTAATTCATCGAGTATCGTCTCGTTCAATTTTTCTACAAAACATATCACCGTTAACGCCTCAGTGTTCGATGCATATCCGCGATTGTTCACTGCAGTGATTTGTTATAGCAATGAAAATATTGTACAATGCGTGTTTCTTTCATTGAGACCCTCCAGGCACTCCACTTGAAGGTACTAAACGTCATGAAACTAAATAATTTGGTGATATTTCCAACGAAACTTTTTTATTTTCACATTTTATTACGTTTCGTAAGGTCGACCAAATTAAACCCGTATTACGTAATAAACCGTATTTATAACGACATAGCGTTTTAAATGATGCTGGCAATGATCCGAGTGCGTGCAGGATTGGAAAAAAAAAGAACAAAAGACGGTACCCAAGAAAACCCAAATTCTTGGGTGGGCTCCTCCCAGTTTCGTTGCCGAATGTCGATTGAACGATTCGGCAACATTATTTGTTCGTATCGGTGTTCCGTACACCGATGCTACATTGGCAAGCGGCACCCATTGCTGACGAAGATAATGCGTGAAGGCGTTTAGCGATTCCAGCTGCCCAACGGCCTGCGGATCGGCCAGAGCTGTGATGACTTGACAGCCTTCAGCGAACCTATCCGTTGGCAACAGAGGAAGACCCCACGAAAGATATAAAATTTCTTTAGGAGGGTTTACCATCCTTAGCGATTTCCATTTTCGGTATGCAGCCTAAATAGAAAAAAGTCCATAATAAAGCCTATCAACTTTAAATATTGTTGATTGCCGAGCGTTATATAAATAAATAAACATTGCGATAATTTAAAAAAAACTTCTCTTATTGACGAGCACGTATGATTATGTGTATAAGTTTTCTATGCGCAGACTAAATATTCATTAAAATACGGAACTGAATTATCCTGTTTCTAATCGGGGTTTCTGCTGCGGCCATTATTTTAAATTCTACCTTCGCTGTTTTTTTGGTTTAAATTCTCTGTTTTTAGGGAATTTTTAATTGACGAAACGATACAATCAATTACTGACGCACTTTAGCGCTGTGAAATGAGCGAAGCAATTGTTGTTGTTAACCTCGACTAGCTGCACGATCTGAGCAACCATGGTGCCATTAGGTTTTTAAACAAAGACAATAGTCCACTGAAGAGAATATAAATGTATAACGTAGTTACTGTAAAACTTACACGACAAAAATGGAACCAGCATCCTCGGATTCTGATACTCGGAAAGTTGTATCGGAGACTTGCTACTGCGGCTTGTTCAAAATCGGTCCACACTGCCCGCAAGTTTTGGCGAAGCTCTGGACAAAGTTGCATAATATGCTGCCATATTGCATTATACAAATTGATCGTCCGGCGCTCACACAATACAAAAACTGCCGCGTATCCCTATAACGATTTATGTGCATTATTATTTTACTCATATATGCGTGTAGTCGCGCTGTGGCCTAAGTATAGAAAAAAATGAATGCGACGGGGAATTAGAAGCGAATGGAGATGTAGTACAAAAGAGATTAAATGACCGAAAAAATTATCGCTAACCGTATCGGCCTCCCGAATAAAAATGATCCAGAGTTGGGCGGCTTTTGGATTTTGTGGAATAACCTGGGTGAATATTAATGGAAATTCCCGAATCATATTCTCATCATTGTATTTTCAATAATTACGTTTCCTGCAGTCAGTACTTATAACACTGGAATGTGTCGAACTACAGACCTTTTATGAGACAAGAGGAGGTGAAACCCTATCGAATGCAAGAGAGATAGCGTGATCGGTGCTTACGGCGGAGCGAGAGAGAGGCACTCGGTAACGTGTTTCACCTCCTCTTAACAGAAAAAGTCAAATGTATTTCTTTCGACTCGATCGAGAACCATGATTTGAACAAATCTGCTAGCTTACCAAAAACGTTCCATCAATATGTAACCAGCGAGCGTGATTAAGAAATTCGAGCATTTCGCGGCTAGCGAATATAAGTGCCGACGAGTCACCGGCGGTTACTTTGCCCTGATATATATCGCGGATTAACGCATAATTATCGAGAACGTCACCCAATTCCGCGATAGTCGCTGGAACTGGAGGGTGTACGCCTTTCCGTACCCGCTTTATGAGGCTGATCATTGCCGGTACCGAGCACCGTTCCCCTGCACATCCATGTGAAAAACATGTATTTCTCAATTTTTTCTCAAGCAATCGACAATCGGCAATCGACAATTCTAATGAAAAAATATCTATACATACTGTCGGCAAGCTTGACGAAGCACTTCATTTGGGTCTAGCATTGGGTTCTTTGCTAGAGTTTTAACCACTTGACGAAATGAGCAATCATCTTTCAAATGTCGATCTACGGGGTGGTTGTGCGTGCCGTTTTTTGTAAGGATGCCTTGTTCGCACACGTAAATTGAGGCGTCGCACTGACTTCCTGCCGAACGCGTCGCACACCGAAAATATTTATACGGACAATTCTTGTAACGAGCATCAAGATGATGCTTGATTGGAGGAGCCAGGCCGCTGGCCTGGAAGTTTCTCCATCTATGCAGGAAGTGAGCAAGCGAATGTGGACTCTTCGATATATGTATGAGACCATTTTTTTTCTCAAATTTTATAGCAACTTTTTTTTTATACAGCTTTTTTCACAAATAAAAAAATGATTTTCTGTGTTATTTTTTTACAAATTTTATGTCAGAATTCTTGAAAACATTTTCTCTATTTTTAACGAATTATTTGTTTGCTCGTGATCATGAATCAAATGGGCTTTTCACAGCGATTAAATACAATGCGTATAAGTTTTAACTGTTCGTCGTGAATTTCCAAATCACTGACAATAAATTAATCAATAAAGATAGTACGTACCCCATGTAACAGTTTCGTCGATCCTTACTGTCTTTTTCTCGTTGGTTATTACGACCGTTCAAAATGTCAATAGCTCTCCAGCGTGTGAAACAAATGAGAAAATCAGATGAACTTGTAATTTTCGCAGCTGCGAGAAAAAGCGCGCTTGCCTTAAACTGTTGATAAGTTCATTCCGCAGACTATTCGTATCACTTCATTGTGTTCTGTCGTCCTCCAATCTTATTTTTCGATGACGAATTTCTTATGAGCTCAAAAGATTTTTCTCTAGATATTCAATTTCATTGAATCTGAATAGAAGTGTACTTAAATAAATGCTGTTTTTGTAACTAGTATTATAAAAAATCATTATGAGACGTCGTTACATCCCCTTCATTCGTTACATGCGTTTCCATATCCGGGACGGGAAGAAAAAAATTCCAACTAATATAAAAGAGCTATTTCACATAGAACTTTTTCAGCACGAAGTTGTAAAATGGAAAGTTACATATTGTTGTCGAAATTTGGACTTGGAAGCGATGCACTACATTCCTAATAATAGAGAAAAGCGGACAGTTTTCGGACACGTATGTAAAGTTGTTAAGAAGGTAATCAAGTTTGATCGGATCGTCGGCAGTGCTTACGAAAACTCCAGGTACAATTTGAACAAGTGGATTCAATTGTGGCACACATTAAAAACGGTCACTAAATACTTTAATCATACGAGCACACTATACGCGGTATGCGTCATATGGAGTCTATGGTGGAACACGAAAAAAACGCGTTAGATAATTAAAAATTCTCGTTAAAAAATATTCGATAATCATATTGTTCGTGAGCCATACAGGAACATCAAAATCGATGTTAAAAAACAAATTACTATGTGAAATAATGGCCAAAACAAAAGCGTCGGTCTGGATCATTCATCGTATACAGTTTTTCGTACTGACATATCGTTGTGTACAATTTTATGTGTCGACCTTTCGGCGTGTACAGTTTCTTGTGTCGACTTTTAGCGATCGACAAACAGTTATCGTAAATAAATTTCCCGGTGTACAGTGACGCGGTGTACATCTTTCGGTGCAGGCTTTTTTGTGTCGACTTTTCGCGGTGTACTGATTTGGGTGTCAACTTTTCGCGTGTAGAGTTATTTGGTAAACGGTTATCGTTACGAACTTTCACGGTGTACACATGTGTGGTATACAGCTTGCGGTGTACAGTTTTTTGGGTGGATTTTTCGCGTGTACAGTCATTTCGTGTACACCTTTTGTGTACAGATCTCTTCGTGTATACTCGGGAGGTGTACAGTCGGTCCCCACCCAATCTCTCCGCGGCCAACGGTCCAGATCTATATCTGCAAAAGACGCGGTTGGGATGGATCATCGGTGGTGCAATCCCTATGGATGGCTTGTCGCCTTACAACCGACAATGCCACGCAACCACCATCGAAAACATCATGAAACGCTTCTGGGAAATCGAGGAAATTGACGCCAGCCGTCACAGCTCACCAGAAGAAAGAAGCTGCGAAGATCACTTCAAGGAAACGGTGGGTCGAGACAACGAGGGTCGTTACATCGTTGCACTCCCGTTTAACAACAAAAAGGATCAACTCGGAGAAACACGATCGGTGGACACAAGGCGTCTCCTCGGACTCGAACGAAAATTGCAAAACAATCACGAGCTCAAGTCACAATACGAAGCTGTACTCGAGGAATATTTGGAATTGGGGCACATGTCCAAGGTCCAGGACGAGTCCGCTACGGGGGGAGGCTTCTATCTTCCTCACCATGCAGTGATAAAGGACAGCAGCCTCACCACCAAGGTTAGGGTTGTATTTGACGGATCAGTCAAGTCCAGCACTGGCTTATCTCTCAACGATACGCTCATGGTCGGACCCACCATCCAGGACGACATCTTCTCACTCCTGTTGAGATTTCGTGATCATCAGTACGTTCTCACAGGAGACATCGAAAAAATGTACCGTCAATTCACGATTCGCAAGGAAGACCGAAGATATCAACGGATTCTGTGGCGCGACGCCAGTGGCTCGATAGCCACGTACGAATTGAATACGGTGACTTTCGGATTGTCTCCCGCGCCATTCCTACCTACGCGATGCCTTCATCAATTGGCCGACGACGAGATGGCCGACTATCCAAGGGCCGCAAAGGTAATAAAACGCGATCTCTACATCGATAAGGCATTGACACTTCGTGACGAAATTAACGAGCTGCTACAACGAGGCTGCTTGAACCTTCGACAATGGGCGTCGAACGAGCCGCGACTTCTTCAAGGCTTACCGTCCGCAAGCATTAATCTTAAATTGCAGTCGCGACAGGATCAAACAGTCAAGACGCTCGGCGTACACTGAAATTCCGAGCTCGACGCTATTGTTTACACGGTCAGCCCAGTTGCGCAAGATGTTCGTGTCACAAAACGTACCATTCTCTCACGATGCATCGTAGTTTGCTTCCGTTGCTTCCAATGCCTCGATCGACTGCAAGGCTTCCGCGGAGAGAGCGCTTTTTAAATATTGCATTTTTTGCACTTTCGAAAGATCCTCCCTGGTGTGTATTACCGATGTAAATGTGTCTCGAAATTGCATCCATTGATTATAATTTCCGTAAAATTTCGGTAACTCAAGCAGTGGGAGTCTTACGTTACATTTTCGTGTCGCGTCGTTTGCCGCATTATTTGCGTACAATGGTTGCGCCCGAGGTTCAGGCGGCCTTGCTTCTCTGACTAATCGTTGCGCTTTCGTGATTGCTTCGAAGTATACATCGTCAAATGTTCTGCACTCGGTTAAAAACTCCTCCTCCAATGCCTGCATCTCGGCGGCTGTCGGAGGTTGTTGCTGTGCTTCTTGAGCGTCGCGTTTTAATATTTCTATCAGCTCTTGAATTTCTTCGAAGTTGTGACATAATTCTTCTTTTTTGTGAATTCGAGCAGGAAGCTGCTCGACTTGTTCGGCAGTACATTGTGATACGTGACCGAAAAACATTGTCATTTGTCCCTTTATCGTACCTCGTTTACCGATTAGCTTTTTTAACTCAGCCATTTTGAGGAAAGGGATTCGGGGAAAATAATAGAGGAAGGCGATTCACCACTAACCTGTTTGGCTGCTGGCGTGCCGCTGGCTCTCTCTCGACGTTCGTCTCAGTTCGTTGATTCTGCGATGAATCTACGATGAATCTGAGATGAATCTGCGATGATTCTGCGATGAATTTTACGATGAATTCTACGATGGATTCTACGCTGATTGTAAATTCTCTTCGTTTTCTCGTTGAAATTTGTTTCGATTCGAAATATTTATTTTATTTCGATAAATCGGGTTTGAAGATCGTTTTTTTTTTTTATAATTTCGAAACGTTCACGCACGGATCTTCTAAACTCGCGTCCGTTTTATAGATCAACGAAGATTTACGTCGCACCTCGTTATTTCTGACTTTAATATAGTCGCGTGCTTTGTTCCATGAACACCGCGAATTTCATGAAATTCTGTCGAGGTTGTAAATCTCGAGTACGTTGACTTACGACGATGGTCAGTGGACCGTTACACTCCAAATTAATGTAATGCAACCGTTTCTTTTTGTTAATGAATGGAGATTGAAGATGGATTTAGTGATTTTTTAATATATATAAACAGAAATATACAAATTGCAAAAAATAACAAAGTTGTCAGTTGCGACTGACTGCTCGGTGTTTTTAATGAATATATTCGACAATCGTGTACGACTGTGAATATTTGGTTTCTCAGTAGAACCGTCGCGGTGGAAGTTTGTGTTCTGACTAACTTTTTAGAGACGCGTCGAAGCGTCGTTTCTTTCCAAAAATTGAGATGCCCTCGCTGGTCGATCGTTTGGGGGTACAAAATAATGAAACACGACTGCTGATTGGTAGATTCGTCTAAGCGTTCATCCTTCTAGTTGTAGTACCGTTGCGAAGGTTTACGCGGTGTTTTTCCCTTGACGCGGAAAAACCAAATTACTTTATGGCCCGCTCGACGATGCGAGCGGAGCAATAAAACATTTGGCGCTCAGCTGCGGCGCAAGTGCCCGCATGTACCTTTTAACGGATTAGACTTAGGCATTCTTTTGATTTTACTTTTGTGAAAAAATACAATCGACCAACGAAGCTATGAATTTTAGCTACAGCGTCTCACGCGACGCTCCATGCTTGCTGCTGCGTTCGTCGCTCGTCCTTACGCGCGAGACGCCTAGTCCCTTGTTCGACGGTGCGCGCTCGATCGCGACCGTTCGGTGGTACACGCGCGCCCGACGCCTTGTTGTTATTCTTTCGTTCGACGCTTCGCGCTCGACCGTATACGCTCACCGGTATGTTACGTCCGGTGCCTTCTGTTGTTCAGCTTCTCGCTGATTGGTGGACGAGAAGTCCGCGATGTCGTCGGTGATTCGCGCTATAAAATAATTATGAAAATAGTTCGATGGAACCGGGAACTTTGAAATAAAGTTACACGATGGGATTCACTGTTCACTATGAATTTAATCAAGAATTTTAAAACGTTAGTCGAACAACATAAAGACACAATACAAACACAAAGATAAGAACAAAAATAAACATTAAAAGGTTTCGCGACTGGTCTCTCAGCGAACGTAGATCACGAACCGCAGTAGGTGCACTGAGAAAAAAAATTGGTTAATTTAAAAAAAAAAAGTTTGGCCCAACTAAATCCGGCGTACACGGACGTTCAAACAAATTGCACGATAACAACCACTAAATATTGTGTTCGTTTACATGCGTGATCATTTTTCAAAACTGACTAAATTTAAGGTCATTTCAATCAAACAGGACTGACATCAACAGAAAATACATTTCGTTCAGTAATATATTCATTTATTTTAAGCGCTATCTAATCAGACCGTCTGTAGAAATAGTAAATGAAACCAAAAAAATTTGGGATCCAAAAGAGGGACGCGTCACAATGATTCAACGTACGGCTAACCGAACGGTGTGACGCTATCGGTCAAATTGAAGGGTAATTCGTAGCAAAACAAAATTATATTTCAACGAACTTTTCTTGTTTTGGATGAACCTCATTTACTTAAAATAATGACGAAATATACAATTCATTCGTATGCTAATTTGTGTACGCTGAATCAATATATTGTTATAATAAAAAACCGCGCTATTCATGTACTGAAAGAATTTGGTCGGATCTCAGATATTCGCTGTTGGTGGAAAAACATACGATATTAACACATTGGAATTCATTTTTAACAGAACAGATTAAATAATTCACGTAAATAGATTGTTAGTGAATTTAACGCGAGGCTGTTTCGCGATATCCAATTAATCTTACAATTCGACTGTACAATTATTTCGAAAATATCATTGTTAGGTCGACGAGACATAATATTTTTTCATCGAATCTGTATATTTTGTCTATAGAACTGAAGATTTTTGTAAAATTGTCACTGATGTAGTTATACCAAAAAAATAGTTTGATTAAAATATCTTTATAATTTTCCATATAACATGTTCAATTTGTTGGGGAACATATAATATGCGCGCTGCCAAATAAATAATCGATGAAGTAAACGCGGCTATTGAATGGCGATACCAAATTATTTTGTTACTTCAAATCTCACAATAATTTCAAGAATACCTCAATTAGCGTGCTGTCGTCAAATTTATTTGAATTCGATATGAATATTTTTTCGACAGAACTGTATAATTTTTCAAAGTTATCGGTGATGCAGGTATGTTGAACAATAGTTTGCTTGATTCAATTCATTTACATTTTATCGAAAGTATATATATTGGAAGTTAGCAGAATACACTGCATGTGAATTTCTGTTATATCTATATTGTGTTCTGATAACCAGTTGGTAATAATTGTTCCGTGACAAGCCATACAGATGACTCTCACATGCAGTAAATTAAATACTGTCAGGTGATTGTCAACGGCATTTTTCGTCCAAGAGCTTTATTACTACTGTATTAACAGTTGACAATAAACTCGCGCAGCGACCACGAAGAGTTGAGTCAGATCACTACAGTTTCTACGATTTCAGATTCAAACCGTAAATAGGTGGGTAACTCATTAAATATAATCACGTAGCTTACTAGGATACTGAGACTATAAAAGGTGCATGCAATAACTTCGAAATTCCGATGTTTAAGAACAGTTTATAATACTATGTTTATTCAATAATTTCCAATATTAAGTAACAAAGTTGTAAAATATATATACATATGTATCTTATTATTATAATATCACGCTTCTTAGGACAACGAATTGGCCATCATAGAATTTTTCTTAACGATCGACCCCTGAACGTTACCGCTATATCGACGGTACATAAAGTTTACCATTCGCCATTCGATGTAAATTGCGAGGGGAATGATACATAATTTCTTTGAGGTCAATAAATCCCCACGCTTGCGTCTTGGTGACTTCGAAGGCGTGAACATGCCGAGAAAGACACAACGTGTGCAATTTTGTGTACAAAAACGATATCGTCTGCGATTCTCGAATTGTTATATATTTTACTTTCCCAAAAGAGTAATCAACGTTATTCGAGTCGATTACTATAACCATTCCTGTACGATAAAATGTACCATTTACCTGGACCCAAGATGTACATACAGTGTCATCGGCAATGTGCTGAGGAATAACATTGTGCAATTTGTGGAGCGAAACGAGATCAGTTAATTTTTCATCTAGTACGGGACCGGAGTTTAAACGAATTGAAAATCCATCTTGGCTGAGAAATCTGTATGACTGAGCTGATGTTTTAGAGCTAATTTTAACGCCGGATTTCTACGAGATGTTACCACTTTGACGGTTTGTTTCAACTGCTTATGCTTTGCTTCAAAGCGGATACACGAAAAATGTTTCAGCGGGCCAAGCATCGCCATCAATCGCGGGTAATGTACAAGCAAATGATGCTTGGGTTTCAAAGTCTCTGAAAATAATTCCAGGTACTGAGACGTGTCTCATAGGCAGCCCACTATAAGTAAGTGTAGAGAGTATAGCGCGAGAGCCCGCGTGGGCTCCGACTCCCCCAAAGGTATAGTACGCGCCGGCAGTCGGCAAGGCGGCCGCTAGATACCGCATTTTTCTCGCGAACGGATAAGCGACGGCGCGCGCGTAAAAGGGCGAGCGCGAGTCGAATCGTGACCCCAGTTCTACCAAGAACACAGGTACTATTCCTTTTTTGATACCTCCGGGTCCCCAGAGCCTTCGGCGACGTTGGCTCCAGGTGTACTCAAATTCCCGAACCAGGGTGCACACATCTTTGGTGACGAAGTAGTGGGCATTCCTGTAACCAGTCACCGCTAGTAGGGTCGCGAGTAGGTAGGTAACCCGAAAGGGAGGGAGCCGGAAGCGAGTCGCGGATCGACCAAGTGGTGACACGGTTGGTTCACGATCTCGTGGAAGCCGAACTCTCCGACGAGGGCCCTGCGCTACGGGTATCGGAAAATCGTTGTCGACAGGTTCGCACGATATTCCTGTGGGATACTCCGTAGGCACGGCAGAATAGAAACGCAATTAAAATTCATTTTTTTAATAATAGTTTACTCCCAAACTTAAACAAAGATTTAAATCATACAAATTGTAAAACTCGTTGTATCTCGTATCGAGTTTCGACTCGCTACGCGCAAAGGTACTGCAACGAAAGGAAGATGGTAGAATAAAACGGGGAAAATCTGAAGAAGATAAAAATTTTCACGATTTACCGACATTGGGTCGCTAAATCGTTCTTCTATCTTTCTTTTTGGGTACAAATCGTGACTCAAAGAATAGATTCAATAAAATTAGTATAGTTCGATTCGTAAAAGCAGAATTGCGCACAACTCGTAACATTTTTCGTCTTTTCAGCGCCATCCGCGTATAAGGCAACGAACAAATGTTATCTTGTACTAAAATTGATAATTACAGCTCGCCGAGAACTCGAGTGTGTTTCGTAGAATAAGTAAAGACCGATGAAAAAGGTAAGCGTTGATACTGCAGATTCCGATGTATCACATTGTCTATTGGAATATGTTTTAATAAAAAGAACAATATCACCGAATCGACAACGTCTAACGATTATTTGCTCGCCCCGAACCCCTAACGTGAGCCTTCGAACCGTGTGCGTGGCAACGGCCAAAAAGGTGAACGTTACAGTACAAAGAATGATGTTCAGATATCAAAGATCCCAACAATTCTGTCGTCTGTACGGTGATCGCCGAGGACAATAGGATATCTATTATTTCGCGCAAACTAAGGTAGAGCTCCCATTTTTATCATCCAAAGGAACAAGATCGCCAACGAGCAAACCCAAATTTGAAACTAAAAATTTCATCTCGGACGCCGAAAGGATTAAATTCTGCGTCTTGAGAAACGCACCGGAAATAGATGGAGCAACATTCTTGCCGACGCTCGAACCATAATCAAAAAACAGTATCCGAGAATTTAACATCTCCAATGAAAAGAACTTCTCGACATCGATATGTTTGGTCAACATTTTTGCCAAGTCGTAACGACACACGCCCTCGAATATATCATGCATGATATCCAAACACACATTTTCCGTGACATGATAACTTGGTATCTCGTTGAAAACGCATTGTTCTTTTATCCCATTGCAGCAGTTAGCCGAGTCTGCACTATAATTTTCTACTGTACGTAAAATCAGTGTATTTTCTTTTAATTGATGTTGATCTACGGATTTGTCGGCCAAACAAACTCGACACCAATGCAGTGAATTGAAGCTCGCTGTGTATCCGCAGATTTCGTGCACGCCTAGATTATCGCCAACTATTGAGAGTAATGCGAAATATACTCGTTGTTCCCTGCCGATTACATTAATGACTGTTACGTCCAGAAAAAGAATTCGGCACTGAAGTGGCTGGAGCGGGAATCGAACCCGCGTCCCTACGCTTTCCGGGCGAGTGCTCTTACCACTAAGCTACCCAGCGCCAGCGCGAATGCAATTTCTAGTCGTCAACATATACCAACGTGAGGCCCAGACGTAACACCTCCCCCCCTAATGAATCTGCGAGCTGCCGCGAGCTATATGCGTCTCAGAGGTCCGAGGGACTTGTCCAACTGTCGGCTCAGCGGTAATTTTTACTTGTTCGCGGGCGGTTCAGAGGTATCACTTTTAACCTAAACCGGCGGCGACTCAGAGGTTTTATTACTTGTCCGTCACAGTGGCTCAGAGGTTTGGGACTTGTACGCATTGCAAATTCACCGGAGGAGGGCGCTGCCGTCGTATCCCACTTCTGACACCAGTTTTGTTACGTCCAGAAAAAGAATTCGGCACTGAAGTGGCTGGAGCGGGAATCGAACCCGCGTCCCTACGCTTTCCGGGCGAGTGCTCTTACCACTAAGCTACCCAGCGCCAGCGCGAATGCAATTTCTAGTCGTCAACACATACGAACGTGAGGCCCAGACGTAACAATGACTATGCCGTTTTTTTCCAAGTCGATAATTTGATCTATTAAATTGGTGAACGTTCTTCTATTTCCCTCAGCTTTGTGATCTTTGGAATTGTGCAGTTGAGCAAGAAGGATATTTTCTAGCATACTGTAATATTCGTATGGTAGACAAGCAGTTGAAAAATAAACTGCTCCTAATTTGTCAAGATTTTTATGAGATCCGAGCGGGTTGTTTATTTCAAAATCATCAAAGTATAATATGAGCGGCAATACTAGTTTCCCTTCAAATTTGCGTTCGATCTCGGTCCATAATTTTCCTTGCACGGCTGAAATGATCGCCGGAGTACGTTTGCAACGCTCGTAATGTGACACGATGGAAGAAAAAACGTTCGGCAATTCGAGAAATTTTTTCAATACGTCTTTCATGGATATCACCTGAATCACGACATCCGACAAAACTACTGTGCGTTCACTGGCGCTAGATCGAGATTGAAGTGATGCATTTATTGCTATCGATTTCGGTTTTATCAAGACTTTCATGTCTTCGAGACGCTTCAGATTTTGGTGCTCCGTTTCGAAGTTATCGAAAGCTTGTTGCGCAATATCGAACATTATATTTAAGTCTGAAGGGTCTGTGCACTCCGAACAATTATATTTTTGTCTTAACATGGAAATAATAGTCGAACTATATAATTTATTCAAATTTTCGACCAATTCTTGCACAAAACGTCTCGGTAAACTCGAGTCAGCATATAACTTCGAAATTAACGATGTGGCGCCCTCATCGACTGCAGTTGCAAAGTGTCTAACACTCGGACAAGGTAGAACGATCGCGCGAGAACTTTGAGTCTCGGTAACATTATTGTGAGCATTTGAGATCGCTGGATGATCACAACTACTCGAGTCTTCGGTAAGTGCTGGTCTTTTCGCGGAGTCGATATTTATTGAAGGCACCACGTGTTGTGTAGTAAAATGTCTATTCAATGCATAAATATTGTTGAAACTTCGCGAACAGCCTGTGTGACGACACTCACACGTTGACTTCATTAACGTCTTGTGCAGTACCTTAATGTGACTCATAAAAAAAGAGTTTGAAGGGAATGTTTCGTTGCAAAATGGACACGGGTACATGACGTTAGTGTTTTTCCAATACTATATAATAAGTAAACAAAATATAAACGTGTTTAACGAGAATCAGTCATCGTCATTGACTATGAAACGAGAAAACCACTGCTGTGATAAAATGAATGAATAAACAAAACTTTAATGTGTTTCACGAGAACGTATTCGATCACGTCAAGGAGATCGAAGAGAGCTGGGCATCGTCTTTAAAAACGCATGTACCGTCACGACAATTGCGATATAAAAAATTGCCAAATACGATAAAATAAATAATTGAACAAAACTTAAATGAGATTCTCGAAAACTTACTGTCCACGTTAACGAGTCTGAATGCAGCTTGTTATCGACTAGCAAAACGAAAACTCGGCGAATACACTAAAATGAAAAAATAAACAAAAATTAAATGTGTTTTACGAGAACGTATTCGTTCACGTCAACGAGACCGAAGAGAGCTGGGCATCGTCTTTGAAAACGAGTACACGGTCGCTACAATTGCGATATGAAAATTTGCCAAGTGCGATGAAATAAATAAATGAACAAAACTTAAATGTGATTCACGAAAACTCATTCGTCCACGTTAACGAGTTCGAAGACAGCTTGTTATCGACTATAAAAACCAGTACATCGTCGCCGCAATTGTGATACGAAAACTGGTAAAATACAATAAAATTTAAAAAACAAACAAAACTTAAATGTGTATCAGGAGAACTTATAGATCTACGTTAATGAGTCTGAACACAGCTTATCATCGACAACGAAAACGAATACATCGTCGCCACGACGACGATACGAAAGTTCGATAGAAAATACTATAAATGTCTATAGTGCTTAAATTTGCGTCTTGAACAGAAGCTATTTCCCTTTTTTAAGTACGCACATTCGCATGGGACGTTCACGGTTCGCGTTTTTTCACGCTCAATCTTTTTTCAAATTCGCTATCATCCCGAAAGTTTCCTCGATGTACGATATCGACTTGTCCCATTTCGTTGAAAAGTTATACAATCCTTTTTGTATCAAAAGCTAGAGATGCTGACTTTCAATCGGATATTCGGCGTCTAGGGCATGAAACGCTTGGAAGCATACATTCAATGCCGTCAACGCGGATTTTACCTGATACAGAATTTTGTCGATCGACACGTAGAACGACGAGAAAGTCGTGAGGTTTGGTCCTACGGCAATGATGAATGGTTGATCGCAGAGTCCCATACGTTTCGCGAAGGCTGTACGTTCTTCCTGTATCTTGATTATATCACCCGGTATATCATCAATAAACGAAAGCCATTTGTCAGTTGTGAAGAATAATTTTTATTTAATATTTTTATTCCATAATACTTCTTTAAATTAGCGAGCAACCATAATAATAGTGGAAAATACGAATGCAATTTTTTTGCATCGACTGTCAAACCATTGTACGAAAATAAGGATAGGGATCGGAGAATATAGATTTTAGTAAAAAGGTGAAATGCATCCGCCGGAAATGTACTTACAACTGCATGTATAATCATGCTGTTTTTGCACTCTGAGATCGAGGGCTTCCAATGCTTCTTGTTTTTTCTCGCGCGTCCTTTTGGCGGTATTAAATGCGACAGCAAAAGGACTTGAACGACAACTTTGGCATCTGCACAGAGCGAGAAAAAATTGCAAATTCAAGATTTCTGCGAGCGTAATTGTAATTTTAATTAATTGATTAATTTGTAATTTTTTTGCGAAATTTTATATTTACCGTCGTCTATTTTCTCGAGTTGCAACAGTTCGTTTAATGCTTCCGCATTACTATCGTCGATCTTATGTGGGCAAATCTTTTCGACATTCGCAAAGAATGTATTCCAGGTTTCTACGCTAATCTCGGCCGTCGATAGCTTCAAAGCATCGTAGTCTTGTTGTATTAGCGTGTAACCCATAGGGTGTTTTAGGACAGGCCAGCGTTCGTAAATGGTGCACACTTTTGTGTCGACAAACGATGTGATTTCTTTGCGACGGTATTCTCTTGTGACATTCCACTTCTCAACAACGTCTTCCCATGGCGCTGTATGTTTCGTGAGCCACGTTACAGCAGCTTCGATATCTTCAGAATCTATAAAATAGTTCAATTGGTAGGGAATCGTGATTACCAAACAACACCGCGTAATATACAATCAGAAGTAAATTTTATAGTTATTTAAAAAATCCCCCTTATTTTACTTTAATAATGAATAGCCGATTTATCATCAATTCCTGATATAAAGGTATGCATAGTATTGTTAAAAGTAACGAGCAGTAGCTAACGCCAGTAAAAATCAGAAAAACACCTGTAGCCGTCTTGTTTTCATCGCAGGCACCGTCGGCGGAAGAACCTGCCGAGACTTTGCAACCCGTCAGTTGTCTATATTCTTTGATCTTGTTTCGATATTTATCGACAAGTTTTCCACGCGAAGTGATAGATTTCATCTGACCTCGCGAGAGGCTTTTGGGAATTGGCGGAACGTAATACGTTGCTTCGACCTCATTCGGGAATAGATCGACGATCTTCTTCGCCAAAAATTCGAAGTCGCAATTCTTCAAGCTGAAATTATTTCATTCATAATAACAGTTGTTTCGAGATTAGACAAACAGTAAAATTACGTGCGAAGCAAGATAATCATTGCTAAGAAATTGCGTCGGACCGAGGATCGTTCGCGGTTAGACAAAAATGTTATCCTCTCACACTCTCTTGCTCACTTGCCCATGCATAATTATTTGCTGTTAAAGTTCATATACAATAATAACAAATTACCGAATAACTTCGCTCAAAACGTCGGACAAGATCAAATCTACGATTTGATTGCGACATTTCTTTGACAAGGTCTTTGTTTGTCCATACGATTTCACAATCGCTTTGCCCTGCAGAGATTTCGAGAGGATTCTCTTTATGCTCAACGTTCTAGTTCTGACTTGAAACGAAGTCTCGCCTAAGAATGCGTCCTGTCGTGTCAACGTCTCTTCGTCGTCACCGGCGGTTGGTGGAAGCATCTCGCTATTCTCGGCATCTCTTGATACTGACTAATCACAGAGAACAAAATGATACTTATCCAAAGTTCGATTCGGTCAAGTCAAAATATAATTAATGCAACTAAATATTTCGGTCAAATAACTATATATGTTTATTGCGTTCAACAGTATACTTCGATCAATTCAATGAAATATACGAAATTTCATTGTAGCGTGAAAGTAAATTTATTTTGTCATGCAAAGCAATGTTGAGTTGCCTATTCAGATAAAGTTCAGTTGAACTTTATTAGTTCAGTTGAACTATGTTCCTATTCTGTCAACTGAATACGTTTCGTTGGTCTTCATGCATAAAATGTCAACCAAAAATAATGCTCACGGTCTCCGCAACAGGCCCGTATACTGCCGTCCATTTGCTTAAAAATTTTATCCGAAGTCCGACTATCGGGATTAATTCTTTGATCGTTGCCGAATCTAGTTTGGCCAACGTATCGTCATCAATCTCTTGGTCTGAAACACGGCCGAATGCTTCTTAGACAAAATGTTTGATTCTTGAATCTGAACGAAATATTGAAAAAAAAGTAGCAAATTTAAACTCGATTCATTCCGTCCAATTAAATCGTATTTGGCTTGACTAAAATTCCGTCACTGGAACCAAATATTCCTTTGACCGTTACCGATAGAAGAGTCATTTATATTAAATTAATATTTCACTTATTGCCGTGTCAAATCAGCAAATTTCTATCGAAGATCGGTGAAAAAATGTTCCTCCACTTATACGTAACTGCGGATATTAACGACGTCAATGTGCGAGAGAATTAAAAAAAAATTAAAATATAGATAATGCGAGTAACAAGGAAGTTCTGTGGTGAAAGTAAACTTACAAAGGCACAAAACAAAATAGCGCGAACCGACCGTTGAGAAGCACCGCATAAATAAAAGAACCTAGCTTGAGGGAGAGCAAAGGAGACCTGTAGTCAAGGACAAGTTCGCTCACGTAAACATCCAGTAGTCGGAACATTAAACGCAGGTATGTTTGCGCCAACCAAATCTTTTTGTCTACTAACTAAGATTTTGTTCGAGCAATTGACACATATCCCGCGGAAAAATACGTTAAATTTCTGATCACGCAACAATGTATAGCGGCGTTCGGCTTTATACTATGCAGCCTGTGTTTCTGTGGCCCGTCGATATCGAAAGTTCCATTAACAAAAATCGAAGATATTGTTTCTCTAAATCCCGCAATGCTACAAGCGCAAGAGGGTTATTTATCGAACGATGCGTTAGCATGGAATAATATTTCTTCATATTCTTTGTTACCCCGCGGTAATAAACAAAAGCTACGGCGGTTAACGCTTAGTAAACAAGTTACGAATTTAACTTACCTTCGAAAATTTTCACGAGCCTGTCGTCGATCTCCCACGACTTGACGATCGCTGCCATGTTATCACGAAGCACAATCTTTGAAATAGATAATATCACTTTCACGGAATATTTTGAAAGAAAATAATGAAAATTTTACGGTCCTTCCCCTGTGACTGCCGCCGG
Organism: Buathra laborator; assembly: GCA_934046635.1. NCBI lineage: Eukaryota > Metazoa > Arthropoda > Insecta > Hymenoptera > Ichneumonidae > Buathra > Buathra laborator. Next base: position 7,855,700 of record OW203893.1, on the reverse strand, counting down.
CCGAGTGAGCGCTAACCGTCCCCACTGCTACTAAGCGACAAGGCGAGGCAAAGTCACGCGTGCGCAGAAACGAAACGTGCGCATTGTCACGCCATCGCGGCGATTAAATAACAGCATTTGGTTGCTGCAACATGGTTGTTATTTGAATTAATAAAAAAATTATAAAAGTAACTACGACATTTTTAGGCACTCACTATAACAATAGGCAAAGAGTGCCTATTAAAATGACCATCGAGGCTTCTTCACACAGCTTTCGATGGGGATTCCCCGCAGCGTATGCTCCAAAAAAATTAGTTTTTCAGAATTTACTTCGGTGTACCTCCAACTTCATGCGCAGTTAATTTGAAGTGACTCCGATGACTGGAAATATTTTTTTTAGCCTGCGGTTGAATAAAAATAGCTTTTTCACTGAATTTATCTTCTCGGACGTCCGTATCACAGTGTAACTTTGGATGGTGCGAACCAATTTTGTTCTCCTTCGCAGGAGTGTTTTATCACATCATGACTATTGTGCACAAACATTTTGAAACTACTGCGAAGCCTTTAATGAGTTGTTCCAAAATAAAAATTCAATTTTGTTCCGCTAAATGTCCGTACGGTGCTCCAATTATGAAGTCTACGAATCAAATTTTTTCTTTTTCGCAGCATTATTTTATTTTATCGAAAGCCCTATGCACAGCAAATTTAAAGACATTCCGACGTCTCTGAACATTTTTTCCAGCCATTTTCCATTTAAAAACCCATTTTCTCCTGTCAAAGGTCCGTACGGCGCTGCAATTTTGAAACCTACGAACGAATTTTTTTCTAATTTTCAGCAATATTTCATTGCATCGAAAACACTATGCACAGCAAATTTGAAGACATTCTAACATTTCTTAATATTTTTATTCTACAATTATTTCTAGTGAGGAATTATTTTAAAGGTTATGTTACTTTAATTTTCCAAAAAACAATTTTTCATCATGTCAGAAAAGAAAATTTGGTTGCGAAAAATAAAACACGAAATATCACACATTGATTTACAAATATTAGCCCTTTTTATTTCGAAAATAATATATTTTGAACGAAACCATTCACAATATTTTACAATACATCATTCATATTCGTAATAAAAATCATAAATTTCACTGGTGCACTGAAAAACTTGGTTATAATTTCACAAAGAAGAATCATCGAATATCCAAAATTATTGCAATTTGCCAAATAAAATTGAAAATAATCGCGACTGTTTATTTTTTTTCCGTTCATTCTATCTGTCAAACTTTGGAAGCCGACGACAATTCCATAGTAGACGTGATAAAGTTCGCACACGCCGCGACGTTGATATTCTGTGGCGCGATGATTTGAAATGAAAAAAAAAATCTCAGCATTTTTTTCATTTTTAATGTAAATTACTTTAAATATTGGGAAACTGCAATTTAATTTTTTCAAATGTCTTTAAAATTTTTTCGAAACAAAAAAAAAATTCAAATTTTATCTCGAATTTTTCCAACCACCCTTCTACTTTCTTTTCAATTGTTTCAATATTTCTATCTTAAAACACACAGGAGGTTCCGGTGAAACGCGCAGCGCGACGTATAAACATATTCGATACGTAGCGCATAACGCGAAGTGTAATCACACTTGGTACGCAGCGCGTAGCGCGACGTGTACCCCCGTGAGTGCCTTAAAAAATGTCCCATCGGGACACTTTTCGGGGGGTTTGGGGGGCGGAGCCCACCAACAAGGGCCTCTGCGCCCGCAGGGCGCTGAGGCGCTTGTTACAACTGTAGAAATTTATGAGGGAATCACGACTCGGACGCGGAGACAAATAGATAGTGACTAGAACCAACATTTACCGACTGTTGCGCTAGAAAACTAGAAAGAGTTGGGAGAACCAACAAGTTAGTTGGGCCAAACAAATCTATTGGTCCAATCTATTTCGTCCAAAAATAATTTGGTCCTCTCAACTCTTTCTAGTTTTCCCGCGCAACAATCGCTAATTGTTGGTTCTCGCAACTATTTTTCTCTGTCTATATATATAGGGCTTTCAAAACTTGTTCAGTAGCAAATGAATATACTCTTAAGAAGAACAAAACATAATTTTTTCGATTCAAAAAAATATTCATTTTTTCCTGAATAAATTAACAGTTGCATGAGAAAAATTATTTTGTGTATTTATTTGCAACAATTCATTCGTCACGTTATAGTCGAATTGCAATGTCGTTGATCGAGCTGTGACTGAGGCTTTAAGTGACTACTTTTTAACGATGTGTGAAATAAAAAGCGTTTGTATTGATCTTCGGATAAATTCAGTACAACCATAATAAGTTTGAAGTGATCCAATAATGCTTACAAAATCGGTACAGTATCTGAACTGAATCGAAGGTCCGTTTAAGTAGACCGTTAGTTTAATTTTCAAAAACGTAAACGAGTAGGCTTAACGATAAGAATATATAACTTTTAAATGCACAGTTTATTTCGATGTTTGAAAAAACATTTCATTCACGAGCGTCATGAGCTCGGAATAACTAAATCTTCATTTAACTCGTAAGTCTAAACGAACTATGTACCAACTTCGACCAAGCTAATATCACAGACAAACAATGCGCGATATATATTCTTTCATTACTATGATTAATTGTGTCAACTATATATTCAATGGCAACGTCGCCATTTTATACAACGGATATTTCGATATTATCGAACATATTTTTAGGATTGAAACAACAAAATAGCTGATCAAATTTATCTAACCCGTCAAAACACCTCAGATGCTCCGCCTAACGATACATGCGAATCGCAATAAATAAAAGTTGTTCCAATGAACTTAGTAGGTGAGAGTCGCCCCAAATAATCGCGATGGTTAACAATAATAGCCCAACGAAAGTACACGATTTAATTAGTTGGACTAAGTTTCAGTTGGGTTAAGTACAAATTAGTTGGTTTGACTGAATCATGAGCCAACTAAATTGATCAGTTTGAACGAACAGAATTTTTTTCTCAGTGTGGGAGCCAAAATTATTCTAACTTATTCTATTTTTCGTTTCATCCCCCTTCGACGCAAGGGTCAAGGAATGGGGGGATGAGTTGCCTTTGGTTTGTTTTAACCAATCGATGACTGGAATGCGCTTGAATGCACGCCCCATACGGCTCCCTCTCTCTCTCGCTCTAAAATATTCCTGATTTTTCCAAACACTATCCTGGTTTGAACAGTTAACTTTCTTTTCCGAACGTTAAGTCTATCCTCTAATAAAAAAAACCCTTGAGTCGATAACGGTTTCGGGTTCGGAGACACAAGGTATGTGCGGGCCATCTGGCTTTTGTCTTTACGCGAACATCGATTATTCGACTTCGACACTCGAGAGGACTCGGTTTTTTTCTGCTCTATTGTTACTACACGTGTGTTTCTTTTGAAAATGCGTGGATAAATAGATTTTATAGCTTCTCGGAATTTGGAAGAGAAAGAATGTTCGAACCCTGAAAGTTTACAATTTCCTGTTCTTTGATAAACACTTGAGCGAGAGAGCCCTTAAGAGGATTAGCATCTTGAATATCTTTTCGTCGTTCGGAAGACAACTAATTTTTTCTCTATTTTAATAATATTGCTTAGAGGTAATGTTCATAATAATATTTCGTAATCTCTTCCATTTTATCCGTTTAATTCGTTCCCTATGTTATCGACGAATTGCGAGGACGCAGTTCGTCACACCGTCCCCCTTAGAGTAAAAGACGTTTTCTTATTAATAAACGTCTTTTCATCGCCGCTACCATAATTTAATGTTCTATTGCACATTTATTTGACGCACATTCCTGTGGCTACTGTTCTTCAGAGAGTACATCTCGCTCGAGGGTATCTCGATCGACGGGTAGAGTGGCGAGTTTTAATTTGTTCAGGTGCACGACTTTGATTCGATTTGCATCTAATTGTATTTCGGCATTTGTCTCTCCGATTAGTCTAGTGAGCGTGTAAGGGCCGGTATACTGATGGTCGAATTTCGATGTTCGTGGTTCTTTCAGTAAGTAGACGCTATCACCGGCGCGAAATTTCTTGAGGTTTATTTTCTGATCGTAATATTTCTTTGACTTCCATTTTGCCGCGATAAGCCTTTGCGTTGCTGTAGACTGAGTTTCGGCCAACCTTCTTAGCAGATCGTCTAGGTATGCTACATAGGTGAGGTCAGGTTCGCCTTTTGCAAAACTAGAAGGAATGTTTGCTTTCTTCCCGAACACGAGTGTATGAGGTTCGTATCCTGTGGCTTCGTGTACAGAAGTATTATACGAAAATATAGCGAATGGGAGCCAAGCATCCCAGTTCTGCTTGTTACCGAATTGTTTTAAGTACTCAACTAGCGAATGATGGCTTCTCTCGAGTCAGCCTAAAGACTGTGGATGTATAGCGGATGATTCTATTTTGTCTATGCGGAAAATTCGACATATGGGCGGAACAGTCTACTAGTAAAATTACTTCCTTGATCGGTATGAATTATTCGAGGGCAACCAAAACGCGTGATGAATCGTTCCGCGAACGCGTGTGCTACTGCAACCGCATCGATTTCCTTCAACGCCATCCTTCAAATTATCCTGAATTGTTAAAATGTATTTATTTTTTCTCTCTATTACGGGTAGAAGCCCTACGATGTTTATCTGTATTCGTTCGAATGGTTCGGCTGGAGTGTCGGTAATTTTTATCGGAAGTCTTGTTTTCACGCGTACTAATTTATAAAGTTGACAGTCTTTACATGTTGCGACAAAGTTAGCAATGTCCTCTTTCATACCTTTCCAAAAGAAATAGTCGCGTATTCGCTTGAACGTTTTTGAAACACCCTTATGTCCTCCTACTGCGGAGTTATGATATTCCCGTATTATTTTGGGTTGTTCCTCGACAGTAGGAAACTTTATTTGGCCAGTGTGGACTCTAATTTTCAATTCTGAGCCGGCAAAAATCTCTCGGAAGGCCTTTTCTATAGAGAGCCACAATAGTTGATCTAAACCGTTACCTGTTTTCGAACCGTTCGCTGTTTTTATGCCGGGTACTTCCATACTTTCTTTCAGTGCGCCTATAGACTCGACAACGTTATTCAAATAGGGCCTTTCGTCATATGTATTTTTTACTACTAAGTTAAATGTATATCGACCGTTTGCTGCATACAATAACCCCTGATTTACCTGTGGGTTTGCCTGACGTAGTTCCTCTGCATTATTGAGACCTGCTTTATCTAGTTCCTTGCTAAATTTGCAGTCAGCAGAGATAAAGTTTATTTTATGCCTTGTGCCCATCATTAATGTATCGTTTGTTGTAATGACGCACGGTTCCTCGATCACGTAGACCGAGCCTGCCAAGCGGGTATCGTCAACTCCAGTCGCTTTACCCTCCTCGGATTTCTTATTTTTCCCTGTTCCCTGGCGTCTATCTCTGGGTTCTTTATTTCCTTCGGTATCCTCCGACAGACCATTCGCAGTCCCGTCCTTCAAGGTACCTTCGTCGGCACGTTCACCCCTCTCCCCACTCAGGGTATGCGATGGACATGATGCCATGGCATACTGTACCTGGGGTCCCTGACATCTTAGCTCGAGGTCACAAGGTGCGCTCGGTAAACTATAATCACCGGGTTTACATGCTCCAGGTAAAGGTTCCCTTACACGCGGGCTTCTGGCCTCACCCTGTGCCCTCGCGGTGCTGTTTTGCCTAGTTGATCCGGGGTTCCTGTGCCTCTTCCCCTCGGCCGATCCTTCGATCGTGATGTCGAGCAAGGGCGATAACGGGGTCCCTAATTCACCCCCCCCCCCCGGCAGCTAAGCGTCTTGTGTGATACTCGAGGCCACTGATAACCAGCTGGGGTTTCGCTTTCGCCTTCTGACTCCGAGGCCGTTTGCCAGACCTCCTCGTCCGAGTCATTCCCGAGGCCCTCCGTGTCATCTACCCACTCACAAGACGCCAGAAACACATTTGAAATCATTACTTTGTTGTACGTCGCCTATTGCAACATATTTGCCGATCCCATCCGGCGTTCCGCGATTAATAAAATTAAATAATTTCAAATCTTTCCCTTCGTGAAACGGTAATTCTTCCGCCGAATTGGAGCCAACGCACCGGCGTTGGTAACAACTTGTATCATTTCATCGTTTTCTGTAATGATATCCTCGTTCCAGTCCTCCTCCTCCTCCTCCATGGTATCGTTAATGTCTTCGTCCGGGTCAGATGTCGGCTGGGTGGATAGTTGAGCATCGATGGTCAGTATCTGCTCAGTCTGCATCGTGTCTGTTATTTGTTCGTCAAGGTCGTTTAGATTCGGAGGATTTCTGGAGAGGGCGTCAGCGTTGGAATTAGCGATACCCTTCTTGTAAACAATGTCGTAATCGTATTTGCTCAATCTTATTTTCCAACGAGCAAGGCGTGAAACCGGATCCTTTAAATTATTCAGCCTGTGGTCGGTGACAAGAGTGAAAGAATGGCCGTATAGGTACGGTCGAAAGTGTTTAATAGCGAACACGATAGCTAGGCAGTTCCTTTTCGGTTGTAGAGTAATTTATTTCTGGTTTGTTGAGTGTTCCAGACGCGTAGGCTATTGGAACATCGCGTCCCATCTGACCCTGACTGAGCACTGCGCCGAGCGCGTAGTTTGATGCATCGGTAGTTACTAGAAAGGTTTTATTGAAATCGGGGTATTGGAGTAACGGTTCGGAGCAAAGTTTATCCCTCAGCGTCTCAAAGGCTTCTTGTTGTACTGTCGTTCAATCGAATTTAATTTGCTTTTTTAAAAGGTGTGTTAAAGACTTTGCAATTTTAGCAAAGCCCGGGATGAATTGACGGGAGTACCCGATTAAACCTAACAATTGTTTGATGTTACGTTTTTTCTGTGGTATTGGGAAGTTTCGTACTGCTTCGATTTTTCAAGGGTCCGGTTTTACTCCGTTTTCTGTAATTATATGTCCTAGATATGTTACTTCGCGTTTTAAAAATTCGCACTTGTCTGGCTGTAGTGCTAAACCAGCCACTTTTAATCGTGCTAGAAGTTTCTTCAGTATGATCGCGTGTTCCTTCAAAGAGGTAGCACATATGACTATATCGTCCATGTATACACGGAGAAAAAATATTTGTTAGTACAGCAAGAATTTTGTTGTCGTAACAAATTTTTTTACTTAATATAGGGACAACGAATTCATCTTGTAACAACAGCAAAAATTTTCGATTGAAGCTTTTTGCTATCACAATAAACGGACATTGTTACAGTAACAAACAGACTTTGTCACTATAACAAGACAAAGTTTATTACGGTTGCAAAACAAACTTTATGTAGGTAACAAAACAAGTTTAGTTGCTGGAATAAAATGGATGTTGTTACTGTAACAAAATGATTTGTTATAAGGCTCAATTTCGCAATTAAATTCACCAATGTCTTTTTTTTTTATCAATTCTTTATTCCTCAAAAAGTAGGATGTACAATAAAAAAAAAATCGGGAACACCACTGTCAAAAAACAAGAAACATGTTTTTAAAGAGCGTATCGAAGTACGACATGTTTTTCCCCATTGGCCATAGTATAACGGTGTACAGGAATCGGATCAAGAAGATCCTGCGGCTTAATCGCACACCAGCTTTTTGAATATTCTACGTGATAACCATGGACATGTTCGTTATAGCCAACGAGAAAAAACTTTTGACATAATAATAAAATATCATCGTTGTGGATAACGATAAGTTTAATTTCGCCGAAAACAGGGCAGAATCCATCGGTGTTTATAATTACAGTCATCGTAGGGCTATATCGAGTTCCTTTAAATACGATCCAGTGGGCGGAATAATTTTCATTTTTCGTAAACGATAAGGGTAGGAACTTTCGAAAACTGTTGAACTCGTCATAATCGCTGAGAACGATGTTTTCGGTCGGCCCAATCAATGTTTTTGGCAGAATGGACGCATTTTCTAAAAATCGCCATGAGAAATTCAGCTGATGTTTCACTAAAACTGAGTACGCAATGTTTTTTCGTGACATATTTACATGGGCGGGTCTTGCTAAATCGCGGTGTTTTGCCTCAAATCGCACGCTCCATAAATGAGAAACTGGACCACAGTTCTCAATGACTCGATCGTAATGGATGAGGTTATGAAATTTCGGTTTAAGCGTGTCTTTCGTCAGATCCACGTACATCATATTGTGCTCTGCAACTAAAATTTTAAGAACTTTTTTGTCGCTTGGTGATAAACTTTTAGCCATAACGATGTCCAAAATTTCTCGTAATTTGAGATAAAGTTTCCAATACTCATCTCCCTCCAGAACAAGATCACCGACTAACACTCCAAAAAGCCTAACGAAGCATAATGTTTCGGATGCAGTCATCTTTAATTTCGTCCGCGAATGGAAATCGACAGGAATGCATGGTGGCTTGTTATGTTCAGTTCGCCCGTAATCGAACATTTGTATCCGATAATTCAGAGGTTCCAGAGAAAAATAATGCGGGATGAGGTGTTTCAGAACGTGCAGCATGTCATAATGACATACACCTTCCAACAAATCATGCATGAGATCGACACTGTAATTATCGATGATATGGAATGACGGTATGCTATTCAAAACGCATTGTTCTTTTATACCAGTGAGCGAAGGATTGTTAATGTTTAAGTCCTCGGTATAATTTACTTTATCTCGAAGCAAAGTAACATCTTCTTCTGTTTGGGTAATCAATTGATCTTTCTTGACTTTACAAAATCGGCACGGGTAATTAGCTGTGAACCCTTCGACATATCCCCCAACAGAATTTAAACCGAGATTATCGCCAAGGAATAGACCGGTGACGAAATAGATATGGCTATCAGTGCCCGCGATCTTAATCATAATTCCGTCTTTTTCTAACAAAGTGAGCTGTTGAATTAGCGGTGCAAATGTTTTTGCAGTTCCGAATTTCGATCTATCTGAACTATTGAAAACCAAAGCTACGAAAATGTTATATAATGTCGATTGGCATTCTTCTGGTAAGCAGGGTAAGGAGATGTACACACCACCCAACTTATTTGAATGAGGACCCAGTGGGTTGCTTGTTTCAAAGTCATCGAAATACACGAACAGAGGAAAAACAGTATCCGACCCATTAAACTTCGAAATCTTTTTTTTCCACAAGAAACCCTGTATGAAGTTTTGAATGCATTCCGGTTCTTGATAAACTTTAGCCATATACGATGCAGCAGACGAAAAGACATCGGGAAGTTCAAATATCTTCTTCAATAACGGTTGAAGCGGTATATATTGCCCACAAGATTGCACCATTTGTAATTTCATCCCGTCTTCCGTGGAAACGCTACGTTCTGTTTGACCAATTATATAAGACATCGGCGATATATAAGCTCCTTAAAGTATTTAAGAAGACTCTTTAAAGTATTTAAGTCGGCGATACTCGGAGGAAAGATGCGCGTATGGATAGTTTATACTATCGAAAATGGAAGTTATTTCAGATATCTCCGTCCGCTTAACATTGTATCGTTCGAGTGTTGTCAAGACTTTCTCTTTCAAATCCATAACAATCGCGTCTGAGAGGAAGTTGCTTACATCGTCTATAACATGTTGAACATGATTGCGTGGTCGGTTGAGATTATTATATAGTTTCGCCACGAATTTAGTCGCGTGGCTCTGAAAACTCTTAACAAAATCGTCTAAACTTATGTTCAATAATCTCTCCTCATCAACCTCCATATCACGCGCCTCCTCATCAACGGTCATACGCTCGCTATTTTTTGGTTCGCTTATTTCGTTAATTGGCTCAATCGTATTAGCTTCGCGGGAGCCAAAACTAATCTTTTCGAGTGTTGCGTCAGAACACATATGCTCCGTACGCAAATGCTTCGCGTACGAATTCCAGGAGCTCAGAGTACGATAGCAATCAGATTCGGCGCATTTAAGTGAATCATTCGGTAAATTGACGTGAAACATTTTTCGATGCAGTCGAAGAGTATAAATTGACGGCAACGTCACTGTGCACGCTTCGCATTTCGGCATTGTGATCGAGTGAGATTATTATCAAGTATAATCGACGAATTTAATTTATTAAAAGAAAATATCGACCTTGTGCCTTATTGTTTAGTTTAGAACAAAAATAAATGTAGTAGGATAAACCGACGAGGTTACGATTTTCCCGAGTTGAACAACTTATAATCGTTAACGGTCGCTGCTAAGAAGGATTTGAGAGTCGGACTACCAGTGTAATCGTCTTTGGTTTCGAAATCGTAGTTTGCTCGTTGTAAAAAAAGCCAAACGTGTCGAGGTTCCGCTGGATAGCTTGCATTTAAGGCATGAAACAGTTTAAAAGTTATGTCTATGGCCTTCAATGGTGTTTCCACAGTCCACCTCACGTTATCGATGATTACGATGCACTGTCGTATCTTTTCCAGCGGGCCGACGAAGACAGCCACTGGCTGGAGCGTGAAACCATATTTTCGCAGGTGTTGTTTTCGAGCCGATATTCGGGATTCCAAATCTCCAATTTCCTATAAAAATTCGTCATTCAACTGATATTTATCATTTTGTATTTGTGCAACGCTAGACATAACGCCGATGCAGAATTAAAAAAAAGAAGTTAATCCATTCGATTCCAAATATGCTGATCTCGACTCTGAATATGATTATATTTACTGATTTTTTAAAAATGAATGTTACCTGAATATGCAGAGCAAATGCCTCTTGTACTTCGGCACGCGACGGACGCCACGCACGTGAACTTTTTGGAGCGGTACGAGATTTCGACAAGTTTCGCACTTTAAAAAGTTCAGAAATGTTCGTCAGAATCCTCACTGTGCGTTCAGCTATGAAATAAAACATATAACAAATTATGGAGTTCATAGACATACCTACGTGAGAAATATGATAGCTTTGCATTGTAACATACCCGCAGAAATGTCGCTGTTTTCGAGCAACTGATCCTTTTTCGCCAAACGGGCAACGCAAAAATTACAGAAGTTGTCCCACTTCGCAAACAGCTGTTTAGACGCACTTTCATGTTCAAAATCGATTTCTAACTGAAAATAATAAAATATATCATTAAACGGAAAAAATACGTATTAGTTTTTTTTTTTAACTTACCAATGTGTAACCATTTTCGTCTTTCAGCGCGGGATATTTGTCGAGATAATCGAAAAGCGTGTTTTCCGGATTCGAACTAAACTCGTCGACTCGCGCTGTAAATGTTTTTTTCCAATTTTTTACGAATTCAGCCCACGGTTTAGTACTATTGTGCAGCCACTGAATAGCAGCATCGACTTCATCATCGAGATTATTGTTGCTGTGACTATTATCAAGATCTGGAACAAGCAATGACAAAAAAATTACGTCACGTTAAATGACTAAAACGTATGTTACCATAATAAAATATAAAAATACCATCAGATCTTTCGACAGATTCTTCGACCGTTAGCAACCCGCACTTCGTGAAAATTCTTCGTAGGTTATAGTATCGCCGCACTAATTTCCCTGTTGCGATTTTGCTCTTATTTCTGCAGTGTATATCGAAATATGTTTCCTAACGTAAAATAAAAACAGAACGTTTGCCATATTTAACGTATCGTATCGTATGTATCGTTCGCCATATCTCTTCATGATTCGTTCAAATTTTCTTAGAATATCATATACCTCACATTCCGTTGGAAATACGGTAACTATTTCCTTAGCTAGGCTTTTGAATCGACCCCCCGAAATTCTAGACAACAAACGGCGATCGGTATCAACATTTAACGACAATCTCAAATCACGATCTGCTATTTAAAACACGATTTCCAGTAAACTGTGGCAATGTAAGCCTTAAAGGACCAAATACCACAGCAACTATAGTACCCATTGTATTTTCTACAAATGATCACCTCTTTTTGTAGTTGGGTGTTAGTTCATTCGAAATAACGCGCTCCGTTAGCTGATTACGGAAGTTGTCATCGAGAGCATTATTAATCGTGTACCATGATAGAATGGCTTTTCCTTCTGGGGTAGATTCGAGAATTTCTTCTACAGCCTGTGCGACATTAATTATATAAAAAAACAGTCTGCCATTAAAAACGTTTCTGTTCATAATTTTTGCGTTTCACCATACAGTAAGTGAATCCCGGGGTCGCTTCTCCGGTATATCGCAACCTCCGTCTTTAGAGGTACGTTTCACGCCGTTGCTTCTCCGAGATTCTGAGCTTGTAGCCACGCTATCTTCTATTGCTAAGTTGTGGCTTCCGTTCGCGATGTTTTGGTCGATAAAACTTGGGAGATCAGTCGGCACATCCAGAACGATCATTCCATTTTCAGTTAGATAATTGACTGTAAAATACAAACAATTGCTACAAATACTCTTTTTGGAGTTTAATGAACGTCACAACGAATAACTAACAGCACGTATGAAATAATTATACCATTTCACTGGTTAGTACATGTAGCTACATGTGCTGTTAACACTATGGAGCTCGTAGTGTTAACGTAGTTGGAGCACGTGGTGTTCACGTAATACTCAAAATCGAAATATTCAAAATCGATAACGGGACATTTGCTCTGGGTTGACTGGCCTCCGAGAGTGAAGTGTCTTGCGCGCGGGCGGCTGAACGACCCCGTCGCCCGAGAGTAACCGATCTTCTACCACGCGCCATTGTATATTGTTAAATTCTATTGTACTGTTAAAATATCGTCATCTACATTAACTATGTATATTTTGTAACGAAGTAAATTCGCACAGTTGTTTTCCGCGAACTTGAATCGAGGCTCCGCTCACCACGGAGCCCCTTTAACAGAAGCGCGCGTTATAGTAGCCCCCCCCTCCCCCCATGTATCCCCGCGCATAGGTAAGGTAACGCTCAGCAAGACACCGAGAGAGACCCGAAATGCCGAGACAACGAACGAGACAGAGAGAGAGAGCGGGAAACAGCGAAGGAAGATATTCGCTCGACGACGAAAGGATTCGTCGTTGCCCGAATATCCAACGTTGCCGTCCCGTCGTCTCTCTCACTGACCACCGCCGCTCTCGACCGTCGCTCAATGCCCTGAGCGACGATAAATCAATATCGCTGCCGCCATCTGACACCTCGTCCGTCGATCGAGCGAATTATCGACCGACGTCGAGTACCGTTCTTCTCTCTCTCACCACCGCCTTCCGTCGCGCTGATGCCGGAGAAGACTTCCGCAAAGAAGAAGAGCGTTACCTCAGCCTCGTTCGAGCCGTCATAGAATAAGTACGTGTGTCGGCGATCCTCCCCGTCTCCGCCATTGTACGAGGATCGTCCGAATTATTGTATCGAGTGTGTGATATCTGCGAGTAATAGTTTTCCCTCCCGCGTGATTATTTACCCCCGACTCTCCCCCGATATTTTCCCTGCAGTAAAGTCAGTGAAGTGACCGGTATTCACTTCGGTATTTTCCCGTATATTTTTCAAGTATCGCCATTTGCCGGCGAGGACTCGTGCACGTGGTGAGTGGCGTGCGACAGTATTTTGCGTGCGAAATTATTATAGTAAGTGCGTTTAATCGTGTATTCCCCCCCGTATATTGCCCTGTAGTCCCTGAAATATCGTGTAAAGGCCGAAGGCATTAAATTGCGAGCCCACAGATCGGTTGACCCTCCCCTGAGCCCTGTGCTGTCCCTTTGAGTTTGCCGGCCATTCCGTACTTCGTGTAAATTTGAATATCTGTCGACTCATGTCGAATCGCACAACGGCGTTACCCCGTAAAAGGTAACTGGCGCCCAAAAATAGTAATTGAATCATTTTCCCGAATTTTGAGATATTGTGTGAGTTAATTTTGTCAGCAATTCCCCCGCGATCTTCGCTGTAATTTTCCCGAGGACCCGTCGTCCCGTTGCCGAGAATATTCGATAGTCCCGCCGACATTTTCCCTCGTCACGAATCGCGTACGCCTCGCGGATCGCCTCGTGGCAACCACCGTAAAATCTTTTATTATTGTTCCCCGATCATCCCCTTGCCGTAATTATTATCTTTCGAGTCATTATTATTTTCCCGTTTAGTTTATCATTATTTTTAGTTCACGTATTATTTAGTTGCGATTATTGTTACGATTTATTTTGCGTTATTCTGGTCAACTATTTTCATTAGTTCGTTCATTCGATTTATTTTTGATCATTTATATTCATTTCCGAGGTTATAATAAATTTCTATTTCTTTTGTTAACTACCCCCCTCACCGCCTACGACTACTTAATGTTCCCGTTGTTCCCCTCCCCCGAATATAAGCTTCCGACGAAAACCCCGTTACAATTTACGTGTTGAGAGAGGGAATTTGCAAGTCTTGGACCTGTCTTAATTATTGCTATTATTGTCTCGACATTCGCCCAGAGTTCACAGGGAAAACCAAGACTCAAAAACCTGTGAAGAGACGGCGCAAAATTTAAAAGAAATAATAGTACCTAAATAATCGACTTACTACTTAATGCGACTTCTCTGAGCGACCTCTGTAAAAACACTTATACAGTCACTAAAATGTCACAATAATTTTCACTTTCCCACGGCGACTCCGATGCATTGACCCTCCTCCGCAGGTGAAGATCGTTTCCTTCGTTCCTCGTCTTCGCCGTTGGTGGTTCGGATGATTCCTCGAAGATGTTTCGATTTTTGCGGTGTGGTCCTCCCTCAATGTTGTGATTCGATGTCACAAAATGAATTTTTGTTTTTTCGTGAAACGTCACTCGTCCAAGCTCTCGCGTACCGATCAGCGAAACCACCTCGCACGGTTCAACCGAGCTACTCTATCCACCCGGCTGAGCTCCGACGAAAAAGGAATCACCGACGGAAGCGAATAACAAAAAGAAATCGATCGAACATGGATTTGGACACTATTCTTCTTTCCTTTTTTTTTTTTAAACAAAGTCAATTTCCCGGCGCCAACGTACAGCGCATCACATCGCTGTCACCAATTTGTTACGTCCGGCGGCTTCTGTTGTTCAGCTTCTCGCTGATTGGTGGACGAGAAGCCCGCGATGTCGTCGGTGATTCGCGCTATAAAATAACTATGAAAATAGTTCGATGGAACCGGGAACTTTGAAATAACGTTACACGATAGGACTGGATAGGATAGGTATTCACTGTTCACTATGAATTTAATGAAGAATTTTAAAACGTTGGTCGAACAACATAAAAACACAAAGATAAGAACAAAAATAAACATTAAAAGGTTTCGCGACTGGTCTCTCAGCGAACGTAGGTCACGAACCGCACTAGGTGAGAGCCAAAATTATTCTAACTTATTCTATTTTTCGTTTCATCCCCTGAGCCGACGCAAGGGTCAAGGAATGGGGGGATGAGTCGCCCTTGGTTTGTTTTAACCAATCGATGACTGGGATGCGTTTGAATGCACGCCCCATATGGCTCTCTCTCTCTCTCTCTCGCTCTAAAATATTCCTGATTTTTCCAAACACTATCCTGGTTTGAACAGTTAACTTTCTTCTCCGAACGTTAAGTCTATCTTCTAATTAAAAAAACCCTTGAATCGATAACGGTTTCGGGTTCGGAGACACAAGGTATGTGCGGGCCATCTGGCTTTTGTCTTTGCGCAACATCGACTATTCGACTTCGACACTCGAGAGGACTCAGTTTTTTTCTGCTCTATTGTTACTGCACGTGTGTTTCTTTTGAAAATGCGTGGACAAATAGATTTTATAGCTTCTCGGAATTTGGAAGAGAAAGAATGTTCGAACCCTGAAAGTTTACAATTTCCTGTTCTTTGATAAATACTTGAGCGAGAGAGCCCTTAAGAGGATTAGCATCTTGAATATCTTTTTTTTTTTTTTTTTTTAATCTTTTTCTCGATTTTAATAATATTGCTTAAAGGTAATGTTCCTAATATTATTTCCGGGCAGAGGCGCAATCAAGGTGCGATTTAAATTCGCGCCGCGTAATTTCTTCCATTTTATCCGTTTAATTCGTTCCCTACGTTATCGACGAATTGCGAGGACGCAGTTCGTCACAGGTACACGCGCGCGACGCCGTTGTTGTTTTTCGATATAGTCTATCTTACTCGTATTCGACGATCTCGAGGCACTTACGCGAATCTTCGCACTTGTACGCGACCGATGAGCTCGATATTCGCAAATATGTAGTTCTTTTCGTTGCTATTGTCGCGTATTTTATACGTTATACGGCACGACACTTTCGATGTATGGACCGTTGTTCCGCGTTCGGTGGATCTCGGATCGTTCGCCGACACGCTGTTGCTGATTTTCTTCGATGCGTGGAACTTTTCACTTCCGAAGGACCATTTTATGTTGATGATGCTTCTTGTTGGGTTCGATAAATATAATATAAATAGTGGACTGTATTTTTTATATTTTTGCTTTATTTCTCGGAGAGCTCGCAACGGCAACGCTCTCTCTTCGCCATCTTTTCTACCACTCTAAACTTGCGCCTCTAGCGGCCAAAAAACATACCAATATCCAACAGGTTCTAAGTATGAAATTTAGTACTGTCGTAACCCATTTAAATACTTCGATATCTAAAGATCCATTTAAGGTCATTGAAATACACGTTATGGATTTAAAAAATTAAGTAATAAAAAAAAAATCATTTATACATACTTATAATTGTAATAATAATAATGGGATGCGAAAGTACAAATTACTTTTCAGAGGATTCATGAGACTCTCTTTAAAACTGGATTTTATGTCTCTGAACCGATTACTTATCCGATTATCGCGATAACAGCGGTTTTTTTTAAACAATAATTTTGATTTAATTTCAACGGGAAAACAAAGCTGGTCGCTGAAACGGAAATTTCATATAACAATAATGATGATGACGAGATTAAGTATCATTTACATATTTCGCGAATCAGTGCATTACTTTCGCATGAAGATGTTTATCGGTAGACCATTGGCGTTACCCCGAGTGGAGGTTGTCTACCTTGGTGTCCCTTTGCCCTGAAAAGGCCAGTTTTTTTGGGGGAGACGATGGTGATCATGGTGATGATGATGATCTACATAAAAAATCTACATGTAATAAATGAAGTATCTTATGTATTATCTGAGTATTATCGCTTGTCTGAGAATCCTCAATCAAATGATGACGCGTGCCAAGTATTGTTGAAGTATTGGGTGCAAATATCGCTTGGCACAGTATCCTCGATGACATATATGAAGTATGCCAAGTATTTTCCAAGTATTGTGTGGAACTATCTTTTATTAAAAACACAAAGAATGTCGAGTATTGTCCAAACATTATGTGAAACTGTCATTTGCTACAGTGTTCTTGGTTCAATATATGAAGAATGTCGATTATTACCAAAGTATGTGGAATAATTCGCCGCAAAGACCTACATCTAATATATGAAATATCCCAAGTATCGCCCAAATATTGTGTAAAGCAATCGCTTGCACACAGTATCCTCGATCAAATGGATGAAGCATGCCAATTATTGCCGAAGTATTCTATCGAATTATTCATGGCAAAGGCCTACATAAAAAGAATGAAATATCTCAAGTATTGCCCGAGTATTATCGCTTGCCTCAATATCCTCGACGAAATGGATAAAGTATGTCCAGTATTGTCGAAGTATTGTATGCAAACTAACGCTTGCCACGGGATATTTGATTCGATCATGAAGTATGCTAAGTATTGTAAAAGTATTATAAAATAGATGAAGTATGCCACGTAGTGTTCGCGTATTATATGAAACTATCGCTTGATACAGTATATTAGATCAAATATATGAAGTATTCTTGCCGTAGTATATTCGACCAAATCGCGTCTTTATTTTGGCCAGAATAATGAACCAATTGGGCTCTTATCTCTCGAGAACCTCGGTCTCTTTTTCGCTGAGTTCGGTGAGTTTCTTCGGCGACAACAGTTCCGGAATACTCTCTGACTACGAAAGAATTGCGAGCAAGACCGAGAACGAGGTGCCACATTCGACGGCTTCACGAACGATACCACAGGTTCTTGTCTCGCTGACAATATCGCGAAGCGGCATTACGAGATCAAGCAGATAAGATTCCGGCACGTATTGGTTCCATATTTCAACGCCAAGTTCGAGGCTCACCATCATCAGCATTGGCACGACGGCGTTGAAGCACATCTTCGCGATTGCCGCAAAAGCAACCAAACTCTTTTCAATGTCCGGCTGCTCATTCAACTTAGAATTCCAGGAGTTAAGTTTTAACAGCAAACAGGCGTTTTTTGTGGATGTTCCACGACTCCGAAGACAACGAGATCCGAAGTACCTTTGCCTATCGTATCGATCAGACGCAGCAACACTTTCCATGATGGTACCACCGATATTGGACTCAAAACAATAGAATAGATTTCAAATGACTGTCAGGCTTTTGTACATTTTTTACGAGACTAGCAGCGAGCGCCCGCTTCGCGTGCGTACCCTTATCTCTCTATTTAATTTTTTTTCCATTCGACTTTATTTACTTGAACTGACAAAGTTTGTCAATCAACTATCAAAATGCAAGATAACTGAAGTTACTTGTCCAACAGCATTAGCTTCAGCCCCTTATGTCAGCCAATCAGTTGTTACGTCCAAACTAGCGCTCTTTTAATTACTCTAGTTTGCACGGTAACTGTTGCCGTCGTTTTTATCGCACGCGCTGGTCAGGAGAGCGCTGGGGGCCTACCTTTACCACACCTGGTGTTGATACCGGGTACAATGTTTGCTCCTTTTTAAAGCCTTAACCTTGCGGAAAATTGCTTGGCCCTTAAGAATGCTTGCCGAGTTTATGTGTTGGGAAGTTAGCTAAGTAGTTGCGGTTTTGAGTTTTCTTGAAAAGAGAAATGGAGCGGGATTCTTTGACGCGCCTACGGGTACCTGCCGTCCTTTCGAACAAGGTGGCAGCGCGAGGCATAGGTGTACGGAGAACCCTAGGAGACTTTTACGAATCACTGAGTTTCAAAGAGAACGTAGAATTAGGTGCAATAAACACTTGTAAAGATGTACTTACGGTGGTTGTTATTTATCTGCCGACTGTGTTCGAGATGGTGACTTTTCTCCTCGTAGATTCGTCTCCGTTGGTTATTTCGAAGGTGATAAAAAAAAATGGTTCGGGGATGTAAGAAGATTGAACACTTTTTAGGCACTCACTATAACAATAGGCAAAGAGTGCCTATTAAAATGACCATCGAGGCCTCTTCACACAGCTTTCGATGGGGATTCTCCGCAGCGTATGCTCCAAAAAATTTAGGTTTTCAGCATTTACTTCGGTGTACCTCCAACTTCATGCGTAGTTAATTTGAAGTGACTCCGATGACTGGAAATATTTTTTTTAGCCTGCGGTTGAATAAAAATAGCTTTTTCACTAAATTTATCTTCTCGGACGTCCGTATCACAGTGTAACTTTGGATGGTTCGAACCAATTTTGTTCTCCTTCGCAGGAGTGTTTTATCATATCATGACTATTGTACACAAACATTTTGAAACTACTGCGAAGCCTTTAATGAGTTGTTCCAAAATAAAAATTCAATTCTGTTCCGCTAAATGTCCGTACGGTGCTCCAATTATGAAGTCTACGAACCAATTTTTTTCTTTTTCGCAGCATTATTTTATTTTATCGAAAGCACTATGCACAGTTTTGCACAAATTTGAAGACATTCCGATATCTCTGAACATTTTTTCGAGGCATTTTCCATTTAAAAATCAATTTCCTCCCGTCAAAGGTCCGTACGGCGCTGCAATTTTAAAAAATACGAACGAATTTTTTTCTAATCTTCAGCAATATTTCATTGCATCGAAAACACTATGCACGGCAAATTTGAAGACATTCTGACATTTTTTAATATTTTTATTCTACAATTATTTTTAGTGAGGAATTATTTTAAAGGTTATGTTACTTTAATTTTTCAAAAAACAATTTTTCATCATGTCGGAAAAGAAAATTTGGTTGCGAAAAATAAAATACGAAATATCACACATTGATTTACAAATATTAGCCCTTTTTATTTCGAAAATAATATATTTTGAACGAAAATCATTCACAATATTTTACAATACGTTATTCACATTCGTAATAAAAATCGTAAATTTCACGGGTGCACTGAAAAACTTGGTTATAATTTCACAAAGAAGAATCATCGAATATCCAAAATTGTTACAATTTGCCAAATAAAATTGAAAACAATCGCGACTATTTATTTTTTTTCATTCATTCTATCTGTCAAACCTTGGAAGCCGACGACAATTCCATAGCAGACGTGATAAACGTCTGCAGACGTGCGCACACGCCGCGACGTTGGTATTCTGTGGCGGGATGATTTGAAATGAAAAAAAAAATCTCGGTTTTTTTTTCATTTTTAATGTATATTACTTTAAATATTGGGAAACTACAATTTAATTTTTTCAAATCTCTAACATTTTTTCGAAACAAAAAAAAATTCAAATTTTACTTCGAATTTTTCCAACCACCCTTCTATTTTTTTTTCAAATGTTTCAATATTCCTATCTCAAATAAAAAAAAACGAAAGAAAAATAAAATTTCTCGAACTTCTCGTCTCCAATCTTTCACTCTCGTACAGAGACAATAACCAATTGATTCTGTCTATTATGGGGAAGAGAAAAAACGCTTAAAGTGTTATAACCGAATTCTCTTATATATCGACAGTCGAAGAGCCCTCGCAGTCAAATTCATCGAGAAATTGAAATTTAAAAAAAAAATATTTTGGACGCATCCAAGACACTACAACTTTTTATTTGAGTAACGTACCACTTCCTCTTCAATACACGATAAGAACCAAGACGATATCTATGTTCGTTCTCGAGATATAATTTTTTTCCTACAACGATTAATATCGACTAAATTTCATTGAAAATCGTAAGAAAAAGCAAATTTTTCGAATATTCGGCTCCAATACTTCGGCTCCTGTCCGGAGACGATAACAAAATGATTCCATGTATTTTAGGGAAGAAAAAAACATTTAAATGGATTAATTTAAAGGGGACATTGCACCCAAATGGTAAATGGTGTTGGTCAATATTTTGTGTGTTTGTTTTATACGTATTAAATCTGGTCATAAATATTAAGCCAATAAATCGACCTGTGCTAGATATGATTTGATTCGTTACATTAATTTGATCAAGTTCTACGCGATGCCATTCGTTATATTTGTCTCGTGTCTGAATATTTGACAATTTATCGTCAAACAAAAAGAAAATATCAGTTGTGAATAATAATAATCAATTTGTATAAAAACGAAATGATTTTATTCGATAAAGGTTAAACACTATGAATCAATTTACATAATTGATAAATGTTTTTCCCCCATACGTTCTT
Organism: Buathra laborator; assembly: GCA_934046635.1. Classification (NCBI taxonomy): domain Eukaryota; kingdom Metazoa; phylum Arthropoda; class Insecta; order Hymenoptera; family Ichneumonidae; genus Buathra; species Buathra laborator. The sequence continues at coordinate 7,834,501 of OW203893.1, read as the reverse complement.
CCGAGGTGAAACGCGCAGCGTGACGTATAAACATATTCGATACGTAGCGCATAACGCAAAGCGTAATCATACTTGATACGGAGCGCGTAGCGCGACGTGTATCCCTGAGAGTGCCTTCAACGGGGGGTTCGGGGGTGGAGCCCACCAACAAGAGCTTCTGCGTCCGCAGGGCGCTGAGGCGCCCGTTAATGATAAACTCAATGAAAGTATACGAGTGGTTTCTGGATACGATCCCTTGACAAATTGTCAAAAGGTAGTTTGTGTAACTTCGTAAATCGTCAAAAAGGAAAGAAATATCTTTTGGATGGTGCAAAGTTGCGCTATGACTGAGCCACAAATTGGTCAGTATAACGTTCGAAACGGACAAAATTTGTGTAAAAAGTAAAGGCTACTTATTACTCGGAAATTTGGGTCTGAATGTCCGTATAACTGTGTGTCCCGAGCCCTCACTTGCGAGGAGTTTTATATCTTTTTTTCTTAGCGATATATGGTGGGGATGGAACATAACTATGGAAGTGTCCTTTCGTATACCTATATTCCCTATGATTTGGATACAGTCACCGAGAAGATGAGGGAGGTGCTTTGAATCTGACCTTTCGATTGGACCGGGGGTCTTTTTAGGCCCTTCTTCTAGTCGAACTTGCTTGAATCGGGCCCACGCCGTGTGTGACGGAGTGGGGTATCAATGTAAAGGGCGCGAAACAAATGACGTACGCACCATTCCCCTCTTCTCGCATTCTGTATTCCGAGAATTCGTTTATAGGTTTCGGCGGAGTGCAATGACTCCGAGGCAGGGTATTTCTTGGTAGAAAGCGCTACTCTTGAGGCTATTTATAGAATGGATCTCATCAATGCTTTCAACAAAGGAAAAGCGGCCTTATGATTCGGAGATGCTCTGAGTCATGAACTCCATGTGATGCTATGCGGATATGGAATTAATATAAAAGTATTGCAACGGGTCGAAAAGCGCGCCACTACGTGACGCGCAACACGTGACGAGCATACAGAGGAGCACGCAGGCGCGAGCCACTATCCCCACCACGGAGGCAGGGATAAAAACGGCGCGCTAGCCGCCAGAAAGGCACTCGAGACCAAGGCGGGCTCGCGATACATCAGACGGACCTGTAAATTCGAATAAAGCATCTAACTACATCAACGCGAGTCGTTCATGATCCGAACCCCTTGTCCCTGCAACCTTCTTTACAGGGAAGCACGCGAGAACGCCAGCAAGGAGGGATAGGAAGGATCGGAGGGAACTCTGAGCAACGGGTTAACGGGTGTCAATCGCATCCCGCGCCCTGCGATCAGCGAGAAACGGGAAACGGCATCACAGCCCACTCCTCGCTCTCAGCCTCCGGTGCCGGTTAGGGACGACAACGGGCAACGGCGCACGCCCCGCGTCGGGAACGAAACGGAGAACGGGTGTCACTCTGCCTCCCGCTCGTAGCGCAAAACTCGGCCCCACAGGCAGCACAGGCCATCCACTCGAGCCTCCAAGGCAATGCGGATGCAAGCCGGAGTCGAACCACGTTGTAGTATCAATCTCTTAACTTATAGGTCTTAAGTAAAACGTTCGGTAAGTATACGCAAAAAGGTTTCTATTAAGGTAGCTCCAGCGCGTGGTGTCCATTTCGCCGAAGTTCGAGGAAATTGAGAGGAATTTGCAAACACTTCTCGATAGTATAAAAATCTGAAAAAATTCACGCATATTAAAGGTAGTGAAAAGATTAATTTTGCACAATAATAATTGCAAAATGTTATTAACAAATTGATGAAAAAAAAATTGTTCAACAAATTTATGGTAACTCAACTTTTTTTTTAATAAAAATAATTCGTTCATTTTTCTGAATACGGATGAATTTTTTCAGATTTTTATCTTTGGTTTGAATTTTTTTTTATATGGAAAAAATGTGTAGAAAAAGACGAAATTCAAACCAAATATAAAAATCTGAAAAAATTCACACGTATTCAAAAAAATGAACGAATCATTTTTATAGAAAAAAAAAGTTAAGTTACCATTAATTTGTGGATATCTTTTTTTTTTCATCAATTTGTTAATAACATTTTGCAATTATTATTGTGCAAAATTAATCTTTTCAGTACCTTTAATATGCATGAATTTTTGCAGATTTTTATATTATCGAGAAGTGTTTGGAATTTCCTCTCCATTTCCTTGAATTTAGGCGAAATGGACACCACGCGCTGTAGCTACCTTAACTATAACAATTTGTATGAAGGTGTAGAGTCCTTTGAATAGTTCTCACTTATCTTATTTAAGAATAATTGTCCTACTCTCATCGTTCCTGGACCTTAATCGAGTATTGGTTTCGAGAGAATTCGGCAAATCTCCAACAAATGCCAATTTTGACTTTTCGTGGAAGATTTCTCGGGGTTTTAATCATTTTATACGGTATATGTGGGAAAGAATTTGTATACTGGTCCAAGTTTTACGATTATCACTAGGAGTGTATAGATTGCTTTTGAACTAAAATTCGGAGGGCTTTTTATTATTCGAGACTCTATGCGGCCGGTTTCATCGAATGACTTATCCTTCGGCTGTTATTGAGGAGTCGGGCCCTCTTCTTGCATCTATGGTTGTTTCACTCCTTTTACTATACTAAACTTATTATCTAGGTATACTTATTTTCTATTAAAGGATAGGCACAGGCGCTCAGGGGAACAAGTCCAGTTTAAGAATACTTCTTACTAATTTGTATAGAGATATCAGTTATGTCGTTAATGTATAATACATTATCGGTGTGGTGACTTTGTTTTCGTTACTTGCTTTTTGTGCAATCGAACGCCGGTTATTATTCTGTAATTATTTATTTTCCCGATGGATTTGGTTATCTTTAAAAAGTTGTTTCCCTTTCCACCGAGATCAACGATCGAAGACCCCTTTTTCTTCCCTCTGAGCAATGGAGCTTTGGTTCAACTATGGCACCGTTTTAAACGTGTGGTCTTTCTCGAGGATAATTTGTCGACCGTTTTGACTGGCCCCGGGCCTGACCTTAAGTCGACTGACCGTTAACTCCTCCCTTTCCAACTGGTCTTTGGCCGTGGTAAGGTAGATTTATCGGTCTATGGATCTATAAGGCCTTGGTCGATATAGGGTAATAGTAGAGCTCCGTGTTGACAGCTAGTGGGTCCTTGCGTCTTTAGTTTCCTTCTGGCACTCCAGGGGAGAGTTCGGAGGAGGGGTCAGAGACTGCCTTTTCCGACCTCTGCCCAAGGTTCTCTAGGCCCATTAAGGTAGGCATCTGACCTTGTTGTGGTGGAGTTAACTCGATTGAGATCTCATAGTGGATAAAGAAACTACCAGTAAACCAATTTCTTGTTCCTTCTCTATTTTAGAGGATTAACTTTTAATGGGGGCCAAAAGAGAAATAAATAGAGCGTCACGCCGGACGTAACACAGGCAACGAATAAAGCGACAACAATACCTGTATCGAAATTTCGATATATTTTAGCCACGGATTTTTTGAAGAGAGATTTACGATTCCGATTTCTTCTTTATATAGTCCAAAATATTTGTCATGTGAGGCATAAGAATCGAGGAGCTATAATTTACCTCCGTAGTTGCGACAGTTTCGGTTTCGATTTGGAGAACGTTATTAACGAATCAGCAGAACTTCGTTGTTTAAATCTTTAATGAAAACCGTCCAAAATTGTGGACACTCTTTCACAGTGTACGTGGCGCTCGCTTTGCAAACCGAATCCCAGAAAAGTGAAAAATGTATCCAAAGATTTCCATCAAGTATCAAAGTGGAACAACGTGACTTATGAACTTTCAGTGAGATACACGAGTTCCAACGCGCCAATTCCGGTCTCATCCGATTCAACAAGTAGTTATCGAACGTTAGCGATCAATGAATAAATCTAAGCTACGGTCAAAGGGCGTTCAATGAAACGGCGATGACAATTTCGTCGACAAAAGTTCGTTCGTCAGTTCAAAATGTTTTATCATAAAAAATACGTCGCGATGCTTCGATTCAGCTATTTGGGTCTTAAAAAAATCCAGAGCATTTTGAAGACTCGAATCGTTCGGATACCTTCGAATAAGATTGAATAATCTTGCGTCCACAGTTTCGACGAAATCGTGACGACGAACTCTATTGTCAGTAAAAAAATAATGTTCCATATTTCGATCTTCTCGTCCTTCATGCCTTGGGTCAGGAGATACTCGTGTGCACTATCGTGATGTGCACAAAAACGCTGTGCGCTATCGTAATGTGCACAATATCTAACGGTCGCTATTTGGGTCAGGGGATATTCGTGTGCACTATCACGATGTGCACAAAACGCTGTGCGCTATCGCGTTGTGCACAATATTTGATGGTCGCTATATGGTTCAGCCATTGCTCGCGGCGGTGATGAAATCTGTTTACCTTTATAGATATACTATACTATATTACCTGTGCACGATACCGTTGTGCACAATAGCGGCATGATTGTGCACAATATCGCACGATCGTATATTAAAATGAGTAAGGTAAATGTCCCTATTCCCGGCCATGATCCATCTACCCACCGTTTCGACGTAGAATATCATTCACGATGTTACTAATTGTTAAAACGATTATTAGTGATGTGCAAAGTTGCGGAATACGTGTAGTGTGAAAGAACTTAAAGCGCAAAGTAAGTACAATAATTAGTACATCTTAATTTTTTGCGTTTCTTGCCGTACGTCGCCATTTGACCGGTTTCTTAAAAGTAAGGTTAAGAATTCTCGATTGCGTAAATAGTCAATATTTCGTTAAAAATCCGTTTATATAGTATAGTTCGAGCGTTAAATAGTTCCTTATAGTTTGATTTACATATTCCGGAAAAAAAATAGTCGGATGTCTTTTTTTTTTTAATTATATGGTCGGAGTTAGGCACAGCAAAATAGTTGCCTGTCCCATTACCGTACGTGTAAACGTCGGTTTATTGTTCACATACAAAAAAAAATCAATGAAAATGTAATAAATTTTCTTTTGATGAAACCTTTAGGCTGAATATGTTCACAATGCTGTATATTTTATGTTCGAAGTCTACGTACATCAGAATAATTTATTTCTTGTATACAGATTAAAAGGAAATTGCACCAAGCAGGGATACCGATTCATTTTTGGATAAAACTTTGGTTGCTGATATGTATACGCTGAGAATATGCACAATGCTGTGGATTTCATGTTCGAAGTCTGCGTACATGAAAATAATCTATTCTTTTCTATGCAGACTACATTAGACAGAGATATCAATAGAATTTTTAATAAAAAGAAGTCTGCGTACATGAAAATAATTTATTCCTTTCTACGCAGACTACATTACGCAGAGATGTAAATAAAAGTTTGTGACTAGCAGTAAAGAAATGAAAAAAAAAAAAATTGATTGGAATATAAATGGGAGTCATGATTGCAACAATAAGAGTATTCATGATTACTTTAAAAAAATGTATTTATTTGATAGAAATGGCAAAAACCAAGAAGCAAAAGAAGAGGGTGAGATACACCGAAGAAACTTTAAAAGCAGCTGTAGCTGCTACAAAGGCTGGGCGAGGACTTCGGGCAGACAGTCTCCAATATAATGTACCAAAAACCACTATCATCGACAAAATGTCTCAGCCTGAAGTACTTCTGAAGAAAGGTGGACCTCCGACAGTGCTTTCCAAAGAAGAAGAACAAAAACTTGTTCAATGGATGATGCACATGAGTGCGTGTGGATTTCCAGTCACAAAAAGTGTCCTCATTTCTAGTGTGCCAAGTCTTATCACAGAACTGAAAAGGAAGAATCTGTTTACAAATAACTGCCCAGGCCGCAGTTGGTATGATGGATTTCTCAATCGTCATCCGGAGATGGCACAAACAGTTGCCCAAAACTTAACATTCTCGCGAGCATCTGTCACCGAAATCGGTTTACGAAAATGGTTTGCTGAAGTCAAGACTCATTTAGAGAAAGTAATTTAGAGAAAGTAAATACAGCTGATATGAGAAACTCATTTAGAGAAAGTAAGTACAGCTGATATCGATGCGTCAAGAATATTCAATTGCGACTAGTCAGCGTTTTATCTCAGCCCGAAAGGAGAAAAAGTTTTTGTCCGGAAAGGAGATAAGGCCGTGTATAACTTCATTCATAACGATGATAAAGATGTTTGACCGTCTTGTTCACGGCCAATGCTGCTGGCACAATAGGACCACCGATGATAGTTTTCACGTACGAGAGGATCCCTTCTAGTATATCCGCAAATATTCCCGGTTGGTGGGGAGTAGGAAAAACTGAGAGCAGTTGGATGGCCGGCGAAAGTTTTTTTGAGTACATTACGAATGTATTTTATAAGTGGTTGGTTGCGAATAATTACACGTTTCCGGTCGTGCTGTACATGGACGGGCACTCATCTTGTTACCAACGCCGGTGCGTTGGTTCCAATTTGGTGGATGAGTTACCGTTTCACGAAGGGAAAGTTGTGAAATAATTTTCGTAGGAATTAAAAATGATTTATTCGCGGAACGGCGGGAATCGATGGTCGTAATTCGGGTCCCGTTGTTGCCGACCGATTCCGATTTCTGTGATTCCCGAGTCGAGATAGCCCGGTCAAAGAAAGAGTACAATAGGTAAGGTAAAACAGTTTATTTCACCCCGAGTTATATGCGAAGAAATGGAAGATTATAAAGAGTGAAATAGGAACAGTTTTATTACGTAATGTTAAGAATTAAAATATTTACAAAGAGTTATTTGGATTGTTTATCGCGGCGCGCGAAAACGAAGATTTTATGGCCACCAGGGACGGTGGCGTTTTATCGCACCTGAGACGGTGGAATTTTATCGCACCAGGGACGGTGGAGTAGATTGCTCGCGGAGCTAACAGAGGTTGTATACGCAGTTCGATCGGCGATCGTGCCTAGCGCTTCTCCTGAGGGGGCGGAGATCCCCGTGCCACCAGAGACGGTGGCGTACATCCTGATTCTGCGTTTTGCTCGGCTTCTTATTGAAGTCGTCGGACACTTTCGTTCGCGAGAAACTTTCGGCAAATCGCCACCTAGCGGCGGATAGAGGAACTATCCCCGTGGTGCCAGTGGCGCGAGATTTGAATAGCCGGTTTTCGCCGAACGAACGCGAATTTGTATAAAAAAGCCAGTGTTATGGCACTATGCGATAATTAAAATATAAAGATAGTTAAATTAATATTAATTACATGTTTTTTAGATATGCCGCGGACCGAACGAGCGGAAAAAAGTATGTCGCAAATAGGCGGCGTACAACATGCCCCGGGAGCTCGGAGGTTGCGGTGGGTAAAAGTGAAATAGCTTATGTAGAATAAGCGAAACGAAGATATTGCTTAGCATACGGATAACAGTTATCCTAATACTAAGGTAACAAAACATAAAGCGTAGGAAAACATAAAGATAAATGAATGTAAAGAATGTTTTTGACGCGGTTGAAGATGTAGCGACGTTCGATGCCTTCGGACGCTGGGTCTTCAACCGGGATACTTTCGGCCGGGGAAAGATTTTCGGTTTGAGGGTAATCTTCAGCCTGGGAATTCTCGGCCGGGAGGTAATTCTTCGGGTTTAGGGTAAGCTTGTGGCGTGGACGGCGATGTTCCCGAGGAGACTTCGGTGAGGATGCTGGCTGACGCTGTTTGGAACACGGCGGTTTTCGATTCGATTGATGAGGAGTTGTGTTTTTTTATTTTTTGACGAATCGGTGGGATTCAACATGGGGCATGTCGGATTCGTCGAATCGCGGGAACTTCCACCTGTCGGGCTTCCGTACGTTGCTCGCGAGCGAGATTTGTTGGGAGTGAAACCGCTAGTGGCGTTCCTCCGTGTTTGGAGAAAAGTTTTGTCGAATCTGCGATCTGCTATTGGTCTTTGTTCCGCCGCAGCTGTTTATAGCAGTCTGACGTGGAGTTGAAGAAGGTGTAAGAAGAACCCTTATTAGTTCCTCAGAATTCGTGGCGATTATTGGCGTCGTTCGGAGCGAATCGGTTTGGATGTCCGATTCTCGAATGCATCCTAGCGCGGTCTTTGTTACGTCCTGACGTAACGCTCTCTATTTCTTTTATTAATAATAATTTTCGCAACTTATATTTCTGCTTATTTTTTCATACTATTTGCAAACCTGTTCCTTCCAAAATAATTCCTACATTTCACAAAATTCAAACATTATTCATTATCATTAAACTCATAAAAGGAGTGATATTTCTTATCGATCGCTGAACGATATTCCAGGAATGGATCTCCTCTGGGAAATATTTCCAATGAGATCTCAAATACTCGTCGTGTAAATTAAAATTTACATGGGTAAAATATGGAAATAGAATTATTTACCACACGAGATAGATGCGGACAGAGGTTTGAATCCCCCTCGACACACGCACTACCCTCGGTGAAACAGCGAACTCCGCTGCCGACGTCGATACGATCGACCGCAGCATCGACCCAAGGAGGATAGATCCAAGCTTTTACCCTGCGGCTAGACCGTCGGAGTCTTCCTAGCCGAATACCCTAACGGGCTTCCATCGTAAAAAAGGGAATCTACATTACCTTATGTATGGAAGTTAACCCTGCCCATCGACATAGTTTCGGTATTTTAACACCGAACAACGTCGCGTAATATTCCTGAATATGTAGGTCACGCGATTGAGAGTCAGAACACCCCTCGTACCATTCAATCATTCATCATCATAAAGAAATAATGTCTCCATCAACAATTCTAAAATACGTTTCATACTCCCACACGCTTTTTAACATTTAACAAAAAACGATAAAAATGATCGATGAACTTTCGGCAGCTACTTAATATAAAAACTATAGTATTAATTGAATCAAAGATAATAAAATTGTCCAGGATATTAGGGAAATTAATCAATACGATTTGTCGACAAACGCGATTAATAAATTCGAAATCGACAATATTCAAAATCATAGGAATAATATTCGGTATAGCTTGTAACGGGGTTTTTGTCGGAAACTTATATTCGGGGGGGGGGGGGGGGGGGGGGGACGATGGGAAAATCAAATAGTCGTAGGCGGCGAGGGGGTAATTAACAAAAGAAATAGAATTTTATTATGATCTCGGAAAAGAATATAAATGATCGCGAATAAATCGAATACAAGAAACTAAAGCAAATAATTGACCAGAATAACGCAAAATAAATCGTAACAATATCGCAACTAAATAATACGTGAACTAAAAATAATGATAAACTAAACGGGGAAATAATAATAACTCGAGGGATAATAATTACGTCAAGGGGATGATCGGGGAACAATAATAAAAGATTTTACGGTGGTTGCCACGAGGCGATCCGCGAGGCGTACGCGATTCGTGACAAGGGAAAATGTCGGCGGGACTATCTAATATTCTCGGCAAAGGGACGACGGGCCTACGAAAATTACAGCGAAGATCGCGGGGAAATTGCTGACAAAAATAACTCACAAAATATCTCAAAATTCGGGGGAAACTATTCAATTACTATTTTTGGGCGCTAGTTACCTTTTACGGGGTAACGCCGTGATGCGATTCGACACGAGTCGACAAATATTCAAATTCACACGAGGTACGGAATGGCCGGCAAACTCAAAGGGACAGCAGAGGGCTCAGGGGAGGGTCAACCGATCTGTGGGCTCGCAATTTAATGCCTTCGGCCTTTAAACGATATTTCAGGGACTACAGGGCAATATACGGGGGGGGGGGGGGAATACACGATTGAACGCACTTACTATAATAATTTCGCACGCAAAATACTGTCGCACGCCACTCACCACGTGCACGAGTCCTCGCCAGCAAATGGCGATACTTGAAAAATATACGGAAAAATACCGAAGTGACTACCGGTCACTTCACTGACTTTACTGCAGGGAAAATATCGGGGGAGAGTCGGGGGTAAATAATCACGCGGGAGGGAAAACTATTACTCGCAGATATCACACACTCTGTACAATAATTCGGACGATCCTCGTACAATGGCGGAGACGGGGAGGATCGCCGACACACGTGCTTACTCTATAACGGCTCGAACGAGGCTGAGGTAACGCTCTTCTTCTTTGCGGAAGTCTTCTCCGGCATCAGCGCGACGGAAGGCGGTGGTGAGAGAGAGAAGAACGGTACTCGACGTCGGTCGATAATTCGCTCGATCGACGGACGAGGTGTCAGATGGCGGCAGCGATATTGATTTATCGTCGCTCCGGGCATTGAGCGACGATCAAGAGCGGCAGAGCGGCGGTGGTCAGTGAGAGAGACGACGGGACGGCAACGTTGGATATTCGGGCAGCGACGAATCCTTTCATCGTCGAGCGAATATCTTCCTTCGCCGTTTCCCGCTCTCTCTCTCTGTCTCGTTCGTTGTCGCGGCATTTCGGGTCTCTCTCGGTGTCTTGCTGAGCGTTACCTTAAGCGCGGGGATACATGGGAGGAAGGGGGGGGGGGGGGGGGGGGCTACTATAACGCGCGCTTCTGTTAAAGGGGCTCCGTGGCGAGCGGAGCCTCGATTCGAGGTCGCGAAAAACAACTGTGCGAATTTACTTCGTTACAAGCTTAGTCATAAAATACAGTCAATACACGAAAAATAAATTATAACTAAACAGAGACCAGATCGTAAATTTGTGCGAAGCCATGGAATTTGATACGAATAAAGGGGCCACTAATTTCGTAAACTGCGCTCTAGTTGCAGCTAATATAATATACGACTGTTGAAGAAAAATAAAAAATTGCCCGAAATTCAAAAGATAAGAAACTAGTAAGACCGAAAAATCACGTTGCCAGGCTAAACATTTAAGGAAAGACGGTCGTAAAGATTTTACGACCCACCGAAACTGAATTGCGGTAGGACGTAGAATACATGACAAGTGTGCCTCAACGGTGACACATGAGGGGCGAGCGGTTCGACCCCCCGAAAGAGAAGATGCAGTCCACTTTAAAATACTAATGCACCGCGCGCAAAGAAATGGCTCCCTACGATAGGGAGAATAAAAAAAATAACATTTTAATTACATCAACATTTTAAGGAAGATTTTCTCTATAAAGTATCATTATTATTTTTTCGATTATGCTTACCGTTAAAGCGGGAATTAAGAACAAAAATTTATTCCATGGATTGCGTTTTCTCGATGTATGGTAGGAAAATTACGAACCGTTAATTATATCAAATTAATCAGGAATATTCCACTAATCTAACGCTGTTATTATTTTTCCGAAATTATATGCCGTTTGTGGGAAATTTATAAAACAAGTAGCACCAAAATATTTGGAGCGAAAAACGTACACCGCGTAAAGGAATTCGGTTTCCCCTCGATTTATGATGCAAAATATCAAACCGCGGTTTATACCAAAATGTTCGGGAATAATCCACCTTTAACATGGAATTATTACTTTTCCGATATCACTTAACGTATGATTAGGACACGCCGCGAAAGACAGAAATTAAGCTAGAAAAGGCAGGCGGTAAAGATAAAGGGGCCCGTGCAAAGGAACGAGTTGCGTAAGCCAAGTCGCATAATCTCAAGGCTAGTTCACGACGATAGGGGAAGATCATCAGGTACACCGAAAGAGGGGAATTTTACAGCTCGCCCGGGCAAACGGAACATTAGTTCCGGAATATCCATATAAGGAAATAGGATGATCGGACGGCACTGTTACCAGGCACTTGCAATAGCTGGTGCACGGCTCCCAAAGGGGGGGCAAAGCCCCAAGAAATCGACCCGGTTATGCTACCAATACCTCGAAATATTATGAAACGTTTTGCCAAATAATAAAATAATTTGTACAAGAGCCGAGATATATTTTCAACTTTCAGGCATATAATATTTTGACACCCAATACTTGAATTATTATAATATTATAAAATGATTGCCGATAAAATGATACACATTTCTCGACTCTTATTATCAGTTTACGGATACGTATACGTATAAGAGAAGTTTACGACCAGTAACAATATATCTTCTCCTATACGTTAACAATATCGAATATCAATTATATTAAATATTTAGTTATGAATCATTAATATTAAGTTTTACAAATAAGTCAGGCAAATAATTATGTATAAGGAAAACTGAAATTCAATGGAAAATGGATAAATCCACAATTATTTAACAATAAGAGAAATCGGCAAATCCAAGAATTTCGAACAGGCCGAGAGGAGAGTAACGAGGAGCGAGATTACTCATCAGGGGAGTACGCTCCAGGCAAGGATTAGGGAGGGACTTCCTTCCCCCTCTGGATTCATTTCCTAGCATATAAGAAGCCGCGGAAAAGGGCGCGAGCAGTGCAGAGCAGACCAGAAGTAGATTTTTAGTAGTCCGGCCCGTAAGCAACTAGACAAAGTAGAGAGAGACGGAGGCGCGTAAGAACGAGCGCGGGATCGGTAAATCCAACAAGTAGGCTGATACTCCGGCTAGGCGACGAGAGAGATAGAGTCAGAGACCGCGTTGTTCGTTATCCACCATACTAGAAAAAGATCGCGAGTCCGTTGTGCGACCACAAAGAAATAGAGGAACTCTCCTATTGGAGGATTTTGTCGATAACCCTTTCCGTCTCCAAAAATTGTATTCATTTTTTCATGCAACCACAGTTTTCTTGGGTTAATTCAGTTCACCGAATTACCATTCTCAAGTCATCTCGTGGAACGAAACCATCTTTCGTTTCACCATCAAATTTTCTTTTACTCGATAGTTAAGAGACAATTTTGTACGAATTCTTATTCCAATGAGTCATTTGTACTCTCCGAAAATCACATTTTTGTACTTTCGAATTTGCCTGAATTATTTCCTTTGAATAAATTTCGAATATCACGGCATATCGCGTGAAATTTGTGTTCAACCAATCCACTACATCGCAAGCAGCATCATCTCGACAAATAACGTAAGTACAATTTAATTCTATTTCCTTGATAAATATATAAGTGAAAAGTGTGCAATATCCTCTATTATTCAAACTCCTCGTTAATTCGCCCAGCCGTCGCCAGACATCACCAACACTACTCACCGAATATAATTCAATTATAAAATCATTTCTATAACGCAGTGAAATAAATTCAGTTAATTCAAATCATTTCTATATCGCGGTGAAACAAATCCGTTTAAATCAAATCATCAACGATCATTATTTTAATTACGCAACAGATAAAGAAATTTTATAATACCTCTAAGACAAGTCAACGAATAGCATTCCAAGCCCTATCCTTAGTAAATTTCCTCACGGTTAGACTAAAAAATGGGCAGTTGCGCCGATAATTGATGCCAGGAGTGGTAAAGGAGTGAGAAATCTCTCTTGACCAGCGTGTATTCAATCGTACTCGACGCAACCTCGCGTTAAAATTCAGGTGAAAGAGAAACACCCGCATTTTTGACGTGACAAATTTTTGGGGGCTCGTCCGGGATCAATGGAATGCTTGCCTTGTTAAATTGAATTTTTATAACAATCTACGGATAAAATATTAAGCAATTTTTCTGAAACAACAGCACACATACACGCACACTCGCATACACGAAAAAAAAAAAATGTGGAAAATAAGAAACAATTGTTATTGCAAATGAGAATTAATTCTATAGAGAAAATGTATACAATTATATTCTTGTATTATCGAATTGTTGCGCTAGTACGAACCATAACCTCTTATAACCTTGACTGGAAACTGGGATTTACGCGGCTCGCCACGTAATCTCACTCAAAAAACCCTTTCCTTACGTCGCCGCGCAGTTCGCTGCAACGCCACATTTTCCTATCTAAACCCCGGTTCGTGCAGCGTTGACTCTACTTTGCAGCAGATAAGCTCAAGGGTCGATATTTATTAATAATTTATATAAACATGAACAAATTACATTTTTTAAAATCATTGTACCATTGCGTTAATGTGAGCCGTAACCTTCAATAAACTTTACTGGAAACTGGGACTCGCGCGGCTCGCCACGTAGTCTCACTCAAAAACCCCTTTCCTCTGTCGCTGAGCAGTTCGCTGCGAAGCCACACACTCCTGTCTAAACCCCGGCTCATACAACGACAATTGGGAATATTGCATTCGAATATTATTGTACGGCTACGTTAATACAAACTGTAACCTTATATAACCTTGACTGGCAACTGGGATCTGCGCGGGTCGCCACGTAATCTCACTCAAAAAAACCTTTCCTTACGTCGCCGCGCAGTACTCTGCAAAGCCACGCTCCTACCTGAACCCCAGTTTGTATAGCGATAGTTTGGAATTCAGTATTTAAAAAAAAAAAAAAAGAAAATTCGAATTCGCGTCGCTTAAATTTTGTTTGTTACAATCCTATGATAGTCGTTTCTTATGGATACACAAGGATTGCAAGCAAGAAATAATAATTCACAAAGACTACACGAACAACACGTAACTCTAGGAGAAGCTCGACGAAGCGAACAGGCTTCAGAGAACAATAAAGAAAATATTACACCCCAAATCATTTACATATTGAAACCAATCGAATACACTACAACGCCTGTAGACACTGAAAACATTAATTGGTACGATCCGCGACGGGAATTTTACGAAAACCAGAATAATCGCAGAGTAGAAAGAGAACAAAGACGTTAATTCTCTAAGCACAAAAAAATAATAACAGGATAATCGAATAAATAACGCACATATAAAGAAAAAACAAGCGCCTCAGCGCCCTGCGGGCGCAGAGGCCCTTGTTGGTGGGCTCCGCCCCCCAAACCCCCCGAAAAATGTCCCGGGGGGACATTTTTTAAGGCACTCACGGGGGTACATGTCGCGCTTCGCGCTCCGTACCAAGTGTGATTACACTTCGCGTTATGCGCTACGTATCGAATATGTTCATACGTCGCGCTGCGCGTTTCACCTGAACCTACTGTGTGTTTTAAGATCGGAATATTGAAACAATTGAAAAGAAAGTAGAAGAGTGGTTGAAAAAATTCGAGATAAAATTTGAATTTTTTTTTTGTTTCGAAAAAATTTTAAAGAGATTTGAAAAAATTAAATTGCAGTTTCCGAATATTTAAAGTAATTTACATTAAAAACGAAAAAAAAGCTGAGATTTTTTATTTTCATTTCAAATCATCCCGCCACAGAATATCAATGTCGCGGCGTGTGCGAACTTTATCACGTCTGCTATGGAATTGTCGTCGGCTTCCAAAGTTTGACGGATAGAATGAACGGAAAAAAAATAAATAGTCGCGATTGTTTTAAATTTTATTTGGCAAATTGCAATAATTTTGGATATTCGATGATTCTTCTTTGTGAAATTATAACCAAGTTTTTCAGTGCACCCGTGAAATTTATGATTTTTATTACGAATGTGAATGATGTATTGTAAAATATTGTGAATGGTTTCGTTCAAAATATATTATTTTCGAAATAAAAAGGGCTAATATTTGTTAATCAATGTGTGATATTTCGTGTTTTATTTTTCGCAACCAAATTTTCTTTTCTGACATGATGAAAAATTGTTTTTTGGAAAATTAAAGTAACATAACCTTTAAAATAATTCCTCACTAGAAATAATTGTAGAATAAAAATATTAAGAAATGTTAGAATGTCTTCAAATTTGCTGTGCATAGTGTTTTCGATGCAATGAAATATTGTTGAAAATTAGAAAAAAATTCGTTCGTAGGTTTCAAAATTGCAGCGCCGTACAGACCTTTGACAGGAGAAAATGGATTTTTAAATGGAAAATGCCTGGAAAAAATGTTCAGAGACGTCGGAATGTCTTCAAATTTGCTGTGCATAGTGCTTTCGATAAAATAAAATAATGCTGCGAAAAAGAAAAAATTTGGTTCGTAGACTTCATAATTGGAGCACCGTACGGACATTTAGCGGAACAAAATTGAATTTTTATTTTGGAACAACTCATTAAAGGCTTCGCAGTAGTTTCAAAATGTTTGTGCACAATAGTCATGATGTGATAAAACACTCCTGCGAAGGAGAACAAAATTGGTTCGCGCCATCCAAAGTTACACTGTGATACGGACGTCCGAGAAGATAAATTCAGTGAAAAAGCTATTTTTATTCAACCGCAGGCTAAAAAAAATATTTCCAGTCATCGGAGTCACTTCAAATTAACTGCTCATGAAGTTGGAGGTACACCGAAGTAAATTCTGAAAAACTAATTTTTTTGGAGCATACGCTGCGGGGAATCCCCATCGAAAGCTGTGTGAAGAAGCCTCGATGGTCATTTTAATAGGCACTCTTTGCCTATTGTTATAGTGAGTGCCTAAAAAGGAGAACAGAAATAAAATGAAAATAATAATTACCCAGTTACATAAATTATATTAACGGGAAAGGGGTCATCAAACATCCGTTCATAAAAACCCTTTGCAAAAAAAAAAATTAAAAAAAAGAGAGAAACATTTTTCTCAATTTCGATGCCTAAAACTGTTAGTTCGCGCGAACAAATTAAAGCACCAGTTGAAACGAGAATTATAAAAAATCAACGACTCCAGGGAAACGAGGAAAACATTTTAGCGGCGAGGAATTTCTCGAGAGCCAAAGACCCTGCCATAAAATATAATACGGAGACGCACAACTGTTCCTGTGGTCCTTCCACGGTAAAGACTTTCAACTCTGAATCCCTACGCGGACTATACCACCAAATTAAAAGGAAATATACACCTTCAGGAGAAACTGGCCAAAGGGCAGGGAAATTAATTCAAATCATCGAACTCAACGACGAATATCAACTTGACATTCTTGAAATCCAAATACACCAAAGAATGTACTAATAAAAAAAAAGGGGGGAAAGGAGAGTAGACGAATACATAATACGAGGGAATAAAAATTGTAATGTTACATTACTGGATCGCATTAATTTTCATAATCTTATTGAGCCGGTACAATAATAAAGGAACTAAGAAATACGTATATAAGAAAAACAGTAATAAATCCAAGAAAGACAAACACATTTATCCCAGAAGTCGCAAACCACTCGTACACCGTCATTAAATTTGTCCTGTACTGGCAGTTAATGCAATCACTCTTGAGATCAATATTCCATAGGATCATAACGGAACAAATATAAAAAAAATATATAAAAATCGACAAGGAAAACGTAAATTCCGTTACTTTCGATATCCCCAGAAAATTAGATTTTTGTAAAAACAAAGGAAGATAGAGGAATAAAAGCATATATAACTACGGTAATAAAACCAAGGAACGGGTTAAGAAGCGGCGAATTCAAAATAATGAAAATAGTCGCGAAATAAATGCCGGCGACTCGGCCTCAATTAAAAATCAAAGGCGACAACGTTCTCAGAGAATACCCAGACGAACAAAAGAAAAGGACAAAGCCGAAAGCAGAAATTAAGAAAGTGAGTGAGCCACAGGAAATTAGCGAACCCCGTACTGAATCAATTGAAAGTTTAAATTTCGAAAAACGATATCCTCTCGTACATTACCACTCGTGTCCTGCGTTAATAAAATTCGATGTAGTAAAGTTAGAGTCCAACTGGGAGTGTAGTAAGGAAGCAAAAGTCCATTACGGGTCGTCCCCCGCGTTGATAAGTTCCGAGATAACAAAATCACCTTCTCCCATAACATTCGATACCGACCCTAATATCGAGGCAAAGATCCGCGAACTCGAGGAAAAATTTAACGTAAAGATCACCAAAGTACAAGCGGTTTCGAACAATGAAATCAAGGAATTACAGGATAAAGCGGAACACATTTTTACAGAACTCGAAACAATAGAAGCAAATATCCTTCGTGCTGCCGACGAAGTAGCTCAGCTAACGGAGGTGGAGGAAAAAACAGGTGAATTTCCTGTCATAGTCAAAATCGCTGCAACAACCGAACAAATTCCGACACCTGTAGGAAAATCTCCCGTAACACCTCCTGTAAAGGTTCCTTTGAGAACCCCTGTCGATTTTCCAGCGATATCCCCTCGCAAAAAGATCATATTCTCACCTAAATATACGCCAAAAACTTCCCCCGGTGGGATCTCAAATACAGGAACTATTATTATTTCGCCGAAAGTAAGTCCGAAAAATTCGCTAGTATCAATTTTAAACGCAGAAACCGTAACGCCGTCGAAGAAAAGCCCCTCGGCAATCCTCGAACAAATCAATCAGGTAGAGAAAGACACTGACCCGACGGAAGAATTTGAAGAAACCTTCGAAGAATACGCAGAGAATAAAGAAACAATAAAAATGACCAAGACGCCTATAGGATCTCCGCACGGTTCCAACAAATCAAACGTTTCTAGTATCGAGTCTGAAATATATTCTACACCGCAGGGAACGATTTTTGATCAGCCCGCGGAAAACAATCGCTCTTTGAGACGCAAATTATTTGGAACTTTAAGAACGACACGGGGAAAACGCATTAAAAACATTAACTTAGAAGGGAGTAAAGCGATAACACGCAAAATTGTAAAAATTACTTCGTTAGGATTAAACAGTTAAAAAGGCATATTAAGTCTCTTCAGGACAAAGGAGGGAAATTTTGCTAAAAAGGTTCTAATCAACGGTGCGAGAGATAGTGATGAAAATTCAGCTACAACCAAAATTGTTAATTTAACCCCGATAAAAAACGTTGAAGAAAATACACCGGGTAAAGATAGTAAAAAGCCTCTCGACAATAAGGCTATTTCTACAACCATGGTCAACCACAGTCAAGTCGTACCCCTTCGAGACGCGCTCGCGGTAATACCAGAGTACGATGGGAAAACCACGTCACTCGGCGCGTTTATACAGGGATGTGAGGAGGCAGCCGAAATGTTAGAACCCGAGAACGAGAAACATCTAGTAAAAGCGCTCAGAGTAAAAATTAAAGGCAAACCTCGACGAACAATTCATCTAAATACCTTCGAAACGGTCGAAGAATTAACAGACTTTTTGAAAAGCATTTACTCTCCCGCTCGCAATATTTATCAATTACAAGGAGAACTAGGAGCTATTTATCAGAAACCAAACGAAACGGTGATTACTTTTTCAAATCGACTGCGCGATATTGGTTACCAAATATTAGACGCGTATGAATTCAGAAAAAACAGCGCTGCTGACGAGATTTTTAAGGAAAATACTACCGAGAGCCTTCCGCCGTGTTTTATAAACGGATTAAAACCCGAAATCGAACAAAGAATGAAACCATGCGACACGATCGACGAAACCGTTAAAATGGCAGTAAAAATAGAGAGAAAATTAGCCGGCCGTGCAGCGCTCCGAGGTGAAAGCGTTAACCCGCCCGAAACCAAGGGAAATAAATCCGACAACAAGCGTAACGTTCATGTAGTAACCGGAGATCAAGTAAATTGTCAACTTTGCAAAAAGACGGGACATACTGCTGCGACATGTGCTTTAAATAAAACTGCTAACACACAGTCGCAAGAATCAAAGGAAAACGAAGTTGAAAAGAAAAACGTCCCTGTGTGTCAAGCATGCAGTAAAATCGGTCACACCGCGGAGAAGTGTTTCAAACTTTTTCCCCCTAGAAATAACAGCAATCAGGCAAATCAAATCACCGCGCCAATGATAACTTTATGCCAAGTGTGCGATAAACGCGGCCATACGGCCAATCGATGCTATAAAATTTTTCCGCCGGAAAGGAAAAATCAAGGGCAATCCTCCGCAGTATGTCAACTATGTAAGAAGACAGGACACATAGCTGCGAGCTGTCCTCAACTGCCGCGGTCAGGTCAAGCGCCAACCGGCGGGCGAGACGCACAAGTGCCCCAGGGCCTTAGATACGGGCCGCAACCCTCCATAAATTGTCAGATCTGTAAGAAAGACGGCCACGGGGCCTATATATGCCCATATCGAAGTAATAATTCGCAGCCTCCGAATCAAAACCAGTCCGCACCGCAAAAATCATACGCAGAGACGACTAACGATTTTGTATGTCATTATTGTAAAGCACCGGGTCATTTCATTAGAGAGTGTCCCAAGAAACTAGCAAACGAGGCTAAATCGCAGAATGCGTCGGGAAACGCGAGTGGTCTCCCGAGCTTGGGTGCGATGAGAGAGGCCACGACGAGTTCGCTCCCCGTTCGAGTCATCAGAGCAGTAGAATTCACGAACCCAGAATTTTAGAAATCTTTACGATAAAATTGCACAACGAGAGTTCCGTTCCCTCTGTCTTACTATATAGCGAAGGAATTAAATCTCCCATAACCCTCATGGTTGACACTGGGTCCGGTCTTAATATCATAAAGGAACGTTGTTTGTACCCCGAGACCCTTGTGAACCGGCACGAAATTTTACAACTCAACGGTATTACGGAATCATCGATCTATACTCGAGGTCACGTTAAAATTCAGGCATTCGGGCGGTACGCTACTTTCCACGTGGTGGGAGACGATTTTCCTATCACGGAGGAAGGAATACTGAGTTTGGAATATCTCGACGGCAATCGCGTCAAAATAGATTACGAAAAACGTCAATTAAAAATGCAAGACACAAAAATACCGTTCTCGGCACAGGAAAGAATGATTATTCCGGCCAATACAAAAAAACTATGTTTCATACGCATTAAAAATTTAGATATCAGAGAAGGATATTTACCACCTCTCGACGCTGGCGAAGGACTAACGCTCGAGAGTGGGTTCGTGGAGAATAATAATGGAAAGGCTTACATTTTTATTACCAACAGTAACAACTACAATGTAGAGGTAGAAGTACAAGTAATGGCGCTTAGACCCGCTCAAACGCCAGGAAACCCTAGGTATCAAAAGGAAACATTAATACCATGCAATGACTCAAGGATAACGATTGAAAATAAGACAAGGGAAAATGAAAATTCAGAGAATTCGGTCGGAAATTTTGATAAAGATCGTACGAATAGCGATGCTGGACCCGCCGCAGGGCCAGACGTTATCGACAATAATAATTCAGGAAATTCAGTTAAAGTTGTGCAAGATTCGTGTTTGATAATCGCCTCGCAACCCATTGAAGGGCCGAGCGTTATCAACGATTCGGTTTCAAGTTATCGTACGACGAGCGACACTGTGAGAGGCCAGGCGCTCTAGACGATTCAGTTTCGAGTTACCGTATGACGAGCGACTCGGCGCCCTGTGAGAGGCCCGGCGCTCTATACGATTCAGTTTCAAGTTATTGTTCGGTAAGCGACTCTGTGCCCCGTAAAAGGCCAGGCGTTATAAACAAAGTCATTTCGGAAAATCTTGGTAAAGTTATTCATAACTCATGTTCGAGTAACGATCATATACCCACGAAAGGGGCGAACGTTCTTGACAATTCAGTGTCGGTAAATTCAGTATGTAATTCGAGTTCGGTGAGCGAGTATTCGCCCAGTTAAAAGCCGAACGCATTCGATGAGTCTTGTTTGATAATTTCAGTTGAAAAGGCTAAAAATTCAGAGGGAAATTTGTCCCTAGTTGAAATAAATACGGGAAAATTTTATAATGATATAGAGGAAACAAAATTGTGTATTACGGAAATATTTGAGGAAAATTCAAGCGTTACCAAAGAACAAAAAATTCAAGAGTCATTGCAAGGAAATTCGGTAGGAAAGGAAATAAGTATTACAGAAAAACACGTGAATAATGAAAAGAATGAACAAACGTTTGAAATTAAAGACATCGCGTTAGTAAGGATGCTCGGAGCTATTCCCATCTCTCGCGAAATTTATCCTTTATTTCGGAAAGAACATTGTCATGTAATTAACGAGGCAGCTACAACCCCTCGGTTCGAGAAAATAAAAGAATTATTAAGGTTCGACGGTTTAAATGACAAAGAAAGAAAAAGTATAGAAAGCCTTTTGAGAGAAAGCGCTTTTCTATACCATTTACCCGGCGAAAGTTTGAGCTGTACAACGGTTCTGCAGCATCGGATACCCACTACGGATGATCTACCTATCAATACAAGAGGGTATCGATGGCCAGAGTGTACGCGAAAAGAAATCGAAAGACAGGTCGAGGATATGTTAAAAAATGGGATTATAGTACCCTCTACCTCTCCGTATAATTGTCCCGTATGGGTCGTTCCGAAAAAACTTGACTCCAAAGGAAATAAGAAATGGCGAGTAGTATTTGATTATCGCGCGCTCAATGAAAAAACAATTGCCGATGCGTATCCTATACCCAATATCACTGAAATACTTGATCAATTGGGAGGAGCGCAATACTTCTCAGTCTTCGACTTGGCCTCTGGCTTTCATCAAATCGAGGTATACGCCGCAGACCGTCATAAAACCGCCTTCACAACACCGCACGGCCACTTCGAATTCGTTCGCATGCCTTTCGGTTTACGAAACGCCCCTCCGACGTTTCAACGCACGATGGATTTAACGCTGGGAAGTATCTTAGGAAAGGGTGTATTCGTTTACCTCGACGACATCGTTATATATGCAAGAAGCCTTGAGGAACACGAAAACATTTA
This sequence comes from Buathra laborator, assembly GCA_934046635.1. Classification (NCBI taxonomy): domain Eukaryota; kingdom Metazoa; phylum Arthropoda; class Insecta; order Hymenoptera; family Ichneumonidae; genus Buathra; species Buathra laborator. The sequence continues at coordinate 7,812,211 of OW203893.1, read as the reverse complement.
CAGAGAATTAATGAAGCGATTGGAAATTGCTAATTTAAAACTTCAACCTGATAAATGCGAATTCTTAAAAAGGGAAGAAGCGTATTTAGGCCACGTGATAGGAAAGGACGGAGTGAGGCCCGATCCAAGGAAACTCGAAGCCGTACGCGAATTCCCACAACCGAAGAACGTTAAAAATATTCGCCAATTTCTTGGATTAACGGGTTACTACCGGAGATTCATAGAAAGTTACGCAAAAATATCTAAACCACTCACGGGACTTCTTCGAAAAGAAATACCCTTCGAATGGCATCCAGAACAAAATGAAGCTTTCGAAATATTGAAAGAAAAGTTATGCACGGCACCGGTTTTGCGATATCCAGATTTTTCAAAACCATTTATCTTGACAACAGATGCATCCGGAGTTGCTATTGGCTCCATATTATCACAAGGAGTAATTAATCACGATCATCCTTGTGCATACGCGTCGCGAGGATTAAGTAAGACCGAAGAAAGATACGATACGTACGAAAAAGAAGCATTGGCTATTGTATATTCGATACTTCATTTTCGGCCCTACCTGTACGGACGACAGTTTACGGTGGTAACGGATCATAAACCTTTATTGTGGTTCCGTCGCGCTACCGATGGAAATGCTAAAATACTACGTTGGCGTTTAAAACTCGCCGAATACGAATACGATGTTGTGTATAAAGCTGGAAAGACAAATGTTAACGCGGATGCACTGTCAAGGAATCCAGTACAGGAACCTGACGGGAGCGACGGCATTTTCATAATTCGCGTCAACAAGGATACGGAAACGAGAACGAAAAAGAGAAGACGATTGACGGAAGAAGATATCAGCGAATTCCTCGAACACGATACGGACGACGAAGAAGCCGATTTAGTGGAGAGCGAAGAAGAAGATAACTATGCATTGGTATATGATGAATTCGAGGAATGCGATTGGGATCGCGAATTACCCAATGAAACATTCACCGCAGCCGAAGAAAATACGGACGGTAATTATCCTCGCGATTTCGAACTAACGTTTGACGCTTCAATGAACGAAACCGTGCCAGAGGAAAGGCCACCGGCAGCACCAGACGAAAACACCAACGAGACTATGAATGAGCCGTATCATAAATCCCCCGCCGAACGATTCTACTCGGAGGACAATGACGATGCATGGCACGTGCCTGTCGCTGATCCCTATGGGCCTAGCACATCACGAGACTATATACCGCCCACTATACAAGACGCCGCTAGCGAAGAAACTGAAGAAGAAGAAACTATACGCCATAAACGGAAAAACCACAAGCCGGTACCTATTGAGGAAAGTGAATCCGAAAATTCGAGCGAAGAAGACGAAAATGCCAAAGTAGTGAGCGATGAAGAAGGAAACGTCGATACGGCCGAAGAGATACAATCCAATAATAATCCGCGAGTAAATAACCACGACGTAATTAATGATCGCGGTACTGCAGGGAATGTTAAACAATCTCGAGATCTATTTCACACGCGGAAGGATAGCCTTGCATATTTCGTAACCATCGCCGGCGAACCATTAGACGATGGGAGTAAGAAATTACAGGAGAAAAACGAACTACCCAAAATGAGAAACTTGAGGCTGAAACAGCCTCAATCCTTCGTGAAACGAGGTAATAAATTTAATATTGCCCTTCCGATTTCCGTCGACCAAGCCGAGGGTCCCACGCAAATACTCGAAAACATTGCAGAAGATTTACACAACTGTGAATACCTGGCGGGAAGATTAGGGATCCAATCAATAAGTATCGCTAAATCCGAAACAATTTGCAACGTCCCTTGGGATAAAATACACTCTGAAATACAGCGAATATTTGAAGAAAGCGATTTTAAGATTATTATTTGTAATGAAATAGTTAGAGAACCCGCTGAAGATCAACATGACGAAATAATTCGAGAAATGCACTGTTCACCGATCGGAGGACACCGCGGAGTAAGCAAAACTTATAACAGAATCCGTCACGAATATTATTGGAAAAATCTAAAAGCAGACATTCAACAATTTATTCAGCGATGTCTCCAGTGCCAATTAAAAAAATTAGTCAGAGTTAAAACAAAACAACCACTCGTGATTACCGATACGCCCAGCACTGCATTCGACAAAATCGCGATGGATATAGTAGGACCTATAGCAAAAACCAAAAGAGATAACGAATATATTCTCACTATCCAAGATCAATTGACAAAATTTTCCATGGGTATAGCACTTCCCAATGCTAGGGCCGTAACCATCGCGGAGGCATTCGTGAAGCATTATATCTGTCAATTTGGTGCGCCAAGAGCGGTATTAACCGATCAAGGTGGGAATTTTCTGAGCAAATTTATGCAACAAATTGCTAAATTATTTAGAATTCGGAAAATTAGAACGACTGCTTTCCACCCACAGTCAAACGGTTCCTTAGAGAGATCTCACCACGTCCTTGGAGAATATTTAAAACAATATACAACGCGAGAGAAAAACTGGGACGAATGGGTTGAATTAGCAGTTTTTAATTGTAATACGAACGTACACGAAGGGACTAAGCACACACCTTACGAAATGGTGTTTGGAAAAATAGCTAGAACTCCCTCGACCATGCCGTTAGCTGAAAGTGAAAGACTCGCTACCTATGATGATTATTTAATTCAGTTAGTAACGCAGATACATTCGATTCAACAGATCGGTCGTGAAAATTTAATTTTAGCGAAAGAAAAAGCTAAAGAATACCACGATCGGAAAATAAATACAATGAATTTCAAGGTGGGCGAACCGGTATTTCTGCTTAAAGGGCCGAAACCCGGAAAACTTGGAGACCATTACATCGGACCATACGAAGTATTGGAACTACTGGAAAAAGGAAACGTGCGGATAAAAATAAAAAAGGGTTCACGAGTTGTGCATCCAAACCGACTACGAAAATCCTGCATTCCGGCGCCGTAAAATCGGAAGAAGAAAGGAAAAGCCTGAAGGCTTTTTTGACGTACAAGAAGAAAAAACATTAAACAGCATCCAATAAACACGATATATATTAAAAAAAAAAAAAATACACAACCCCATATACAAAAAAAGGGGGAAAATATATATTCACCGTAGAAATAATATTACGTATTAAACATATCCATAATAATAAGTTTATATAAAAAAAAAATATTATATAAGGAATATACTTATACTAGGAATATTATATAAGGAATATACTCAGATAGTTATACGAACAATTAATCCACACAAACTCGGAAAATGTCGACCGTTGGACAGCCACCGCAACCCGATTATCGTTTCGAGAGCGTTCGGCTGCAAAGTGATCCCGGTCCGCCACTGTTTACATTAGATGCGGCGAAATTTGCCGCCGCGGGATTTTATTACCGTGGGCCAAGGGATCACGTCTGTTGCTTCGAGTGTAAAATTTCCATAAATCTATGGGCAGACGATGATGATCCCATGCGAGAACATATGAGATACCAAGAGTTGTGCCGATTCGTGAGGAATCTGCCGTGCGGCAACGTGCCGATTGGAGCGGACCCCGCGACGATTCCACCCCCTCGGCCGGGACGGAAAAGGGGACAAACCAGCGCAACGGGAAAAAGATACTCTTGCATCGATTGCGATAGAATAAGCGGTAATGTAACTCCGAAACCAGGGAAATCTTCCGCGAGCTTTCGGAGTTGGAAAAACGCTGAATATCCGCACCTTCTTGATTTCGATGAACGCATGAAAACATTTAAAGACTGGCCGAAATGGGCACCACAGACGGCCGAGGACCACGCCAACGCTGGATTCTTCCGCGAGGGAAGTGGCGATTATGTAATTTGCCATTACTGTGGAGGCGGGCTGAAGGATTGGGAGCCTACGGACGTACCGTGGGAACAACACGCACTATGGTTCCCAAAGTGTGAATATTTGCTCTCGATGAAAGGGCAAGAGTACGTAAAACAAGTAAACGCACCTAAGATACCTACCGTTGAAACCACTTTGCTGGCACCACCACCCCAGTACGCGCACACGGACGACGAGACGGTTAATCGCACGTGGCCCCCGCCGGGGATGGGTAAACACGGCGCAAGTAGTCAACTGACCCTTTGCAACAACGACGACGAAATAGAAAAGACGGATAAAGAAACTCCGAAAATAAAGAAATCATCAATGACACTTCGCAACTGGAAGGAGCCAGGATATCCAGAGTATACCGATTATATCGCGCGTCTCAAGACTTTCAGGGGTTGGCCGAGTGATTGACCACAGATGAAGGAAAGTCTCGCTCGAGCGGGATTCTTCCGAAAAGGACCCGGCGACGTAGTAGTTTGCCACTATCGTACGGGTGCTGTAAAGGATTGGCAGCTCATCAATGTACCATGGGAACGACACGCACGACTATATCCGGAGTGCAGGTACCTGTTCTCGCAAAAAGGTGCGAACTTTTTGAAAAGGGTAAACGAAGGAGCAGTACCGCCACCAACTCTCGATGACTCTCGGGTAGCAGAGCAACCTATGTACATAAAAAAGGACCCCGTCGTTCGCCTCCGCCGTTTGGAAAATCTTACGGAAGCAATTAATGAATATCTCGCTAGTGAGACTACTCACAAGATCGGCGACTCCGAGTTCGAGTCATTGGACAGAGCCGGCTACACTGCATACACGCTCGACGAGGCAATAGACTGTCTACCCAAAGAGTCCGGTGCGGCAACCTCTTCAAAGAAGGAAACTAAATCAAAGAAAACGGAGGAGTTCGATAGTAAATCAAACGACTCAACAACTGCGCTTGCACCATCTGATCTCCCACTTTATAACGATCTAGAAATCAATCAATACGTTATCAGTAATCTGTGTGAAGGTTGCAGGGCCGCAGGTATTGAAACTATAATTATACCCTGTCGACACGCAATTTACTGCGAGAAATGCGCTAAAGAACGAGGCGAGTGCGTAATTTGCGGAGCGCTAATATTCCGCTACACTAAGATCGATGTAGTACACGACTACCATTGTAAGGACAGGGGAATCGCAATCGTCCCCAGTAACGTGACTATACTCGGGAGCACCCGCCCACAGAGAAGGAAGTAATAAAAAAAAAAATTTAAGAGAGAGAAAAGAATAACCCATTCGAAAAATAATCATGGAATAGTAGAACGTAAACCCTGAATAAAAAAATGGGGGGGAGCACATAATAGGCAGCTTTACATAAAAGTATTAAAAAGTTATAAATAGAAGCAAAAAAAATAATAATAATAAAAAAAAATATATAATACAAAAGTTTAAATTAGAAAAAAATAAAAAGAGATATATTTCCTTTTAATAATAATAATGATTAAAAAAAACTATTAAATAATAATAAATGAATAAATAAAAACGTTTCTTCCCACTTAAATATTGAGAAGGAAATAACCACGCTACCGATAGGACCTGAGTATTTGATAAATTAAGACGAAGAGAGAAACTCATTCAATAAATCATTTCATGAATTAAACTTAGCAATACAGATAAAACTATACCAAAACAAGAACTGTATGAAAGAATAACAAAGCCTTCACATATACATATATGCGGTAAATTTCATAAGTAACGTTTCAAAAACAGGAACGTGTGGAATAATGGCTGTCCATCACTGCTACTGTACGGAGTTCAGTTGGTGTCGACCACTTATGAGCGACACCCACGAAGACACGCTCTGGATATGTCTTAATCGAATAAGACCCCGGGTCATTGTCCCCGGAACAGAAGCATTGTTCTGTTACTGGAAAATCGCTTTCTATTTGGAGATTCCGAAAAGAAGAGTAGATTTATATGTACCACCCGAGTGGCGAACGATCCAACCAGCGGTGTTGGACGAATGGGTCGGTAAATTAGGCGATAATCCATACGAAGACATAGTTCTCGGAGCTACTCTGTACAAATGGTTACCCGATGCACTCGTGCCGCTGGGACAAAGATTATCGGACATCCCGATGGCTGGGCGCAATGGATGGCCAGAATCTCGGGAGGAAACTCCTTTTTGGGGCGAACCTAGGCTTCAATACTCCGACGGAACAGACCTACCCGTAAGAATAAACCGACAGGTACCACACGACATCGTAAATGAAATGGAAAAAATATTTTGTTATTGGAAAATCGAATTGCCCGACAACCAAGGACGCAAGTTCGAGCTGTGGGTACCCCCCGAGTGGAGAATGCTCAATAAAGAGGGACGAGCGCGTTACACCTCGCTGTTATGTGAGAATATGTATCAACCCATCACCCTCGGAGGAGTGAGATACACATGGAGAGGCGATTCTCTTCTTCCAGAGGGACAATTAATGGAAACAATGGAAAGCCAAGGGTACGGATTGTTCAATTACCACCCGCCAGAGGATACCGATGAAGACGAGGACGAGAATACAATAGTACCAACGACCCCGTACGAAACGGCCCCGGGCTCCGGAGACGAGGAAGACGGAGCTAGCGATAATAACACCGCACAAAACAAACCCCAACAAACAAGCGAGAAAGAAGTTTACGAAGAATTATGCAGGAAACTATTCACTCACATCGAAGAGGAAGATGAAACCCTCGAACACAGAAATCTATTAGAAACTTTGGTATAAAAAAAAAAAAAAAAAAAAAAAATGATCCCTATATACAACCGAAAGAACCTCTTTAAATAACTAAACGGTTAAAATATACACGAAAAAAGGAAAAGAAGGAAGCAAACGTAGGAAAATACAAGTAAGAGAATTAAATAGAGATACGATAAATAAATTTAAGTACATAAAATACCCATACTCATAATGAAGACATAGAATTTAGGGAAAAATATTCTAATAAACTATATGTAGGAGAAATATCGCATTATTAATAACGTTAACAAGAAAGATTTGGTACATAAAAACGAATAAATCGGTGTAGGGACGGGAATAATTGTAGTACCTATATGAAAGAAAGCATAGGAATAAGAAAAGAGATGGGAACTCAGGGAAATATAAAAGAAAAGGAGGATAACGAGTAGAATATAGGGACGATAAAGGAAAGTAGAGGAAATAGGAAAAATAACGTTTTATATACGATAGGAAAATTTTATATAATAATGTATAGGAATTTAAAGGGGATCTAACACGCTTTGGAAAGAATTAAATTGAATAAACTAATTAAGAAAAAAAAAGAAAAAAAAACATAACAAAAAAATAATAAAATAATAATAATGAAAAAAAATATATATAACTATAAGTATCGGAATAAATAAAACATAGGTAATAACAATAATGACAATAACCATCAGAATAAGGAAAAACATATCTACAATAAGGGATAATAAAACCTATGTATGAAAAAAAAAGAGAGAAAACATCATGAAATCATCATACAATTATGAGGATCAATGATAAAAAAAAAAGGAAAGAAGGATTTTTTTTTGATAATAATAATAAATAAAGGGAAACTTAACAAGGAAAAATATATATATATATGGAGTTCGTAACAAACTCAATTTGAAATTTCAAAAAAAAATAAATATAATGCTGAAGTAAGAAAATATCAGGAGTCCATAGGGGACTCAATAAGGAAAAACAGTAATAGGGAAAAATAATATACCAGGAGTTCGTGAGGAACTCGACCGAAAAAATATATAGAATAAAGTAAATGTCAAGAATTAAAAAAAAAAAAAAACATATTATAATAAGGGAAAAATATCAGGAGCTCATAAGGAACTCAACAAAAAAAATATATTAGGCATAATAATAAAAAAAAAAAATCGGAATTCTTGGAGGAATTCCAACGAAAATACAAAAAAAGTATATATAAAAAGGGAAGAGGAAATTTAAACAAATTGTTGGGAGTCTTGAGGACTCAACCAGGAATATATAATAAAAAAAAACATAACGCATAATCGATAAATTTAAAGCACACTATCTATAATAATTTAACTATGACTTATTAGCCAAAAATAAATCGGAATTGCACAAATAATTAATATCAATAATTAAAATTTAACAACAGAAATCGGAAGACATGGCGAAATGCAAATGCGGACGCGAAATTACTGCACTAATACAAACCAGATCCGATCAACATGCACCACTCCCGGAGACACTAAAAATCAGAATCAACGAGGTGGCACCTGCGAGCGTGGTACCCGGAACTGCTGTTATTTACTGTTACTGGAAAATCTCTTTATACTGTGACGGATTTTCCTTGATCTCGAGAACGCAACACTAATTTTACAAAAAAACTGAAAACTCAAAAAGATGAGCGATATCGAAACTCAAAAAAAAACACGAACTCGAAAACTCACGTCACCTTCGGCCGTCCACCCTCGCGGATGCATCGGCGTCCCGGTGGGCGCCAGTTAATTTTGTTTCACCGGTATTAACAACCGGACTAAACTGGAGGCCGGTGGAACGGCAACCTCCGCAGGGTTAATTTTTGTTTCGTCGGAATTACCAAACCGGACTAACCTGGAAGTCGGTGGAACGACGACCTCCGCAGGGACAAAACGAACGACACAACAAAACGGAAACTAAAACGGAACGAGAACTAACGTCGATGCATTCGCGAGAGCGAACGGTTGCGGAAATGCACGGTTGCTCAGGATGCAGGTTAGGGTAGAGGGTCGCGATCCGAGGTCAATAGAATAGCACACAAGGAACGGAAATCGAGACCTCAACGTTACTTTAATCGGGAGCGAAAATTAATATTTTGGCTAGAAGCCACGGGATCCCACGCACGTGCATCGCGAGTACTCAGCCGATCGAGAGATCGAAGCGAGACAAGCGACGACGGGCGCGACACGGGAACGATAACTTCGATAAATAAAAAAAAACTCACCGAAGCGCGTAAATTATCCAAAAGGACCGAGAACTGCATCTGACGATGCCACGAGAACTCACACACATGCACTTCAACTCGAGAGCGTTAATTGTAACGCATCGATCGAATTATCGACTCGGAAAGAATTCCTTTCGGAATCCGACCGAGGATAGCACACGCGAAACGCACGAATCGACGAACGACCGCGCGAACACGAGAGCGAGAGCGATAGCGGGATCCACGGTAACGCGAGCGAGACACAGCTATCACACGATGCCGCGATGGCTCGAGCGCGAGAACAATAGGCCGAAGCCTACGGTAGCGGGAGCGCGAGAGAGACCCGAGTTGCCTCGAGGGCAGCTCTCCGTCGACTGTCTTTGCCTACGAAAATTCGTAATGAATTATCGTTATTATTTGCGGGATCTTGATCGATAACTACTGCCCTCTCAACCATCTCCTGACTTTATCGAATCGAGAGCCGATACTATAACGCGGTAACTTGAACGAATCTTCGCAATCGCTTCCCTTAGTCAATGCGTGAGATACAAGGCTCTACTCAACTATAACGCAGCGCAAGGGGTTCCACCACCCTTGCCTGGACCAAACGATACCTCCGCCTGATCTCAACGCATTGCACTTTTCTATAGGGTGCCGGGTTTGCACCGGACTTTAACGTCCGGTGCAAGACACTTCGTCGAGTCTCTCCTTCACTTGGGCCTTTTATTTGCTAACTTTGTCCCACCAAGTGAATTCGAGAATCCCGACCAAAACTGAACTAAAACTGAAGTAAACTAAATCTTAAAGCAAAAGGGAAAAACAAAAAAAAACATAGAAGGTAAACTGCAAAAATCTCGATCGATATCTTAGCGAGAGCTTGACGGTATCTTAAGTCGCTGGGAGAGGCAGTAACGCGAAACTTCAGCATTAAAAATCGGTATTTTTATGCGAGTTACGGTTGTTTTGGTTTTTGTGACGCTGATTCAAAAAAATCACGTCACAATACATAGATATCGTTGAAAAACCTTTCCTCCTGTTCGTACCACCCGAATGGCGACATATCGAAAAGACGCGTTTGGAGGAATGGACCGCGCAACTACGGACTAATCCACTCGAAGATATTACTTTGGGGCAAACGCTATATGAGTGGCGCAACGATATCCTTATGACACAGGGTCAACGATACGCTACGGTTCCCATACCCGGCACAAGAGGATGGCCGGTGATTAACGAACCGGTACCTGAATGGCACGAGCCGCTTAAGCTACCAGGGATCGGAAGACACCTGCCGATCGCCGTCAATCGACGATATATTAGCCCTAGGCTGGGAATGGAAAAATTCATCTGCTACTGGAGAGTAGCATTGGATCCGCCAGGTTATCAACAGCGATTTATTTACGTACCGCCGAAATGGCGCAGACTGGCCCAGAAAACACGTGACCAATGGTTAAGACGAGTATCCGTCCGGCTCGGACAGGATATACATCTCGGAGGAGTTACGTACGGATGGTACCTCGACACATTGACACCTGTTACACAAAAGCCGGACCTCATCGAATACATAGGAAAAGGGCAATACAGTGAGGTAGAAGACGAAGAGGTCCGCAGCGAAGAAGAAGCCAGTAGCGAAGCTCTTGATGTTACAAGTAAAACAACATCCGAGGATATGGAAGTAGAACGATACTCGCTGCAGAGACTCTTGGAGGTCGATACTCGCGATGTACCGTCAAACCTATCAATTCGCAGCATTTCGGGACTCGCAGAAGAAATAAGCAAGTTGGAACATGCCAGGAATCTAGCAGGAAAGGGAAATGGAGAATAACAACATACGAGTAACAAGTAAACGGTTATGTCGATGGTCAAGTGAGTTCACCCCTTTTTCCAATTTTTCCTCCTCATATAAAAATAATAATATAATAAATAATTTATATGCCATAAATCCCTATACAAAAAAAAACAAACAAAAAAAATAATATTAATAATAAAAAAAAAAATATTTTTTTTTTACATAACAAGGAAAAAGTTTCCTATACGCCTAACTAATGTAATCATTGTAAATATTCGCAGATGGTCCAGTACATTTTGCCGATTGTTATCAATCCTCCGAAAACTAACGAGCGGAGGGCATTCCTATTACAACTTTATTGGCCTTTGGTACCCGGTTGCTACGTACCCCTGGAATGGAGAGGAATCCCTAACGGCGTACTCGAGGAATGGACACGGAAACTACCACGCCAAGGCCGATCCGTTATTCTGGGCGGAACAAAATATACAATGGTGGAAGACGTCTTACTACCACGAGGGCAAACCTTCGATACAATAATCACCACCGACGAGGTTGGCGGCTATGAGACTGAAATATGGCTGTAATAAACCTGGACCAATAAATCGACAAGAAGAAGACCTCACGCCTACACACACAACATCGTGCACCAAGACAAACCCCGAAACTCGCGTATGTTAGCGACTAATTATAAAAGAAGGCAATTCCGAATTTTATTGTTAATGGTTATTATGTTTAAATTTTATATATATATTATACAAAAGTTAACCACGCTTAATGCCAAAGTAGTGCCTTACATTGAAATTCTAATATTCATAAAAGCTTATTTGCCAAAAAGTATAAGGGACAAGGAAAATCACATAATCACTTAGCAGTAAGTTACGTATAAGAGGAGAGGAAAAACAATTACACCAAAGATAATAAAGCCATAATTTCATATTTACCAAAAATAGAACGTAACAATCCATTATCTTTGATTCAAATAAAATATACATAAAAAAAGGAACAATATCTCGAACGAAGGGACGAGAGATTATGGTAATAATACCAAGAGCCATACATTTAATTAATTATTACTAAGAGATATATATATGGATATGGATACACACCCATTGGAATGATCGTTAGGCTTCCCCTAACAATCATCTTAAGGGGGGAGGTGTTACGTCCTGACGTAACGCTCTCTATTTCTTTTATTAATAATAATTTTCGCAACTTATATTTCTGCTTATTTTTTCATACTATTTGCAAACCTGTTCCTTCCAAAATAATTCCTACATTTCACAAAATTCAAACATTATTCATTATCATTAAACTCATAAAAGGAGTGATATTTCTTATCGATCGCTGAACGATATTCCAGGAATGGATCTCCTCTGGGAAATATTTCCAATGAGATCTCAAATACTCATCGTATGAATTAAAAATTACATGGGTAAAAGATGGAAATAGAATTATTTACCACACGAGATAGATGCGGACAGAGGTTTGAATCCCCCTCGACACACGCGCTACCCTCGGTAAAACAGCGAACTCCGCTGCCGACGTCGATACGATCGACCACAGCATACCGCGACCCAAGGAGCATAGATCCGAGCTTTTACCCTGCGGCTAGACCGTTGGAGTTTTCCTAGCCGAATAACCTAACGGGCTTCCATCGTAAAAAAGGGAATCTACATTACCTTATGTATGGAAGTTAACCCTGCCCATCGACACAGTTTCGGTATTTTAACACCGAACAACGTCGCGTAATATTCCTAAATATGTGGGTTACACGATTGAGAGTCAGAACACCCCTCGTACCATTCAATCATTCATCATCATAAAGAAATAATTTCCCCATCAACAATTCTAAAATACGTTTCATACTCCCACACGCTTTCTAACATTTAAAGAAAAACGATAAAAACGATCGATGAAATTTCGGCAGCTACTTAATATAAAAACTACAGTATGAATTGAATCAAAGATAATAAAATTGTCCAGGATATTAGGGAAATTAATCAATACGATTTGTCGACAAACGCGATTAATAAATTCGAAATCGACAATATTCAAAATCATAGGAATAATATTCGGTATAGCTTAGTCATAAAATACAGTCAATACACCAGAAATAAATTATAACTAAACAGAGACCAGATCGTAAATTTGTGCGAAGCCATGGAATCTGATACGAATAAAGGGGCCACTAACTTCGTAAAGTGCGCTCTAGTTGCAGCTAATATAATATACGACTGTTGAAAAAAAATAAAAAATTGCCCGAAATTCAAAAGATAACAAACTAGTAAGACCGAAAAATCACGTTGCCAAGCTAAACATTTAAGGAAAGACGGTCGTAAAAATTTTACGACCCACCAAAACTGAATTGCGGTAGGACGTAGAATACATGACAAGTGTGCCTCAACGGTGACACATGAGGGGCGAGTGGTTCGACCCCCCGAAAGAGAAAATGAAGTCCACTTTAAAATACTAATGCACCGCGCGCAAAGAAATGGCTCCCTACGATAGGGAGAATAAAAAAAATAACATTTTAATTACATCAACATTTTAAGGAAGATTTTCTCTATAAAGTATCATTATTATTTTTTCGATTATGCTTACCGTTAAAGCGGAAATTAAGAACAAAAATTTATTCCATGGATTGCGTTTTCTCGATTTATGGTAGGAAAATTACGAACCGATAATTATATCAAATTAATCAGGAATATTCCACTAATCTAACGCTGTTATTATTTTTCCGAAATTATATGCCGTTTGTGGGAAATTTATAAAACAAATAGCACCAAAATATTTGGAGCGAAAAACGTACACCGCGTAAAGGAATTCGGTTTCCCCTCGATTTATAATGCAAAATATCAAACCGCGGTTTATACCAAAATGTTCGGGAATAATCCACCTTTAACATGGAATTATTACTTTTCCGATATCACTTAACGTATGATCAGGACACGCCGCGAAAGACAGAAATTAAGCTAGAAAAGGCAGGCGGTAAAGATAAAGGGGCCCGTGCAAAGGAACGAGTTGCGTAAGCCAAGTCGCATAATCTCAAGGCTAGTTCACGACGATAGGGGAAGATCATCAGGTACACCGAAAGAGGGGAATTTTACAGCTCGCCCGGGCAAACGGAACATTAGTTCCGGAATATCCATATAAGGAAATAGGATGATCGGACGGCACTGTTACCAGGCACTTGCAATAGCTGGTGCACGGCTCCCAAAGGGGGGTCAAAGCCCCAAGAAATCGGCCCGGTTATGCTACCAATACCTCGAAATATTATGAAACGTTTTGCCAAATAATAAAATAATTTGTACAAGAGCCGAGATATATTTTCAACTTTCAGGCATATAATATTTTGACACCCAATACTTGAATTATTATAATATTATAAAATGATTGCCGATAAAATGATACACATTTCTCGACTCTTATTATCAGTTTACGGAGACGTATACGTATAAGAGAAGTTTACGAACAGTAACAATATATCTTCTCCTATACGTTAACAATATCGAATATCAATTATATTAAATATTTAGTTATGAATCATTAATATTAAGTTTTACAAATAAGTCAGGCAAATAATTATGTATAAGGAAAACTGAAATTCAATGGAAAATGGATAAATCCACAATTATTTAACAATATTAGAAATCGGCAAATCCAATGTCACGTCAAAAATGCGGGTGTTTCTCTTTCACCTGAATTTTAACGCGAGGTTGCGTCGAGTACGATTGAATACACGCTGGTCAAGAGAGATTTCTCACTCCTTTACCACTCCTGGCATCAATTATCGGCGCAAATGCCCATTTTTTAGTCTAACCGTGAGGAAATTTACTAAGGATAGGGCTTGGAATGCTATTCGTTGACTTGTCTTAAAGGTATTATAAAATTTCTTTATCTGTTGCGTAATTAAAATAATGATCGTTGATGATTTGATTTAAACGGATTTGTTTCACCGCGATATAGAAATTATTTGAATTGACTGAATTTATTTCACTGCGTTATAGAAAAGATTTTATAATTGAATTATATTCGGTGAGTAGTGTTGGTGATGTCTGGCGACGGCTGGGCGAATTAACGAGGAGTTTGAATAATAGAGGATATTGCACACTTCTCACTTATAGATTTATCAAGGAAATAGAATTAAATTGTACTTACGTTATTTGTCGAGATGATGCTGCTTGCGATGTAGTGGATTGGTTGAACATAAATTTCACGCGATATGCCGTGATATTCGAAATTTATTCAAAGGAAATAATTCAGGCAAATTCGAAAGTACAAAAATGTGATTTTCGGAGAGTACAAATGACTCGTTGGAATAAGAATTCGTACAAAATTGTCTCTTAACTATCGAGTAAAAGAAAATTTGATGGTGAAACGAAAGATGGTTTCGTTCCACGAGATGACTTGAGAATGGTAATTCGGTGAATTGAATTAACCCAAGAAAACTCTGGTTGCATGAAAAAATGAATACAATTTTTGGAGATGGAAAGGGTTATCGACAAAATCCTCCAATAGGAGGGTTCCTCTATTTCTTTGTGGTCGCACAACGGACTCGCGATCTTTTTCTAGTATGGTGGATAACGAACAACGCGGTCTCTGACTCTATCTCTCTCGTCGCCTAGCCGGAGTATCAGCCTACTTGTTGGATTTACCGATCCCGCGCTCGCTCTTACGTCGCCTCCGTCTCTGTCTACTTGGTTTAGTTGCTTACGGGCCGGACTACTAAAAATCTACTTCTGGTCTGCTCTGCACTGCCCGCGCCCTTTTCCGCGGCTTCTTATATGCTAGGAAATGAATCCAGAGGGGGAAGGAAGTCCCTCCCTAATCCTTGCCTGGAGCGTACTCCCCTGATGAGTAATCTCGCTCCTCGTTACTCTCCTCTCGGCCTGTTCGAAATTCTTAGATTTGCCGATTTCTCTTATTGTTAAATAATTGTGGATTTATCCATTTTCCATTGAATTTCAGTTTTCCTTATACATAATTATTTGCCTGACTTATTTGTAAAACTTAATATTAATGATTCATAACTAAATATTTAATATAATTGATATTCGATATTGTTAACGTATAGGAGAAGATATATTGTTACTGTTCGTAAACTTCTCTTATACGTATACGTATCCGTAAACTGATAATAAGAGTCGAGAAATGTGTATCATTTTATCGGCAATCATTTTATAATATTATAATAATTCAAGTATTGGGTGTCAAAATATTATATGCCTGAAAGTTGAAAATATATCTCAGCTCTTGTACAAATTATTTTATTATTTGGCAAAACGTTTTATAATATTTCGAGGTATTGGTAGCATAACCGGGCCGATTTCTTGGGGCTTTGCCCCCTCTTTGGGAGCCGTGCACCAGCTATTGCAAGTGCCTGGTAACAGTGCCGTCCGATCATCCTATTTCCTTATATGGATATTCCGGAACTAATGTTCCGTTTGCCCGGGCGAGCTGTAAAATTCCCCTCTTTCGGTGTACCTGATGATCTTCCCCTATCGTCGTGAACTAGCCTTGAGATTATGCGACTTGGCTTACGCAACTCGTTCCTTTGCACGGGCCCCTTATAAATTTCTTTACCGCCTGCCTTTTCTAGCTTAATTTCTGTCTTTCGCGGCGTGTCCTGATCATACGTTAAGTGATATCGGAAAAGTAATAATTCCCTGTTAAAGGTGGATTATTCCCGAACATTTTGGTGTAAACCGCGGTTTGATATTTTGCATTATAAATCGAGGGGAAACCGAATTCCTTTACGCGGTGTACGTTTTTCGCTCCAAATATTTTGGTGCTACTTGTTTTATAAATTTCCCACAAACGGCATATAATTTCGGAAAAATAATAACAGCGTTAGATTAGTGGAATATTCCTGATTAATTTGATATAATTATCGGTTCGTAATTTTCCTACCATAAATCGAGAAAACGCAATCCATGGAATAAATTTTTGTTCTTAATTTCCGCTTTAACGGTAAGCATAATCGAAAAAGTAATAATGATACTTTATAGAGAAAATCTTCCTTAAAATGTTGATGTAATTAAAATGTTATTTTTTTATTCTCCCTATCGTAGGGAGCCGTTTCTTTGCGCGCGGTGCATTAGTATTTTAAAGTGGACTGCATCTTCTCTTTCGGGGGGTCGAACCGCTCGCCCCTCATGTGTCACCGTTGAGGCACACTTGTCATGTATTCTACGTCCTACCGCAATTCAGTTTCGGTAGGTCGTAAAATTTTTACGACCGTCTTTCCTTAAATGTTTAGCCTGGCAACGTGATTTTTCGGTCTTACTAGTTTGTTATCTTTTGAATTTCGGGCAATTTTTTATTTTTCTTCAACAGTCGTATATTATATTAGCTGCAACTAGAGCGCACTTTACGAAGTTAGTGGCTCCTTTATTCGTATCAAATTCCATGGCTTCGCACAAATTTACGATCTGGTCTCTGTTTAGTTATAATTTATTTTTGGTGTATTGACTGTATTTTATGACTAAGCTATACCGAATATTATTCCTATGATTTTGAATATTGTCGATTTCGAATTTATTAATCGCGTTTGTCGACAAATCGTATTGATTAATTTCCCTAATATCCTGGATAATTTTATTATCTTTGATTCAATTCATACTATAGTTTTTATATTAAGTACCTGCCGAAATTTCATCGATCGTTTTTATCGTTTTTCGTTAAATGTTAAAAAGCGTGTGGGAGTATGAAACGTATTTTAGAATTGTTGATGGAGAAATTATTTCTTTATGATGATGAATGATTAAATGGTACGAGGGATGTTCTGACTCTCAATCGCGTGACCCACATATTCAGGAATATTACGCGACGTTGTTCGGTGTTAAAATACCGAAACTATGTCGATGGGCAGGTATAACTTCCATACATAAGGTAATGTAGATTCCCTTTTTTACAATGGAAGCCCGTTAGGGTATTCGGCTAGGAAGACTCCAACGGTCTAGCCGCAGGGTAAAAGCTTGGATCTATGCTCCTTGGGTCGATGCTGCGGTCGATCGTATCGACGTCGGCAGCGGAGTTCGCTGTTTTACCGAGGGTAGTGCGTGTATCGAGGGGGATTCAAACCTCTGTCCGCATCTATCTCGTGTGGTAAATAATTCTATTTCCATCTTTTACCCATGTAAATTTTAATTCACACGACGAGTATTTGAGATCTCATTGGAAATATTTTCCAGAGGAGATCCATTCCTGGAATATCGTTCAGCGATCGATAAGAAATATCACTCCTTTTATGAGTTTAATGATAATGAATAATGTTTGAATTTTGTGAAATGTAGGAATTATTTTGGAAGGAACAGGTTTGCAAATAATATGAAAAAATAAGCAGAAATATAAGTTGCGAAAATTATTATTAATAAAAGAAATAGAGAGCGTAACGTCAGGACGTAACACCACGAATTTCGAACAGGCCGAGAGGAGAGTAACGAGGAGCGAGATTACTCATCAGGGGAGTACGCTCCAGGCAAGGATTAGGGAGGGACTTCCTTCCCCCTCTGGATTCATTTCCTAGCATATAAGAAGCCGCGGAAAAGGGCGCGAGCAGTGCAGAGCAGACCAGAAGTAGATTTTTAGTAGTCCGGCCCGTAAGCAACTAGACCAAGTAGAGAGAGACGGAGGCGCGTAAGAACGAGCGCGGGATCGGTAAATCCAACAAGTAGGCTGATACTCCGGCTAGGCGACGAGAGAGATAAAGTCAGAGACCGCGTTGTTCGTTATCCACCATACTAGAAAAAGATCGCGAGTCCGTTGTGCGACCACAAAGAAATAGAGGAACTCTCCTATTGGAGGATTTTGTCGATAACCCTTTCCATCTCCAAAAATTGTATTCATTTTTTCATGCAACCAGAGTTTTCTTGGGTTAATTCAGTTCACCGAATTACCATTCTCAAGTCATCTCGTGGAACAAAACGATCTTTCGTTTCACCATCAAATTTTCTTTTACTCGATAGTTAAGAGACAATTTTGTACGAATTCTTATTCCAACGAGTCATTTGTACTCTCCGAAAATCACATTTTTGTACTTTCGAATTTGCCTGAATTATTTCCTTTGAATAAATTTCGAATATCACGGCATATCGCGTGAAATTTGTGTTCAACCAATCCACTACATCGCAAGCAGCATCATCTCGACAAATAATGTAAGTACAATTTAATTCTATTTCCTTGATAAATCTATAAGTGAAAAGTGTGCAATATCCTCTATTATTCAAACTCCTCGTTAATTCGCCCAGCCGTCGCCAGACATCACCAACACTACTCACCGAATATAATTCAATTATAAAATCATTTCTATAACGCAGTGAAATAAATTCAGTTAATTCAAATCATTTCTATATCGCGGTGAAACAAATCCGTTTAAATCAAATCATCAACGATCATTATTTTAATTACGCAACAGATAAAGAAATTTTATAATACCTCTAAGACAAGTCAACGAATAGCATTCCAAGCCCTATCCTTAGTAAATTTCCTTACGGTTAGACTAAAAAATGGGCAGTTGCGCCGATAATTGATGCCAGGAGTGGTAAAGGAGTGAGAAATCTCTCTTGACCAGCGTGTATTCAATCGTACTCGACGCAACCTCGCGTTAAAATTCAGGTGAAAGAGAAACACCCGCATTTTTGACGTGACATTGGTCCATTTCCGGTGGATCATAACACTCCGTAACTTATCACGAATGTTCGTTACCCTTTTGTTTGTTATTATGGTTTTAGAAAAGTTTTATTTTCATTTTTATTAGGCACTCACTATAACAATAGACAAAGAGTGCCTATTAAAATGACCATCGAGGCTTCTTCACACAGCTTTCGATGGGGATTCCCCGCAGCGTATGCTCCAAAAAAATTAGTTTTTCAGAATTTACTTCGGTGTACCTCCAACTTCATCCGCAGTTAATTTGAAGTGACTCCGATGACTGGAAATATTTTTTTTAGCCTGCGGTTGAATAAAAATAGCTTTTTCACTGAATTTATCTTCTCGGACGTCCGTATCACAGTGTAACTTTGGATGGTGTGAACCAATTTTGTTCTCCTTCGCAGGAGTGTTTTATCACATCATGACTATTGTGCACAAACATTTTGAAACTACTGCGAAGCCTTTAATGAGTTGTTCCAAAATAAAAATTCAATTTTCTTCCGCTAAATGTCCGTACGGTGCTCCAATTATGAAGTCTACGAACCAAATTTTTTCTTTTTCGCAGCATTATTTTATTTTATCGAAAGCACTATGCACAGCAAATTTGAAGACATTCCGACGTCTCTGAACATTTTTTCCAGGCATTTTCCATTTAAAAATCCATTTTCTCCTGTCAAAGGTCCGTACCGCACTGCAATTTTTAAACCTACGAACGAATTTTTTTCTAATTTTCAGCAATATTTCATTGCATCGAAAACACTATGCACAGCAAATTTGAAGACATTCTAACATTTCTTAATATTTTTATTCTACAATTATTTCTAGTGTGGAATTATTTTAAAGGTTATGTTACTTTAATTTTCCAAAAAACAATTTTTCATCATGTCAGAAAAGAAAATTTGGTTGCGAAAAATAAAACACGAAATATCACACATTGATTTACAAATCTTAGCCCTTTTTATTTCGAAAATAATATATTTTGAACGAAACCATTCACAATATTTTACAATACATCATTCACATTCGTAATAAAAATCATAAATTTCACGGGTGCACTGAAAAACTTGGTTATAATTTCACAAAGAAGAATCATCGAATATCCAAAATTATTGCAATTTGCCAAATAAAATTGAAAACAATCGCGACTATTTATTTTTTTTCCGTTCATTCTATCTGTCAAACTTTGGAAGCCGACGACAATTCCATAGCAGACGTGATAAAGTTCGCACACGCCGCGACGTTGATATTCTGTGGCGGGATGATTTGAAATGAAAAAAAAAAAATCTCAGCTTTTTTTTCATTTTTAATGTAAATTACTTTAAATATTGGGAAACTGCAATTTAATTTTTTCAAATCTCTAAAAATTTTTCGAAACAAAAAAAAAATTCAAATTTTATCTCGAATTTTTCCAACCACCCTTCTACTTTCTTTTCAATTGTTTCAATATTCCGATCTTAAAACACACAGGAGGTTCAGGTGAAACGCGCAGCGCGACGTATAAACATATTCGATACGTAGCGCATAACGCGAAGTGTAATCACACTTGGTACGGAGCGCGTAGCGCGACGTGTACCCCCGTGAGTGCCTCCCCTCTGGGGGGGCGCATCCCCTCTGTGCCCGCAGGGCGCTGAGGCGCTTGTTATATTTATTCCCGGCAACTTACGACGAGTGAAGAATTCTCGGGGCGGAGGAGCCAACGTTGCATCGACGATAAAGTTAAACTATTATATATATAAAATTATCATTGTTGACGGTCCGCAAATTGCGGGAAATTTAAGGGTTGAGAAATACATGGGTCGGGGCGATTATCATAAGTGTGTATGTGTTTTTGGAGCGCGATTTGCGTAATGAAATAAAGAAAATAGTATGTTTTTGACAAATTACGCGACGCTTCAAATAAATATTTAGATCATAATTTGAATGATCTTTTCTTTCACGCAATTATAATACTTTTTCGTTTACATACGTCGTATGCGATGGGAACGTAAAAAATCCCAACCAACATTTTCACATCGAAAATTACGTAAAAATACAATATTTTAATCGCAATTTTACAGGAAATAAAAATACCAGTATTTAAAAATCTCTATCACACTAGTTAGACTATGTTACCGTTGCCGGTCTAGGAATAGAGATGACTGGGATACAGTGTATTGAATTTGCAGTAATCACTGGAATGACGTCAGCATCATCAAATAGGACATTGACATTTGTAGAACCTGAAATAAATTTAATAACGTGTTCAGACAAATTTAAATTATTTAATGGAAAAATAAAAGTTCGCATTAATTGTGTAACCCACGCTGGAAAAGTTCTCAAGTGACATGACGTATATTTTTCCAGCAGTTATGCTGCAAGGCTGGATACTCGCTCTTATAATCAGGCTTATTAATTTTCTTGATCGCACCGACATCAGGTACCATTTACAGCCGTATCTATATAACATAAAACATGATTTGCTTATTTTGCTTTCTCGCACAAAAACCTTCGTATTCGTGGGGGACACCGCGCATTATTGGGAAAATCTTCTGTAAAAAAAGAGACGTGAACAAGTTCCATGATATTCAGTACAGTAGGCGATCACGTATTTCCAACTCCGATATTTCGAACCATCAGGTAAGTTGAAGAAAATACTATCAAGTAAGTTGAGTTTCGACACTTCGCCGGGTCCGTCTACCTGCTCGGCCAAGCAACGGCGCACTCCTTCCCTTTTCATACCGAGCAATAGAATCGTTGCTGCAATTTGTGTTACAGAGAGGGAACGCGGCGGAAAGGGACATTTTTCCGGCAGAAGGAACAGTGGGCAGGTACTCCAGCAGGTATTACGATATTCAACTTATCTGATGGTGCCTAATTGGCTGGGTTCCCAAATCTTGAACTTATCTGATTGCCTATTGTATTCCATAGATATGTGATAAAAATCGTGGTATACTAAGCGTCCATTTCTATGTCTTGAAAAAAAAAAATTACGACCGTACAACTATTTAGCTTCTTAAGTTTCGCCTGAGCGATGTGATGATAGATTGTACGTACACAGAGTCCGGAAAAAGTGAACTTTCAGATGATATCCAATGACCAGGCAAACTGATGCAAAACAGATGAAATGTTTGGGCCAAGGTAAACATTCCCATTCTCACTAAGTCTTCTCTTGGAGTGCTTGGAGCAACGGCCTGCATGATATCAAGGAAATTGCACGAAAAAAATGATGCAAATAGCGTTGATTGATTACATACTTGATAACCCGAAAAAGACAAAAGCGCGATGCTCGCACCAACTGTCATAAAAAGCATCCACTCGCACGTTGACTGAATATCGTGAACGTACCTTTATTAAGGAAAAAAATATATACAAAATTTCACTATCCAATTAATTGTCACCTGCCATTAATATAGAGATGAGTAATGAATCGCGAATTATGATAGAGTGATAGACCACTAATTTTTCGGGGTTTTATCACAATAAATCGGATCGCCATATTCGCAACATATATCTTTGCATACTTTGTTTGATAAAAAAATTTGTACTAAACAATGATATAACATGGCTTTGTTATCTCTACTCAATAAACAGAATTCGCTAACATAGAAATGTCAGATTTTGAGTGATCGGGACTGCCCCGTCATCTTCTATAATTGCATAACATTCTGTCTGCAAATTAAGTTTTTTCGTGTCCCGGTCTCGAGGGTAGCTTACGAAGTAACGTACCCTGCTGAAAACTCCCATAGGGGTTTGTACATAGGATTACATGGGAATGTATGGGGAAGTATAAAACCCCTCGTAGGATCCTTTGTGGGACAGTATAGGAAGAAACTTTGTGGACGGGTACTTATATGGAATCCCATGGGAGATGATACGGGGCGAAATGTTCTACATGGTAACCCATACAGGAATCGATGCGGGACCACATAAGAAAAAACCTTCTCTGTGCGAACCTATAAGGGAACCCATGTGGGATAACGTGGGAAAATGTTTCGTGATTGATAAATTTAATAAGAAAGAGAACCCATACGGGTTCTTATGCAGTACCCACATATCCTTCCCGTTGGAAAATTCCTATATGGGATCTCGTATAAGATCCTATGTGGTATCCTATATGGCATCTCACATAAGATCCCATGTGGTATCCTATATGGGATTTCAAGTGGAATATTGTACCGGGAACCCGTGGAAGTTCCCATGTAGGATGGTATATCCTCCCTACTGAAAATCCCTACATAGAATCCCACATAAGGTCTCATGTGGAATCCTACATAGGATTTCAAGTAGAAACCCGTGCAAGTTCCCATGCGTTTTTCGTACAGGGAACCCGTGTAGGTTCCTATGCAGGACCGTATATCCTCCGGACTGAACATTTCTATTTGAGATCCTACATAAATCCCATGTGGTATCCTATATGGGATTTCAACCCAGAAAAAAATGATCATATATGCCCACACATGGTCATATATATTCATATATCTTTGCCAATGTTCTTATATCTCGAAAATACGGGAAGCGATTTATAAGTCCCCGAATTGACATAAATCATAATAACATATTAGGTAGTCGTTAGTAGTTAGGTTATAGTTAGTGAACATAGAAGTTAAGCAACTTTGGCGGCAGCCACTACTAGGATGGGTGACCGGTATACGTATGGTAAAATTAGGTGGAAATTAGGTCGAATTTGATTTTTTCTTTTTCTTTATTGAATCGGAGGGCTTGGCATAATAGAATAAGGGTGTATAGGTTCACAGAATTGTTATTTAATTAATTGAATTGACAAAACGAATTAGTCTGAGATGGTTATATGTAAAGACCCGTACAGGTTCCCATTGGATTTTCGTACAGGGAATCCATGTGGGTTCCTATAAACTCCTGTGTGGGAACCTATGTGTACATACAAACCCATATGGGTTCCTTGTACGAAAATTCCATGGGAACCTGTACGGATTCCTACATGAAATTCCATATAGGATACCACATGGGATTTTATGTGAGATCCTATGTGGGAATTTTCAGCAGGGATAAAGCTGTCTTATTCAAAGGATTAAACGATGAACAATATTGACGAATGATTTCATCACTTACTCCAGGATATTCTTGTGTCTCTTGATACAAGACACAATATTATGGAAAAAAACATCTGCATAATATTCAGGATGGAGTATAACTTCGTCATTTGCGACATTCTCTTGTAGCATGTTTTCCAGATCATATCTGTAGAAGAAGTCCACCAAAATTGGATAATTAAAGAGTAAAATCTAATATTACCATCGCGTATCGACAACTACTTTACGGTATAAATGCTCAATTTCATTTGGTAGGTATATGAGATATAAACTTTAAGTATCCGGCATTTTAACACTGACCATAACCAGGCCATTCTCAGAAAGAACGCATAAAGCTGTTACATGCTTTCAGACGATGAAAACTGTCACATGCTTTAAGCGTTCTTTCGATAGGACGCGCCGAATAGAGTAAAGGTGGTGAAAATCAACCCTCATTTTTCCTGGTTTGGATTGCGATATTAGCTTATGCTTGTACGCTGTTACGAAAAATGTTTAAAGTATCTATCACCTTAATACTTCAAACATGCCGCAAGCATGTTGTGCAATACTCATGTATAAACCATCAATGGCCACGAGGACTGAGAGGACAATAATAAGAGCCGGAACAAGATGAAAGAATATGGCCCAGAAGTACTTGTCCGGATCGACCCCGTAGACCGCCGGAAAAATATCTATTCTATTTCGTGAGTGATTCAATGGCGCTACTACTTCCAGAATTTTCGGCACTAATGGCGTCAGTATCCAAGCGATCACAACCAAGGCGGACTCTACTATAATGACATGTGTAATTTACAAATGTGCATTAGATCATTAACTGAAGCACAATCAGGAAATATCATTTGTACTACTAACTGGTATATATTTTTGTATACAGTCTCCCTGTCTCTCCGTGCTTTTGAAGAATTTTAAGTTCCGGCGATGTTCTTAACCGTTCCCAGTTCATTCTCGTCTGATCCAGAATTTTTTTCATCTTCAAGATACAAGATACAATATACAAACCACAATACACGGTACACGATACACGATACACGATATAAGAAACAACATTTTCAATTTCAATAGTTTCATATGCTGATAAAGTAGCACTATTTCCGTTTTTTTTTATCTCACCAGCGGTATATGAAACTGCGAATTGAATAGCAACATGAGACAACCTGCATTCGTCATCAGTGGACCGATGGATGCGACAAATTGATCCAATTTACGCCATCCAATGATCAGCGCCCGTATCTAAATACAATGAGTTGATATATTAAGATACAGAGAAAAATAAGACACACAGTAAACAAATATCTATAACACAATATTAACGGAGACAAAATGACACGCACACAATGTTATTATATTATATGTAATATTAGTAACAATTAAAAAAAATAATATTGTTATTATAAAATTTCATTATGCTGACCTGTGGTCCCAAACCACTACACCCTGCAAACAATATAAAGAAAAACTTTGTTATTCTTTCCCTAGGCAATTGATACGGCCACTGGCCGATAAAACTAAGAAGTCGTTTATTAATAATGTAGTACGGTCCATCGAAGATGTCACCCGACCATCCATCATTATTGGTTTGTTGATTCACTGTTTCTATATCGTTTTTCATTCTGGTACTTTGGGTTAGTAGTTACAATGCATACTTTCAACGTTATACGACTCTATATGGTAAGATTCGGGCTTCTCAGATACGCATAATCGACCGTACTTTCGCTGAAATAAAAATATTGTGAGAGAACGTCGTTCCAGATATATGTTATACTACTAGATCGGTAGCGTGCACTTTTTTACAATGTGTACATTTACAATGTTTTAATAAAGTGACCGCCAGATTCGTCACCGTGACCGTTCCCGAAAGTAGCCGTCGTCGCCGGCGTTTTCTGTCAGCAGTGTTCCGCGGTGCACCTTCAACCCTTAAAAGCTGTAAAGAGATGTCTGACATGCGTGTGTAGCGAAGTTTCGAAATCATCGAAAATTAATGGGTTACCAAAATCACCAGATACGTAGAAACAGTATTCGAAAATGTTCTCTTTCTTTGCTAGCTTGCAATATTTCTGTACACCTCGAATTCGCGTATGGCAGAGAACAGTCTGAGGGACCCTACGAAATGATGCATGTGCATTGATTACGCGATTGACGCGGTTCGTACACGTAATTTACCTCTGCGTGTCTCTAAATGCCAAGATAAAGAAGGTAAAATTGTACCTTGCATAAGTAATGATGACTCGACACAGCTAGCATCGAGGGGATGGTAAAATGATACGGGGAAGAGGATATTTGTGGTCGTTAGAACTATTATTATGGTCGAAATTATTTACAGCAGGATGGCACCGTGCATTTTACCACCACCGTCGTCAGAATATGTCATACGCGCACCAAGGTGAATCAGTCATTGAATAGACATAGAACTATTATACTATATTAAGGGGGCTGAGTCACCTGAAAAGTAGAATGTTCATTTTTTTTTCTGTCTGAAAAAAATAAAAAATAAAAATTCGATTGTATTTTCATAGTCTATATATGATTAACTACCTATATATGAAATGAGCATCGCAGTCATGTGAAAATGAAATTTTTTTCCACATTTTATTCGATAGCTTCATCGGGGGACCTTAAAAAAAAATGCCTGCACTCGTTCCATAATTAATACTCCAGCGAAGAAAATGAGCCATGAAAAGTCAAAATTGATTCACTCCTGCGATCTGAATGCTGCGTCAAGTAAAAAAAGTTTGACCATCTCTGCTTTCGCTTTTTTATTTTTTCCAGACAGAAAAAAAAATAATGAACATTCTACTTTTCATGTGACTCAGCCCCCTTAACATGGAATAGACGTTTTTCGCCACCGTAGCCCCGATTGTGAGTATGCTATTCAAAGGAATTTAAAAAAATGTTATCAAATAAAAAAAAATATTGTGAACATCGTTCATTTAGTGAATTTACATTAATAATTTCGAAAAACCAACATGCAATTATGGAAAAAAATAATTTGAAGAATATTTATGCTTTTTTTATTTATTTATTTTTTTATTAACGGGAACCAGCCCGTTTACAAGTTTAAATTTTGTTTACATCATATATAGTCTGAAAAAATAATTCAAAATAAGATAAATTATGTTTTTATTTTTATTTATATGTTCTTTTTTTTATTATTGTATGTCGCCGACGTATTGCTATCCTATCGTTAGAGATAGCAAAGTATCGAATTCCAACTGTGCTTTTGAAACTCGCTATTGCGTCACCGAAGTTCAAAAGGTCTCGTACCCTATTTGCCGTGCTCGTTATCCTCGGTATCGCTGTTCTCTCGCTGAAAGATGTTCTCACAGGGGGTACCTCAAAGGTGACTCTTCTTATTGCCCATCTATATCTATATCTTATATATACTAGAGGTTCTCCGGGCTCGCGCTCTTCGCGCGCTCGCGTTCCTATTATCGACATTAGAACAATGCCTCATCGCCGTCGCAACGACTAGTTACTGGAAGCGTCAATACCCGTAAAATCCCTTTAGGCCCCTTAGGTCTTACCCTTAGGTTTTACAAGACACTGTTCTTCGCCACTATATTATTTTTTTTGTAGTTTTACTTAGAAAGTCCTCTCTAAAAGTACTTAGAATATTTCGGACCGATAATTGGGGTCATCCAAGGGGAAAGAAAAATATTCCAAGTCCCCCTTAGAGGGACCTTTCTAAATAGAAATAAAAAAAATAACAACAAAATCCAAATTTGGTATGCATAGTGTTTTTGATGAAACAAAATTATGTTGCGAAGAAGAAAAAAATTGGTTCGTAGAGTTCATTATGATGGCACCGTACGGACATTTGTCGGAAAAAAAGGAACATTTTGAGCAATAATTAAAAAAAAACTTAAAAGTCTCAGATTCGTGTTAAAAGTGATATGCATAATTGTGATATACGGTACAAAAATCCAGCGAAGAAGAGTAAAATTGGTTCGCATCATCCAAAGTTACAGTGTGATACGGACGTCCGAGAAGAAAAATTCCGTGAAAAAGCTATTTTTATTCAACCGCAGGCTAAAAAAAATATTTTCAGTTATCGGAGTCACTTCAAATTAACTATGCATGATGTTGGAGGTACACCGAAGTAGATGCTGAAAAACTAAATTTTTTGGAGCATATGCTGCGAAGTAACCCGATCGAAAGCTGTGTGAAAAGGCCTCGCAGAGATATTTTGAATAGGCACTCTTTGCCTATTATTATAATTAGTGCCGAAGAAATGGAAAAAACAAAACAAACCGCGAGCGGCGGAGAACTCGTCCTCGCCAAATTACTCTCTCGGGATCACGCGCCTGTATTATCCGCCGAAGCGGTGATTACCAGCACTGCAATATCGCCCGAAATGATGATCACGCAACGCTCAGTTCCGAGCTTGCCGCTACGACATAACGCCATTCTTTTGGGATCGCCTAAAACCGGAGCATTGTATATCTCCCTACTTATCCCTGCTATGGAAGTCCAGAAACAGATTAAAGTGGCCTCAGTACTGTGAGAAAAATACGAATAGATATAAGCACACGCCAGTCCCTGGATTTAAACTCTACTCGTTATATTTGTTAATGTATGTTAATATATATGTATTTTTAAATTAATTTCTTCTGTTCACACTTACCTCACGCATGTTCAATCTGTAGTTTTATCGCTCTCTTCTCTGCCCTCTCCTTACCGCGATCTTCAGTGTCAATTCTTAAATTGTTTATCATTAGTTTGCATTTACCAATGTAGTTGGCGGTTTAGGGAACTTGTCTCATGGTGCACATATACAATAATGAACTCTTAATTCATTCTGGGAATACCGATAATCAGGACACTATTTATTAAATTCACAGTAATCACTGGAGTGAAGTTAACATAGCCAAATACGACATGGACATTTGTAAAACCTAAAATAAATTCAACTATTCGTTCAAACAAATTTGGATTATTCAAATGAAAGATGAAAGTCTGCATCAATTGTGTAACTCACGCCGCAAAAGTTTTCAAGTGACATAACGTATATTTTTCCAGCAGTTATTTTGCAAGGTTCAAGAGTCACTCTTAAAAGCAGAAGAATCAATTTTCTTGAACGCACCGACATGATGTATCATCTACAACTGTATCAAGAGACGCGGTAGCGTCTCGACGCCAAGTACCAGTAAAAAGTATAAGAACCCGCAAATCGGTCGAGCGCTACCAAGTAGTTATACGCCAATATTGGGTACCCTCATGTTCCGACGTTTTGTTCTCGTGAACGACTAAGTTAATAGAAAAAATAAAACATGTCTAATCATATAAATCGACTACTAACTTTTCCACGAGCCCTTCAGCAACTCTATTCGTTCATGCCTTCTCGAGATCTGATCGTGTGGCTCTAAAAATCCACACTTTCACGATGTTTTCTACAGAATGTCCCACTATCGATGTCCTGTCCTCTGACGTCACGAGCACACGTCACGGCCACTGCCGCTGTGTTGTGTCGGTGTGCTCGTGCGTGAGTCATGCCCACAGACAAATTATCGATCGTGCTAGCCGGTAAGCACCGATTCAGTCAGCTGTGTACATGACGTCACAGCTACCCCTTCGACAATCCAGTACATTGATGGGTGACCGCCCGATTTGACGAGATGTGTATAACACTACGCATGTGTGGAAGCGTTATACGACGCTCTAGCGTGAATGTATAAACGTGTTCATGTCAGAAATTCATTGCTGATTTGTGTAAACAACAGCAATTCACTACTAATTTGTTTAAACAATAGAAATTCTCTACTAATTAGTTTAAATAATAGAAATTTACGATTAATGTATTTAAACAATAGAAATTACCTACTGATTAGTTTAAATAATAAACATTCACGACTAAGTAAAAGTAAAAGAAGCCGCGAATAAAATTTAATAAACAATTAATTTTTTTTGGGAAATTTTTTTTTTGAAATTTTTTCTTTCAAAATTTTTTTTTTAATTAATAAAAACAAAATACGCATCAATCGACCGCTTCTGAGTCGCGGCTCTGGTTTCTCTTATCGGTAATTTGTGCCGCCAGGCCGTTGCAGGCATAAACATATGGTCAATTTTTCGCAGAGTCGGAAAAAAAGTATCGTATGCCGCACGGAAGGAACGGATTTTCACCTCGTGTGAGTGCTGCCTTCGCTGCGCTCGGGCCAGCACACCTCACACTTGGTGAAAGTCGCGCACTTTTCTCCCTTGCAGCATAATGTACTATTACACAATAGAAATCCCCTACCGATTAGTTTAAAACTTATAATTTGTTGAAATAATAGAAATGCTATACTGATTAGTTTAAAAAATCAAAATTCACGCAGATTTTAAAAAGAATGAAATATAAAATGTAAACATTTTTCTTGCGAAAAATTGTAAAAAAACGCCGCCAAGTACCATGAATATGGTTTGTTATAAAAAATGTTTAAATAAAAAAAGCCAAGTAGGATTATTTTTAAAAATCACGAAAAACTATGCTTAAATTCCAGTTCAAAACCTTGGCGTCCCAGTGTTAGCTCATACACGGCTCGTTAGGAGAATTAACGAGAAAGAAACCGTCAGTAATCTGAATCGTATGCGAAAAATAGGTTTTGGGAGGTGAGAGAGAGAAGGGTGGGGGAGTGTACTTTGTGATTAGAAGTGAAGGTGGTCGTGGTGGTGAGACGAAGGGAGTACCGATACTCTGGGGATAACGAAGTTGGTACAGTATTTAAATCAGAGGATTGCAAGTTACAAAGTGCCCCTATGCGTCGATTGCGACAAAAAATTATCCGCATGTATTAATGTTATATTTTACTTTACCAATGTTCATTCCCTTATCACGGAAATTAGAACACGTATCAAAATTATCAACCGATTAAGGTTCAGATCCACATCAATGGACATTCAGCTTAGGCCTCCTTGATAAGAAAAAGATGATATGTTTGTGCGAAGGTAAATGCTCCCATTCTTATAACGGCTTCCCTTGGAGTAGATTTGGAAACTGTCTGCACAAAGTCAATGAAATTACACAAAAAAAACCCAAAGAGGGTTAATTGATTACTTATTTGATAACCCGTAAAAGAGAAGCTCAGCACACTTGTAGCCACTATTATCAAAAGCATCCAGCTGCAAGTGATTTCAAGGTCTTGCACGTATCTTCATTGCGAATATAAGGGCAACCCCTCGTTTCTTAACTTCACTTAACTCCCGCCCGCTTATCTTAACTCCTTACCATGGCCATGATTTCGCTTGACTCTATTTCTCCGGAGACCGCTCGCCCCACTATGAGCGCTGCGCACGCGCAGACTGACGCCTGGCTTTATATCAACAGACGCGTATACCTTTCGTTACCCCTACTCGCAGCAATTGACCGGGAGTGGGGACTGTAGGGGAAATACAAAATAGCGAAAGCGAAAGAGGGGTTGTGTTGTACTTCTATTATAGTCCAAACGATAGCATTGCGTATTATACCGCAAACTTGTTGAGTACGCTATTGGGATATTAGAATTTATTCTTCAATAATCTAATGTGAGTGACCCTTTTCACAGATATGATCTAGAGAATATATTACAAGACAACGAAGCGACGACCGACATAATGCTTTATCCTGACTATCATGCTGATGTTTTTTTCCATAATATCGTGTCTTCAAGAGACACAAGACCATTCTAGAGTAAGTGATGGAACCTGTCGTCAATATCGTTTATCATTTAGTACTTTAAATATCGGATCTTTGCGTTCTGGTTATTCCGTAAGCTAGGTCCGAGGCCGCCGAACGAAAAAACTACATTAGTGATAACTACATTAGGCACAAGTGCCTAAAGCCGCCAGGCGAGAACGATGGATGCTGCGAGCTAGCGTGGGTCAATTTGCACAAATTCTAAAAATAGACGAGGAGCTTTTTTTCTGCTGCCTTTTCTACGTTGGCCTTTCTTTTCACGCCCTATATTATGCACACCAACATTTACCTGATTTTGAGAGCTAATATTCCGGGCCAATTTTCTAAAGGCTCATTTCTTCAAGGCTCAAAGTTTTTGGTTTGTTCTTATTCGAGAAGTCGAGGAATATTATTAAGTTTTCGGTATTTTACCATTTTCTCCTACAATTTTTCACATCAGCTGCTCAGTGAATAATAATTTGAATATCGCGCCGCGACACCTGGCCGTCGAGATAAGATCTGAATGGGTAATTCAATGCATCCATCGTACTTGAGGGGTTAAACAAAATTTAGCGGCGACAAATTGCAAAATGTACAAAAAAATTAGATAAAGCACACAAGAATGAGTGGTGAATATGGCGGTCCGGTTTAACATGGTAAACATTTGTGAAATCAGAAGTCTATATTCATTACTTTTTCTCAATATTGATCGCCAGTGACGACCCACAATTTCTTTTTTAATTCGTTGTATATTTTCTCAATGAAGATACGTGCAAGACCTTGAAATGACTTGCAGCTGGATGCTCTTGGTAATAGTGGGTATCAGTGTGGTAGGCTTGTCTTTTACGGGTTATCAAGTAAGTAATCCATTAACCCTCTTTGGGTTTTTTTTGTGTAATTTCATTGACTTTGTGCAGACAGTTTCCAAATCTACTCCAAGGGAAGACGTTATAAGAATGGGAGCATTTACCTTCGCTCAAACATATCATATTTTTTGCATCAGCTTACCTAGTCATTGGTTATCGTCCGAAAGTTCTCTTTTCCCAGACTCTGCGTACGTACTCTCGATCCGTTAATGATTCGTCTACTAAAAAATCGACGAATCATAATATTTTTTTATCGAAATATCGAAATGCGAGTTCATGATCGTGATCGTGACCAACTTTAGTTGGGTCTCAAATATGCGAGGAAGCATTGCCAATAATTAATTTGTTATCTCATATAGATACAGTTGTAGATGGTACATGATGTCGGTGCGTTCAAGAAAATTAATTCTTCTGTTGTTAAGAGCTACTGTTGAACCTTGCAAAATAACTGCTGGAAAAATATACGTTCTGTCACTTGAGAAGTTTTTCGGCGTGAGTTACAATTGATGCAGACTTTTAATTTTCATTTGAATAATCGAAGTTTGCTTGAACGAGGGGTTGATTTTATTTTAGGTTTTACAAATGTCCATGTCGTATTTGGCTATGTTAACTTCACTGCAGTGATTAGTATGCATTTCATAAATAGTCCCGATTATCAGTATTCCCAAAAAGAGTTAAGAGTTCATTATTGAATATATGCACCATGAGACAAGTCCCCTAAAGCGAGGACTACATTGGCCTGATGATAAACAATTTAAGAATTGATTCTCAACAAGCACAGTGAGGAGAGGACAGAGAAGAAAGAGAAGAAACTACGAATTGAACATGCGTGAGGTAAGTGTGAATAGAAGAAATTAATAAAAAAAATACATATATATCAACATATGTTAACAAATATAATGAGTAGAGTTTAAATCCAGGGACTATCATCTGCTTATATCTATTTGTATTTTTTTCACAGTATTGACGCTACTTTAATCTGTTTCCGGACTTCCATAGCAGAAATAAGTAGGAAGATGCAATACGCCGAAGCCAAGTCGAAGGCGAGTGATGCAATCACACGAGCTGAGACAGAGGTTTTCCGTCGAGCCGCGATGGAAAATGCGGAACAAGCCGCGAGTGTCGGAGAACTCGTGCTCGCCAAGCTTCGCTCTCGCGACCACGCGCCTGTATTATCCGCCGGAGCGGTGATTACCGGCTCTGCAATATCGCCCGAGGCAATGATTACTCAACGCTCAGTTCCGAGCTCGCTGCTACGATTGAGCGCCATTCGTTTGGGATCGCCTAAAACCGGAGCGTTGTGCATCTTCCTACTTATCTTCTGCCCATAGTAGTCAAAACAAGCGTCTCAGCGCCCTGCGGGCGCTCCGCCCCCCAAACCCCCCGAAAAATGTCCCTTCGGGACATTTTTTAAGACACTCACAGGGGTACATGTCGCGCTACGAGCTCATTTTTAGGCACTCACTATAACAATAGGCAAAGAGTGCCTATTAAAATGACCATCGAGGCTTCTTCACACAGCTTTCGATGGGGATTCCCCACAGCGTATGCTCCAAAAAAATTAGTTTTCCAGAATTTACTTCGGTGTACCTCCAACTTCATGCGGAGTTAATTTGAAGTGACTCCGATGACTGGAAATATTTTTTTTAGCCTGCGGTTGAATAAAAATAGCTTTTTCACTGAATTTATCTTCTCGGACGTCCGTATCACAGTGTAACTTTGGATGTTGCGAACCAATTTTGTTCTCCTTCGCAGGAGTGTTTTATCACATCATGACTATTGTGCACAAACATTTTGAAACTACTGCGAAGCCTTTAATGAGTTGTTCCAAAATAAAAATTCGATTTTGTTCCGCTAAATGTCCGTACGGTGCTCCAATTATGAAGTCTACGAACCAAATTTTTTCTTTTTCGCAGCATTATTTTATTTTATCGAAAGCACTATGCACAGCAAATTTGAAGACATTCCGACGTCTCTGAACATTTTTTCCAGGCATTTTCCATTTAAAAATCCATTTTCTCCTGTCAAAGGTCCGTACGGCGCTGCAATTTTGAAACCTACGAACGAATTTTTTTCTAATTTTCAGCAATATTTCATTGCATCGAAAACACTATGCACAGCAAATTTGAAGACATTATAACATTTCTTAATATTTTTATTCTACAATTATTTCTAGTAAGGAATTATTTTAAAGGTTACGTTACTTTAATTTTCCAAAAAACAATTTTTCATCATGTCAGAAAAGAAAATTTGGTTGCGAAAAATAAAACACGAAATATCACACATTGATTTACAAATATTAGCCCTTTTTATTTCGAAAATAATATATTTTGAACGAAACCATTCACAATATTTTACAATACATCATTCACATTCGTAATAAAAATCATAAATTTCACGGGTGCACTGAAAAACTTGGTTATAATTTCACAAAGAAGAATCATCGAATATCCAAAATTAATGCAATTTGCCAAATAAAATTGAAAACAATCGCGACTATTTATTTTTTTTCCGTTCATTCTATCTGTCAAACTTTGGAAGCCGATGACAATTCCATAGCAGACGTGATAAAGTTCGCACACGCCGCGACGTTGATATTCTGTAGCGGGATGATTTGAAATGAAAAAAAAAAAATCTCAGCTTTTTTTTCATTTTTAATGTAAATTATTTTAAATATTGGGAAACTGTAATTTAATTTTTTCAAATCTCTTTAAAATTTTTTCGAAACAAAAAAAAAATTCAAATTTTATCTCGAATTTTTCCAACCACCCTTCTACTTTCTTTTCAATTGTTTCAATATTTCTATCTTAAAACACACAGGAGGTTCAGGTGAAACGCGCAGCGCGACGTATAAACATATTCGATACGTAGCGCATAACGCGAAGTGTAATCACACTTGGTACGGAGCGCGTAGCGCGACGTGTACCCCCGTGAGTGCCTTAAAAAATGTCCCCTCGGGACACTTTTCGGGGGGTTTGGGGGGCGGAGCCCACCAACAAGGGCCTCTGCGCCCGCAGGGCGCTGAGGCGCTTGTTATTATTTTTTTTTATCATATGGATTCTGCTTAAAAGTTCTTTCGAGTAGTAATCTTTCATACGGAGATATATTTTTTTTATTACATTGTTAATATTTGTGAGAGGAGGAAAACAATTATTCATATTTATACTCCTTTCATCCCATAGATAAAGTTACGTGAACAGTAGCTTATATCCAGGTGCTTTCCATCTAATTTAACAACGGCTAGCGATTTTCCTTGTGGCCCCACAAAATATTTATCATTTCTGCAATCCCCGCTTCTTTCGTGGATGATATCAGTTTGGAGGCATTTCCTCCTTATTTGTCGTCTTCATTGTCAATTGGTGTTCGTCGAGTCTAAAATTCTTGAATTACCTTGATTTAATATATCAACATAAAAATTGCTTGTTTTTGTAGCTTTTTGTGTAAGGTGTTGTTCTCGTTTCCTACTCTGAATCCCTTTAACGCTATTCGTGTATACGTATCTCGTTATCCCTCCTTTTTTTTTTTAATTTGATTTATTTTCCTCTTTTCTTTATGTTGTTTTCATCCTATTTTTATTTACTTATTTATGTTTTAACATATTCTTTTTTCTTTGTTTTCCTTAAACCGCTTTGCCCTTTTCTTATTGTAGCAACTAACTGAAGTCGCATTTTCTCTTCACATTAATAGTTTTCGTTCAGCAAATTAAATTCGTACCTTACATCGTCTTGAATTAGTTTTGATCATTTATTGCTTTGTATCGGACCCTACTTGCTTTACTTCAATCTTTGGATAATGATCTGTCTAAACAAATCTGGGTTAATTTCCCGTCTATATTCCTTTCAACGAACAAACGCTTGTATTACATTCCCCTTCAAGGAAGGTGGCCCTGCATAATATATACACACATATGTATATTTCTGCCAATTGTTGTTCTACACGAAATGTGTGATTGGATGATGATATTTATGTTATTGATGATTCTGGACGGTGTGATTGGATATTCATTTTTAGGCACTCACTATAACAATAGGCAAAGAGTGCCTATTAAAATGACCTGCGAGGCCTCTTCACACAGGTTTCGATGGGGTTACTCCGCAGCGTATGCTCCAAAAAATTTAGTTTTTCACCATTTTCTTCGGTGTACCTCCAACTTCATGTGTAGTTAATTTGAAGTGACTCCGATGACTGGAAATATTTTTTTTACCCTGCAGTTGAATAAAAATGGCTTATTCACTGAATTTTTCTTCTCGGACGTCCGTATCACACTGTAACTTTGGATGGTGCGAACCAATTTTGTTCTCCTTCGGAGGGTTTTTTTATTACATTATTGCAAGTATGCACATCACTTTTAAAACCAATCTGAGACATTTAAGTATTTTTTCTAAAAAATTATTGGTCACAATTTGCATTTGCCTTCCGTCAAATGTCCGTACGGTGCCATCATAATGAACTCTACGAACCAATTTTTTTCTCCTTCGCAGCATCATTTTGTTTTATCAAAAGCACTATGCACAGCAAGTTTGGAGACAATCCTACATCTCTAACTATTTTTTCATCACAATTTTCCATAAAAAAATGATTTTCTCACATCTGATGTCCGTACGGTGCTCCAATTAAGAATCCTGGAAACCAATTCTTTTCTCTTTCGCAACAATATTTCATTGCATCGAAAGCACTATGCACAACAAATTTTGAGTCATTCCGACAAATCCACTTTTAATTATAAAATAATTCAAAAAAAGTGGTTATAACTAGCTTTGCTTCAAAGGTTATGTTATTTAGATTTGCCAAAAAACCATTTTTCATCATGTTAAAAAAAAAAACTTCGGTTGCGAAAAATAAAACACGAAATATCATACACAGATTCACAAATGTTTGCGTTTTTTATTTCAAAAATAATATATTTTTATCGAAAATCATTCACAATATTTTACCATACTTCATTCACATTCGTAATAAAAATGATAAATTTCACGTGTTCACTGAAAAAATTGGTTATAAACTCACAAAAAAGATTCATCGAATATCCAAAATAATTACAATTTACCAAATAGAACTAAAAAAAATCGCGAGTATATATTCTTTCGTTTTATTCTATCTGTCAAACTTTGGAAGCAGATGACAATTTCGTAGCAAACGATACACAGATGCTCATACGTCGCGGCGCGCGTACTCTGTGGCGGGATCATTTTCAAATTAAAAAAAAAATCGACGTCCCGTTTCAATCTTTGTTCGTATTTTACCCAAATACAAATTGATTCTACGCGGTATTGCGCAGATAAAAAGTGTGCAATCATAAAAAAAAGAATTTTCTATCCTTCGACTGTCGAAGATTCATCGCAGTCGAAATGTTTGTTAATTATGTTCACCCGATTTATTCGTTTAGAGTTAATAATAAAAACTGCAAATTTTTTTCTGGCAACGTATTTTCTCCTCTTCAAAACAAGAAAAGATAAGAATCGATATCTTTTTTCGCTGCCGAGATATGATTTTTTTTAAGCAGACTTATTTCACGAATTTTCGCCAAATAACGAATCGTTTTTTCAAATTTCTCGATTTTGTCGTCTCTAATCCTTTCCTCTCATAGAAATCGTATTTACAAACTGACTCTATGCGTTATTGCGCAGATAAAAAGTGTGCAATGTTGAAAAATTGAATTTTTTATCCTTCGACCGTCGAAGAATTTTGTTCGCTCGATTTATTCGTTTACAGCTGATAAAAATAAAAACGGCGAATGTTTATTCTATCGACGTATTTCCAACGTTTTTTCAAATTTTACAAATTTTGTCGAAAAACGATTTTTTTTTTTTCATATTCTCACATCTTGAAAAGTTTTTTTTCGCGAAAAAAATAATTATACTCTTAAAGAACTATTTTAAACAATTATTTATCGACAAAGTAAAAAAAAAACTGAATTTGTCGATTTTACGAGTTTTTCCGGACCGAGCAACTTATCCTTATTTGTAATTAAATAAAATTTAAAAAAATATGATATGATATGATGAATATGATATGATGCTAAATTTGATTTTTTTAAGCGACGATAAATATCAATAAAATTTCATTGAAAAACGAAAAAAATTATCGAATTTCTCAAACTTCTCGTCTCCAATACTTGTCTGTTCTACAGAGACAATAACGAGCTGATTCCATGTATTATGAGAAAGAAAAAAAAACATTGAAGGGGAAGGATTTAAAGAGGATATTTGACCTGAATGCTAAATGGTAATCGTGTTGGTGTTGGTACATGTTTTGTGTGTTTGTTTTATATTCATTGAATCTGGTCATAAGTTTTAAGCCAATAAAACGACTTTACTAGACATAATTTTATTCGTTAAATTAATTTGATCAAGTTCTACGCGATGCAATTCGTTATATTTGTCTCGTGTCTGAATTTTTGACAATTGATCGTAAAACAATAAGGAAATATCAATTGTGAATAATAATAATGAATTTGTATAAAAACGAAACGTTTATATTCGATGAAGGTTAAACTATGAATCAATTTACATAATTGATAAATGATTTTCCCCCATACGTTCTTCCGAGATGAAACGCGCAGCACGACGTATAAACATATTCGATACGTAGCGCATAACGCAAAGTGTAATCATACTCGATACGGAGCACGTAGCGCGACGTGCGTATAAGTTTAAAACGGAGCGCGTAGCGCGACGTGTATCCTTGTGAGTGCCTTAAAAAATGACCCGAAGGGACATTTTTCGGGGGGTTTGGGGGGCGGAGCCCACCAACAAGAGCCTCTGTGCCCGCAGGGCGCTGAGGCGCTTGTTGTTTTTAAGTTATTCCATGTCTGATCACGTTCTTTGTTTGTCCCGATATTATGGACTGTATTTAAATGCTTACAGTCTCCGTTTGGACCAGTTCTCTTAGTCAATAAATACAATATGTGTGCATTTTTTATTTACTTGTATCTGCGCAGCTTTCTCCATGTGGTTTGTTGCTTTTACACTATCTATTTGCGGTTTAGAACATCAACAATTTTTTTTTAATCATAATTATGACCACGATTTTTTTTTGTGGAAATTGTGGATTACAACAGCAACACATTTTTTTCCTACTCCTTTCATACCCGCTACTTTATACCCTCTTTTTCCTTTAATTTCTTTCATCAGCATCTTTATTCTAATCCGCATTATTATTAACTACATCAACTCTGTCTTGATCGGTTTCTTCTTGATCTATATATTTTTCTTTTTATTTTACCAATAATTTTATTTCTATCTTTCTTTTCCTTCGGCTATACCGCAGCTACCTATCTATTTATTTCTACCACCTATTTATTTTGTCATCTGTTCGTTACTTCAATTTTGTGCATTGTTTCTGTTTCGATCCTCTGAATTATACGCCCCTTAACTTGTCAATTACTTCTTGTCAATTTTTGTTAGTTTCCATTTTCATAATTTTAGTCTAACTACTGTTACGTCCAGCGTAACGACACTTTTATTTTTCATTTTTATCTTTTGTTTTCTGCCTCTCACGAAACTTGAATTGATTTAAGAATGTCAAAATAACTCATAAAGGAATGCTCTTTTACCTTTCGGCCGTGATCAGTACCTACAAAATCAATATGCGCGACTCAAGATAAAACAGGCAGGCAGATCGACAAATCGATCAAATAGACTCTTGGTAGAAACAGAACTAGGTATAAACCGGCGGTGGCAAGGGCAATTCCTGCCCCCTCTTCCGCTCCATTGTTTTACCAAAGAAACCAAAAAGAGAGCCAGCCTATGGTAACCTAGGATCTAATCGCTTCTTTACCACTAGTAGGAGAGTCGTCGGCAAGGGGACTTACGTTCACCTGCTGCGGGGCCAGAGACCCCCGAAATAATGTTTCGGGCAGTTGCCACCACTCTAACGGTAACTTGCCAAAGCCGCCTGGTGCTCAAATAAGACCCCGCGGATAGAAAGGAGAGGGGCAATAGAAGTAGATACGGATCTCTGCAGGAGGGAGAGATGCACTTTTAAACGCTTTTAATCACTCTAGTTATTTTTGAATATACGATCCAAAAGAAGTTTTCTCAGACTACTCGAATGACGAGAGGAAGAGGGCAAACGAAAGGAAATGAAAAGAAAATAACTATTCCAGGGAACAAATTTGTAACAGAAAGGATACACAAAATAATAAGCGCGAAATCGACAAATAGGTCAAACAAAATGATTCACGCTCTGTTTCTATCCTCAATTATATTCGAGATCCGGGTGACACATTCAGCGTGACAGGCGAAGTCAAAGACTAGAGAAAAGTATGTCCGAATAAAAATCAAATTACGAAGGCGAGACCGAAGCGAGGCGGGCGAGGCGAGGCGAAGGCATTACCAATTCATAAAATCACGCCACGGCACAAGCCTATATCACCGAGGGGCCCTATGTCCATCCATTTCGAATAAACGCACGTACGATCGAGGATCCATGCCTAGCTGTAGTCTATAACCAATTACCCCCCCCCCTTTGGGTAATAACGATAAAATACCTCAACGGGTCTCCGAGAGACGTCTGATGTCAAAAAGGAGAGAGCCAAATAAAGGTGCGAAGTTTCTCTCTAGCAACAATCACGCGTTAAAGAAATAGGAGTAAAACTATCAGAATTCAGCCGGAAACCACGTACCCCCGCACCACGACTGAAGAATATACAACTATGAAATCCTCACTTTTAATAAGCTTCACAAGACCAAGAGGAAATTATTAATATTCCAACTCGAGGTATCGACTCTTTCTTCGGGAAGGAATAAACATGCACGTAGCTATTTTATTGCCGAAACGTTTAATGTAAGTAGTAACAAGCGCCTCAGCGCCCTGCGGGCGCAGAGGCCCTTGTTGGTGGGCTCCGCCCCCCAAACCCCCCGAAAAATATCCCGGGGGGACATTTTTTAAGGCACTCACGGGGGTACACGTCGCGCTACGCGCTCCGTACCAAGTGTGATTACAGTTCGCGTTATGCGCTACGTATCGAATATGTTTATACGTCGCGCTGCGCGTTTCACCTGAATCTACTGTGTGTTTTAAGATCGGAATATTGAAACAATTGAAAAGAAAGTAGAAGAGTGGTTGGAAAAATTCGAGATAAAATTTGAATTTTTTTTTTGTTTCGAAAAAATTTTAAAGAGATTTGAAAAAATTAAATTGCAGTTTCCCAATATTTAAAGTAATTTACATTAAAAACGAAAAAAAAGCTGAGATTTTTTATTTTCATTTCAAATCATCCCGCCACAGAATATCAATGTCGCGGCGTGTGCGAACTTTATCACGTCTGCTATGAAATTGTCGTCGGCTTCCAAAGTTTGACGGATAGAATGAACGGAAAAAAAATAAATAGTCGCGATTGTTTTAAATTTTATTTGGCTAATTGCAATAATTTTGGATATTCGATGATTCTTCTTTGTGAAATTATAACCAAGTTTTTCAGTGCACCCGTGAAATTTATGATTTTTATTACGAATGTGAATGATGTATTGTAAAATATTGTGAATGGTTTCGTTCAAAATATATTATTTTCGAAATAAAAAGGGCTAATATTTGTAAATCAATGTGTGATATTTCGTGTTTTATTTTTCGCAACCAAATTTTCTTTTCTGACATGATGAAAAATTGTTTTTTGGAAAATTAAAGTAACATAACCTTTAAAATAATTCCTCACTAGAAATAATTGTACAATAAAAATATTAAGAAATGTTAGAATGTCTTCAAATTTGCTGTGCATAGTGTTTTCGATGCAATGAAATATTGCTGAAAATTAGAAAAAAATTCGTTCGTAGGTTTCAAAATTGCAGCGCCGTACGGACCTTTGACAGGAGAAAATCGATTTTTAAATGGAAAATGCCTGGAAAAAATGTTCAGAGACGTCGAAATGTCTTCAAATTTGCTGTGCATAGTGCTTTCGATAAAATAAAATAATGCTGCGAAAAAGAAAAAATTTGGTTCGTAGACTTCATAATTGGAGCACCGTACGGACATTTAGCGGAACAAAATTGAATTTTTATTTTGGAACAACTCATTAAAGGCTTCGCAGTAGTTTCAAAATGTTTGTGCACAATAGTCATGATGTGATAAAACACTCCTGCGAAGGAGAACAAAATTGGTTCGCACCATCCAAAGTTACACTGTGATACGGACGTCCGCAAAGATAAATTCAGTGAAAAAGCTATTTTTATTCAACCGCAGGCTAAAAAAAATATTTCCAGTCATCGGAGTCACTTCAAATTAACTGCGCATGAAGTTGGAGGTACACCGAAGTAAATTCTGAAAAACTAATTTTTTTGGAGCATACGCTGCGGGGAATCCCCATCGAAAGCTGTGTGAAGAAGCCTCGATGGTCATTTTAATAGGCACTCTTTGCCTATTGTTATAGTGAGTGCCGAAAAATGTACACCTTTCAAAACAGTAAGGAACATGGGGGAGTCGATACTTGCGCATTAATTTACAAAACACCTCGTGTAGGGCTCTAAACATTATTCTCACTCCACCAAGGATTTCAACGGCCCCGAACGAACAATCGATTCCGAGAAATTTAACCGCCCGAAACCTTGGAGATACGTACGGCAGGGCGGACTATACGCACTCTTACACCCCACTCTAGCCTCGCTGCTAGAAATGGGCCTCCCAACGGACAATCGATGCACGATCATACGATCAAAATCCCGCCTCGAATTTGTCCACCTCATCGAATGTATCCCCACCATGTTTTAGGAAATATCTTACATGTAACACAAACCAGTGTCTTCCTATACGAAAAAAATGGTATATAACCCACCTAAAACGCCCGCTCAGGGAGAGTCAGTTGAGCCAGCGGACAGAGCGTTTTGCTGTAAAAATTTCTAGCCACCAAAATTTCGATTTTCGTAAACTTTACTTTTCCAACTTTGTAAAACTCATATCTTTTAAGACATCGTTGATTTGTTACCGGAATTTTGTTCCCGGTTAACACCACAGAGATAATTTCACCTTTTCGATCAGCTATTTATTCCAACGTTTTGTAAGGAATATTGAGTGTACCATTTAACACCAATTTGTTTATTCTTCAATCATTAAAAGAGGTGAAACATTAAGAAACGG
Organism: Buathra laborator; assembly: GCA_934046635.1. Classification (NCBI taxonomy): domain Eukaryota; kingdom Metazoa; phylum Arthropoda; class Insecta; order Hymenoptera; family Ichneumonidae; genus Buathra; species Buathra laborator. The sequence goes on along the minus strand of OW203893.1, from coordinate 7,768,386 downwards.
TTGTTCGTGATTAATTCATTGTATACACGACCACCGATCCACCGAATCAACGAGAGAAACCACGCAATCTCCCCGTCTTTCGCTGCTCTCCAATAACAACGTAAGTACATTTTTATTTTTCTTGTAACCTTTTGCATGACTGTTTAACGATTTCCTTTGTCAATCTCCTACGAGTTCAGTTTAAAGAAACACCCCGGTAGTACGACTACTCAGGTAGTCCCAGGTTTGGTAGACCCTTGGCACCGCGCGAGGGGTTAGAATACAGATTTAAAAGCCCTTTAGACTTTCGTAACGACAAGCATTTCTAGGGCTCTATCCCAAGCAATTTTCCGCGAGGTTAGGCTTAAAAAAGAGCTCACGTTGTCACCGGAATCGACTCCAGGTGTGGTATAGATCGATCTCTCATCGTTCTGACCAGAGCGAGGCGATTAAAAAGGTACAACAGTTACCAACAAATTCTCGACGAATAAAACTCTGTAATTTGGACGTAACAGAATTTGGGGGCTCGTCCGGGATCACAGGATGCTTGCCCGAATAGAATTGTGTTTTAATAGACGTATTAAACATTTTGTGACAACAAAAAGATACCAATGACGAAGACAAAACAGAAATAAAATGGAACTTTTATCCATCAGATAAAATGCTATGCGAAACGTGAAAATCAAGTCAAACTTTGCTTTGAAATATTCCGATTACTAGACAGGAAAAAATAAATACTCAATACTAAAACACCCATTTATAACAAAAAAAACAAAAAAAATAATATATTTATATATATATGTATATATATACTAGTGGTTCCCCGGGCTCGCGCGCTCGCATTCCTTTTATTATAAAAATGTCTCATCACCGCCGCAACTTTTAACCAAACGGCGCCGCCGACGTTTTTTTTTTGTCCCCCCCGAAAATAAGTTCTATATAATAAATAAAACTAAATAAGTCCCCCTTAGAGGGACTTAGAATATTTTGGCTTTCCCCTGCCACGCTCCTCCCTTCACCCCCTCCCCCCGAAAAATATTCTAAGTCCTTCTAAGGGGGACTCCTCTAAGGGGGGTTCCCCGGGCTCGCGCGCCACGCGCGCTCGCTTGTTACGGCCCAGTGCCGTAAGAAGGTATCTGCTGATCGTTGATTGGCTCTCCGTGAGCCACTGCTGCTGGACACGATTCGCTGTTGCCGTGGCGAATAGAAATTCACTCCTAAAGTCCCGGAAAGGATTTCAAAATAATTCAAACGCGAGTCAGGGGAAATCGGTTGTATATGTATGTATTATTGAATTTAATACTCGATGCAGACACAGGCATGTACCTCGAGTGTAGAGACTACTATATTCGAAAATACTACACAGTGACATGAATACGACATTTGGTGTGTGAGCACAATGTTACAAGCAACGTTAAATTATTCTAGCCGAAAGAAGCGCAAGGGACCCGTCGAGTTCGCGACTCTAATCGTTCCGAGTTTTCCGAAGACTAACTATCATATTGCTCGGGGGAAGCTTCGAAGTTCAGATTGAAGCATCCCCACTCTCGAGCACTAGTATACTATGCACTTCTTTCGTCCATTCCTTACGTTACTATGTATATCTGAGTCTCTCGGTTCCTCTCCTTGTGTCTATGTTTTAGGAGACCACGCGAGGGCCTTCTATTCTTTGTGGGATTTTCCAGACCCCCTCCGGCCCGACGCTTGGTGGTTGTTATATGACCTCGACGCTCGAAGTTGCAGCGAAGGGCACTTGAGATTAACCGGTACTTGAAATTAACGTCTTTACTTTTTATTGCTGTAATCCGAGAGTTCGAGGAATAGTCACGTTCGTCATTCAAGCATCTTCCAAGCGGTAACTGTCTCTATGCCGGCTTAAGAAAAGCACATGTGTCTTGCCAGCCGTGTTCTGTTCAATTTACTTATTGTTGAGCGTCTGCGTAAACTCTATACCTATTGTCTGACAATGTTTGGAGTTCTTCAATGGATAAATATATTAGAAGGAGAGAACGAGAGACTGAGATATACCTTTACAAATGGGTTACATGTATATTATTCTTAACAGTATTATTAGTCTATCGCAGTTTACTTAGGAGAGGTGTGTTTCGCGCCCGACTCTCCCTTCTTTATCGCTGGTGTGGTATCTACTTTATCCACCGCGTATGTGAGCAGTGCTTCGCGACTCTGAAACACGGCGTCGAGTGGGTATCGAACCCGCGGATGTCACACGCTGATCAATTGTCGAATATTGCGAGCTAAAGCCGTTTTGCGGCCTTAGAATATTTTGAGTTAAGTCCATTTTCGACTTATTTTTTGCTCCTCGCCTCCCCTCCCCTCCTCTCCCCTCACCATTAGAGGGACCGAGAATATTTTTGCTCCTCGACTCCCCGCCCTCCCTTCCTCTCCCTCCACCCTCAGAGGGACTTAGAATAGGGATGGCTGCTATGGAGACGGTTGCTATGGAGACCATTGCCATGGCAACCGTTGCTATGGAGACGGTTGCTATGGCAACCGTGGCTATGGCGGGGGTTCCCCTTAGAGGGACTTAGAATATTTTGGGCGGAGGCTCCTTTTGAGCGAGCGGGGGCGGAGTGGCGGGGGAGGGGTCGAGCGAGCGGGATCGAGGCGGCGGGGGTCTCGATTCTTGTACACGGCGGCGACAGCGGCGTTATCTTTTTATATATATAGAGAGGTAAATATTTTTCTTCATTTTTCCGAAATAAAAAAGGAAATAATAGAAACACGGAAAACAAAATCGAATTAGATATCTTGAAAGAGGAGAAATAAATATAAATGAATAAAAAAATGATACGCGGGACTCAGTCACAGAACGAGAGCGTAGGTTTAATCTCAGAAAGTCTCTCGGTTGTCGATATTAGTACATTAAACCCTAATACCACGCCTTTGCCATACGCAATTTCTTCCAATCAAGATACTGAAAATTTGTCCGCAAAACAAGATAAAATTATTGATACCGAAAAGATTTTGGAAAAGTCAAAAACTTTGTCGAAGATGAGCGTAAACGGGTCCGATAGAAACTCCGAGGATTCCAGGGTAGACACAGTGATGCAGGAACACGAGATTGTAAAATTAACCATCGGAAAACATACTGGCAATGAAATCGATACTTTAGATTGTAACAATAGCTATCTCGATTTAGGCGATACAGAAATTATAGCTCAAACTAATGGTAGCAACGATTGTGTAGAGGTGAGTCAGCCTTGTAGCACAACAAGCCACGTATCGATAACACGCCCAAGTGAACCAAATATACAGGTAACCGACTCTGTTAAAACAAAGGGTCAGAAAAAAACACCAGTTTGTCAAGTCTGTAAAAGAAAGGACCACATTGCAACTAAATGTGTCAGATTGTTTCCTCCCCTAGAGGAAAATTCTCGCTCAAACACGCCAAACGACATCGTCTGTCAATATTACGAAGAAAAGGGACACATTGCTGGTTATTGTTCTAAACTGCTCGCTCTTGCAATTGAGAACACAAGAAATACTGTAATTACATGCCAGTTGTGTGAGATTCACGGTCATACAGCTAAGAATTGTGTATACCGACAGGGGCTTGTACAGTTAGCGAATAATCAAAGCGAGCAAGTCCATGAGGACTCTCAAATCCAGTCGATTGCCGATATTTCGTGCAAAATTTGTAAGAAACCTGGGCACCGAGCGTTTTGCCCTTACCGTCATGATCGAGTAGATTACGGTAGGGTTAAGTAGCGGAAAAAGAAGGATTTTAATCAAAAGCGTGTCAACCGTTATCGGCAGATGACTGGTCAGTACAGTCAGGATCGCTTTATTGAATGCACAAACATACGAAGAGATAGAGATTCACCAGTGAACCCCTACGATTTTTGAAGTGAAGGACCCACCGGGATTCACTACGAACCGGAACCCGATTCACACCATCTCAGTAGTAATTTTAAAATATTCGGAATATCCAGAATAATGCAAACAAGCAACAATACCAAGAGAATAGTATTCCAGTGATCGAATTACATAAATGCAGAAATGAAATCCACTATAAAATACAGAATAAAGCGAAATAATAGTGAAAAAAGGGGCATGAGAGTAGGCGTACTAGACAACAGAATGACCTCATGCTGTACCAGTGAAACTATAGTAGTTAGAATTGTTAAACAGGTCATGAAAATCGAAATCAATGGAAGTATTAGAGGAATTTTTTTTTTTTTTGGGGGAAACAACAAGGGGTACGACACCAGGCGGACTCTCAGGAAAAATAGAAAAGGGAAATAGGAATTATGTGAATCCGAGATACGTGCCTTCAAGAAAATTAAATTCATGAAGGACCCCGAAATCTTTTCAGAGAGCAAATTGTTATGGGCGAAGGTTAAATGTGAAGATTTAGACTCCTAGTCAGGGAATAAATTTTTGTTAGTAAACAGCGAGAGAAACAAACATACAAAGATTGAGCTATCAATACTCAAGGAACGGCATCGAACAAATAATTAAAACAATAACGAAGAAGGTATAAAATAATAATAATAATAATAATAATAATATATAGATGAGAAAAAAATAACAACAATAATACTTAAAGTGTTGGAAACAAATAATGCACATGTGTATAAAGCACTAAATTATATGTGCAACAGGGACGGACATCCGCACAAACCTAACCCACTAAGGGATTGGAATCACAAAAAGAAGCGACGCATGAAAATTGGGGTTTAGTATCTCGAACCTGTTAAAATATTCCAACGATAAAATAAATAAATAAAAAAAAGAGAGAAACGAAAATAATCACAATAAATAAAATGTATGGGACGTAATGGAAATAATTATTTCAACAAAGGGGTCAATGGAAAAATTATAAAAAAAGAATGTTCAAGCCTTTCGGGAAGTTTGGAGTAGATGTCGGTATTTGCTTCATGATGGTCAGAGTTGTCGATTTATAACCTAGTAAACTCCTGGGTTCCTTTCCCAGTTTAGCATAGCCACATTTATCCTGAATGAAAAGCGAGCGGAATAATATTGCATTATACATTTAATGATGAATCTAAAAATATCGGTATCGGCTCGTACTCCGAATTGATCATGCTGTTTTTTTAATTTTCTATGATTAGTCGAGTTTTGTACGTGTGGAAATCGTGATCGGAAATTTTTATTTTTATGTCTCTTTCTTCTTCACGTCTATGCTGAATGAAACTGCTGAATTTCTCCGGCGCGACAGGAAGGACTGGTGGATTTTAGCCTCTGAGTCATGACAGGAGAGAATTTATATTTTTGAGTCCCTGCTAACCGAAACCACTGAATTTCTCTGGCGTACCTTAGCCAGTGATGCCAGACTCGCGGGCGAAAAAGTCCCGCACGCTCACGGCGCTCCCCCCACCGCCTGACGCGGGCCGGTGGGTGAGCGTGGTTAAGCGCAGCCGAGTCACCGGGACAGTGATATCACGCGCGCGGGAGCTACCGGATCGGTGACGTCACGCGCCCCCGAGCCACCGGGCTGTTTACGTCGCGCGTAACGTTTCACGGTGCCGCAAGCGTCTGCAGCTCTGGTCATGAGCTATTGCCACTCTTATGGATTTATCTAATTTATAGATAGTTTCATAAGAACATACAAATGTTTAATATGTTGGTTTTAGCTGTGCCTCGAACGGTTAAAACAGTTGAACGGAGAATTTGTCGAACATTGTTCGTTCAACTGTTTTAATTGTTCAGACTGTGACGCGTTTTTTTCTTGGCGTCGCAAAAGGATGGCACGAGAGGGTTGTCGGAGCGACGTGCTTCGCCGATTCTGGAGTCCCAGGCAATTTCGAGGACAATTTTTGAGAGAGACGAATTTTTATTAATTTCTAGGGTTTTTCTTTATTTTTTTTTTGGTCACGAGGAACGAGGGAAAGCTGAGCCGAGGGCGAGAGGAGAGTCACTGACGAACGGTTAACGGTACCGACCGCCCTGGGCGCAGGATAGTAAGTCGCAGCTCGGCGGGTTGTACCGAATTTCTTCTTCGGCATTGTTCTGGGCGCAGGATAGTAAGTCGCAGCTGGACAATTGCATCATCCGGTACCGGTATCCATGGGCCTCTTCACGACAGCTCGGAATAATTCTGGAGCGCGCAACGATTTATTTGGCATCTTTATTCGAATCCTTGCGCTTGCGAATAGTTGCGGGTAGTGTAGCGAGAGATAACGAGGCGCCAGGTACCGGACACCTTAGACGAAATTGCGAGGGGTGGGGAGAGAGAGAGAAGCCTCGCGCTCGAGTAACGAAATTTTCTCGAGGACTCTCGAAATATTTGTGGTGCCGAAAGCACGTGTGCTCCGCTCTCTCTCTCGTGTATTCCCGAGAAAGGATTTGTTCGCGGTACCGTTACCGAGGAGGATTTCTCGATTTTCGCGGACGGAAGGAAGGAAGGAGATCGAGAATAATTTTTCCGAGGAGTAAAACATCCAGAAAGACGGTAAGGCTTTTGCCTCCTACTCGTGGACACGTGCGGTATAAATTTTTGTAACTATTGCCGAGCTACACGCGGCTCGGAAGATCGTTGGGTATCGTCCCAGGCAAATTAGAAAAGCTTCTTCTTTGGCGCGTTAAATTGTGGGGAAGTGTTTTTTTGGGGTTCCGTCAGGGGAGAAGTTGGCCTGTCGTAGTTGGACGGCCTCGCGATCGTAAACTCAGTAGCTTCCGTTTCTTTCAATTTTCTTGTCTTGAGATTACCTGTCAATGTTTTTTTTCTTTTATAATAAAATTCGAGAGATCCACTACAGATAAGAGTGGCGAGCGGTTTACGGGTTCGGACGTGTGTGAGTAATCGTAGGTGCGAGCGACGGCCTCGGCTTTTCGCTCTCGCATCGCGAACTCTCAAAAATTAAACGAATCAAGTGCCCGCTTCGCGCCGAGTAATCACGCGGCATAGTATTATTTATTTTGTACTGTTTTCCGACACGTTTTCGGTACCGGTGTGCGCGAGCTGTTCGTCGAGCGAAGAATATTAGCAGGGAAATTTTATCGTCGAGACTGTCACTTATTCTTCTAAATTTCAATATCTTTCTTTATTTGGAGTAGAAATTCGAACCGGTGAACTGAGTAGCCGGGGAGAATTTAGCAGGGACTGTGTTTTTTTTTGTGTCGAGTCAAAGGGGTACCGACTCCCCGCTACGATCTTTAATTGTGAAAATAATAATTGTTGCTACGACGAATAAATCATCTTACTCTTGTGAAATTAACGAAAGTGTACCTCGAAATTTATTTATCACAAAGAAATTCGGACCGCCCCTCTACCCTTACGAGCTGCCGCTAGTCGGAATATTTCGTTCTCTTTATGGTTTTGGAAAATATCCGATCGCGTCGAGCGCAGTGCTCGGCTGGCGCCCATTAAAATAAATAAGCGATCGGGACGATTTTTGTGGCCAACGGGGTACCGATAATTTTTATCGATCAATTCTTCTTAAATTTTATTTTCGGAGTGAGAGGGTGCCACTCCGAGGAAATTTCGGTCACAAGACACAGCAAAAAAAAAATTTCTTGTTTAAAAAAAAAAAAAAAAAAAATTCGGGATCGTTCCGCTGACTTCTCGATCTTGAAACTCTAGCTTTGCCACTGGGCTATAATCATTCATACAATTATAAGTAATGTTATATATCTAGAATTAAGAAATCGAGGAAACAATTTTTTTTTTTAATGACTCGATGAATGTCTTTATTGTTGAAACTGCAAATAAAAATTGTAAATTGAAAATAAAAATAAAAACTCGAAACTGAAAACTGAAAATTAAAATCTCGAAATTTCCAAAAAAAGAAAACAAGACAACTTTATGTGTCTGAAAAAATCATTCGGATAATATTTCGACAAAAACACAAAAGATGACAATGATCGATGAGATGATCGATGATTTCGATTTTGTGTGACTTCAGTCACACAAAATCGTGCAGCCGTTTGCAAATTAATGCTACATCACAATTTTTTGCAATCGAAATCTCAATTTATAATTCTGCACAAATGTTTGTAAAGGCATTGTTTAAAAAATAAATAAAAATCGCGATGGAGCATTAATTTCCCAGGTCCCACCACGTGGAGGTCGGCGCAAAAGGACCCGCCCGTGGGGCCGTTACTTTGTCGGTATCGCAAAGCAAATTCTGACAAAGTAAAGACCCCATTCCCTCCCACCAACAATATTCTCTTATTTCTTAGAAGAACTAAGAGCAACGAATCGAATAAAATGTATATATAAATAAGTTAATAAACTCCAATAAATTATCTATAATTATCAACAAGTAAATAAATAAATAAATAAATGCATTTAATTCCCTAACAAATGAATATTAATTGCATATTTTATGGATATTTAACGCGTTGATAGTGTACCCGATGTACCTGATTATTTATTTACATTTATCTAACGCGGTCGGTTTACTTTTTTTGATTACTTTGTTGCCCGTAAATTATTTACGTCGCGTACCGGAAGTCGTATTATCGATTTTTTTTTCTTATTGACGTTTCGCTTGTTTCTAATACTGATTATTTTTCGCGTCAATTGCGTGTACCCGATGTACCTGATTATTTATTTACACTTATCTAACGCGGTCGGCTTACTTTTTTTGATTATTTTATTACCCGTAAATTATTTACGTACCGGAAGTCGTATTAACGATTTTTTTTCTTATTGACGTTTCGCTTATTTTTAATACTGATTATTTAGCGCGTCGATTTTGTGTACCAGATGTACCTGAATACTTATTTATAGTATCGATTTAATTAACTCGAGCTCTGATCGTAGTTTAACACGTATACACGACGTAAACGAACAAGCTTGCTTACTCTACGTTAGGCTCTTGTCTTGAATATAAATTCGTACTATTATGAAGCTCCAAGTGTTGAGCATCTACTTTAAAGCTTCTACAATCTACTCCGGTATTCTGAAATGATGATCTTACTAGGCAGATGGCATTGAGGCACTTCTGGCTTATTTTATTTCGCTTTTTCGTTTTTACATCAGTAACGATGGAGAATATGCGTTCGGCCTCGGCATTCGAATGGGGAAGCGACAAAACTATATCGGTTAATTGCTCTAGAGTAGCAAACATTTTCTCGTCTAATACGGTAACTTCTTGAGATAATTCTTTCCAAAACGCATCTACGTCGAGACTAAGGAGATGTCTTTTTTTTCATCGTTAAAAGCTGACGGCAAAGAGTTCCACTCGAATGCTAATTTTGTGAGGTCGAACTTTCCAAAGCGCGTAGCAATAGCAGACAAATCTCTAAGGCTTCCTCTGTTCGCAAAATCAAGAGCGATATGTGGGTCCAAAAATCGCAAATTGTCAAAAAAAGAAGGCTTCAGGGGAAGTCGCTTCTGCATCTCCGTCACAGCCGTTACATAGAACTGTAAACAAGCTTGTCGCACTATTCGCACGTTGGCCGGAGAAATCTTTTTTAGCAGCTCGTCGCATTCGGGACCAAGGAACACTTCTTCGAGGGGAACGAAATTGCACGGATCAGAGGGATCCAAGGCACCCGAAGCCAGATCTCTAATTAATTCCGGTTTTATGAAGTTAGTCGCGAACTGCGAGACGAGAAGTCTGCTGTTTTCTGCTAGTTTGTGAATAAGGACTTTTCTAGAGTGAAAGAGAGCGTTAAACGTATTGAAAAAGTTAAGTGAATACTTAAGAAAAAGCATGAAAGCTTTTGTTGTCTTATTATTCATTTCGTGTAAGATTGTTTGCGCGGATTTGAGTTTATCTTTCTTCACGGCAAATGTAAAGAAATTAATCAAAGCGTCCCAGTTTTCAAGAAGCCTGGTGACGCATTTTTGCATAGATAGCCATCGCGTGTCTGACAATTTTAGAATTTTACGAGTCTCGAGATCGAAAAGTTCTTGGAACTCTCGAAGTATCGCACAGCGTTTTGAACTTCCGGACACGTACGTAGCAATACTACGAATTATTTCTTCACACGAGCGTGGCAAACAGGTGCAAGCTTTACTCGCGATTAAGGCCGACGAATGGCAAATGCAGTTTAATACTACGAGCCCCGGGGCGTCTTTTCGCAAACGAGTCATGAATGAATTGTGTATCCCCGTCATTACTGATGCGTTGTCAGATGCCATACCGACAACGTTAGCAATGGGGACCCCTTTGGACTCGAGACAAGATTTGAACGCGGCGTACACTTGCTCAGCCGAACAATCTCTAGAATCTAATTCTACTAACTCTAAAAGTTCAGTTACAACGAGCTTAGTTTGAGGAGAAACGAATTGAACGAGCACGCACAGGGTTTTCATGTCGGTAATGTCGGTGCTCTCGTCGACGAGCACTGAAAATTTTCGAACTTTCAAAACCTCTACTGTTTTTTGTTGTTCTCTCGCGGCGAGACAGTTTTCTATAATTTCTGTACACTTAATTCGGCCAAGCGTAACGTCCTGTGCGACCCGAGAGTCCTTGAAAATATCTTTCATCACCGGTATCAAGTGCTCTACGGTTTGAATTCCTACGTTATGTTCTGCATAAAAAGCTGCCAATTTTATCTCCGCGGATTTCACCGCTGCTTTATGGGCTTCAACCTCGCGGGGTTGTACAGCAGCCTCCTCGTCTGCAGTGACAAGCACGCGTTTTCGAATGTGCGCCGCGGTCCTAGAGTGCTTGGATAGCTCGCTTCTACCACACATTATGTTTTTTTGGCAACAAATACAAAATGCCTTTGTTGGCTCGTCGCGTACCGGTTGCAGCCAGCCCGCGAACTCCGGTATTTCGAGCCAAGAATCGGAAAAAACTTTTTTTCTTACGCGCTTTGCCGGGGGTTCACCGTCGTCTTCGTTTTGAGAGCTCGTCCCTGGAAGTGGATTTGTCGTATCCATTATCACGCGCGATGTCACTAATTAATTTGCTCAATATTCAATAATTATTTATCCGCGACGCGAGTACGATCAAAGCTCGATATTACGATCGCGAATGAACAAATGGCCGACCAAAACAATTCGAATGTAGACGGCAAATGACAATAAAACGTGGCGACATCTGATGGATAGATTAACGAACTACTCTACTGAACATGCGCGATGGAACGAAGCCTCGAACACGGGACATCGTACACAAATAAAGTCGATGGTTCAATCCCGGACATATGTGTACTTTTTTTTTTGTTACGAAAAATAATGATTCCCCGAAAATATTGTTGTCGTGATATTTTCGGCATTCTCAGTCAATAAAAACATCCATCGAGTTATAAAAAAAAAATGTAAATCTTCGATTTTCTAATCATTAGCCGTTCTAGATATATAAAGTTACTAATAATTGTATGAATGATGTTAGCCCAGTGGCAGAGATAGAGTTTCGTAATCGAGATTTTTTATAATAGTAATCTCACACCAAAGACAAAAACCATCTTATATATGCTCCTGGTCAGACCGATTCTAGCGTACGCTGCACCCATATGGTGGAATACCGGCCAATCCGTCATAGAAAAAATTAGATTGTTTGAACGCAAATGCTTAAGAGCCTGTCTCAGAATGTACCGATCGGAACACTCTGAATATCAACGATTTATCAGTAACAAAATCATCTACAACACTGCAAAGATTCCAAGATTTGACTGTTTCGTGCTGAAACTCATAAGGGATGTTGTACGCCCCCTATGGCGCATACATTTTTCTAAAAACTAAATCCTCTTGAAAATCTGAAACAGAAAAAAAAATAGATTAAAAAACAGAAAAAAAATGTAAATATTAGTTAAGCTTAAATTAAGTACCCTAACCTTTACCTTTACCTACTTACCTTTTCTTCGGCCCTCGGCGGCTCCCGCATCGCGTCGTCCCTCGTCGTCGCTTCGTCGTCCCTCGTCGTCGCCCCGTCGTTGATTCCGCCAAGGAGTCCTCTAACCTGAAACAAAAAAAGAAACATATTAGAAAAATCATTCGCACTCGAAAAACGTACCGGAGAAAGACTTACCTGCCGTTGAAGTCCCTCGTTGACTCGTTCGCTCCCTCGTCGCAGTCGATATCCCTCGTCGTGGCAATCGATGTCCCTCGTCGAATATCCTCCGGAATCTGAAACAAAAACAAAACACACAAATTAATTAGTAAAACAGTTACTCAGATTTTTTACATAAATTACACACTAAAACTTACCTGTTGGAATCCCTCGAAGTCCCTCGGTGTCCAGCGGCGAAGTCCCTCGGTGTCCCTCGGCGTCTCTCCACATTTTGGCCCCTCTGGCACCTGAAACATAAAAAAACAAATTAATTAATATACAAAAAACATCAATAAACTTACCTGAATCGATGGTTCTCCTGACGCGGCGCGGAATCCCCGAAATTCCCTCGACGAAGATCGACGACGCGAGGATAACCTAAAAAACGTCACTCGCGAAATAACTTCAATTTTTACGACGCGTCAAACACATGACGCGCCGTAATTCACGCACGCAAAATTAACAATAAAAATCGCGCACTCAAAAAAATCACTCGCGCACCCGACAATCCACCCACTCACTTACAAACAACGAAAACACTTCGCGAAAATTCACGAGACTTCGCGAAATTCATGAGACTTCGCGAAATTCGCGAAACTCCGCGAATCACCAACGCAACGGTAACATACCGACAGATCACGCGAATTCCCGTACGTTCGCGAAACATCGCGAAACTTCGCGAAGCGACACGAGGCGACGTATCCCCACCACCAGCCCAGCGCGTGCGCGAACATTCGCGAACGCGCCGAGCCGGGTATATAAGGAGCCGTTCCTCGCAACCCGAGATCAGTCTCTCGAGCTGCAAAGTCCGAGCAACTACTCCTCCGAGCTGAGCAAGCTTCTCTTCGCAAAGACTGCAAAGTCTCTCTCCTAAAAAAGACTGCAAAGTCTTTCTCCATAAAAAAACCGACTGCAAAGTCTTTTCCCACAGAAAAAAAGACTGCAAAGTCTTTTCTCCACGGAAGACTGCAAAGTCTCTCCATTTTTTCTTAATTGCTGCGAAGCAATTCATTCTTTACTGAGAAGTAAGGAATTTTTTCTCAACCTCTTCACTCTCACTCTCCTTTTCTTTTCTCTTCCCTTCTTTACTTTCAATAAAGGAATTCACAGCAAAAAAGGAACTGTATGTTTCGGAAAACCCCGCAATCTTTCCTACCAAAAGCGGTTACTACGCCGCGCGGCCAATCGGTCAGGAATCACCGATCCTCGGCTTCGGAGGGAGCAAAGGGTTGCTCCGGAATTCAAAGAGATTTACGCGCGCTTACCGGCGCATGCGTTGTCACGCGCACTGCCCCCTCTTGTTATTGGCAGCCGTCGATAACAGGGACTATTATGCAAATATTATAAAAATTAATAATAACATATTAACCGAAATTTCAAATCAAGACGATCCAATATCCCGAAGACAAATAATATCTGGTTATACCACCCCACAAGCTTTCATTTTTTGCGATAGTGCAGGTCTTATACAAAACGACAATAATATCCCAATACTATATCATTGGAGAAGAAACAAAGCCGACAAACGAATATCGATAAGGCACAATGAATATATAGTTAACGCAGATAATTTCACAGGCTCCACGGCCATACCACTCAACGACTACAATGATTTCCATAGACTGGATTTTACAAAATACTGGTGGTTAAATAATGAACGCCCCTACATGCTCGGTCTGACAAACAGGAAGCGAATATTAAATATAAGACGAATGCAGCAAATAATAAATGCCAGACACCGAAGACCAAACAGATAGTTATAGGACTTAGTCCCCCTTGTATATATGTACATAAAATTCTAGGATTAAGGTAGTTTTTAGACCTGATGTATTGAGAATACCAGGGGGTTTTTTTTTATTATATTTTTCCCTCATCACACATGCTTCAGAGTGATATATAGATAGACAAAATTTTGTCAAATATTAAGTTATATGCCGTAAGAATAAAGAAAAAATTATATGGAATACAAGCGAGTTCTGAATGCAATCAGACATGCTCGTAAAAAATTGTGAGTGTAAGGTTTTTTTTGTGTGTTAATATTGTAACCTGGAAATTGTATCGTACGGTTCTTTGTTCTAACAATAAACAGCTCATTAAAAAAAAAAAAAAAAAAGTTTCGTAATCGAGAGGTCGTCGGATCGATCCCGATATTTTTTATTTTTTTTTTTACAGAAGAAAAGTTTTTTTTTTTTGCTGTGCCTGAACAATTAAAACAGTTGAACGAACAATGTTTGACGAATTCTTTGTTCAACTGTTTTAACTGTTCGGGGCACAGCTGAAATCATTATATTCAAATTTTTACCGTCCGTATAACTCTATAGATTAACTAAATCCATTAGAGTGACGAGGATAATAGTACATTATGCTACAAGTCCGTGATTTTCGTGCGTGCGTGAAAATACGGTCCTCCCGCATACGTTTGCATACGATGCAATCGACGATGTGTGGCCTACGATTAAAAAAAATGAAAAAAAAAAAAAAATGAAAAAAAAAAATTCAGGGTTGAAAATTTCGTAAACTTTAAATTTTGTTTATTGTAAATACGGAATTAATATTATATTTATTTATTATTAATTGTTGACGTAAAATTTATACGACAACGTATTTTTTTATTCGATTACGGATTTATTTTATCGTCTACGTTGATTTACGCCAAGCCAACGCGTTGCGTCATAGCTTGGGACGTCACGCACGCGGGAGACGAGGCGTGGGACAGGTGAGCGAGTGGGCGTGGCTGACGCGCGCTCGAGCCAATAGATAGCAGGTAGCGCGCGGGACTTTGTTGTCCCGCCAGCGCCGGAGAGAGGGTAAAAAAATCCCGCATGCGGTACTTTTCCCGCCAGTCTGGCATCACTGACCTTAGCCTCTGAGACATATTAATGGGGAACGATCAAGTTGTAGTAATTGATGCGGGAACCTCTTTGCAGTTTTTGATGTTTATTTCTCTTTCTTGTTCATGTTTATGATAATTGACACCACCGAATTTCTTCGATTCGGTAGGGGGGGCAAAAGAGAGTTCAGGGTTCATATCCATGCTAAACCAATCCACTAAACTTTTCTTATAGGGCAGAAACGATTGGTGAACTTTAGCCTCTGAGATTTACCAATGAGAGATAAAGAGAATCAAAAGGGTTGAGATAAATTGACTACACGTGGTTTGAGTTTAATAGAATTGGAAAGGTGTAGATAAAGATGATTATACCAGATGAGGCAGGAAGAATCGAGAGAGTATAAACAAAACGATTGTAGACGATAAGAAATAAGGATTCGGAAAAAAATGAGACAAATAATTACACATAAAAAAAAATGTTGAAAGAGGTTGAGACAAATTGATTACACGCGGATTGAGATTAATAGAATTGAGACGTTTAGATAAAGAAGATCGCATGAACCGAGATAAGGTATATATGAAACGATTATATACGGTTGAAATAAAGGATTGGAAAAATAATCGTGGGGAACATTTTTTTACATACGGTTGATATAAAAGAAAAAAATACATATATAATCATTTTTGGAACAAAATAATTACATACGGTTGAGATAAAAAGGAAAAAAATACATAATAATTTTTGAGACAAAATAATTACACGCGGCTGAGATAAAAATAAGGAAAAGGGGTTGATATAAAAACGATGACATGCGATTGATATGAAAATAGTTTATGAAGTCGAGATAATGGTAGTGTTACGTCCAAATTACCGAGTTTTATTCCTCGAGAATTTGTTGGTAACTGTTGTACCTTCTTAATCGCTTCGCTCTGGTCAGAACGATGAAAGATCGATCTGTACCACACCTGGAGTCGATTCCGGTGGCAACGTGAGCTCTTTTTTAAGCCTAACCTCCTGGAAAATTGCTTGGGATAGAGCCCTAGGAATGCTTGTCGTTACGAAAGTCTAAAGGCCATTTAAATCTGTATTCTAACCCCTCGCGCGGTGCCAAGGGTCTACGAAACCTGGGACTACCTGAGTAGTCGTACTACCGGGGTGTTTCTTTAAACTGAACTCGTAGGAGATTGACAAAGGAAATCATTAAACGGTCATGCAAAAGGTTACAAGAAAAATAAAAATGTACTTACGTTGTTATTGGAGAGCAGCGAAAGACGGGGAGATTGCGTGGTTTCTCTCGTTGATTCGGTGGATCGGTGGTCGCGTATACAATGAATTAATCACGAACAACCGTTTCTTAATGTTTCACCTCTTTTAATGATTGAAGAATAAACAAATTGGTGTTAAATGGTACACTCAATATTCCTTACAAAACGTTGGAATAAATAGCTGATCGAAAAGGTGAAATTATCTCTGTGGTGTTAACCGGGAACAAAATTCCGGTAACAAATCAACGATGTCTTAAAAGATATGAGTTTTGCAAAGTTCGAAAAGTAAAGTTTACGAAAATCGAAATTCTGGTGGCTAGAAATTTTCATAGCAAAACGCTCTGTCCGCTGGCTCAACTGACTCTCCCTGAGCGGGCGTTTTAGGTGGGTTATATACCATTTTTTTCGTATAGGAAGACACTGGTTTGTGTTACATGTAAGATATTTCCTAAAACATGGTGGGGATACATTCGATGAGGTGGACAAATTCGAGGCGGGATTTTGATCGTATGATCGTGCATCGATTGTCCGTTGGGAGGCCCATCTCTAGCAGCGAAGCTAGAGTGGGGTGTAAGAGGGCGTATAGTCCGCCCTGCCGTACGTATCTCCAAGGTTTCGGGCGGTTAAATTTCTCGGAATCGATTGTTCGTTCGTTCGGGGTCGTTGAAATCCTTGGTGGAGTGAGAATAATGTTTAGAGTCGTACACGAGGTGTTTTGTAAATTAATGCGCAAGTATCGACTCCCCCATGTTCCTTACTGTTTTGAAAGGTGTACATTTTTACTACTTACATTAAACGTTTTGGCAATAAAATAGCTACGTGCATGTTTATTCCTTTCCGAAGAAAGAATCGATACCTCGAGTTGGAATATTAATAATTTCCTCTTGGTCTTGTGAACCTTATTAAAAGGGAGGTATTCATAGTTGTATATTCTTCAGTCGTGGTGCGGGGGTACGTGGTTTCCGGCAGAATTCTGATAGTTTTACTACTATTTCTTTAACGCGTGATTGTTGCTAGGGAGAAACTTCGCACCTTTATTTGTCTCTCTCCTTTTTGACATCAGAAGTCTCTCGGATACCCGTTGAGGTATTTTATCGTTATTACCCAAAGGGGGGAGGAGGGTATTGGTTATAAACTACAGCTAGGCATGGATCCTCGATCGTACGTGCGTTTATTCGAAATGGATGGGCATAGGGCCCTTCGGTGATATAGGCTTGTGCCGTGGCGTGATTTTATGAATTGGTAATGTACTCTCGCCTTCGTAATTTGATTTTTTTCGAACGTACTTTTCTCTAGTCTTTGACTTCGCCGGTCACGCTGAATGTGTCACCCGGATCTCGAATATAAATGAGGATAGAAATAGATCGCATGAATCATTTTGTTTGACCTATTTGTCAATTTCGCGCTTATTATTTTGTGTATCTTTTCTGTGACAAATTTGTTCCCTGGAATAGTTATTTTCTTTTCATTTCCTTTCGTTTGCCCTCTTCCTCTCGTCATTCGAGTAATCTGAGAAAACTTCTTTTGGATCGTATATTAAAAAATAACTAGAGTAATTAAAACCGTTTAAAAGTGCATCTCTCCCTCCTGCAGAGATCCGTATCTACTTCTATTTCCCCTCTCCTTTCTATCTGCGGGGTCTTATTTGAGCACCAGGCGGCTTTGGCAAGTTATCGTTAGAGTGGTGGCAACTGCCCGAAACATTATTTCGGGGGTCTCTGACCCCGCAGCAGGTGAAAGTAAGTCCCCTTGTCGACGACTCTCCTACTAGTGGCAAAGAAGCGAGTAGATCCTAGGTTACCATAGGCTGGCTCTCTTTTTGGTTTCTTTGGTAAAACAATGGAGCGGAAGACGGGGCAGGAATTGACCTTGCCACCGCCAGTTTATACCTAGTTCTGTTTCTACCAAGAGTTTATTTGATCGATTTATCGGTCTGCCTGCCTGTTTAATCTTGAGTCGCGCATATTGATTTTGTAGGTACTGATCACGGCCGAAAGGTAAAAGAGCATTCCTTTATGAGTTATTTTGACATTCTTAAATCAATTCAAGTTTCGTGAGAGGCAGAAAACAAAAGATAACAAGCGCCTCAGCGCCCTGCGGGCGCAGAGGCTCTTGTTGGTGGGCTCCGCCCCCAAACCCCCCGAAAAATGTCCCTTCGGGACATTTTTGAAGGCACTCACAGGGATACACGTCGCGCTACGCGCTCCGTATCAAGTATGATTATACTTTGCATTATGCGCTACGTATTGAATATGTTTATCCGTCGCGCTGTGCGTTTCATCTCGGAAGAACGTATGGGGGAAAAACATTTATCAATTATGTAAATTGGTTCATAGTGTTTAACCTTTATCGAATAAAAACATTTCGTTTTTATACAAATTGATTATTATTATTCACAACAGATATTTCCTTTTTGTTTGACGATAAACTGTCAAATATACAGACACGAGAAAAATATAACGAATTGCATCGCGTAGAACTTGATCAAATTAATGTAACGAATCAAGTCATATCTAGCAAAGGTCATTTTATTGGCTTAACACTTATGACGAGATTTAATAAGTATAAAACAAACACACAAAATATTTACCAACACCATTACCATTTACTATTTACCATTTAGGTGTAATGTCCCCTTTAAATTAATCCCTTTAAATGTTTCTTCTTCCCTAAAATACATGGAATCACTTTGTTATCGTCTCTGCACTGAAACCGAAGGATTGGAGCCGAATACTCGAAAAGTTTGCTTTTTCTTACGATTTTCAATGAAATTTAGTCTATATTAATCGTTGTAGCAAAAAAATTATATCTCGAGAACGAACATAGATATCGTCTTGGTTTTTGTCGTGTATTGAAGATGAAGTAGTACGTTACTCAAATAAAAAGTTGTAGTATCTTGGATGCGTCCGAAATATTTTTTAAAAAATGTTCAATTTCTCGATGAATTCGACTGCGAGGACTCTTCGACTGTCGATATATAAGAGAATTCGGTTATAACACTTTAAGGATTTTTCTCTTCCCCATAATAGACAGAATCAATTCGTTATTGTCTCTGTACGAGAGTGAAACATTGGAGACGAGAAATTCGAGAAATTTTATTTTTCTTTCTTTTTTTTTGTTTTGAGATTGAGGTATATTGAAACAATTGAACAAAATAGAAGGGTAGTTGGAAAAATTCGAGGTAAAATTTGAATTTTTTTTGCTTCGAAAAAATATTAGAGATTTGAAAAAATGAAATTGCAGTTTCCCAATATTTAAAGTAATATACATTAAAAATTTTTAAAAAAGCTGAGATTTTTTTTTTTTCATTTCAAATCATCCCGCCACAGCGCCCGCCGCCACCGTTGGGGCGCGTGCGAACTTTATCACGTCTGCCATGGAATTGTCGTCGGCTTCCAAGGTTTGACAGATAGAATGAATGGATAAAAATAAATAGTCGGGATTTTTTTCAATTTTATTTGGCAAATTGCAATAATTTTGGATATTCGATGATTCTTCTTTGTGAAATTATAACCAAGTTTTTCAGTGCACCCGGGAAATTTACGATTTTTATTATGAATGTGAATAACGTATTGTAAGATATTTTGAATGATTTTCGTTCAAAATATATTATTTTCGAAATAAAAAGGGCTGATATTTGTCAATCAATGTATGATATTTCGTGTTTTATTATTCGCAACAAAATTTTCTTCTTTGACATGATGAAAAATTGTTTTTTGGAAAATTAAAATAACATAACCTTTAAAATAAATCCTCACTAAAAATAATTGTAGAATAAAAATATTAAGAAATGTCAGAATGTCTTCAAATTTGCTGTGCATAGTGTTTTCGATGCAATTAAATATTTCTGAAAATTAGAAAGAAATTCGTTCGTAGGTTTCAGAATTGCAGCGCCGTACGGACATTTGACGGGAGAAAATGGATTTTTAAATGGAAAATGCCTGGAAAAAATATTCAGAGACGTCGCAATGTCTTCAAATTTGCTGTGCATAGTGCATTCGATAAAATAAAATAATGCTGCGAAAAAGAAAAAAATTGGTTCGTAGAATTCTTAATTGGAGCACCGTACGGACATTTAGCGGAACAAAATTGAATTTTTATTTTGGAACAACTCATTAAAGGCTTCGCAGTAGTTTCAAAATGTTTGTGCATAATAGTCATGATGTGATAAAACAGTCCTGCGAAGGAGAACAAAATTGGTTCGCACCATCCAAAGTTACACTGTGATACGGACGTCCGAGAAGATAAATTCAGTGAAAAAGGTATTTTTATTCAACCGCAGGCTAAAAGAAATATTTCCAGTCATCAGAGTCACTTCAAATTAAGTACGCATGATGTTGGAAGTACACCGAAGTAAATTCTGAAAATCTACATTTTTTGGAGCCTACACTGCGGAGAATCCCCATCGAAAGCTGTGTGAACAGGCTTCGCTGGTCATTTTAATAGGCACTCTTTGCCAATTGTTATAGTGAGTGCCTAAAAATGAAAAATAAAAGTGTCGTTACGCTGGACGTAACAATACCGAGTGAGGCTATTTTGAGTTCGTTTTTTATAAGGCTTTGGAGGAGGACCGGAAGTTTTTTAAACGGTACGGGATCACGCGTGAGAATAATTTTCTTTTAGTAGCTTTAATTTAGGAAGTAACGGGTGATTTCTATTTGCCACGCTTTTTAGAATAAGATTGTCTAATTTTTTCCTTTCGTATATGAATAGGGATTTCCTTGACCTCTGCCAGGAGCACATTCGTCGGAGAAGAGGGCACCAACCCCAGACACTGGCGAAGAGCGGCGACCTGGATTTTACCCAGCTCGACCAAATGCGTGACCGCTGCCCCCTTAAAACACGGCGATCCGTACTTGAGGACTGGCGAATGAGTGTCCTGTAGATCGTCAAAAGCGTGGACGGGTGAGATTCCCATCTGTACCCCGAGATGGACTTTAGGATGTTAATTTTTGGTTTCGCCTTTCCTTTCGCAGGTTGGATGTGAGCTCTTCATGTTAGTTTTTGGTCGATATTAACACGCAAGAACGAAATAACATTTCTGTTTTTAACGTTAACTCCCCCTATGTTAACCGACGGACAGCCCTGAAGATTTTTCCTTGTAAAACACCCCAACATAATTTTTTCAGCCGGAAGATTTATCCCTTTTTCTTGGAGATTTCTTGAAACAGAACCAAACGCGTTCTGTAACACGTCCCTTATATTGTCCCAAGAAGATCCAGTTGAATAGGTGATGCAATCGTCTGCATAAACAAGAATTTTACAAGTGTTCGAAAGGGAATTTATAATATCGAGGTGGAAGATGTTATATATTATCGGGCTAAAAAAAGAGCCCTGAGGCAGCCCCATGCCGGCGACCCTCACGGTACTATCGCTCCCGAGAAAAATGTTTAGCTCCCTTTCGGCAACACATTCGGCTATCGATTGGATCAAATTTGGCGGGAAATCCAGTTTCCAGAGATCTCGAGTGACGACGTTCGCTTACACATTATCGAAGGCTCTCTCGATGTCTAAAAAGAGGGCGCCAAGGATTTGTTTGCGCGCAAACGCCAGATAGATATCAGTGGTCAGAACCGCAATACTGTCGAGAGTGGAACGCCCTTTGCGGAAACCCATCTGGTATCTGGAGAACGTCTTTCTGTTTTCCAGATACCAATCGATCCTACGCGCGATCAACCTTTCGAATAGTTTGAGAACGCACGAGGCTAGCGAGATTATTCTGAATTATTGTGTGTCTGGCTTTGCGATCAGATAAACCAGGTATCTGCTCCATGGAGTCGGTAATCTTCCCGATTTGAAAATCACATTGAACAGTTTCGACAGGAACGATACCGCCTTGTCGAGCATATTTGATAGTGTAAAATGATTAATTCCACCCATTCCTGCAGCGGATTATTTATTCGATAGAGAGATAGAAATGTGGACCTCCTCGTCGGAGATATTTTTCGTGAGAACCTCGGGGAACTCGGTTTTCCTCGGTAGTTGTGCCAACTGAAGACTGGGGGGAAAACAAGCTAAGGGAAGGGGAGAGGCATAATTTATCGATTGCGGATTGGGCAATATCGGAAGAAAGATCTTTATCTACAGTAATTTTATTTCCCAGCGCTCTATTTTTAAAAGATCGAATAGTTCCCCAGATTTTTGCAGAGTCCATCTGTGGGACCAGAGCATTACAGAAGTCTTTAAATTTTTCTTTTTTTGTTTTTCGTAGAATTTTTTTTTGAGATTGCAGCTATTTTTATATACTCCTGGAAGTTGGTGGAGTTCCTCTGTTGCTTGTATCTATTAAGAGCAGTTCTTCTCTCCTCGACCGCCGCGGTACACTACTCTGTCCAGCAGAGCTGCAGGGTTTCTTACGTTTTTTTTGTGCACGGCTTTTTCACGCCTGCTTCTGGAAGAGAGTCTCTAATAATAGATTCAAATATACTGTAATTTTCTTCAACTTGAGAATTATCGTTAATATTCGTATGAGGAGGCAATTTATCTTCAACGAAATTAGAAAATTTTTTCAAGTTGACTTTTTTTAGATTGAGTTTAAAAAAGGGGGGAGGGTTTACTCCTAAGGGCTGATCTATAGTTGTTTTACGCCGCCTATTGCGACCACGGTCGTACATACAGGTCTGGAAACTCCGATGGTGGGGGTGACTCACAATTCGCGTCGCAAGGGGCGCTGTGATCGACTGCTCCTCTGTGCGACAGAGATAGAAAGAGAATTCTCTCTCTAATAACGCATGTGCATTACGTAACTTCGCTGCGCTCATTCGAATTTTAGAATCTCTAAATCTAAAAAATGTTTCATTGCAAATAAATTCCGGCCGCTGCAAACATCAATAATATTTTTAAAAAGACAATTTCATGCGCACCCAAAATGATTGCAAGAATAATAAACGCCGCGTAGGGAAATGATAACTCCGAGATAATTGCTTATGTTTATATTGCTTTATTAGTTCGTCAATTTCGATAGCCTTTTCTTTACGACGAATTTTTTTGTCATCTACAAATTTTCTTGGTGGGCATATTGTCTCATTCTTAACCGAACGTATTATACAAAATGACGAGACTCGTACAGAATCCATCCGCAACAATCCGCAAAACGCGGGCCTTGAAAACTCTTCGAATGTCAACGTGGAGCCGATTGGAAGCCCGAAGTCGCGCAATCGGTGGGTATTGAAAATAAAAAAATTTAAATATTTCATCCAACTTATTGATATTTATTTCTTGTTCTTTTTGTTTCTAAAAAGCATCCATTTCCGAAGGTCGTATACGCGTACGGAAACAAACGAAATAATAAAATATCTCATAAGGACCAATTCCATTTCACACGCGAAAGGGCGGAAGATATTCGTCGACATGAGCCGATACGAGGTATGTTTTTTTTTAACTTCGATGGACGAAATTTTTTATTTTACGAATAATTTTTAATTTTCTTTACATTGCAGCCATTGAATCGCCGATCTGCTATGTCGCTGTACAACAGGTTTCAAAAGATATTACCGCACATCGAAAGATGGACAGATTAGTTGAAGCTTCCCCCGGATATTGTCCAACAATTTAAGGAGCTGAAGACAGCCAAAACGCGAACGATATGATAAGTACAAAGTTGACAAAAAAAAACGTATTGGATGAATATCCCATTTTTTTTTATATTTGAGTTCCTTTCTGAGGTTCTATCCATTCCAAAGTATTTTTCTACGTAAATAACATTAAGTTACAAAAAGAGTTAATAAAACATATTATATGTTTATAAAGCGTACTATGTATTTTATATACTACTAGCGGTTCCCCGGGCTCACGCGCTTCGCGCGCTCACATTCCTTTTATCGACATTATAAAAATGTTTCATCACCGCCGCAACTTGTCACCAACCGACGCAGCCGCCACTTTTTTTTTGTATTTTTACTTAGACAGTCCCATCTAAAGGTACTTAGAATATTTCGGGCCGCCACTGCCGTCTTCAAGGACAGAGGGCGGAGGGGCTGAAATATTCATAGTCCCTCTAAGGGGAACTTAGAATATTTTTCTCGCCCCCATCTTCGACCGAAAATATTCTAAGTCCCTCTAAGGGGAACTTAGAATATTTCGAGTCAAGGCCCCCTTAGGGACTTAGAATATTTCGGTCTTGGCGGGGGGTGGGGTCAGCTTCACCGTACGGGGGGAGGCTCTTCATTTGGTGAAGCTGACCCTTTTCCCTTTATTAAAAGGGGAAAAAGGTCAGCTTCACCGAAATGGACCTCCTCCACCATATGGTGAAGCTGACCCCCCCCCCCCCCCCCCCCCCCCCCCCCGCCAAGGCCGAAATATTCTTGTACACGGCGGCGACGGCGACAGTGGCGGTGATTTTATATGGCTCGCGCGCTTCGCGCACTTGCATTGCGTTTTCAATCATTTTAACAAATGGTTAACGGTTAATCACTACAAATATTCCTGGGCAGGTCTTATTTTCGGGATCCAGAGGCACTGATCTGAGTAATCTGAGTCTGTCGAATGGAGTGTTTCTGTCTGTCGACTGTTTCAGTCTGTCGACTGGAGTGTTAGTCTAAGGGACTTAGACTAAATGAGTGAGTGTCCGTGAGTTTCTATGAGAGCGTCTGTGAGTGTGTGTGAGTGTCTATGAGTCACTGTGAGTGTCTATGAGCGTCGGTGAGAGTGTCTGTGAGCTGTGAGTGTCTGTGAGTGCGCAGCAGACATTTTTTTTCAGGGACCCTCGTTTATATATATAGAGATATGCATATGACAAAATATCGGATGCGTGCATTTTGCAAGAAAAGGAGAAATTATACGTATCGAGGACTTCATCTAATGTTAAATGGAATAGGTCTATGTGAGCGGCATATTTCGCGAAGCATGCTTCCACGTGGCGAATGAGATTAAAAACGTTGAGATTGGCGTGAATTAATCCGCCATGAGATTTTATGTCGACGAGTTTCGTCAACGAAGATGGAGAAGAGGAATCTGATCTTCTACACAGGTGCTGCAGAATTCGTAACGCTTCAGGACTTGTTTACACAAGTAACCTGGAATAGTAATGTACGGACTTTAGCAAATCTTATAAATCCTTAGAATGACTACTCAAGAGCCGAATAACACATAACCGGTTTCGGTTATTACTACCTACTGCTATTATATTAACCCTGCGTGAATATATAATCGATATTGCAATAATCGATATTGCGACCAGCTATTCACAGTATGGAACAGTATATTGCTCAAAAAAGAACAATGTGTTGTAAGCAATTTTAATAACGCCGGCTGCGTTATTCGTTCTCGAAAAGTTAATCTCTCCAACAGTCACCTGAAACACCCAATTGATACCTATCCATGACTAAGACAACACAATAAGCGATGTTAGTAAATTTCAAAGTACCTAACAGGTTAAACAATCCGAAAAATTTCTGGAACATATAGGGAAAAAAATAGATAGATATAGATTCTGCCTATGGTTTAAGATGACAATTGCTTCATTGCAGCTTAATTATTACCTCCAAGTTATCTTGGTTCACTTTTCCTGTGAGTAAATACTGGAAATCGCATTTTTCGATAAGGTACCGACACAATTCCATTGTAGACTGAAGCGATACACGCAATACTTGCGCCGTTTCCGGTGTTAAAAATTCGTCCTTCGTTATGTCACCTTTCGCTGCTGCCAAATCCCATCGATTAAGCCATTCTATTGAATCTTCCAAAACCTGTGCATAATGATTATGATAAATACTTTGCATAAAATAATTTGCATTGGCAATGCCTCGTCGTCATGCACCCTTTTAAATCCCGCGATAATGAGATTACCTTGAAATCCTTACTGTCCGGAGTTAGGCATTCATTCGGAGACTTGCGGTTTAGCGCATCGAACATATCGTTTACGCGTTTACAAAAAGCGATTGTCTCTTCGCATCCATCAATCGATGAACATTTTTGAGATAAATAAAACGATAAATAAAAAATAAAACGTCAATCAATTGGGCTCGACAAATTACTCGAAAATTCTATCGCAAAAATATAATAAAGATCGCTATTATTTCGTTGCGGATTTATGTACAATAAAGGAAACTGTGACTTTTCAATATTTATAACGTAATATTCGGAAGTACATTAGTAAACAAAGAAATTACCTGTGTCGCAAGTCGAACGCGCATTTTTGCAGTACTGTCGGGATCAACAGTGTTAATAATTATTTGATTATAAATCATTTATTTGTTAAATTTCCTTCAATATTGAAGTATTTTTATTAAACATAAACTTCAACAAGTTAAAATAACTTTATTAAAGAAATAGTATTCTATTTCTCTTGCATAATAATAACAATTATTATTCATAAAAATTATTTATAACAAAAATAATACTATTATCATTATAAATAATTTATTTATTAATAAATTTATAATAATTTGTAAATATTACTTTATATATAAAAACATCTCGTCGCCGTCGCCACCGCCGCCGTATACAAGTATCGAGACCCCCGCCGCCTCGAACCCGCTCGCTCGACCCCTCCCCTACCAATCTGCCCCTGTTCGCTCAAAAGGAGCCCCAGCCCGAAATATTCTAGTCCCCCTTAGAGGGACTTAGCAAAATACTTAAAAAATATCAGCGAAAATATTCCACAAATGGGCCTTAACTCAAAATATTCTACATAAAGTGACGAGAAAATGTATGGTTTATAGTAAACCAACACTGATCCCGAGTGCATAACACATCTAACAAAATTTACCTATATATCAAGACTCGAGTCTCTGATTTTTTTAAATAGACGGGAGTTATGCATTTCAGCTATTGATGTTCACCGTTTTCATTGTTATGCATGTTTGCGGAAACGGCGTAATATGTTTTAACCAAATTTGGTAGATTAGTTCTATAAAGCCTGAATTGCGTTTCAATCCTTAAATCATGAATATCACCCATGAGAACTCGCAGAAACAATGAACTTTCAAAATAAAATAAGTAAAACACTATTCAGATATATCGAATAGTCGCCGCCATTTTTCCTCACAAATTCGATTATTATCGTAAATAATCGTAATGAACACGACGATTTTGCCGTCTGCTGATAAAAACAAAATGCTGACAACAGAAAAAAAATACAATACCATACCGTATTTTTTCCATAACAGTTTTATTTATCACTTCCACACTTTTAGACAATTATAATAGAATGATCATACTTTTCATACTTAATCTATGCGAAGTTTAAAAGTAGAACAATCTATTCGTGTAGTGATACTGCCAACGTCAAATACGTTCCATAGAAACTTAAAGATGTTGGGGGTCAAATTGTTAGACAGGCTTATCGAATTATACATTTTATTGTATATGTTTTCGTGTCGTACATAAATGTTGTCCCCCTTCATCACAACGAAATTCAAAACAATATTGCGTAAATTGGTCATTTACAGTGTTCAAACGTTTCACTATACAGCCGACAGTGAAAAATGAATCCTATTGATTTCATCGATAATTCGGGAATAGTACTTTGTGATACGAGTGCCAAAAAGTGGGCAGTCGGTGTCGGCTGTGATGTTGACGGCTTGAGTAGTCAACTTCACAGTCTACGCCAAGTGTCCGTTTTTTGGCGCATGTATCACATAATATTTTTTGGAAAGAATGCACAAAAACTCCCCCTTTTCGTGCCAGCAAAATGTGATGAAAGTTTGCAAAAAATAGCCTACGTGTCAACGCAGCATCTGAAAAATCCCTTGCGTGTTATAAATACGAGAAAAAAAGTAACTAGCGTGTTATAAATACAAAAGAGTCTGATTTGCGCATGCGCGTTATTTTTTTGGCATAACATACCAAAATGTGTGACTTTTGACACACTGTACAGACAGGAAAAGGGGGACTTCTTGTGCATGTATTACATTTCATTAATAGAAGACAATTTTTCCATTGTAAAGTTAGTTGATGTGTACATCTCTTTTTTCTGATCAATTTTGCTGGACCTCAACAAAAGAACGACTTCATCAGAGAACGATCGAGCTAAGACAGCACGCTTTCTAAATACTACGGATATGTTAAAACCGTAAAGAAATTAGTTTGGAAATGCGGAAGTTTGATGGGTATTGACAGAATCGTTCACTCAGTTCAGAACTGTCACTCGCGTTGTCGTGACTCTGCGTTGAAATCGATAAATCGTTATTTCAGCAATAAAACTTATAAAAGCGCATCCCAAACCGATTCCAAAAATTGCAAATGCGAAGCCCAAATCGGCCAAAGTCATGATTACTTGATTCGAGAGCGGTTCCTCTGACTCGGCCTCAAGCATCCTTTCCATTCCCACTATCACATCCAAGTCTGTCATAATACCACTGGCCATTTTGATTAGTAGAAACGTGTTAATTTTATTTTCGAGGTACCATTTCCATGGGATGATGTTAACAATATATTCGCTTCTGATGCAATTGTTGCTTACGTATAATTCCGATTCTCTGGCTTCTATTTGCTCTATAACGGACCAGGATAAACAAGCATGCAAAGGATAGTTCTTAACATATGGAACGCAATTTTCGTTGGCTATTCTTTCAATAAGACGACCCTTGAAGCCTGCATCCCTGATTTGTTTCAAATCGTGTTTACCGGCACGAACCGTGTATTTCAGATTAATAAGGTCGGAAATTGAATGTACTTGTCGGACAGGAATATCGTGTGTTAACAGAGAGGCTAAATTGCCTGTAAAAATGCCCAGCATTGTTACCAAAAAAAAAAATAGGCAGCCTAAGTAGATCCGCGATGCCATATTCCGAGGTGTTGTCGTTAATCCTAAGCTGGAAGATAGTCGACAAATGTTCAAAAGTCCTTCTATCAGAGTCTGATGCAGGAAATATTTGAAGAAAATCAAGGTAATTAAACAAACGATCGACATGCCAACCCACGAACCGCTGTCTATAATATCATAAATCTTTCTCAGTTGCGACTTATTGCCGCGGAATTGGGTTATTAGACGTTTACAGTTAGTTTCATATGGGTAGGTAATAGACATTACCCACGTTATTTCTCTCATGTGGACCGGTGAACCGTGAAATGAATCATGTTTGGCTGTGGAGTACTTGCCGAGTATCTTATTTCTCCACACAGTCATCTGAGTTCCATTTACATAAGTTATAAAATCACGAATGTAGCTGAAGATTTTTTCGAATTCAAAATACTTTTGTCTATGGTTTTCGTGAAATTTTCGAATTTTTCCCCCACAGGGGGGTGTTTCGCACAGTATAAGCAATTTAATTGGCCACCCATTCAAATCCTGCGTCTTGTCGAAAAAAAGATTTTCACACATTCCATCATCATCTCGATATTCTCGTCCGAAATAAGAAAAAACGTGCTCTGTTTTGACTCTTCTCCAAGATCCAACGAACTGCCACGGTTTGGGCGCGTAATTTGTAAAAGCATTGAACCCGAACATTACTATTCCCTTTGTACGGTGCCGACAAAGCAAGTTTGCATACAATATATTATTCGTATTGGCATTATACAAAAAATCCAGGGTTCGGTGTCTTGCGTCGCAGCCTGCGTTCTTTATTTTGGGAGACCAACCGAGTATGAGAGCCGCCGTCATGGTAGTGTAATATCGAGAGAATAAATACGTCTGAAGGGACGGGGCAAAGCGGCGAAAATACGGAGCTACTACTACGAGGATATGTACTTTGTGCGCTTGTTTTGATTTCTTTCCTCGCCAAAAATAAATATTTTTTTCCGCCCTCCGCCGATCATCCAACAAAACCACAGACATTTTTTTCTGAACCGATAGTTTTTTAATGAAATTCCCAGGGAAATCTCCAGCGAGTATTATTGTCTTGTCTCTATCTGCATAGCAATTTTTCAAAACTCCTATCTGTAATCCATTAGACCATTTAAATGTTTCATTCCACTCGTAAACAAGGTACATTCGAAAGGATTTTTGTACTTACCGCTGCCGTCTCCAGTTCGGCAAATTCAACACGGTTGTTCGCATCGATGATAATTTTGGATAGGCATATTCGTCCAACGAGAACCACAAAAACAGCGAAGAATTTTGTAAGCTGCATGGCTTGTTTTCTTTATAAAATCAAACGGTTCAATGTCACTATCAACGATCGTGTGATGATGCGAGCGCGACTATCGACAACAGAATGTCCGTAAATTCGGTATGAAAAATGTGTAATATCCCACCAATATTCTAAAGTTTGCAATACTCGAGTCAAGTTATCGATTCTCACAAACATATAACTGCGAGCCTTTGTAATCTGAATAAATGATATGCTTTATCGACATCGACGGAAAATTACAACTATAATAGCAGCAAGCGAACATGCAATATTACTCGGCAATCAATAGCATGTGTGTCGTGCATCAATTTTTTTGCAACTAAAGCTGCATTTTAACGTAATCATTTGTTGGTTTTAAGATATTTTCTGCCAATTATTCAAATAAATAGTGTAAATTTTTCGCAGTACGAGTTATCGGAAAGTTGACGACTTGGTCAACTTTCCAATTTGTGAAAAGATAATATAAACATATAGTAACTGTTACGTCTCAGAGGTCTGAGCAAACTGTAACTTGTGTTAAACGAGCTCAGCGGTGCCACGGGAACTTGTTCGCTCGCGCGACTCAGAGATATCTTATGTAACTTGTCCGTGGGGGTGACTCAGTGGTAAGGGTACTTGTCGCGTAACCTTAGAGGTTACTTTAAATGTTGCTATTGTCGACTTGTACGTTAACTATATTATTCGGGTTCGGTTCCTCGATAAAGATTTAAATCCCGTTCCTCAAATTATAATCGTAGTTTATTCAAATGCAAGTATAATAGACAAAACTTCGATCAGTAATGTAAATATAATATAAGTGTGTAAGTGGGTGATTCTAGAGTGAGTCAAAAGGGGGGTGAGTCTAGAGTGGCTATTTCGTTTGGATGTCATATTTAGACTTTAGTTGTGAGTCGTTTAGATGGAAAGTAAGAATCTCGATATGAGTCGATCGGATGTTAATTGTGGACTGATTAATTGGAGGTAATAACTGGCCGTCGCGAGGCGGCCGACAACGCTGAGATCGCGATCCGCGTGAGCATACGAGAGAGAGAAAGAATATGTTAAAACAGAGAGGGAAGGTAGAATCGATGGAATTAATAAAAACGCTGATAGAGAACCGCGTGATATTGGGAATCGGGGCGCGAGGTTCGTCGTACGACTCTCGTGGGAAAGTCGTACGTGCTCGTGGCCTCTTCGCGAGCGGATACGCATTGCCGTAATTCGAGACGGAATGTCCGGTGCGTGGTTTTTAATTAATGAATATTGAGAAATGACAATTGAAAGAAATAGCTTCTAAATAGTTCGTTCAAAAGGTCAGAACGTAACAGTAACTTTAAATGTTTTGTAAAATTTTCGAAAAAAAAAAAAAAAATTCAATAAAAATTTAAGTATGCCATGACTTGACGAGGGATAGAAGAAACGATAGTCTTTCTAAGTTCTTCAATGCGTACAGACGTGTTCGGTTTAGCTTATCGCCATGATTTACGCAATATATTGTAACGAATATAGCTGACCATTTATTAAGATACACAATATTAGTTAGGTTGACAATAAACGAACGTCCGGACGATCGATACGATATCGATCATTATGACAAAAGAGTCTGGACGGGACTTTCAAAGCGAACAGACGTCTGACATTTCGTGATCGAGATAATTAACATGTCTTATTATAAATAATATCCGCCCCAAATAAACCAAATATGCGTGTAATTCATACGCTCGGTCGTTACAATATATTTATATTTCTATATTAAAACGGGTGCATTTATTTTTTGAGCTTCTGACACCCTCACTTTACTGAAAGAGTGAAATAACAAATAATTATTCGCATGTTATAGTCGGGCGATTTCTTCGTCATTGAATGTGAAAATCTTCTCGACTACTTATAATATGCGAATAATTATTTGTTTTTTTTTTTACTCTTTTTGGTTAATACAATTCGTTAAAGACCCTTCTTTTTTAGTCGGGAGTTTTTTCACTCTTGGAATATATCGAGAAAAATATATCGAAAAAAAAGCGATACAGCTCTCGAAACGATAAGAGAAACATACAGATGAGAGTCATTGATAAATATTCATCCAGTCCGTGAGGCATCAATTCCATTTCTTTTTTTTTCGTGGTACGCAACTTCTACGAAGACGAATTAGCATTAGCGAAGCCAAAGTGATTTTATGACCTATATAACAATAATAACGTACACATCAAGTGACGCGTGAGCTACCGTGTATTAAGAGACGCAGTAGTGTCTCGAGACAAGTACATTTACAGTCGGTAAAGTCGCACGTCGAGATGCTGTCAAGACTCCTTTGCTCGAATAACGCGTTTTACACGCGATTTTAACCTATCGGTAAAACATTTTCTTTCATTTTACGCGATAATTGCGTTTTTTTAACTTTTGGGAATGAAAACCATGTATCTTGAGCAGAGATTTGTGTTTATTTTGAAATAACGGCGATTTGGACAACCATATTATATTCAGTCGTTGATCGCTCACCCTACATTTTGTTCGCTCACCTTAGATTTTGCACACCTAGTTTTTTTTGCACGCTGGCCAACTGATTATTTTTTTTATGTACGGAAAATAAGAGAGAGACTTGTCTACTACTTGGATGGATGGGTGACCATATGGTGGCCGAAAGACGAATTCCTACGATGCTCTTTTCGGTTAAATCGAAGTCGTACGATGAAAATGTCACTCAAACTGAATAGATATAATGCTAAACGATTCGCGCACAAAGGCATGTTTCCGCTAAAAAAGACAAACTATAACGCATGCGACAGCGAATGATTACTCGATGCAGCCGTTCCCGCATGATTATACGCACTTATCTTGTTACAATTTTCCGATCGCGGTGGATTTTAATAATCTTTATTGAGCGGACGCAGAAAAAAACGTTTGCCTACACGATTAAAGCCATCTTAGTGGGAAAGCGCCCGCCTATTATCACGCTCTGCTTTACCCCACGGCGATTGGTCGGTTCAAACTTACTGTAACGGCGATTAGTAGAGCTACCGCTGACTCAGCACGATAAGTCATGGACGCTTTCCACTAAGGTGGCTTTATTTCCAGTAAGGTGGTCAAAATCAGCAATTGAACGCGTAGCCGCTCACTTTGAAAATTCAGTACTTGGATGGGTGATTGTAGTGTTTAATACCGAATCTGGTCAATATTGTTATGTAGGCAAAAGAAAAATATAGACAATAAAAAGTTGTTGATACCAATTTGGTCAACATTATTATATAAGCAAAGCAGCAATATTGGCGGTAAATAAATGTAGCTAAATTTAGCAATAATTATAGCAATTAGCAATATTGCTGCTTTGGTTTGTTTAAACAAATATGTTTAAACAATAAATTATGAAATATGAACGGATTGATACGAAATTTAGTGAATATTGTATAAGCGGAGTATTAATATAGCCGGTAACTAATTATTGCTAAATATTGTTCAAATAATAAATCTTCAAATGCGAACCGATTAATACCTAATTTAGTCCATATTGTTATATAGGCAAAATAATAATAAGCCAGTAACAATTGTTGCTAAATATTGTTTAAACAATACATTTTAAAACGTGAACCGATTGATACCCAATATGGTCAATATTTTTATACACGCAATGGAACAATATTGGCAGTAAAAAATAATTGAAAATTTTGTTAAAATCATAAATCTTCAAATATGAACCAATTAATACCGATTCGATCGCGGACGAGTTTCGATAGACGGATCCGAGTTATGAACGTGGAAGTGAGGCGTACAACTCGACGAATTAATTTCAATCCCCGAAACGGATTAGCCAGAGTGCTAGATGAATTGTTGGGCACTATATAAGTGGCGTCGGTTGTTCGACCCCAATTCTGATTGTGTGATTGTGGGTTATAGTTTTGTATTTGTAATTCGGATAAAGGAACGCGATCGGAAATACGTGTGGTAATTTGGTTGCTTGGATATGTGTAATTTTCGGTGGCTACACTTGAATGCGAATATGCGAATAATGTGTGTAGATTTCGTTACTTTGCGAAATAGGGGGTTAAGAGGCCGAATTCGGATAGTCCGTACGAATGGATAATCGATTATTATCTGAAGCTCTTTCAGCAATGGGATTGTTAGTGTTCCATTGATAGTTCTCAGATGTGCAAGACTAAGGCACTACTCGGGTACTCAGGTTATGATTTGTCGTTGGAGCGATAGGATGGGTCGTTGAAGAGATGACGTCAAAAGTCGGCGAACTGAATTCCCGTGTAGTAAAGTCCGATAATGCGTTCCGAAATTGTTCCCCAACACTAGTTGAACCCGGCTGAAGCTCAGTATATATCGGTGGTTCGTCTTGTAACATATTATTCAGCGCTCGCAAATTCAAGACATCCTGCCGAATACTTTCCACTAAGCCGTGCGATTTCTCTTTGTCCCATCTTGAAAGGCTTCTTGAGTGTGTGTTACGATCGCGCAGCAAGAGGATCAGTTTCCGCGGATCCAAATATGCGCAGCGCGACTCGTAGCCCCTATCTCGCGCGCCTAGAATGACTTCGTGCTGACGAGGGCCGCAACGATAAGTTCCGCTGCTGCCGCCGTTAGCACGAATGTAATTAAATAACCGAATAGACGCTAAGAAATAGATATTAGTTAAGTTACCAAAAAGGCTGACCGACGCGTGACTCGGTAACGGATATCGCGACAGCGTTCTCCGCCGCCGAGTCCGCTGATAACAAAACCGCGAGAATTGCAAAAACCCCCCGGCTAGCCACCCGCCGATCGTGAGATCGGCGGATGGGTGCGCCCGGGAAATCACTCCCGTTTTGACACGAGAAGTGAAAGCTTGTCTTCGGAAAAACTCCTCGTAATAGCACTCACAAAGTATTGTAAATCTAACAATAGAGATCCGCGGTTCAGAGAAATTGTCCGCGAAGTCAATAGGGCCGAAGGGAGCTTTGATTAGTATTTGCGCCGCGACGGTCAGTCTTTACGTGTTAGGATTAAGAGTTATAACTTGCGGCACGAACAATATCGTAAACGGTCGTGTAGAATTAAGAGATCGCAGCCATTCGAAGTGTAGAAGGAGGAAGAGTGGGGGAGAAAAGTGTCTGCGATCAAGCAACATTGTAAGTAAAATTTACGGTATGAATGAAATGAGTGAATATTGTTAACTCTGGAATTAACGTTTAACTTTTATTATCATAAAGTTTATCCATCGTTTGATAATTAAATTTGGAAATTGATAGCTAATTATTTGAACAAGCCTGAGCCATCCTCAAGAAACGTCCGGAAAGAACCCGAACAAAATTAAATATAAACTCTTCGCGCTTCACGCGAGGAGGTTTAACTTGACTCCCGAGACCGCTCGGGGACGTAACATGTGAACCCATAGCCTGCGAATAGAAAATCGCTTTGTTGGAAGTAAATCGAAGACCACATATTGACCGAAGTCTAATTAGGTAAAATTAAAGATGCCAGTCGATAAGTCCCCCTTTACACCATACTGTCGCCGCATCCATTTTCATTTTAAAACGAAATTTTTGCGGCACGCTCTCAAATAATCGAAAAGATTAATATACGGCCGCTACGACATACTGTCCAGGGTTCGCAACGTTTGTAAAAAACGGCATGCGATAACCTTTATTACAGACGTCATCAAAAGGAACAACTGAGACTTCAGCATTTAAGTCCGAGGATTTGAAAATACCTATCGACGACGACGGTATTCCTACATCGTAAAGATTTTCATAATGCTGGAATTTACTGACAACGAGATAATAAAGTTCATTGGTGACGAGAATATTTCGAATAATACAGATACTGGAGCCTTGCAGAATGCAACAATTATCTCGCTCAGTGAGTGAATAAGTGAAGCACCCACGTCGCAGTCTCCAATATTGACAACAGTTGGATGGCCCGCGAATGGGATAAGGCCCGTTGTTGTGTTTTTCAGACACTTGAAGTGGCCGTCGGCTCCTCGTTACGGCAGATACTTTTCTACCGATTAGCTCAGCTTTTCGGTTAGCAATTTGTTGTAGAGCAAGATCAGGTTTTCGACAGTACTTCTTATACACTCTCATATTATTCTCATATGGAAACGCTGAATAGGAGTCGAGAGGTCCAAAAAGCTTCACGTCATCTACGCGATGCAATAATCCGTGAACGTTGTATCGAATATCGAATAATCGAATTGTATCGAATATCGAATAAGATATAGAAGGAAGGCTGCACCGTAGATTGTGTCACAACGTTCCACGAATAATCGCAAAGCCATAGCTGCAAACTGTAATAGCGGAGGCCTCAGGGGAACTAACGAAAGACACCGAATTGACGCATGCAAAAACAAGAAATGCATGTATAAAACGTTGTCAAGAATGCCGTTCAAAACGACGGGGGCAGTGTACAGCAGAAATTGATAAAATTCTGTTGCTTTATAGCGTTTGTAGTGGGACAACGATCTTGGAGGACGTGGGAACTCCTGCGGCCTGTACTGCTTCAGAGCCTCCCGTCTTCCCGAAATCGACGTAAGATCGTGTGCTCGCAGTCGACTCAATCGAGAAAATTTGCCATCGATCCATGTGGATAAAATCTTCTTTCCAACGCCAAGATAGACTAAATGCATGTATTCGAAGAGAACTGAGTTCACCATATCCATGGGGAGTCGCGCGAGTGGACTTTCTCCTTCTTTGTGATGACTCCGATCTGCAGCAAGACGATATTCTTCGTCTGTTTGAATTCGATGATCGACACCAAGTAGCGCCATACACCTTTCTGTACGTTGACCAGACACTTTACACTTCGAACAGGGATTACATGCCATGTGGCTCTTGTGATTAAGAATAAATGACCAAGCTGGAGCATCGGCTATGAAACAACGAAGTACAATAGGAATATTCCTTTCTCTATAATCGATTCCGCCTTTTTTAACAATCGAATTGACCTCTCGAACAAATGCGTCATAGAATTGTATCGCACTGCGTGGTTTCTGACTGCCCCGATAAATACCAGCCACTGCAGGTGTACTGCCAAGAACATTTGCAACGCGAAATTGAATTGGGCAGATTTGACTATTGCCGGAACTATCTAAAGCTCCACCATCGGTACTGGAATCGATTTCCAGAACATTAGGAATTTCCTCGATCGGAATGCAGTCGAGAAGCTCGATCAATTCGACTTTCAGCCCTATGTGAAAATACTAGAGGTTCCCCGGGCTCACGCGCTATGCGCGCTCGCTGGACGATTTTTTCATAGACAGCGGTGCTTATATTCTAAAAAGGTCTCACTGCCCACGGCAGTCCCTCTAAAGAAAAGAAAAAAACTAAGTCTCTCTAAACGGAAAGAATTCTAAGTCCCTTCAAGAGGACCCTTCCCCTCCCTCCCCCCCTCTATTATCCTCTAAGGGGATCCCTTCCCTTTAGAGAGTTAGCTTTTTAGTTTCGTCAGAGGAATTCAGAATATATTTTCATTGCCTTAGATCGGCCCCTCGGCCCGAAATATTTTCAGTATGTTTTGCCATGGCGACGATTGTCGCTATGGCAACCGTTGCTATGGAAACTGTTGCTATGGCAAGGGTTGCTATGGAAACCGTTGCGATGGAAGCCGTTGCTATGGCGACGGTTGCTATGGAAACCGACGCTATGGAAACCGTTGCTACGGCGGCGGTTGCTATGGAAACGGTTGCTATGGAAACCGTTGCGATGGAAACCGTTGCTATGGAAACCGCTGCTATGCCGACGGTTGCTATGGAAACCGCTGCTATGGCGACGGTTGCTATGGAAACCGTTGCTATGGCGACGTGAAATAAGCAGCAATGCGAAGTTGATAACGGTTTGAAGTTAGCAATGGTCTGAAGTCAGCAACAGTATGAAGTTAACAACAGTCTGAAGTTAGCAACAGTATGAAGGGGTCTGTACATACAGACATACATACGTTTTAGGGAACTTTCGTTTCTCTCTATATATATAAAGTTACCGCCGCTGTCGCCGCCGCCGCCACCGCCGTGTCAGGAATCGAGGGGAGGGCAAAAATATTCTAAGTCCCTCTAAGGGGATTCCCCCTTGGGCACCCCATCGAGCAAAAATGTTCTAAGTCCCTCTAAGGGGATTCCCCCTTGAGCACCCCATTGAGCAAAAATGTTCTAAGTCCCTCTAAAGAGATTCCCCTTGGGCACCCAACCGACCGAAATATTCTAAGTCCCCCTTAGAGGGACTTAGAATATTTTTGCTCGATGGGCAAAAAAAGAAAATATGGGGAGGGGAAAATATTCTAAATATTTCTAATAAACGCGTTTCCAAATATCGCGTTTTCTAATTTTTTTTTTTTTTGTTATATTCTAAAAAATATGGGGATGGGGAACATATTCTAAATATTTTTGCTCGATGGGCTGCCCAAGGGGGAATCCCCTTAGAGGGACTTAGAATATTTTCGGTCGAAGGTGGGGGGGGGGGGGGGGGGGGGGAGAGAAAAATATTCTAAGTCCCTCTAAGGGGATTTCGAAGGAGGCAGCAGCGGTGATCGGCGGCGGAGAAAGAAGCAAAAATATTCCCCAAATGGATCTTAACTCAAAATAGTTTACAATTGATGAGCGAGCGCGCGTAGCGCGCGAGCCCGGGGAATCGCTAGTATATATACAGATTCACCAGGAGGAACAGAATGCAATGTTACACGGGTCCAAGGTGTTTTTAAGAAAGTCCGCGTGTCTTTTGGAAGATTAGAAAGGCAGGGATGAGTTCTCAGTGTTTCGAGAATTCCGTTTCCTTGAGTATGCGTAATATTTAATGTCGCAAAGCAATTGGCAAGCCATTCGCGAAACGAATCGAGGGTGTCGAACGAATCTTCAAAGCTGCTAAAAAGGCTACTAGAACAATTCGATGATAATATCTCTGAATTTCGTTGCTGGTAATCATCATCCGTATGTAGCTCGACTTCCGAATCGAGTGAGCTATGAAAAACCTGAACCCCCTCAAATGTGAAACTTTGAATCTCGTTTACAGCGAGTTCATTTTTCTATTGGACGATGCTTTATCTCTTCTTCTTCTCCTATCTTGGCTATCGCCCTCTAGCGAGAGCATGTGCCACCGGACGATGGATGAATGGTCGCCGATGCAAATGTAACTCGGGATTACCGAATATACACATGATGGTCAAATAACCGCATGGTTCCTACGCATTTCTCGGAGTAAAATTCCCTGACTTTTCCAGGTTTTCCAAACCAATAATAAGATTTTTCCAGACGTTATTTTAAGGTACTGCAGGACACAAATGTGGTGAAATTTTGCAAGTGTTGCACTCTATAATGAAAAAAATCATTTGTCAGGCAATTCTCGAAAATTATGGGATAACGAGCAATTCATTTTTCACACAATTTTTTTGTTAAGGACTAGAAATTTTTATTTTTCTAATATCACAATGAAGGGAACCTTATAGGATAAATAATAAAATCTTGGACAATAGCATCTGCTTAGAATATTACTATTTATTATGTATTTCACCGATTTGTCCATCCAATGAATCGAGATTCTTTTGATACTCCTCCATCAATTTCCTCTTCTTTTCTGTCAATTCCTTCACCATTTGCTGTGTTCGTTTCCTGCTACTTTCTTTTTCCGATGCTTCTCTGGCTTTAGCTTTGTCCTCGTCGAGCTATTCCATATAATGCGCTCTGGCATTTCTGGCAGCGTGTATAATTTTTTTTTCGACACATACACTTTTCACGCCTTCAATGTGATTAAGGTGATCCCACACGTGCTTAAGTGCAACTGAGGAGCGTTGACTCTGATTCTCGATTAAACACTCCTTGTTGATTGAAAAGCCACGTTCAACGTTAGCGTTTCCATGAAAGAGAATAACAATCATTCGGAGAAATTTCTTCAATTCGTCCGATCCGTTCCTTATCGACACAGTTTCCATCCAAAAACCATCCAGTCTGTCATCCTGTCTAGAAAACGTTCTAAACCGGTCCCTCGCAACAGGCTTCGAACAAAGGTTTCGGAAATCTCTATCAACTTGATCAGCAATGCGACCAGTCAGTCTTTTGAGCTGAACGAAGGTTTTCAGAGTTGTTTTAAGACGTTGAAGACTGACTGTCTGTGATTTTACGATAACCTGCGGATCGCAAAATGTTAAACCCTTCACGATCTTGTACTTAACGGGTGATTTTTCGATAATTTTCAATGTCATCTTGTGCATAATCGTGAGACATTCGTTCCTGAACAAGAGGATGTCCTTCTGCGACATATTTTTCGATTCTCTGATCGCTGCTCGCGTAGCCAAATTCCACGTGTTTTGCATCAATCAAGTTACCTCTGAGATTGATAACGATTTTGGTGATAACTTCCTTGGCAAGTATCTCCTTTTTAACGAACTTGCCCATTAGTACTCTGAGCAGCTGAGTTATGTCTGAATAGAGAAACGGGACCATAGGTTGATGTTTTTGATATAACTCTAAATAAGGTTCGATTTCAGCAGCGGGTGATTGAAAGAATGACAACTTCGGTCCAAGTAAGGGGTCTTTGATATGATCAATCACGGTATTACACATAGCAGATTTCGGCTCTTTTTTGTCGTCATGCACTCGTTTCACCTATTTCTACAGATTCGGCAACACCTCTTGTGCGCGTTCAGCGACATTTACATTTTGCAGCCAACGCGTACCACAAAGCTTTTCAGGAAGCTTGCGAGTACCTGAATAGCGTATGCTGGCGAGTTTTTGAATAAATTATATATCGCTCTAAGGAACTCGATGATTTGCCAGCCACTCGCTTGTACTCCGACTTTGAAAGCGTTATGTAGAGTATGAATACCGCAGCTTCCGAAATCTAAAAGCATCGGGCTGTCAGGAGACGTCTGCAAATCTTTTTTTATATCAGCCAAAAACTTTAGATTCACGTTAGGACCATCCATTGAAATTTGTATCATTTTTGTTAAATCGAATGCAGCAAGTTGCTCTTTGAAAGCTTGCAGAAGATCGATTGCACGCGCGTGGCCGAGAAAAGCTGAGCCCATATAACGAAAGACCGCCAAATTCTTGACGTTGCACCAATACCTGACGATAAGGTCCATTTATTCTTCTTGAGAAACTTTGTTTAGTGATTCATCGAAAAAGATCGCAAATAATTCTGCATAACGTCACTGACAACTTCCTCATGAAACAAGGGCCCTGAACCATAGACGATTGTGTACGTTAACTTGGCACGCTGCAGTTTCATCTTTTGAGCGAACTTGCTGTCAGGGAATATCATCTTAAACAGCTCCGTACTTTGCCCCCCAGCCAACATCAATAGATGATTCCAAACACAATTCAGAGACCAGATTATTTTGGCCTTCGTCGTGCTTTCTTTGAGTAGGAAAGTATCCATCGTCGATGGAGGTATTCTTGGCGATGGAACAAATTTAGTGATCGACGTAACTCGTACCTCGGAGTCGCGATTATGGTCTGTTTCGCTCGATGGTTTTGATGGTGGCCGAGCTTCAGTTTCCGACGGTATACCGCTAGGACGTGTGAAACTTTTGATGGAATAGGAAAAAACCTTGCTCGTTAAATTGGTTTGATGCTTCTTTCCATTCATGTGACTCTTCAAGGCTTGCACACCCATGTTGCTAAGGCCCTCGGTCTTTTTGCATACAACGCAGTACGCTGAATGATTATCGTTTTGACATTTTTCAATCCAAGAGGAGAATGAATCGTTTGTTAGCCAATCCACGACAACACCGCCGTTTTTGCCATTTTTGCATCGCAATCTATAAGTAATAAAAAAAAGCATATATTTACTGATAAAGAAATTAATGATTCCATTTAATTGTGGAAAACGTGACAAAAAGAAGCAACTAATACAGTCTTCAAAAATCAGAACTCTAGGATGTCAGAAAAAAAATCAAAGACGAATACCACTATAGCAAGAAGTGCTAGTAGACAGAAATCAAGTTCACATTATCGTCGAAAATTCTACGCGATGAACAACTAAAGCAATAAAATCATATTCTTCCAATCAAGCTGAATGCTTTTACCCGTTTTTAGTATGTGTAAGTAAAGTTTTAAGAGCGTCAAATTTCTATTCGATTTTCAAGCGAG
Source organism: Buathra laborator (assembly GCA_934046635.1). Lineage (NCBI taxonomy): Eukaryota > Metazoa > Arthropoda > Insecta > Hymenoptera > Ichneumonidae > Buathra > Buathra laborator. Next base: position 7,726,335 of record OW203893.1, on the reverse strand, counting down.
TTTACTTTGATCGCTCAATATAACTTAACTTCCCTCCACTTTCACTCTAAATAAAACGTACCTCGTTATTTTATGTTACACGAACAACACTTAAAATCACTTGATCAGGCGAAGAATACGATTTGTACGTTATTCACCTTTGATCGTCGAGCAGCAACTGTCTAATAGACTAGATAGAACCTGCAGGAACTAGCGCCGTTTGTGCTATACTAATATAACATTGTATATATGCAACGACCTTTCCACATTCGCGGATTCACATGGCTGTGTATACATTGTATCACGACCAGCACCATCGCTTCAAGACAAAAAACTGAGGCCGATTTTCGTTTTACATATATTAAAAATATGATATCTGGAAAAATTCGGGAAATTAAAAAAATCCCCTGACATTTCCCTGACAATTCCAGAAAAAGAAAATTCCCTGACATTTCTAAGTTTTCTCTGTTTTCCAGATGCGTAGCAATCATGAATCAGTAACCGCCGTCTGAGAATTACGATCCCAATTCATTAGATATTATTGTATACCCACTTGAGATATACCGTTGTACCAACGTAACACATATAGTAATTTAAAAAAATTTATACTTATCTTGTGCGGCTCGCACATACGTATTGCACTCGAAGCTAGGCAGTCAAATGTACGAGACGCGAGGTTAAGAACATTTTTATCGCATCCCTGCTTACAATACAACCCTTTTTGTAGTACACGTTCGTATGGGTTGTACCGTAACGTTTATTCAATTTCATTGCAATAACTATTCAATTGTTGTTGTAATTATGACGAATTTATACTGAAATTTATTACTAGCAATAGTTGTTCTAATATTGTCATTTTTATGCTAAAATGTATTGATAACAACTTGCGGTAATTTTGACAACACCAAGTGTCAATTACTTGTCATGCTATCACATTGACGATCGCTTGATAGCAACATTTGCTGACATAAGATTCCACCCGAATTGCTTTGCACGTTTGGCTATCTGGGTACATGATCTCTCCTTCGCGCCCTTTTACTTTTCAATACCTCACCCCGTCACCTACGGCGCGGGCCCGATAAATGAATTTATGCCTAAAAGAAGGACTCAAGATCATGGGCCAATCACGGAAGAGATCCGAAACATCATCTCACATCATCATCATCATCACATCATCTTCTCGTTACTGTACCTACACTTTAAAAGGAATAGATATACAAAAAGACACTCCCATAGAAACATCCCCTCTACATGTCACCAAGAAAAATGGTATAAAAATCCCGGAAATTGTGCGCTCGGGACACACTTAGAAAGAGCCCACTTATAAATACCAGATCAGAATACCGATCCAGTGATTTATAAAGTCTCCTCGAGATTTTCATTTTTTTCGCACGGCGAAACCGCGCGGAAAACCGAAAACCGGCAGGTAGCCGCAGTCTCACCTAAGATTTCCTCTCTATCTGTCTTTTTGCCTCAAAGACGCCGAAACTACTACCAATTAGTTGACACCCTAGGACACAGATACGACAAGCATTTTTAAGGGCTCCATCCCAAGCAATTTTCCGCAAGGTTAGGGCTTTAAAAAGGAGCAAACGTTTTTCTCTTTATCGACACCGGGAGGTTAACGGACCTGCCGTTCTGTCGTCGTTCTGTCTTTTGATGATTGAAATCGTCATAAGACAAAATAAACATCGCATAATGTCGTTTGAGCTCACGTCATACACACGATAGCACCTAAAAAGCACTTAACTTTGACGCATAGTACACATTTTTCAGAATTTATTTGACAAAGTCCCTTTCAACTCTCCGTCACGCCAACGGTCCCGGGCAAATGTGCGTATGTCATTATCTCAAACGGCATTTTCCAATTTTTAGGCACTCACTATAACAATAGGCAAAGAGTGCCTATTAAAATGACCATCGAGGCTTCTTCACACAGCTTTCGATGGGGATTCCCCGCAGTGTATGCTCCAAAAAAATTAGTTCTTCAGAATTTACTTCGGTGTACCTCCAACTTCATGCGCAGTTAATTTGAAGTGACTCCGATGACTGGAAATATTTTTTTTAGCCTGCGGTTGAATAAAAATAGCTTTTTCACTGAATTTATCTTCTCGGACGTCCGTATCACAGTGTAACTTTGGATGGTGCGAACCAATTTTGTTCTCCTTCGCAGGAGTGTTTTATCACATCATGACTATTGTGCACAAACATTTTGAAACTACTGCGAAGCCTTTAATGAGTTGTTCCAAAATAAAAATTCAATTTTGTTCCGCTAAATGTCCGTACGGTGCTCCAATTATGAAGTCTACGAACCAAATTTTTTCTTTTTCGCAGCATTATTTTATTTTATCGAAAGCACTATGCACAGCAAATTTGAAGACATTCCGACGTCTCTGAACATTTTTTCCAGGCATTTTCCATTTAAAAATCCATTTTCTCCTGTCAAAGATCCGTACGGCGCTGCAATTTTGAAACCTACGAACGAATTTTTTTCTAATTTTCAGCAATATTTCATTGCATCGAAAACACTATGCACAGCAAATTTGAAGACATTCTAACATTTCTTAATATTTTTATTCTACAATTATTTCTAGTGAGGAATTATTTTAAAGGTTATGTTACTTTAATTTTCCAAAAAACAATTTTTCATCATGTCAGAAAAGAAAATTTGGTTGCGAAAAATAAAACACGAAATATCACACATTGATTTACAAATATTAGCCCTTTTTATTTCGAAAATAATATATTTTGAACGAAACCATTCACAATATTTTACAATACATCATTCACATTCGTAATAAAAATCATAAATTTCACGGGTGCACTGAAAAACTTGGTTATAATTTCACAAAGAAGAATCATCGAATATCCAAAATTATTGCAATTTGCCAAATAAAATTTAAAACAATCGCGACTATTTATTTTTTTTCCGTTCATTCTATCTGTCAAACTTTGGAAGCCGACGACAATTCCATAGCAGACGTGATAAAGTTCGCACACGCCGCAACGTTGATATTCTGTGGCGGGATGATTTGAAATGAAAAAAAAAAAATCTCAGCTTTTTTTTCATTTTTAATGTAAATTACTTTAAATATTGGGAAACAGCAATTTAATTTTTTCAAATCTCTTTAAAATTTTTTCGAAACAAAAAAAAAATTCAAATTTTATCTCGAATTTTTCCAACCACCCTTCTACTTTCTTTTCAATTGTTTCAATATTCCGATCTTAAAACACACAGGAGGTTCAGGTGAAACGCGCAGCGCGACGTATAAACATATTCGATACGTAGCGCATAACGCGAAGTGTAATCACACTTGGTACGGAGCGCGTAGCGCGACGTGTACCCCCGTGAGTGCCTTAAAAAATGTCCCCCGGGACATTTTTCGGGGGGTTTGGGGGGCGGAGCCCACCAACAAGGGCCTCTGCGCCCGCAGGGCGCTGAGGCGCTTGTTATTTTGTCGTTTGGCGATTTCAATCGTCAAAATACACAACTATAACTTGACTGATTCAGATTTCCATTATTGACAGTTTCTTGTTCAACGATATTCCGAGTTTTTTGGCCGCAGATACGAAGCACCAAAATCAAGTATACCGTATTGTTACGTCCTACGTAACCTTTCTAAATAGCAGTTACCAGGAATCCAAAAATATAGAAAATAAAGCATCTTCCTCAAGATAAAACATTAGAGTCTCGCGTACAAGTCAGCCACGCGCTCTCGCACTGAGGCACGCGCCTATCTTCTCCGCCGCACACTACCAAGAAACGATACGTCAGATGGCCTTTGCGGGCACACACAAGCTCTCTATATCCGCGTTCAGTTATCAACTCACTGGACACCGCCACTGAATTTTATTACGCCTATTAAAACGTCGAGTCTATTTCTCTTATAATTTTTAGTCGAATCTTTTTCGCCGAATCTTTTCGCCGAAACTCTTTCTATCAACAGTTAATTAGACCATCGGAACTCATCGCGACGGTTACTTCAAATAAAGGGTCGCGATCTCATTAGCCCCACCACCGCATAATATTTTTGCACTAGTAGTATAGGACTAAAACTAGTATATAAGATCAAGCATCTTTACCAAAAATCAGTAGTTCTTCGATTAATCTCCGAGCATCATCACCCGTTTACCAGCGAAACTGCACAGAGCGAGCAAGGCTCTGCACCACGAGACTAACTACGGAAGCCCACCTGCGGCTAAGTCTCCGGTAAAATAAGTTCAACTAAGTGTTTGTAAACGGAAAATTGTATTCGCACGGAACATCGGAAATAAACAAGTATTTAGTGAGTACAGCATAATAAGCCGTCTTCGAATATTATTTCTGCATGCTCAACTATCGTGCTACGAGGCTATCGCCTCAACCATCCTCCTAGCGTAATCTCCTATCGACGGACAGTGTCCGGCGAGGTCTCCGTCCCTGAGTAAAGGGCCAACGCCTTGACTCGAAAGAGAGACCGACGTTACGCATGTTCTGAACGCACTCTCTTGAGCTCGTCGGGACGTAACAGTATATCGATAGCACCTAAAAAGCACTTAACTTTGACGCATAGTACACATTTTTCAGAATTTTTTTGACAAAGTTCCTTTCAACTCTCCGTCACGCCAACGGTTCCGGGCAAATGTGCGTATGTCATTAGCTCAAACGACATTTTGCGATTTCTATTTTGTCGTTTGGCGATTTCAATCTTTGAAAGTACACAACGATAACTTGAGTGATTCAGATTTCCATTATTGACAGCTTTTTTTTTTTCAACGATACTCCGAGTTTTTTGGCCGCAGTTAAGAAGCACTAAAAGCAAGTATACCGTATATCGATAGCACTTAAAAAGCACTTAACTTTGACGCATAGTACACATTTTTCAGAATTTATTTGACAAAGTTTCCTATCACCTTTGCGTCACGCTAACAGTCTTCGTCGACGGGACAATTTTTCGGTCGGTGCGACGAAGCAACCACTCGTAACATATTGTACGTCAACAGTACCAAAATCACAAGTTTCTTTAAGCGAGAGATACTAGTATTTCAGTTTTTTTGAGTTTCCTATAAAAAAGCCTTATCGGATTAGCGAGGAGATGGTTCTGGCAGCGGGAGTGGGCCGGCAAAATTCAACATGATATTTATCAAAAGCACTTAAACAGCACTTAATTCTGGTATGCAGTAAATATGAACAAAATTATTTTTTAGATGCAGGACCGCTAGCTTGACGCAAAGCTAGTAAAATTTAAAGTAAAATTTTCATTTTGCGGTGAAACGAAAAGAGCACCAATTTTTTTGATTTAGCACCTAATTAGCACCTAATGAGCACCTAATTTTTATATGATCAAAATCCCTTTTCGCAAATTTGAGTTTGCTAGCTTAACGGACCTGACACCGGGTGTGGTAAAGGTCGGTTCAACACCCTACTAACCAGCGCATGCGATAGTAACGGAGACAACTGTTACAATACAAACTAGAGAAAAGAAACAACGCTAGTTTGGACGTAACAGGTAACATAGTAGTGATGATGGGGAAATAGTCGCTCCCGTAGGCATCCTCTAGCACGCGCCGCGAACATTTCACGGCGAGATTTAATGAGACAATCGTGAGGTCAGGGGATCTATTGGGGGTATTCGGTCTACTAATAATGGTGGGTTCTCCATTGTTAAGGGGCCTCCAGTCTGTATCTGAAAAGGTTTTTTTAGCGCATTGCCTGCGGGATTCCTGATGTCTCCCCCCAGTCCTAATGCAGGTCGTTAAAGTAAAGTAATGGAGAGAGGCAAATAGTCTTTCCCATTCCGATCTAGTAGAGTTCGTACTCGGTTCTTTATAAATCAGGAGAAGAAAATATTGAGTTTTCCCCGTAATCTCAATTCCGACTATCTCCAAACCTTTGATTTTTATATGATCTGTGGAATATTTTGTATATGGAATGGAGTTGTGTACTAGAATAGCTACTCCTCCGCCTTTATTAAACGCGGGTCTATCTTTTCTGATAGTCGTGAAATTATTTATATGAACGTGTTGGTCTAAAGAGAGCCACATTTCGGATAGACAATCTAGTTTTTTATCGTGGATAATTGAGTGAGTTTCCTGCGATTAGGTGTTAAGGCAGTTCACTGCCTTACGACAATTCCACTGTAAGATTTCTATTTAATTTTTTTTTATGGATCTGTCATTAACGGCCCTAAGCGGAGAGCTAGATACGGGGGTCGGTATTGGCGAGAATTGTTTGACCCCAGCGATCGCGAAGGGAGTTCAGTTCGTTTAACTTGTTTTGGAAACGGTCAATAGTCGTCTCGTTTAACGTAATGTGAAACACATTCTCAGTGTGTCTCTGTCGTTTCTGAGAGTGCCGATCACGCTGTCTCTCTCTTACCTATACAAGTTTGACATCATCTTAAGGTGTCGCCTCGGGAGAAGGGAGGCGAGTCGAGCTTCGGGGATTGTGGGAGACCATTAATCAATCATTGTGGTAATTGGTCATTAGGAGATGTAAGGTAGGGGTTGTGTTGACGGATGTAGGGGGTTACTCTTGCTGTTCGGTATCGCGTCGTTTCTTCGCGAGAGTCTTTTGAATCTTATTTTATTTATTCGCCTCGAGATATTATTTTCGGGATATTAAAATTCGTCGAAGGCTTCTTCCCGCGTTCAAGTTCACGGTCAAGATTTGTCGACTCTCGGCGAAAATATCTCGCACTTTTCGATTATTTTGGTCGAGGTATTCTTCTTCGCGATGTCAACACGCTTCGATTCTCCGCGCGCTATATCTATATCTTCTTCTTCTTCCAATTTGACGACTACGCTCCCCATACGACCTAGGGGTCGCTGCAGTCTGGCCACTAGGTATAACCGTGCCGGCCAACGCGCGACAATTCAACATAAAACCTTATATCCCCGGAGGAACATCGAGATAAGGGATACCAGACTCTTATTACTAATATCACATAAAACAAATATCACAGCACAAATATCACAAGAACAAATCCCAATAATTTTAATTTCTTCAAAATTACTCTTAACAATATACTCTCATACTATTTTTATTATCCTAATTTTTATTTTTTTTATCTTTATAGGATTACCTAAATAAACCTAATCTCTCTTATTAATATGATAACAAAGATATGTCCCAAAAGTCTTTAGCAAATTTAAATAATAACGATAATATCTTTGAAGACTTAGAAAAAGCAATACTTGTATCCTCATAAGGAGGAAAACATTTTAATTTCATCAGATCCGCTATAAGAGCCTCCGACTGAATTCGAGTATCTGGACATTGCCAAAAAAGGTGGTTTACAGATTGTATAGGGGCCCCACACACACAACTTGGGTCATCCACTATGCCTACTCTAAATAAATGCTCGTTGGAGCCAATATGGGCTGTACGGAGTCTATTAATAAATGCAATAAGATCTCGAGAGAAATTATCTAAAACAAACCAAGGAAGCCTCTCTTTTTCACTTCTAAGAGGACCATAGGAGCGTCCCCTGAACACAAACGAGGTCGTACGAGTCGAAGTTTCTATTTCTATTCTATTTTAATTTTTGAGCTAAATATATTTGAAATCGCTCTCGGAGGCGCAAAGAATTCAACAGTATTACCAGAGGTGGAAGCCCGCACCGCCAATTGATCCGCTAACTCATTACCTATAATGCCGCAGTGAAAAGGGCACCAGACAAAAACAATCTTACGAGTCGAGGACATTCTACTATAAAGAGACTTAATCTCCAAAATGAAAGGGGGCGTTTTTGAGTTAAGCTCCGCTTTTTTCAAGGACGTAAGGGCACTTAACGAATCCGAACAAATCACCACGTCCCCTGTAACGCGATATTTGATCTATTTCAGAGCCTCAATTATAGCAAGGGCTTCCGCCTCGAAAATCGAAGCAATTGGGGCAAATTAAAAAGATTGCGAAACACTAATTTGCAGAATACAGAACGCTACACCAACATACTGCTTATTACTACTCTTGGATCCATCGGTGAAAATACGATGCCAAAGCGACCACCGCCTTGATAATTCTGAGTTGAAAATACCTTGAGCCTTATTTCTATTACCTTTATTAATAAAGTTACCAATATGCTCACACGGGGTAATAGCCGACAACTGAGGCTTGATAGGAAATTCGAAACATGGAACATTGTCCGATCTAAAAGCCTTAGGTAATGAGGGGACAAGCTCCTCCCAAACAGTATATAAAAATAATTTGCAAGACTTCGGAGTACTTTTAGTTTTCCGAAATCTTCCCACCAAATATTTTAATTTCGGGATTAATGGGTGTCTTTTAATCGAAAAAGCTCTAGTAATATTTCTAGCCGCAAGATGTTTGGCTCTAAAAAAAATTGACGGTTCTTTAGCAATATCTAACAAGGCATTAGTCGGAGTCAACCTAAAACAACCCAAAATTTGTCCAACCGCGGCAAATTGAACTTTTTCAAGCTTACAAACATTCGAGCGGACCGCAGAGTGAGAACAAAAAGAAGCCCATTCTAATCTTGAACGTGTAAGCCAATTGTAAATCAAAAGCATCGTAGAAGGATGCGAGCCCCACGATTTATGTGTTAATGACTTGGGTATATTAATACTCTGATTTGCCCGATTCTTTGAGTAATTTATGTGAGCCCTCCAATTCAATTTGGAATCTAATTCAACCCCTAGAAACCGACAGGAAAGAGATCTCCCAACAGAAACGTTCCCCACATTAATCTTCAGATTATCTGAAAGAGATCGACACCTACTAAAAATCATAAATTTTGACTTTGATGGTGAAATATTTAAGCCAATACTTTTTAGCCAAACAGCCAAAGAATTAACTCCCGATTCCAGTTTTCGGACATAGGAGTCCACGTCTTTATCCTGAACAAAAAGCACAATATCATCCGCGTATTGAAGAGAATGACAGTGAGTTCCTATAAAGTTGTTAATTTTCCAAAGATAAATATTAAAAAGCATCGGACTGAGGACCGAACTCTGAGGTAGCCCTTTATAAACATCCCGATTAGCAACGAGAGAACCATTAGAATAAAAATTAGCATTTCGTTTGAAAATTAAATTCGCAATGACCTTGATAATACTACTCGGAAGATGCAGTTCCAGCAAATTCTCAATTAGAAGCTGAGGGATAACATTGTCATATGCCCCCTCGAGATCCACGAAAATAGCAGCCACAGACTGTCGTCTCGCAAAAGCGTTGTTGATATCCGTTGTTAAGATTGCAATGTTATCCAGACACGAACGAGATTTACGAAAACCGAACTGCGTATTGGGGATGACAAACTCCGTTTCTAAGAAAAAGTCTAATCTACTTTTAATTACCCTTTCAAACAATTTGAATGGACAAGATGCGAGCGAAATTGGTCTCCAACTCTTTTTATTCGGTTTGGGAATTAAACAAACCTCATAATAAGACCAATCAGAAGGAACCGCTCCACTAAACATTATCCTATTAAACAAAATGACTAGAGATTCAATTATATTCTTTGGGAGATTTCTAAGAATGGCGTTATCGAATAAATCCCTACCTGCTGCAGATTGAATTTTAAGTTTAGAGATAATACACGAAAGTTCCTGGGGAGAGCACGAAATCCAAATCCCTTGAACAATGTTAACATTTCTATTAAGCGGAATAACGGGAAGGGAAAAATCTTTAGGAGGGGGAGCAGCAAGTTTGTCAATATACTTGAGCAAATGATCTTTATTCATTTCTTCACCCTCACCCTTATCAGAGGAAAAGGCACCGCTAAATCTTCTAACAGTGTCCCACACCTTCTTAATAGGGATATCTGAGTAAACACTATTTGCAAACTCCTTGAAACCAGCCTTTTTCTCCTCTTCAAAAACTCTTTTAGCATTCTCGTCTTCTACACACCATGTCCTGAAATCCTCAGGACTACTAGACTTCTTGAACTTTTGAAAAGCTAATCTTCTTTTGCTTAAGGGGGCTGAGTCACCTAAAAAGTAGAATGTTCATTTTTTTTTTTTCTGTCTAAAAATAATTAAAAATAAAAATTCGATTGTATTTTCATAATCTATATATGATTAACTACCTTTTTTAATTTTTTTGAGAACCCCAAGGTTGTCGAAGCAAAAGCAGAGATGGTCAAACTTTTTTTACTTGTCGCAGGTTTCAGACCGGAGGAGTGAATCAATTTTGACTTTTCATGGCTCATTTTCTTCGCTGGAGTATTAATTATGGAACGAGAGCAGGAATTTTTTTTTGAAGGTCCTCCGATGGAGCTATCGAAGAAAATGTGGAAAAAAATGTCATTTTCACATGACTGCGATGCTCTTTTTTCACATTTTCGGTCACTAATACTATTCGATAGTGACCGAATTTTCGCGCCCGCGCTTAGCGCAGACAATTTCACTTTTCCAAAAACTAAATTATAGTGATCAGTTAAATTTTCCGGTCTAACATTCTTACAAACTTCAACAGATTTCAACCGTTCTGAAAAATTCTCCCAATTAACTTTCCTAGTAGTTAAAGACGGACGAATACTTTTACATCCCGATAATGATTTACACACTATACAATTAATTACGAAGTGATCGCTTCCAAGTAAATCTTCTGAAACTTCCCATGAGCACAAAAGAGCGAGATTTGAACTGACTAACGAGATGTCAAGCACACTTAACTTCCCATCATGACAACAATACGTGGGGGAGCCATCATTTAAAAAATCCAAATCTAAATTATTTAATACTGAGCAAGGAGCTCTACCCAAGGGATTAAAAGAAGAATTCCCCCAGTCCGGCGCGTGGGCATTTAAATCACCTCCGATAAAGAGATAGTTATTTCCACTCAACAACAAAACCGAATTTAAAAAAGCAGACCACATCAGGCTTTTTGTTGAAAAGTTCGGAGATCTATATACACTTACAGCAATTAGACTCTTGCCACCCTGTAATAAAACTTCAATCGCTACCGCTTCAATTTCTCGAGTATTGCACAAACTTGAGGAGGGGGAGAGGGAACGAAAACGGATACTTTTTTTTATAGCAATGGCCACACCGCCACCAAGATCACCGTTCGGTCTATCTTTTCGCACCATATTGAAATTAGGGATTTTAACAATTTGATCAAATTTTAAAGATGTTTCAGATAATAAAATAATATCAGAGTCCTTCGTGAGAATAGGAAATTCATGCTGTTTTCCATTCAAACTCCTACAATTCCCTTGGGAAATGTTAAAGTTTTCTAACGCGCCTGTACAACCAAGGAGAGAGCAAAGAGACCGAGAACAATACGAAAATCTGAGAGGAGTTAAAACGCGAAAACTCACAGCATAAACGCAGATCACGAACAATTAGCTAACTACCTTTTCCTGAACTGTCTCATGAGGTTCGGTCTCTTCGGAACAGTCCATTGAATCACCGTTCGAGGGGTTCGCCCGCAGCACAAAATCCACGTCCGGAAAAGTTTTATAAAAGTCCTCGACTTGAGCCATTTTAAAAGAAATTTTTTTTGAGGATCCAAATGAACTGATCTGACGAGCATTAGACTCAAGTCTCGTCGGAGTATACGAAGAATGAGATGAGCACAAAGAATCAATGGATCCCTCAGCAACACTCGACTTTGAAGCAACCGGAACTAACTCAATTCCTTCATCGGAAGACGGGATATTCTTAGAAATTTGCACTTTCTTCGGTATTTTTCTGCGAGTATCGTAAGATTTTTTCAGATTCGGTTTCTTTTGCGGCATTGGACTCGGGGCAACTTCCCAACTCACCTCCGGAAGCGTCGGGAACTCGTCGTTCCACATACGCGCCCGTTCAGCCGGAGAAAGCCAGTGAGAGATCACGTTAGTGTTGGAGCATTCAGAGACGGGGTTCGAACGACTATTTTCTAGCCAAACGTCGGACCTGTAAACAGAAGATAAATTATTCTCCTGCACAACTCGCTGCGCATCCTGTCTATCAACATTGAGATAAGCCATTCATTTATTAAATATCTTTTGTTTGATGAAAGCCTCACAGGGCTAATCACTTGCACAGTGGCTTCCGCCGCAGTTGACACAAAACTGCTTGGAGCTCTTACACTGCCTTTCCGAATGGTTTTCGGCACAAAACGCACACCGGGCTTTACCACGACAAAATTTGGACAGATGACCATAACGCTGACATTTGTCACAACATTTAACCTGGAGCTGGAAGGCAATTTTAACTCTCGTTTTGAAAATCGCAATCTTATCTGGAAGTTTGTCCCCCTCAAACCAAAACTTCACTGACGTCGTCGGGACTAACTTCCTTGTCCCAGAAACTATGGACGAATCAGCAAGACCAGATCCGATCGCAGCAGTCCCCTCAGCCGAAGTCGTCGGAGCACCCCAATGCACATCATTCGACATTGTAGAAATCCTCTCTATTTTAATCATTTTCATCGGCAAATCAAACCACTCAATACCCTCGAGGATCTCATCATTAGAGAGCGAAACTTCGACGTCCTTCGCTACTCCAACTCTTGGAAATTTATTCTCCGGCACATAAGCTTTCCATGTTGGAGGGAGATTCTTGTCCTGAGAACTTACCAGTTTGTTGGCAGATTGATTAGTCCCAAAAGTAACCTCCACAATATTGCGACCTTTTCGTTTAATTCCAGTAATACCCGAGTTGCTGTTCCTCAGTCGTTTTCTGATTACCATGGGGTGCAGGCCTCCCAGATCCCCCTGACGAACACCTCCATCCTCAGAAATAATCCGAGAGATCAACACAACAAATGGAGGAGCGCTTCTCGAATTGTAACAGTTCTTCCTTTCCGAAAAGTTCTTATGAAAAACCCCGCTATCGCCAGCGGACGCTCCCGTAGTCTTTACGGTATTATCATGATGCTTAGCTCTAGGCCCCGAATACTCTTTATCTAAAACTACCTCACTCAAAAGGAGCTTGCTTTTTGCGCCTCCATTGTCTTTCGACGCTAGAGGATACGAGCCAATCACTTCCTCGATCGCTTTCTTATCAAGTGAAATAATAGAATTGTCAAGATCCATACCACATATTTTGTCAGAATCGTCTAAAGGCGTTGAAGGCGGACTGAGTCCGCCCGACAACACCCTTGCCATTCTAATAGGCCTTATTACAAAATAACCACGAAAAAAAAATATATATATCTCTCTATATATATAAAGTTACCGCCGCTGTCGCCGCCGCCGTGTCAGGAATCGAGGGGGTCAGCGTCACCATAAGGTGGGGGAGGTCCATTTCGGTGAAGCTGACCCTTTTCCCTTTATTAAAATGGGAACAAGCGCCTCAGCGCCCTGCGGGCGCAGAGGCCCTTGTTGGTGGGCTCCGCCCCCCAAACCCCCCGAAAAATGTCCCGGGGGGACATTTTTTAAGGCACTCACGGGGGTACACGTCGCGCTACGCGCTCCGTACCAAGTGTGATTACACTTCGCGTTATGCGCTACGTATCGAATATGTTTATACGTCGCGCTGCGCGTTTCACCTGAACCTCCTGTGTGTTTTAAGATCGGAATATTGAAACAATTGAAAAGAAAGTAGAAGAGTGGTTGGAAAAATTCGAGATAAAATTTGAATTTTTTTTTTGTTTCGAAAAAATTTTAAAGAGATTTGAAAAAATTAAATTGCAGTTTCCCAATATTTAAAGTAATTTACATTAAAAACGAAAAAAAAGCTGAGATTTTTTTTTTCATTTCAAATCATCCCGCCACAGAATATCAATGTCGCGACGTGTGCGAACTTTATCACGTCTGCTATGGAATTGTCGTCGGCTTCCAAAGTTTGACAGATAGAATGAACGGAAAAAAAATAAATAGTCGCGATTGTTTTAAATTTTATTTGGCAAATTGCAATAATTTTGGATATTCGATGATTCTTCTTTGTGAAATTATAACCAAGTTTTTCAGTGCACCCGTGAAATTTATGATTTTTATTACGAACGTGAATGATGTATTGTAAAATATTGTGAATGGTTTCGTTCAAAATATATTATTTTCGAAATAAAAAGGGCTAATATTTGTAAATCAATGTGTGATATTTCGTGTTTTATTTTTCGCAACCAAATTTTCTTTTCTGACATGATGAAAAATTGTTTTTTGGAAAATTAAAGTAACATAACCTTTAAAATAATTCCTCACTAGAAATAATTGTAGAATAAAAATATTAAGAAATGTTAGAATGTCTTCAAATTTGCTGTGCATAGTGTTTTCGATGCAATGAAATATTGCTGAAAATTAGAAAAAAATTCGTTCGTAGGTTTCAAAATTGCAGCGCCGTACGGATCTTTGACAGGAGAAAATGGATTTTTAAATGGAAAATGCCTGGAAAAAATGTTCAGAGACGTCGGAATGTCTTCAAATTTGCTGTGCATAGTGCTTTCGATAAAATAAAATAATGCTGCGAAAAAGAAAAAAATTTGGTTCGTAGACTTCATAATTGGAGCACCGTACGGACATTTACACTCACACACACTCACATAGACACTCACAGATACTCATATACACTCACCGACGCTCTCATAGACACTCACACTCATGTGAGTGTGTGTGAGTGTCGATGAGTCACTGTGAGTGTCTATGAGCGTCGGTGAGAGTGTCTGTGAGTGTCTGTGAGTGCGCAGACAGACATATTTTTTCAGGGACTCGTTTATATATATAGAGACCAGCGTTTCCCCGGGCTCGCGCGCTACGCGCGCTCGCTCGTCAATAGTAAACTATTTTGAGTTAAGACCCATTTGGGGAATATTTTTGCTTCTTTCTCCGCCGCCGACCACCGCTGCTGCCTCCTTCGAAATCCCCTTAGAGGAACTTATAATATTTTGGCCTTCCTCTCCCACGCTCCGCCCGACCCCCCTCCCCCCAAAAATATTCTAAGTCCCCCTTAGAGGGACTTAGAATATTTTTCTCTCCCCCCCCACTTCGACCGGAAATATTCTAAGTCCCTCTAAGGGGATTCCCCCTTGGACAGCCCATCGAGCATAAATATTCTAAGTCCCTCTAAGGGGGACTTAAAATATTTTCTGTCGGTGGGGTGCCCAAGGGGGAATCCCCTTAGAGGGACTTAGAATATTTTTGGTCGATGGGCTGCCCAAGGGGGAATCCCCTTAGAGGGACAGAATATTTTTGCCCTCCCCTCGATTCCTGACACGGCGGCGGCGGCGACAGCGGCGGTAACTTTATATATATAGAGTATATATATAAATAAAACTATCTCGATGTACCCCAGGGGTCTTAAGGTTGAAAATAAAGGAAACAAAACAATGAACAAATAAAACAAAAATAAAAAATAAACTCTCACAATCCACCTTCCTTTTTCTTAGATTGGAGCAAACCTGACGCGCATCCAGACACGCGGTCGCTTGGAGCCAATCCCCGGCCCAACGAAACTTTTTCCAGAAGCTTGTTGGATGCTCCACCAGTGAAAATATTATATTATCCAGTTTCTAATTTCTCTGCTCTCTTGATTTTGACATAGATGCACTGTTTTGAAGTATCGATCGATAAGATAAAATCTGATTAAATATTCCGGGTGATACTAAACGTCTGAACGGTTCGCCATCTTCCAAACGACCTAGAGCTCCTAGTCGATAACTGCGAGAAAAGATGTCGCTATATCTATATCGCTGTGGAGTTCGTTGCTCCCGAGGCGTTAGCCCGAGGCTAGTCAGCCTCGTTTTTCGTATATTTTCTCAATTCAGTCTCGTTCCCGGGGCGTTGACCTACGCTGGCGATGTAGATCAATTTCTTTTCGAAAAATAATTCTTCGACCGCGCGTCTCTCTCGCTACCTCGAACTTTAGTTGGTGACAAGAACGCGGCGAGTTGACATCGACGACTGAAGCTCGCATTTATATTCTCACTCGAACCTTTTTTTCCAATAATT
Source organism: Buathra laborator (assembly GCA_934046635.1). Lineage (NCBI taxonomy): Eukaryota > Metazoa > Arthropoda > Insecta > Hymenoptera > Ichneumonidae > Buathra > Buathra laborator. The sequence continues at coordinate 7,710,538 of OW203893.1, read as the reverse complement.
ACTTTTGTTGTTTCTTTGATTAGTTGACGATAAATGCAAAGTTTATTCTATTGTTAAACCTGCTTCTCAATCGTTATTTTCCTCGATACAACTCCTCCAATCCGCTCACCTCTATCTTATCACAACACTTGCCCTTACGTGGCGGGTAAGGGTGTTGTATGCGGTGCGTGCATTTTTCACGTAGCAAATCTTTCTCACGCCTTTAGCCTTATGCATTTATTTGTTCTTATTCTGTGTTATGCATTTAGTCGTTCTTATTCTGTATATTTATTCTTATTCTGTGTACTTATTTAATAAAGACGACGGGACTCGGGAGTGTGCCACAGTTGGAGTAACCGTGGCGCGATCCCATTGGCTCTCCGATCGGACCGACTAGCGCACTGTTACGTCCAAACTAGCGTTCTTTTAATTATCCTACTTTGCGTTGTAACAGTTGCCTCTTGTTACTATCGCACGCGCTGGTCAGGAGGGTGTTGAACCGACCTTTACCACACCCGGTGTCGATAAAGAGAACAACGTTGCTCCTTTTTAAAGCCTAACCTTGCGGAAAATTGCTTGGGATGGAGCCCTTAAGAATGCTTGTCGTATCTGTGTCTTAGGGTGTCAACTGATTGGTAGTGGTTTCGGTGGCTTTGTGACAAAGAGAGAGATAGAGAGGAAATCTTCAGTGGGACGGCGGCTACCTACCGGTTTTTGGCCAGGTGTCGGAACGCGAGGCACGGTAGAAGGAGAATCTCGAAGAGACTTTATAAATCACTGGGCCGCGAGAACGGAAATAAAATCATGCGTGATTAATAATTTGGTAGAAATGTACTTACGGTTGTAAACGATGAGTTGCCGGTCTCCGTTGACTTCGTTCTCGTCGATTGTGTTCGTAAATGAGTTGTTAGGAAAATAAAATGGCTCACGGGAATATGAGTAAGATTAACACTGTTTTTAATACCGGAAAAATGATATGGGTGATACAATTGGTAAAGAGTTAAATTTACTGAACAATGCGAGCCCCGAATGTCTTTCTTTAGATTGAGTTGAACAATGAAAATTGTAATATGTCAAATAGTTCGGTTTCGATCGGAATAAAATAAAATTCTTTATTACGCGATTTTCGATCTTTTGAATATCTATCGAAACTTCAAACTAAGAAGTCTGTGGTTTATTTGTCGTTTTATATGGTCTATACGGTTGCTTTAAATGATACTTCGATGTGGGTACTTCCAAGACGGATGCTTCTAAATGATATTTCTAAGTGGTAAATGGTCTGTCTATCTGGTCTTTCTAAAGTGGCTGCTGAGCGCACAATTTCCGGGGTTTTTATACCATTGTTCTTGGTGACATGTAGAGGGGATGTTGCTATGGGAGTGTCTTTTTATGTCTATTCCGTATAAAATTTTGGTACAGTAACGAGAAGATGAGGTGATGTCGCGGATCTCCTCCGTGATTGGCCCATGATCTTGAGTCCTTCTTTTAGGCATAAATCCATTTATCGGGCCCGCGCCGTAGGTGACGGGGTAGGGTATTGACAAGTAAAAGGGCGCGGACGAGATCACGTATACATCGGTCCCCTCTTTTTCTCGTTTCCGCTTTCCTGGAAGTTGTTACCAGAAAGACTCTTGGTGGTATGCAGCCACTTTATAGCTGAATACTTTATATGTCAAACATCGACAGAGTTGCGTTCCAATCTGACTATGGAATGAATTTCATCAGGTGTCTAGACAAAGAGAACCGGTATCGTGGAGTGAAATTACGCTCTCCTATGTCCTCTAGATTTTATACGTATTGCGTGAAATATAAAATTGTATCTCCTTATAAGGATTTCCGAACCGGGTATCGTTAATTCTATAAAAAGAAATTAATGTAATTATTCTTAAAATGAGACGTAATTTAACGTGAACTGGTCGTGGCGTGTATGGCGTAAATGTATAACAAAAATATTAAATTTTACTTTTATTTCTTTTCCACATTAATTCGTCTAGCGTCGTGCCATGAAAAAGAAATTCTTCGGCAAATTCCTTACAGTTTATTCCTTTAGTTATTTTGTTTAAACAAAATGGCGTTCAAGTTGGTTACTGTTAAGAATTTCTCGAGGGCTGAAGTGAACTATTCGAGTATTTCATTTGTAGTATTATGCTTATAGTCGGAGAGTGCATGGCGCTTTCTTCTACCAGATTCTTTGCCCCTGAAACCATCGAACGTAGATCGTTCATACAGTTTCATTGAGGTGAAGCTCTTTTTGCCTTTACGGTGACGTCAGTCTTTTTACCCTTACTTAACGATGTATATTTAATTACTACTATAAGGATAAACACAGGCGTTCCAGAGAGCAAATCCTGTATATGAATTGTGTCTTCTGTTTCTTTTCTTAACGAAGTATATTCTCAGCTTCATTTCTCTATCTGCCATTATCTGTATTCTAATTCCTTGTTAAAGAACTGCCATTGTTATTTCTTTAAATTCTTTATTGCGAATAGTCGGGAGGTCTGTGCTTTTTATCCAAAGATAATCCGTTTTTCCCCCTGCTAAGATCATGATCAAGAGCCCTTCTCCCTTCGTTTAGCCTGTGGAATCAAGCTCAACTAGAACAACGTTTTAAAGCGTTTCCTTCAACGAAGATAATTTGTCGACCCGACTCTATGTATTTAGGGCCCGAAGGCTCTAAACGACTGACCGTAGGTTCCTCTTTAAATGGTTTTTGGCCACGGTAAGGTAGTTTTTACTGAGTTAAAGATCTATGAGGCGGTAGTCGATATTGATAGTAGTAGATCCCTACGGTAAGTGGGCCTTGTTCCTTTTAGTTTCTTTTTTGGAACTGTCGGGGAGCGCTCGGAAGAGAGGTCAGAGACCGCCTTTCTCGGCCTCCGCCTGTGGGGCCCGGATCTACTTTCTCTAGATTCGTCGGCGTCGACTCGTTAAGGTAGGACTCTGAGGTTGTTACAATTGGAGCTAACTTGATTCTGATCTCGCAGTAGGCAATAATGAATATCGTTAGACAGGAGTTTTAGCCCGATTCCCTTTTTCCTTTTTTTTTTAGGGTTTGAGGTTCAACTTTTATTGGTGGTAAAAGGGAAAATAAACAGAGCGTTACGCTGGACGTAACAGCACTAATGGGATCGCGCCTTCTCCCGGATTGGCTTGGCGGTCGGCCGCCGGAGTGTACTTAAGGAGCGCACTCCCGGAGCTCGTCACGATATCTCGTCGTGGGACTCTCGCCGCACATCCGTTCTTTTCAGTCTCCCGACTCCCTCGGTCCTTTTCAGGACCCGGGAAAAATAACTCTTTCGCCTCCACCCACCTATCCCTCGGCCTACGACCGCAGCTTTCGTGCTCCCAGGTCCTCCGACGCACGTATCGTGCTCGGCGGGTTTCCGGACGCCCGTGAGTGCGATCAGTGCTCTCGCGACGCACGCTCTCGTGCTCGTGCGGTCGCACTTCGGGGCATTTCCTCCCACGTACAGCAGTCTCGCACTGTAACCGTGGTCCGCAAGGAAGCCCGCACGGCCGAGACACGGTACGCTACCTCCACTCCTACTGAGGAGATCCCACCTTCGTCTCACCCGGGTTTTTCCTATCGTCTTGGCATATGCCAAAACGCGCGGGCAGGAAGAGGCTCCAACGGCACCTTGAGTTCTTAGCTGGTAAGAGCGGCGGGGTACGAGGTCTCCGCCAGATCCTCGCTCGCGAAGCAGAAGGGAACCGCACGAGGACGCCGATTACGGCGTACGCGCGGGTGTCGCCCACACGATTTCCATGCGATTGCCTGTCTCTAGCGCCCACCGTAGAGCCGGCCCAACGAGGTCCCGGAACTCCTGAGGAGGCCGGCGACGAAGCCCTTGATCATCGCGAATATTATCCTCGTCGAGCGCATAAACGTCCAGCGGCCGGGACCGTATATACCGACCCCGCTCGTCGCGACGCGTGTACCGACGATCCCGTACGTCCCTTCGGGATCCCCGGTAATTCTCCAAGACTTCTCGGAGTCGGACGACGCCTCGAACGCACATTTTCATCACGCTCCGCGTCCCCTCCGAGCTTCGCAGCCCGTGAAACTCGTGGCTCCGCGTCCCCGTGCGGTTCGCCGGGGTCCTCATTCCCGTCGCGGTGAGCGAGGTGCATTTCGCCGCCTGTGCACAAGCGCCCAAGCGACATAATCCGCGTGACCCCTGCCGATGCGTGGGCCGCATCTTCACCGCTGAAGAGAAATACGCGCGAAAATTCCAAGGCGATTCGCCTCCATCCTCCCCTTGAATACTCGCGTCCTGCGCGCACATACCTCGTTCCCTCGTAGACACCCGCGACTGAAATTGTTCGCGAGATACATATTTTCATTGTATTTTTTAACGTTGTGTACTTATGAACATTGTAGCATTTATTAGTTTTTATTATTTTGCATTTGCTTCGCGATAATAGTCAACGATGTCTATGCGATTTTGTTTATTTTATATGCTAAGCGCGAGAAACGTGCGAAACGACGGAGGTACGCGCTATGCGCAAGTCACGAGACTCGAGGTGGCGCAAAACGTAGTCGGGAACACGCCGTCGAAGCGACTAGACGTGTCCGTGAAATATTATAAATTCGAGAACAAATAAAGTTTATATATTTTACATGTGTTTTTGATTCCACAAATAATACGTGCATAGCACCGGTTCGACCCCAACGAACACTAACAGAAATATTTCCCCCCATCGCTCCCTCGCGAACACCCGCCACTCGTTCCTCTAAATATTTCCCCCATCGCTCCCACGCGGACACCCACAAATCATTCCCCTAAATATTTCCCCCATCGCTCCCTCGCGGACACCCGCGACTCGATTCCCTAAATATTTCCCCCATCGCTCCCTCGCGGACACTCGCGACTCGTTCCCGTCACTATTTCCCCTTTCCCTTGCGTATGAATGTGTGAGTTGGCGTGTGTATTGGTCGAATCGTTGATCAAGGGATTTGCTCGACCACCGAATCGGCTCGATCGCTTGATCGGGATTCAACCGCGTCAACGTGCGAATGTGTCTGCGTGGTCAGAGTCTGATCGCGTCAATGAGTGAGAGTTTCTTCCCCCTTCCCCCCCTTGATACCGTAAACTCCCGGACCTCGGTTATCAAGGGGAGGGGGAGTTGTTTGTTTTCTCGACTGATCGAGGGAGTTGTGTTGTGTCCGTTGATGTGTTTGGATTGCGGAGAGTTGTCTGGGGGGGAGGGGGCGTGGACGAGTCGTCTGTCTAGGAATGGATGATGATAGAGGTGGAAAGGTACTCCGTGGGAAGGGGTACATCAGGGGGGGAGGAACGAGGCTTTCGAAGGAAAGGGAGGAGGATCGTTTATACTTGTTATTTTTTTAATATGAAAGATCCTTTCGGCTTCTGGAAAAGACACGCCTTGATCATTCATATTTTTCCGGATCGTTAGCTTTTGTAATTCTGGGCACAAACGGTCGGTCGCTACGTGAGGGCCCGAGCAGTTTGCACTTTTTATATTCTCTTTCGCACAGTTGCTTTTGGAGTGATTATCACTACATCGCACACAGCGAACTTTTCCTCGACAGTTGCCGGAGGAGTGTCCAAACCTTTGGCAATTTTCACATTGAGAGAGCTTCGATTTGTTTTTATAAGTTTCTACTCTGTACCTAACGTACCAGATTTTTAAATACTACGGTACCGATATAAATTACCGATATATTGTCGACGAGCGAGAGCATACCTATTGTCGGGTGCGGTATACATCGTCGAGCTCTAGCGAAACGCATTCTGCATTTCTATGTGGTCTCAATGGGACATTTCGTAGGACACAGCTACAACCGAGCGCACATCGAGAAGCGTGAAAAATCCAGGCAGCTTCGCAAGATGGCGAAGTTGTATTAATCTTCCAAACATACCTGCACTGTCCACACGTAAGTAATGACATTTATAAGAATGGAATTGTTGCTCTACACACGAGTACCCCTATATAAGACATTTGATACTAAAGTAGCCACAAAAAAAACTGAACGCAGAACAGAAATCTCAAAAACGCCTGAAAATTGGCTCATCTCATTCAAGTAAAGACGAAATGTTAACGAAATAACTTAAAAGGAAGCTACTTCAAGAAATATCTTATTTTAACAAAAAATGTATTCGCCCACCAAAAAAAATATGATTTCGTTCAAAAATATTTATGAATTAGAAAGCAAAGCGCAAAAATGTACATTTTTTTTAACTTCTAATTTCCCATTCTCAATAAATCTGTTTCTTGTTGTTAAAAGAAATGTAGTTCCCGAAATAATGATTAATTCTCTAGTGTACGGAAATGTTTTTTAAAAATGAACAATCACAAAGTTTTCTCTGTCAAACATTTGTATGACAATTAAAAAAAACAGCTGTATTGATTAATTTAGTTTTTTCGCATTTTCCAGATAGCGGCACCATTTGCAAGGTTTCTGCGAAGATTCCTACAAAGTTTGCGGCGGCCGTATTCTCAAATTATTCCTGACCATGAGGCGACCATGAGGTCGTTGTAGTAGGCAATCACAACGACGTTTGGAAATAATTGGAAGCCAACACCGAATATAAAGAGGGCCACATCAAGGACGACCCGACGATAAATCTCGTTTGGCGAGAAGTCTTTCTTTCACGGGCTTTCGCTTGACGAGAAGAAATGCCTTTGCTCTTACCAGGCGGCGACAGAATATTTATTCAAGACATGTAAGTCATAGAGGGGCGTGGTAAAAAATTAGTGATGTTGAAAAAAAATGACTGTCTAATCAATAAAATTATTTTTATCGGTCAGGTAACAATTCAACCGATGAGTGACGACCGTTATCTACCCGTGGCTCACACCTGCTTTAATCTACTGGACCTCCCTCGCTACCAAACACGGGAAAAATTGCGCTAAAAATGTGTTTAAGCAATTTAACAGACACACGGATTCTCACTGGTTTAGTGACTCTCCAAAAAACGCGCTTCGCGTCGCGGTAGTCTGTTGAAAGAAATCTTTAAAAAACACTGTGTCGATAATTGACGAAATTCGGCTGAATGAAAAGAGATAAAGTTATTTAATTTTAACGATATACTTCGTAGACGATTGTAGTTTTTTTGTCTGCGGTACAGGACGTAACGTTTCTAGTCGATAGTTTCCCGACATTTCGCGATAGTAGCATTATTGCCATTTTATATAATATTGCTCCGTACACAAATACATATTTATTTAACGACTAATTTTTCGGCCCTGGGTGGTAATTCTTCTTTTGCCACCATCGATAGTTATGGTAAGTTTATTATAAAAAAAAGAAGAAAAAAAACAATGTTGATATTTCAATTGTTCGCTTTCAGTTATACATAGTGATGATGAATTTCGCACTGTCTTATACTTGTGACGTTGTATATCGACGGTAGTGAAACAGATAAATAAATTCTTAGGTTCTATCCCCTAAAAAGTTGGTGTCTAAGCGCAATATTCTTTGAACATTGCTGTTTTCCAAAAAGGAAGATTGGACGGTTGTTCTATTTCCGAGAAATTGCGAGATTTTTTCTTGTAATGAAAATAAAGCTTCCTCTAGGGAAAATAAAACCAAAAACCAAACGAAATAAATAAAAATTGTTTCTCACTATGTCGGCTTTGCTATTTACTGTCCCTCCCTGTCCCTCTCTCTTAAATTTCGTATCTCCTCTTACTCTTCTATCTTTACAACGGAAGTTCTCGCTATTGTACACTCAATTAAAATAATAATCAAAAACAAAATTCATAATTGTTTCATTTTCACAGACTCCCTTAGTTATCTTCAAGCCTTGCTTTCTCCTGTTCTATCGTCCAATTGCTCACCCATTGTCGTTTCCATCCCTCAATATCTCTCTCTGTCTATTACCTGTAACTTAAATATTACACTAGTCTGGATTCCGGCGCACTCCGGCATTACAGGTAACGAAATAGTGGACGGTTTGGCTAAATCTGCTATTAGAGAGGGCAATCCTTTCTCCGTTACATTTCCACCCTCAGAATTTACTATTCTTCTTCGCCTGAGATGCTTAAAGTCCTTTAATGCCGCTTTGACAAGGGAAAGTAAATTAAAGGGTAAATTTTATTTCGACCATTTCTTTTCTTCCGCTCGTCACCCATGATGTAGCTTCGCAAATAAATTAAACCGAAAAGCTATCGTCACATTCAACAGAATGCGCTCCAATCATTATAGCCTTTCAGCTAGTCTTCACCATAAAAATATAGTTGACTCGCCGGCCTGCTCGTGTGGTGCCGAATCAGAGGATTTAAATCACGTCGTCTAGGTTTACCCCCGATTTCATTCCTTTCGTATTCCTTTTCTCCGTTCTCTTATCTCCCAACGCATATGTCTTCCCTATAATATTGAATCTTTCATAGCTAAACCAACCTTCCGTTTCATCTCAGCCTTCATGGCTTTTATTCATGCATCGAAGCTCTATCTAACTTTGCTTTGGAGTCACGCAGCCAATCGCGCGCTACTATCTCCCACATGTTACGGCCCAATGCCGTGACTTTTATAGGATATCGTTGATTGGCTCTCCGTGAGCCACTGCTGCTGGATACGATTCGTTGTTGCCGTGGCGAATAGAAATTCGCCCCTGAACTCCCGGGAAGGATTTAATTTGAAGGTTTCGTCGAATGATTTAAACGCGAGTCAAGGAATTGATGAATCTCGATCTTGAAACATATTGATCTTGAAACATGATGTATTAAACGGTAAAACACTATATCAGTAATGGTACAAGCATAAGATCCGGTAGTAAAAGTACTCTTAGTCTTATATTTTAGAAGCCGTGTAAGGCATTCGGATTGTTCGAGACTCTAAACATTTCATGTTTCTTCCAAGACTGCCTGTCCTGTTGCTCGGGGGAGGCTTCGAAGTCTCCGCCGAAGCATCCCCACTCTTGAGCCTTCATATAGTGCTCTGCGTAACCAGCACTTCTTCGTCCTTTTCCTGACGATATTGTCTGAGTCTCTCGGATTCTCTCCTCTCGTCTATGTTTTAGGGGCCCATGCGAGGGCATTCTATTGTTCGCGAAACTTTTCAAACATCCCTTGGCCCGGCGCCCAGTGATCGTTATATGAGCTCGGCGCCCGTAGTTGTAGCGAAGGGCACTTGAGATTTACCGGTACTCGACATTACATTCTTACTTGTTATGGCACTAATCCGATAGTTCGAGAAAAAGTTACGTTCGCCTTCAAAAACCCTTTTGAAAATGAACAACCTTCTCCATTCGTTTATAAATAAAGATTCATATGGCTTGCCAGGCGTCCGTTCTGAAGATCTCGATTTACCGAATGCACGAATTTGTATACTGTAAGAGATGCTTAGAGTTTTGGGTAACTATTTATTTTGTTCGAAGGCGGGAGCGAAGAACCGAGATAAATCTAGAGGTTATTATATTTTTAAATATCAGCATAATCAATCGTATCGTTCTGCTTTGAATCTAGTTTATCCTCCATTTGTATTATCTAAGTGTTTCGCGGTCTAGAAACACGGCGTTGGGTGAGTAGCGGAACCGCAGACGTGACACACATTTTGGACGTGGCCGCATGGGCATTCGCTAAGGCAACGTCCCAGCCAACCCCAAGCACATTTATTACTACTACTATTTTTTTTTTTTTTACAAGGAGTTGCGGAATCCTAGTTACGGATTCACACCAGCCAAGCTGTTGGGTATGTGGGACTCTCGATTGGCCTACCCACTAAACCGCCCTCTCCTTTCCGTCTTCCCCCGACCAGGAACTATGTTAATATTACTTCTGATCGGGGGGTTTGTCTGTGTTTGTCGTGTCATGTTGTGCGTGCGTTCTGTTTCTGGTTTCTTTGTCGCGTCTGGTCTGTCATGTCAGGCAGCCGTCCGCGTTTTTCTGTCGCAGTATTGTTTCTATGTATGTGGCGATGTTTTGCCATTGGTCGTTTCCGTGGAGCATCACCTCGACGATGTTGTCCGGGGTGATGCTTCCGACCGCCGTTTCTGTTTCTTGTCGCAGTCTTGTCCAACGGTCACATCTGAAGAAGGTGTGTTCCGCGTCGTCTCGTTCGTGTCCACAGTATGTACAGTCCGGTGTTCGTACTCTGTTCATTTTATGTAGGTACCGTCTAAAGTAACCGTGTCCCGTCAGGAATTGAGTGACGTAAAAGTTTACGTCCCCAAAATCCCGACGGAGCCACAGTCTCAGGTCCTTTATCAGTCGTCTCGTCCAGTTTCCTGTCGTTTCTTCTGTCCATCGTTGTTGCCACATCTGTAGCGTCCTGTCTCTTTCTGTCGATGCCGCCGTCCTGTCGTCTTGTATCTGCGCTCTTACCATAGATCCTCCTGCGCTCGAAAGCAAGGAGGTCTATGGGAATCACGCCCGCTATCACCAGAACAGCCTGTGCAGAGACGGTCCGGTAGGAGCAAGCGATCCTCAGCGCGCTCTGTCTTTGTACTGCCATCATTGCGTGGCAGTATTTTTTTGTCTTCAGGGAGTCTGACCAGATCTCCGCGCCGTAGAGCAGAATCGAGTGGGCCGTTGACATTAATAGTCTCCGTTTCCCTGGTCTCGGTCCGTTCGTATTTGCCATCAGGCGGCTTAAGGATGCTATCCTTTCGGCCGCCTTCTGAGCTGTCCTTTGTATGTGAGGCCAGAAGGTCATCTTTGTATCTAGGGTCACCCCCAGATACTTGACGTCCCCTCTGGTCTCGTTGTCGTCCGTCCCGACCTTCATCGGCAGTATCGTCTGTATGCGTTTCCTCGTGAAGAAAAGCAGTTCTGTCTTCTCCGTCGCTAGTTGTAGTCCGTGGTCAGTCATCCATCGTCCGACCCGTCTCATCGGCTGGTTCAGTTTGTACTGCGCCAGTTCTGGAGAGCGCTCGACGATCACCGCCGCTACGTCATCGGCGTATGCGACGAGGAGTGCGCCGAGCGGAAGCTCCAGTCTGAGCAGGCTGTCGTAGAGTCCGTTCCAGAAGTCCGGTCCAAGTATGGATCCTTGGGCCACCCCCGCGGTAATTTGTCTCGTCATCTGTCCCTCTGTTGTTTCGTATGTAATTCGTCGGTTTCGCAGGTAATCCTCCACTACCCGGAGCAGGTACGGCGGAATCATGTAGCCGCCTCTGAGCGCCCCCAGGATGTCGACCCACCTGGCCGAGTTGAAGGCGTTCCTGACGTCCAGTGTCGCCAGCAGCACGATGGGTCGCGCTGCGTGGCAGTGTCTGTCTGTGTCTCGGAAGGAGTCGACCACCCTCTGGATTGCTCCGATGGTTGATCGACCCTTCCTGAAGCCGAACTGCTGGTCTGAGAGGCCTCCACCGTTCTGTATCGCTACTACTACTATTACTTCGTGTTCAATCGCGTGTATCGTAGTAGGGGTGGGCGATGTTCATTCGATGATTCGATAATCGATGTTTTTTCGGGGTACATCGATTATTTTGAATCGATGTTTTTTCGGGGTACCTCGATTATTTTGAATCGATGTTTTTTCGGGATACATCGATTATTTTGAATCGATGTTTTTATACATCGGTATGGTACATGAACATCGATTATTACAGAGATATCGATGTTTTTATGTTAGCATGTGGCGACGACGCCGCACAACAAGATTTCCCTCACTTCGGGTGCAAATTTCGCTCTATGATAAGTTCGATTGATGAGTGACCGAGTGACGGCGTGACTACATGGCTGCAGTGGCAGCCGGTGTAGTGTACTGCCAATTTTTACAATTGTTTTTGAAGAGCGATAAAATCCAGAATGGATCCGACGCTTGACAATCTCACAAATGTGTGGCTTAATTGTCCGTACATCGTTTATTTTCGTATAAACGATCAGCAATGTTGACTAGTTTTTAAGCAAAGTACTCATCACAATATCTATTTGCAAGCAGGTACACTGAAGTAAGAACAACGCTGGAATTCAAATCATTATTCAGAGATTCAATCCACCATGAGGAAAATACGCAACTACTAATAGTCGTATACTAGTTGTGTAATTGGGTAAAAAACCATGAATAAAAAAGTAAAGATTTTTTTATTGCAAATATGATGTTTATCGATAATCTTTATTTGCATCATGACGATTTTGCTTCCATTATATAGTTATCTTTTTTTTATTCCAATTACGCGTTTTCAAATAAACGCGCCTTTATTTACTTAAAAAAAATCGATTCTTTATCGATGTTTATGCAAATCAATCGATTCAAAGACATTGATTGTATTATACATCGATTATTTTGGTACCGCTGCTTTTTTTAAATATCGCGGAGTTCGGCCCGAACCGTGATCGGAGGAGGTCGCATGGTAGTCTCGTGCCAATTCGGTCCGACTATCTCCCAGCTCTACAATCTACCGAGCAGCGTAACTCGCCTATAATTCTCTTATAACACCTATAAATCTCTCTCAAAGACATCAAATCTCGAAGACTACCTCAGAGGAATCCGAGCCAAGGAGCCCCACAGAAATTGGAGGAGCTGAACGTACCGTCGGAAACGGCAACATCAACGACTCAGTCATCTCCAACACCGGCACCATCAAAAGCAACAAGTGACATCCCGTCTCAAATCGTCAAAGTAATAAAAGGAAAAACGGAGTCCGGTGTAGATCACTCTAGAAAGCGTCAAACGCGGGTATCCCAATTCTAACTCACCTCCCCCAACGTACAAGGTATTTCTCTCACATTCTTAATCAGTAGTAACAATCACAAAAATTTAACCTATCCAATAAGAAGGTTAAATAAATAAATAAAATCAAAGAGAGAAAAACTAAAGAAAAAGAGTGGGGAATAACTAGAGAAAAGGAAAAAAAAAAAAAAATTCTTTTCCTTTTCTTTAATAAAAAAAAAAAAGTAATAATCGAGATAAAGCGGAAGTTGGTAAAAAAAGGAGTAATTTTCGCGGATAATAATAAAAAAAAAAAAAATCAGAGATGAATGAAGAAACGAATGGGATAAAATAGGGGAACAAGGTTTAGGGAAGGGGAAGAAAAAAAAGAGAAAAAAGAAAAGAAGAAGAAAGCGAGTACACCTTATTTAAGTAGTTTCTATTATATTATATTATATTATACATCCTAGATTAGTAAACTGACTTGGTCGATTGGTCTACGAAAAATTTATATTATAATATATTATATTATTTAACATGAACGGGCCAACTCCTCAATGTTTTCACTTTGACTCACTTGGGTTGGGAGGCGAGCAAACCGTGCTCACGCAGCCCGACCCAGGTGTATCGACAGGCACAAACAATAACAAAGACATGCCGAATAGAAATATTAAATCCGGGTCCAAATCTAAACGGTCGCGCTCTGCAAATAGCTCGCTATCGCCGGGTAATAGATGTGGTACTTATAAACACCCGAGAACCTCGGATAGAGACGAAGATTCGGATGCCTCGACATCTGAATCGGAAGATAATAATAACATTACGATTATTAACATGGGCGGCGACGGCCAGTCGAAGGCAAACCTTCCGAACACGCACGATGAATTAGACGATGAATTAGACGTTGAAGCTATCGAGTTCGCGCTAAAGCAAAAGAATAATAAATATGAATTTTCCTCACGAGGTCCGTACTCGGTGAATATAATCTCAAAATTTAAAAACTTCAATCTAGGAAATCTCCACCCGATGTCCATCGGGAAAAACCTTGATAAATTCTCAAAGGACATTATTGGCCTGAAAAAAATTAACGATAAAAAAATTGAGGTATTTTGCTCATCAATCTTGGGCGCTAATGCCCTTGCGAATCACGCGGGCTTTGAGAGCCTTGGTTGGTTAGCCTATGTTCCCTCCTGCCTTGTCACCATCGAAGGGGTAGCTAAAGGCGTGGATGTAAATCTCTCTCTCTCCGATATCAGGGATGGGATCCCTGCGGATATACAAAATAAAATCTTAAGACTCGAATGGTTAAATCCTGTTGTTCCAGGAACCGTACGAATCTTATTCGAAGGCAAAAACTTACCGAGTTTCATAACTATATGGTACGTCAGAGTACCAGTTGAACCTATGCGGTCAAAAATTCTCAATTGCTCAAACTGCCAACGTTACGGGCACACGCGATCAAAATGTAAAAGCACGATGAGATGTGAGTTCTGCGGCAATCCGCATAACTCCTCCTCATGTAAGGAAACATACGCTTTCTGCTGCAATTGTAGAGGAGCCCACGCGGCCACGGACAGATCCTGCCCAGAATATATTAGACAAAAAAAAATCCGTAAAATAATGAATAGAGAAGGTATCTCATTCAGAGAAGCCAGTAAAAAATTCGCGATATCAAATAATCAGAATAAAAATAATATTCAGTATGCGTTAGGAACACATACTCTTCCGAGTTTACTCTCTCAACGCACGCCACCGCCGCCCCCTCACGGCGACTTCTACCCCACCATCGCAGAATCCCAGGTCCCGAGACAAACATCACACAGAGCCCCGAGAAGCTCCCTCCCAAAATCAAACAAAGAGGGCAAGCCTATTAGCAAAAACACTCCCTTTTCGGCTGGTGTAGAATCGAATAAAGAAAATTACTCGCCAGTGAATAATAATCACTCACGCGAAGACGAACTCGACCTCAAAGAACGTTGGAATAACGCAATCCCCTCCCTGAAGAGTAACCTCTTAAGCGGTCCGGAGGACATCGAAAAAAAGAAAAAAATCGTGGAATGGACCACAAAAGAATTTTTTTCATACACCCAAGACCTATTTGAAGCCCGTACTTCTGCACCCTCCCCCTCCCCCGCAATAAATCCCAGAAAGCCAGTGGGAGCGTCCCTATCACCGACCAAAGTACCAAATCAATAAAAAAAAAACAAATAAATTAAAGCTCCCATCATGAAAATCGTTCAATGGAACTGCAGAAGTATAAACACAAAATGGCAAGAAATTCATTCCCTAATCTTTGACGCCTAGTTTGTATGCCTGTCTGAGACTTGGTTAGTCCCGCATATCTCTTTGTCATTAAATAATTTTTCAATCTTAAGACGCGATCGTCCCACAAGAAATGCAGGAGGGGGCGTCGCGATATTTATCCAGCGAGATATCGCCTATAAATGCTTCCCCACGGAAAACATTAAAATCAAGGGCCTTGAGATAATAGGAGCGGAGATCACATCGGTATCCACCCCATTTTTCGTATTCTCCCTCTACAAGGAACCTAGTTCGAATACCACCCAAAAAGAATGGGAAGCGCTCTTTTCCTCTCTTCCAACAAACTCTATAATATGTGGGGATTTTAACGCCCTCCACGAAGAGTGGGGTGGGAAGATGCGCAACTCATCGGGAATAGCTCTCTACAAAACTCTTAATAATTCGGATTGGCGCACGCTAAACAATGGGTATCCCACTATTGTAAACAAACCTAACTCATTAAATAGATCTCCAGACATTACGATCAGCGATATCGATATTGCTCTACACTGTACTTGGGAAGTATTAGAGGATCCCCACACTAGCGTTCACTTCCCGATAATAATCTCGCTTGAAATATCCCCACGATACACAAACCCCCTCTCCCATAAAATAAACATAACGAAGGTCGACTGGCCGAAATTTTCGAATATTCTCACTGAAAGGACCGTTCTCGGCCTCACTTCCGATCCGTGTGCAGATATTGATACGAGATATAACAACTTCGAAGAAAACGTAAACAGATCACTAAAAGAAGCTGGCGCGCGCTCTCCAAAAAAAAAGAAAAATAAGGACCCCACCACAAGATGGTGGACTGACGACTGCACAGATGCCGTAAGAAAAAGACGAGACGCCTTAGATAATTACAAGTCCTTTGACCATACGGGAAATTTTCAAGATTATATGAGAAAAGTTGCTATATCTAGAAATGTTCTCAGGAAAATAAAAAAAACCAAATTCCGTAAGTTCTGCGGAGACATCAACCCCCTCGCGGACTCGGGGAAAATATGGGGTATTATAAAATCGTTCAAGAATAGAAAGTTAGGCAGCAAGGCCAACATAGACAAAGACCTAAACTCCGTATCTTGCCAAAATGCTATCGATAAACTTTGCCCTCCCTCTAACTCCCTCCCAATAAAAAAAAACCATAGAATCTCTCCCGGAAAAGACAGTATCCGGATATCTTCACTCGCCCGATTACCCCCTCGGAGGTACTCGTTTGCACCCGCCTTTCGAACAAAACATCCGCCCCTGGGCTCGATGGGATAAACAACACCGTCTTGGCGAATCTGCCCATGGAAGCTATTACAATCTTAACAAATATCTTTAATGAAGCATGAAGTAAAGGAATTCTACCAGATTCATGGAAAAAAATTCTTGTTCATCTTATCCCAAAACCAGGAAAAGGAGGTTTCAGACCCATATCCCTGGCGTCGTGTCCATTGAAGCTTCTGGAGAGAGTGATCGCCCGCCGAATTGACTGGCATCTGGAGAGCAACAAGTTGATATCAAATGGGTTTTAGAAAGGGCCGATCGACTCTCGACAGCGTTGGTGTACGGTCGCGGTCGGTTGGTCACGACAGACATTAATCTCGCATTCTACAGACGCCATATCCTAGGCGCCCTCTTTCTGGATATCGAAGGTGCCTTCGATGGTGTCCAGGCCGAAATTTTGGCCAAGGATCTATGGGATCTCGATTTCCCCCCGAACTTAATTTACTTCTTAACTCAAATAATAGCAGAAAGAAACTTAAGGATAGTGGTCGGCAATGACACTACAACAAGAATAGCCAGGAAGGGCCTCCCGCAAGGATCCATCCTGAGCCCTATCCTCTTCAATATTTTCCTTCTTAGCATCTTAAAACATATCCCCTCAGAAACAAAAGTCTTGGTCTATGCAGACGATTGTGTATTATACTCAGCAGACGCCTCGTGGGCAGTGGCATAATTGCACCTAGAAGACGCTGCAAAAATTGTCGCAGATAGGTTGGAGGCGAAGGGCCTTGCCCTGGCTGCGCACAAAACTAAGTTGGGGGTCTTCACTTGTAAAGCCCTCCCGGGCGACATCTCGATTGCTATAAAAGGAAATAGAATAGGCAAGTCAAATCATATTACTTTCTTGGGCGTAGTATTAGACCAAAAACTGCTCTGGAAACCCCATATTCTAGCTGTTAAAGAAAAAGCAAAAGCAAAAATTAAAATCTTAAAATGCATCACGGGCTTCGGCTGGGGCGCGCACCCCTCGACCCTACTCACCTTATACCGATCTCTAATCCGATCGATTGTTGACTACGGAGCCCCGTTCTTCAAAGCCGCGGCAGCCGGACATTTGGCCGAGCTGGATCGCGTCCAGTTCGTCGCTCTTCGCCTGTGTCTCGGCGCCTTGCCGTCAACACCAACTAAAATACTGTTGGCTGAAGCAAAGGAGCCCCCCCTCTCAGTTCGACGGGATAAACTTACGGATAAATTCCTCCTGAAAGCGAGGGCGAATCGCGCCCACCCGCTCGGACCCAAACTAAAACTTTTAAATGAAAAACTTACATAAAAAAAAAACAAATACCCAGGAAAAAATTGCCGCCGTTAGCCCAGAGCCTTAGAGCAAACATCCATGTGGCTGCGGATATTTGCACATACGACTTTCCAAAATGCTACCAGATGGATTTCGAGATGTTCCACTCCACCGTCTCGGCCGACTATACCCTGGGGGCCTCATTGAAAAACGCGAATGACCCGGGCGAGCTCCTAAATGATTATATCGCAAAAAATATACCGACTCACGAAATTTTTTTTACCGACGGTTCGAAAGACCCGGATAGAGCCAAATGTGGCGCAGCAATCTTTTCTACAAAACAAAATATTCAAGAAAAAATAGGACTACACCCAAAGTTCTCTATTTGCTCTTCCGAGACTATAGCGATCCTCAAAACCCTCCTCATCATAGAGACGAGAGATCTCAGACAATCCGCGATCTTTACTGACTCTATGAGTGCGATGTTAAAGTTAGAAAACGCGAACATCGACGTCAACGGGTACCCTATCACTCTCGACTGCAAAAAAAAATTATTCTCACTCCAAGCTTCCCACTTCGATATTAGAATTTTCTGGATCCACTCGCATATAGGGATTCCAGGTAACGAGAAGGCCGATCGTCTAGCAAAGGACGCTCTACAGCTACCCATAAGCGCGGATTTCCAACCGGATATTGCGGACCAAATATCTGAATTAAACAAGCGGTGCAAAAGACTAACGAAAGCTTTCCAAGCAGCTAAAAAATAGTATTACGAGGGGGAGCCTCTACTTTAAGAATTTTTGGAATGACGCGAAACACCCTTGGCTCCACGATTCCCCTTTCCGAAAAAAAACAATCTCCATCATTAACCGCATTAGATCGGGACACTGCCGAACCGGTGAATATCTATATAGGATAAAAAAAAAAGAATCGGAAGCATGCACTTGCGGGGATTCCCCGCAAGACCTCAATCATATCATCAACGTCTGTCCACAGCTGTTTGCCTCCCGAATACGCCTTGTGGACGCGTTGAAAAAAGAGAAAATTACCCCTCCATTAAATATTCTTAATCTAGTAAAGCAGCCGACGAAAGGCTCGATCGCCGCCCTTATAGAATTCTTGACGGAAACTAACGTGGACCTGTAAATAATAGTCTTTTTTTCTCTTTGTTCCCTTTTTTTTTGTTTAGTGTCTGTCGAATATCTATTTACCTAATCTATTGAGGGCTATGTCGAGGCTTTTCGTGGACCAATCGACTGGACCCCCTTCTTTTTTCTTGTCTTTCCTCGCACCGTTTCTCCTCTTGTTTTATCTCTTTTTTAAATTTATTTATTTTCGTGATTGACCCCCCTACCGCGGCTAGACGCCTACGCTAGCCGGAGGATAGGGGGCACTCGTACAGACCGCGAGAAGCCGGGTGGCAATTTTTTACGGGCGATCATTGCAACTCCCGAAAGGGCACAACTAGCCCTTACACCAACTTCCGCGGAAATCAGGATATCAAGGGAGGGGAGGGAAAATAAGGATAAAAATAAAGGGAAAAGGAAGACAATAAAATAAAAATAAAAATCTAAACGATCAATTACAAAAAGATAATCATACGGAAAAAAAAAAAAAAATTGATATATACATATACATACTAGCGTTTCCCCGGGCACGCGCGCTACGCGCGCTCGCTCGTCAATTGTAAATTATTTTGAGTTAAGACCCATTTGGGGAATATTTTTGCTTCTTTCTCCGCCGCCGACCACCGCTGCTGCCTCCTTCGAAATCCCCTTAGAGGAACTTAGAATATTTTGGCCTTCCTCTCCCACGCTCCTCCGCACCCCCCCCCCCCCCTCCCCCCGTCGACCGAAAATATTCTAAGTCCCTCTAAGGGGATTCCCCCTTGGGCAGCCCATCGAGCAAAAATATTCTAAGTCCCTCTAAAGGGGACTAAGTCCCTCTAAGGGGGGCCCAAGGGGGAATCCCCTTTGAGGGACTTAGAATATTTTTGCCCTTCCCTCGATTCCTGACACGGCGGCGGCGGCGGCGGCGACAGCGGCGGTAACTTTACATATATAGAGAGATAAATAAAAATAATTGGAAAATAATAAAAATAACAAGAATATAAAAAAAAAAAAAAAATCGAAGTTACCTCTACCCCACCCCCCCTCCACCTAGAGAACCACAAACCGCAAGAGACTAGCGGCCACCGTAACTTCGATCCATCGCCTGGGCTCACGCCGGCGTCAAATCAAGACCACTAGTCGCTGAACGAACTCCACCGGATGTTCCCCCCGGTAACCAACAAGCTCCCATACACGGAACCGAACTGGTACTTGGCCATCGATGCATAAAACCAAACACACACACACGGATAAAGAAGAAGAAGCCTACCATCGCCCACCCCTATATCGTAGTGTATAGCAAAAATAAATAATAATTTTATGTACAAGAAAAAACAGAATATGTGTATCTAGGATCATGGATCACGAAGATGAATTTCTCAACACCTTTTTTACTCAAATATCACAATTGTGCTTCGAGAAGGCCAAAGAATCGTTGGTAAATAATTACGATAAAAAAATAAAAGGCCTCGAAATTATTCGAATAAATAACCTTAAAAATAATTTTTTTTTCTTTCACTCTTCCATTCAGGAGAAAGAACGTGAACGCAAGACGGATAATGGCGAGAGAAAAGTAAGTCAAATGGGACCATGGGGAATGCTTCTGATGCATCTGCCTCAAGTAGCCGTAGCGGAACGTTCTTACGCTGATTTGGGTTTTCTTCATACAAAAAACAAGGGTTTCCTTAGGAAAGACGTGAGTCCTTCGTTAACATAACTAATATCCCTATTACAAAGTGAAAATCTAAAAAAAAAAAAAGTGAACTTTTTTTGATAATCTACACATTTTTTTCAGAATTCCTTAAAAACAATTTATGAGGCTCTGAAAGCAGATCTAAGGAGACTGGAGGAAATGACGCAAGGCACAGACTCTATAGGTGCTACCGTTGCCGAAGTATCGAGTCAACTATGTCAGTTTATCACGGCAAGAATACAGCTTATCGAGTTGTCAGTGTTAGCCAATCGGTTAAGCTACTCCAACTACTCGATAATCATAATTTTTCATTTTTCAAATTCAGTTACGAAAAGATGTACAACATGAGTGTCAACAGCAAAGTCATGCGTCATCAGGAATTATTGCAAACCATCGAGGCAGTGGTAGATACTCACTCGCTATCCTGCTCTCACCTTGCGCTCACCGCTATTAAAGCGGCTTTGACGTTAGTACAATTTCTAAAGCTTTTTTGTGAGCCTCCGTTGTGAACCAAAAAACCCCCAATGTCTGTCAAGATCTCCATCGCGGAATTTCAATGTTCTTGTTGCACAAAAAAAAGACAAAAAAAATAACTATTAATGCGCCAGACAGCGCATCAAAACGATGAAATTATACATTGTTGCTTCCACGCAAAGAAACCTTTGATCTCGAGAAACCATTTTCTTTCTTTTGCTGCTGTGGGACGTTAGAAAGTCATCTGTAGGAAAAAAAACTGTTAATAACTAGAGAGTTCATCAAAACAGAAAAGGGATTGTAAATATGGTTTTGCTTTCATATGAAGAAAGCTGTGATCTCGAGAAAACATTTTTTTCTTTTGCTGCTCCAGAACGTAAAAAAGTCGCGTGAAGAAAAAAATGTTTGGCGTGCGTAATACGTGTGACACAAATTTTTGCAACATTGAAAGAGACTGACTTATTTAAATGATATTATTAATCGTATTTCGTAGATGTAATAAGAAAAATTGACGTAGTATATTAATAAGATAATTGAATAAATTTCATAACGTTGAGATGAATTTATCATTCGATAGATTAGAATGCGAGATATTGGTGCAACTAATAAAAGCGCAAGTCGAAGTACAAAACTGGAGATTTCTGCCAACGTTGATGGCACTTTACGGGGCACAAGCGAGAATGTCAGCGTGGGAAAGAACTCTGCAGAGCAAAGAAGTTGGTAAAACAATTAGTTTTTTTTCTTTGCGTACACAATTCTATGGAAGAATTATCGACCATTTTTCCATCTATTCTCGTAGTCCTGGAAACGCGGTTTCGGAGCGACATTTCTAAAGACAAATCAACAGCCGGCATTGTATCAATGGCTCGTGAAATTGCGTAGCGCAGTTTTGGACAAATGCTCACTGTACTTTCACACTACTCTGAGCCAACAGGCCGGTCCCGGAGAAATGAGAAACGTTATGAGCAAACAAAACGTCGATTACTATCACAAGTAAGTTTTTTTGTTCGCCGTTCCCTTGGTAAATATTTTTCAAATGGTAAAAGAAATTGTTACCGTCGCTTTATTTCTTTTCCAAGGATACAAAGCTTTCAAAGAAAGTGGGATCTACTGGCAATATTGTTCGTCTTTGATGCGAGAGGTGCCGAAAATTTTGGACCGGGCTACAGACATCCGGAGAGAGAGGCCGACATAAAAGAAATTACAACATTCACAAAATCGCAAAGTTTAGTCATAGTCACCGGTTGTCCCAGCGTGAGTTCCGCAAAGAAGCGAACTTTCTCACTTCATATTCCTTTTTTGTTTTGATTACACAACAAATTTAAATGATTAAAACTTGAATATTTTATCTAGCTTTTAAATCGTCAAGGAGATGTATCTCTTTAAGGTAGTTATGTCGCTTCGCGTTCATTTCGCATGAGT
Organism: Buathra laborator; assembly: GCA_934046635.1. NCBI lineage: Eukaryota > Metazoa > Arthropoda > Insecta > Hymenoptera > Ichneumonidae > Buathra > Buathra laborator. Next base: position 7,688,489 of record OW203893.1, on the reverse strand, counting down.
TCGAGAAAAATGAGAGCAAATACTTCTCGATGGTATAACAATCTGAAAAAATGCATGCATATTAAAGGTACTGAAGAGATTCATTTTGCATAATAATAATAATTCCAAAATGCTATTAACAAATTGATGAAAAAATTAATTCGTCAACAAATTTCCCGAGAACACAACTTTTTTTTTATGAGAATGATTCGTTCATTTTTCTGAATACGTATAAATTTTTTTCAGATTTTTCAATTTTCATTAAATTTTGTGTTTTTTCACACATTTTTTCCATATAAAAAAAAATTCAAAGCAAATTTAAAAATCTGAAAAAATTCATACGTATTCAGAAAAATGAACGAATCATTTTCTTAAAAAAAAAAGTTGGGCTTCCGGAAAATTTGTTGACCAATTAATTTTTTCATGAATTTGTTAATAACATTTTGGAATTATTATTATGCAAAATTAATGTTTTCAGTACCTGTAATATGCATGCAATTTTTCAGATTTTTATACCGTCGATAAGTATTTGCAATTTTCTCACATTTTTCTCGAACTTATGCGAAATGAACGTGAAGCGACATAACTACCTTAATGCACAAATTTAAACTAACATATAAAATGTTTCAGATATTTTTACAAAAGCCAACCTTCCATTGGGACAATATACAAAATTGCATAAAAGAACGTCACGCGGAGCTTCTGAATATGGAGAAAATAGTGCAGATTAAGAGCGTAAAAGACGCATCGACTTATGCTATGTACAACATTGATCCAAGAATAACGCTGGTCACTGCCTTCGAGAGCGCTAAGCAGAAAGACAAAGAAACTCCAATAGCCAATTTTATGTCAGAGCTATGCGCTCAGTTGAGATGTAACAAAGTATACGAAGGTTTGAAACTATCAAAATAAATGATAAGGATAGATTTGTTACTTTTACAAAGTCAATTGTTTGTCGTTAAATAAAACATTTCTTTTTTTATTCGTATCTAAATCTTACAGAATTGATTAATGTATAATTTTTTAAATATTTAATAGACAGGTAACTATTTATGTTTATAGCCTTTCACTCGCGATGACGAAACACACCTCCGTCATAGTAACAATTCGCGTTTGATGTATTCAATCTAATCGCTATAACTTTAATATCCAAAGCTTCTTACGACGTTAGACAATTTCATACGAGATAATTAAAGATATGTACAATTACGTGTTTATGAATCGAATCACGTGTAACGTTCAATCGTTACATTTTACGTGAGAAATACGTATATTTAAGATTTTACACGTACGGAGCGCACATATCGTTAATTAAGTAATCACAGGTACAGGTGATACACGATTATTGTTGGAACTCAACGCATCATTGCTTCAATTAACTCGATGCCATATTCATTTTTATGCACCAGCGGTCCAATCAAATGCGTCCAATGATAGTCAGAAATTTTCTTGATTTTCTTCCCAATTCTCATTATATAGTCGTCTGGAAATAGTATTATCAATAATTCATCATAATTTTAAACCTCTTATACAAGCAACGAATATTCACATCACTGGTAATATCAAACGTACAGTAAAAAAATCATCGATTTTTTTTAACCCTTCATAACTTAATACAGTTTCAACTCTTTCGTTTTTCCAAATGCTAATTATACTGTACGCAATTGGCATTCAAGACAAATTGTTGCACACATTTCTACAACTACAAAGTTCCAACGTACACGTGAAAAGAAATAATTTAAATGCAACGAAAAAACCAACGCAAGAAACTTAAAAACTCATACAAATGGTAGCTTTGGTAGTCAGTAAAATTATCCGATTTCTTCGTAAGGACGCCTGAAAAACCAAAAAATTATTATCGCGATTCTTCGCAATGCAGCGTTTCACAGTAAAAATTAACTAATAATGCAAAAAAATTGCCGAAGACAATAATAATGGATGCAACACTACGGATTGTGCTACACTTACATCGTAAATTGACAATTATCATTATTACGTACCTGTTGTGAAGACGTGAGTTCTTGCGTCGTCTTCGAATGATATATATGACGATACCATTGACTGCGACAATGGCAACGAGGCAAATTATTCCTATAACTGCAAATACAATTTTTTTATTACAAATACTTTTACGTGGAAAGAGATGTTAAGGCGCGACAGTGCGTGGTGTTCATTTCGCATAATTTCGAGAAAAATGAGAGAGAATTGCAAACACGTCTCGGTAGTATAAAAATCTGAAAAAATGCATGCATATTAAAAGTACAGAAAATATTAATTTTGCATAATAATAATTGCAAAATGTTATTAACAAATTCATGAAAAAAAAATTGTTCAACAAATTTCTAATAACCCAATTTTTTTTTAATGAAAATGATTCGTTAATTTTTCTGATTTTAATCTTTAATATGAATTTTTTTTTACACATTTTTTCCATATAAAAAAAAATCAAATTAAAGATTAAAATCAGAAAAAATTCATACGTATTCAGAAAAATGAACGAATCATTTTCACAAAAAAAAAAGTTGGGTTACCAGAAATTTGTTGAACAATTTTTTTTTTTTCATCAATTTTTTAATCCAATAATTTAATTAATTTTTTTTTCCAATATTATTATGCAAAATTAATATTTTCAGTACCTTTAATAAGCATGCATTTTTTCAAATGTTTATACTATCAAGAAGTGTATGCAATTCTCTCTCATTTTTCTCGAACTTATGCGAAGTGAACACCACGCGCTGTATCCACCTTAAGATGATAAATAGATTGAAACTCGTATTTAAAAGTCTTGCGAATATTTATTGCCCGCAATTGAATATTATTCGGAGTGAAATGTAGCGACATAATCTATTCATTTACGAAAATATGCTGAAGTTACAAAATTATGACTCAACACGGTAATTAACATCGAATCCGGATCCGGGATTTGTATCTCAAACTATTGAATGCTCCGCAAAGTTGCGAGCGACCATTTTGTAAGAAAAAAATATTTGCGAAAAATACTGAAAATTTCTCGCATACCTAGAGAATTGACGGTGGATGTAGATGTACCGGCCGGCGACGTCAAACATTTGTCAAAGGTATGCAATGTTCCATTTGCCGCGTAACAATTCAAGTCCAATATCTTGCAGAACAGTGGAAATAGATCTACGCTATTGAACGGTTCTAATTGGCATTCCGTGACGAATGCAGGTCCCCGAGCGAAAAATATAGGTTGCATATCAATGTCCTCATTATCATAGCCGTGTACTCCAAATTCCGATTGGTTATTTACTGTAAAGTGTACAATTAAAAAATGTCATTATAATGCAACAAGTAAGCGTCCCGATAACTATTACCTGTTATATTGAACGTTTTCTTATAATAGTCAATACTGTTGACGAGATCGGTGAACGCGTAGCCGTTGTTAGCGCTCAAAACAATATCTCCTACCCTCGGATTATTACTAAAGTGATATCTCTTCGGTACATCGTGACGTCTGTAAACTTGAAACTTCGATGTTTCATTAGCCGCGGCTTTCAGCTTCGAGTAAATAGCCTCTTCGTTTCCTAAACGCGAAATTAACGTATATGAGGTATTTTAATCGCGTCTTTCCAAACGAATGCATGGTACTCAACGTTCAAAACAGAGAATCTCAAGTAAATAACGAAAATAGTGCGCATTATGAATCGATTAGTTAAAAATATAAAAACAAATAAACAAGTTATCGATTGATGTCGTCATCAAATATATTGGAGTCTCACCAGTGTCGGGAGTAATGAGCGCAATCGTGTTTTTCGAAATAATTCGATAACCAGAATCGCCGATATACTTTGTTATGTTTACGATACGGTCGAGCGTAACGCTGATCATTCCGTGATCGCTGAGATGCACAACGTTCACGTCATCGAGATTACTCTCCTCCAATTTGTCGTAAAGATATTTCGTTAAGTTATCGAGTTTGATAAGCAATTCGTTTATTATCGGCGCATTGATGCCGTATGCGTGACCGTGAAAATCGGGTTCCTCGATGTATAAAACTCCGAAATTAATGGGAGTAGATGGATGCAAAAACCACGATATCATTTTATCTATTCTCTCCTTCCATGGCATAGATGTATTAAAATCCTGTAGCAACGTTGGCAATGTCTCGTTATATGCAAATTGACTTCCTGGCCACATAATTGCGCCGGAGTGTCTACCATCGCCTTTCTGTTCATTTAACGTCTGTAAGAACATTTCAAATATTTAACGACTTCCAATTTTTTTCAAATACAGTAAAAAACTCAATGGAACGTATAAAAATTGTGATAACAATATAAATAATTTAAAAAAAATTTATTTATCGGAAATACTCACCCATATGGGAAGAATATTTGCATTGTACTGAAAGAGTTCCGCAGAATTTGTAATCGTTCTGTTGCCCACTAGAACTTCGGCATCAATGACGCCGTGCGTTTCGGTATAAAATCCTGTAGCTATGGTATGATGATTGGGAAAAGTTTTCGTAACGAATGCATTGATCATTCTATCGGCATGCATACCGGATCTTTTCAAACGGCTCATGAAAGAGGTAACGTTTCTGTCGAGATAGTCATGTCTGAAATATTTTTTGATTAACTAAACACGTATTATTTTTATAAAATGAAAAAAAAAAAACCGATTTTTTTTTATTAATTTGGAAAATGTCCGAATCTTTACCTGAAACCATCGTACGACACCACAAGGAGCTTTGGATAACGCGAAACAGATTGTACATTTGCAATGTTGCCAAATATGCATATGGCGCAAAAAACGATCACTGAATTAGCCATTTCGGTAAAATGTTTCGATTGCCAGACTACGATGAGTCTGTTAAGCTGTTGCTTTTCTGTAAATATGTTTTTGTAAATAATATACGGACGAGCGTTTAATTATAAACTAAATAAATTTCGTCTTCATTTCGCGGCGAGGAATTATAAACACACGATACGCGAGACACGTTAAAAACTGTTCTTTATCGTTAACACTGTTACAACGAAGAGAGATAATTGTTAATGTGTTAAGCTGTTAAACAAACTTACGACGTAGACGTTTCGTATTATTATTTTTGTACTACGAAATGCCGACGCGTGCGGACATAACGCGAATGGTTATCGTTTATGTTTAATCAATGTCACTCACGATATATCCATATGGTTTTACGTGTGTTATAAATAAGTATTATTACATTATATAGTTTTCGACACCCACATCGACTTCTGTTCGGAACCGGCCGAACGATTATATTGTTATAACGACATTTGTCATCCCTCCTATTTCAGGTTTTTCAGGTAGAGTTGCTCTAGAAACATTTCACCACCATTGAAAGTTGTTTTTTTTTTGCCGATTGGCAAAATAGAAGGGCGCTAGCAGCCGTGCATCGTTGCGGGCCGACGGGTTGGTCGGCTGCTTGATGTCGTCCTTTCCTGTAGACCTCGAACGTGGATTCGTTAGCTGCTTCTCGAATTAAAATTCGACTCTGAGGACCGGGAAATTATGAAAGGGTTCGAACTCTATTTTAAATTCGAAAACACTTCAATTTCATTGCACAAACAAAACACTCTTTAATTCTTATTAAGATTAACGATTCCAATAAAATACGAATTTTACACGAAAAATTAAGCTACACTGTACCTTCCATGCAAAGTTCGAAAACACTGATTAATTGTACGCGTCTCACCGAGGACGTCAACACCCGAGAGAAAGCGAAGTGAACCGTTCGCGTTTCTTTATGAGACTGCCTGTTTTTCGAACAACGCGACTCGAAGCGTTGTTATTTTTCATACTAAAGTTCCAAGTTTTGGTGAGACAGTGTTTGGGGGTAAAACTATGCACGTCTTCATTGATTGGTTGAAAAGGGTTCGCCCGCGCTATGGTTGGCTTTTTCCACGCGGGTGAGGCCCGCCAAGCGACGCGCCGAGTCAAGGGTTTTGCTGTTGCATAGGAAGAAAAACCACCCTCGTCTTTGTTTCGCGATCTGCTGGGCCCTTGGGGTCGGCAATAAAACATTTGGCGATCGTGTGGCCCATGCACATGGCTACTCGAGCTGTTATTAGAAAAGAGGGAATACTATGGATTTTATTGTAAACGCTTTCTCGAGTGTGTGAAGCACCGAATACGAGACTATTTTAACACAAAGGGCATAAATTGCTTTTGGTTACAAAAAATATGAACCGTTACATTTTTGTTAGCTTAAGAGTCACGTTCATTCACAGGCACTGACATAGAGTGTTTCTACGAATTATATATTTTCCTACGACAAGAGAGAAAGACCTGCGAGAATGAAGCAGGAAATGCGCATATATAGACATTTTTATACACTACTACATCATGATGAGGTATCATTTGAAATCGCGCGCTGCGGGTAGTAGATGCGTGCGAGCGAGCGCTCGTTACAGCATTGTTACGAGCCGACCGGGTTGGTCGGCTGATTATTAATATTATTATTATTCGGACATCGAACGCTGATTCGTTGCTACCTGGCGAATAGAAATTCAGCTCTGAGGCCGGGATTTTGTTGGAAGATTTAAACTCGTGATATTTAATTGAATGTAGTGGTTCAACATCAGAACACTACAAGTTTATTATGACAGGGTACTTTTTGGCCACAGTTTTATTGTGCACGGCCATTTTAAACACACCCATTTTGTGCACTTTTTGGTAGTGCACAACTATTATTGAACACAGCACAAAAGTGCACAATGTTTTTGGGCACAATTAAAATTTACAGAACAATCGTGTTTTTTGTGCATGAGAATGAGTCTGCACATCGCAGTAGTGCACATGTCAAAGTATGAAAGAAATTAACAATTTTTGATAGTGCACATGCTTTATTGTGCACAGTTCGATAGCGCACAGCAGTTTTGTGCACAGATGGATAGTACAAAGCAGTTTTGTGCATCACCGGTAAGCCCTTAAATGATGTATTAAATGACACGTCGTTATTGGGCAGAATTAGTCATTACGGTAAACGATCACGCGATAGTGCACAGTGTTCCGACCCAAACGCTCCAAACGCCTCAATCGCCCCAAACGCTTTTTACCGTTGAGGTCTTCGTGCACAATAATGCTGTGCACAATGGCCCTGTGAACAAAAACGCTTCTTACTGTTGAGGTTTTTGTGCACAATAATGCTGTGTCACCGCGGTCACTGCGGTCACCGCAAAGGACCTTTTTTAAACGGTACTCTGCGTAATTTATTGTATCTCTTACATTTACGAATATTTTTTAATAAAACAATGATAAAACATACTTCAAATCATACTCTTGATTGTGAAAAAAAAAGCTGAAAAACTGCAACCACTTTGCAAAAAAAATGCACGAAAACACCCTTTTTTTGGCCGCGAAATAGATGTAAGCCCTTAAACCATAGTTTTGATATTCGTAGTACGTGCAAATCTTTATTTACTTACCAAACAAGTTGAAAAATGTTGATTGTTTAATGATTATGTTCTCTGACTAATTATAGTAATATTACATTAGGTGTGCTTTTTAAATCAAATTTGAATTATTGTTATGTACAAATTTCGCTCAAACTGAACCAATATCTTCGCTCGTGACGTGATCGAACAAATATCAATGTTTTTTTCAACGTTTAGTATTTATGTATAGTATTAGTAGTGAATATCGCACCAATTAAATATACAATTGAATAATTCATATTTAATTTGTAAACCACACGATATGTAATGTTACTGTGATCAACCGGTGAACATTGTAATTAAACATAGAATATTATAAAAATAATCTAAAAATCATGACATTGAGACTAAATTCCACAAAATCCAAAAAAAAAAAAAATGCTCAATTCCTAAATTCCCTCAATAAATAAATTTAAAAAAAATTCTAAATGCTAAATTTCTTTCAATTCTTCTATTTTTAGTTTTTTTTTTTTTTACTAAAGTTATTTAATTTCAATCAGCACGACAAATTATACTAATAATTCAAACAAAAATTCATGAAGAATAAATCATAAACAGTTTTGGTAACATTCCCTTTTTTTATATAAACAATAATAAAATTTTCTTCTTAATTCTATTTTATTTTTATAACAACAGTTTATGTACACTTTTCTATGTCTGTCGAGAAGAATGAAGCAATATTTCTATGGCGAAAAAGTCATTGAGTTTTTGCAGACTCCGGCAGAGAAGCTTTAGCACCGGCCGCAGAATCGTTCGCCAAAGCCATCGATGTCATATAATCTATTCCATTGGAAATGTGAGTCGGCAGTTCGGACACATATTTGATACTCGTCATGACGCCTCTGTTCCACATGCCTCTCGCGCAGTTTGTCAGTGTAGATACACTCGGCAGTTCTCCAAGCTAAAATCATAGATATACGTAGATTCCGCTTATTTTGTCTACTCGCCAGTTGTAATCAATATTATTGGAACTGAGATGGAGAAAATCTGATTTTCCAATTGTTTGCAAAAAAACATTGTTTTTTTCCGTATCGGTAATAAATCAATCGCGATGTTATGATGACTCTTTTCTACGACTCCAAAATTCGCTTAAAAAGTTGGTGTAACGACACACTTGGTGTGTCTAAAATAAAAAATTTCGAATGAGCATAATTAGGCACCACAAATCGATACTCACCTCCTTTGCGATATCCTGAGATATATTTTTCTGAATCAACGGAGCAACGCTGTTATAAATCTTGCAATAAGCTTTCATAGTGTCTTCGGGATTCGACCAAAAACCTTCTTGGACCGTATAATATACGGCCCCTCCGGCTATACTCGATTTTATTGCAAATCTGCAGACAAAATAATTTGATAGAAAAAATAACATACGAACAAAACCGAATGCATAATCAACACTAACCGTAAGATACCCATTCTCACAAATGTTGTTAATCCGTCGTCGAATCCACCGAGAAATTCCAAAAAATTATGTAAAATTCGCGAGTAACTATGCGCCGAGCGCTGTCAACACGAGGGGGCGCTTTCGAGTCAATTGCGAGACTATTATAAGATGAATTGTTGCTTCGTCCAAATAAATTGTGTTACGAATGAGAGGAAAAGTCCAATATAATACAATTGTGATAAACAAATGAATTCTTTAAACATTTTATCGATTTTGCGATAGTTCGCGTCGATTAATTCGACACTTGCGCCGTAATAATTCGTTCCATTGACTATCGCAGTGGTTGCGGTACGTCACGGAAGAGAAATAAAGATGGAAGCGTAGTTATGTCGGGCGTATGATCGAAGTCGTCTAGTGTCGTTTATTGTCCCAATATTCGTGTGAAATAAGTGTCAAAAACTGTGCCGTGCCATACAATTCAACCACCAGGTAAATTTTGCATTCGCTTGCGCATAAGTCACGCGGTTTTATAACTTGCATCTGCCATTCAACCGAATGACAGATTATCGCTAATGAGATTCGTAGCTAATCGTCATCGACCCGTTATAAAATTGCTTTCGGCGACTTCGATACGAAATTATTATTCTAGCAGATCGAAAAAACATCGAGATTTGCAGAACGCGTTCGACTAGTTTTGCGGATAGCAAATCGGCGAAATTTTTCGGTGAAAATAGTCGCCCGGTTTCTATGTGAAACTGACATTCACACGGGAAATCAATAAATTCTGTTGCACCCGATTGCTACATATAGCGAGTACCCGAATAACTGCATGGTGTCGGAAAAAATATAAGCGATTGTAAAATTCCTCTCACGTCGAACTTCATACGTTAATATCCTCCGAAATTAATTTTCTTCGATATTTTTCTGTTATGTGAAATTTTATACATTTTTTATTTATACAACTGAACATTTTTTTTAATGCCTCTTATAACGTCTTTCGTGTTACGATTTTTTTTTTTTTCATTTCATTCTAATTTCATTTCATTAAAATTAAAAGATGTATCCAAACGATAATTGTCTTTGTTACAGTGAAAAAAAAAAACGGACATGATGTCTGACAGAAAGGCAGAATTGGAAAGAAAAAAGGCAAAGCTTCAAGCCATACGAGAGGAAAAGGAGAGACGTCGGAGGGAAAAAGAGCAAAAAGATGTAAATAAAGAAAATTTCCAATAATCGGGATGTCAGTTTCTTTTGAAATTGTTATATACATTTTTTCTTCAAAATCAAAGGTCGAAGAAGCAACGGTCAGAGCAGCGGGAACCGACAAGGATCATCGAAGAGAACTCGACGCTATGCTGTCGTCTCTTGGCGTTGCGCCCGTCTCAGGTTTGGATTTCTGCGCAAAAGTGAAAATAGTAAAATTTTATAAAAAAAAAAAAAAATGTTATCACTAATTTTTTACAATTTTTTCATATATCCATTTCAGATGTGTTGTCCAGTCTTTCAAGTATGAATTCTCTGACATCGGAACAAAGCGCCAATGCCACTCCCGACGCTAGTATACAGCCGACGAGTATTAATGCGGCTCACAGGTATAATACGGTTGATTACGATTTGCAAGTTTTCATTTTCGATAAAACACGGAATCGGAAGAAAAACTTTTTTCATTCGAAAGCACAACGCGTTTTTTCTTTTCCCATAAAATCGACAAAAATCGCGATTCTTTCATTTCTATGGCCAATAAATATGGTAAACTAATGCGATATTTTGGAAAACAGTGCCGCAGGCAAGAAGAAGGCACCCCGCGAACTCACGGTAGTGTCGGTCGCTCATACAAACATTCCTCCAAAAGAACCCGTAGTTTACAGCAAGCAGACGCAAACCGCTCAAACGGCTCACGCGACCCACGACGGTGAGTTTTGTTTATTCGATAAATTTAAAGCAAATTGCATCATACGTTGCCGTTTCACAAGCGATGGAGAAACAACAACGAATACGTTGTCGTTATGCCGAAAATAATTGCCACTCACTTGAATAATCCTCGACGGACTAATGCGTTGTCTTTAGTAATTATGCAGTTAAACGAAACGATCGGAATATTTACGAAATTATAGCGCACAAATGGGTGTAAAATTACGTTTCGAGTTTACAATTTTTCCTCTATACATATATATATATATATATATTTAGTATATATGTATTACGGAATCAATTGCTCACTACGTATCGGATGAATTGCTTGTAGAAGTTATTACACGTGATAGAATAATTATCTGTGATTTCAAGCTTTTCCGTCATCACACTTTGGCACGTGGCACACGAGGAGCTTTAGCGATGATCGCGTTGAACTCGTATACATTTTTTTTTCTCGTTACAAAGTTTCAGTTCGCGCATCGTCAACTGTATGACGAAGCTATACGATTGTCACTAAACGGTAAATTTAATCGCTCCCCGTTACAGTTTCATTCAGTATTCGCTGTTCTAAACCCCGTGATTAATTACTTATTACCATTAAATCCACTCCTCCCCCCCATTGTGGCTTTTGACTAGCAATCGTCATTCATATTTTTATTTACTATTTTTAACATCGCAAATCTCTCAATACGATTGTTCTTAAGTCACGAGGAAACTTACATATTCACACGGTATAGTTTATTTATTCGATAAGGTTCGCACGTTCGTCAATGACACGATGCATTGCGCGACTCGCACCGATATTTTTCTTCTTTTCTATAGTTTCTTCACTACGCACCAAATAATTTCGCGAAAGAATTGTCTCAAATTCATCGCTGATAAATTCGAGACAAATCGCGTCACGTTACATTTATTCTCTTTCCTTTTTCTTTTGCGATTGCACATCTTTCGAAGAGTTACAATAGTAGATTTATTTTTTTATATAATTTTTTTTTTCAAAAATCTTTTCATGTTCACTAAATAATTTTTTCATACATTCTCTCGATTTTATCGATGGAATATCAACTACACTTACACCTTTAAGTTTACGTTACATTTATCAATTATTCTGGGAGTCAAAATACCTCATAATACGAAAAGTACAGTCCGAGTCCATTTTTTACATTTTTATTTTTCGTTTAACTAATACACTGTGGAAAAAATCGTGTTGTCCTTCATAAGTAGTTACTACAAGTTTTACAAAGAGCGTATATAACCAGCAGTGAAAGATTCGATTGGCATGTTTACATACAAAATATTTTAATGAAATTGTTTCCTGGACACATTCATTTAATTTCACATAACTCCAATCATTCGTCATTCATGAAATTTATCAAAGTTCATCAAAACATATTCATAAATGCGCATTGTGTCATTATAGCGTTAGGGTCGATGTACCGTTAGTGGGCACTGTGCCGTTTGTGGCCATTTTTATTATTATACTCATCAAATTATATTTTTTTCAAAACAGCATATTGCTTTTCGAAAGTTCTCATATAAATTCACCGAATGATCTAATCGAAATTTTTTCTAAAATTCGATTATATATTTTGTTTTATTGCTTCGAATGTGATGGTCACAATCGGACCTAAGGTGGCGAAAAACGGTACCTCTACCCTAAAATATCCCACTCGTTACACAGAGGTGATGGTGAACGGATGAATACAATATTCGCTCTTTCCGTCTCGAAAATGAAAAAACACGATATCCGAAGATATTTCGTCAAAATCTTCTATGGTGGTTGGCTATACGGTTTCGGGTTTTTTCCATTGAAAAAAAAAAAAAAAACAAAAAAAAAACGAATGCGATTTTGCCTCATGTCAAGTATCAGCTTAAATATCTTTGACGATTAAACCACAAAATTGGTCGGTGATAAAAAAAAAGCATTGCTGCCGTATTGCGGCACAATGTAGAGCCTTTGTTTCTTATCATTTCATTGGTAACAAATTATTTTCTATTTATTATTTGTTTAATCCTTTGTTTCGTTTGTTCGATAACCGACTGATCTTGCGGTTTTGTCTAACGTGTGCGCGTGTTCCCTTGTCTCGCAATACGAATGGTCAAATCAACCGGTGTTGGACACAAGGACTATCCGCCTCCTCTTCCACAAATACGATCTACTCCTACTGTACGACAACGTCACCAACTCACTCTTGCTCCGCAGGCTACTTTGAGACCGACTGGTGGCGTCCCAGGAAAGGTGGGTCTGCACCAAACTACCTATGTATGTTTTGTCTACTATTTTACTTCCTTTCCATTAACCGTTTAATAATCGTATCATAGATGGTAGATATTTGATCGTTTGTTAACCAAAGCTTGCGGGATGTGGAGTACCAATTTCATTTCTCTTTTTTATTTTCTGAACGTACGCTTGCTATGTACTTTCGTTAAATTGCTTTCCGCGCTGCAAATGACAATGGCACGGGTCCCATATAAATTTAAATAATTATTTATAGCAAATCTATCGAGCCTTTCGGGCTGTTTATCGCGTCGAAACGGCGTACGGCTCCACACCCCTCAAACGCACCGAAGAGCAAAATCTATGTGCCGAATTACTAAAAAAAAAAGAATCGCAATCGTTATTTCCAGTCAATTTAATAAAACTTTATTGAATTCATATAGATTTTCTCATCGAATATAACATTTTTCTCTACTTAAAAAAATATGTGGAACGAAGCTATGGAAATTCTCATTGCCAACGCGCTGGTTATTAATTATGAAATTTTGATTAAAATGTGATACGGAAATTGCGATTGTAATTTTGTAAGTCATTAAAAGAAAAAAATTAGATTTTATTTATTCAGAGTGAAAAGTATCGTTGAAACTGTACGTTGACGTTGATAATTATTTAAATTTTTTTCATATATTACGATCGAAATTTTTTATAAATTATTGTGAATACTTTCACATGCGGTCTTGTGTCGTGTCGCTTGCACAAGGGCTTTTACTTTAATGCGCTTTTAATAGCTTAGGGCTAAAGAGAAATTGGTAATGTATGTTCTGACTGTCGATAGGGATTGTTCCGGTTCACGTTGGCCAACACTTGACGTTTACTCTATTCCCGAGGAGAATAACGATTTTGCATTTAATCTCGTATTCGGTTTATCCTTACATTGGCGAAGTTATGCGAAATATCGCCGAAATGATAGTGAAATCTTGAATAGAGAAACTTAGGGGGTGGGAATAAGTGTGACAAGGCATGTAAGTGAGATATAATTACCCTATATATCGAAAACGATAGAATTCTACCGAACAATCATTACATAATTTGCGGATAATTTACTATTATCGCAGTGACAATTACCTCCGATTCGATCGAATTGGTCGGATCGAATATGTACGTTTCCTCTGATGCGTAAACCCGCATTATTCACAACATTATATTTATTCACGATGAAATGACGAATTTCACGAATTCGTTTTCCCGTTTTTTTTTTACTTCGATACATCGACAATTACATATGAATTTCGTTCATCACGATTTTACTTCGAAGATAAATCGCACGAATTTCTGTGACATTCCTAGGAATTTTCGATGCCCTTAATCCTTTGACTCGGGAGTTTAATATTATATAAAAAAATATAAGTTAATGTTATAATGTTATAAGAAATGTTATTAACAAATTGATGAAAAAAAAATTGTTCAACAAACTTCTCGTAACCCAACTTTAATGAAAATGTTTCGTTCATTTTTCTAAATACGTATGAATTTTTTCAGATTTTAAAATTTCATTTGAATTTTTTTTTATATGAAAAAAATGTGTGTGAAAAAAAAATTCAAAGTAAATTTTAAAATCTAAAAAAATTCATACGTATTTAGAAAAATGAACGAAAGATTTTCATAAAAAAAAAAAGTTGGGTTACCAGAAGTTTGTTGAACAATTTTTTTTTCATCGATTTGTCATTAACATTTTGCAATTATTATTATGCTAAATTAATCTTTCTAGAACCTTCAATAAGCATGATTCTTTTCCGATTTTTATACTATCGAAAACTGTTTGCAATTCTCTCTCATTTTTTTCGAATTTATGCGAAATGAACACCACGCGCTGGATCTACGTTAAGATATTGTTTGGTTGAAGGTTAAGACTTGAACTGAATCAACGTTAAGTTAATTTTTATCTGAACCAAAATAGTAAAATATTAGTTATTTTGATATTATTTAATCAATAATAATTAATAATAATCACAATGATATTAGATTTATTATAACATACATAAAAGTGACCATTGCAAATATATATATTATATACGCGATGAGTCAAAGGGTTAAAGGTAATATAAAAATATATATCAGAGAGTGGATTTCATCCCACGTTCCGCCCGTCGGTTTCCAATCGGTACATCGACTTTCATTATTGTTTTCCGTCATTATTATATTATTTTCAACGTTTACGTTGCAATTATTTTCGGCGTTGCGTAATTGTTTACCATCTCTACCCTAAGTAAATTAAAAAAAAAACACGAAAAATGAAACTAAGCACTTTGACGCGATCCTCCGAGTATAGGAAAGTATCTTTTTAATAGTTATAGCTTATTAATATTAAATCGTAACTAAGTGCAATTTTTTTCCCTCCCCTCCTCAGCTCATGCATTCGACTATTACGGTAAGTTATAATTTCTCTTGGTTTTTACCGAGTCTTAGACGAATATTAGCTTTATTCGCGACAGTTTCAAGATCGGTGTTATTCGATCAAAAGCTATTATAGATCGAAGTGAAAAAAAATTGTAATCAAAATGCATTGAGAGGCTTTTCGACAACGACGTACCCACCGTAGTGACGGTAGACAAGATTTTTTACACGAATTACGGACCTATCTCTCTATCTTTATCTATCTGCTTTATCCCCTTTGATATCCCGTCGGTGCGCGTTCATTATTCTAGTAATGATGATTTTCCACGATGATAATGATTGCATTACACACTACGTTGATGATGAACATTTTTCGAGTCAATAGAATTGTTCGTAAGTAAAGGATTTATGGATGAATGAGTAACGAATCGATTATAACCGACCTATCCGTAATCCGCTATCGTCTTTCCATTACGAAAATGAAAAACTCATATTCGAGAAACCTATCAATTTATAAATATTTTTTTAAATTATATTTTTTGTTACATCGATAATGAAAATGCGTTTGCTTTGCATCTATTAGAAAATTGGATATAATTATGTAGAAGTTTCGTATTTTTTCTTAAAAACACTTTTTTCAATATTCTCACATTTTAATAGTGAAGTAATAACATTAAACAAATAATCTGTAAGCCAAAAATAAAATATAAACTCAGACTTCAGATTGTATATTTCAAATACATCGAAATGCAAATTCAAAGAAAATCGAATCGTTACTCGGCCATTGTTGCCGCGGCGGAGTCCCGAAGAGAATGGGATTGAATATATCCATTGCAGAATCTTGTCACAACTTAACGCACCTTCCGGAGTTCTCAGAACGATATCACGTTCATTGTTGTGTCGGTACATTGGGATTCTAACAATAACAGTCTTACTAACGGAAGTGAATAAACATTGTTGGTGTCGAGGTATTGGATAGTTGATCGTAATTAAAATCATTGATTCAATTAACTTATCCGGGGAAAAAAAAAAATTAGTCAACAATTTCGGATGAATTTGCCCGTAAAACTGTTAACGAACATGGTATGGCTGTTCATTGGTGAAGGAATGAAAACGTTTGGTGCTTTGGAGTATATGGATTCTCGTGCGAAAAAAGAGGTATTCTGACTGCCAAAAGGTTTGACTTATGACTGAGTGATTTACGAATATATATTAGTACATTACGATACTAGTGCGAAAAAACATTGTCTGATGAGTATGAGTTTGCAGCACGAGCCGAGGGCGGGTGTTGCAATCACACGAGTTAAGAAACAGTTTTTCGCACGAGAATCGTACAAAATTTTAATTCACAATGTGCGAAAATGGGCATTATACGCGCGCAAAGCGTGTGTAAAACAGCCTTTTTTACACCTAGTGAAATAAATTAAATAAATATAATAAATATATAACGTAAAAAATGTCGAGAAAACGAGAGATAAGAAGTTGCAAGCAGGAGATAATATCGCTATAGCTTTCACAGGGTTAACGTATTTGCATGTAGTTAAATTAAATAAAACCACGAACCCGCCTCAAAATCGTTCCAATCTTTTCGTTATTGATCGTCGATGAGTTGAAACGTAAAATTCGACGTTTATCTAAAAAAAAAAAGTAAATGAATTTTCATTACACGTCGACGATTAATTTACGATAGTGAAGGAGCGCTAATGAGATAAGATACGAAATTGATTGACATTTTCTTTTCCCTCCTTCAAGACGAGTACAATCTAAATCCTGGTTTAGAGTGGGAGGACGAATTCACAGGTAGGTGATCTTCTCTGAAGCTCATTCACTCTTATTAATTGTGTAACGAGCATTGCAAGCTTTATCTTTTTTTTTTTAATATATTTTTTCATATTTTTTTAATTGTCACGGTCATGAAAATTCCACAATTGTGTAAGAATTGACGTTTCATCCCCCAACGTACTGCACTCAAACTATTGAATCACTCGTCAGGCTCCCGTACGAAAATCGCTTGTAAATGATGTGTCACTCGTTTCTCGTATATTAGCATATAAATGTAAAAAGTTGTCCAGGAGACTTTCGTGTCGTACTTTGTAGTATTTTTGATAAATATATATATATATATTTTTTCATTTTATCGTTTCGACTATTTGCACAGCGAAATTTGTCGATTCACATGAATCACGAGTACCAGTAGAATTGAAGTACATATATAAGTCTCATCGTTCCCCTGTAGCTTTGTGCACCAAACCTTTGATTAAAAAAAAAAAAATTCCGTCATTCGCTCGACTACCTGTGAATTTTAAAGTATCTTCTACAACAGTTATGTATTAATGAAGAAATCAGGATTTGCATGATTATGAAAATAGACTTGGTAGAGTTTTAGTAGAGGAATGAATGCTTTATCAGACGCGAGACTTTTAATTTTGTAGTTCTGAACTCACTTATTTATTTGCGTCTCTTGTACAAAGGTATATGTTCCGACTTCGATGCACGAGGCTCGGGAAGCTGCGTTAAATGAGTTTTTTTAAAAATTATTACATTATATTATGGCATCTGAATTATGTGAAGCCGAATCGATGGCTTTTCGGAATTTATTTTCGGATAAAGCGATTCGCGTTGATCTTGCTGTAAAATTAATTTCCGGTGACCAGTGAATAGAGAGATTACTGGAAAAAAACCAACAATGCACGCAATTATTTACAATCAATTGTCCAGAAAAAGTGCCGTAAAGATCGTACGCAATTTCTTCTTCATAACGATAAACTTGTTCACAGTGCAAATTGCAGCCAGACGTAATAACACTTTGTTTAATGAAATATGCATAAAAAAAAACATATGTTTCGTAATATTTTAACCATTTCTCCAAGCTGTCACGATTGCTTTTCACCTTGAAAAGCTGTTCGATATATCGAACAAGGTGCTTCAAAGGATTAGTCCCATTTTTACGTTTATCAACGAATGTTCGAACGACGATGTGATGATATGCGAACCGCTAAATAGGATAATATCTCACGAACTTAAACGAATATAATCTTAATTGCAATTCTGCCAAAGGAAAGCTTATCGCACCCCACCGACGGGTTTCCCACGACTATTGTCGTTGATCGGAAAACTACGGAATGAACCCTTAAAATTTAGGCTAAGTGCACGTTTAATACGCAATCCCTGGCATGCTTACAACTAGCTATTTTCCCCGACACTCTTGTTCCATTCTTCCACGCCGCGACAAAATCATTTTGACAACTAATGAACACGCGTACTTCAAAAAAATCTAATATTAAAAGAGGAAAAAAAAGAAAACATCGTATGGATGAGCGATTCCCTGGACGCATGCTTGCATCATAGTCTAAAGTCTTCGAGTATCCAGCGCTTTGCATAAAATCATAAGAATTTTTGAGTAAAATAAAAAAATAGAAATTTTTGATTAAAGAGTAGCGACAGAGACTGTTCCGTTAGGTGATCGTAGTAGAGTTAGGCTATTTTTTTCGGGACTGGCTTATTCACCACAGTTTTGACATATGATGATGGCCAAGCCGAGGATGAAGAGAACAGCTTGCCTCACATGGATGGCTTCCAGAGCAAACTTCCACCTGGAATACTTCCACACGGCCTGCCGCAAGTCAAAGAGGTTCAACCTGCTCTCACTCAGGTCGAACAGGAGAAGGAGAAAGAAAAGCCGCCTAAAGAAGGTATTTTCATTGACTATTCAACTAAAAATCCTACTTCTTGATCGATTACACGGTTGTTTTTAACTTCGTTTATAACAGTACGAGAGCTCAGCGAAGAGGAAAAACAAATGATCATTCTCTCCGAAGAATTTCAACGATTCCTCGATAGAACCAGCAGAGTGGTCGAAAGAGCTCTTGCAGAATCGGTCGACATTTATACCGATTACACCGGTACATTGGACGGCGAGGAAGGAAAGTGCGTAACAAAGATTTCATTTACACAATCAAATATTTCAGCAGTGTTGTAACTTGGAACTAATGTCAAAATTTTATTTTCATTCGTTGTTTTAGATGCATTATTTTTGGCTTCTCCCGTTTTGTAACACAATATGTACTCTTTGCAGCGATGAGAAGAGTCATCAGCGACTGTGGCTTAATCGTTCCTTCTTTTGCGAGCGTTGGTCGCGCAATCGTTGTGTCACGTCAATGGACTGGTCTCCCCAATTTCCCGAGCTTTTAGCCGCCTCTTACACCAACAATGAAGACACTCCGAACGATCCGGACGGCGTGTGTCTTATCTGGAACACCAAATTCAAGAAGACAACCCCCGAAGATATATTTCACTGTCAGTCGCCGGTCATGTCGACGACATTTGCTCGATTCCATCCCAACTTGATTCTTGGTGGTACATACTCCGGTCAAATTGTTCTCTGGGACAACAGAGTTCAGAAAAGAACGCCAATTCAACGCACACCATTGTCCGCAAGCGCTCACACGGTGAGAAAATATATCGTTATTTCTTTTTTCGTATTTTGTTTAATGCCATATTGCATTATGGCAATTTCGAATTGCCATAATGATTTTTACATTATTTTCTTTTCCCTACAGCATCCGGTTTATTGTCTAAATGTCGTTGGCACCCAAAATGCTCATAATTTGATCAGTATATCTACCGACGGAAAAATGTGCTCGTGGAGTTTGGATATGTTGTCCCAACCCCAAGAGACTCTTGATGTTCAGACTAAACAGTCGAAGTCTATTTCGGTTACGTGTCTCGCTTTTCCACACGGAGATGTGAATAATTTTGTTGTCGGTAGCGAGGATGGAACTGTTTTCTCAGGTACGCATTTTATGTAATTATTGAACGCGTGTTTGTGTTGTTTGAAGTCATAAGATGTGAAATTCATTCGGTCGGCTCCTTAGCTTGTCGCCACGGCACAAGGGCCGGTGTTACCGAAACTTATGAAGGACATCAAGGTCCGGTAACCGGAATCAGTGCACATGCCGTACAAGGAGGCATAGACTTCTCTCATCTGTTTCTCACATCGTCCATTGACTGGACGATCAAACTGTGGAGTCTTAAAGAAAACAAACCGTTGTACTCCTTCGAGCACAACGGGGACTATGTGTACGACGTAGCGTGGTCACCGACGCATCCGGCACTTTTCGCCGCGGTCGACGATTCCGGTCGATTGGATCTTTGGAACTTGAATCAGGACACCGAAGTACCGACGGCCAGTGTCGTTGTCGACGGTTGTCCGGCTTTGAACAGAGTTTCGTGGACTCCTAGCGGTTTTCACGTCACTGTTGGCGACGATTCCGGAAAGATTTGGGTCTACGATGTCGCCGAGGTATGTATCATCTTTATCATTCAACATAACGTTTTTTTACTTCACGCTTTTTGGCATGTTATCGTCTAGTTTTGAAACTGCCGAAGGGGCTTCGATGTAAATTCGTAAAAGTGTCGAATCACGAATGTTCATAAAGAAAGATTGTAAAAAATTGCGGAAATAGTAAATTGTAGATAGAGACGATAAGGCCTTTGGGTTTTAATTTTTTATAATTTCTTTTCAACAGAATTTGGCGCATCCACGCGGAGACGAATGGAACAAATTCTTGTATACTCAGCAGGATCTTAAGAACAACAAAGCCGACGAGGAATTGGACAAACTTAATCTCAGCTCCGGTCCTTCCAGCTTGACATCCATGTCCTCTATGTCTTCCGTACCTATCAGATAAACAAAATAGTTAATCTATCCGAAAATGTCTCTACCACAACCCCCAATGTAGCTTCACTACAAAAGACATAGCAAAGAAAATCTAACTTATTGTATCGGATTATAAGTGACCCAAAGTTTCGAAAAATCGTCAGCAGTAAATAACTATGGGCGACGTAGATCCGCACATTTCCTCGACGTGCTTTTGACACCGATACCGCGTACACGAGAAATGCGCGAAGTAGAGTAACGAAAATCGATAACCTCCACGGAGTACTAACAGAATTTTTCTTCGATGGTGATACGACACTACCGACGCCTATTGCGCACCTATAATTTACGCTTTTTTTTGTTTATGTAAATAATCTATGATAAACGTTGCATTAATTTCTTTTTTTACTCAAAATCTCTGCAACACTTAGGAAATGCGCACATATAGCGCCTACAATTTGAATCGACATTTGTATTGTATTTATTTCGATCATTTTAAAACAGTTTTATGTATATGAATGAATACTCCAGTTTCGTGCAGTCATAATTTATTGAAATGTTCACGTTTTTGTCGATTTTATAATTTATTCAATTTATCAAGTGTGTAAATCAAAACCAATGTTTTTTGTAATAAGCTTCATGTTATCAGCGTATGTTGTCAATAAATTTCCTGTTGCAGTGAAATATTTTGTCAACGAATTTTATTTCATTTTACCCAATTTATCAGCGATGACATGGATGGGCAGCATTTTTTTTCGCATATATAATGCGTATTTGCGTATAATCGTGGCACTCGAAGACTACTTTTATCGAAATATCGTAATACCGTTTATATATATCGTTTATCAATTTACATATCAGCAATCTTGATAAGGCAATTATGAGAATTGAGTGGAATATACCTTTTTTCATTGCGCATTTACATAGCTTGAAGTACTCTCATTTTTATCCAATCTCATTCGTTGATCAATAATTTATCATCGAATTGGTACAAATTTGACGTTAAGCGGATATCGCGATTTGAGAACCAAATCCGGAAGCATATGAATGGTTGAGGTTTGCGTAATTGGTTCCAAGTAGAAGTTGTGTAGTATCAGTCCGATGAAAGCCTTCAATTCCAGCGACGCAAATTTTTGACCTATGCAAATGCAATGCGATTATTTTTGGAGTCGATATTGAGAATCCATTTTTTTTTTCGTAATTACCGATGCAGTTTCGCGGTCCGGCGCTGAACGGAACGTAGGAAAAAGGATGACGACCTTCGATTTCTTCTGGTAAAAATCGATCGGGATCGAATTTTTCGGGTTGCGGCCAGAAATTTGGATCTCGATGGATATCATATATGTGAACAACCGCAGTTGCTCCAGCAGGCAATAAAAAGTTTTCTGAAAATACATGGTATTCCAAGAAATAATGACGTATACATTTCGTCCTACAGTACAACCCCCGTATTCTTAACACGATGGGATCGGACACCTTCCCGTTTTTGCACTTCCCGTACCGTCCCTACTCCGGGTCAGTTGCTGCGAGTAGGGATAACGTCCGTTAAGGTGATGTGAAACTTGTATAAGTGCGAGAAAGACAGCGTGATCGGCGCTTTCGGCGGAGCGAGAGAGACACACTGAGAATGTGTTTCACATCACGTTAAGGGGTATACGCGTCCGTAAATACCGCTCGGGGTAAGGCGAACGCACTCAGGGGAAATGTAGTTAGGAGAAATCGTTGAGAAAAGAGGAGTTAAGAATACGGGGGTTGTACTGTAATTGATAAAAAGAAGAAAAAAACTAATCGTTTCCATACTTAGTTGCAAGTCCGCAATTAGATTCCGCGAAACATTTGGCACGGCTGGGAACAAACGCAGTGCTTCTTTGATGCAACGATCGAGATACGACAAGCTTTGCAATTCAGTTATCCCCAACTGCCCATTCGACTCTTTCAGCACGGCGTCGATCTCGACTCTTGCGCGTGCCTAACGATAAATAACAATCGATCGGTTATTTCAAACACCATTATTGTCTGCGGCTATGAAATTGATAAACGCGTCCTTTGATCGATTGGATTAGGATACATTCTGATTCAAACGCACCTGCATTTCTTTGTTCTCTGCGAGCAGAAGGATAGCAAAGGACATACTGATATTGGTGGTATCGTGACCCTAACAAATTCATATAAGGTATTATTAGGTATCATCATTATCAATGATCACTGAGGAAATAATTGTACAATTTACGTTCATTCGCACCTCGAATATAAAAGTATCGACTTCTTCCCGGATTCCAATATCGTCGATAACGCCCTGTTCCCTCTGCACGGCGATCAAAAGATCCAACATTGCAAGAGTCTTCTTTTTCACTATAATGAAAGCTTTGTCAATGACAATTTGTTTTTTTTTTTTTAAATACATGATAGACATTATGTTAATTACGCGGCATATCGTAGCTTGGAACATTTGATTCCGCTGCTACCTCGTTCTCCGTTGAAAAAACTTTCAAATATCTTCCTCCGGTTTCCTCGTGGAATTGCTTTCGCTTCTTAATTATCTGTGCGGAAAGGTTCACATCATTATGAATGAAAAATTGAGAGTACAGTGGAACCTCCCGTATTATTATGAATAAAAAATTGAGAGTACAGTGGAACCTCTCGAATTTGACGCTCTCGTATTTGACGAGAGCCCTGCCTACTGCATAGCTACTGCCTTGCAAGGGCGGTGGGGACAGGGAAACTGCTGGCTAAGCGATTGGCTCGCCACCGTCGTTTCGTGCATCTGATTGGTCACTTCCGTCTTTGACGATGTCTCCCAATTGCGTCAAATACGGGAGGTTCCACTGTAATGTACTTTAAGTTCACACCTCCGTTGTAAAGCGATGAAGCACTTTGAGTTCTGCGGCCTGTTCCCGACCCTTCGGCGTCAATGCGAACAGCCAGTCACTCTTTAGCCACGGTCTTGCGGCTCTGCATACCGAAAACAGATCATCAATCATTTACATAATGATAAAGTTGATGTTGACCGTTGGATATATAGTCATAACACTCGCTGGGCTTACTATTTTCAGAGTTTTACAAATATTCAAAGTTCCTTTTGTTTAGTCGACTACTAAACGGAAAGACTAATAGAAAATATTGGATTGACGAAAAACAATTGGGTATTTTTCATGTTTGCGATTATAAGAACCTGAATGATTTTTTTGTGAAAATGTTACGCTACAATTATGCAAAATATATTTATGCCGGCAAAGTCGGTTTAAATTTTGATATTAATTTTCTGGAAGTCCGCGAGTTTTAAAAAATGTTTGAGGGCAAACGAAAGGGGGCACGAAACGATTAAATTTTACTTCAAAATTTTACGGAAAATGCGAGCCAAATAGTAATGTGCTCGTTGCAATTAGATATTCGAGTGTTTATAGTGAACCTATTTTTCGAAATATTTTACATACCTGTAATATACGAATTCGCCCATTTTTTTAACGGCTTTTCGGTACCTATTCTGCTCCGGATCATTGTCTTGTAAAGTAGTACCCATCGCAGTTTCTGAAAAATTAGGAAACGATTTTTGTAAATTTTTTGGACTTGTTTTACTTGCTGTTTCGTCTTAAGGAGGGTGTGTCGCTGCGTATTATCGAAGAGTGCGATTCACGTAAAATTCAGAGCGAATTTCGAATACTTCCCAATTTAATAAAAATATTAATCAAATCAACCATACAGAAAGTGCTAAGAAGATGAATTTTCCATAATAATAATTCAAAAAGTTATTAACAAATTAGTAAAAAAAAAATTACGTAACAAATTACCTGGTAACCTAACTTTTCCTTTAGCCGAAATTTATTTGCTAATTTTTTTGAATACGTACGATTTTTATGAGAATTTTTAAAAATTTTCAACACTTCGTGATTTTTTATCCATAAAAAAAATAATTTTTTTTTTTTTGAAAATTAGAAAAAGTTGTCAAAAAATGCATAAGTATTCAAAAAAATTATCGGATAAATTTCGGTTTTTCGGAATAAATTTCTTCTGTAGGGGTTGATTTTTTTCCGATTTTTATTTCATTAGAAAGTTGCCGAAATTGTCTATGAATTTCTCGGGAATCGCAGTCTTTGGTAATATGCAGCGATACACCCTCCGTAAGGTGATGTGAAGCTTGTATAAGTGCGAGAGAGATAGCGTGATTGGCGCTCTCGGCGAAGCGAGAGAGACACACTGAGAATATGTTTCACATCACGTTAAGAGGAGGTGAAACACGTTAGCGAGTGCCTCTCTCTCGCTCCGTCGTAAGCTCCGATCACGCTATCTCTCTCGCACTCCGTAGGGTTTCATCTCCTCTTAAAGGTCTCATAATTGAGTATACAAAGATACTACGGTCGCTGCGAATGACGTCAATCTGTTGCATACTACACTAGTCAAACGGATAAATGCAAAGTTTCTTTGCATTGTTAAAATTTCTTCCATTTTTCTTCGTCGTAAAATTTTGTGCCATGAATTCTGTTATTCCACATTAATTACGATAGTTTATGGTGAATATAAGAGAACTCTAATTCAACAGATTGACTTGATTTTAATATAATTTTAAAGCGTATTCACACGGTTTATCCCTACCGCATATAGCGTTGAGCGAGAATTTCGCGAGAAAGGGAACAAGATCCTTCACAACTACACCATCCTCTTCCTTCACGCTATTCACCATTCGCTCCGAAGTCTCGACAAGTACCCCGACAAAATCTTGTAGCAGCCTAAAGTGAAAAGCTGGCGTCAAGATTTTCCTTCGTAGTCGCCACTTACTTCCTGAAAAAAAAAAAAGTCAAGAAGGTATTTTCGTCGTCAATTTGACAAGATATAAAACATTGTCGTTCCAATGAAAAATTTGCATGTATCTAAAAAAAAAAAAAAGGTTATCGCAATTGATTGCAAGTTTGCCGCTGCCCTGGTTGACGAACGACGTCATTGCTAATTAACGGTGTTCGCGACAATTCAACGAGAATTTCCGAACATTTCTCAATGGGATGAAAATCTGAAAAAAATCAGGCATATGGAAGGTGCAGTATAATTTAATTATTCATAATAATAATATTAAAATGTTAGTAACAAATAAGTGAAAAATAAATTGTTCAAGAAATTACCCGGCAACCTAACTTTTTTTTTTATGAAAATGTTTCGTAAATTTTTCTGAACACGTATGAATTTTTTCAGAATTTTGTTAAGAATTTCGAAAACTGCGTTTTTTAGACAAAATGAAGTGTGAAGTGATCATACGTGTTCAGAAAAATTTACGAATCATTTTCATAAAAAAAAGTTTGGTTGCCGGGTAATTTGTTGAATAATTTATTTTTTCACTAATTTGTTAATAACATTTTAATATTATTATTATGCAAAATTAAACTTTACTGATCCTTCCATATGCCTGATTTTTTCCATATTTTTATCCCATTAAGAAGTGTTCGAAAATCTCGTTGAATCCTTCATTATTCCTCATTTGGCCGGACTGTATCGCTCGGACTACCTTAAGTGGTGGTGTCCTATATTAGATTTATTTTTTAATGTTATTTTCATATTATATTTTAGGAAATTGTTTTTTATTTTCTATTGGGGATTTAAAAAAAAAAGCTCACTAGCCTTAACATCTCCAATTTCTTATCGCTTTTGATTATTTATAGCTGAATTAACTTCCATCAGTGCCCAGTTTATTATTGATTGAATGCATAGAAATGTGATTTTTCAATCAATTATAGTTTGCCGGCTTCGGGGACTTAAGAATTAAAACATTTTTAATCTTTATCTATGTAACTCACCGCTGCTCGTCAAAAGACCTTCGTTTAACCACGGATGAAGAAAGTCGTAAAACAAACTTTTCTTTATATTCTTTTGGTTGCTCAAGACGATCTGAAAAATTTTACACGGGTATGATCATCCCTCGTGAAAACCAATGAATCATTTTCGTAAGGGCTCCGCATGTATTACATATTATTGTATAAATATAACAACTTTTTTCCGAGGAATTTTTCATGACGAAGGTCTACAAATGCGTTAAAAAAATCGGTCGGGTAATCCCGCGTTCGTGAAAGATTAATGAAACAACAATCGAATATATACCTCAACGTCATCGGGGTGCCGGATGCAGACGACCGGCCAGTGGCATATCCATAATTTATACAAAGGGTAATATTCGTTGCCATATTTTCGCAACAAACCCCACAGTTCCTCTAAATTTATGAGAACAAAAAAATATAATAAATTCACACGTTTCACGTATATACACCAAGCAATTTCACTGTCACATTTTCGTTGATGACCTATGCTCCCGTGAATTATGGCAAACTCACCGAGCGGACACGAGACAGCTATTCCGTTTCCTAAAATAGGTAAGCACGGCGGTCCCGGAAGTTTGTCGACTAGCCTTCCCGATTTCGTGTTGTGAATCAAAAAATGCACTGTCGTGATAATGATCGCGGTGATCGCGAGTATCACAGTCACAATGAAAAATGCCATTTTTTTCTTCCGTATTATGTTTATTGTAACGCGATCATTGTGTCATATAATTACGAATTATAAATTGTGATAATTGCGGTGATACAAGCCCGTTGTGCATCGAGCTGCGTACAATCGGACGAATGTGCAGCAACTAAGTGGCAGTCGAATACTTCTATCGTGCGTATAAACGTTTCGTAGGCACTTGTTCGACTGTGATTAGTGGTATTACTCAATGTATCGGAACCGCACGCGAATGAATTCATTTAACGGATGGCGCATACCACTCATTATCAACGAACATCTCAGAAGATATCGTGAGACCACTGTCTTGTGTTTATCGTATCACAGAGGCGTGTTGATACTGGTCTTTTTAGTGTTTCCGTTGTCTCCTCAACTGGGTTATGTAAATAATAAGCATTTTTGTGACGTGCTTTTACCGGCCCGGATCAGTCACGTATATGTGACTTCTTCGAGATCAGAACGGTATGAAGACGTCACTCCAAGAATCGAGTTTACGCTATAATTAAAAGTGGTATCTTCGCTTCTTTGTTTAGAGAACGATCACTGCAAAAAAATTTGAACTTTTTATGCGCAAACAGGTACACTAAATTTAAAGGATATACAGTGGTAACGAAAAATAAATGGGCTTTTGTACAGTAAAATTAAAGTAAATTATTGAATTTAAGGTATTTTTATAGTAAAATTGGAGTAAAATATTATTAAAAGTAAAGTATCGCCTACAGTTTTTAACATACTCTACATTAATTTTTCATCGGAATTGTACATTAAACTTAATCTACCATTTTATGCATTAAAACTTTCGGTATCGGTACATTGGATTTTCAGGATTTTTTTTTTTGTTATTGAAGATAATAGATATAATTATCATTCAGACGATATCTCGAATGCGTATCTCAAACATTGGTAGTTTCAAGTTTTCATGCAATCGCCTAGTGTTTTTCCAATTTAACGGCGACGTTAATGTGTCTTTTACTTATCGACGGAACGAATCAGAATGTGTTTCGTAGGCAAACTGCATGCTGCTTTAATGGTATTACCGCGCTCAAGGACGTCGACGTCCTTCACTAAGTCCGAATCTGCATTAAAGACATCGTTAATTTAGTGCCCCAAATTGATACCGACGTGGCCTTTGACCACAAATTTTCTGAAACCGAGTTTTTAAAATCTGTGTCAACATCTAATATCCCCGATAATATATTTGCGTTATATTTAGTAGAGCATCGATTATCGAAACGCCGATTAATCTAATCATCCATTCACCGAACAGCGATTTGCTTTATCCCAACATGCGATTATTTGAACTATTGTACAAATAGTTTTCTTTACGAGCAGATCAATGGAATACGAAAACTCAATTATCAATAGACCATAAACTTAGGACTCATTACTTTGATAACCCATGCCGAAGTGCCTCTGGTTTTAAACTTCATCTCAAACAGTGTAAAATTCTTCGGAGTTCAATAGATCACTATTATCGAATTGCGAATAACTGGTGAAAAATGTTGGAGGCTATAGACACAAATTAACAAGCCTACAAAGTTGCAAACAAGATAATATTGCACGGTGAATCTTTATTTATCAAAATACCACTGCATTACTTCTACAAAAAGAAGGAAATTGAAAACACGAAAATTGAAAATACGAGTACATTCACTGTTGTCGTTTTTTACATTTTCGTTATTGATTTTTTTATAATGATAAGAGACAAAAATCGGCATATTTACGTATTCTCCTATCTTTCACTCCACTAGACTAATTTAATCAGACCGGAAACACGCTCCGGGTCTCATACCCGGGACCAACGATCTTCGGGTCTGGTCTTCGGGGGGCAATTACTTCTAGGATGCCGGAAGCATCTTTGCAAATCACCTCTTCAGTATCTGTGGACGTACAAGGTTTATCGTTCGACCATAGATATGACAAACTCGTCTCAAAGACAACCTAAATTAAAAAAAAAAACAGTTTATTTTATTTATACCAATTAATATATAAAGCCGACAATGTTAACAACCCTTCGAGATTCTCGCGTTCTCAATTTTCCTTTTTTGCCGTCATTCGCGATGTTATTTTTACACCGTCTGTTAAAACTCAGAAGAATTTGATGCTCATATTTTATGATATAAGTCGTTTGCCTTTTAGCAATTTATACATATATCTTACTGCCATAATAATTTCGTGATAATGCACATTCTATTCTATTAAGGGAACATTTTAGTGTACAATGTTCAAGAAATCTTTTTACACTCGGTGTACACTGTTTAGACTCTCAAAGGAAGAGTTTTCAAGCTATTCGTGTCAATTGTTGACACAACATTCTTCACGCCATTCTTTATCGCGCTATGAACGGTTTCTTTTAATTTTCATATTTTTTTAACGAAAGACTGTTGAAAGCAGACTAAATTCGATACTTTTTTTTCACATCGCCGCCATTTTGTCAATTTTGATCGAAAAGAAAATCTCCCACAGCACGGTAGCGGCTATCATACTGATTAATTATCTTTTTTCAAATTTTGTTTTAGACAATATTTACGATTAGGGGACTGTACGTCAGGAGACTATTTTTTTAAAAGCCATTTTAAACCGCCCAAAAACCTGTTAAAAAATGAAAATAAACATTTAACATTTTTTTTCTGTTCTTCATAAGTGCTTCGATTCGACCTCTGAGACGTAACATTCGACATAAAAAATCCGACTGATTAGCGTATTTTATCAATCGAAAAAAAAAATCGTGAAAATCAGCTATTTTTTGGCCCCTTACACTAGAAGAATTAAATCTTACCACTACCCTTACCACTTACCCTTAAATCTTACCACTAAATCCTGGATTGCATTTGCAAGTGAACAAAGTGTAATTCGGTTTACGGACTTGTCGTATCTAAAGCCAATTGACATTCCGCAGGACCCTTCCCATCCCCGTGATAACCGGGAGTTTGCATTGCGCGTCTGAATTTTGACCGTAAAGTACCTCATCACAAATGGCGAGGAAGTGGCATCCGCCGTAATTTATTTCATAGACGCTAACGTAAGTACAGTTAATTCAATTATCATCGAAAGCGAACCAGCCAACTTCGCAGGTCCAAGAGCCAACATTGTTTATGCATTAAACCGGTGGATCCGTGCTGCAGCCGTCGTAGTTTGATGCATGTAAGTAATACCCATTTCCTGTGGAACCTTCTAAATAATCGTGATAAATTGACGCGAAACACTAATTTATGTCTCGCTTCTCGTTTTTCGTGTTTCGTGTCTAAAACAGTCCTCCTCCTCTGCAGCAAATTTTTATTTGGCGCAACCGAATGATTCTTCAATTATTGTTAGCATCAGTCGACAAAAATATTCCGTGACATCTTTTTCTGTATATGCAGAACTGTATGCAAAACCCATGAACAAAAATACCGGAAAGCGTAATCGTAAGTCCATTTTAATCGAGGATGGAAGTATCATCTAACGAATTATTATGACCCATCGATTCAAATCATTGAAACACTTCGTCGTGTGTTCGTGAGTAATGCAAATGATTTAACGATCGAAGCATTACTGATCGGTGATTTTGCATTGAAGAAGTTTTCATTGGCAAAGTTCAAGAGGTCAACAATCAGAGCGGAAAATTCTGGAATAAATGTTGGCATTAACAACATTTCTTTCGTAAATGAACGAAACGCGGCAGACTATGAACAGTTCTAAACAACATCATGCTATAATTTACAAGTTTTTTTTATAAAAATGTACAGTTATTGATCACGAGTTGAGAACACAATTGAAACATGTGAATAAGCGCATACAGCCCTGTTGTCTATTTTTCCCGGAAAAAACGATATTATGTTTATTATTACTTTTGTAATTCACGAAGTTCAGAGAAATAAAAGAAATAAGAAAAAATGTTTAATTATCAGCATAACTGCTTTATTTCCGTGTGTTCGCTTCCGTATTTGGAAAAGTCCGCGATGCCTCAGAACGGAAGTATTGCAACCTCCTTCGATAAGCACGAACCGTGACACAAATGAAGGTTTTCTATGTACTATGTACAATGTAAGCCCTCATTTATATAAATTCAAAGTTGGCATGCGGATGTCGCTTAACGATAGCAATATAGACCAGTGGTGTATCATGAATGGTTTTACTATAGTTCAGTAATGGCAATCGTTCGTAAAACATCGGACTCACGCTATTATGCTTCGGAAATATATGAAGTTCCATAGCCATCCGGATATTCCGCGACGCAAACAGTTCTAGTCGAAACGCGACACTATACCTGAGTTCTACTTGCATTCTGCATTCAGTTCTATCGAAGGGTTCAACAATGGTGAGTTGTTTCATTTTTTCACTCTTCCTTTTTTTACTCGTAAAAATTGCGTCTACTGCACGATATAATCGACTCGCAATTATGATCATCAACACCGATTAGACTACTGTGATAATTTAAAATCGGAAATAGGGTGCGTTATTGGATAACAGCAGCGAATATGGACCACCGATTTTAATAAGAAAAAATCGGACTAAATTGGTAACCCTAGTCGCTACTTTTACCCTCTTTCCTACTTTCAATAGCACTTATTTCTAATTATTGAGGACGTGCACAGACCTCTTCATTATTCATTAATCTTGCTGAACTAGTCCGGTCGTACAATCAACTTTGTCTGGTGTATGGATCTGGTCGATTTACATTTTACATCTAGAGTTGGGATGGGTAGAGATCGGTTATCATTGATGTCTTCATCATTAACGATCGACGTAAGTGGTTAAGGATTATGGATGGTTAAGGGTTCGCGATTTTGGGCAAAAAAACGTATTTTACTTCTTTTTATAAGAATCACAAAATTCTATCACTAATCCCACACGGTTGTATGCTGGTCTTCGGATCATTGAAAAATCCCGAGGTCCAAGTATTTACATTTGTCGTCGAATCATCATATTTTTTAAATTACAGAAATTTGAAAAAAGATATTAAATAAATAGAACTTCTTCAACACATTGTAATGATCCGGGAACATTTTTGCATGATCAGGATGCCGGTACGAACAATTAATAGCATAGCATTTTTTATAAAATGTGCTATTCTGATAACAAAAATTAAAACACTTAAAGTGTTCGCGCGGGGGAAAAATTTCGACTGGACGGGATAGGCGACACGGGTCGCGCGGTGAGGGGTTGCGACTAACTGCGCATCGTACTAACGTTAAGAACGATATGAAACGATCTTTCGGATTTTTTAACTCCGGAACTTGATGGTGAATCGCCTCAAAATTTTTCGAGGTGTATCATCAAACATCTAACTTCTGTACAAAAAAGAAATCTTTCAAATAGTAAGAACGAATTATTCACTGCGAATGAAAAAGTAATCAAATTTTCATGACAGATAGGTATCGCCGTGTATAAAGACTTTTTTCGAAATGTATTTCCTTGAGTTCCGGATGGTCAATCATTTTCAAAAATTTTACATGTTTTATCAGAGCATTGAATAAGAAATGGGCAGTTTCATTGATTTTGTAACAAAATCGCTACCTCGCGAGAACTACCTTAAGGCACTAGCATACAAATTTGGTCCAAAAACAGATCGATATTCAACTTTTTTTTCTAACACGGGTATTAGATGGACGGGTTTTTCTACACAGTTAGTAAAAGGTGTTATGAAGTTGCATTTTTATTGAAAGATATCAATTAACAACGGACTTATTGTTAATACACAAAAGAGATTCGGCCGCGGTTTGGTCCAACGGCGAACACCGTTTCAGCTGTCACAGTAGTCTGAAGTAAAAAAAACCCAAAAATGTACTTTTAGAAAAGCAATATAACTATCAAAAAACGCGGCAATTGAAATTGCACCATTGCTTCTTCATAACGGTTTTTGTTTACTGCGTAATTTTTTTTTGGCTTCCACATAAAGGAAGCTTTGTTGTGTTCTTAGTTACGAATGCCGCCATCCATTGATGCCATCGAACTTTATGGAATTAATAAAAAAAATAAGAAATTAGAGAATAAACAAACTTAAAAAAAAAACTCAAAATGCCATAAAACTTGAATCCCTTAACGGATTTAATTCAAATTCAATCTCAAGCGTTGTTCAATGACAATCTACGTTTGATCCAAATTTGAGTCCGATATTTTTCAAATTTGCAAGCGCTATCGTGCTAACAAGAAATTGTCACATACGCACACACATACATACAGCCATATCATAAAAATCACTTTTCTCAACGTTTTAGAGCATTTTAAACATCCTAGCATAAAAATCTAGAAATTTTATTTTTTCATAATTTTGTATAATTTTTCAATATTTTATTGACAGGAAATTTTGCGCCAAAAACTTGAAATTGTCATTGAAAATGTACAGTTACAAATTTTCGGGAAAATAAAAAATTATGCTTATATCTCAAATTACTTAACCATCATGTAGTCATTTCGAGATATATCGTAATGCCGCCAATTCATGTGAGGAAATGTGTCTCCTTAGAAAAAAAAAGCTAATGTCCACAAATTTGGCAAAATATTGATTGGAGATACAAACTGTCGAAGTACATATGCAAAAAAATAGTGTCACTTGCATGCTTTCATGCAACGGTGCTCTATCCAGCTGCTATGGTTACATATCGTGACAACGTTTAAAATCGATTTCGTGTCCGAGCGTAGACACGGCACGACTCAAGAATATGATTGCAGCTTTGCATATAAGCGAACCGAAGAGCTGCGAATGGCCGGTCCGCTACGAAGTAAGAATTTCTTTAAGCGGAAACTCTTAATTATTAAAGATTTCATAGCAGTGCCTTGACTGGGTCAAGGCACGGCAGCATACACGTACTCTGGTCGTATTATCGAACTTGTTGACAGGTGCATCACCAGCTTTTTATGCACTTCTATGCTTC
This sequence comes from Buathra laborator, assembly GCA_934046635.1. Lineage (NCBI taxonomy): Eukaryota > Metazoa > Arthropoda > Insecta > Hymenoptera > Ichneumonidae > Buathra > Buathra laborator. Next base: position 7,654,183 of record OW203893.1, on the reverse strand, counting down.
CGTCAGTCAGTTATCGGTGCCCTGTCGCGAGCGTAGGCTTTCATTCCTTTACAATCAAACTGTTTTAATGCGCTTCAATATTTTATACATAATTAAATTGGCCCGACGGTGATACTACCATTGTTTTTTTAGGATAATCAAATAATTAATTTATCGCGATCACAACAATGGATACCCGAACAAAGTTGGAGCAAAAAATGGCAAAGAAGGTAGACTTTTTTTTAACTTGATACAAGAAAGACCGACGTAGTTGAATATCCACTCTTAAAAAAAAATATTTTTTTAAGTACTTGACTTCGTGACGCTACCGAGTCTTTTGATCATGAAACAAGTCGGAACACACGGAAGTTTGCACGCAATGAGTATATCAATCTCTCTCTTAGGAATTATATATCATGGGATTCTCGCGATTTCCACACAGTACCATAATTGGTATGTAGTATCTTCGATTATTGCGTGTGGTTCGTCAGACCCAGGGAAACCTATTTAATCCTTTTATTAAAACTCCGCATAATTATTCGGAAATTTGGTGTTATTAGTTCGCAAGATCCGTCTTTTCTCCAAAATAAAAAAAATAGTACTTTCCAATTAATGATGGTTATTGTAATTACAAAAAAACACTCACTGGCAACGAAATAATTTCTTTTTGAAGTTAATATAGGGTTTTTGCATCTATGTTAGAATTATTCGATTTGTCTTATCTAAAATTACTATCATATTGCATCCGGTGAAATCGTATAGTGAGGACCGATCGTTTGTAATGATTAATAACTGAATCGCGTATTTTCCTTGAAAAGAAAATTGACAATTATAAATAAATGGTACTGGACACACCGCGATACATCGCAACATTATCCCCTCGTTTTTAACGTTCGACGACGTGCCATTAATCACAGAATGATTATTTTGAGATATGCAAGTACGTCAAAGTGTACGATCCACGAATAATCTCCAGTCCTCACCGATCTCTCACGTGTCTATGACAATCGTAGCACAAGTTTCAAGCATCGTTTCAAGTTTTTTAAAAACTCTTATGCTGATCTCGATTCCATCTTTAGTGTCATTAGTAACGACCTCGTCTTACTTATTTTCATACGATAACTTTATATTTGTCATCATATGCGTGACATTTCATTAACCCGCTTTTCATTACCGACAATAATCAATTTAATTCATTATCTGCCCTTGGATTGTACGGTTTCCGCGAATGGGATAGATATCAACAAATCTATACATATATTTAGACTATAGAATGTTAGATAATTGATCTGAATTATAACAATATTAGACTCGATCATAAATATATGGCGAAACCTGTTATTTACCATCCAGCAATAATATTTCAACTCATTTACAATTAAGAATAAAAAGATAATACGGAAATAATAAAAAAAAGCTGAAAGACCGACTTGTGTACAGAACAGTTCCGAATCAGCGACAAAGTGTACGCCAAGTAGTTCAAGTTTGCCTCTGATTGTGAATAGGGAAAGCTATTGAGTGACTGACCCGCGATTGACTAGCGGTTATAGGACATCGCACGGGTCGAATGAGCCACAAGTATGACGATTACTAGTTCTCTGCGTTTCAAGCGACCCGGCACTTTATAGTTTACTCTACTTTAGATCCACTTTGCGTTATATTTAGAGCGGTTTTACGAAGCAATTTTTGTCAAATGCGGAATTTGTTTTCATTGACATTATGAATATTCGCTTCGATTTTTCCATCTTTTTATTTAGTATCGTTTGAAAATTGCTGCGATTATTAAAAGATTTTCAAACTTTCGAACATTCTTTTGAACAAACGATATATATACGCTTGAATGAGACATAAATCTGCTAAACCAGCTGCATTGGAAGATTTGATAAAAACAATTACAAAATCGCTTTACAGACGAAACTACGAAGTGGTCAATTTAAGCGAATGTACGAGAGGTCCTCTGATAAAAGTTTCCAAGTCGATAAAGATTGTCTCACGTGTGCGTCGATCTTCCTCCGCATAAAATATTCATATCGTGTCGCTTACCTATGCATAATCATAATTTATTTACAATTTAACGATAGTTAACGACAATTATTTTTCTGTATTGGGGGGATTGTTTGGTTTTGTGTTTTATCCGCGCAGCGGGAATGCATATCTATACACATTGGACAAGCAGGCGTTCAGATGGGAAATGCCTGCTGGGAGCTCTACTGTCTCGAACATGGAATTCATCCCGATGGCCAAATGCCAAGTGACAAGACAGTGGGATACGGCGATGACTCCTTCAATACATTCTTCTCGGAGACCGGCTTGGGGAAACACGTGCCGAGGGCCGTTTTCGTTGATCTCGAACCCACAGTAGTAGGCAAGATTCATTGAGGCCCCTTGACGCCCCAGTAACGGGAAATCGATTTAAACTTGTTAAGAAAAAAAAATCACTTCGTTGCCATTAAGGTAGTTTTCGCGGTACAGTCGGGTCAATCGAAGGAAAAGTACGAAAATTGCGAAAAAATGTTGTACAAGTTTACGAGAGGCTCGTGTGAACTAAAGTGAATTTAAATTCAAAATTTTCACCAGTATATTAAAAAAAAAAAGTATCACATTAAATTTACCAAAAAATATCACAATTAAAGACAGAAAATCCACGAACATGAATAAAAGCTGATTTTGGTTCTCAATAGGAACTCTACGAATAAACCGGAATCAATTTATGATAATGTCCATTGTTTACATATTCGAGTCATTTTATATTAAAAAAAAAAAGTTTACGAAAAAAAAAAAAAATGGAATCAAATAAACTTTTCTTCCGATTGAAAATCTGAACAAAAAAAAAATTCAATGAAATCGTAAAACATTTTTCAACAATCGAAATAAGCCGTCACTCGTCAAACTCAAACGAAAATTATAGATTTATCTTTTACCCACAGTAAACAATCTTGAATGCAGATTCATCTTAGTTTATTCAAGTTTCTCACTTATAAGGTGTACAAACGATCTTTGAAACTTTACTACCTTATCGACTTGACTCTACCGCGAAGACTACAGTCCAAGCTCCGAATTCTTAACTCCCCTTAACTTAACTGATCCTTTATTTTAACTCGTTACCATGACAACGAGTTCCCTTAACTGTATTTCCCCTGAGTCCGTTTGCCCCACTCCAAGGGGAGCCTATTTCGTAAAATGTAAACTGCGCACGCGCCGCAGGTACAAGGTGGGTTCGTACGTACGGACGAGTATACCCCTCGTTACCCCTATCCGCAGCAACTGACCGGGAGTAGGGACGATAGGGGAAATACAAAAAAGGGAACGGGTCCGGTCCCGTCAAGTTAAGAATACGGAGCTGGAACTGTACCTTAAATTAGTACATTATGCTACAAGGGAGGAAAGTGCGTGATTTTCACCGAGTGTGAGGTTTGCTGCCCAAGCGCAGCGAGGGCAGTCCTCACACGAGGTGAAAATCCGCTCCTCCCGTGTGGCATACTATACTTTTTTTCCGACTGTTCTAAAAATCGACCATATTTTTATGCCTGCAACGGCCTAGTGGCACAAATAAGAGAAGCGATAAGAGAAACGGGAGCCGCGACTTAGGAGCGGTCGATTAATGCGTATTTTTTATTTATTTATTAATAAATAAATTAAAAAAGAACAAAAATATTTATTTATTTATTTATTTAATTTTATTCGCGGTTACTTTTACTTTTACTCCCGCTGATCAAGAATAGCTAACTTTAAAGCCGCGTTGCAGGCATGAAATATGGGCTTTTTGCGCAGTCGGGAAAACAATATTTTTTTCAAAATCTGATCGACCTAAAATTATATCGATTCGCCATCTAGGAATTAATCGATTTTTTTTACTGCGAGTCACCACGTCCCGTACGTTTTTAATTGTATTTCCGTACAGACGAGGTGCGTACCGGCACGTACAGACAATTGTTTCATCCCGAACAATTGATAACCGGAAAGGAAGACGCGGCCAACAATTACGCCCGTGGACACTACACCATTGGTACGATATTGGAGATTATGTGTGTGAAAAAAATGTTTAATCTTAATAAAATCATCGTTATTCGCCGATAACGAGTAAATTTCGTACCGAAAATAGGAAAGGAAATAGTCGACCTCACCTTAGATCGTATAAGAAAAATCGCCGAGCAATGCCGTGGTCTTCAAGGTTTTCTTATCTTCCACTCGTTCGGCGGTGGTACCGGTTCCGGTTTCTCGAGTTTACTTATGGAGAGACTGTCGGTCGACTATCCGAAACGAAGCAAACTCACGTTCAGCATCTATCCTGCTCCACAGGTTCATAACCATCTTCAAATATCGGCATTTAGCTTGAAAAATTATCGATGGAATAAGAAATTTAATAAAACCCAATTACCTCAAAGGTTTCAACCGCTGTTGTCGAACCGTACAATGCGATACTTTACACTCATCCGACCCTCGAGCATTGCGAGGTCGCATTTATCGTCGATAATCAAGCGATTTACGAGTTGTGCAGACGCAACTTGACGATTGACAGGCCAACGTACACCAATCTCAATCGGCTAATCGGACAAATCGTATCGTCGATTACGGCGAGTCTACGATTCGACGGAGCGCTTAACGTCGATCTCACCGAGTTTCAGACGAACCTCGTTCCTTATCCACGAATACATTTTCCACTCGTGAGTTTCGTCAATTACCATAAATTTCAAATTAAAATAGGGGACATCGAGGCAAAACGGGAGAAATTGCTGAGGATTGTTTTTTTATTTGACGAGAATTTCAATTTTTTTTTATTTTTAATTTTTTTTTTTATTTTGATTTTTTGCTATTTTGAAAAAAAAAAATCGGAAATTTGAGAAAAAATTATAATTTTTCCACATTTCTAATTCGCAAAATATAAATTGATTTTTACTATTTTTTACCATTCATCTAAATTGGCAACCTATCTTTTAGGCAACCTACGCTCCGGTTATGTCGGCCGAGAAGGCGGGCCACGAAAGAATGACCGTAGCAGAAATAACGACCTCTTGCTTCGAGCCGAATCATCAAATGGTTAATTGCGATCCCCGAAGAGGCAAATACATGGCGGTCTGTATGTTATATCGCGGTGACGTTGTACCCAAAGACGTAAACGCCGCAATTGCGATGATAAAGAAACAGAAACACGTGCAATTCGTTGAATGGTGCCCCACCGGGTTCAAGGTTCGGCAACGTAATCATTTAGGATTTTCGGTTCGTTGTTATCGTTGTCTCGATAATTTGATACATTAATTCTAAAAAAATTCTGCCACAATAGGTCGGCATAAACTATCAACCACCCACCGTCGTGCCTGGCGGCGATCTCGCGAGAGTTGAAAGGGCTGTTTGCTGCTTGTGCAATACTACAGCGATCGTCGATGCTTGGGCTCGAATCGATCACAAATTCGATCTTATGTACTCGAAACGCGCATTCGTTCATTGGTACAATTTTTTTTTACACGCATAATGTTCAATATATTTTGTTGCTTGGGGTTACAACTGGTTTTTTTTTGCTGATAAAGGTTCGTCGGGGAAGGTATGGAAGAGGGTGAATTTTCCGAAGCCAGAGAAGATCTCGCAGCCCTTGAACTCGATTATCGCGAAGTCCAAGAGGACGCGACGAACACCGAGGAAGAGGATGAATTCTAATTGCGTGCGAATAATGTAACGTGAATATTATACCGTTTTGTAACGGATAAACAAATAAAGATGCTTAAATATAAACGATCAAAAAACAATTCGGGTGTCTCCGCAGCGGATGCGTTTTTACGTTCATTTCAGTGTAATTGAAAAGAAAATCTGAAAAAGAATACATTACCGGTGATATCTTTAAGATAGTTATGTTGCTTCGCGTTCATTTCGCATAAGTTCGAGAAAAATGAGAGAAAATTGCAAATACTTCTCGATGGTATAAAAATCTGAAAAAATTCATACATATTAAAGGTACTGAAAAGATTAATTTTGCATTATAATAATTACAGAATATTATTAACAAATTGATGAAAAAAGTAATTGGTCAACAAATTTCCCGGGAAGCCAACTTTTTTTTTAATAAAAATGATTCGTTAATTTTTCTGAATCCATATGCTTTTTTTTTTAGATTTTTCAATTTACTTTGAATTTTGTCTTGTTTCACACACTTTTTCCATGTAAAAAAAAATCAAAGTAAATTGAAAAAACTGAAAAAATTCGTACATATTCAGAAAAATTAACGAATCATTTTCATAAAAAAAAAAGTTGACTTCCCGGGAAATTTGTTGACCAATTAATTTTTTCATCAATTTGTTAATAATATTCTGTAATTATTATTATGCAAAATTAATCTTTTTAGTACCTTTAATATGCATGAATTTTTTCAGATTTTTATACCATCGAGAAGTATTTGCAATTTTCTCTCATTTTTCTCGAACTTATGCGCAATAAACGCGAAGCAACATAACTACCTTAAAGCAGAGTATCGCATCTTTCAATCTTACCAATTAATACATTCGTATGACTACTTAGCATACGGCTCAGTGAGTCAATGTACATTTACGCGGAATTTTTTTTAACGCTTTTCAGAGTTTTTAAAAATAGTTTCTATTTTTGGCTTAAGCTTTGTTGGCCGTAATAATATGTTTCGTATTATGATCTCTCGCCTATATAATGTTGATCGTGAATCGAAAATATATACCTATGTCATTTTTTTTAACTACAAGTTTCTTTTAGCATTGTAATACTTATTTTGGTACATTTATCGCAGTTTTTTTATTATTAATTAGCGATTGTACGGTTTCGTGAATTGACGCGAACATTTTTTTTTAACTTTTCACGATTTTTAAAAATAGTTTACATTGTAAACTTAGCTTTGTTGACTTTTATAAGATATTTCATGTATATAATCTTTCGATTATAAATTGACGATTGTGAAACAAAATTGGATTTTCTTTCGCATTTTTTTGAAAAGTTTATTTCAACATTTAAATTTTCTCTTCGATACATTGATGCAAAGTTTTATTGTTTATTATAATGTTCATATCTTGTTTTATCAAAAATCTCGTCTTTAGAAGCGAGTTGGTCGAAGTTAACCCCTCACGGAGGTACGGGATACTTTTTGCCGGCCAAGTAGAACGCTAATTTCGTTTGCTCACACATAACAACAATACGCAAGAGTTTAAAAAAAATCCCTTTGAAGCATCGAAAAAACAACAGTTCAACGTTATTTTACAATTTTTTCAGAATTTTTTCGGGTTTTTTGATAGTCAAACGGGGCAATTGAAGGTAACGACTGGTTGAAAAATTCGGACGTATATTTACGTACTCCGTAAACGAGGAGTTAAATGGAACAATGGTAAGGAAGATCTCTGGTGGGTGTAGATATGTTTCGGACAGAGTCTGCGTGCGTTCCTCCGAACCCTTAAAATATTGATCCCTCCGAGATGAGAGTCCGAATGCTACAGCACATGCCCGTGAGCGCTCAGCTGGCTGTGCCAACGTCGGCCCACCGAAAAATGTTGCTCGCCATGCCGTCAGACTGTTGTTAACAATATGTATATTAATCGTTAAAGCGTTCACGTTACTTATATGTGAAATGTAGTTTATACGGAATTGCCTTAAGGGCAGATTACTTCGTCGCCCGCACCGTTATTAAAAAAGGTGAGTCTTGAATTGTGTGAAATATGATTAATCAGACGCAGTTGAAATCTTCTCGACTCTCAACGATATTCTTGGATAAATGTTTCGCTGTTGCTCAGCCGCGATAATGACATATATATATATTATATTTTTCATAATTATCTTTGCCAGCATTACAGAACCCTTTCATTTATTCCTTCGTCCTCATCAATCGATTTAGCGTTATCAATATTTATTTACCATATTTAAAGATTTCACACAAGCTATTGGAATCTGAGTTATCGATAATACAGTGGAGTCGTTGGTAAAAAAATAATAATGTATTCGCAGTGTAGTGTTTCTCGCATCCTGGTCAATCGAAGTTAAAAGTTGAATAACGCGAACGAATAAATGTTTACGATAAAATACTAAAATTATGATCACCGTGGCTTATGCTTATAAATAATTTTTCAGCTAATGTTTTGACAATAATAACGACGATATTAAAATTGCGGTGACGTGAGTATTATACTGCATACATATATGCATATGCTTGACGAAGGTGTTTTTGTGATAAGCGTGTCACGTCGTGACTGGATTGTTTCCGTGTATGTTTTTTTTTTTGTGATACCCGTAGCTATTCTGTACTAAAAACCCGTCGAAACTCCACTTGTACGCCTTGAAACTTCGTCCTAAAACGAGAAAAAAAGGGAAAGAACATCTTGAAACAATAAACAAAGAATTCAGCATCGCCAGGCGTTAATTAATTAAACATTTGACGAAGACAAGACGTACAAGAACAACCGTACGAGACATGTGACATTATCAATGTTAATTAAAAAGATCGTGCAATTGATTTTCGAAACTATCGAAACATAAAAAATTGAATGTGCATGCAAAATATTGGCGACCAGAAAAAATGTAAACAAGAAAACAGCGTGCATTATCGAGTGAGTGTGATTAATAATTGACATTCTGCTGTGATAATACCTCCACACAATGATCATACAGATAGACAGCGTGTTAATGAAACGCAGTGAAATCAGGAGATAGCGTATTCATAGAATGGAGCTTATAGTGATAATCCCTGTCGCTTGTAAAGAGTACAAATTAATAGAATACCGCCGATGTAATTTGGCGAAAAAAAACACGTTTATTACGGTTGTTTATCCACCCATTGACTGTTTTAGGAAACCGACTGACCGTCGCTATACATAGTATTCCAATACCGTAAATTGCGCCCTCGAACGTCGAAGAATTAAATTGAAGAAAGTTTTGTTTTTTTGTTTTTATAAATTTCGTTTGTCATAATAAATTACACAATACAATCAAACGATAATTATTGCTTGTTGCATACAAAATAAATGTGTCATAGTCTTAATCATAACATCAGTTTAACCTTTCGCTCCGCGCGGAATAGATATTTTCTGAATTCTCATTTCTAAAAATTCACCTATTATTCGGAATTTTTTTGCGACGTTTACAGAGCGTTGAAAAACAACCGATTGGTAAATTATTGATTGTGACTAAGTGGCATTTTTTTTTAATATTGTCAATTCGAAATGTTTATAGTCGCGAGATGAAATAAAAGTAGAAAAAAATCCGAAGGGATAGGACTAATTGCTATTATTTATTATTATTATCAATAGTAACGCTGTTGTTGGTATTGTTATTTAAAAACGTCGCTATCGATGAACGTTAATTCGTAAAAAAAATTAATAATAATGATAAAAATTACTTTGACGTTCGAGGATCGATTCGAGAAAGATACATATAGACCCGTATTTAATGAGAAATGTTGTCGTATGGTTAGAGTTTACAAAGCTTTCGTCAAATGTTTCGTCGCACGTGTCCACTTCGAAGGCGTGTGAGTCAATCGGTGGTTCCTTAATCGCACAAGATCCACACAATCCCGTTGACAAACATTCCAAATCCAATGGTCATTGAAACTATAATGTGTCTTTTCAATAGGCCTCACCATTGCGAACATAATCCCTATTATGATGTTGGGGCGGAAGCAGAGCCTCAAAGGGGAACCCGTTCTGGCCGACTACGGCCCGGAAGAGTCCCTCAATGAGAGCGCCGACATCGAATGGGTTAACAAGGTAACAAATCAATCGATGGGACAATGCCGTTTCACAATGAAACAATTAATACGATCGACTTTTTTGCTCCGTTTGTTCCTAAACAGCTATGGGTGAGGAGGCTGATGAGGCTTTGCGCGTTGGTATCTCTCGCCTCGGTATGCCTCAACACACCGAAGACCTTCGAGAAGGTACCGGAACTTCAGTACGTCACATTCACTTGCGATCTTATCGTAACGTTTCTCTTCACCGCCGAGATGATCGCTAAAATGCACATTCGCGGAATATTGAAGGTAAGTCACGGTAAAAATAATATCTCGTTAAGGGGGTATAAATACCCAGCGATTCGAAAAACGAGTCAATTTTGTTTTTCCTCAAAAGCTATGGAAGAAAATAAAGTGAGTTTTTTTTACTGAAAAATACACATATTAAGAATCACACAGAACAAAATGATTTTATTAAGTTTTGCACTTTTTGAGAAAAAAAAAATCAAGAATTTAACTTGATTTTCGAACCGCCAAGTAGATATACTCCTTTAATGATTAGCACGTTATTTAATGGATCATATTAGTGTAAAATCTTCAACAAATCTTTTTACATTCGGTGTGCACGGTTTACGCTCTCAAAGGAAGAGTTTTCAAGCTATCCGTCTCAAATTTTGACACAACATTCTTCACGCCAATCTTTATCTTGCGATGAAAGCTTTTTTTTTTGCGAAAAACTATTAAAAAAAAGTCTAAACTCGATACTTTTTTTTCAAATCGCCGCCATTCTGTCAATTTTGATCGAAAAAAAAACCTCCATAGCGCGATAGCGGCTTTCATACTGATTGATAATCTTTTTTCAAATTTTGCTTTCGACAATAGATACAATTAGAGGATTGTACACCGCCAGGAGATCATTTTTTTACAAGCCATTTTTCAACCATCCAAAAAGACTGCAAAAAATATAAAAATAAACGTTTAAACATTTTTTTTCTGTTCTTCATGAGTGCTTTGATTTGACATAAAAAAATCAGACTGATTAGCATATTTTATCCATCGAATGAAAAATCGTGAAAATCAGCGATTTTTGCCCCGTCATACGCAAGAATGATCCCTTAAGCAGATTCGCTTTTGATTCCTAATGAATACATTCATTTTTCAGAGAGACAAGTCGTACTTGAAGGATCACTGGTGCCAATTCGACGCGACAATGGTACTCTTTCTCTGGCTCTCCGTAATTCTTCAGATGTTCGAGATGCTCGGTTTCGTATTAAAGTTCAGTGCGGTATCGGTGATTCGTTCACCGAGGCCACTAATCATGATTCGGTTCTTACGCGTGTTCCTCAAGTTTTCCATGCCAAAGGCCCGAATTAATCAGATTTTCAAGTAAGAATGAAATTAATTAAAAAAAAAACCAAAAAAAATTCTGAAAATCTTCGGAAATACTGTATCGCGAGGATGTTTCCTATTTTTTCAGACGATCGAGTCAACAGATTTACAACGTTACCCTCTTCTTTCTCTTCTTCATGTCGCTGTACGGCCTTCTCGGTGTACAGTTTTTCGGCGAGTTGAAGAATCACTGCGTTCTAAACACCACAGATCCGAATCGCATAACGATAAACAGTTTAGCAATACCGGATACGTTTTGCTCTACCGATCCCGAATCCGGATACCAATGTCCCGAGGGTATGACGTGCATGAAGCTGGAACTATCGAAATACATTATGGGATTCAACGGATTCGAGGAATTTGGTAAATACGACAATGCGAAAGATTATATCGAAATGTAATTATAGATACCCTGATATTCCTTGAGACACAGGGACAATTGAGGTATTGCATGTATCTATAGTATAGAAGTTCAGAAAGACACATGAAAAGATTCTTTAAACTCATTTATATGAGTCAAAAAATAAACGTATACATAGGAAGACCTTTTAGCCTTTTAGATTGGTATATTCGTATTGTAGTATACTTATTTATAATATATGGTATATGTATAGAATATAATTATAGTAATATCATATTATTTATAGTATTTCTTCTTTTTTCAATGTGTAAGTGCAGTATGTGGCAATGTGATGTATAGCGCATTTAATGCGGTATATCAATATACTTCATCTACTTTATGATAAAATTCTCTCATAACTTCGAGAAACCGGTGATGAATTTTTCTTAATTTATTTTTTCAGCTACCAGTATATTCACCGTATACCAAGCAGCTTCGCAGGAGGGTTGGGTTTTCATAATGTATCGTGCAATCGACAGTTTACCCGCGTGGCGTGCAGTTCTCTACTTCAGCACAATGATATTCTTTCTCGCGTGGCTCGTGAAAAATGTCTTCATCGCCGTTATCACCGAGACATTCAATGAGATACGCGTGCAATTTCAACAAATGTGGGGTATACGCGGTCACATCACGAACAGTTCGGCATCTCAAATACTGTCGGGTGACGACAACGGTTGGAAATTAATAACGTTGGACGAGAATAAACACGGAGGACTGGCTTCGCCGGTTTGTCAAGCGATTTTGAGATCACCGCATTTTCGAATGGTCGTCATGTGCGCTATTCTCGCGAACGGCATCACAACGGCGACGATGAATTTTAAACACGACGAAAGACCGAGACACACGTATTACGACAATTATTATTACGCCGAAATTGCGTTCACGATATTTCTCGATCTCGAGACTCTGTTCAAAATCTGGTGTCTCGGATTTCGCAGCTACTACAAGCACTCGATTCACAAGTTTGAACTTCTTTTGGCTATCGGCACTACGATACACATACTTCCGTTCTTCTATCTTTCGGCGTTTACCTACTTTCAGGTAATTATCATCGCGACAATGTTGATAGATCGGAGATTAATGATTCATTTACACGACGATATCATTTTTCAGGTCCTCCGAGTCGTCAGACTCATCAAAGCTTCACCGATGCTTGAGGATTTTGTCTACAAAATCTTCGGACCCGGAAAAAAACTCGGAAGCCTCATAATCTTTACGATGTGTTTGCTGATCATTTCTTCAAGTATATCGATGCAGCTGTTTTGCTTTCTCTGCGATTTCACAAAATTTGAGACATTTCCGGAGGTAATCACTATCGTTTCCGTATGATGCATTTTCCTATCTTCGAGAATTTTCTCGTGGAGAAAGCTTTGCAATTAGATATGATTTTTCGACATATTAGAAGTTTCCGAAAGCTGTTTTATTAAAAGGCCGACATTTTTTTTTCTCCATCAGTACAAAGCGTTTTTTACGAAAATGAGCAAAGATAATTCTTATTACGTTTGAAAACAGAGAAATTGCAAATTCATACATCTCACGAATAATTGAATTTCATTCGACAGGCATTCATGTCTATGTTCCAAATTTTGACTCAAGAAGCGTGGGTTGAAGTAATGGACGAAACGATGGTCCGAACTCACGAAACTATGGCACCTTTGGTTGCCGTTTATTTCATACTTTATCATCTCTTCGTTACCCTGGTAATTATTTAAGAACGATTAATTGATTGTCGTAATGCCGATTCGTTATGCTTCACTAAATTTTACTATTTATTATGTCAACAAAAGATCGTGTTGAGTCTCTTCGTCGCCGTAATCCTCGACAATCTCGAACTTGACGAGGACATTAAGAAACTCAAGCAGCTGAAATTTCGTGAACAGAGCGCCGAGATCAAGGAGACGCTTCCATTTCGTTTGCGAATTTTTGAAAAATTTCCCGATAGTCCGCAAATGACGTGTTTGCATAAAGTTCCATCGGACTTCAATCTACCGAAGGTTTGTCAATTGCATCATCCGCTCTCTCGCTATTAATGAAAAAAATGATGCGATACCGAATATGTTTCTTCTTCGTATCTCCCAAAGGTACGCGAGAGTTTCATGAAGAAGTTTGTTCACGAATTCGAAGAGAGAGAGAACGAGAATTCGAAAAAAATCAACGAAACTTTCGACTCGAAGATGGTATATCGAAAGCAACGACCGGTGAAGATACTGAACAATCCGCCAAAGGTGAGAAACGTCGTTACCAGTTTGAAGAAAGCGGCTATCATCTACATAATCAAGTGAGTCGTAAATAATTAAATTATTTACCGATTAAAATATTGTTATTTATTGAAGAAATTTATTAGTTTATATTATTTCGTTCGACGTTTATACGTCTGCAGAGAGATAAAAAGTGCAACTGATCTTATTTTTCTTCACAGTGATTCGAATAATCAACGATTGCTTCTTGGAGACTCGACTATGTTGCCAGTGCCCGGAAAGGGTCTTCTTAAGCCACAGGGAACCGTCAGCAGTGCTAAACAACTGAGAATCGATCAGAAAAAGTGAGATACTTCTATTTAGCACGGAAAAAAAAGACTTGTTTTGTATTATGAAAATTCTTTGCACTTATGAATCGAACGTATCGAAAAAGGTAATCAAATAATTGTGGACCGACCGCTCGTTCATACAGGTCGATACGTAGAAGCGTTCGAAGCGGATCTATCAAAGTGAAACAAACGTACGAGCATCTAATAGAAAACGGGGATATCGGGGCGATAAATCGCGTTACTTCTTCGCGCAGTAGACCTCACGATTTGGATATCAAATTGCTTCAGGCGAAGCGTCAACAGGCGGAGATGCGAAGGTAAGCCATTTGTATTGTTAGCTTAAAAAATAATTACGGTATTAAAAACAATAGCGAGAAAAATCATTTCTTCTCGCGACGAACATATCCTACAAAGATTTCTCTTAGGTTTATCTAAGGCTTTCGGATAATATAAAGGAAGAATCCAATAACAAATGCAATTATTTTTCTTTATACAGGAATCAACGCGAAGCCGATCTGATGGAAAATCATCCCTTCTTCGATACTCCACTGTTCGCCGTTCCTCGGGAGAGTAAATTTCGAAAAATTTGTCAACTTCTTGTCTACGCGAGATACGACGCCAAAGTAAAGGATCCGCTGACCGGAAAAGAAAAAAGAAAAGTTCAATACAAGAGTATGCAGTGAGTATGAATTAATTTTAATGCGAATTTTGTGATAAATCGCCCGTCAATTGGGATATTCATCGATCGATGCTCACAGCAACTTTCTGGGACTGGTGACTTATCTTGATTGGGTTTTGATCTGCGCGACAACCCTCTCGTGTATATCGATGATGTTTGAAACACCGAAATATCGAGTCATGGAGATACCGGTTCTACAAGTAGCGGAATATGGATTTGTTATATTCATGAGTATCGAATTGGCATTGAAAATTCTCGCCGATGGTCTTTTCTTTACTCCCAAAGCTTACATCAAAGACGTGGCTTCGGTCCTCGATGTCTTCATTTATGTGGTACGATATTCTCTATCCGTAAATATTATTATTATTATTATTATTATTTTTGTTCTTTTAGACATAAACTTTTGCTTCTGTAAAAACAAACCTTTTTTTCCCAAAATTTCAATTATTTCAGACTCTTTCAAATATTTCAAATCGAATTTCGAAAAATGTGTCTTTAAACGCACTAATTAAAACCTCAGTCGCGCGAGGCACTGTTGAATATGTTTTACAACTTTCTATTCTATACAAATTATATATCAAAACGATGTTTTATTTCGAAGGCGATGAAAGACGATGAAGCTATACATATTAAGATTATCAAATCATTTTTTTTTAACTTTCCATGTTTTCAATTGTACACTTTGCATCGTTACGCGGTAAATTCTTTACTCTTATCAAAATAACGTTTGACAATACTTCCTGTGGTATTTTATTAGATTCAAGAATTTAAAAAAAAAAACATTTTTTAGTCGATACGAACAAAACTGCTTTTACAAGAGAGTGATACAAATTTACGACATACTTTTCATACAAAAAGTCGGGAAACTATTTAAAAAATCCGCAGCTTTGATTAATTGACGCTTAAAAAATTGTAATCATTATTATCTTTCAGGTCAGTCTGGTATTTTTATGTTGGATGCCGAAGAGCGTACCGCCGAATTCGGGAGCTCAGTTACTGATGATACTGCGATGCGTGAGACCCCTAAGAATTTTTACTCTCGTGCCTCACATGAGGAAAGTCGTTTACGAATTGTGTCGTGGATTCAAAGAAATTTTACTCGTATCGACATTGTTGATTCTGCTGATGTTCGTTTTCGCGAGTTACGGTGTCCAACTATACGGCGGTCGATTGGCGCGTTGCAACGATCCGACGATACTGAAGCGCGAAGAGTGCGTCGGTGTCTTCATGAGAAGAGTCTTCGTAACGAAAATGAAGCTTAAGCCGGGAGCCAATGAGAGTTATCCATCAATTTTAGTGCCGAGAGTTTGGTAATTAAAAATCTTGATGATCGAGTGAGGAAAAATAGTACATTATGCTACAACGGAAGGAAGTGCGGGTTTTTCGCCGAGTGTGAAGTTTGCTGCCCGAGCGACGCGAGTGCTGAAATCACACGAGGTGAAAAAGCACTCCCTCCCGAGTAGCATAGTATACTTTTTTTCCGGCTACGTTAAAAATGGCCGTATTTTCATACC
Organism: Buathra laborator; assembly: GCA_934046635.1. Lineage (NCBI taxonomy): Eukaryota > Metazoa > Arthropoda > Insecta > Hymenoptera > Ichneumonidae > Buathra > Buathra laborator. Next base: position 7,638,031 of record OW203893.1, on the reverse strand, counting down.
TGCAACGTTAGTAGAAAAACGCGATTTGTTTCTAATTTTTCACGGTCGGAGTTCTTTTCTTCCCACCAAAAATCACTTTTTTGTCCGCAAATTTACTTTTTTTCCCGCAAATTTACTTTTTTGCCCGCAAATTAACTTTTTAGCCTGCAAATTTACTTTTTTGCCCGCAAATTTACTTATTTGCCCGCAAATTTACTTATTTGCCCGCAAATTTACTTATTTGCCCGCAAATTTACTTATTTGCCCACTGGTAAAAAATTAGCAACTTTCCACCCGCGTTGCAGGCATGGAATATGGTCATTTTAGCGTGATGGGGAAAAAAATCATTCTAATAATCGATAACAATTGCTCTTAATTTCTCAGGGCTAATCCACGGCGTTTTAACTTCGATAATATTGGAGATGCAATGTTGGCCCTTTTCGAAGTACTTTCCTTCAAAGGATGGCTCGACGTTCGGGATGTTCTTATAAAAGCTCTCGGCCAGGTGACTCTTTGCCTTCAATTTATCATTGAATTGAAATTAATAGTATTAAAAAAAAATGAATTAAAAAGTGAAAAGAAATAATGATGAATGATTAAAATGAATTAATTTGAAATGATATTATCAAAATTAATCAATACCGCGATCCGTTTACTGTCTTCAGGTTCACGCAATATACATTCACATTTATATCTTCTTGGGCTGTATGATCGGATTAACACTGTTCGTCGGTGTTGTTATCGCGAATTACTCCGAGAACAAAGGCACCGCTTTACTCACCGTCGATCAACGAAGATGGTGCGATCTCAAGAAGAGATTGAAGATCGCTCAGCCTCTTCACTTGCCGCCGAGACCCGACGGGAAAAAATTTCGCGCATTTATCTACGACATAACGCAGAATATCTACTTTAAGCGATTCATTGCCGTTATGGTTTTGATAAATAGTGCGCTTCTTTGTGTAGCGGTATGTTGTGAAGAACGGAGCAAAATAGACACGAGAACCAAAACGGGGAAATTGTTGAGGAAATATTTTAAAAATTTGCTATCAAATTTACCAAGAAAGGGAAATATGTGAAAAATAATTGCAAATTCCGTGTGCACTCTTTTTTTATCTCCAATTTTGAAATTTTTTTTGCAAATTTCATTCAAATTTTTGTTAAGATTCATCGCAATTATTGAAAATATTTTACTTCAATAATTTCAAATTTCATAGATTTTTTTTAAAATTGTACCACAAATTTTTATTTTGAATTCTATATGCCCGTCTTTTGCCCATTTTGCTACGATCGCTCCTTTTTAAATGCCATAGAAAAATAAAACTTCGGGTTCAAAGTATAAAAAAATAATATCGATCAAACTTTTCAGTGGAGAATCGAAGAGGAGCACACGGAAGCTCTTGCCGCTGTGTCTACAGTGTTAGTTCTCATTTTCGTGGTCGAAGTAATAATGAAAAACATCGCCTTCACTCCCCGAGGATACTGGCAGTCGCGACGCAATAGATACGACTTACTCGTCACTGTTGTTGGTGTCATATGGATAGTTATTCACTGCACCATGAAAGTGAGCAATAAACTAAAAAAAAATTCCAGTCGATCGAGAAATTGAGTTCGAAATAGTGACTCGATTATCATAAATCTTCGAGTCTCGCTATTACTTATAAATTATAACAATGTTTTCACATAACTTATCGCTTGCAGAATGATTTATCTTACGTAATCGGATTCATGGTAGTGATTCTTCGATTCTTCACGATAACCGGAAAACATACGACGTTGAAAATGCTTATGCTAACAGTCGGCGTCTCGGTCTGCAAAAGTTTCTTCATCATCTTCGGCATGTTTTTGCTCGTCTTTTTCTACGCTTTGGCCGGTACGATACTCTTCGGAACTGTCAAGTACGGTGAAGGCATAGGAAGGTGAGATATAATTTAAAAAAAAAATGCTATTCGACGACTTTTGATCGATAACAGGTGAATTATTAAGTAAGTAACATACTTGTATAATCTTTAGACGCGCCAACTTCGAGTCTCCGGTGACCGGAGTCGCGATGCTCTTTCGTATCGTAACCGGCGAAGATTGGAACAAAATAATGCACGACTGCATGGTACAACCGCCGTACTGCACGCCCGCTGCGAATTATTGGGAAACCGATTGCGGAAATTTTCACGCCTCACTCTTCTATTTTTGCACATTCTACGTCATCATCACGTACATTGTACTGAACCTTCTCGTTGGTATGTGCATCGAATTATTCTACAACGAGTACCCATCTGAAGATTATCTATTATCTTTTTACTTTTTGTTTCTCAATCGATTAAGCTATCATCATGGAGAACTTTTCTCTGTTCTACTCGAACGAGGAGGATGCATTGTTGTCCTATGCTGACATTAGAAATTTTCAAAATACCTGGAATGTCGTGGATATTCATCAGAGGGGGGTAATACCCGTTAAACGGGTACGAAAAAATATTCCAACTTTCATTCAAAACGGCAGGAAAATCTTTTCCGATTACGAATTAAATTACACGTTACTGAATTTCAGGTAAAATTCATTCTACGATTATTGAAAGGCAGATTGGAGACTGATCCGCAGAAGGATAGACTCCTATTCAAGTACATGTGTTACGAACTCGAAAAAGTCCACGGCGGTGATGACGTTACGTTTCACGATGTCATAAAGCAAGTGTACTTTTTATGATCGTTCAGTGACCAATTAAATTCATTGCTTAATCTGAGTAAACGAGAATATTAACCGATCAATTGAATTTATACAGTATGCTATCGTATCGTTCTGTCGATATCAGAAAAGCTCTTCAACTGGAAGAGTTGTTGGCTCGCGAAGAGTTCGAATACATCATAGAGGAAGAAGTCGCGAAGCAAACGATACGCACGTGGCTCGAGGGATGCCTTAAAAAAATTCGCGCCGTCGGTGTAAGTTTAAAAACAAAAAAAGTCTAAGGGATCATTCTAGTGCGAACGGGCCAATAAATAGCTGATTTTCACGATTTTTTTTCAATGAATAAAATACGCTAATCAGTTTAATTTTTTATGTCAAATCAAAGCACTCATGAAGAACAGAAAAAAAATCGAACCCTTTTTTTAAATTTTTTTTACGGTTTTTTTGGGCAGTTGAAAATGGGTTGTAAAAAAATTGTCTCTTGACGGTGTACACTCCTCTAACCGTAAATATAGTCTAAAACAAAATTTGAAAATAGTACTTTGTGATAGAAGTGCCAAACAGTGAGCATTCGGTGGAGACTGTGAAGTTGGCTGCTCGAGTACGTTCACAGTCTACGCCGAGGGTCCGCTTTTTTGCGCGTGTATCACATAATATTTTCTATTTCACGCCGTGCGAGAAATGCCGACGCCGACGGAAACGGAATGAATCGCCGAAAACGGCTTTCTCGCACGCTTTGCTTCGCTGCGCGTGTGAAAAAACGCATTTCTCGCACTCGTGAAATAAAATTTTGATTTTTTATCTGTAATTTTGTTTTGTTTTTTTTGTTGTTGTTTTTTTTGCACTTGTATCTTAATGCACTATTGTAAAAAATGCACAAAAACTCCCCCTTTTCGTGCCTGTAAAGTGTGGTGAAAGTGCGCGAAAAATAACCTACGTGTCAACGCAGCATCTGAAAAATCACTAGCGTGTTATAAATACAAAAGTGTTCGATTTGCGCATGCGCGTTATTTTTTTGGCATACCATACCGAAATGCGCCACTTTTGCCACACTTTACATGAACGAAAAGGGGGACTTTTTGTGCATGTGTTACAAAAAGATTATTAATCAGTATGAAAGCCGCTATCGCGCTATGGTGGATTTTTTCATTTCGATCAGAATTGCCAAAATGGCGGCGATTTAAAAAAAGTATCGAATTAGGCCTTTTTTTCGACAGTTTTTCCTTAAAAAAAAATAAAAAAAAGCTTCTACGTCAAGATAAAGAATGGTGCGAAGAATGTTGTGTCGAAATTTGAGACAGATAGCTTGAAAACTCTTCCTTTGAGAGTTTAAACCACGTACCCCGAGTGTAAGAAGATCTCTTGAAAATTTTACACTAGAATGATCCTTTAAGTACTCGGCATCGAGACACTACCGCGACTCTTGATGTTGGATTTTTGTCGATTGGCGCATCGGAGAATTTCGCGTTGTCGAAGCGAAGAAAAATATGAATCAATTTACAGAAACAACAGAACAGCCTGATTGCTGGCCTACGGGCTACCAACGATCTTGCGGCAACCGCGCAAGATCACCCGGAAGAAAAGACCAAAGAGAACAGCGTCGATCGTGAGGAAGAAACTGAAACAAAGGTAATCGTCTATCAAATAAAGAACGGAATTATTTTGCCATTGCATACCTGAATATGTGATAAGAGAAAGTAGAAAGAGGTCTCAAGCAGTAGACTCATTGACCTCTCGTGGATCACTGTAAACGGGAAGTTAAGTGACTCAAAACCGCAAATTTGATCGTTTATGAGAAGGAAATAGCGTTTACAGTTTCGATTTTTTTCCGACCGCGTAGCGGATTAGAAAAACGCTTCTGCGACTCGCCTCAGACCCTATCTGGTATATTTTTTTTCCGTAGAACACGATGCGCCCCTCGTTTTCATCGTTACTTTATCCGAAAGCAGAGATATCGTAGTTTTTCCGAACAGTTACTTTTCAAAATTCAAAAATTCATTGTACTCGGGTTTTTTTTTGCACGTACGCGATTCTCCCTTTTCCCTAAACAAAGTCTATTCTCGAATTAGTATTGAACGCGAAAAAATACGTGGAAAATGAGGCGGACAAGTACTGTATAGCGTTTTTAGTTTTTGGTAAAAAAAAGGGTTTCGCGTAAATGTGTAATCGTTACAGGAATCCGAGGGTATGAGACATCGCGGCAAGAAGCCCGTTGTTCTTCCGCGATCGGACAGCATCGGTAGCGGTTCGGGTAGAAAATATCTCGCGCCGACTCTTTCAGATCCCGCGTCCATTCGAAGCGAAAAAGAAAAAATTGCGGCCTCAAAGAAGCGAAACAATCGACCAACACGTAAGCATTTCAGTAGCAACATTATCACAATTATAATTAACTTCGCTTAGAAGTCATTGCATTTTTTTTTATGGCCATTGGAAAATGTTTCAAAGATGAAGAAGTAAATGTAGCGAAAATCGCAACCAATGATTACGAAGAGATTATAATGTTTCGCAGTGTTACAACGTTAAAATTGGTCTAACGAAAATATTTTTTGCCACAGCTGTGACCAAAAACAATTTGCCTTATCTCACCGAAGGGGCCGAGCAGAGCGGGCAGTCCAGAGAGCCCACGAGTTCGAAGCAATCAGCTTCGAAAGTTTCCAGCGTAATATTAGAAGTACGCGAATGGTGGCGCGAGCAACTCGCCTACAGCAGCGAATCCAGCGAAGATGAATTCTGAATCCGCGATACGCGCGAATTAATAGAGCGGAAACAAACGTTAAGCGCACAGTAGCGTCAATCGGTTCGCGAGTCCTCCGAGAGGTATAAAAAAAAAGAGATAACTTTAGGATTCGCTGTGAAAGGCGAATCCGAAAATGATAAACGAAACGGCGACTACGCGTTAAGCGCGTCGACCGAAAAATCGATACCGATCAGAGTTGGTCACGTTATTTGAATGAAACTTCGATTTTTTCTCCACACGGTGAATCATTACTTTATTTACAAAATAACGAATGAAAAGTTATTTTTCCAACTCTGATATGCGCGATAGTTGTCGAAGAAGGAGGTCAATCGAACATATTATTTTCTCTTCAAACTCATCGAATTCATTCGACAGTCGGCTGCAATTAATTCACAGTATTTCCCGGGTGCCTAATAGTTTCGATCGAATTACTCAGGTTCTTTATAGAAACGGGTCATTGCCACCTTATACGCACACTATCGGGCATAATTAACCGATAAACTTTTAGCCCTTCACGTACGGAATACTCGTCCGACGACGGCCTATATGAACCTTACAGCGCCGCGAACTTTCAACCATTCGTTTGGGATGTGTCGGAAAAAAAAATACGTACCGCCATGTTAAAGTATAATTGTCGACATGGAAAAAAAAAAAGAATTTATAACAAGAGTTCATTTTTTTTTTCAATAAACGCAACAACACTACACGGTTCACATTAGGCGAAAAAAATTTCGTGCGTGAAGTGTTAAATAACACGTAATAAGTCTCAAGCTATTGGTGATGAAAATCTGATAAGATAACGAGGAAAAAAAAAAAACGAAATATCGGTCGAAAAACCGAAAGTTCACTCGATGATACACGTGATTGAGGATATAATTGATATTTGAGAATTATAATTCTGGAATTTATAAAATAGGGCACTTGTAGATTTTATACAACGAGTGGTGAGCCACCGAGTGATAGTTAAGGTCGTCGAGATTTCGGAGTTGAAAAATGGGCAACTGTTAGTACAATGAGCAATGGATACGATTCGAAGAGTCTTTACAGGGATGGGAACTATCCGGCTCCTTTGATTAATCAATAAGGATACCTTCTATGAGTTAAGACGTTTAGTCGTTACGTAGTGCATGTTACAGACTGAGTGAATAGATTTTGTATCATACATTAGATTGCCTACGTCGGGTCTAAATGCTTTTCTTTTTTCCTCATCGAAGTGATCATTGAGTTACGAAAGAATGGATGTACGGCAAGTGAAAAGATTTAAAAAATGAAGTAGAAAATTACGAAGCCTACGAGAGACGAAATAAATCGATTCGGTTTCGACACTATAGCTGTTGAGATTGAGTATCGAGATCATTGTTTGGCGCGTCGTAGTTTATCGAAGCGTTATCTTTATAGGTATGAATATTGGTAGAAAAAAAAAAAAAAAATGGTTGGTATTGAAATGTTGTAAAATGTTTGAAGATCTATTTTCATTGATAGATCGAATTGATTGAAGATCGCTAATGAAACGATAATCTTCGAGAAGCCTTCAGCCGCGCGATTCATTTTTTTTGTACGATCTTTTGAGGAATAATCGATATTAACAAAGCCCTGCGTATGCGAAATTACAAATATTTTCTTGACGTAGAGAATAATAAATAATACCGTTTTTATGCTAATATCGTACGAGATATATTTTTACGGTGTTTTTTTTTAAGTATCCGTAATCATTGTCAAATTTTCAACAGCAATACGTTATGGAAAAATTTACTGAAAATCTACTCACTGAAATATTCAACTTACCAATGTCGATACTTTTCCGAGTCAAGAATGTATTTTTCAATTCAAGAAGCGACTCTTCGTCAATGTTGGTTAATCTGTGGAATTTTTTTTAATTGCTTTTTTTTTTAATCAAAATTTTTGTTTTAGTACCCATTTAACTGCATTGCAACGCTGAAGTCTCCTCGAGGCACTGTCCGTGCGTGACGCGGATTCGTTAATTTAATTCAGTCGCATTGAAGCAATGAAGATATATTTTTCAGAAAAATCACCGTCCCAAACTACGGTTTACGTAGTGTCGATAAGTCGATTGTAGAATTATTCATTTGTATTGTACAGCTTTGCGAGTATATTAGGAACGTTCGTATATGGAAAGAGACTCAATTGTTTTGATTTCAGACTGTACGATTATAAAGAGGTGACGAAGTACGCGAGAGAAAAAAAAAAGAATAAACAGCCGGAAACGATTAGATTGAATAAAAAGAAATATACGGGAACCCGTGCGGAACTCGAGCCTAAATGTGCGCTAAGGAGAAAATATTATAGCGTTAACAATTATGACTATACACTATTACAATATGAGTTGATTTTATATATATTTACATGGAAACCGGATGGAAACGTAGAGATGTAAACTAATGGGTTTACGTTATCGTGATAAATGTTGATAATTGTTGCCTAGTTATGTGCCAATGTGTTGTACTATACATGGAGCTAATAAATGTTATTAGATACAAATGAATTTGTCGTCGAATTCTTCCCACTATGAACCCTTTAAAGTTTATATCGCTCTCCTAAAGGCTAAAAGACGAACGTCCTATACACAGCGCGTAAGCCTTTTAGCCTTTAGACCCGAGATACCTATATGACTACTTTACTTCTACTATTCTAGTTGTTAAAAAAAATCTTCTTATTTTTTAATAAAATTCTCAGTCAATTGGATCGTTTGAAATATGTAAAAATCGTACTGAGCAAAGAGTTTATCGCAACAAACCTACGAATCTCTTCGCGTAATTATTACAGTACAAGCTCCGTATTCTTAACTCGACGGAACGGGACACGCTCTCGTTTCTGCATTTTCCCTATCGTCCCTACTCCCGGTCAGTTGCTGCGAGTAAGGGTAATGAGGGGTATACGCGTCCGCAGATACGGCTTGGAGTGGTGAGAACGGACTCAGGGGAAATACAGTTACGGGAAATTGTTGCCATGGTAACGAGTTAAAATAAGGGAGCGGTTAAGTTAAGAGGAGTTAATAGGACGGAGCTTGGACTGTAGTACCTAATTTTTAACTCTGCTCGTTGTGGCGATAGAACGATTAAAGCTCGGAATAAAAAAATAAACAAGCTCCTCAGCGCCCTGCAGGCGCAGAGGCTCTTGTTGGTGAGCTCCGCCCCCCAAACCTCCTGAAAAATGTCCCGAGGGGACATTTTTTAAGGCACTCACGGGGATACACGTCGCGCTACGCACTCCGTATCAAGTGTGATTACACTTCGCGTTATGCGCTACGTATCGAATATATTTATACGTCGCGCTGCGCGTTTCACCTGAACCTCCTGTTTGTTTTAAGATAGGAAGATTGAAACAATTGAAAAGAAAATAGAAGGGTGGTTGGAAAAATTCGAGATAAAATTTGAATTTTTTTTTTGTTTCGAAAAAATTTTAAAGCGATTTGAAAAAATTAAATTGCAGTTTCCCAATATTTAAGGTTATATGAATTAAACATTTTTAAAAAAGATGACAATTTTTTTTTTTATTTCAAATGATCCTGCCACAGAATACCAACGTAGTGGCGGCTGCGAACTTTATTACGCCTGCTATGGAATTGTCGTCGGCTTCCAAGGTTTGACAGATAGAATGAATGGAAAAAAATAAATAGTCGCGATTGTTTTCAATTTTATTTGGCAAATTGCAATAATTTTGGTTATTCGATGATTCTTCTTTGTGAAATTATAACCAAGTTTTTCAGTGCACCTTTGAAATTTACGATTTTTATTATGAATGTGAATAACGTATTGTAAAATATTGTGAATGATTTTCGTTCAAAATATATTATTTTCGAAATAAAAAGGGCTAATATTTGTCAATCAATGTGTGATATTTCGTGTTTTATTATTTGCAACCAAATTTTCTTCTTTGACATGATGAAAAATTGTTTTTTGGAAAATTAAAATAACATAAAAATTGTAGAATAAAAATATTAAGAAATGTCAGAATGTCTTCAAATTTGCTGTGCATAGTGCTTTCGATAAAATAAAATAATGCTGCGAAAAAGAAAAAAATTGGTTCGTAGACTTCATAATTGGAGCACCGTACGGACATTTAGCGGAACAAAATTGAATTTTTATTTTGGAATAACTCATTAAAGGCTTCGCAGTAGTTTCAAAATGTTTGTGCACAATAGTCATGATGTGATAAAACACTCCTGCGAAGCAGAACAAAATTGGGTCGCACCATCCAAAGTTAGACTGTGATACGGACGTCCGAGAAGATAAATTTAGTGAAAAAGCTATTTTCATTCAACCGCAGGCTGAAAAAAATATTTCCAGTCATCCGAGTCACTTCAAATTAACTATGCATGATGTTGGAAGTACACCAAAGTAAATGCTGAAAAAACTAAAATTTTTGGAGCATGCGCTACGGAGAATCCCCATCAAAAACTGTGTGAAGAGGCTTCGCTGGTCATTTTAATAGGCACTTTTTGCCTATTGTTATAGTGAGTGCATAAAAAGTATGAAGAAATAAGCGTGCCGATATTAATGCACGAATAAGAACGGGAAAAGAGTGGTGTTACTCGTATCCTAAATATAAAATAAGTTAGATAGTCTGAAACTCCCGACGATCGGAAATAAAGCGGAACTTATTGCTCGTTTGGATGCGAATGATCCTAATCGAAGATGGATTACTGAATTGGAGGCAGATCTCAGGAGAGATCTATTGGATCGCGGAGATCGCGTAGAAAATCGGAGTGCGTCTACCGATGATAATGGAGTAGTAAGTGGCAGTTCTCGTAGTGCAGACGGCAAAAATGGACGTAGCCATGAGGTGTCGACTGTACCTCTTGGGCGAAATAACATACAGGTACGTCACGGCGATCCATTTCAAGAATTAGAATATATTAGACGGGAACAAGAGGTGTTGCGCCGCGAAATGGAGCTCAACAGACGAGAAGCTGAGCTCATGCAGCAGGTACGTGGACCGCGACCTTCTCAAGAAATAACGAAGAATCTTAATTCATTGCGCGACATGTTAGGAGAATCCGACGGCGATAAAGTCTCGTATCGAACGTGGTCAGAACAGTTAAGATTATTAAAATAAACGTTTGATCTTGATGAAAAAACAGCGAAGGTTCTGTTTGCTACGAGACTGAGAGGAAAAGCCGCTACGTGATTTCACTCGAAGCCAGAACATGTTGCTTTAGCATTGGACGAATTACTGAACGTGATGAAGGATATGTATGATAAACGAGTGAATCGAGTAGTATTGCGGAAAGAATTCGAGAAGCGATGCTGGAAATTCGACGAAACATTCAGCGATTACGTACACGAAAAACGTATTCTCGCGAATCGTGTTTCTATCGAAGAAGAAGAATTGGTACATTATTTAATTGATGGAATTCCCGACACATCGTTACGGAATCAGATGAAGATGTATAATTTTACGTCGGTCAGTGACTTATCTATAGCATTTGATAATATCACGCTGAGCGAAGCAAAAGGAGAATCGTATAAACGGGACCATGGAGCAATAGAAAAAACAGAAACAAAGACACCGAACACTATTGGCCACATCGGGACACAGTGTACGAAGCCTCAACGCGAAAAGGGAGCCTGTTTCAAATGTAACAAACAAGGACATACGGCCAAGCAATGTCCTAATCGGGAAGAAACTCAAGGGACCGTCAACGTAATCGACAGCACCAAAGAAGATTACGTTAGAGACGTTGACTACGAGATAAGCATTAATGAAGAACGTCATCATCTTAAATTAATAATGTTATTGGATACGGGCAGTGCTATGAGTTTCGTGAAAGTCGGATGCGTTCCGATCGGGGCAATTTGTAAACATGATAGTGGTGACAATCAGTTTAAAGGGATCAACGAAAATCCATTAACAATACAGGGACGGGTCACTGTAAAAATTACTATTGGAGATATGAGTCCGAACGAGGTTTATTTATGGGCTGTTCCAGATACCACGATTGGATCAGAGGTAGTGTTAGGTCGAGACGTATTACGAATGTTTTATTCGGGATTGGCAAAGAAAAAATCGGAAGCAGAGGATGAAGCGATACGCGAAATACTTGCTATAGAAGTTCGAGTTCCGAGTAATGAAATCGATCTTCAAATAAATCCCGAAGTTGCACCGCAAGTACGCGAAGCGGTTCTCGAAACATTCGAAAATTTTTATTTCAAACCGGAACGTCCTAAAAAGCCAAAAATAAATGCGGAATTGAAATTAACCGTCAAGAATTCACTAGTTTTTCATTTCAATCCTCGGAATCTTGCAGTGGTTGAAAGAAATAACGTAAAAAAAATCATCGATGGATTGTTAAAGAAAGGGATCATACGCGATAGTAATTCGGAATACGCTTCTCCGATTGTTTGAGTTCTAAAACGGAACGGCGAAACGAGAATGTGCGTCGATTTTCGTGAACTAAATAAAAATCTTGCTCGCGATAATTACCCGTTGCCAATCATCGAAGATCAAATCGAAGCGCATAATGGAAAGCAATATTTTTCACAAATGGATTTGAAGGACGGGTTCTTTCATATCCGAATCGCGGAAGAGTCGATTAAGTATACAGCGTTTATAACTCCGTTCGGACAATACGAATATACTCGTATGCCCTTTGGTTTAAAAACAGCTCCTTCGCGATTCCAACGTTTTGTCAATCAAATATTAGTAGAGCCGATAAAGGAGGGAAATGTTATTTCCTATATGGACGATTTTCTAATCGCTACGACAATTACGATTGAAAAACGTATCGAAGTTCTGAAACAAGTTTTCAAACTAATGGTTGACAATTGTTTGAATCTCAGACTCGACAAGTGTAACTTCGTGCAAACAGAAGTCGATTTTCTCGGATATCACGTTACGATAGACGGAATATCTCCAACTAAGAGAGGAATTGACGCAGTACTTAAGATTCCGGTGCCTCAAAATGTTAAACAGGTCCTTAGTTTTGTAGCATTATGCGCTTATTTTCGGAGATTTATCGAATCATTTGCGTTAATAGCGAAACCTTTGTACGACTTGACGCGTAAGAACGTACCGTTTAGGTTTGAAGAACCCGAAAAACGAGTGTTTGAAACGCTGAAGTTGACTGAAGTTGACTGAAGCACCTGTTCTCAGTATATACAGTAGTGCAGACGAAACGCAACTACACTGCGACGCAAGCACGGCTGGATATGGAGCAGTTTTAATGTAACGAAAAAAGGACGGACAATTTCACCCGATATTTTTTTTTCAAAGCGAACTACAGATACGGAGAGTCGATATCATAGCTTCGAGCTTGAAACGCTCGCTGTAGTTAACGCATTGGAACGATTCAGAATCTATCTCGTAGGAATCACATTTAAAGTGTCAACGGATTGTAGTGCCGTAGCTGCTACTCTAAAAAAGAAAGAGGTAAATCGTAGGATAGCAAGATGGGCTATGGAAATTTTCACGTATGATTGAGTTATCGAACATCGTCCAGGTAATAGAATGGGACATGCTGATGTACTGAGTCGGCTAAACTCGAACATTTTAGTTTTGGAAGACAATTCATTCGGGATGACATTAGCTCTTAGTCAAAACAGAGCCGAAAAAATCAAAGAATTGCGAGAAAAACTAGAACAAGCTAAAGATAGATTTTTCGAAATGCGCGAGGGCTTAGTTTATCGTAAACGGGGGGATGATCTACGATTTTACGTACCTCGGAATATGGAATCACACGTGATAACTATATACCATGATCAAATGGGTCGTCTAGGCGTCGAGAAAGTCACACAGACAATTTTGAGAAGTTATTGGTTTCCTAACGTCAAAGACAAAGTAAAAAATCATATCACGAATTTTCTCAAGTGCATCGCTTTTTCACCACCGTCGGGAAAAGCCGAAGGCTTCCTACATACTATTCCTAAAGGAAACGTACCATTCTTGACGTATCATGTGGATCACTATGGACCAATTGACACGAATAAATCGAGGAAAAAGTACGCCTTCGTAGTCATCGATGCTTTTACGAAATTCACAAAAATTTACGCGACGAAAACGACAAGTACAGCAGTAGTAATTAACTCACTTGATAAACACTTCAGAAACTACAGTAGGCCTTGTGCAATCGTGTCGGACAGAGGTACCGCATTTATAGCACTGGATTTCAAGAATTTCTGTAAAGCATCGGGAATTCGCCATATTTTAATAGCAACGGCTTCACCGAAGGCCAATGGACAGATCGAAGGAACAAATCGAGACTTGGGACCTATGATAGCTAAGCTAGTAGATAAAGATGAAGGTCGATATTGGTTTAAAGTTCTAGGCGAGGTAGAATACGCACTAAACAATACGGTTCATCGCGCCACAGGAGAAACACCGAGTAAACTCCTTTTCGGAGTAGATCAACGAGGAGAAGTTGTTGATACGATTCGTGAGCACTTAGATATGGTTTACAAAGATTCTAGCGATCTAGAATCTGTGCGACAAAGAGCAGTCGGAAAAATAGAGAACAGTCAGAAATATAATAAAGAATATTTCGATAAAAAACGCAAACAGCCGCATAAGTACGCAAACAGAGATTATGTAATGTTTAAAAATTTCGACAGTACGCCAGGAGTGTCAAAAAATTAATTCCGCGGGTTAAAGGACCTTACGAGGTCCTACGCGTGCTTCGTAACGATAGATACGTAATTAAGGATCCCGAAAACTGTCAAATGACGCAACGACCATACATGAGAACTTGGGAAGCTAACATTATGCGGCCGTGGCTCGAGGGTGAGCCTATCGTTTATGATTATTAAGATGTGTTAAATAAGGTTTTTTTGTGTGTTCAAACGAATTGTTTATTTAGTATTGTAAAATGGCATTGAAATCCGTGGTCGGATATTTGTCAGGCTGGCAGAGTGTGAGGAGCGATATACAGTTGATGTGCGAAAAACAAGAGAGAGTTGTTGATCGACTGAACGAGTCAGTCTATCCCGAGCCTTGTGACGAAAAACATGTATACGAAATAAAATATCTTAATTTCTTATTTTAAACCCGCCTATTTCCGTTTACGGCTAATCCTTACAATACTTTCTCTTTTTCCATACGTCGTATGGGATGAAAAAGTAAAAATGTATTTAAATCAACCGCAACTCCGCAACCGTTATATATAATAATATTAGAACCTAATATTGTGAAAAACAAAGGTTTCGTTTCATATACGATATTGAATTTTTTAAAATAAATAATCAAACAGCGACTATGAAAAAGTTTAAAAAATGTATTTTTTACAAAAAATATTACCGGGAATTACATGGATATATCGGAGCACTGGTTAGAAAGAGTAAAGTTAATCATTCGCACAAATTCGCTTGGAACGTGAATAATGAAAAAACGCAATTATATGAGAAATAGTTGATCGTCCGCGAACATCAACTGATTGGCATCGGTCATCTTGTTGATAGCCGCTGTTATTTCACCGGAGGTGAATTCCGGTGTCGACTGTTTGTTGATGTATTCGCGTACCTTTGACATAGGGAGCGACTGAGCTCTTTGCTCTTGAAAGAGTTTGTGTAGAGAGGTACGGAAGATTTTAAACCTGCAATACAAAATATCATTTTTTTAACTCCAAACCATAATTTCTTCTTGTCGAAAATATTTCTAATCAATTTATAGTGAACTTAGACATAGCGAATGAATGCCGAAGTTAAGCGAATCTCATGAAACTCGATAACGGCGATAGACAAGGACTTGAAACTTATCTCATTCTTTTCGAAAAAAAAGATTGAAAATATTGAACTGAAATTCATAAGACTGTAATATACAGAATTTCTCGATCTTCAAAAAAAATTATATATGTCTGCTAATTTAGAGTTGTAATTTGTGTGTCTCGGACGTACCTCTCGTCAGAAACAGTGGCCGGTGTAGAATCTTCGGTTTCCATGGATTCCGGTTCCTGCGATTCTTCGACGGTTGAAACAGTTTCGGTCGGTGTTTCCTGGGTATCTTGAGATCGAGTTATTCTTCTGACGGCATCGTCAACGTGAGAATCATCGTCGCTTTCGTATTCATAAGGGTCGTGTCCGGGTTCACCGGCCGCGGGTTTTTCTTTCCTCGTGCGTTTCGGTTGTCTCGCATCGTCCTCTTCGCCACTCATAACACTGTCCTGACTGTCGCGCCTTCGCCGTTTTCGCTTTTCCTTCTCGAGAACTCGTTTGAAATAAGCGAATTGTACCAATTCGATCGCCGCGTATGCGTCCTCCACGGTTACGTTTTTCGACAGTCGCGCTTTAGCGTGAGCGGTAGATAAACGAATGAGAGTTTCCAAGGTACGCGCTGTTATCGGTTGGGTCTGTAATAAAAACGATTTGTAAAAATTTTATAATAGTCGAAGGGATTGAAATAAAAAAAAAACGCGAATAAATATTGTAAATACAAACCCTGGCGACGTCCGATTCTACTGTATCCTCCGAACGAAGTTTCGAGTATTCATCGGCGATTGTCTTACTCGCTTCTTCGGTCAGTTTTGGCTTCATGCACCGAGCTATGTGAATGTACTTTCGCATGAATTTCACACTGAGAATTTGATCGCTGAAAGCACAATACAAATTGCAATAAATGAATAATCATTTCGCTGTGAAATCGAAACAATTATTTCGATGATTAAGCAAATTATCAGGTTGAATAAAAGACTCGATGGAATAAATTTCAAAAATTGTCGAACGCTTACCTTTTGGCACGCGATTTTCCATGCAATAGGGGATCGTATTTCTCGTACACTGGATTATCGTTTTCCTCGACGCTAACAGCATCCGGATTCTTCGTGCTGAGAATATCTAAATTACTGTTGAGAGGCAACGCCTCGCCATCCTGTTCCGTCGGGTTACGATATCTGTGCATTCTTACTACGTGATCACTGATCACGTGATCCTGATCGGGATCAACTATGTCCAGCATAACGAACAACAGATCGAAACGTGATAGCAACGAATCTTGAAGTCCTATGTTCTCCATCGGGGTTTTGTATTGATCGTACTGAAATAAAAATAAACAAAATTGTTCTATTATCAACATTCTTTGCTTTGATCAATTGACTTTTCGCTCAATACATTTTTTTTTCCATTAATTTATTTTTTGTTTTTACAGTTATTGCGCATTCTTCAAGCTATTGGACTCAAATTCTATATATCTAATCGCACTGAAATAAAAATAAACAAAATTGTTCTATTATCGAAATTCTGTGCTTCGATCGACTTTTCCCTCAATTCATTTTTTTCTTTTTTCTTCATTAATTTATTTTTTGTATTCGCAGTTATTCCGCATTCTCCAATTGAAATTTCATATCAATTAAAAAATGACTCAGGTAACTTCAACTTCATCGACCTATCCAGCTAAAACCTGACTACTCGGATTCTAAATAATTAAAAAGTTTATCTACTTCAAGAATCAATACTCGCGACGTGGTGAGAAATTATTATACAAAAAATCCTGTAAATTCTAAATGTTTTCTTGCTTCCCGCTGCTATTTCTGTTACTCGGATCCTCTATACGGAAGATAAACAATGGACAGAATGTTTTCTCATAGTTAAGACTTTGTTAATAATAGAATGCGGAAATATTAAACCTGATAAAAGGATTGTATTGAAGAATTGCTACAAAACAATTAATAGATTTAATGAAAAACATTGCTGGGAGCTTACCCTTCCGTAGACGGGATTCGCAGCAGCTAAGACGGAACAACGAGCGTTTAAACTCGCGTGTATACCGGCTTTAGCGATAGTTACTCTTCCCTGTTCCATAACTTCGTGAATTGCGGTTCTATCGATATCAGACATTTTGTCGAACTCGTCGATGCATATAACTCCACGATCGGCGAGTACCATAGCGCCAGCTTCGAGTCTACGCTCACCGGTTTCTTGATCGGATGTTACGGCTGCTGTCAAACCGACGCCCGACGAACCTCGACCGGTAGTGGGAATAGCTCGAGGTGCCGTGCAAAGCACGTAACGAAGCAGTTGAGATTTCGCGACCGACGGATCGCCGATTAACAAGATGTTTATATCACTATGAGAAAGAAGATTATGTTAAAGAAATAGTTATTACAGTTCTTTAAAGTCAAGCGATGCATTGAATTTTGTTTTATCCTTATTGCTGATTAGTTGTAACACGACAAACTTTTACCCTCTGAGTCTCGTTCCGTTCGGCAATATTTTTTCAACTCCACCGAGAAGTAGACACAAAATAGCTTTTTTTATGTAATCGTGTCCGTGAATAGAAGGTGCCAACGATCTGCTCAAAAGTTCAAATATGTCCTTTCGAGGATTGACCTTAGCGATCTTCTTACACATAGCAACGTCGTCGTGAGATATCGTTAAATTTGCTTCCTTGCTCAATTGAGTTATGTTATTCGCGATCAATATCGTTCTGAAATAACACAAAGAGATCTTCAATTACGCAAGTTGTTTAGATAAGTGACACAGTATTTTTTTTAAAAGAGTTGTGGCATTTTCTGGTCATAAAGCGCTTTTAATTGTTTTTAATCCGTAAATCATTTTTTTTTTTTTAATCCCAACCGATTGATTGTTTGTACCGACGTCCCGATCGGGTAATACATTTCCACATCCGAATATGCGAACGTATAAAAGGAGTTTCATTTTTTTGTAATATCATTTTTTAAATTTTTTCTGTAAAAAAAAAAGTACACTTCTCTTTAAATTTTTAATATTTCGATTTGGGAATTTTTTTTATACGATCAGAAAACTATTACCGACAAACGATTGCATGGAATTAGCGATACGAGTTTTTGTCACATATAAAAAAGTTACGAAATGCGCTTTTCTGACTGATATAGCTGAATGCCCTCCTTGAGATATCGCTTAATTTTACGAAATTTAATTTTTCACCTGAAAGCTCCTGACGTATAGCCATTCTGTTTTCCCGGCAGACATCGAAAATTGCCGACTATCTGTACCCTGTCGCCGGGTTTGCACGCGTCCACTAAATCGTTGTCGCATATAATATCGACGCTACGCGGCAACTGACCGGCCGGTGCTTTCTCTGGCATCTCTTGAACACTCAACGTTTGATGATCCTTGTAAGTTGACAATCCAAATTCTGTCTCCAGTGGATTGCCGTCGTCATCCTGCAATTTAAAATATATATGGCACAATTATTAACTCGCAATCGGTCAACCAATTCGACGAAAGGCGCGACGCACATTTATGTACGAGATGAATAGTGTAATTTTGTTTTTTTATATGAAAACATTCTAAAAGTTTATAACTTACTTTCGATAATAATAATAATCCGGACGGAAAATTGAAGATTACCACTTTAATTTAATTTTACAAAAAATCTTATTAAAATCTTATTACCGTTGTAGGATACACGGCGGATCCAGGAAATGGATCAAAAGACGTCAGATCGGTATAAGCTCTCTCCATGACGGTTTTCGTGACGGCGCAATAGTGAACGCTCTTCACTACTTTGGGTCTCACCAGCGAACCTGCGGAAGATTGTAATGTAGTTTACAAAAAAAAAACTTCGAATGATACGGAAGAAATGTATAAAATACACAACTAACATTTTGTGACTATGCCCTCCAGACAGACGAGATTTCCCAGAAACCTTGATGTAAGGGTTCTCGGCGTGACGTGCTTTGTACCAAAACTTCCCTCGAAGCCAATGAAAAATTCCCTGTTACCCTTTGTGTACTCCGTATCAACGCTGGAGACAAATTGCTTTAACGCACTGTGAAACGCAATTTGCTCTTCAAAGGAATTGTTCAAGAGGCTAAAAACATTCAAACAAACGTTAAGTATTTCGTTTTTCTTTTTTTTTTTTGTACAGTCGTTGCTCGGGAGGGGGGGGGCTTCTTACCTAACGGCTCGGATTGAATTTTTTCTCCTCAAATCATTAATATTAACGAATAATCTGTATTTGTTATCGTCTATCATACTCTTCACGAGATTCGTGTATATTCCTTGATCTTCCTGAAAAAAAAGTACGATAAATCGAACGTTTTTGAATTCGATGTTTGAGGGTTAACAACAAAACAAAGAAAAACGCTTTTATCATTACGGCACGAAACTTACGGCATCGTCCAAAAAATCGAGATACTCCCGCTCCATGTCCTTCATTCTCTGATCCATTTCGAACCCCTCCATCGTCGATTAATTGTTTTATTAACAAATCCCGAAAAAAAAAACACAATTTATATATGAAATTTTCGGAAAATATCTCATCTGACGATCGAAGATCTGCAAAGCGTCGCGAACACACGCGAGTGGCAAGTTTGCGCGGGAACTTGGGGCTGACAACCACAGCCGATTGGTAAAAAATCCATTCATACTTCCGGCAGATGTGGTGGCGGCTTTACTGTCGCCGCATCCTCATCAACGGCAGACGACTTCAGTCGTTCGGACGCTTCGCTATGAACAGCGAATCAGGAAGCCCGACGACTTGCCGCTACAGGGAAGGCGTGGCGACGACTAGGAGATATTTCCGAGATCTTGTGCTATCGATGAAATCAATCATCGATAGCAATCAGTGTTACACGAGACCCGGCGTAGATTAGACAAGCTTTGACACGAGCTCCCTTTACAAGCTCACGACGCCGACGCCGTTGTAATTAATAAAATAAAGTTCAAATTTATATTATTAACTCTCGTGTACCGACTCATTTAAAAAGGCAGCGCCAATAAACATAAGCGGATCCCCCACAATAATTTGGTGACCCCGACGTGATTAACGTAAGTGAAAAATTCGGAGTAAAATCGGTACCGGTAACTATTGCGCAACGTGCTTCGTGCCGCGTTTTGGAGCACCGCAAACGAACTTTAGTGCTATCGAACATTTTAAGACTTTTATTACACCATTTTACTCCATTTTTCAATAATAACGCGTTGTGGCATATCCCCGCTGCATTTTTATTAATTTTTGACTGCGATCGGTATTTTCGGCAACGGATAGAAGCAGTGTTCAACCGCGTGTGCGAATCCATCGTTATCTCGAAAATTTACGCTCAATCTTCGCTTTTTCTTGGGCGTGGATTTTCCGGACGCTTCTCCGAATACCGTTCGTTCTACATTTTTGTGAAAATTCGCGAATTGGTACCGAAAATATGGCTAATGGTAACGACGACGCGCCGGTCGAGATTCACATGTCTCGTATCGCGAAATTACCCCCATTTTGGAAACACGAACCGGCAGTGTGGTTTTTCCAAGTAGAAGCCGCTTTCGGAATCGCGCGAATTACCATTGACGAAACGAAATATCAATATTTACTCGCGAATCTCGATGCTACGGTTTTGCCTTTTGTTACCGATATAATCCGTAATCCGCCCGCGAATGATAAGTACGCGGCTATAAAAGCTCGAATTCTCGCGTCTTTCTCCGAATCATCGGAAAGTAAAATCCGTAAATTGTTGAAAGGAGAATTGCTTGGCGAACAAAAGCCTACGCATTATCTTCAACATATGCGAAATTTATCGTCGGGACAGTGCGACGATACATTGCTTAAATCAATGTTTTTGGAACAATTACCGCAACAAGTAAGTGCGATACTATCGGCTTCAAGTGAGACCGATCTAAATAAGCTCGCGCAACTCGCCGATAAAATCATGGATCTTCAACGTCCGGCGCACGTCAGTGCGGTCAACGGTACCTCGGAGAATTTTCAACGCGATCTACTCAAGCGGGTCGAAGCTTTGTCAACACGGTTCGACAAATTCGTGAACGGCAGCGGTCAGCGGTCAAAGGACAAACAGCGTAGTCGATCGAGATCGAAGTCTCCTTGGCCGTCGAGTAACAACAACAAGGGTAATAATAACAACAATGCCGATTCGAAACTTTGTTATTATCACCACAGATTCGGTACCAAAGCGCGTAACTGTCATCGTCCGTGTGCATGGGTTTCTCGAGACAATAATTCGGGAAACTAACAGCGTCGTCGCACGTAGAGATGGTAAACGACGACGTTCCAAAGTCTGATCCCCCTAAATCATACCGTCTCATCATACACGACGATAAATCCGGTGGGAATTTTCTCGTTGACACGGGGGCAGACATTTCTGTGATACCGCGACGGCTAGTTAAAGGTGTCGGAACGGTACCGACTGAATACAAACTATACGCCGCGAATAATACTGTGATACACACGTACGGACAGAAAACAATGCCGTTAAACTTGAGACTTCGTCGTAATTATCCTTGGAAATTTACAGTCGCTGACGTAACCCGGTGCATCATAGGAGCGGATTTCCTGGCACATTTCGGCCTTCTCGTTGATCTGAAAGGAAAACGATTAATCGATAAAGAGACGAATCTTTCTTCCATCGGCACACTCTCGTACGAAGCTCATATATCAATTTCAACTGTTGCAGGAGATACGCCTTTTCGTGATCTTCTCACCGAATTTTCGGCGATCACGAAGCCTTTTGTTTTTTCAAAGGTACCGACACACGATGTACAACATCACATCGTTACGAAAGGCGCTCCAATCGCAGAACGAGCTCGTCGTTTGACGGGAGAAAAACTCGACGCTGCGAGATCGGATTTTAAGCTCATGATGGAACAAGGAATTTGTCATCGGTCGGACAGCCAGTGGGCTAGTCCTCTACATCTCGTACGAAAAAAATCGGGAGAATGGAGATCTTGCGGAGACTATCGGCGACTCAACGGCGTCACCGAACCAGACAAGTATCCCATTCCGCATCTACACGATTTTACGCATCGGTTACACGGTTGTAAAATTTTTTCGACAATCGATCTCACGCGCGCGTATTACCAGGTACCGGTCGCGCCTGAAGACAGATCGAAAACAGCCGTGATTACTCCGTTCGGATTATTTGAATTTAGCGTCATGCCGTTCGGACTGTGCAACGCAGCGCAGACATTTCAAAGATTTATGGACACTGTAACACGCGATTTAGATTTCGTTTTTTGTTATATTGACGATCTACTCGTGTTTTCGAAAAATCGCGAAGAGCACGCGCGACATTTGCGTATCGTTTTCGAACGTCTCGAAGAATACGGTTTAACGATCAACGTCGCGAAGTGCGTGTTCGGTAAAGAAATTGTGCGGTACCTTGGGTACGAGATCGATGAGTTCGGAACTCGTCCTCTCCCCGATCGCGTACAAGCGATTCTCGATTATAAGAAGCCGAATAACATCTCGGAACTTCGTCGGTTTCTCGGTATATTGAACTTTTATCGTCGTTTTGTACGGAACGCTGCTCGATCACAAGTGTTATTGAACGCTTATCTCGTGGGCGCGAAAAAGAACGATAAACGTCCGGTCGTTTGGACTGAAGAATCGGAAAGAGCATTTTTCGAGTGTAAAAACCAACTCGCCAACGCATCCCTTCTCGCTCATCCTCTCGAGAGCGCCTCACTTGCCCTTCAGACGGACGCGTCTGATACGTCAATGGGTGCTGTTCTCGAACAGTTTTGCGACGGAAAATGGGAACCGCTGGGTTTTTACTCGAAGAAATTATCATCCGCTCAAACGAAATATAGCACGTATGATCGCGAGCTACTTGCTATATTCTCAAGTCTAAAATTTTTTCAGTTCATGATCGAAGGACGCCCATTGTTGATAAAGACGGATCACAAACCAATCGTCTTTGCGTTTCGACAGCGTAGCGACAAAGCATCACCGCGTCAACTCCGTCAACTCGACTACATTGGACAATTCACAACAAACATTGTCCATGTGACCGGTACCGATAATGTTGTTGCCGACGCTCTTTCGAGGATCGAAACAATCAGCATGCCGACGTTGTTCTCTACCGACGACATCGTTGAAGCGCAATCAACGGACGAAGAGCTACAAGATTTGCTCGAGTCAAATACGTCGCTTGATCTTCGACCTTTACGTGTCGATAACACCGATAAAACAGTTTTCTGCGATCTCTCGAACGGTGACGTTCGACCGTACATCCCGAAATCGCTTCGAAAACGCGTTTTTGATGCAACTCACGGACTTTCTCATCCCAGCGGCCGCGCAACGAAGAACATCATTCAGCGGAAATTTGTTTGGCCGTCGATGAGAAAAGATATCATCGAATGGGCTCGAACTTGCCTTCCTTGCCAACGGAGCAAAGTGTCGCGATACAATCGTAGCATACCAAAACATATTCCGGTACCGGATGAACGCTTTGGTCATGTGCACATTGACATCGTGGGACCTTTGCCGACATCGAGAGGGTATCGCTATTGCCTCACAATCATCGATCGATTCACAAGGTGGCCCGAGGCCATTCCGATTCACGATATCACAGCCGATACCGTTGTCAACGCGTTTTTCGCATGCTGGATTTCACGTTACGGTGCGCCCGTTACGATCACCACGGATCGCGGATCGCAATTCGAATCTGCACTTTTCAACGCGCTACTTAAATTCGTCGGATGCGAGAGGATTCGAACAACCGCTTATCATCCCGCTTCGAACGGGATGGTAGAACGATGGCATCGTTCTCTCAAGTCAGCAATAATGTGTCACGAGACCTCGGAGTGGGTTGACACACTTCCTATCGTCCTGTTAGGCCTACGGACGAGTCTGAAGGAAGATATCAAAACAACATCCGCTGAACTTGTTTTCGGTACCACGCTACGCATCCCAGGAGAGTTTCTTATCGACTACGAGGGAAATGAAGAACAGCAAATCTACGTTCATCGATTGCGTAGTTTCATGCGTGGAATACGACCGGTCCCGACTGCGCATCATTCGAAAGTGCGACCGTTCGTGCATAAAACTTTATTCGAATGTTCACACGTTTTTCTGAAAAACGACGCGAAAAGATCTCTCGAACAGCCGTTTGAGGGTCCTTACGAAGTTATCGAGCGCGTATCTGACGTTGTATTCAAAATTCGAATTAATAACGAGTCTGTTACAGTATCAACGGATCGTTTGAAACCAGCTTTCGTCGAGGCATTGCCTTTGTTACAGCAGGAAGAAACGGTACCGAGTCAAGGATCATCACGAGACGGCGAGCCGTTTAAACAACTTTACACTCGTCCCTCGACATCACAGTCATCGGCACCTCCATCGCCTATACGTCCATCGGTACCGGTATCGACAACACGATTTTCAACGCCATCGACTTCGTCGCAGGCATCCACACCGTCGTCAACTCGAATTTCGCAACCAGCAGTATTACCTCCGCAAACCGCTAGTCAAAATATTCATAAAAAAACAAATCCTATCCCTAAAAAAATAATTTCCATCCCTGTCGCTCCTCCTTCATTGACTCCTCGTCCCGATGTACCGCTA
This sequence comes from Buathra laborator, assembly GCA_934046635.1. Taxonomy (NCBI): domain Eukaryota; kingdom Metazoa; phylum Arthropoda; class Insecta; order Hymenoptera; family Ichneumonidae; genus Buathra; species Buathra laborator. The sequence continues at coordinate 7,613,420 of OW203893.1, read as the reverse complement.
AGAACATACGCTGGACCCAGAAGCCAGAAAACGGTTCATTTCGCAACCTAACGCGGTTGCTAGGAGGGGGGTAGTGTGGTGGCGGCTTTACTGTCGCCGCATCCTCATCAACGGCAGACGACTTCAGTCGTTCGGACGCTTCGCTATGAACAGCGAATCAGGAAGCCCGACGACTTGCCGCTACAGGGAAGGCGTGGCGACGACTAGGAGATATTTCCGAGATCTTGTGCTATCGATGAAATCAATCATCGATAGCAATCAGTGTTACACGAGACCCGGCGTAGATTAGACAAGCTTTGACACGAGCTCCCTTTACAAGCTCACGACGCCGACGCCGTTGTAATTAATAAAATAAAGTTCAAATTTATATTATTAACTCTCGTGTACCGACTCATTTAAAAAGGCAGCGCCAATAAACATAAGCGGATCCCCCACACAGATTTTACAACTGTTACGTCCTGGTGTTTGATTTTGGTACTTTACCTTTGCGTGGTTGTATTTGGTGAGAGTTTGTTTCTCGAATTTCCGTATGCGTCGGTAGTTAAGTTGGAGTTTCTGTTTACCGATCGATGGATACCAAAAAAGGTTTCGGCTCTCGCAACACAAAATATATATAATTCTGAAAATAAAGAGTTGGCTAACAACTATTATGCGTATATAGTTAATAATCAGCGGTCTATCACTTGTTTAATTAACAATAATAACATATTTATTTCACAGTTTTTTATAAGTGTTACGCGATTTTCTGGTTTGCACAGTTCACATAGATTAAATGTTTTATCCGGTTTAAAAAAAAAAAAAATGGAACTATTGGAACTATCCGTTCGGTTGGAAATATCAGTAAAAAGACTAAATTTTAAAGGTAAATACGAATTTGAACGGGTAGCTCAGCGGAACGGAAAGGGATGAAATCTATCGGAGTGGGATTCGAGACTTAAGCTGATTGGTTGAAAATAAGTATGAAAGGGTTTTCTTGTTCTAGTTTGCCTATGTGACTTCAGAAAGACTCCCACAACGCGAGCGAAGGCGAGTATTGGTCTGCTTAGAGTGTCGAATTGCAGAGTGTGGAAAAGGGAATCATTGACGATGACAGTTTTATGAGATCTGTCGATTGTGACATGATTTTTCGGAATCATCGTCACACAATAAAAAAACCATCATATTTCTGAGCAAATCTCGATATGTATCACTATAGCTCTCGTTCACTGCCTCTCCCAGCGATTTAAGATACCGTCAAGCTCTCGTGAGATATCGATCGAGTTATTTATTTTCTTTGCAATTTAGTATTTCAGTTTTCTTCCGTAATTATCAAAAACCTTCAGTACCGTATTAGTTAGTTAATTTCATAAGATTCATGCAGTTTCAGTTTAATTTCGTTCCGTTTAGTCGAGATTCTCGAACTGGCTTGGGGTATATTCCAAACTCACTCTCGACGCTAGGGAGTATCGTTCCGTCTCTTTCTAACGCATACGAGCAAAAAGGACAGACTGATACACTCGGAATACGAGAGTGAGTTTCGGAATATACCCCGGGTGGGATAACGTTAGCAAATAAAAGCCCAAGTGAAGGAGAGACTCGGCGAAGTTTCTTGCGAATACGTTAAAGTCCGGTGCAAACCCGGCACCCTATAGTAAAGTGCAATACGTTGAGATCAGGCGGCGGTATCAAGAGACGCGGTAGCGTCTCGACGCCAAGTAGTTTAAAAAGTTAAAAGTCCGCGCGGCGAGTCCGCGCGCGTCGAGAGCTACCGTGTCCTTATACGCCAATATCGTGCCCCCTAAACTTTGACATTTTTTTTCTCGGAAACGAGACATCGGATCTAAATTCTGAAGACACTTTCATAATATAAATCGAATACAAGCTTTAAAATGCGCCTGGAATCAGACCGACCGGTGCGCGAAATGATGAGATATCGCGATCTCGCCCGAAAAATTCTCTTTCATTATACAAATAATTCTTCAGAGATTTTTTCGACTGTCAGCTGTTTGTCCGATGTCCCATGACCTGCGTGTTGTGTTCGTGCGTCCATGCATGTGCCGTGTATACATAACGGTATAAGCGGAACGAACGATCAGCTGTTATCAATTTCCAAGTGTCAGTTCGTGAATACAGCAACTAGTAATATCCGTATCCGCGATCCGTAAATAGTACGCTCACACTGAGTGATCGAAAAGAAGGTTAAGTAGAGGTTATTTATAATTTCATTTTTTCGCGAAAATTAGTTAAAAAAAAAGGATCCTCCCGTGCGGTTAACAAAATGCGTCGTTCGTCTGATAAAATTGTTCAAATAATCGCGGACGAGAGGTCATTTCAATTGATAAATATTGTGCGTGTGATACAAGAAAAATCGTGTCATGCGGATTTTTAACGTTATCAAGTAATAAAACATTTTTTTTGAATAAATAATAATAGAATAATACATAAAAAAAAAGAATGAAATAAAAAATAAAAAAACATTTTTTTGCAAAAAATGTAAAAAATGTCGCCAAGTAGTTTAAATAGTTTTGTGAAAATAAAAAACACGTAAAATAATCAAAAATCATCTGAGCCAAGTGAAAATAAAAAAAAAAAAAACTTGGCGAGTCCTTAGAATACAAATAAATGTAGTTGCATCGAAAGTAAGGACGAGCAAAGTTTTTTTTTTTTTTTTATTTTCACTTGGCTCAGATGATTTTTGATTATTTTACGTGTTTTTTATTTTCACAAAACTATTTAAACTACTTGGCGACATTTTTTACATTTTTTGCAAAAAAATGTTTTTTTATTTTTTAGTTTACAGGCGAGGATGGAACACCTCGCGCTGCATTAGAGTGAAGAAGGGCCTTGTATCTCACGCATTGACTATGGGAAGCGATGGCGAAGATTCTTCAAATTACCGCGCTACAGTATCGTCTTGACTCGGTAAAGTAACGTAATGGTTGAGAGGGCAGTAGCTCTCGGTCAAGGATCTCGTAATAATAGTGATAACGATTTCGAGTCGTTGTCGTAGGCAAATCAGTCTACGGAGAGCTGCCCTCAAGGTGACTCGGGCTCTCTCTCGCGTTCACGTAAAGATAGGTGCCGGCTATCACCTAGTGTGTTTGCGTGGCATCTCGCTCGCTCTCTCGTGTACGCCGATCTATCGTTCGCTCTTGACGAGTGTAGGTGTCTCGCTCGCGCTCACGGGTTTCGCTACCTGTCAGTGCGTTCGAGTATCGTGCAATTCGTGTAATACCGTGTGTGCTATCCTCGTAGATTTCCGAAAGGAATTCTTTCGAGTCGATTATTCGATTGATGCGTTGTGATTAACGGTCTCGAGTTGCAGTGCATACGTGTGAGTTCTCGAGCGTCAGTTGATGCAGTTCGCGGTCCTTTTTGGATATATCACGCGCTTTCGGTGAGTTTTTTACTTATGGAAATTACATTACATATAGAAATTGATCGTTCTCGTGTCGCGCTCGTGGTCGCTTGACTCGCTTCGATCTCTCGATCAGCTGAGTACTCGCGACCCACGTGTGTGCGATCCCGTGGCTTAACGCCAACAAATAATTATTTTACGATACGATAAATCGAGATTTCGAGTTTTCTGTCGTACGCTATTTTATTGGTGACGGATCGCGACCCTTCTACCATAACCCGCATCCTGAGCAACCATGCATTTCCGCAACCGTTAACTCTCGCGAAGTGCATTCGGTCGTTATCGTTTATTGAGCCTTTCGGCTCATAGATCCCGTTATAGTTCGATTTTCTGTTTTGTTGTGTTGTTTGTTCGTCCCTGCGGGAGTCGGCTCGTTCCACCGACCCCCGATTAGTCCGGTTGTTAATAATACCGGCGAAACAAAAATTAACTGGCGCCCACTGGGACGCCGATGCATCCGCGAGGGTGAACAGCCGAAGGTGACGTTTCGATTTGGCGTTTAAAGTCACGTTGATTTTTTGATCCGACTCAGAGTTTTGAGTTCCGCATTTCGGTAATTGAAAAATACGTTACAGGATATACATAGCTACCCAGGTAGCATTAAGTGATCCGAAAGACATCAAAACGATGACAGACGATAGTTACGGACGACTTTTGTCTCGCCGAATGCGTTACCATTGGGGAATACAAATAGTGCCACTAATTTCCGCCAGATCGACAACATTCGCGCGACGGGATGACAACTCTTCGGTGACGCAAAAAAGTTATTAAAATGACGTCCTACTGCCGACTTTTGATAGTGATCGAAATAACAACTTAACGTCATCTAACAGATAGGTCTGAAAGATATCATTGCCAATGTCATAATATCGCGATGGAGGTTTCAAAATCGAATAGGCATCTAAATGATATCTTTTTGATAACATTTAATTGTTAGCGAAATAATGACATGACGTCAACTATTATGAGTTATCAAAACGGTAACTTTGTGTCGACTAACAGACAAAATTGAACGGCAAACGCCACTTAATAATAATAGATAAACGTTATCCAAACGATGACTTAAAGATAACAGGTAAAGGTTGTCCGTAGGATATCCGTAGGACTAGTCGGTAGGACGTCCGTTTTCACTTATATAGGATGAGGAATTACGGGAATAATGCTTTGAAAATCTTTACTTGCAAAATGGGCACTGGCGGCATTGCTTTTAGAGTTCATTCAATTCAGACTATTTTTTTTGAGTGGAATAAACTCCTGTTAATAATAAGCCACCAGCACCCATATTGCAAATAAAGATTTTTGTAAAAATAATGTAACAACGCGTACATATATATATATACCAAAAATATAAAAATTAGGGGTGTGCGAATACTGAATGAATCGAATCGAATCGAATAGTACTATCCAATTCGATTTTCGAATCGGATATTCGATATGTTCGAATTATTCGAAAATCCGAATTATTCCATATGTTCGAATTATTCGATATGTTTGGCGTATTCGACATGTTCGAATTATTCGAACACATAAAATAATCGTATTTCTTAGTGATATACGAATAATATGCGAATGGAACTCTGATTTGTATATTATCTAATACAATGTATTTGAGTATCACCAAAAAACACCAAAAATGGTGTAAAAAATGCAAGACTTATTTGCAAAAAGTGAACATATAAAACCCTCGCATACATTGTCAAGTACATATAGTTGTTACATCGAACTTCGTCAAACCTAATTTATACGATGAGAATAAAGATTGCCAACTAACGACTTAATATTTCATGAGTAAGATTATAAAAATTATTTGTCCGGCCATTGCAGTTGTCAAGTTAGTATATTGCAAAAATTCATATTTTGGGGAAAAATATCTTTGACTATTTTTATTAATTGCGTGCTGCAGGCGGACAAGTAATTTTTATAATCTGAAAAGTTGGCATGCATGCGAAGAGACAGTGAAGACGGTAATGTGCGAAACTATAAAAAAAACTACGTGTGCGATAACTAGGGTGTGCGATGTTCAGCGGACACTGATTATATGAAACAACAAAAATTAAATCGAAAGATATTAATATTTCGATTTCGCTTTAAGCTACAGCTCCCATCTTAATTTATGTCGACAGAAAAAAACCCACATTTTTATACCACAAACTTTTTTTTTATACTGAAAAGAAAATGTGGAAAAATCCAAATATTTTTTTGGCGGCAGCAGAAATCGCGGAGTGGTCGCGTCTCGACTTTATCGACATCTTTTTAAATGTACTTGTCTCATACAATGGATTTGAGTATTTCTCAGTAAATCTTCCTGCTTTGCCAGAGCGAGCGAGATGATGGAAATTTTAAATGGTCGCGGCGCTGCTGTAGCGACGCCTGCATCCAGCAAGTACTGCGCAAGCCGCGCGTAAGCTATGCGCAGCTTGTGTTGAAGCAGTTGTCGCAGTAGTTTCTCAAAAAAAAAAATACAAAGCGAAGCGATATAAAAACAAAACCGATTGAATAGTGTTGGTGCGTCAAGAATGGAGGCAAGCGAAGAAATGAATGACGCAGAGATTAACAACGGCGAGGGGGGAGGAAACGAAAATCAAATTGAAGAAACGTCCAACGAACACAGAGATGGCAATAACAACGTCACGAGGAGTGTTGTTTGGAGGTACTTCGAAAAGTTTACCTTCGAACGCATCAAGTACGCTAAATGCACTAAGTGTCAGAAGGAATTTAAAACTGGAACTGGTGAGTATTGTAAAACGGTGCTCGTAATCCATTCTAAATAATAAAGTTACAGTGAACCGTTGAAGGTTTAGATTTTTCTACATAGTTGAGAAGTCACCTCAAACGCCGTTACCACGTGACTATCACGTGACTATCCACATATTCAGTCACTTTGAAATATTTTTAATCACCTCGAGTACTGCCATTTTTTTATACGTATTGGCAATTTAGTCGACCGTCAATTTACAAATTTCAAATAATAAATACATTGAATAAATTATGACCAAAAAAAAACGAAACCTGGGAATATCTTAATGAAGTATTTAAGTTTATCGCGAAATGCAAAAAAAATAGCCGTTTATCTTTTGATTTCGAATTAGTTATATACGACGAATGGCGAATGTTCACTTATCACGTGCCCAATAAAAAAATAAAAAATGCATGAAAAAAAAATTAAAAATGTAAAGTTCATTTAATATTTTTGTTGCTTTTACTGATGTTTCGCTTACGTGTATAATATTCTGAACCGGGACTAGTCAAATTCGCATTCAGCTCAAAAAAATATATCAAAATATGTAGATTTCGACAACTATTGGTAGCCTACGAATTAATTAAACAATTATATTCTCTTTGTGGTCATTTTCGGATCAAGAATTCGTCGTTTTTTAAATTTCTGATGTAACATCTAATACGATAATATGCATATTTGTAAAATCAATTACGATTACCCACAGTATTGGGATTTTCATCGAAATCTTAAATCCGATTATATTATTTATTTTAAGGCACTACTTCATCCCTAATCAATCATCTGAAGATTATACATCCGACATTGTGGAAAAAATGTGAACGAAGGAAATTGAAACGAAATATTGCAGTTGATGCACGATCAAGTGTATCGAAGAAAGCGCGAACTGGTATGTCGCAGAAACGAGACCGCGAGATTCACGAATTAATCGCAGAGATGATTGCGATGGATCTTCTACCGTATTGTACTGTACAGAATCGGGGCTTCAAAAGGTTGATGAACAAACTTATTCCGGACTACGAGCCCCCGTGCCGAACAACGATTTCCCGTTCACTAATGCCGAAACTGTACAAAAAAACAAAAGAAAAAATACTGGACGAACTTAACCGTGATATGCAAGCTGGCGTGAATTGTATTTCGTATACGACTGACGGTTGGACGTCTCGCACTGGCCAATCGTATCTGTCCTTGACGTTACATTATATTTCGATGGAATTCGAAATGAAGAATATTACACTGGCAATGCGATTGTTGGAGGGGCGCCACAGCAGCACGGCGTTAGCAAGCAAACTGCAAGAGATGATTGCAGAGTGGCCCGTTCTATCGTAATCCGACGGGGTTCCAGTATTCGCGGTTACAGATAACGCTCGTAATATAACAGCACCAGTACGCGCAATCGGCTGGACGAACGTTTATTGTTTTGCGCACACGCTAAATTTAGTTATTCAAGATGCGAAGAAAAACGTCCCCGATGTTGGAACACTGCTCAGTAAGGTAAAAACCTCTTTCACACGACCACGTATTTTTCCTCACCGAAATAATTATTATCCTTTGTTCATGCAATACAAAATTGAACAAAAATAAGTAAACAAAGCAAAAAATACTATAAAACACAAATAAATTGTTGATATATTTAATGACTGATTGATTTCATGCTCCACGTAAATAAAAATAATTCCATTGTTGCTGCATGTTGCGCATTTTGGTTAATTTTTTTCTAGGCTCGACGTCTTGTGACACATTTTCACCATTCTGAGCTATCCAGGAAAGCATTGCTATCCGCACAAAACGAGACCGCTGACAGTTCGGCCCTGAACCTCATTCAGATGGTTGAGACAAGGTGGAATTCAGAGTTTCAGATGCTGCAAAGAATGGTAAAATTAAAAGCACCTCTGATCCAAGTTTTGCCGGAGACCACGATGGAGGACTCTCTGAATGGCGAGGAATGGCGAAGTCTCAAAGAATTAGTGGACATATTCGAACCCATAAATCAAGCGACGGAACTGTCATGCGGAGCGAAGTATCCCACACTTTCGATGGTGATTCCGTTGGTTTATGGGATAGAATTTCAACTTCGCAAGGTTATCGACGATAATGAACTGAGCTTCACGTCTTCGGAATTCGTCGACAGTCTCATCGAATCATTGAGTATTCGATTCTCTGATATTTCGGACAGTGACAATAGAAAAGCAACGTATCTTGATCCGAGGTACAAAGGTTTTTTTTTTAAAGCCGAAATTCTTGACGAGGTACAAACTTCGCTAATCGAAGAAATTTGGACTCATTTCGATGAATCTCGCGACGACGAGGATAATGACTCGATGATGTCATTGCCGGAGCGTATGTATGCTACATTTACTACTTGGAGAAATTTGTCATTTTCTGATTATTATTTATTTCCAGCAAGCACGAGCGCCCACGAGCCTCCACGAAATCGAGATTTTTGGAGTTTTTTGGGACATCAAACTGTTCGGGAAAGCGAAATTTCGAAGAGGAATATTGTATATTGTATATTGTATATTGTATATTGTATATTGGCTGTTGAGCAAGAGATGCTCACATACATTCATAACCCCTTAATCCTCCCCTCCGATTGTTCCCTCATGTGGTGGAAACCTCATGTGGAGCATTCCGTGTACTTCAACTGAGAGCGAGAGACTATTTTCTTCAGCGGGAGACATTGCGGAGGAAAAACGATCGCGGCTCTTACCAGAAAATGTCGAAATTCTAACGTTTTTGCATAAAAATTTATAAACAATCGATTGTCGATTGATCGATCGATTTGTGAATAGTTCGATTCGAACGATTCGAATTACTCGAACGATTCGAATTATTCGAACGATTCGAATTATTCGAACGATTCGAATTATTCAAACAATACAAATTATTCGAACGCTTCGAATTATTCGAGCGCTCCGAATTAATCGATAAGTTTGAATATTCGATTCAACTTTCGAATCGAATTATTCGTATTCGATTCGAGTCGAATTATTCGAAATTTCGAATATTCGCACACCCCTAATAAAAATGGTTCTATTTTTTAACCAACAAAAGATTTGACAATAGTATTAATAATAGAACACGTTACTGTGCATTGCGTGCACGTCGTTTCTCGGCGGCCGCTGCCGTTGCCTTTATTCGATCACCTCCGCGACGAAGCCACTCGGCAATTTTGTCTTCAATCATCGTGATTTTCGCGTCGCGAAACCCTTCACGAACGATTTCTAGGGAAAAAGAAGAACATTAGTAATTTCTTGTTGGCCAAATATTTACGTATACCAAAATATTATTATTTTACTCACGAACTATTAATTGTGGAAACGTATATTTCGATAACTTCGGCTTCTCCGGGGGCCAAGTATCCACACTACTTTTTTTGTTAAAGCGTCGGTCATCACGGTTTCCATAGCAAATTTTATGATTTTTGATATGTTTTTTCCACCGATCGCGCTGATTTTAGCAATCTGAAAGAAATATGCATGTTAATTGCTACAATTAATACAATAAATTTAATTTAAAAATTCATGTACTTACGAATTGTTGTCGCATCTCGGGGTTTTCTTTCACGTTTTCGTCGAACTCGCTCAGTCGATTGACATCGTCAAACGGCATCGGCGGTAGCAGCGGGTAGTTATCCACGAGCCTCTGAGGCGGAGGATTCGCTCGTGCTAATAACTCGTGCATACGACGAAGAAGGTTCTCGTATTGTTGATTCCGTTCTTCTCGGCATTCAGCTGAAACAATATAACGATGTAAAATATATTATTCATTAAAATTTTATTCGTAATCTCCTTGCGCTCAACGTTATCAATAGTCATACGTACGACAACACGCTGCGTGGTTGTGTCGGCCGCGTTGTTGCTGTTCTTGCTGTTGTTGTTGTTGTTGCTGCAAGCCGATTGCACCATTCTCGTCAACTTCGGTCGTTTCGTCCGATTCGTATTCCACCTCCTCTGTCTCAGAAACGTCGTCCATCGCCTCTTCGGTGTCACCTTCCACTTGATGATTCATGAAATTATTAAAAATTGACGTATTAAACATATAGAAATTTTATTTCCATCCATTCTTCAATACATTTTATTATACGATTATTGGATCTTACTAATGCTGTCGTCCGCTCCGGCAGTACTCGCGATGCTCTCCTGTGTTACACCCGCAGCTTCTCCTGCCGCTGCCGCCTGCTCCGCCTGTAGTAAAATGTTATACAAATTCGGGTCGAGGATCTGGATGTTCCGCTGCACCTGTAGTTGCTGCAAAGTGCCTTCATCTAGATAATAAAGAAAACAATTAATGTTATGTATTCGTCGATGCATCCACAATTAAATATTCAATATCGATTACCAATGAATGCTCCGGGTGGCATTGTCATGTTTTTCACGACCTCTACAGGATAAGAAAAAATTATTAGTGCATGTTTACTTTTGCTTTTTATGCCTCGATGTACAACTCACGCGTCGTTGGTGATGCCACTTGCGACGATTTCCGCTTCAGCCCCGTTCCCTTCTGCTGACTCATATTCTGCTTCACGAAAGATGAAACCGTTAAAATGGACATCATCACTTGTAATGTACATACAATGGAACTTTTCAGTATACCTATAGAAAATGATAAAGCAAACGCGACAGAGAGGAACAAGACAATGACATCGAAAATAATTATACGCGAACAGAAAGACACTTTTAAATAATAACGTAAAAAATAAAACAAATATAAGCAAATGCAACGTTCGATCTCACATTTTACACAACTCACGAATTTTCTACCTACTAAAATTTCGTGAAACTCCTCGAATCCGGTAGTAGAGCGCCATATTACACTGAAATGAAAAGCGGAGAATGTTGATTTGCGAGAGGGCATCCGGTGACGAACAGGAGAACCTCCCATCTTAGTATCGCAAATCTGAAAACGGATATTATCGATGTAATTAAATATTTTTCAACGACGTTTTAAACAATGCCAGAAGGTTGAACAGCACAGGAATGTAGTAGCTATTAGAAGGCGGTGACGTCGGCTCGTTAATTGGAAGCGTGCTGGAAAGATAAGGACTCGAACATTTATGACGGAGGTAAGAAAATAAATAACGTTCGAAATTCCGCATGAAGTGTGAGTTAATGATCGCTGTGAATGAGAGGAAATATATAAAAAGTACCGTTGTGTGGGATTGGGAAGCCTTTTCGGTCAATTTGATCTATGGACCACGTTTGCCCTTCGGAAAATTGCCCTGTTTCGCAAATACCCATACGGCGAGAATCGATCGGATAATCAGCGATTGAACGAAGATTTATGCATTCTCGGCCCACAATAATAGGATTTTCATCGCGATAGCCTATACCCTCTACGAGGACAATACGCTTGTCTGAAAGATAACAGCAATTGTCAGGGCACTTATCAGTTATTGAAAAATCGGGAAATTCTATTTTTTTATGAGGATTGGAGTATCCTTCGCACAGCAAATCTACGGGGCTTTTTCTTTTCAGCAAACGGTAACCCGTTTTGACTTTGTTCGATGGTATCAGATTCTTCGATCGTTCCGTGATTCGTTTCATCACTTGCGCCAGAGGCATCGCACCGCCTTTGACCATCTGTTTCACCTTTTGCAAGAAATTCTCAAAAGCGAAACAACTGAAAGAATCGAGTGGTCCGAAATGTAAAACGTCAGTTGCAAGGTGAATCAGATTGTGAACATTGTAGATGACTGATTCTTCGTTGTACAAGATTTTCATAGTATCTACGAAATAGATCATTAGACTATGTGCGTACTCGTTGTTACGTACGCATTCTCTCGGATCGCAAAGGATTCGAACTGCACAATTCAGAGCGTTGAAATGAATCACTTGCAGTTGATTTAGAAAGAACGGAAGAACGATCGGACCCAGATACAATAAATAAAGACGGAATTCAGTCGCCTTCCATCGAGCGACTTCGTCAAGGGAACGCGGTTTTCTCGCGAATTCTACGGGAACACATGCAGCAAAATTGCTGTACAGATCGTTAAACGAGGATAATTTCGATAATGCGTCTTTCGATTTTCCGTTGTTGCTAATCCAAAGCAAAAGAAGTTTCTTCATGACTCCCAAGCACAGAAGGGGCATATAATCGAGGGGAAATTGACGAATCATGTCAATATCCAGTGCTTCGAAAGGGGATGCGATGTTTTGGAAGGCCGTCGGCAATCCTTCTCGAAAAGTCGCTTCAGTTCTTAGAATTGGTTTTGTATCCAGAAAAAGTCGGCGTCCATTGACAGTTTCGCCTGTTTGAGTACATTTGCCACAACGGCTATTATGAGCAGGAAAGCAACATATAAAATTTCGAGCCGGAGTATCGGCAACTATCGCGTGAATTTGTACAGTATAGCGACGATTCCTATAGACAAAACCCTCGTTATGCAATATTAAGTACTCGTTGAGAAATGGTGTTAAGAATTCAGCAGCGGAGGACGGTTTTCCACTCCCATGAAAAGCAGCGATAAGAAATGGTTCGTTGAATCCAACTCCTACGAGTTTAGCTAAAATTGGCCACAAATCGCTCTTCGAACTTTTCGATAGAGGTAGTCCATCGGTACTCACGATGATTCGAAGAATTGCCGAGACCTTTGTTTCGTCGATATGTTCAAGTTGCTCTCGTAGGGCTCTCTCTAAACCGTAATGAGAATACTTGCCGGAAGACAGATTCTGCATCTCAACAGTTGTTGGAGTGCTAAGCAATGTCCTTGTATCCGATGGTAAATCAATGTGACCAGATTTCTGCAGTGCTACCAGAAGATCATTCATCACGCAATGAGAGATTTTGTTTTTCGTACACCAATGGGCAAGAAAAGTGCGGAGATCGAACGTTACTATAGCTGGGAGCAATGGAGTCGCATCGATGTTGTCCCGCGTCTGCCATCGAATACATCCTCGTCAAGATCAACGAACTTTGCGCAAAAACATTCGGCGAGCATACGACACGTTTCGCAATAAATTGGCTGAAATTAAAGTAGCCTATGATGAGGCGCAAATGCGGCTCCGTGAATCCGATCCAAACAATTATGGTGAATCAACAGCGGCTTTATCGACAACCATGAGCAATAGTTTAACGCATAAATTTCACAACAGCGAATCATGCAGAAAAGACAACCAACACGGTGGGCCGGATGTTTGTACCTCAGAGTGCAACTTGAACAAAGAAGATACCGGACCCAGCACAACCAAAAACGATGATAACAATAATAACAACGAAGAAATCACCAGAGAAGAAAACAATAATAACGACAAAAACACACACTGCTTTGATTATGACTAAATTACCGATGAAGGAACAACCGACAGTCACAACAATAACAACGAAAACGACAAAAATATAGACAGCAGCGAAAAGAACAACAACATAAAAGACAACCGTAGAGTCCGAGTAGGCGAGGCGAATATTCATAGCGAAGATAATACACCGATCGAAACCTCTCCAACTCTCGATGCTATCCAATCCGCCTTGGATCCATCAAGTGAGTACGAGCTTAGCAATGAAGATGCGTATACCGTGGATGACGAGCAATTTTGCTTATACGATAGCTCATTTCCCAACGCAGAAGACGAAGATACCGGGTTGAGTAGTATTAACGTAAAAGAAATCGACAGCAACAACAACGTCAACAACATCGACAAAAATATATTCGAAGTAGACGCCGGGACGAACATTGATTCAACTCTCGATGTTGTAATCTTTCAAAATTCCGCAATCGAAATCGCCGAACAAAAATCTACCGAAGCGTCAAGACAACTCTACATTGAAGACGAAGCAGTAATTGTCCCAAAAGAGTTTTGCTCGAAGTATTGGAGCTTCAAAAAAACTCTTCGCGACGGTTGGGCTGACGCATTCATTGAGCACGTAAAAAAGGTTGAACGATATTGCTGCTGCGTTTTCAAAATCAAGTACCACCGTTGCAATCAGGCAAATAAACAGCACGATAAATATTTTTATACACCTGCGCAATGCAAAAATTCTGCCTGCACCGATTTTAAATTCGAAGCGCACGACAAGATCACCCTGCCTTTCACCGACGTCAAAATCAAAATATTTCGCAAAGGAGACATTAAGCATGAAGGTACCGAAGTACATCGAAGATTCATCAGAGGAGAAAAGCGCGACGAATATGCCAAAGCGCTAGAAGTCGAGAAACCGAGCGTTTTCAGAAGCAAACAGATTCAAAAAGTTCCTCTCGAAGTACTGGATTCCGGCAATAGAGACAACGCTCCGAGTTTAATAATCGCACAGAAAATATCGGGTCTAAATAGAACCAAACACAACTTAGATACCAATCCAATCATCCATCTACAGAAACGCGCAAAGTTGTACGAAGCAGATCCGAAATGGAAAGGAAACCCGATCTCTGGATATATTCAACAACGCTTCTCGTGCATGGCTTTTACGGAAAAACAAATATTGCATCTGTTGTCACTTACTCCTCGAGACGAAGTATTTTGTTACGTAGACGCTACAGGTTCAATAGTTTCTAAGATGCCGGGTTCAGAGAAACGGATTTTTTATTACGCGTTGGTGCTTCCAGGCAGTAAAGAATATGGTCCATTGCCCGTCGCCGAATTTCTTTCTGACACACATACCGTTCCACAAATTGCATATTTCTTGTCAACTGTCAATATCGCTATCAAACTTTACACCACACGCAAAGTCGTAATAAAAAAAATCGAAACCAATTTTAGTATCGCGTTAATTACTTCGGCTCTTAAAAGTTTCACCGACATGAATATTGATGTCTATCTTCGTAAGATTAATGATTGGTTGTCTTCGAGGGACGCTACACCGCCCAACATCACGCTAGTGCATATTTGCAGTTCCCATTTACTAAAGACTGTCCTGCGGAAGGTAGGGTAGCATATCCGCAAACACACTTATCCGCCAAAGTCCATATCCGCAAAAAATCGGAAAAACGATGGAGGGCGCTGTGAGCTCATTCTGCGTCGTTCTCCACGCGTAAAATGAGCCGAACTGAGCGGGCAAAATTGTGGACTCCGCCGAATGTCGAACGAAATGATGCATTCATTAAAAAATTCCAATATTCAAGAGGGTCAAAATCAAAGAGTGCATGTACGTTGGGAGACTGCTAAATACATCCCGGACAGGTACACGAAAGCTAAATTCACGAGTTCTGTCTGCTCTACATCCGGTTAAAAGCTGCGCGGGTTTCGTTTGAATATGGGGCACTACAAAGTCAGCGTAAATAGTAATATGAGGCCCCATTATTTATTTTTAGTATATTCATGAAGTCCAGGTCGACCTCTTTATTGTTCCGGCAGTGCACGTCGACCCGTTCGTAGTTCTGGAGTTCCAGGTCGAACTCTTCGTAGTTCCGGTAGTCTAGGTCGACCTCGTCGTAGTTTTGGTAGTCCAGGTCGACTTCTTTGTAGTTCCAGCAGTCCAGGTCGACTTCTTCATAGTTCTGAGAGTCCAGGTCAACCGCTTCATTGTTCTGGAAGTCTAGCTTGACCGCATCACAGTTTTGTGAGTCTAGGTCGACCACTTCATAGTTTTGGAAGTCTAGGTCAACCTTTTTGCATTTCTGGGAGTCTAGGTCGACCTCTTCATAGTTTTGAAAGTCAAGATCGACCTTTTCATAGTTCTAGGAGTTCAGGTCGTCCGCTTCGTTGTCCGGTTAGTCAGTGCCCGTCGACCCGTTCATAGTTCGGAGAATCCAGGTCGAACCCTTCGTAGTTTCGGCAGTCCAGATCGATCTTTCCGTAGTTATGAGAGTCCAAGTCGGTCTTTTCGCAGTTACGACAGTCCAGGTCGAGCTCTCCGTAGTTTTGGGAATCTACGTCAACCTCTTCGTTGTTCCGGCGGTGTACATCACCCTCTTCGCAGTTCTTGGAGTCTACGTCAGCCTTTTCGTAATTCCGGCAGTCAAGGGCTTTCTCTTCGCAGTTTTCGAAGCCTAGGCTCACTTTTTCGTAGTTCTTCGAGTCCATGTATAATGTTTCATAGATTTTGACATCCCGCTCTTTTTATTTGTAGTTTTTCTCCCGCCGGACTACCGTTTCGTAATTCTTCCAGTCCTGATCTTTCTCTTCGTTGTTCTCGAAATCGCGCGAGGTTGACTTTGTTCGGAGTTTTCGAAGTCTAGGTTGTCTAGGTAGGTCCAGATCTTTCTGTTCGTAGTTTCCGAAGTCTACGTTGACTTCTTCATAGTTCTGTAAATCTAGGTATACCGTTTTTCAGTTTTTGACGTCCAGGTCTAGCGCTTAGTTGTTCTTTAAGTTTCTATCTTTCGCTTCGTAGTTTTTTGCACCCAGGTGTACCGCTTCGTAGCTCGTCGAGACCAGGTGTTTCTGTTCATAATTCTTGAAGTCGAAACCAGTTACCTCATACTTTTCGAAGTGTAAATTGATTTTTTGTATTACTGTGAGTCCAGCTTTCGTAGTCGTTGGGGGTCTACGCATTCCTCTTCGTAGTTTTTGGCGTCGAGGTCGATCTCTTCGTAGTTTGTAAGGTGCAAGTCAAAGACTTCGTGATTTTCGAAGCTTATGTTTATATTTCATAATGGGCTGCGACCGGTGACAAGAATAACCCGAATAACCCAAGAAGAAGCCCGGTCAATGAGCCCAAAAAGCATTAACTAATTCGTTAGCGGTGCTCTAGTAACCGTACAGAATCGATGGAATTCCCTGAAACCCCTGGACGCTTTTGGAAACCTTTAAAACTCATGAAATAACACGTTCCAAGGGCCTGGCAAAGTTCGATCGATTCAAAGGTTGTACGGTTACTAGAGCACCCCTAACGAATTAATGAATGCTTTTCTGGGCCCATTGGCCGGGCTTCTTCTTGGGTTATTCGGGTTGTACTTGTCAGCGGTTGGAGCACATTACAAATATAAACATAAGCTTTGAAAATCACGAAGTCTTTGACTTGCACCTGACAAACTACGAAGAGATCGACCTCGACGCCAGAAACTACGAAGAGGAATACGTAGACCCCAAGGACTACGGAAGATGGATTCATAGAAATACAATAAATCAATTTACACTTCGAAAACTACGAGGCAAGTGATTTCGACCTCAAGAATTATGAACAGAAACACCTGATCTCGACGAGCTACGAAGCGGTACACCTGGGTGCAAAAAACTGCGAAAGATAGAGACTTAAAGAACTACTAAGCGCTAGGCCTGGACGTCAAAAACTCAAAAACGGTATACCTAGATTTACAGAACTATGAAGAAGTCAACGTAGACTTCGGAAACTACGAACAGAAAGATCTGGACCTACCTAGACAACCTAGACTTCGAAAACTCCGAACAAGTCAACCTCGCGCGACTTCGAGAACAACGAAGAGAAAGATCAGGACTGGAAGAATTACGAAACGGTAGTCCGGCGCGAGAAAAACTACAAAGACAAAGGCGGGATGTCAAAATCTATGAAACATTATACATGGACTCGAAGAACTACGAAAAAGTGAACCTAGGCTTCGAAAACTGCGAAGAGAAAGCCCTTGACTGCCGGAATGACGAAGAGGCCGACGTAGACTTCAAGAACTGCGAAGAGAGTGATCTGCACCGCCGGAAGAACGAAGAGGTTGACGTAGATTCCCAAAACTACGGAGAGCTCGATCTGGACTGTCGTAACTGCGAAAAGACCGACTTGGACTCTCATAACTACGGAGAGATCGATCTGGACTGCCGAAACTACGAAGGGTTCGACCTGGATTCTCCGAACTATGAACGGGTCGACGGGCACTGACTAACCGGACAACGAAGCGGACGACCTGAACTCCTAGAACTATGAAAAGGTCGATCTTGACTTTCAAAACTATGAAGAGGTCGACCTAGACTCCCAGAAATGCAAAAAGGTTGACCTAGACTTCCAAAACTATGAAGTGGTCGACCTAGACTCACAAAACTGTGATGCGGTCAAGCTAGACTTCCAGAACAATGAAGCGGTTGACCTAGACTCTCAGAACTATGAAGAAGTCGACCTGGACTGCTGGAACTACAAAGAAGTCGATCTGGACTACCAAAACTATGACGAGGTCGACCTAGACTACCGGAACTACGAAGAGTTCGACCTGGAACTCCAGAACTACGAACGGGTTGACGTGCACTGCCGGAACAATAAAGAGGTCGACCTGGACTTCATGAATATACTAAAAATAAATAATTGGGCCTCATATTACTATTTACGCTGACTTTGTGGTGCCCCATATTCAAACGAAACCCGCGCAGCTTTTAATCGGATGTAGAGCAGACAGACCGCGTGAATTTAACTTTTGTGTATCTGTCCGAGATGTATTTAGCAGTCTCCCTACGTACATGCACTCTTTG
The DNA here is from genome assembly GCA_934046635.1 of Buathra laborator. NCBI lineage: Eukaryota > Metazoa > Arthropoda > Insecta > Hymenoptera > Ichneumonidae > Buathra > Buathra laborator. Next base: position 7,594,981 of record OW203893.1, on the reverse strand, counting down.
ATTTTGACCCTCTTGAATATTGGAATTTTTTAATGAATGCATCATTTCGTTCGACATTCGGCGGAGTCCACAATTTTGCCCGCTCAGTTCGGCTCATTTTACGCGTGGAGAACGACGCAGAATGAGCTCACAGCGCCCTCCATCGTTTTTCCGATTTTTTGCGGATATGGACTTTGGCGCATAAGTGTGTTTGCGGATATGCTACCCTACCCTGCGGAAATGCAAAGTATTGTCTACCGACAAACAGCAGCGCAAACTTGCGGCACTGTGCATAACAAAATTGATCCGCGCGGAAACAATGGAAGCAGCGACGATGACATTCAAGAAGGTAGTCGTTATTTTTGGATCGGATTTTGTCACGACTATGTCAAAAACGTACGTCACACTTCTATCAAATAACATGACCTCAAACGAAAAAGCTACGGTGGATGAAATCGAAAAAGAACGCGACGTTACAACAGTCCTTGACGAAAAAAAATGATGGCGACGATGAAAAAGGTCAAGATCATGAAAAAAATGGCGACGATGAAAAAGATCAAGAAGATCAAGAAAAAAATGGCAACGGTGAAAAAAAAACAATGACGATGATGACGCGCTTGATATTCAACTGAAATATGACGTCGAAACAAGCCAAGACAATGAGGGAGGCCGAAAGGCATCACCATTCTACCAAATCTTTCAGTCACAATATGATTCAATAATGGCAACATTAAAACGGGAAGCGAGTAAATTGGTTGAAGAAGAAGAAACACCTATAAACAATCCGAATCGATCTGACCAATTTCTAAAATATCTAGTGACGTATATCCTCCCATATTACCCCCTGTGGTCGGCAGTTATATTGTCAAAAATAAATCTTCTGCGCGACACGAATGCATCGGTCGAAAATTATTTTAAAATCGTGAAATCATACATTTTCAAAAAAGAACTCAACGTCTCAGTACCGCGATTCTTTTTACGGATGGAATCGTTAATCGAGGGCTGGTTACGAGAACATCAGTACTCTCTCGTAACAAAACGGCAAAGAGACGGACGAAAGAAAAAAAATATGGCGGAAGCTACTGACTACGACGAAGATTTGGCTGTCGAACAATTTAAGCCGGATCGTCCGAAAAAAAGAAAATCGAATTTTTATTTTCCAGTTGCCAAACGAACATCCGTGATGAAGAACAATAACGCAATAGAACAATCATTCGTACAAAATAGCCATTCTGTCGAACCGATTGAAATCAGCGATTGCGAAGAACTACAGGTCCCAAACACACCATCTAAGAAGAATAAAGAAATAGAACAATTATTCGTACAAAATAGCCAATCCGTCGAACCGATTGAAATCAGCGATTGCGAAGAACTACAAGTCCCAAACTCACCATCGAACGCCGAAAAAATTGTAGAGACATACGAAACGTTCAACCAAGCAGACTATTCGTCGTTCGTCAATGATATGAACGAACGATTTTTCGATCCATCATTAACGTATCCTCCAAATTTTCCCAATTGCTCAAGGAATTTTGCCGGCATCCAGCTTACACCTGAGCTGTTCAGACGCTTGAACCCGAACCTTTGGATGGACGGGGAAATTATTAACAGTTTCTTCATGGCTATTCGAGAAATCAGCAAGATTAATGGTTTGAATCTCCTCACGTTCGATTCCTATTTTACGGCCAAAATGCTGGAAAATACCACATCCATCGGGTTTACAAGATGGGCGGCGAAAGTACAACCGATGAATTACGATCTGTGGCTCTTGCCGATGTTAATTGGCAAAGATCATTGGACGCTCCTAATGGTCGCATTGCCACTACACACAATCATTTATTTCGACTCCCTCCACCGATTACCGCCAGACAAAAATATCGATAGGCTATGTAGCTTTATTGCCAGCTTCCGGTCTGCTCGATGCTCGAAACTAACGAAGTGGCAAGAGTGGGCGCTATTTGCACCTATCGATATTCCGAAGCAAGTAAATGAAAACGGCGAAGTTTCAGGCAATTGCGGTATGCACATATGTATGTGGGGATATACGAACGCCAGCAAAACACACGCACGTTTTAAAGAAGTAAACGTGGACCCAGCTCGGAAAGGGCTCGCAAATTTTCTATTGAATTATCCAATTCAACAAAAATCTAACCAAACGTACGAATCTTGCGATGACTTGATAACGTCCTTCGACAAAGCGCCCGAAATGCGGAATATGTTCGATCAAATTTTTCTATCTCGAGACCCACCGTTTGAGTAGGGGAGGGTGGGGCAAAATGGGCCACTTAAGCAAAATTCGGTGATCGAGACTTACAGATACCATAGATCATCTACTGGTAACCTAAAAATTATGTTTTACCCGATCTTAAATGGCATCCGTCACAAAATGTTGTCTGGGGCAAAACGGGCCACCTTCAAATTTTTTTTTTTTTTCACCGCAACTGCTCGACCCGGGTGTTTTTATATTCATTAAGTATTTTTTACCTTACCCTGAAACGGACAACGGAATTCGTCACGTTAATTCGAAACTCGGCAGTTTAGTGTGCTTTCATTCACGCATCTTGCTTAAATAACCAATAAACTCCGAAATTAATATTCCTCAGAACATAATCTATCATTTGTTGTTAAAATATTATATTTTGAGAGTTTGGTAGCTCTTACGGAAATAAAAATATCCTGGGGGTAAAACGGGCCACCTCAACATTTCTGAAATTCTTTGTTATCAGAATAACAAGCCCAGGAAGCCCAAACCAAATTCTTTGCTCTCGAAATTTTTGGCGTCTGACTTTTTTGCCATACACATTTTGCTCTATACATTTTCTTACACAAGGAGCTTCAGTTCCGTGAAAATATTCATTAAAAGATTTTGATGTCAACAACTTCTGAATGTTCCATAACATAAAGAAAATCATGTCTAGAAAAAATATTTGAATGTATGCATATGTGCTCATTATTTGGCCTTATTATTTCACAACGATTTGAGGTATCAAGGTGAAATTTATACCACAAGTTAAGGGATGAATTCCCCTATTGTGGTATAATATTTAGCAAATTCTGTGCAGTCGTTCAGTATTCATGCGAATTTGAATTGTTTAAAGAAATATTGGGCCTGATCAAGGAGCTATGTTTTTTGACATATCGGGCTTAAGTTTTGTAGAAAGTTGGGCTTTTATAAACGTTGCAGTACATTTTTAAAAAAGTAGTCAAAAAGTTTTAGGACATTTCGAACACGTTGTTATGAAAATCTCGATTTTTTTTTCCTTTAGCAGAGGTGATTGAAGAAGCCACATGTGTGGAAAATATTTTTTTCCCAACTACGCCAAAATTACCATATTGCACCATCCATGCCTGCATCATCGCGGGTAGAAAGTTGCCAATTTTTTACCAGAGGGGAAATATAGTATATTTTGCACCAAGGGCGGAAAGTTGGACATTTCTGACGAGTGTGTTGGGGGATGCCAGAGGTGGGAAAAGAGAGTCGGGGGCCCGAGGGCCGAAGGAAAAAAAAAAGGCCCAGGCAAAGGGGCAAATGCCCTTCGAGGGGCGAACTGGGCACTTTCCGCCCTTGGGCGAAGATATCTCCCAAAGGAATAAAGTACTCACTTTCTCTTCCCGTGCAGGGATGTGAAAAAGTAAATTTTTCGGGCAGAAAAGTAAATTTACGGGCGACAAAGTGACATTGTGGGCAAAAAAGTGATTTTCGCGGGAAGAAAAGAACTCCGAAGAATTAGAAAACCAATATTCCGTGAAAAACAATGGTGAATTAAACATATACTCATTTTTGCTCCCTCATAGAGGAATCTTTGTCTTCATTGAAAAAATGTTTTAGAGATTTCAGTAAAAACATGTTCAGAATATTTCAAAACATCGCAAAATCACATTTAGATAAAATGTCTGGCTGATTGTGTGCGTGTGTGTGTGACATGGTCAAAAAATGTAAACCTCTATAACTTGAAAACATCTTTAGGTATCAAGTTGACATTTGCTGAGCATGTAGAGGGGTAAATTTTTTATGTTCGTTTCAAGTTTTGCCAAAACCATTAAAGTCGTTGAGATTTTACGCAGTTTTTAAATGTGTTAAAAATGTCTGTTAACACATCTCTTCTGCCTGTTGACGTCTCCTCTCTTCTCTTCTCTTCATCTCTGTCTATCTCTTGGAATTTTCGAAATAATATGTTAAAATATTTCTACGCAAATGAACTATTCATATTCGATGATTTAAAATTTATCAAGAATTTATTAAGGTGTGTTAATTTTCCAAGTTGAATGTTTTTTTTTTTTATTTTAGGGGAATATGGGTATTTTACCTGTGAGATAAATTTGCAATTTGTGACAAAATTTTGAATTACGTTGGATCATGAAAAAATTATGCAAATAAAATTTGCACATCGCTTCTTCGTTTTGTTTTTAACGTCGATTACAAAACTTCCTCTATGAGCGAGCCAAATATGGTTATCTGACTTTCTCGTAGAGATGCTTTGCAATCGACTTTATAAACAAAATGAGGAAGCTATGTGCACATTTTTTTTTATAATACAGATGATTTTTTAGCACGTTCCATGTTTGAACATTGCGAACATGTTGTTCTGTAACCAGATACCATAATTTATTTTGCTACCAGTTTTGCCCTTATCTCTCTTACATTCATAAGGCCATGTTTGTGTTTTTTCTCTCGCTTATTAGTTTCTTTATCAATTTTTCCAAAAAATGTTTGGCCCATTCATGATACCTTATCACTACCTCACATTTACGGGCCCTGTCACTAGATCACTTTGATGATTCATTTTATTCCCTTCGCTATTTGAGCGTGGTTCCAGAAATCCATTTTTACTGAAAATTTGGGTAGCCCATTTTGCCCCGTCCCTACATCTGAGTAGGGTGGCCCGTTTTGCCCCGTTACTAGGTCGCGTATAAGGGAACCGTTTTTTCTCCATTACCAGATCGCGTTTGATGTCTTCTTTTGTTTCCCTCGCTGTCTGAGCGTATTTCTAGAATTTAATTTTGGGCCGAAAATTGGGGTGACCCATTTTGCCCCAATCGGTACATGCGAATTAGGGGGCCCGTTTTGCCCCGGTGGCCCATTTTGCCCCGGCCTCCCCTACGACTCGACGGCCGAATTTATCACATCGATTGAAGATTTGATCAACGTCGTGAAAGACCCGTGGACCGTCGGCACAAAGTCGACCGTTCAACCATTTTATAGACCGCCATTAATCGCTACCGCCAACGCCATATGATCGACGTTCGTTATTTTATTGCTAACGATAGGCAATGGACTAATCACTTTTGTAGCAAATAAGGTTGTAAATATGTATATACACATGTCGTTTCCAAAGCTAGTCGTACTGCAAATTAGCTTTAATAATGTCATTGTGTATATAAAAGAGTTTATATGGAAATTTAAAAACCGGTTTTTTATGTGATAACTATAATTGATGATTTACAAAGGCTGTATTAAAGCTTAAGTTTACATAGTTTCATGTACTCGTACATACGGATATGATGGGCTGTGACAGTCAAACGCTTTTGTAGTAGATAAGTCTGTAAATATGTATATACACGTATGGTTTCTGAAGTCGGCCGTGCCGCAAAACAGAGATTGTTTATGTTCAACAACAAATGTCGTTTTTCAAGCCGGCCGCATTGCAGCCGTATAAAAGTCATTATTATTACGTTTATAAATAAAATTTATATGAAAATTTCAATACTGTTGTTTATTAAGACCACTAAATTTAGTTAAAATGGAATGATTCTTTATGTAACCTTATATATTGCAACATTTAATACAAAGGTGGTAAAACAACTAATTAATTAGTGATGTTATGCTTGAAACAGCATCTCGCATTGGTTATGCACACATCGCCTCAGCGACTTGACGATTTACACGATTATTCTATCGGTCATTACGAACACGACGATATATGATTTATTCCGTTGACGGCCTTTTATCATTAACAAAAAAAATGTTAGCCGTTTTTTACCGTGTACTGGTAGAATTGATATTTTTTTTTGTTAATGATAAAAGGCCGTCAACGGAATAAGTCACATATCGTTGTGTTCGTAATGATCGAGAGATTATTGGTGTAAATTGTCAAGTCGCTGAGGTGATGCGTACACATATGTCATATGTGTTTCAATTCGCGTATGGTAAAAAATAAACTTTAACATTTTTTTTGTTAACGATAAAAAGTCGTCAACGGAATAAATCAGGTATTGTTGTATTCGTAGTGAACTGTAGAATATTCGAGTAAATGTGCAAGTGGCTGTGATTGTGCGTTCATAAACGTAACATTAAATTTTTTGGGCCATGCGTTCAAGTGCTAGCCTTCCGAGGTACGCGGTAAGAGGCTTAGAGCCCGTACAGTCCCGTCCAAAACCTTCGGCGCGCGGCCGGCCCCGTCTGCTAGATCGGTCTGCCAGTTTCAGCGTCATCTTTCTGACCCGCACCTGAATTTGTAGCTTCGTGATTTTTTTGTTTATCCTTTTTCTTTGGAAATTTTATTAACAAATACAGAATGAAAAAAATAACTACACGATATCAACGAATGGTTTATGAAATTTATCTGTTGGCGCGAAAAATAATGAACAAAAAAAATATCACCGATCCCAGCGAATCTCAATAGACCAATGTTTAATTGTACATCCGACAGCAAATTCCGCTTCAGAATATTCAACTTATTCTTTTGAATTTTTACTATAGTCATCGATAATCTATGCATAGACGTTTTTTGTTCGAAAAAAAAAAACATAATTGTGCTCATATGTAAAGTATACGTAAGGTAAAAATTTCATTCTCATTACTAATATCAATTCTTTCACGAAAAATATACACACATCGGTTTTTTTTTTTTATACCAATAGTTCATTCACTCAGTACGTTCGATACCGATTATTTTTATAATAATATGATTTACTGATGCGATATCTTCATAAATGCAATCAAGAATACTAAATGCGATAAAGGCCGAAGCGTGTGACGTACTCAAACGAAACGATTGGAGATCGACCTTTTCATTGTTTTTTAATCTTTCTTTATATAATATCTTATTTCATACCGTATGCCTTTCTCTGTTCTCATGTTGATTTTGCTTTTTTTTTTCTTTATCCGATATAAACGCTGCTTTCACGCCGTAGACGACAATGTTCCATTACTTTTTTCGTTCCACTGTACTCATTCGAATGCTACTCCCGACTTCAAAAAACTTTTTAATAAAATTAACCATTCAAAATTACTGTCCGATAACGCATGTCGTCGTGGTGAGATCGTGATACTAGCGAATGAAAATAATCTTTCAACCGGTGCTGAGGAAGTAATTGGGGTATTGTATTTCAAAAACATTGTGTTAACAAGGGGATAGTCGTTCAGCATATCGAGCTTCGTCCTTTTGTCGCTCAAGTATGATAATAATTGTACGCGGATAGCATCTTCAACAGGCTCATAATTTCCACTACAATCGAATTCGCTATCGGTATCGACGTTCTGCGAAGCATCGCTCTTAATTACGAGGAACGAAGATATCGAGCCGGAATGATTTTCCTTAACGGTATCGACGCTAGAATTTTCCTTAAAAGCTATCGAACTGTTAATGAATATATCTTTCATTTTCTCCAACGATAATTTGAGTTTGTATTGACTGTTCGCTTCGCAAAACCATCTCAATTTAAACCCCGGGTGCGATAAAGATGCCATGATAGCTTGACTTGCGTTAACATCGAACGACAGGATATCGTGAAAGCGTGTCGTTATGCCACTGAGAGAAGCACGTGCCAGTGTAGTACCGTATTTAAGATTATCCTTCGACAATCGTTCGAGTTTATACTTGAGAGTGATTAGCGTTGGCAACAAAACCCCGTAAAACACTTTATCTTCCCCCTGAAGTATATCTATAGAACGGACTAGAGGTTTCATTACCAAACAATACTCGTCAATATACGCAATGTCGTTCGGTGTAAACGCCTCTTTCAAGTTCAAAAGTTCGAACAATCACGGCAGGATAGTCTTCTCTCGAGATATCTGACTTAAGGCATCGTACAGAGAATTCCAACGCGTTACGATAGGATAACTAATTGTGTGGCCTACTTTAGCGCTAATAATTTCTGCCGATTTAGGTGGTGCAGCTTTGTGCCACAATTGTGTACACTTTGCGATAGTTTTCGAGTGGCGGTTAAATAACCGGGAATCTCTCTTCAGAGCACTCATGACATCTGTAGTGGCGACTAAATTGAGAGTGTGTGCACTGCATCGTACGTGCCTTGGTAAACACGGCGATATATCCGCACTCTTGATATCGCAAAAATTCGAATCCTCGAAATCCGAATCACTTGATGTGTCGAGTGAGTCTTCACTTTCTTCGTCTTCGCATGGATCTTGACGCATTCTTCCGACCAGTTGGACACCAAATTCTCGAAACGCTTTAACGAAGTTGCTGGCATTGTCAGTAACTGTAGCGACGAGGGTTGAATTGTCCAGACCATACGACGAATGAATATTTTCGAGGATATCGGCAACCCTATCAAAGGAATGAGTTCCTTCAAACCGTCTACACGCTAAAGGCAAAGATTGACGCGTGGAATTATCGTCGATGAAGTGCCCAGTAACTCTGAAAAAGCTGCGTCTTTTCGCAGACCATACGTCGGCAGTCGTGCAAACGTATTTTGCTGCAGCCATCAGATCTTGCGTTTTTTAAAATCTCTTTTCGTTCAGTGCGGCTATACGGCGTGTTATAGTACGTCTACTAATTACTTTATCATCTCCGCTTTCGAACATTCTTTTGAAGCTCGGTTTGTCGATGATTGACAGTGGTGTCGTCGTATCGATTACGAACAACATGACTTTTTCTTCAAAATCATCTTGACGCTTATCTCCATGTTGGTTTTTTCTAAACGTTTGGCTGGCGGTCCCGTTGTCGCTATCGATCTATTGCAGTATCTTTTTGTGCCCCTTTTGCTCTCTTTATACGCCAAATACGCAACGTAAGCTTCAGGGTGCGTTCGTTTTAAGTGTTTCAGAAGATTGGTTGTACTTGTAAGTGAGCCAATTAAAATTTTCTTACTCACACACGTCTGACATGATACTTCCATCCGGTTAGTGTCAGAGACTTTTGCACACAGAGCGAAATGTTTCCGTCTAAAAGAGCGCAGTTTTGGATACTCTCGAGAATTTCCGGGGGTGCAAACTGATCGGTACAAGGCGACACTGAACCCTGACGCTCATCGACGTTCAGCGGCGATTTTGAACGATCACGAGTCGTCTTTCCTGATCTTTTTTCGATGTTCCGAGCTGTTGTCAATGACATGGAGCAGTCATTTTTGCCGTCAGATCCTCTTACTGATTCATCACTGCGGTAGGGACGATGAAGTGGCGAGTCCCCGCGCCTCAACTGATCGTCGACAACCAGCTATGTGAACTTAGCACCCGGATTTAGAAAATCGACTTTTTTTAAAGTGATTCTTGTAGATTTTCGTTAGTAGTTGTATGTAGTAAAAGTTTTTTCGTTTGTAGTAGCTCCAAAAAAAAGTTATAGGACTTTTAAAAAAACGCATCACCCCGATTCGACGGAACTCAAATCTGATGATTGAATCTTATAGAGAATCGTTTGTAGTTGATTGTAGTGAAGGAATTTCCGTTTGTAGTAACAAAGAAAAAAAGTTACAGATTTTTTTTTTTTTTTTTCGGCTTTATCGACTCTACAGTAATTTTCGAGAAACTACAAACGAAGTTGATGTTATTACAATCGACAACCTACAAACGATTTTAACGCCACAGCTTTTGGTTTTTTTTTTTCAATTTTTGATGAATTTTTCGACGAACTATCTGTTTTTAAAATCGTTTCCAGTTGTTGGTAGTGAAGTCAATTTTGTTTGTAGTTCCCTCAGAATTAACGTAGCGTCGATATCCTTCAAGCTATGGCTCTAAAATCGTTTGTAGTTGTTTGTAGTGAAGTCAATTTCGTTTGTAGTTCCTCGAGACTTTACGTAGCGTCGATATCCTTCAAGCTATGGCTCTAAAATCGTTTATAGTTGTTTGTAGTGAAGTCAATTTCGTTTGTAGTTCCTCGAGAATTAACGTAGCGTCAATATACTCCAAGCTATGGCTCTAAAATCGTTTGTAGTTGTTTGTAGTGAAGTCAATTTCGTTTGTAGTTCCTCAAGAATTAACGTAGCGTCGATATCCTTCAAGCTATGGCTCTAAAATCGTTTGTAGTGAAGTCAATTTCGTTTGTAGTTCCTCGAGACTTTACGTAGCGTCGATATCCTTCAAGCTATGGCTCTAAAATCGTTTGTAGTGAAGTCAATTTCGTTTGTAGTTCCTCGAGACTTTACGTAGCGTCGATATTCTTCAAGCTATGGCTCTAAAATCTTTTGTAGCTGTTTGTAGTGAAGTCAATTTTGTTTGTAGTTCCTCGAATATTAACGTAGCGTCGATATCCTTCAAGCTATGGCTCTAAAATCGTTTGTAGTCGTCCATTCGATACTAAAGCCTATTTCAAGCTACTTGGAATATGTCAGAGTTGACATATTCCAAGCTACGGCGCTGATATAGTTTGTAGTTGAGGGTAGTAGCGTTAATTTCGTTTGTAGTTTCTTGTAAATTGAAAAAAAAAACTCGATATACGCCTCACTATTGATTTAAAATCGTTTGTAGTTAATTGTAGTAGCACTAATTTCATTTATGGTTCCTCAAAACGGAAAAAAACTCGATATGGCAATATCTAAAGCTGTGGTACTGAAATAGTTTGTTGTTGATTGTGGTACCGTCAATTGCGTTTGTAATTGTTCGGAAACTATCGTAAGGCCAATAATTGCTGTGTTCTAGCTGCAGCTTCTATAACTGAGTATGATTTAATTTCAGATAATAATAGAAGTATAAAAAAATCGAACTGCGGTTATGTGTCATTGGAATGTAAGCAATCATTAGCTTATAAATTTTCGGAAAAACATCTGACACCGTTGCTCATAGCAACAGCTACATATTTGCAACAACATATTTGTTCTGGCAATGTCGCCGATAAATGTGGACGCACCTTGGCGCATTTATTGCGAAGTCCTTTTATAAGTTTATCCGACGGGTATCGCACTACTGCCAATGACATGTTATCAAGGTTGGCTTTTTTCTATAGATCTCATGCAATTCTGCGAGTAACTAATATGAAGATTGCTGAAATTGGTGTTGATACATGTGTTTTTCTCATATAGAAATCTCAGAACTATGAAAAGATATTGTCATTTTTTTTCACATTTTCCATCCATTTATAACGAATCAATATCCATCGTCATATCCATTATTTCGAGCCTAGCAAATATAATTTTGGGGCTGCTTGATTGGAGACAAAAAAAACCAAAAAAAGTACCCCTTCATCTATATTTTCCACAATTTTCATTGGTCTTTAACGGTTGAAAAAAAAAAACAGTTTGAAATTCTAAGGTAACTTATGATGAAACAGGGAAACCGAATATGACCGAATATATTGAAAACCAAAAAAAATCTCCATAACAATGTTTCCTCTAAAAAAAAATTAATATTGAATGTTTTTCTAGAAACAATTTACAAATATTAAATTGGAACAGCCATTTCCGATCTTAGCGTTACCCAAAACCGACGACGAGGACGTGACAAAAAATCCGGTTTCATTTTTTTTTTTTTTTTTTAATAACTGAAAAAGAGAAAAGTTGTAATATTGTAAGTAAGATATAAATAAGACCTAGGATTTAAGAATAATTAAGCTCGTCCTTTTACGCTCACTAATTCGAGTCGTCAATAAGACTTTGCATCGTTTTTCGATGAGTCGAGATTCACACTGGTTCACTCGATTTTCTTGGAGACCTTGCTATAAAACAAGACGCGAGAGAAAATCCGGTTTCCGTATTTTTAATGGTGTTTTTTTTTTTCATTTTGAACTGAAAAATGAAAAAATTATAATACTGTAAGTAAGATATAAGATAAAGAGAACAACTATAAACCATGCGGCAAGCAATTAGATATAAACGAAATTATAATTTCGTAAGATATAAATAAGATATAACCTAAGATATACAAATTATATAAGCTCGTATTTGTACACTCGTTCACTCGAGTCGTCAATAAGAGCCTCAATTGTTTTTTGAAGAGTCGACGAGATTTGAACTCGTCAACTTGATTTGTCAATAGGAAACTGACTAGTTTTTCGATGCATCGAGATTTCGATTTGTTTACTCGATATTCTTGGAGACCTTGATATAAAACAACACGTGTATATTATGTTGCTGCAAGAGCGCTCGATTGGTTAGTCCCACGACTCGATCTTTCAAATCATTGTGTTCTTCCCACTGGCCAGTAACACGTTTGATGAACGCAAAATAATGGCCTCCAGTATAGATAATTGCGGAAACCAATTTATACTTTTGTCCGGAATATTGTAGCGTGTCCGGTATTTCGCCGATGGTAAATTGTCTCCTGCAATTTGCATAGCCATTTCGAGCATCAAGTAACGCATTTCCGGCATCTTCGATATTTACCATTATATGATTGCCTACCGATATAGCTTTCGATATATTCGTGCTCTTGCATCGAAAACACTTGCTCGTCGTCCGAGTTTTGTAAGTCGCATTCACCGATTCTTGCAAACCCAACATACCGTGTCTTTGCAACGGCACCGGATCCACGTGAAGAACTGGCAGTGTCTTTGCATTTTCGAAAAGACAGTCTGCGCAGTGCAGATTTCTCTCGAGAGATGCCACATCACGAAGGATATGCATATTCTTTTCTTGCAGATACGAAATGTTGATCTGGCAATCCAGTACCCCATTTTTAATTTCCTTAGTTGTACTTAAAATCGATCCTCGCGCTTCGTACAGCTTCGCTTTTACGCCTGTCGTTGATAAGGTCCGAACAAATTCGGATAGAGTATTTTTTGATTCTTTTAGAAATTCGGAATATTGATCATAGTCATGAAACGCAGCTAACATGCTTTGAACCGTAGTATCGAACGCACACGTATTGCGTACGGCAACGAACTGTTTCCCGATTTTCACAGGTCCCAAAATGTTTCCGTTCTTAAGTAAAGGCAAGAACGGGATGAATCTCGGCCGCTTGTGAATTATATCGATATCCGGACATACGGTGAGACCTCGGTTTACCTCGTTTTTTTGCCCCACTTGATTTCTGCGATGTCATTCGATTCGCTTTTTCGGTAAGACCTTTCCAATTCTCGGTCTCGTGAAGTACCGCTGTTTCAGGAGCAACACTGTCGTTCGTGCTATTTATCGATTTGGATTGATCTTTATTTATGTAAGTTTCGTCGCTTGAATGGACGTTTGCTAACAGCATCGCTTTTTCACCGAAATCAGCAGATTCTCTCGTTCTCTCGGCCACTACTTGGGATGTATCCGTGTTTACGACTGACTCTTTGCGCGAATCATTGCTTGCTTGCTGCATCGGTATTTCATCGAAACCAGCAGATTCTCTCGTGCTCTCGGCAACTATTCCATCGAGCGGTGTAATCACGGCGACATCGTACGACGAATCGTCGACGAATTCGTTGTCAGACAATATCTGAGAGCTACTGCGACTGTCAATAATAGTATTATTTACGTTCGATGATTCAGTCTCAGTTTGGTGAATCTCTTCACGTGCCGTATGATCGATCTCTCGACGGTTTTTCGTTTTTTTTTTTTCTCCGCATTTAACAACTTATTTGTCCCTTCGAGCAACCTAAGGTGAATAACCAGGTATTTGTCCATCCGAATTGGCTTTCCCTTTTTAAAAACAAGATTTTTCAGTTCGCGAAAATACTCTTCACTTCGAGCTGAACTTGCAACACGTGTATCTCCCAACTCTACGAGAGTAGAGTCTTGTTGCCCATTGGTTATCATACCGGCTGTCCACAAAACGAACTGTTTCGACAATTTCAGGAGTCGAGAACCGAACTTCGGACAATAGTATGCGTTTAATCTACCTTGTTGCAGGTGATCGGTGCTGTTCGATTCAATTCTTTCGAGAATTATATCGATTGCGTTGCTAGATCGCGAAGTTGTCTCATTTTCGAAGTCATCAAATCGATGAATCAAATCGGGAGCAGGAATTCCGTTTTCAGCATACTGTGACGGATCTTTTGGAAGCGTATACGTCTTCAGAAGCCGCATGACCCTTTTGAGAGCAGCGTAGCAGTGGCTTTCTTTATCGTCGATATCTTCGTGACTCGAAGTTGCTACCGATAAAACGTCTGTGCATATTCCAATAAAGCCCTCAATCGATGTGCACGTTGTCAAAAGCCCGACACAGCGTAAATAAAAATCTTTTTTCTCGGGCAGTTCGTGAGCAAAGCAGTCCCAACGCGCAACCAATTTGATGGCGATGTCAGTGCGCGATGTCAATGCGAATGAGACATCGAGGACTTTGAACGCGCATGGATGCAGCGTTTTCATCGAAAACTATACAATTTTCGACGTATTTCTTGAGATCGCCGTTATTGAAAGCGAGACAACATGCATTCAAGAATGCCAACGAATAATCCACGACTATTTGTTTTGGGCACGACCCTCCCGAGCGCAACCATTCTCGCATCCAATATGTTAGTGTATTGGTGTCGTGCTTCTCAGAGATTAATTGAAACAGAGGCAATATCTTCGCACGATAGCCACAAACAGCTTGGTACAGATATACTACTCGTTTCGAGCCGCCCGGGTTCGGGATTTGTTTTACCAGGCTGCCCGTTGCGTCAATACTTATACTACCGATAACGTCTTCTTTTTGAAACTTTTTGTTATACATAAAGAGTTGGGTCGGTGTCAAGTACATCAAATAAAACTTATCGAGACCGATTTCGTGAATACTACCTTTATAGGTGCCGTGCTTCAAGTCCCACACTGAGGCAAGAGCCGCTTTAACTTTGTACAAGCCTAAGTCCTTATCTCGAGTTTCCTGCTTAGCTTTACGCGCGACTTCTTCCGAAGGGATATTGGCCGGTACAACGTCTCCGAATTCCATTACACTGTTAGCTTCATCCCTACGCCAAGCATACGTTGATTTGCCTTGTAATTCTTTGCCAATACGCATGCGCCTCTCCCCGCGGAGATGTATTTTTTTTCGTACGCTATTCCGCGTGAGTCGAATGTGGAAACGTGGAGAATCGGGCCCTCGTCAGTCGGTTCTGTTGGGCAATAAATGTGTATTTTTGAACCACATTCTGAGCAACTACCTTTAATCGATAAAAATATTTCCCTGTCATTACGATTTATTTTTGCATTTTTGAACGCGAAGGGACAAGGCAATTTAATGTGATCCCATAAAATATCGTGGACCGTGTCAGTCCAACCGATTATCAGTACTTCGTATTCCCGCTGTTTATAATCCACTATATGGGACTTCACACGGTTCCATTCGTCTTTCGATACGGATATTGTTTTCCGTAAAGCAGGCAATGAACACTCAGTTTCACCCATAGACCAATTTAAGTCATGGTGTGTATTATCTGCCGTGGTGTCGAGAGTACTTTCATTAATAGAATCTAAAGTTACGATTCCGTGAATCCTACTGCGTACACCATTCCTGTCTTGGGACACGTAGAGGTATATGTAGTCTTTTGACATCGTACCGTTCATCGCATCCACCGCTCTTTGCCAAACATCATCACGCCAAGGCAAAACATTTTTCTCGTTGTCAAGAAACCAAAGATGTTTGAGAACTTCATAAATTTGATTCGGCGCATTTGCCGCCGCTCGAGGCATTTTTATATTACTCTTGAGGCTAGCTCAGAATCCGCAGCCAAGAGAAGCTTCGAGGATAGCGACAGGTCCCAGCGTAACGGCTAGCTTTCCCACCGATACCTCCAGTCCCACTCTTCGTCTGCCCTACTCTTCGTGTGCCCCACTCTTTGTCGGCCCCACTCTACGTCTACCGTTCTCTCCGTCTGCCCCACTCTTCGCCTACCCTACTCTTCGTCGACCCCACTACCTCTATAGTAAACGAAGTCGCGCGCATCGCCTTGGTGTGGTACTAGAGGCCCAGATAAATTGTTAGACAGGGGTACGTTCCGAAAGAGCGCCGGGCGACTTTTCTCTTTTTCTCACCACAAATGAAAGAAAGAGAGAAAAGTTCGCTCGGCGCTTATTTGGAACGTACCCCAGAAGACGAAGAAGAAACGTAGGCGGGCAGAGCTGAGACTTGGCAAAGCTTTGACACTAGTACAATTTTGGTACGCTATTACCGATAATTATTAACTCAAGTATAGAGTTATATAGGAAATAGAAACAAACTAATGGCAATTGATTTGCTCCTAATTTTATTCAAACGATTATTTTCGACGCAGTCTAGCGACATTATTAAAAACTAAGTTTACAAAGCCATCTCATATTCGGAAATCGGGTAGTCACCAAAATTCGTAATCATTATCATTATATCTAAACAGCTCGTTTCGTAATGATCAATAATTGATATTGAATGTTGAGACAATAACTTTTAAACGAGCGATCGAATGGCCACCAAAATTTGTAAATATTATAATGTTACAAAGACAACCCAACTTTTAACATATATATATCAAAATTTCGTCGATATACGCCGCCATTATTGTTATGCTTTTGCGCATCGAATTCCCTGTAAATAAATTAATAA
The DNA here is from genome assembly GCA_934046635.1 of Buathra laborator. Lineage (NCBI taxonomy): Eukaryota > Metazoa > Arthropoda > Insecta > Hymenoptera > Ichneumonidae > Buathra > Buathra laborator. Next base: position 7,578,411 of record OW203893.1, on the reverse strand, counting down.
ATACGCGCGACGACGAATATAAGTCAAACTAAAATATATTATCATTCGTTTACGTGTGGTTCAATAATGCACTTCTACGCGTGTTACTTTTATGCGTGGTTAATGCATTACTTAGGGAAAAATTGGACGACTTTTTAAATTATATCCATTTTTTTGTTTAAATTGTTCGAAGATCACCCGACTTTTCTTTCGAATTACATTTTTTTTTTCGATGTTATTCACGGGCGAATTTCAAATTTATTTATTTGAGGGTGAGTCATTTTTTTCCATATTGATGTATTAAAATGTGTTCCGGACAATATTTCAGTGGTTAACTTCATTGCTGCAAATTTAACGCAGACTTCATCGCTGTGATTCCATCGTTGTAGAATTAAGACAGCAACTTCATTACTGGGAAATTGACGCAGTGGCTTCTTCGCTAAGAAATGAATGCAGCAAATTCTTCGCTGAGAAATTAACGCAGTGAATTCTTTGCTAAAAAATGAACACAGTGAATTCTTCGCTGCAGATTGAACACAGGCTATATTTTATACACCGTAGCAATGAATTTAAAATATTTATGACTTTAAAATTGAAACAAAAATGAACATTAAAAAACATAAATAAATAGAAAACCATTTTATCGCCACGTATAGTAAGATTCCTACAATCTATTGTTACGTCCGGGTAACATTAAGAATTCGCCCTGTTTTAGACCTTAGCAAAGGCTAATTAGTCCGGGATACGGGCTTGGTGATTTGGTTGTAATGGAATTTTGTTGGATAATAATTTTGGATATTTTAGTGATTATTTGGAATAATAAGGAGTTGTTGAGATTAAAGGAAATAGAAATTCGCGGTGGTCCGCGCAACTTCTGCTATTGGTTAAATATAGGACATCCAGTGAACTCGCGGTGGGCCGCGCAGCTCGGTGGATTTAGGAAAATGATTGTATTGCTCGCGGTGGACCGCGCAGCTCGGTGGATTTTGGAAAACGATTCCATAGCTCGCGGTGGACCGCGCAGCTGGAAATCGTCTTGAAGATTTTGTTATAAGTTCGCGGTGGTCCGCGCAACTCATTTGGATTCGAAGGTTATGATGATGAGCTCGCGGTGGTCCGCGCAGCTCGGAAATAAATCGAAGATTCCATTTAAACTATTTTACTTGAAAAATGGACGAGCGGTACAAGTTCCAGCTCCATCCGAAGAGGTTGAAATATTTACAAGAACTGACGAGAACTGACTGACTGACTGACTGAACAATTTTCTGTACAAAATGTGGTCTTATATACTAGTGGTATATCTATCTTTGTTTTTGAATAAGGGTAGGAAAGGGCAAGTTTCTTGTAGCTTATTGGCTCAAACTCGCCGTCTCCCACTTCCTATGTTTTGAACGAATTGGAAGGAATTGTTATCTGTAGACTATGTGTGAGGGCCTAGACGTCCCCTTCCCTTAACCATCGGAGTAGGGCCTTATCTTCAGGAAATACAATGCTGTTTTGAGGGTTGCTAGATACTAGGCGCTTTGGTGGAGTTACGGGGATGTAACACTATCATAAAATTCTAAAAAGGATGAAATAAAAATAAAAAAATCTCCTGACTGAAAAAAGAGTGAAATGACAAAAAATTATTCGCATGTTAAAGTCGAGAGATTCCAACACTCAACTACGAATAAATTTCCCGACTAAAATATGCGAATAATTATTTGTTATGTCACTCTTTTTATAGCCGGGATTTCTTAAAATGTTGATAAAATTATTTTTTAAATAAACAAGTCAATTAGCAATATTAAGTTTGTTGATATCAATGACTCAAATAGTACCTTTCATATGCATCTTTGACGGAAATAATATAACTAGCAGCAATTGTATGAAAAAAAAAATGTTTGACGTCAGTTATTTCGTCAAAGTTATTTTCTATGTAATATATTAGTAGGAGTTGATTTTTATTGTATTTTCAATTATTAGACATTGAAAATTGCACATTTTTACATTTTTTCGTCGTTATTTTCTATTTCCTTATAAAGCTTCCCCTGCGAAAAAGTATTTTCTGTAATTTTTTACTTTCTCATAGAGAAAACTTTGCGAGGAAAAGGAAAATAATGAGGAAGCAATGTGAAACTTTCCACTTTTCAATGTTAGCCCCTTTGGGGTGCGGATTCTTTCGCTAGTATGAGCTTATTCACGATACATTTATAGAAATCGCTGATCTCGAAATTCAGAAGGATTAGAGTGCAACAAACATTTTTAAAAAATCGCGAGTATTTTTAATTAAAAGAAAGCTTCGTCTGAGAAATTATAGATATGGAAACTTGATCGTTTTTTAAATTACTTGGACCCAAAAAATGTGTGCAAGTGATTATAATTATATTTCATAAATATTGTTTTCTGTATGTGATAATCTATCACTCGCCCAATTGTTGCAAATGAATTTACAATGTGGGAATACAAAGACGATTTTCCGCAGAATACAAAAAACATAATGCAGATTTTTATCGATGTGACTTCTGGGAATCTCCGGCTCAGTACATACCTCCTTCTTGAGTTTTGAGTTGTTACTTCCGCTCGTCTAATTTTCTAAGGGTTCTCTCGTTTTGAGAATTAAGTCGGCAAACGGTTCGTGATTTGTTGACTCAATAACGCTCATTGGCTCATTGGCATTGACGCTTTGTTGGCTCATTGTACGTTGGACGATATGCGGAAGGAAGAAAATGATCCTGACTCATGAGAAAAATCGATGAGGGCCGCTAGAAGGTATAACCTTGAAGTTATGTGCTTACAGACGAAAATTGTTATTTAATTTTTGTTTTTATGGTCGATTGTAATGGAGAAACTAGACGAACCAAACTAAACCAAACGAACCAAACAAACGTTTTTGTAGATAGAACTTGAGACATAATCTCTTCCCATTGATTTTCAACGAACTACGAACGATATAACCGCTTCTATCAAACGAATTTAAAGTCAGAGCTTAGAGTATAATGAGTTTACGTTAATTTTCGAGGAACGACAAACGAAAAAAAATGCACTACAAACAACTACAAACGATTTTAGAGCCATAGCTTGAAGGATATCGACGCTACGTAAAGTCTCGAGGAACTACAAACGAAATTGACTTCACTACAAACAACTACAAACGATTTTAGAGCCATAGCTTGAAGGATATCGACGCTACGTAAAGTCTCGCGGAGCTACAAACGAAATTGACTTCACTACAAACAACTACAAACGATTTTAGAGCCATAGCTTGAACGATATCGACGCTACGTAAAGTCTCGAGGAACTACAAACAAAATTGACTTCACTACAAACAACTACAAACGACTTTAGAGCAATAGCTTGAAGGAGATCGACGCTACGTAAAGTCTCGAGGAACTACAAACGAAATTGACTTCACTACAAACAACTACAAACGATTTTAGAGCCATAGCTTGGAGTATATTGACGCTCCGTTAATTCTAGAGGAACTACAAACGAAATTGACTTCACTACAAACAACTACAAACGATTTTAGAGCCATAGCTTGGAGTATATTGACGCTCCGTTAATTCTAGAGGAACTACAAACGAAATTGACTTCACTACAAACAACTACAAACGATTTTAGAGCTATAGCTTGAAGGATATCGACGCTACGTAAAGTCTCGAGGAACTACAAACGAAATTGACTTCACTACAAACGATTTTAGAGCCATAGCTTGAAAGATATCGACGCTACGTAAAGTCTCGAGGAACTACAAACGAAATTGACTTCACTACAAACAACTACAAACGATTTTAGAGCCATAGCTTGAACGATATCGACGCTACGTAAAGTCTCGAGGAACTACAAACGAAATTGACTTCACTACAAACAACTACAAACGACTTTAGAGCAATAGCTTGAAGGATATCGACGCTACGTAAAGTCTCGAGGAACTACAAACGAAATTGACTTCACTACAAACAACTACAAACGATTTTAGAGCCATAGCTTGGAGTATATTGACGCTACGTTAGTTCTCGAGGAACTACAAACGAAATTGACTTCACTACAAACAACTACAAACGACTTTAGAGCTATAGCTTAAAGGATATCGACGCTAAGTAAAGTCTCGAGGAACTACAAACGAAATTCACTTCACTACAAACAACTACAAGAGATTTTAGAGCTATAGCTTGGATTATATCGACGCTAAGTTAATTCTGGGGGAACTACAAACAAAATTGACTTCACTACAAACAACTACAAGAGATTTTAGAGCTATAGCTTGGATTATATCGACGCTAAGTTAATTCTGGGGGAACTACAAACAAAATTGACTTCACTACAAACAACTGGAAACGATTTTAAAAACAGATAGTTCGTCGAAAAATTCATCAAAAATTGAAAAAAAAAAAAAAACCAAAAGCTGTGGCGTTAAAATCGTTTGTAGGTTGTCGATTGTAATAACATCAACTTCGTTTGTAGTTTCTCGAAAATTACTGTAGAGTCGATAAAGCCGGAAAAAAAAAAAAAAAAAATCTGTAACTTTTTTTCTTTGTTACTACAAACGGAAATTCTTTCACTACAATCAACTACAAACGATTCTCTATAAGATTCAATCATCAGATTTGAGTTCCGTCAAATCGGGGTGATGCGTTTTTTTAAAAGTCCTATAACTTTTTTTTGGAGCTACTACAAACGAAAAAACTGTTACTACATACAACTACTAACGAACATCTACAAGAATCACTTAAAAAAAACTCGATTTTCTAAATCCGGGTGCTAAGTTCACATAGCTGAGAAAGGCCAGAAGATTGCCGACCTAGCCAGAGAGCTGAGGGTCAGAAAGAGTTGTTCCTTGAAGCAACTTCAGAGTCTTTTAGGATGTTTAAACTTCGCGAATTTCGTAATTTCCAGAGGACGTCTTCACTGCCGCCACCTTTAGAGATTTTCTACGACTTTCCGACAAGGAAGACTTCGAGAGAGGAAGGTAATTCCTCGACTCGTGAAACGAGAGCTAGAGTGGTGGGTCGAAGCAACAGTCTTCCCCGTCAGTCTTCACAAGGGCGAGGTGACACATTTTTTTATGGCACCCTCATCTCTGGGACCTGGTCAATCTTATTTATCACACAGAGTCTTGCGTACAGTACCATCTTAGTCCACAAGTCCGCAATTGCCACATACTACGCCCGAAGATCGACGGAAACTTTGTCATCCGATTTTCTAGTTCACCAGGCTCAAAGCAATTTCGATTGCCATGCCAAAACCGGCGAATTCGGAGATTTGAGATCCTCAGGTACTTTTCAATTGGCTGAGCACACGAACGAACGATCTCTTGTTCTTCGAGATCTCGAGAAGGACGGCAGCGTTGCTGTTGTTGGCATCTAGACGACGTATTCACGATTTTACTCGTCTAAGGATATCGAAGGACTTCCTCACGAACATGGGCGCTGAGGTTATTTTGTGGCCAGCCTTTGGATCGAAAACGGATCGTGGGAGCTTCAGGCAATCAAGATGGAAACTGTCGAAGCATCCGAATATCTGGCTCTGTCCAGTAACGTGGATCCGGGCTTTGCTCAAAAAGTCAGAAGAACGACGAGCGAAAGAAAAATTGGACGAGATCTTTATTACCGTGACGGGATCCGTGAAAGCAGCCTCTAGAACAGTTACCGCGGGGTGGATTCGTTCTGTGCTAAAGGACGCAGGGATCGACGCCTCCCCCGGGAGTATCCGATCGGCGGTCGTTTCTCGCGGATGGCTAGATAACTGAACTTGCCGGTGCAGGAGATTCACAATAGAGGAAATTGGAGATGCGCCAAGACTTCCCGAGCGCATTACTGCAAGCAAATCAGCGGGGCAAGTCAGGGCAACTCTAGCCTGTTATTTCCAAACTTTACTCCGGTGTAAGTTGGTACTGTTTTATTATTCTATCATTTTATATTTTATCGTTTCCTTCCCTTTCTCAGCGTGAAGTCTGAAAAAAAAGAAAGAAAAGAGAAAGACGAAGAGAAGGGGAAGAGTTTCTATTTTCACGAATGCTAAGTTACATTGGTCTGTATTAAGTTTACGTGTGTTACAGTTAATGAAGAATGAAGTTTATTCTAAATATCGTTTGAAAAAGAAAAAAAAAGCAAAAGAAAAGAAATAGGGTGACAAAGACTCCAGTACACCCACTGTAAATCTTTTAAATTCCCATCATCAGATAGCGTTGAGATGATCACCAGCGGATAACAAACACGTCTCTCATAGGGATGCCGTGTATCGGCCAAAGGCATAAAATGCTAGTGTTTTGAATTCCAACAAAACACGTATTTTGTGCCGGAACCGATACACGGCATCCTGGCAAGGAACTTGCTGGGTGAGAGTTACTATGAAATTAGACGCAGTTTTACTGTGCATCAGGTGACCACGCATGCGCACTCAGCGCGAAGAGAGACGGAAGGGGTAAGTTAAGAGTAGGTGCAATCCCTTCCCCCCACCCGTCCCGGGCTCAATCGGTATCAAAAACTGTAAACAACTTTTTTCAGGTATAATGGCATTTACAGCTTAAAAAGCAGTCTCATCGCATGCGGATATCACCATAGCAGGCGATGAGACTCTTTTGTAAGCTGTAAATGCCAGTATGCCTGAAAAAGTTGTTTACAATTTTTGATACCGACCGCGGTATTTCACATACCGTTAAAGGCGAATACTTCAACAGCGTCTCTCATAGGGATGCCGTGTATCGGCCAAAGGCACAAAATACGTGTTTTGTTCGAATTCAAAACACTAGCATTAGTGTTCCCCGGGCGAAATGGACACTCGCGCCATCTAAACAACGATAAAAAAGTCAGTCTACAAAGTAAATATTCCTCGGGATACGAAAAATTGTGTCTCGTAGCTTTTGCTCAGAGCCGCGTAAATAGAGAGCGAATAAACTGGAATAAACACATTATTCTTTATTACCGGTGGAAGACGTACTTATGTTTTGTAATAATCTCACAACATCGAACAGTCAAAGAGGGTGAATACGTGTAAACAAAAAAAAATGGGATCAAAGACACAATATCTGAGATACGTTCCGGCTAGAAATTGTAATATTATTACCAATCCGAAGTGTAACGTAATATTCGTTACTCTCGAAGGAGAAAAAGGCAGATTCGTCGCCGTCGGCGCCTGTGAACATGTATACATTTGGGATCTTAGACTCGGAGAAAAGGTAAAGTATATTTATGTTTATTTTAACTGCGATTGTATATAAATCATGTCATTATTTTTAGTGGCGTTTAATAAAAAAAACTACTAAAAATGTTCGTAAAAATGTGTGTGACGTTTTTTTTTTGTTAATAATCTGTAAATAAATAAATAAATAAATTAATTAACAGACACAAGTATTTCCCGGCGAAACATCGGACGCCACGTATTTAGCAGCTTCTCCAAACAAGCAACATATAGCCGTGGGATACGTAGATGGAACCGTCAAAACGTTTGATCTGATCTCCGGTAATAATATCAGTGAATTCGTCGGACACAAATCTGAAATCTCAACATTGGCTTACGATTCTTTGGGGCAAATTGGCTTCCGGATCGAAGGTATACCGTACCTTTCATAATTTTGTTAACATTTTTTAAGTACTGAACCGGTGTCCCTTTGCGCGGATTTTACATTTAAAAACTGTGCAGGATTCATGATCCCTTGGGTACGGACGGTTTTTTGTGGAATACATGGAACATTAGATTCATTTGCTCGTAACAGTACAAGACAGGCATATGAAAAATGTTCTTTTGTCTTTGAACCATCGAAGAAATGTCACTTGAAAATTATCATACAATTTTTTTTTTTTTTTATATTTTAAAGTCAAATGGAAAATGCAAAGAGAAAATGCAATGACCGGTAAATCCTTGGATTTATATTTATTTTACCCATTCATGAGGCGTTAACATTTGAAATAACTGAACAACTTCAGATTGAATGGAATTTTTCTGTACACTGATGAGAATTCTGCATTTTTCAAGGTTGTAATTAAAAAAAAAGTTAAGAACGATTTAAATGCTACTAAACTCCTTTGAATGCCATTAGAAACTTTCGATACGATGATTTTTCTTTTTTCTTTCGTGCATTCAATTTTTTTGTCTTTTGAATCATAAAATCGTGATATGGTCGATTTCGGATTATCCGCGATTTTCAGCTACCCGTGGGGACCACGATTCGCCTTATTCCGGATAACAAAGATTTTATTGTACGTGATTTTTTTTTTTTAAATCTCCGCTGAACATTATTTTTTTTTTCCAGGACGTGGATATAATAGTATGGGACGTCGTCGCCGAAACCAGTATCTACCGTTTAGCCGGTCACAAAGGTGCTATAACGCAATTGTCCTTTATGTACGAGCGCAACATAATCGTGAGCTCAAGCAAAGACACATTCGTGAAATTTTGGGATCTCGACACGGAGCACAATTTTCGTACTCTTGTCGATCACAGATCCGAAGTCTGGCGTATCGCGCTTGTGAAGAACGATCAATATCTCATAACCGGTTGCAACGACAACGAGCTGCGAGTCTGGAAGATATTCTTCGCCGATAGCGATAAAATCGACATAGTCGCGAATTTGGAAACATTGAATGTTAACTTCGAGGACGACGTCAACGACGCGGTAAGCGATTCGTTGTATCCGCTCCAAAAGACTCGATGATGTGAATTCTTCGCGGAACAACGAATTTTAACTGTGGTAGACATTTTTCATAGCAATATCCGATGCGCTGCGAAAAAATTGGCAGTTTATTTCGCGCCGGAAAAGACCGGGTGGTTTCACTGCAACGCGATACTACGCGGACAATCATCGGTTGTCACGGAACCGAAAATACGATAGAATTGTTTCACTTCATATCCGACGACGAGGTCAAAATCAAAGTCGCCAGACGACTGAAGAAGGAAAGACAGAAGACTAAGTACGTCAGAGATATTTTGCGGTGATATATTATTAGAAAAAAAGAGTTGGAATCGCAAAATTTCCATTTGCTTTATTCTCTATTCTCTTCGTAGTCTGAGATTCCGTTTCTGAAATGTCAATCCGGTTCGTTGTCTATTAAAACAATAGTTACTTTGAATTTCCCGTTATTCGGCTATCATTTAGCTTAACTTTACTGCATTGATTTCGAACAATTTACTATGGGTTTTTAATCTTATTCGTCCGATGGTTTTACTTTTTTTTTTGGGCCTCCGATATTCGGTTTATACGACCAGAGGAAAGAACAGCGACGAACCTATTCCGGAGGAAACTACTACTACTACTGAAAGACGAAGTGAAACACCTTCCCGTTGTTAAAACAACCAATAAAGCCAAAGCACTTGATTTAGCGTTGGATGAAGATGGCGAACTTCGGGTAAATAACTTTTTGTTTTAAAACCAATTGATTATATCAAAAATAATTTTATAAAAATTAAAAACTCCCGACTGAGAAAGGAGTGAAATAACAAACAATTATTCACTTATTATAGTCGGGAGATTTATTCGTCGTTCAGTGTAGGAATCTCCCAACTATAATATGTGAAAAATTATTTGTTATTGCACTCTTTTTTCATTCGGGACTTTTTTTAATTTTTATAAAATTATTTTTATTTCATCCTTTTCACTATGTTTTATATTACATTTAATGATTTATTTTTAATATTAATTGTTGTTTCCATTAAAAAATTATAAATATTTGAAATCCATCGCTACGGTGTATAAGTATAGTCTGCGTTAAATTTGTAAACAAAATAAAAATAATAAAAACAAAATAAAAAACAAAAAATGACGCACCCTCAAATAAATAAACTCGAAATTCACCTGTGAATAATATCGAAAAAAATATAATAATTTCGAAAGAAAAGACGGGTTATATGCGAACAATTGCAACAAAAAACAATGATACAATAAAAAAAAAGTTGGTGAGTTTTTCACTAAGTATAATGCATTAACAAAATGCATTGATCAGAACAATAACGGCGACGTATATCGACGAAATTTCGATGTATTCGAGCGCATTATTTTGTAACGGCTTTATCTCTACCGAATCGCACTTGATCGCAATGAAACCTGAAAAAAGACACAGTCCGCGGTACAAAGAAAAGGTGTGCCAAATTTTGTTAGGACATTTTTTATCGTTTCTGAGAACATTGGATACCAAGAAAACGCGAGTCAGATTTCACGGTGAAGCAACCGTCTTTTGCCCGTCGGGAGTTAAAAAAGAAAATCTTACGAAAGTAAATCGTTTTAGATTTGCGTCGGCGTCAACAACAATACTTTGGAACTGCATTCGGTAGTTATGAAAGAGAAGGATCGACAAGTCAAATTATTGCATACGATATCGGTGAATGGACATCGAACAGACGTCAGAGCTATTTGCTTCAGTTCGGATAACTTGGCTTTCGCTACGGTTAGCGATGATTCCGTAAAATGATGGAACAGGTAAAAACATCTGTTGTAAACATTTTATTGTAAGGCATCGATCGTTTAGTTCATATTATTACACTTGACCCGTAAATTTTCTAGACAATCGCTGGCGTGTTTACGAACTGTAGAGTGCGGATATGCATTGACAGCGACTTTCGTTCCCGGCGACAGACATTTGATCATCGGCCTCAAAGACGGAAAATTACTCATTATCGATATCGCTTCTGGTGATATTTTGGAACAAATCCCCGCACACACAAAGGCATTGTGGAGCGTCACATTCTTTGCTGACATGGTAAATCACCTTATCATTAAGGGATCAATCTAGTGTAAAATTTGCAAGAAATCTTTTTACACTCCCTGTATACTGTTTACACTCAATAGAAGAGTTTTCAAGCTATCCATCTCCATCTATCCATCCAGCGAGCCAGCCATCCAGTTATCCATCTCTTTTTTAAATCGTCATTTATTTTTTACGAAAAATTCTCGAATAAAAGGGTAAATTCGATACTTTTTTTCAAATCGTCATCATTCTATCAATTTTGATCGAAAAAAAATCCATAGGACGATAGCGGCTTTCATAAATTTTGTTTTTTCACACATTTTTTCCCTATAAAAAAAAATCGAAGTAAATTGAAAAATCTGAAAAAATTCATACGTATTCAGAAAAATGAACGAATCATTTTCATAAAAAAAATTGGATTCCCAGAACATTTGTTGACCAATTAATTTTTTCATCAATTTGTTAATAACGTTTTAGAATTATTATTATGCAAAATGAATCTTTTCAGTACCTTAAATATGCATGAATTTTTTCAGATTTTTATACGTTCGAGAAGTATTTGCGATATTCTCTCATTTTTCTCGAACTTATGCGAAATGAACGCGAACCGACATAACTACCTTAATATATAAATGCGTATAAATACTTTATTCGTTCGACAGAAAAGCGTTGCAACAGGTGGTGAAGATCAAACCGTGAAATTCTGGAACTTCGAGCTCGTCGAAGATCCCGAAAGCGAGACAAAGATGAAAGTTTTGACTCTGCTGCACTCGCGAACTTTGAAGCTCGAGAAGAGCGTTCTGTGCGTTCGAATCAGTCCGAACAATCGGTTCGTAGCCGTGGCTCTGCGGGATTCTACGGTAAAAATGTATTTCTTGGACACCTTCAAGGTAAATAATAATAATAATAATACAGTACATAATGATAATAATAATACCATAATTGATGAATATCTAATTGAGTTTTCTCGAGTTTTTCATTTCCCTGAATGGCCACAGATTGCCGGTCCTCTGTATGGACATATCGAGCGATTCGACTTTAATAGCGATCGGTTCAGCCGACAGAAACATCAAAATTTGGGTAATAGATTCCGGCGATTGTCACAAGTCTATACACACAACGATTCCGTCACCGGTTTGTCATTCGTTCCGAAATCTCATTATGCATTCACGTGCGGCAAAGATGGCAAAGTCAAGGAATGGGATGTCCACAGTTTCCAGAAGATCGCAACGCTTCGAGTACGTAGCGACGCTCACGGAATAATATTTTGCGCATTCATCGAACGAATATATTGAACGAATGTTTGAAAAACAAATTGAGGATCACTCCGGCGAGGCTTCGAATTGCGCCGTTTCTCCCAATGGTATGTTCGTCGCGTCCTGCGGTTCACACAAAGTCGTCAGGTTGTACGAACGTTCGTCGGAGTCATTGGTGCCGGAGGACGAAGCGGAGGAAGAACGCGAGAAGCAAGAAAGTGATTTGGCTACCGGCGAAAAGACGGCGGTTAAATTACAAAAACAGCAATTATTGCCGTCGAGAAAAATCCCTACTGCCAAAAAAGCAGCGGAACTTATAATGGAATGTATAGACGTGTCTAAAAAATACAGAGAACAATTGGCTGCAGTTAAACCGCCAAATCCACCGCCAGCATTGCCGATGCTTATGAAACTCCACAATTGCTCGACTACCGGAGAACTTTTGCTCGAAACACTGAAACGCGTGAGGACGAGGTGTATATCGAGAAAAAAAAAATTAATAACAATATTATTAATAATCGACGTAACGAAGAGATTATCATAATAGAGTTAAATTTCTTGCAACGATGTTGAGGAAATCGCAATGCTCTTACCGTATTCGGCGGCATGTGAAATTTTGCTGGCGCTTCCAACATTATTGCTTAGCATTCCTCAATCGGAATTGGTGTCGCGATTATCGTTGACTCTTACGCAAGTGCATCATGAACCAATGGTCACGAATCCGGAACTCTTGGCGTCGCTTCGAGATATTAAGGGTTTTGCGTTGAAACGAATATCTTCTTTGCAGGTAAATATTACTATTCTGAATCAAAGCTTTAGACCTTAAATACCACAGATTTATATCATAATCATAATAATTTTAAAAAATTAATTTTAATTCATTAACGGGTATTCCGGATTTTGTTATTTTTCTTTCAAAAAGACACAACGCTGTTTTTTTATCAATCGATACCTATAGTTAAAAAAACGTCGGAAAATCTTTACCATTGCAGTAGTAGTTAATCATTGGCGAAAAAACAACGATTTCGACGTTGCAAACGGCTAATAACAAGCATTTGCAAAAAAAAAACAATAATCGTCATAATTTTGCATTTTCTTATTATCATTTTTACATTTCTGTTTGGAATTTTGTTTGAAAGTTACAAAATTGACAAAGTCTTTTGTTTACAGGATTCGATCCGCGATGATCTTAAAACTTTGGGACAAACCCGCCGCGAAATGGTGGATCGTGAGGGTGAACAATCGTTCACAGACGCGATGAAAAAGGGAATAAGTCAGAAGCATAAATTTACAAAAAAAAAGAACGCGCAATCAAGAGAGTTATAAAACGTCTGTAAGGATTGCGCGCCGCGCGTATGGCGCGACAACTGAGTGCGAGGATCACGCGCTACCGGCATCTGCGGCCAGAGTCCATTCTCCGACGATTGCTGATACCGAGTAATCATGTTCTTCAATAAATATATCATACTTTCGGTGTACGCGAGGTTTGTCTCCCCTTTTATTTTTCCCACCGAAATCCCTCGACATCCTCTCGTGAACGCGAGTACTCGCGTCGTGTACACGATTGATGTCGGAAAACTTGTCTTTTGTAAAATGTATCTTTTTTAGAATTGAATAAATTACTTTATCTTTAGAAATGTAAAAAAGGTGTATTAAAAAACAACTGTAAAGATTCGAGAGGGTGTATATGTAATAAACTTGCTACTACTATACTTTATGATTTATTTTCATTTTTATATACTCCCATCACATTTAACGCGTATCTACTTCTTAAATTCCTCGCGTCGGTTGAAACTTTCATTAATGATAAACAATATACCTATTCCATCGAATTTTTCGGCCAACCAATGGCGATCAATTTTAATTTTTATTTCACGAATACGAAACTTCGATTATCGAACGATATGGGGCGGCGATTTTGATTCATAAACAAAATTTATTCTCTTATCTGATAAACATGAAAAAACATAAATTAATTAATACTTTCAAAAGTTAAAACGCCTCTACATGCAAAACTTATAACGTGCGAGTTATTATTGCGTATTCGGTTATTTAACGCGGTTATTATTTGGAGAGTAAATATCGCGGGTCGACGAATACATCGGTTAGTAAAGTACGCGATTTCCTCTCTCAGCAAAAAAAAAAAAACAATAGACAATAACAACAATAAACACAGAAATGTTACAATAACATAAAAAAACGTTATGTTTTATAAAAAGAATGCGGCACAGTTATCGAAGTATATCGAATTATGGAACTGTTTCGTGATTGGAAAAAATAAAACTTTGAGGTTATAAACCGAATCTCGAAATATCGCGAAATTACGTATAATTTATTATTATTCGCGATGATAGGTACGGTAACACCTCGTTTATTGTGTCTGCTTTCGAGCAAATTAAGTGTTAATAATTGTCGTACGGTCTTCGCTACGAGAACACAACGACTGTTTTACGAAACGGACGAAAAATCAGGTTATCCGAGAAAAAGCGATTACAAAGAGCCAGAACAGAACACATTTCAACAGATCAAACAGGGGTACAAGTATTTAATCGAGGAATTGAAAGCTTTCAAAGGTGAAATGGTAGAGAAGTTTTCGATGGATCCGGTGCTGATAAACAGAATTGGCGAAGTCGACGTACAGTGGAAATTTGACGGCGATCCAGCGATGCTGGAAAAATGGGTCGTAACTTCGGATAGCGACTATGGCGAAGGAAACTCTGCCGCAAGGTAAAAACTTACTTGTAATACCCAATTTTATCCATCGATAAACAAAATTTCATTTTTCGTAATTTTTTTTTTTTTAATTTGATTTCAGCTATACGATTATTATGTTATATTATGAAAAAGTTGAATGCAGTTGCTAAACTTTCTTTTTACAAATCGATGTAATTGAGACCAACGATTTTTTATTAATTAAAATAAAACGCATTTTTTGCAGCATTTCTACAAATTTTCTTTATCTCTTGTAGATAGAAAAAAAATAAATAAAAAAAATTTGCAATTTTTTATTTAGAGTTTCAATTCGGATTTTATTTACAAGTTTCTAGATCTTTGGAGAATTACGTTTTAATCATTGCAATCAATGATTTTGCATTGTTTTACTTCGAGAATGGAAAAAAAAACGATGAAATTAATTTTTTTTCCCAAGTTGCAACTTTCATTTAATTATCTCAACGATCAGACGCTTTGTCATTATTTTTTTAATCAAACTTAACATTCTTTATGTAATATTTATGATTTAATTCATGAGAATTAATTTGTTACTTGCAACACACTTACACAGTCGTTTTTTTTTTTTTTTTTCGAAATAACATTTATAAAGATGATTTACAACAATGTAAAATATTTCGATTAAATTCTTAAACTTAATGAATAAATTAATTTTGTATCTTTTTAAATGTTCAGCTTGCAGTTGTCTCCGCGGGGGAGAGGCGTTTTTTCGGGGGTATTGGATCCCCGCGTGATGAGAGACGGTAAGATAAAAGTAACGGGTTACTGCAATGTCAAGACCGTAATATTGCGCCGATCTTTCCAACGTGAGATGTGTTTGAATTGGGGTTCCTATACTCATCTGGTGATGCGCATCCGAGGAGACGGAAGAAATTATCTTTTGGCGCTAATGACACCGGGAACATGGGATGTTTTGTGGAATGATTCCTATCAATATGTGTTGTACACGCGCGGTGGTCCGTACTGGCAATACGTTAGAATTCCCTTCTCAAAATTCTTTCTTTCTTCCAAAGGAAGAATTCAGGATACTCAACAACCTGTTCCATTGCAAAATATAACGTGTTTCGGTATTACTGCATCCGACAAGATACCCGGTCCCTTCAAGTTAGAAATCGATTACATAGGCATCGAGACTGATCCCGTTATGGACGAGGAACACGCCTACGAGATGTACCGACCTGTTCACAAATTTACTGTATAAAAATCGTCAATATAGCGTTCGTAATATGTACAAACGACAATGTAAACGGAGTGCATATACGAAAATATCGAAATAAAATAATTTGTTTTTTCTCGATCATTCAGAATTTCTTACGAAATCTACTCGAAACAAGTTATCCATCGCAATTAACAATGCAATTCCATTATAAACGATAAAACAGTGGCTTTATTTTTCTATAACGAATGTACAAGAGTAACAATAGGATGACCGTTTCTCAGGAGGACGGGCCCTCCGTAATCTTTTTTCTTCTCAAAAGTTTATACGTGTTTTTCGATACCAAATAACTAAGACCACCGGCGACAGTCGTGATCGCTGTTAGATAACACAATCCTTGCAAAATCGGATGATCGACGAAATGAAATACCGGAGCGGCCAGAGTTCCAGCTACGAGAGATAATTGAACTGCCGTATTTATTTTGCTCGCTAAAGTCGGCGCCAGTTGGACTGTGGCGTGCGTTGGATCGAAATACCTCGCCAGCGTTTTCTGGAAAAAAAAAAAAAAAAAAGGAAAAGAAATACATTGGATAATCATTACGAAAAATCTTGAATGAAAAAAAAAAAGGTGTTCGTCTCGAAATATTATTCATAACGGAATAACGAGTTCCGTAAAAAAATTGATCTATCTTTTTGGCTTTTTAGTGTTTTTTAGTCCATATTTTCGATTGATGAAAACATCAGATATGAATTTCATATATCTGGACAATTCGTTGAATACTCACGGGTTCCGGCAACGAACGATATCGGACATACGATGCTCCAGAGATGAGCGCAACATCGCGAAGTATAACAAGGCACGTTAGTGGTACCGGTATCAAGCCGACCCACGCTAAGGACAGAAACATCGTTCCAACTAACGCTTTGTCGGCTACGGGATCCAGAAAGCTCCCTAATTTCGAAGCTTGTGAGCTCCACGTGCGCGCTATCCAACCATCGACCAGATCTGTGAATCCCGCGAATCCAAGAAACCACAGAGCGATCTATAATGCGATATATTCATCTATGAAAAATCATTGTCCACTCCTTCATAGATCCTCGTTAAACGTGACAAAAATAAAGAAATGAGACTCGTTAATATAATTGCTTTTAGCTTTAAACACAAATATTATACAATTTAGTCGTATAGGTAAAATTCTACATTTACTACATTTCTCGTGTTTTTTCGTGTATTTTCATAATATTTATTCAACAACATAAATTTCCGAAAGATTTACACCCCAAACTGGAAACTCAAAATTCTTTTTTTTTAATGTGTAATTTAAATTTTTTTCTTTTTTTAACGATCGAATATTGCGAAAAAATGATTATTTATAAATAAAATTAACAAGTGAAACAACTGACTGTGGATGAAATGATTTTTTTTTTTTTTTTACAGTAATTTCATTTTTTTTGGTTTCGGTAGAAATTAAGGCAATTAATAGCGTAAAATAATTGAATATATACCTTGTAGTCGTGAGATATAATCAAATAACTAAGATACGGAGAAGTTACGATGCGTCCTATGCAGAGAAAATTTGGTATCGTCCAAATATTTTCGCGTTCAATTATCTCTTCCATCTTTTCTTTTGTCTGTCGAAGATCCTGGAGTATCTTTTTTTGCAATTCTTTTCTCTTTGTCGTTCGTTCTCTCGTATCGACGAGATTTCCATGATGATTTTTGTCTGCATTGTAGTAAAGTCGAGTTCTTAATTGACTCAGACATTTTTCCAAGAGATATCTATTTACAATTCTCGAGTTTTTGAAGTGCAGCAGCATGTAGTAACTCATTATTACTTTTGTCTCCTATTCAGAAATCGACGAACGTTATAGTAAAAAAAAACATCGTAACGGCGACCTTGACATTCAATGCGATTAGCGTTCTTACTTAATACGAACTATATTTACGATACTTTTAGCGTGTGTTACGATATTTGGAGGTTATAAACATAAAATACGATAAATATAAGTAACGAAATGATTTTAATCAGATGCGATGGAATCGGTTGTCAAAACGCGAACTGCAGTAAGCAGAATCAACAACATCGTTAATAACGTCGTAAATATTCTTATATTCTTAGTGTCAATGTTACGACGAGAAATAACAATCATTCGAACACCAACCTTATTATCAAATGATTCGCTGTGAAAACACTCTTTATTTCTGTACTACATAACGAAAGATTGCATTTTCGGTCTTTTATGAATGTCGATACACGGATAATTTTATGAAATTGATATAATTTTGAGATTCGCCGAGACGAATAATTACGAAAAAACGTTAAAACAGTGCACTGGACAGAAAACGTATACACAATATGCGCGAGCAGCTGTTCCGCGTGTTCGCTCGATTTTCGATAATCGACGCTTAATTAAGTATAGTGTCGTCGTGTCGCTTTCATATACATCGCGTTTACCAATGGTTGCAATTCAGTGCATTTTTCCCCTCGCGAAAAATTGAAGGCCGAAAATACTAATGCAGCTAATGAAAAACGTTATTACAAAGATTGCTATAAAATTCAAATTCACGAGAAATATTAAAGTAAAAAAGTTATCACAATTTTTTTTATTAACGGTTGCGGTAAAGAAGTAATATCGAGTAGACTGCGCCAATTGCGCTCCTATCTCTTTTTTTTTTCGAGAATAAGTTCAGGAGACGTACCCTTTTGGTATTTAGGATTTTGACACAGAAACAATACAAAAGTAAGCCTCATTGATGCGCGTCCACGGTTTTAGCTTTAGTATATTAGGTAGCATACTGCAACCATTACTTCGGGGAAAATTATATTTATGTACTTAAACCTCTGTGTATTTTGTTAACAGTTTTTTCAAAATAAATTTTTCTCCGTTCTAACTTTATCATATATGGCAAGCCGAGGAGCGTTACGGAGCGTACGTATTTTTTCGTCGTTATCTTCACTGCGTTAACGTAATGCCCCGACAAAAAGGGGCGCGTAAATAATTCGAATTCACTTTCGTTCCGGTTAATGGTTTTACTCGACACGCGTATATCTCGTCATCTTAATCCCGCACGTGCGAAATATTTCATCATTGTCATTAACGCGCCGACACCGTTGGAACAAATTTGTCTGTATTAGCGATCAATGAAACAATTCGAGAGTTGTTTATTCATTGATAATTTTTTATAACGGCAGATGCATAATTACAGATGATTAGACAAAAATTCTCGACGTTTCTAGAAGTTGCCTGTATTAAATCGAAAATCAAGTCATGATTATTTACAGTATTGAAAAAGTATTTATTTATAATAAATATTTATTAATTCGCCCATCAAAAACGCTACTCACGAGTGCTAATTAACGATATGATATTAACGTGTTTACGTGCGACTAAACAAAAATATGTCCACACACCATATAGATTAAGATATCGATGGTATGTCTGAATCTATTTAAAAAAATCTAAATCTGTTCGAAAGACAAGAAGCCTTGAAAAAAATAATTATAGATACACATATTTTAGGTACATCGCAATTTTTATTATTATTATTATATTACTATTGTTCTAGTTAGTTTTGCTTAAGGTCTGTGGTTCATAAACTCATTGAAATACTCTACTTTCAAATATGAAACAGTCGGTAAATTTCTATCCCTCGGCTATGCGAATTTCTTCGATTACAGTGTAAGGTCATGAATCGTTGGATAGAACTTTTTCATTGAGTTTTTCCCATGAAAATTTAATTGATGCTTCACAACTAGCATTTTCTTTTTTCGATAACCATCGCTATCGCAATCCCCCCCCAACGTGAATGTACGAAAATGTAGGTAATATACACGCGTAGCGGGCATTTGTGTCGCTAGCTGCGGCAAGTGACTGCGCGACGACACATATCGGTATCCGAGAAACGCGCAGGCGTATGGCTGGTCAAGGTGTTACAGGCGCACGTCCTGGCAAGCAACAGAGTGCTGTATACCCCCGCCCACGTATTATTCGGCGTATAACCACGTTTGTAATCAAACAACCTGGACCAACGTCGTCCTGTTAATCGGATAATGCGTCCACTATTCGGGCGCGGCTTACCTCGGCCCGTCGAGTAGCGAACTTAAGATTGGAAATAAGGGACGAGCATGGTTCTGGCTGGATCAGACCATTTGTTAGCGGGTAAGTCCACTCTGCTTGCCAAATAGCCGAACAATCGAGATACCTTTGTGCGTAGAATCCTTCAAATTTATCTCATCGTTTATTTTCCCCGTTTCACGCGTACATTAATATATCATTATTGCACTCTCATTCTTTCGGGACCCATCGTTCGTAACGAATAAAAAAAAATAAAATTTTTTTTAAATAACAAAACGCGTGGAAAAAAAATACTTCGCCCGAATGTATTCGCTTCTGTTATATTGCGCACCACTACGATCGATGCGTACGACAATTTTTTCCGTTCTTCTACCGTCATTGTTCGTCATTGTAAATTAATAATTTAACGGTTTGTTGAAACACGGTATGATACGTGTATATACGCGTACGAAAGTTCGGAATTATCAATTATTCAGGATATAAAGGTTCCCAATAGTCATTCTCTCCACCGCGATCGTTCGGACGAGGTGGCCTCGTGGCCCCGCATTGCGCAAACGGTATAAACGTTTTGAAAATCGAACTTGGGTCGAATTTAATCGTGTGTATCTCGTATATACGTATTATTCACGAATACGAATACGTGTTGGTGCATTTATGATTGTGTGTGCGCGAAGTACGCATGCTAATCGCGAAAACTAACGTAATGCACCGGCCGAGAAAACGGAAATGCGATAGGCGCCGTAACAACGTCGTATTATAGTCTCGTCCAAGTTCGGCGCAGATTTTCCCTTTGTGTACTTATAGTGCTCGAATTATTCATATATTCATACCACATACCACACCTCGCGGATTTTCAATGTTTTCATAGTGCATAAAAGTAAATGTAAAACTATTTTTTTCCAATAATTGTTTTTGTTTTTTTTTTTTTAACTTTTTTTACAGGACCGGTGGCAGCAACTGCGTTTCTAGGTGCCGTTGCCGGATTCGTTACATTGTTAGTTGTATTGTTTTTGTATCTGTCGCGAAAGTGGTGCTTCACTCCGTCATCGAATTCGACGATTTTCGGGGGTATTTGCGTGCCACTTTGCGAATCAACGAACAGCTCTACGTCGCAAATATCGAATAACTTGGGTACGATAATTTTGCAGTGGGGTAAACGCGTCGATGCACGAGCGGTCCATAACATTGGAAAAGTTCATTAACCGGAAATGAAGTACAAAATTATAAAAAAAAATTTTAAATCGCGTTTCACGAAATTTTTTAATCGAATATCTGTTTGATATTTAAAATATCGTTTGCTTTTTATTTATTTGTTATCGTACATTTTTCTCGACGAAAAAAATGTTATCAATAATTTATTTTTTATTATCTCTCAAACTTTAAGATCTATGAAATTTTTACAAAGAAAAAAACAATATTTTTTGAATTATTTTTATGTTGGATTTTTTGAAACTTTACTTTTTATGAATTTTTATTTGACAATTTTGTTTTTTCGCTCGGAGTTAAGATTTTTTTTATCTATGATATATTATTATTTTTACTGAGTAAAAAAGATGTATAGTGATCTATAATACGACTATTCGGACATCGGTGCGTTAATTCCACGCGTGCGAACAAATCTCCGAAACTGTGGAGAAATTAGTACGAAAAAAAAAATGTTATTGTAGGAAAAACATTCACGTACTCCGATCCGGAAACGAGTTCCGACTCGGAAGAGGACGCGCTTCGAAGATTGCAAAATTCTCGAACGAATCCACCGCCGGATACCCTGACAATTCAGGCTGAAGATGGGCCAACTGTTGTGGGTAATAAAAATTAGCTAAATTTGAAGACGTAAGGTAGTCTCAGCGTTCAGCGGTACTCAACGCCCTCAAAAATGAGAATTCAGAGAGATATTTCGAACACTTTCTCGATGGGATAAAAATCTGAAAAAAATGATGCATATAGAAGATACTGAAAAGATGCATTCTGCATAAAAATAATTCCAAAATGTTAATAACAAATACGTGAAAAAAATAATTGGTCAACAAATTATCGGTCAGCCTAACTTTTTCCTCAGATGAAAATGATATGTTAATTTTTCTGAATACGTATGATTTTTTTCAGAATTTTGTGCAGTATTTGAAAATTGCATTTTTTGGAATTTTTTTTCTTTAAAAATGTGCTTTAAGTCATGAATTTTTTATATGTCTTTGTCATAAAATCATCTATTGCACCCAAGAAATTTCCGGAAGATTGATCAAATAGATTGATCAAATAGACCGTAAATGCAGCTAAATAATGAAAAAAAAACGCAATTTTCAAACAGTACACAAAATTCTGAAAAAATTCATACGTATTCAGAAAAACGAACATATGATTTTCATCTGAATAAAAAGTTAGGTTGACGGATAATTTGTTGAACAATTTTTTTTTCACCTATTTGTTAATAACATTTTGGAACTATTTTTATGCAAAATTAATCTTTTCCGCACCTTGTATATGCGTTATTTTTTTTAGATCTTTATCCCATCGAGAAGTGTTCGAAATATCGCTCTGAATGTTCACTTTTGAGGGCGTTAAGCGCCACTCAGCGCACGGAATGCTTTAAACGTATTTAAGATTTCTGAAAAGATTTTAAAAACTCAATAATTCGTTATTTGCCGATTAGATGCCGGTACAACGTCGAGCAGCTGCGCTGAAGAACATTCTCCCGATCAGCGAGAGGTAACCGATCTGTGCGATAATAAATTTTGAGAAGAATAGAAATCGTGTTATTCCTGGAGAATAAAAAATGCAATATGTATTCCGTTAACCAAAGTATAAAAACGAAACGAAACATATTAAGTTCTCATTTATACGCCGTTTATCGCTATTACATTATATGCCATTAAAAAACGGAAGTTTAGATTTTAAAAAAAGAAATAAAGTACTAAACAATCGATATCTTCTTTTATTTTTATTTTGCAGTGTGTCGTCGAAGTTGGTGCTTCAACGATACACCTCGACAATCCGGAGACACCGGAAGAGATCGAGGAGCACAGGTCGTCACCGAATGACGTTGTGACAACGCTTAGCGTGACCTCCGAGGAAGTTGGTACATTGGAAGTCGCGTTTCTCTACGATGCACCGATGCGCGAGATGACGGTAAGTTTTCCATTTCGACTTTATCGCGATAAATTGTTTTCTCGATACACGGGGCGTTTTCGCAACATCGTAATATGCTTTTCAATTAAATTTCCAGGTTCAGGTACTTCAAGGACGCAATTACCCGGCGGGAATAGGCGGAAGTCAGGTGCGACTCGTCTTGTTACCGTCGAAGAAGCAGCGAAGAAAGACAAGAGTACGTCAGGGAACGGCACCTCAGTACATGGAGAGTTTCCTACTACCGCGCGTTAACCCCGAAGACGTTAACGCGATGGGTGTAAGACTGAGGGTTTACCTGTGGGGCGGTAGAATGCGTCGCGAACGGCTACTCGGCGAATCGAGAGTATCATTCGATCAGATTAATCTTCAACTCGAGACGACGCTTTGCTTGCCACTTCAGCCACCGCCCACTTCTCCGGTACGCGGTCATTCACATTTTTTTTTAAATTTATTTATCCATCTCGACAATAGAGAGTTTTGCGTATTATACATTTTGTTATATCGCCAAATTTTCTATACTTTATAGGATTTCATTTTTACTTTTATATTTTCCGAACTTCTTATATTCACTTTATTTTCTATAATTTTTTCGTACCAAAGGTGAGAATCCATAGTTACGAAAATAATAACTCTTTTCGACATTTAAAAGGAAAACATTAACAATTATTTCTCGGGCACTCGTTTTCTCAACGGTGGTCCGCTTGGCGATATTGTAAACTTGTTAAATTCGTAAATTAGTTAGTCAACAATTAAAATCTCATCGCCTGAGTGTACAGTTGAGCGTTAATGCCAAAAAGATTTAATTAATGTACATTCCGTACGGGAAGTTAAAATTGAAACTCGGAACGAATTCGCTTGGCGCCTGAATAACGCGCAGTTCATTATTGACTAAAGCAATAAAGAAATACAATTCGCGATAACTGCAATGCTAAATTAACTTCTCGGTTATTCGATTGCCGCGGTTAATGTATTAATGCAATTTTCCAGAATTCACGTTGATGCGCGTTGTTCGCGTTGTCCTTTCCGTTTGTGTCCACTTTTTATTTAGCGTATATTGTTCCGCATTTCAATGGTTTATAAAACATTTTTTGGAAAAGAACTCATTTATAGTCTTATTGGTTATCACAAACAAACAAAAAAATTGCGGGAGCTTTTCGCTGGTTTTTTATTTTCATGTTTTTTTGCGTAAAAAAAATAAATCTCACGAAGACGGAGAGCGGAAATTTCTACGAACGAAATTCTATAAAATTCTATAAAAATTCTATAAAATATGCGATCTAAAAATAACTCTTAGTAAATTTTCTCTAACATTAAGATAATTTGGATTAACGAGGCCAGTGGTACTAATGATTATCTCACGGGCCTTGGAATCTGCAGGAAGTATTTTAAATAAAATTGAAACGCAATGATAATCGGCGGTATATTCGTATTTCCAAGAATTGCAATATCGAAATTTAAAAATATTCAAAAAAATGTTTGTGGAAAAGAATAGCACTATTTATAAGTAATTGTTACAAAAAATTGTCGAAATTAATTAATTTTCCGATAGTTGTAAACATTCAAAATTTGTTTTCTCTCCAATTTTGCTCTTTTATTGTAGTATTATATAATTTGATTTAATTTCTAGTTGTTTGACTCGAGAGGATAATGATATGTTGGGAGGTTTAGTCGAAAAGATTGATAAATCATTTCGCAGATACAGGACTGGGGTACAACGACCAGTCTGACGAGAAGCGACTCCACGGGTTCCCAGCAATCCGTGCAATCGTATGCCTCACCGACGACGCCTCCGTACGGTAGCAGCATGAAGGGTGGCAGCGTCGCCGAAATTTTGATCGGTTTGGCGTACAACGGCACAACCGGTCGTTTGTCCGTCGAAATCATCAAAGGATCTCATTTTCGCGGAGGCGGAGGCGCCGATACAAAGCCTCCGGATACTTATGTAAAACTCGCTCTCGTCGACACCAACAGACACGAAATGGGACGGTCTAAGACCGGACTAAAACGGGCGCAACCCAATCCTTTGTATAAGGAAACATTTATATTTCAGGTGAGAAACCGTATCGGAGTTTGCAATCCTTACGCATGGATGCCATCCGTTTAAGGTAGTTATGTCGCTTCGCGTTCATTTCGCATAAGTTCGAGAATAATGAAAGAGAATTGCAAATACTTCTCGATGGTATAAAAATCTGGAAACATTCATGAATATTAATTTTGAATAATTAATTCATGAAAAGATTAATTTTGCATAATTATAATTCCATAATGTTATTAACAAATTGATGAAAAAATTAATTGGTCAACAAATTTGCCGGGAAGCCAACTTTTTTTTAAATGAAAATGATTCGTTTATTTTTCTGAATACATACGAATTTTTGCAGATTTTTCAATTGACTTTGAATTTTTTTTATATGGGAAAAATGTGTGAAAAAAGGCAAAATTCAAAGTAAATTGAAAAATCTAAAAAAATTCATACGTATTCAGAAAAATGAACGAATCATTTTCATTAAGAAAAAAGTTGGCTTCCCGGCAAATTTGTTGACCAATTAATTTTTTCATCAATTTGTTAATAACATTTTGGAATTATTATTATGCAAAATGAATCTTTTCAGTACCTTTAATATGCATGAATTTTTTCAGATTTTTATACCATCGAGAAGTATTTGCAAATTTCTCTCATTTTTCTCGAACTTATGCGAAATGAACGCGAAGCGACATAACTACCTTAAAAAGAAGTCTTTTGAAATATTCACTTCATTGCACTTTTTGATGTATTTATTCCAGTTTTCTTTTATTAAACTTTTGTACGAAAAGTCTAAGACTGATAGTTAAGTAGATTTAAAATTTGGCCGATCCCATTCGCACCTAAAAGTGTCTCTAATGGAGTCACGTAAAAATACAAAAAGCCATCGAAATTCTTTAATGACGTAAGTTACAAAGCGATCGAAAAATGTTACGTGACTGCAAGATTTGCCCTAAAGGCACGCAAACAAAAGTTATGTTACTCTTACAAACTGCGGGTCTCCAAATTTTTACGTGGATTTAAAAGTTGCAATTCAAAAATTGAAAAAATGATGATTTTCTCCATACTATAGCGGAAATAAAATTTATTTTGCATCTTGCTTTGTTGCATGATTTCGATGTTTTTTTTCGTCTTTTCATGTATCTCAGTGTCGGAGATACTTTTAGGCGCGAATAGGCACTTTCTTAAAATTTACCGATAAAACTGGATGCTTCGCGGAAAATGCGTTAAAGTATAGTAACGCAATTCTCGTTGCACAGCATTACATTTTCCGCTCTTTTTCATCGTCAGGTTGCTTTGTTTCAACTTGGAGACGTAACGCTCTTTTTGTCGGTGTACAATCGTCGACGTGGCGCGATGGGCAAAAAGGGCCGCGAGATGATAGGATGGCTGTGTCTTGGACTCAACAGTTCCGGACCCGAGGAACTTCAGCACTGGAACGACATGCGAGCCTCTCGGCAACCCACGCAAGTCCAACGCTGGCACTCGCTTTTACGTCCTTAAAGCACAGATCATTGAAGAGTTCCTGTTGCGCTTGAAACGAGAAAAAAAAATTAAACAAAAAAAATTAAAGACACAAATGGTTCGAAGGACGCGCTTACGAGCGTAACAACGTTTGATCTTTTTTAGATCGGAAAAAAAAACGTCGTCCATATGCCAGAACGTGAATGTCGCGCTGAGTAAAAGTTCGCAAAAAAAAGGAAAAAAAAAAAAGGAAACACCAAAATGTTCCTTCGGCGATCGCTCGCGAGGACACGATTGCTTACTGCCCGATGTAACAGCGAAGTCAATACGTCAGTCTAAAGATATCAATGTGAATTAATGTGACTTTGTTATTCAAGGTGACGCAAACTTCGGCGATGGGCAGCTTTGATTTGTTGTAATGTCGATTCGACGAATGGAAATTGTTGAAAACGGAGATACATTGGCACGAGTCGTTATCGTATCGTAAACCGTGAACCGGCGCGTTCCGCGGGGACCGTTCGGATTGATCCGCGACGACGAAAACACTCAGAATCCATCCGTGCCTCAGCCAACTTTTACCTTTTACTTTTACTTTGTGCCTTTCATCCTTAGAACGCTTATTCATTGATACACGGAGTCGGCTCGGTGTGAGATTTTTAAAACGGTATCGGAATGGTTCGACGCTGAATCTTTTGCGCGCGAAGCATAATCCTCGCAAAAGCATCAAAGTTCTTCGATGAACACGAAGATATATTGTCGAAAAGAACGGCATCTTTGGCGATTTTAGTATTTAATGAAAGAAGAAAACAAAAAAAAAAAAAATTCAATGACGCACAACTCGCAGATGCACTTTAAAAATGCAGGATGTGATTTTTAGTATTGATACTATCGACTAGCATTAGCGGTTTAATATTAACTACAATCTTCGTGATTGAAAGAAAAAAAAAAAGAAAAATAGGATTCACCGCGCGTTTCTCTTAGGGAATGGGCTATAGAATTAAGTACGGAGACGCGAGCGAATGACCCGACTAACGGACAAACAGATGCTGTGAAACTTTTTTCGGTAACGTTAGATTTCCCAAGTATTTAGAAAATAGTTTTTATCGTAATAAAAAGAAAAAAAAAAG
Organism: Buathra laborator; assembly: GCA_934046635.1. Lineage (NCBI taxonomy): Eukaryota > Metazoa > Arthropoda > Insecta > Hymenoptera > Ichneumonidae > Buathra > Buathra laborator. Next base: position 7,550,812 of record OW203893.1, on the reverse strand, counting down.
AAATTAATAATATAATGCACGATCGATTCACACTCGAACCGTTCCTTCGTTTGTTTCTTAGATGTGACGATACGCCATTACGAGGAATCAGAAATCCGTGCGGATTATTCGTCGACGCTATCGGTATATCGAAACTTCAACGTCGTTCGATTTTTTCTTTATTTTCGATACGCAAAATTGCATTGAATCTTTGATGAAAATATTTTATCGAATTCGAACGTTGGACATTGGGATTTTTTTTCAAAATTACGAAAGTTTTTTGTAACTCGAAGAATTTTCGATTGCGACGAAAGGAACTCCGATATTTCTGATTCCTCGCAATGTAGAATATGTTTGTAAAACGGACACGACGAAAACGCTGTTATTCCAATAGCGTTTTAATATAATAAATTTTATCGTATAAGTTGATTTTTTCAGCCTGACATGGTCAGTTTTTAATGGAATGACTTGGAAGTTTAAAACAACCCAAGCGATCGATCGTTCATGCGGACTATAAGCCGATGACCGATGGATTTTTGTCCACGATTTTATCTACAGCACCCCTTCTCGATGAGAATTCATTAAAGTTTAAACGTCTACTGCACAAAAAAAAATGAAAAAAAAAATGAAAAAAAAAAAAAAACAGATTACCTTAATCAATGTTATTACATAATTATATATTATTAATTACCATTTGACGCGTTTTATAAAAGTGTACTCCAATATTACTAAAGTAACAATCTTACAAATAGCTGGGTTACCATACGCGTGAGCTAAATATAAAAAAAAAAGGTATTGGTCACAGTACGTATTTCTCGAGTAATTCTTGTTTCTTTCTCGCGAGTAACGCTTCCTGGATGTCTTGTTGCGACGGTATCGGTTTTTGGGACGTTGTTTCCACCTCTTCCTCCTTATCAACTTTCTTGTCCCGTTGCTCTTTCCACTCCGCTATCGCGTTTTCGCGGGCTTCCTGCTCCGCTTTTTGCTCCAACGGCAGAAGAATACCGTCGTCGTCGTCTCTGTAACCGTAATAGTCCGCGTCTATGTCTTTCATCAATTCAGCACGAGTTTTTCGCGGAGGTGGCGGTGGTTCCTGTTCGAACAATTCGCGCACTCCGGGCAACTCTTTCGCGGCGCCGAAATATTTGTATCCACGATTTCCAGGTACCTGCAACATGAAATCCACCATCGCATTGTCGAATTTTTTTTTTTTTTTAATTACGTCTGAACTCCATTAGCGAAGGAACCATAACAAAGAATTGAAAACCCGATGCTCGTCGCTAATTAAAAATTATTTTTTAAATGAAAACATTTTCATTTTCGTATCCATATATATATATTTAAATTTTTTTTTTTTTGTCGCTTTTTTTTTCGGAAAATTTGTTTGTTGAAATTCAAATTTTTTTTTTTTTGATAAATTAAAAAAAATAATGATTTTCGTGTTAAAATTTTTTTTTCGATTAATGTGACGGTGTTTACCTCGCGTCCCTCATGATCCAACATACGGGGGCCGACTCTGGAATAATCGGGACCTCCGAGTTCCTTGATCTGCGATTCCCAGTGTCTCTTTTCCCTGAGCAATTTGTTTATCTCGTCATTGAGATCTCTTATGCGAAATTCGCCCAAACCGGCGTTTTGTATCTGCGCGACTTTCTTTGCGATTTCTCGGATTATTTGCATTCGCCATTTTTCAGCTTTTCGTAAGTCTCGACACTCCGACGCTAAGTATGGTCTGCGCTCTTGTTCTTTTCTCGATCCTTCGTTACTCTGCGCCGCTCTCCACCTTGCAAGAGTCGTCCTAAAGAAAAATAAACAAATGTTTGCGTGTAATTCAGGGGTTTTAATTGCACGAGAATTAGTAACGTTAACGTTGCACATGGAAATTCTACTTACATAGCCTTCTCTGCGTTACGCGCCTGAAAAAAAATAACAATCGCGTAATTAAAACTTCAATTTCGATTGTAACAATAACAACGAAATATTTTCGTAAAGAATAAAATGTGTACGTACCATTATTTTATATTTGTCGATCTATTTTTGTGAAAATAACAGACGACCGTGCGACTGTGTCGAAAACGAAAACTTTACGAGTGAAATTCGTAATCTTCGGCGTTGAAACTTAACGAGAGTTATCTTTAATCTTTAACTTTTCATCCACGGCGAATATTGTTTGCCTACCGATCGAATTTACACGAATAAAATTTTAAAAATTCGAGGCTATGCGGTACAACAATGAGATACGTTGTTGACAAAACGTCGCGCTTATAGGTTATGTTTTTTTTCGAGACGTAGCGCCAGAACTATTTGCGACCGGCGCGTTAGAAACGGAGAGAAGCGCCTTTATGCGCGCGAGCAGTGGCGCGAGCAGCAATCTCGTGTGGCGCTCGTGGCATGCACCGCACGTCTACCGCCGCATGGCAATTGAGGTGAAGGCGGCACTCGAAACCGCTTCGGACGCACGGAGTAACATCGTTGATAAAGGGTGTAATTTCGTATATACGATATTTAGCATAAATCTCGGTGGCTATGGCTTTCCTCGGTAAGTACATGAATCTTATATGTGATGTTCAGCAGATCATTATTACGCGCATGTGCGAAAATCGCAGGAGTGCAGTGAATTAAAATGATTTCACCCGTTTTTTCTTATTTCGTAAAATTAAAAACTCTTCGATATATCATTAAAAATGTACCGTAAGAAATATTTTTTTGGCATAAAAAAGATAACACGATCACGCGAATGCATTGACTTGTCGAAGTCGATAATTCTCCGCTTCATTTAAGAAAAATCACGAAAATAACATGACACGAGTTGCCGTCCGGTGAATTCCATACATAAAATGTCTTCGTATTTAGCATTAAGTAAAAAGAAGTAAAAGTTGTTTACGTACCCAAACTTGGCGTTATTCGGGGAGAATAAAGATATAGTCGAGGCTGGAGAGTCACGCGTAAGTATGCAGTAGTTAAACGATCATCGTTACAATTACAATAATAATAAAAAAATAGGATGAATAAAATGAATAATAATACAATAAGGTTGCGAACGTTCAAAGCTCAAATGTCAAGTTCTGAATTTTATGCACGCCGAACATGCGATCATATTTCCATATACATTTATAATTCAACAATCAATTATACCGTTTCGCCATTTCTCACGAGTGCGGATAGTAACTCGGAAAATATCGGATTAAAGGGGGGGAATTCAAAATAATTACGCAAATAATTTAAATTAAAGTGTTCAGACTTTATTTGCTTCAAGAAATATTCGAACAATACAGATACTTAGAGGTGACGATGATAGGGTAGAATTAAAGGACATAACGATAAGATTTTTTTTTTCTCTTGTTTGTCTTTCACGCACACTGGTGTTTTTTTTAAGAATTAAATGTGCTGTTTTTTTTTTTTTTTTGGTATTCTTACTCGCTATGTTCTTATTGTCCTACTCACCCCTACCTACGTGTAGACGTGTTGAATAATTTCATGAATATGCAATCGTCAGTCGAGACCAAATTTGTCGAACTCGACAAATCGATAGATCGATAGAATCGATCGCTTTGTCGGTATTTTTTTTTTTTTGAAAAATTTGAGCTCTACCGCTTTAAATATCTCGTCGCTCTTTACATCCATCCGTGGTGTACATTGTGTATGAGTGCAGTGCTCGATCTGAATATAAAGAGCGAGCAAACAGCCCGACATTAAAATTATAATTATTATATACGGCATTCGCACGGCTCTCGTTGCATTGGGTAATGATTTTTTTTCTTTTTTTTTTCTTCGTAATTTTTTTTTTTTTTTTTTAATATAAAAAAAAATGAATCTCCACAGTTTCGAACTGCGCTCACTCATTGTATTCGAGACAACACCATAAATTGTATAATGTGAGAGTCTGAGTTTTATTTAACATCAAGGTGCTAAAGGGACAAGGCACGGCAATGAATAATGAGCGAAGAGGAACGTCTTGACCCTTTGGCGTCAATGATGCGGAGGTTCCCCATAAGCGCTTCCACGATTCAGGCCCTATATTGAATCGCGGTCGCTAACCTGGAGGGATTACTTCTCTTTATACCAAAATAGTATTTATCTATCTCATAAAATTACTCTCGGGTCAATTTTTACAAGATATTTTTTTCTCTCTTTTTTTGGTTTTTTTTTTGTTTTTTTTTTTTTAAGTCATTGCAGCGCGCGACGAGTTTTTATCTAATACATCGTCGTGGAATATATATATATCAGCGAAATTCGTCATTGCGTTTATCTCTTTCTCTCCTTCCTTCGTATTACACGCGGTTTTACGACACATTATACTCCAAAGGCAGCTCGTTGTTATTGCTAAGTTTGACGAGTCTGAAGTACCACTGTACTCGGTCGACCTTTGTTTTTTTTTCTTTTTCTTTTTCTTTTATTAATTGCTGATCCTGCAGCGGGGAAAGAGAGATAGGGATTTACAGCGATTTCGCGAATCACTCCTTTCTTGTAGAGCTCTTGCTTTTTTTTTTTTTCTTTTAATATATATAATATATAATATATTATTGATATGTATATATATTATGATATGTATGCGATGTTTACATTATTATTGAAATACCAATAATCGGTATCGTTTACTTCATTCCATTGTCAAGACGACCATCGCTCGAGGTTTCGATCTCACGAGAAATATACGGAATGTAATTTCCGTCGTGTCGCAAAACACCCCGATTTCCAGCGATATTTAAATAATTATCATTCGATAATACACACTTTCGAGTTAATTAAAAACGACAATCGCCAGTGATGCGCGATGGGACGTTAAAAATCTCATCTTTGATATGTACGAAAGCCCAACGGCCGCTGAAGAGTCGCATCGCTGACGAATTGTGGATTTTTTTTTTTTTTTTTTTTTTTTTTTTTTTTTACAGCCATCCCTCAATATGAAATGGATAGAGTACTGCACAATTACTTTTACTAACATTAATTATTGTAAAATATTGCGTTACGTGAGACTCGGCGCGTGTTTTTTTTTTTTTTGTCAAAAAAGATTTGTGACGCAAAACCAATTGGCCGATCGTTCACTGCGCGCAGTTATTTTTCCTTGTCGTGTATGTGTATCTGATTGTTTTTTTTATCTCCATTCTTTTGTGATTAGATTGACGGGAACGTTTAGTGCTCGAAGCGCACTTACTTACAGGTACATACATGTGGGGTTGTACTCGATGCTAAAATTGCTTGCAAACTTCGAATGTGAATTTCACCTTAAGAATGAGAACAAAAAATTCTTGAATTTTTGAAGTTTTTTTTTTTTTTTTCCGTTAAAATTTAATTTTTTTCAATATCGGACCATTTTCCGAATCGATTATTGAATTTTACTTTCGAGTTTTTCTCCCGGTGTAAAACCAGAGATATCTTTTTTTTTTATCGCACAATGTAAATGTTTGATAAATTTATCGTTTATAGTTCCAATAACTGCATATTTAAATATAAATCTCAAGGACGACAAAATATCGCGATCACGAGCTCTCGAGTAAAGTAAAATAAATGGAGTTTCTCGGCTTTTCATTGATTTAAAATTTGCACCGTTCGCATTTTTTTATATCTTAAGCTGCCGTTTATCTAAACGGTGAAAAAAGTTTAAGCGTCACAAGGCTGTGTATTAGGGTCCGGAGTTTCTCGTTCTCATTTTTAAACTGTTCGGAAGTTCACTTAATAAAAACGTATATAGAGGACAACGACCCACTGGATTGTTGCGCGTGCTTTTGTTGCGGGATTTATATACGTATAAATTCTCTGGCAATTTAAACGTGTGCCGTACATTCATTTATCGCTGAGTCGCAACTATGTGCCGTTCCTATCGTCTCATCGATCGATAACCACGCGAAGCCTCGCAAATATTTCATGTTATCCAGAAAAAACCTGGTCGATGTAAACGAGTCACGTGACTGATCGAAACATGCAAAAATAATATAGTAGCAATGTTAGGTAAATATATTTGGTTTACCAAAATAACTTTCACGGTCACAATCGCGGTATATAATGTGTTCCATAATTGTTATTAATTTATAATGCGATTGATTTAACGGCATTCGATTACCCATTGTCGGGGCATCCCTCTCATTCGCGATCGAATGACACGACGATTGTACGTAGCATTCCCGATTAGATTCAACGCGGAAATCGTTAAAATTACAATAATTATCCAATAAATAAAATCGAGGATCCGCCCGATGTTAAATTAATCGTCTATTGTAGAAAGACGAGGGACTAACAAAATCTAATTTTTATCCAATTTATTCGGTACGGCAAGTATAAGTACGAAATAACGTTTTTTTTTTCAAAATTTATACTCCAGTGAAAGGTGCGATTAAAATTAGAATTTGCCGATCCCCGGATGTAAAGTCGGTCGAGCAGACGGAAGATAATCGAGTAAAAGCGTTAATAGAAAATATATTTGTAGCATGTAAATGTTAATAATTCGTATAGGCAGTCTGGAAGTCAAACTTGTGCAACTGCTCGAAAAAAAAAAAAAAAAAAAAAAATTGATCAAAGACGAAAAAAATCTGTCGTACACGATCAATAATTAATAATATGGCACATGAGAGTATAGATTATCGTCGGCATATATATGTTTCAAACGAAGTGCTCGTTCGTCCTAACGAAATTTAATCGCCGCCCGAAGCCATTAGCCGGCTAATAATTCACCGGTACGCTTCGCTATTAATTACCCCAGTGAATTCGGGTGTCACGGATCGACGTCATTTAGGACTGACTGCACTACCCTCTCATCTACGCGGGGACGTCCGGCCATTAAAACAATGGAATCGCCCTACGGATAATAATTATCTCACGTAGGCCATGTCATTGCGTTTACATATCATCGTTATCACACTCAATCTAACGCGTTAGCTCCCCCGAGTCGTCGTCCCGCTTTAAAAAGAGAAAGAAAAAAGAAAAAATAAAGTATATATTCACGAAGATAGATTCACCCCTCGTTTTGTGCACAATACACGCAAAGCTCGAATTTAGAAAGATGACACAAAGTTTTTTTTTTTTTTTTTCTTTTTTTTCCCCAGTGAGACACTATAAGTGTGAATAAATTCGCCGGACTCAAGACGCGAGCCATTCGAATAAAATGTGATGAGTTTGAAAAACATTGTCGTACGAACCATTTCCATTTTTTTTGTGGTTTTTCTCTCTTTCATTCAAAACCGTCGACAAATATGAAAAGTATGATCTTCATTGCGTCACTGTATCCCCCGTTGTGTGACGATTGCAATCGCGATTTTCGCGTCTTTCGGTACATAATTATACAATATATATATACGAGAGAATATCGTCTCTACGATTGAGATGTAATCGTTTTTTGAAACGGGTGACACAGGAGCGACGACGCAATGTTGTTTGTACGATGTGCAATAAATTTATAAATTTAATCGAGGAATCCGGTGTTGACGAGCTTCTCAAGGAAGAACTTAACGTCACCGAGTTCGGAATCCTTTATTCCGAGCGATTTCAACATTCCGAGATCGCCGTTCTCCACTGCCATGAAAACTGAGCGCAAATGCTCGAGATCGGCTCGCATCAAGTGCAGAGCAGCGCCGAAGTCTTCGATAGTCTGGGATTCTGTGAAAGGGGAAAAAAAGAGAAGTATACGAATGAAAACGTTGAGAATAGAAAAATTCCGTGAATACGAACATTTTTTCGATATCAGATCAGATAACGCAGAGTCGCGTGTTATTCGTAACCGAATTTTCGAAAAAAAAAAAAAAAAAGCTCTCGAGTTACATTTGTCGCGGGATTATTCGTTTTTTCACGGTGCTCCTCGTACACCCGGTATCTTGTTACTTATTAAATTTTAGAGGGTAATCCGAGGGTATACGAGGGAACGCGAGAGCAATCTAAAGTTGCACCCACGTAGGTTGTAGTTGACCCACGGGAGTCGGGTCTCTCGTAATGTATGCGCACGTTCGTCCTCTTTCGCCTTTGGTTCGTTGAAGTAAAATCGAGTTACTTACCTGAGAGAGCAATGGCAACTTGGTTTACACCGCCGAGGGGTTGAAGGGCGTCTCTCGCCTTAGAGCCGAAGAGTTTTTCGAGATAATTCGGACCGTGACTAGCGAGCAGGGACTGCAAGAAGCTTCCAGTCTCTTCCACCGGTGGTCTCTTTGCTACAACGGACACGTGGGGATAATACAAACGCAACATAATTGCGCCGACAGAGAAAATGTTACACGTAATAAAAATAGCATAAAAAAAAAAAATTGTTTTGCAAACAAACAAAAAAAGTATAGCGTTGCTTTATCGTCGAAAGTACATAAAAGTTATCGTTGTAGAAACACGATACGTCCTTTCGACCTCAAGCAATCGATATTGCCTCCGATTAGAATAAATTGATCGATTATTGATTCGCTACTGAACTCTATACAGCAATGAAAAAGCTATCGGTTAATTGATAGTGGAGATAAGCGGCGAGTTGCTCTATCGGGTAAAAAATTCGCTATTCGAATAATCGTTGAAATCCGATATCGAATGGTGACAGTTGCGTTGCCCAATCAATCTAAATGTCAAGCGTTCGCGTGTCCGAAGTATGTAGGTAATGCGTGAAAAGGTCAATTATGCGCGCCAATGGAAATATTTCAAATAGTGATCGATAACTGGGACATTGCCGGTAACGAGAATGTTACCGAACCGCGGTAGCAGGTGCCGAACCTCGAGATTACTATATTGATACCCAATTAGTATTATTTTAATACGTCCTTTTTGTTACGATATTTGATTTCGTGGGTTCGCAAAAACAAAAAAATGCAATATCCGGAGACAGGTTTCGGTAAAAGAAAAAACGTGAAAAATAATTTTAAAAAAAAGTAATTAAAAAATAATGCCTCTGCCAATGAGGTTAATTAAAAATTTGAAGTCGGAATAAGTAAACTATCATAAAAAGAAATTGTATTTTTATGACACGCGCTTTTATGAATTTTATATATCCACTTAAAAAGCAAAAATTTGTTAAATTCTGTTTGCTTCTTTATGATTCAATAAAAAAAAAAAATCAAAAGTCAAATACAGATCTTCAGCTGAATATTTAACGTATACGCTAACAGAGTACAAACACCTCGTAGCAAAAGAGACAATAAAAACAAAACCGTGAAATAATAAAATGTTTTATAAATATCTAACGCGATACGTAAATACCTGAGGCGAGGGATCTTGTGAAAGCGTAATAATTCGGTATATTACAAACTCACCAGCCGTGCAAAGTCGCGAATCCTCGTCATAGCCATCCTGACAATCCGCCGCTCCGTCGCAGAGATACTGAATCGAGATGCAGGCACCATCCCCCGGGCATTTGAACGGTTCGTAAGGATGGCAAGCGTTACCTGAGCGACGAACGTAACAAAATGAACACATATTTCGACGTATCGCAACAGCATTTATCTATAATTATTCCGACAACGTTGCACTACAATTCGTTTCGCGAGGGTAAATACATACATTCGTAGTAATCGCGATAAGAATCCTACGGGGTCAGGACGATAACATTTTTGTAATTGTAAGAAATAGAAATAGCTGACGAGTTTTGTCGATGGAGCTTTTTACGACCTCGGCAATTTGCGTCTCTCATCGTCCTTGCAGTTCTATCGACATCTGACCTATTTTAACAAGTGATTCTCCCCCTTCCCCTCCCTTAGCCCCTCACCGCCCCTCAAGAATCTCCAACTTCTTCGATCTGCGACGAAGTTCGACTCTCGTTTCGTGCATATGCTATAGTACCGTATCATCGACATCTGTATATACCTCGCAACCCTTCCCGTGTGTATATCCGAAGCGTGGTTAACGCTGAACATTTTTCGTATTGCACGTTCGGCAGCAACTGGTGCTCGCGGGTAGTTATCGCGCTATCGATCGATGAAGAGCCGAAAGGGCACTCCCACTTGACGTGGGATATATAATAACACGACGGCGAGATAGAAGATAAAAAAAAGTATATATTTGTCATGAATATTAAATGAATTTTGTATAGTTTCGCAATCGCTTATTAGATACGAGACATATGTTGTGTTCCTACGCGCGATGTATCGACTCACGAAAAATAGATGAAAAAAAAATTCGGAAAAACAGACAAACAGACCCCTTCTAAAAATACATACTTTTGATTTTCGCCCTGATATAGAGATAGTCTTACTCACCGGATCGCTTGGAGTTTGCATGGCCGTAAAGTCGGCTCAAGTCGATTGCCATTGCAACACGCGGCAAGGTAGCGCAGAACGTGAGGGCGAGGCCCAGGGCCAGGCTGGTCTTCAATAAACGTACCATTTTTCCGTTTTTTTCTTCTTTGCGTTTTCTTCTTTTTTTTCTTTATTATTTTTATTAATTTTTTTTACGGCAAAATAATGAATGTCAACGTTTCAATTGAGACGCAAACACCGCCCCCTTGACGTCTTTTTACGGCCGAGATCTTCGTAGAGCGACGGGGCACGTCGTGTCCGCTCTGGCCCACCGTACAGCTGGCTGTTTCTACTTGCTGCCGCTCCTGCCTGCTACTTTCCGCTACTACTGGCTGATAACTGTCGCTTCAAGGGAAGTCCCGCTCCGAACCCGGTGGGTGAAACGACTGGCGGGGAGGGTTGAGACCTCGAGGACGACGATTGAATACTGAGAGGGTATACCTAGTAGTAGCGAGAGTAAAAGAGAGAGGGCTGACTCTCGACCGGGACGAACTTGCGCCGTCCGCGGTTCTTTTATCCACACCGGGAAAAAACGAGCTTCGCCCACAACGTCGCTTGATAGTCGCGTCAGCGCCCAGAAAACTCAATGGTTCTACGCGAATTTCGAGCTTTTATGCGAACCGAACGAGCCGCCTGTGGCACGACGTAATCCCGCCAGAGCGACAGAGACCTTTGCTACGGGTGTGCGTGGGTACGATAAGAAAAAAAAAAGCTTGCCAGCCAATGAGAGACGAACAGGGCGCTCCGTGCTCGACCTATGAGAGCTCAACGGCGCTAGCTATGAAACACGCGCTTTCCGTCGAGCTTTCCCTGAAACACCCACGCGTACAGCTTGCGCCCGGACGCATCGATTTAAGGCGAGGTGAAAGCCCTGTTTTACCTGTACTACGGCCTTGAGTTTTTTTTTTTAATTCAGCATCAACGGAAGACGATTGTATCAAATTGATTTGATATGCTTGGAATTTTTTTTGTAGCATTAGCGAACATGACGGTGATTTATAACGATTGAACTACTGGTGAAGGGAACTGAAAATAAAAGGACGATTATTGAAACGCACGACGTGTTTTTTTTTTTTTTTTAATCAGTGATCCAGTGATTAGTCATTGGATTTTCGTAGCTGTGGAGCTTTTTAAGGGGATTGGTAATGTTTTATTGACCTTTGGGTATTATGCGGTTATAAAATTCAGCGGGAAGTGTAACGGTCGGATTATCGTAAGGGACATCGGTATCGGTTTATATGGATGTAAACCGATATCGATAAGACCCGTTTCTGTCGATGGTAGAACGCTGAGGGTCTTTCGTATGCCGCTCGACAGTGCTTAACATTCAGTTCGAAATAGACACGTTTTTTTTATATATTTCAAGATTTTACGATATAGTCTTTGCTACTAAGGTGAATTTGCAGTAAACGATTCTTCCTTTATCAGAAAAAAATATATATAACAGCGAATTTACAGAAAATGAAATCTATTTGTTTTTCGATAGATCCTACGAATTTACTACAATAAATTTATACCAATATTCATCGTTAACAAATTGGAGAAAAAAAATTAATGTCGTAGCATTACACTGAGAAAAAATTTAGTTGGATTAACAAAACATTCGGTTGAATAAGTTCAACTAAATATTTAGTTGAAACAAAAAAAATTGGTTGCCTCAAATATTGATTGGTTGTTTCATGCAAAGAACTGTTCACCAAATAAATTATCTTCATCAACGAACTAAATATTTAGTTGAATGTATTCAACCGAATATTTTGTTAATCCAACTAATTTTTTTTTTTTTATTGTAATACATTTTTTTTTATTATAATAAAAAAAAATTCGAATTTGAAAGTAGAAAATTTGAAAGTAGAATTTGAATAAAAAAAATGTCTTCGGTAAATCTGAAAAATATATTTCAACAAAGAAAATAAGCTATTTCTCGTCAAAATTTACCAAAAATTGAAAAAGTTTACTTTATAAAAATTTCCTAAAATTATACCAGTGGATCTATTGGCGTAAATTGAGTTTTTCTTCAATTAATTTAATATTCTATATCTCGTGGTATGTAAAGTATGTACTCTTCAATTCAATTCCACGTTGGAATATACAAGTTTCTCGTCATAACGAGTGCCAAGAATTTTTGAAACAGTAGAATCTTATTGGATCGATTGCACCTCAAGCGTTCCAAACTATTCGGCTGGCATAACTATCTAAATTATCGGACACTCATTGAACTTTACAGAGAACGACGATAATTTGAGAATAATTGAGTTTATTTAAAAGTCTTGACCATCGCCCTTCAACGCTATGAATGACGAAAAACAAACAGTTAATGTGCCCGGCACTTGCAAGTGTACCAATGGCCACGCGTGCCGAAGAAAGAAAGAAAAATGTTGGTCGACTATTGTGATTACTTTGACAGACCCTCCTTGAGAATATTTGACTACGACAAACCAATATCACTTAGCAGCGCAAACATTCGATGGAAATATGTATCCTTCGCCAATTCATTGGATACGAGTCAAGCGTTTTTCGCTTACCATTCTCTATAGCAAAATCTTCACTTATATATATTATTTTCCCCTTGAAATTTACAAAAAAAAAAAAAAAAAATTCACTGGTTTACTTTTGCGTTCGTAACATCAAAAGCATATCGCCAATTTACACGAACAATTTTTATTTCAAGGCTCAAAAAGTAGTAGAATTGTATTAAGGCTATTTGACACTCGGTCGGTAACAATATTGTATTGGGTCCTTCGTCCAAGAAGTTTGAATTTACAACGAAAAGTTAATTAGCGTCCACTTCGTCTGGCAATTACACAGTGGACGCTAATGCGTCTTCGGCCGAAAAGTGGCCCTGGAAAAAAATTAAGGAAGGGACGCTATAACTTCATTACACTTGTTGTAGCCGGTATCTCGTGAATACCTTAAGGGGAAGCTAAACAGCACTTCCGCTGGAACTTAGCCGCTCCCCGCGTACCTTGCGCTCCCTGTGGTGCCATTTCTGAAGAGGCTAAATCTCCAATCGCGAATCTCTTCTGTTTATGTGACCCCGAGGAAAGCAGCGATAACATTTTCAACGCACTTTTCTCAAAGACGGGTTTGAAAGAATCAAAACCAAAAGGTGGAACCAATTCCGTCTGTTAATTACGTGGGGGACTACGCACTTTTATATTTTTTCAAAAAAAGGTGTTCTCGAGCGAAATGGGTTAAGGAGTAACATCTACTCGGCGTTTCGAAAACTCGAGTCAAATCGTTAATTAAATTTTTTCTCAAAACCTTTTTTCTCAAGGGTTACGAATTAAGTTAAAGGATTAAACGTTTCAACGCATTATTAAGGTTGCGCAGGTATTTAGCCTCATAAAGCCGGTGTACCGGCAGATGCGAGGACTTTTTTTTCTTTGCCAACCGCCAGCTACCACCCACGCATATGTATAGCATATATACCATTACAGATCGATCCATATGCTCGGAGAGCCGCCGAGTTGCAGCGGTTATGTAGTTACATCCCTTCCTGCGTACCTACATCGTCCCTCCACCTGAAACATGACGCAGCGCTTTCATGACACCATCACTCGTATACCGTAATTCATCACTCCCGCGAGAGCTTTCGTTCTCATCAACTGCGATGGGTGTTCGCGCGGTCAGCGGTGCGCGTAGACCCACCCGTATATACGTCTAATCGCTAATTTCATCTCTGTATACCAATTAAAAATAGGTTTGCCGCGTTGAGATCAAAGATAAATACGATCGGTTCTTCGCAGATGCGCTTACGATGGATTAGATTCATCGAACCAATTTTCTTGTTCTCCCCAAAAGGCAATCCGAATTTCTTTCGGTGATAAATCGTGTACCTACGAAAGATTGATTGAAACTTTGGCGAATTTCCGCGTGCGTATGAATTAGTGATATCCAATAGATAAGAATTGGAATCTGATAATTGGACCTATAAATCGTTGTTTCTCTTCGAGTCGAATTGACATTGATTCAGACGAGTGCCATAATTGAATTAATAACAAATCATCTTTGCAACTGTTTGGCCTCGGGATATAAATACCGCGATAAGACGAAAATCATTATTATCGAAATAACATTTAGGTGCAATTAAAAAAATGCTATTTTGAAAACTTTATTCAAATTAATAATCGAGTTATTGTTTATATTCGATCTAAAACCATTCTACAGCATCAAAAATGTGCTACCGAATCGAAAATAAATGCCGAAAAAAAATTGAGTAACATGGGTCGCGTTTTTCATTAAAAGGCCGTCGATCGCGCAAAAAAAAGGCGAGGATATCAAATGTAAACTTTTGTAAAATAATATTTTTTTCGATCCGTTGGACGGTTCTGATTCCCGATGTTTCACAAAATGTCTCTCGATATATTAACAATCTGAGAAAAAAAAAAAAAATTCGCACGTTGGACAATTTTTAGCCGAACAATTTTTAGAAAAAGAATTTATCGAATTAACTCATCTGGAGAATATCAACTCGAAATACTATTTGAAGAAAAATTCTTTGATAACAGAAATCCAACTCGAAAACCAACAGTTTTGGGTACCGTTTCGAAGTGATCTGTAACACACGAAGACAATGACTCTTCGAGATCTCGGGATCACCCCGAAAGTCGTAAATAGTGAGCTAATTTAGCAAATGGTTTGGATAGCCGGACCGATGAAGACTTCTTTTCTCGCTCGACCCTCGCAACACGAGAGTAGCGAGGGATCCCATTCCACGGTACTTTCATTGTTCTCCTCTCCGTTCGAGCCGTAAGCTCGTCCCTTCCTCCCCTATTCTCAAGATTGTGTCCCTAAGCGTGAGAAAGTAGACTCTGGACAGTCGTAAACGCTACTCCACAGCATCTGGCTATCTAACGCACATCACGTCTATCTCACGAGACCTAATATTTATCGTGTTTCGAAGTAACAAGTAGGAGAAAAATTGTACTTACGATGGATTCACGAACGGTAAAAAATTAGAATTATAAAATGTTTATTTACACATATTTAACTCAGTATATATATATACGTGTACATATATATATATATATATGTATAATGGAAACAATTCGTAACAGTAATAATATCGTAATAACTAATCGAACTGTACATATCGGAATCAATGAGTAAAGGTCCGTTAACGAGATTAATTTTTTTTTTTTTTCGCGAACCGAATTATACGATATACTAATAATAATTTCAACATTCTAATGTAAAAATAATTTCGGCAAGTGTCTGTGGATGTGTTTTTTTTTTTTTTTTTTCTTCACATTCTCGCCGTCAACAAAGTTGTGTAATAATGAAATTTCGGAGCTCATCGTAATCGGTAGTTATATAGTGGTCTGCGTCTCGCGCCCTTCATACGCGTACATCTTTATATACGTTTATATACGCTTAATAATTCATTGTTATTTACATCTATAAAATACGCTAACTATATATGTATTTACAATAGTATGGATAGATACGCATATCGTAAGTATTATTTACGTATGTATACGGTATGTTATATTTATTAATTAAATCGGTTTGGTACGATATGCATCTGCAAATTGATGATCGAATTTTTGCGCAATATTTCATCGGTTGTTCCGTTCAAATATTCGCTTGTTTAACACATCAACGATTACAACGATTACGCGTGGTGTGGACAGATATCGCGGTATAAAAATGCCGATTAAACGCCCTACGTGATAGCGAGGATTCGGCGGAACCATTATTAACTTATCGACTATCAAATTAGGTTTCATTTATTGCTTCGTAACTTTACGCTCTGCATTTTCACTAAATTTGTGTATTTTTTTTTTTTTTTTTCGACAATGTTTCGACTCCACGGATCACTGGTAACAGCATAACAGCTTAACTTCTGTTCTACGAGCGTTTCAGACAATTTCCCTTAATATTTTTCTTTCCCGGTTCACTTTCCGTTACGCGTGTTTTGAAAAAAGTGAAAAAAAAAAAAAAATGTCACATTTTTTAAAAACTTAATATCGATGCCTTTTCAACAATAAAGATAACAGCTTCTCGACGTGTGAGAATCAAAAAGAGGAAATGATAGATTCGTTTGGCTTTTAATTTTCGAAATTCATCGAATTCCTCCGAAATCAAAATTTGAAGAAATATTATGGTTAATACTTGGAAAAATGTATTTCAAAATATATCTTTCGAAAGTTTGTTCTTAAATTCTTCATTGGCGTTTGACGAATTTATCGTTGCCTATTTTTATTTTTTTTTACACGTCGAGGAGGAGGAACACTTGTGCAGCCGAAACGAAGCACTATTACTCGATAACGAAGGGGATCGCGTAGCGTGCAAATATAATACGTTTCTTTTATTAATGTAATTCAAACGATCCCTGTTTTTTTATTCCATTAAAAAGCAATCGATTTCGTCAGATCGGGCATCGGTCGGAAGTGAATTAATATTCGTTGATTTTAATCGATTGCCGCGCATCACAGTGAACCACAAACTCGAATTTAACGGCATCGAGATACAATTTTCTCGATTCTATAGAAAAAAAGAATAAAAAAAAAAACAATTTCTCTCTACGATCACTTGTATCTCTTCGGAGTTTCGCGTAACTACCTAATGCTCGCGCTAATCGTCAAATACGATAGTGTAGATTTCGTAAGGGCGTTTTTTGCAGCCGGCGCAACGGACTGTAAGTTAAGTACAGTGGAACCCCTCTTTTCTTAACTTCGCTTAACTCAACTGCCCGCTTATTTTAACTCGTTACCATGGCAACAATTTCGCTTAACTGTATTTCTCCCGAGTCCGCTGGCCTCACTATGAGCGCTGCACGGGCGTAGACTCACTCCGTGGCTTTGTATCTACGGACGCGTATACCCCTTGTTACCCCTACCGGCAGCAATTGACCGGCAGTGGGGACTGTAAAGAAAATACAGAATAGCGAATGCGTCCGGTCCCGTCGAGTTAAGAAAAGAGGGGTTGTGCTGTAGTTCCTTTAGCTAAAAGCCTATTTAATAGTTGTATAATTACGGTGTGTGTGTCTGTGTGTGTCGGGTATCGTAATCCTTTCCAGCGCATGGACCTGTTTTGCTTGGAAGATAATCAGATATATATAATCACATGCCGAGCCAGCAATACATTGTCCTATAAAAATAACTCTTAGACGAGTCGTGCCCAGCAACAAATATACGCATGTAAATGTTTACCCTAAACACCGATAGGTCACGAATCTTTGTACAGTAGTATAATATATATAATATATATATTTATACTATTATATGTATATAGGAATCTTGCTACTCGCTTTATCATCATATTGTCCTCGTCGTATCTAACTACTGCACATAAGGGTATCAAGAAAAAATCGTAGTCACTCGCGCAACACGTTGTGCGCTCGTTAAACCCTTAAACGTTCTTTGAAAATCTCGTTTCATCGCCAAATTCTACATTTTTCGTCCCCTGTAATCGAAACTCTGCAAAATTCCCCTTCTTTCGATTAATCGATTACTAGCTATTTTTTTTTCGCAACAACTGCGCGATCTACCATTCGAAAAAGGAGGGCGAAGATGCTTACGTTATGCCGTTTCTTACATCGTCATCGTCTCGTGCAAAAACTTTTTTTTTTTTTAAGCAAATCCCAACAACTAAAACCCTTAGTCGTTCTCTGAAAATTTCGTTTCATCGGCAAATTCTACATTTTTCGTCTTCTGCAATCAAAACTCTGCAAAATTCCCCTTTTTTCAATCGATCGATCGACATTCGCGACAACTGCTATTCGCTTTTTTTTTCGCAACAACTGCGCGATCTACCATTCGAAAATGGAGATCAAAGATCTTTACGTTATGTAATTTCTTATATCGTCGTCGTGTCATGCAAACTCGTTTTTTTTTTTTTTTTTTTAAGAATCCCCACAACCAAAACCTTTTTTTTTTTGCAGCAAGAGTAGGTAGACACTCCCAAAAATTGCGATGCGGAGTTTCATTTAAAAGTATTCGCTACATTTAGTTAAATTTTTTTGTTAAGGGTGTAATATAGGTGGGTCGGCGATAAAATACTGTTGGATACGCGTGTAACTTCGTTATCCTGTTAATCGTGCGATGCAGGCGTCAACTCCGAGTAAATTTATGTCCAATGTACATGCAAACGGATATCATGAAACAACTGTTTGCGCGATACCCGCGATGAAAATACAAAAGTTGTTGTTTTAGTATGTTTACGCGAGTCTAAAAGTGCCATCGGCATTGGATGCAACATCGTTCGCTGTGCTTTCAACTTCTTCTACAGTAGATAATTAAATATTGTAGCGTTTATAGAATTCTTAATTCGAGTGAAATATCATATCCACGAAATTCAAGTACAATTGGCCTCGAGTCATCCCTGTCGAATAATATTATAATTATTCTTTTACAACCGAACTCGATTCATTGGCGAATCTTATAACTTGGCAGTGTCTGGAACTTTCACGGATCTTCCGAAATTAAAATTATGAAAAAACGAAAAAAACGTCTCATCGAAATTACTCGATCCTATAAACAATCTACGAGCATTTTTGTGAAGTTACATATTGCGAAAAATCAATAAAAAAATTCGATTGAGAGTAATCGTTTAAATTTAAACATTCAATTTTAGATATGTTACAGAGAGATCATTCCTCCCTCAACGATATCTATCAAATATCTCTGAGAATATTTTCCAACGGAAAAATTTATCTTAGAAGCGCTGTGCTGTACTATCCTGGAATCGTACTAAAATTTTACGACACTGGCGTCGCGTGTTGATGGTTGGAATTATGTATTTTCCGCTTACGCGCGCGTAATACATAATGATTTTAGTCACGTGAACATTACGAAAAAATAATGTGAAACAATGAAAAGAAAATGGCGATAGTATTGGATTTCCGCGTAGAAATTAATTCGCGAGTTTTTTTTTTTACTTTAAGGGAGTCTTAGCATTCCGCGGTACTCAACGCCCTCAAAAGTGAAAATTCAGAGAGATATTTCGAACATTTCTCGATGGGATAAAAATCTGAAAAAATTCATGCATATAGAATGCTGAAAAGATTAATTTTGCATAAAAATAATTTCAAAATGTTATTAACAAATATGTGAAAAAAATTGTTCAACAAATTATCCGTGAAACTAACTTTTTTTTCAGATGAAAATGATATGTTCCTTTTTCTGAATATGTATGATTTTTTTCAGAATTTTGTGTACTGTTTGAAAATTGCGTTTTTTGGAATTTTTTTTTTCTTAAAAAATGTGCTTTAAGTTACGAATTTTTTATATATGTTTGTCATAAAATCACCTATCGCACCCAAGAAGTTTCCGGAAGATTGATCGAATAGATTCGTAAATGCAGCTAAATCATGAAAAAAAACGCAATTTTCAAATAGTACACAAAATTCTGAAAAAATTCATACGTATTCAGAAAAATTAATATATCATTTTCATCTGACGAAAAAGTTAGGTTGACGGTTGAACAATTTTTTTTTCGCTATTTGTTAATAACATTTTGGAATTATTTTGATGCAAAATTAATCTTTTCAGCGCCTTCTATATGCGTGATTTTTTAAAGATTTTTATCCCAACGAGAAGTGTTCGAAATATTTATCTGAATTCCCATTTTTGAGAGCGTTAAGCACCACTCAGCGCGAGGACTCTCTTCAGCGGGTCGTATCGTTTACACCGACGGCAAAAAGGTGTTTATACATTTACGGGAAATATTGCCGAATGTGAAAAATATCGAAAAATTCAAAGCCCTCTGCAGGTTCGTATGAATTAATTTCGAAAGAACCAAAGGTAGAATATTTTTGTTTTTGCTCCATTGAACTCCTCCGATTCTTGTTTCTATTTTTCACGACGCGTCTCTCGATTCGCGTAGAAAATACAGAAAAAAAAATTGGCACGATGGAGAATCGGTGGTTTACTTAATAACAAATGCCATTTCACACGTGACCGGCATAGAGAACGTTTCCGTTTGACGGAAAAAAATAATGCCGAGGCGAAGGCATTGATCCATTCACAGCTACGTAAACATGGAATATTCCAGACACGTATAGCGGGAACAATCATCGTGTCCTATGGGCCCTTCGGTTGAGTAATTTATTTTTAGCCGTCTAACAAAAATGTATGCCGACCTATTGACGTTTCAGCGGAATTCTAATGTTCAAAAAAAAACGTACAATTTTTTTATTTTTTCTATTAAATAAAAAATGCTTATATAATCTTTAAATCGAAAATTGGAAACGAAAGAGTTGAATAAAATATAATTTTCATAACGATTTTACTACGATCCGAGAATAGTCATTGCCATTATTGATGAATAAGAGAAAAAGTCGTAATCGATACTACTCGCAATTATTTTACGAATATTTGTGCCTTAAGTCTGTGCAAATTTTCGCTTAAAGAATAGGCAGTTAAAGTTAGGATGGAATTGGCTCGGCCTCTTCTCTAAAATCGATGTTTCTCTCTCCCCATTTTCTTTCGCTAATAAAAAAAAAACATCAACACTGAACCCGTCGGATAGATCCGTCCCTTTTATTGCAAGAGAAGAAAGCGTTTGCCTTCAGTCTTTAAATCGACCCTACAGCTGGAAGGTATTCGTAAAACTATCATAATTTCATTTTTTCTCTTCTTTCTCTCGTAATTATAAATCACGCGGTTGTTCGTTGCTGTTTTTGATGTAACTACAGTGCCACTGCAACCGCTATCACTACACCGCTTGCGTATCTACTGTCGCTACTGTACAATACTTTTACTTCAACCTCTATTATCGTTTTTATTTATCTACTATCAACGCAACTACGATTACGACTACTATTTTCATTAAATTAATATATCTGCCAAACGTTCCCTAATTGTTTTTTCTCTCTATTTCTACGATTACGATACAGCGGCTTATTTGCCGTTAATTGTGCAGTTGGTAATAACCAGCGTTCGTCAATCGTCGTTGTTCGAAAAATGCGAGTATCACGGGGATTATTTAATTCTCGCGGTGCTTTTTTTTTCTTTGTTTTCTTAGTCGTATTTCGTCGAATATACGAAGTTAGCGTGCAGTTACTATGAGAGTAACATATTTACGTATACAAACTCTCTATGCAACTAATTCAACGCCTAATTAATAATAGTTAATGGCCTTACGAATACGCAATCGCTTGACTAGGCCTCAAATACGAGAGATAACACGGCTAACGCTTATTACTTATAAGCCGACGAATCTTCATTTTTTTTTTTTCGCGGATTATTTAGCAAATAATAATTTATAGTCTTCGTTACACAATAAGCGTTGCTTTGCCGAACATTTTGTTTCTCATTACACTCGGATAAATACTGAAACTGTCCGTCGATGTACACACGATACCTCCGTCTCCATACACGTGACTCCCCGCGTTTCTCGTTCGTTTCGCGTGGCTTCTCGTTGGAACGAGAAATTTAGCGCGATAAACGCGAATCGGAGTCTCATCACAGATCGATGTATGGTACGAAGGTAGGCCTGCCTCAGGAGGGTCGCAATCGCGTACCTTTCTTGCTGCTTCCGAATGTGAACCACGTGCCGACTTTGCGACCTAACGAATTCGTCGAATTCGCTTGACTCGCATACGCCTGCATGTCGTAAGATGCTTCACGCTTGTTGTACGTTTTGTCTGTGAAATAAAGACTTTGCATTAGCGAAGGCTTTACTTTATCGCGATTCAAATGAATTCGAGGAAAATTCGAGGAACAACATTTGTGAGGAATCTTTAGAATTCATTCGAGACGAAGGGAACGAATGGTGAACAGAGTCGGTAAAGATACCACAGAAGATTTATATCGACGGATAGAATTATATTTTTTTATTAATAATCATTTCATGCCATTACTGTCGATATATTCATTTCTCCCCATAAAAAAAAAAGTGTACGAGTGTCTGTACTCAGGGAAAATCTATTTGAAAAAATCTTTAGTATACATCGCGACGTTATTGTGATTTTATCGAGAAGCGAAGTGACTTTATTTATGCAAATTTAGAATTATACATTTTGAAGCCCTCGGAAGCGCCGTAAAGTGACCGTAAATCTTCGGAAATATTGTTTTTTTTTTAAATTTTTTTTCGAAGGATCCTTAACGCCATTTTAAGGAAATTTGCATTTAAAAGCCTCGATAATAATGATTGGGCATTGAAAAAAGAATTAAATAATAAATGTCCTCAATGTGCGAAGAAAAATGACGAATATCTTCCAGACGAATCCGTTGATACGTACTTCGAGGCTTAACGGGAGGTCTGCAGCGCTGTTGTCTGGTAGCAGCGAGTCTCGCGAGTTGTCGAGCTGCCGCTGGAAATTCCAGACCGTCATTGCGATCCTTTTCAACGAGCCGTCGTTCTTCCGCCATTGCATTTAGCCATTTACGCTTCTCGTCCGCTGTTCTGCAGCAAAATAGTAACCACTTGTCGCGCACGCAACTGTAAACTTTCAGACAATGTCGCACCGTAACGCTCAGTTGATGATCTACGAGAAAGAAAAAAAAAAAAGGGGTTTCGTTATATTTTGTTTTGCGGTAAAAAAACGTTTCGTTCTTTAGAGCAAAACGATCGGCTGTATACGATATCTCGTATTTATACGGATCGGCGAGTAAACTTGTCTGTTTACCTTTGCCGTCGGGTACGTCGATAACTTCGCTCGTATCGAGATAAATACGGCCTTTGTATACATAAGTGTCGCGCTTCAATATATCCTTCTTGCAGTAGACAAGCTGATGGTCGAAGAGGAATAGCGTGATGTTGTTGGTCCACATTCCGGTAGTAACTCGAATAGCATCGCCTTGGTAAATCAGCTGAGACGATACTTCTATGAGATCTTCACCCTGAGAAAAAAGAAAAACAAAAAATCTTTACATTCGTGAAATATCGAAGTAAGCGACTGTGATACAGTATTTAATTAATAGTCGTAACTTCTACAGGGTGATCGCTAAACGTGACATTCAAAATTCTATAACTTCTCTGATATTCGTGAAAAACTGTCCGATAATATTTTTCGAATTACGAGGAAAAAAAAAAAGAAAACATTTGTACCGTAAAGTATATTATCCCTAAAAGGTAGAAATTCCCAAACTGTTTCCGCTTGTAACTTTTCTTTCCTTTGCGAAGTCTTATTTGTTACGCAGTTTTTTTTCATTTAAATTCTTTCTATTTTCAAACGTCAATTTACTAAGTAACTTATAAATTATAATTAAAAAAAGAGCCCAATTTTGAATGATTGGATGTTTTGAAAAAAAAAAAAAAAAAAGAAAGTTAATCAAATGCGACGTAAAAAAATAACAAACGTTGGATTTCAAATTTAGTTCGGAATAGAAAAATATAACGAAAGAGTCGAGAAATTTTATTTAAAAGCATAAAATCGTTTTAAATGAATTTAAACATTTTTTTTTAAATTCCCCAACGATTCGAGATCTTCAGGTTATCTTTGATAGCGGCCACCGTGTTGTAAATCAGATCAATAAGAATTATCATGCGGATAATCTACAGAGAAGACGTTAATTAACGATAAATCATACCTCCCAACCCTCAACCCGGAGTTGCCAGGCGGCGAGTTTTTCGAGACTTTCCATTCGTCTCTTCCTCTCGTTGATCAGAACAGCGACGGCTCTCATAGCCTCTAAAGCTTCGCGAATCTTGTGATAATCCGGATGATCAGTTTTCGTGTACTTCAACAATTCGGCCAACTGAAGTGGATATTTGCAGATTCGCTGTACCGGCGTAAGCAAATAACCGTCCAGAGGTATCTCTATGAGACCTCTCATGAGTCGACAAGCCTCGAAGAATTTGCTGTATCTATTGTGACGATAGAGCTCTTGTAACGTTGCCATAGCCATCGGATGACTGTTGCAGTATTCCGAGTACATGCGAAATCCCGTTCTCTGAAATTCAAATTTATATTCGCATAAATCTCCGGCTCGAGGCTTTACAACTGCACCATTAACTGTCGAACGGTTACGAAACAGAGAGACTTTACAGGTACACAACAAAGATGTAAAATTAATGTGGAAACTTACGTGAACGAGGAAACATTCGGCTACGCAACTCTTGTGAGGCGAATTCCAATCTATACGGGTTTCAAGATCCTTGAGAAACACCGATTGAAATTCCAAAAGATCCTCGATATTGATGAATATAGTTTCGATCTGATCCTCGGTAAACATATCGCCGCGGCGTCGGCATTCGGCTACGTAGCCTTCGGCAACATCACGAAGAACTTTAACGAAGTCGCGTTCGGTTTGCACGAGTTCTCGGACAACGCTGCTGCGTACTTGTTCGTTCGACAGTAGCGAGATACTTGTTCGCCTTCTCGACTGCGAATTGGAAGTTGCGCCCGAAGCCATAGCCGCCAAACAATCCTCCACCGTTTCCTCTTGACTCACTCTTAACTGTTGATCGACATTTTCTATTATTATTAAGTGGAAGCGGTGCGTTTAATTGCGTAACATAATAAACCCTTCGATCGTTTATGGACGGAACTCTTTTTTTTTTTTTTCGTTACGGTGCTTTGAAATAGTTTTGAAAAACGTTATGAACAATAATTTTCAGTATTTTTAAAATGATTCTCTTGTTACTCTTCCGGTCACAATATCTTTTTTTTTTATACAAAAAATCGTTTTTGTAATAGCGTGCGTAAAGCTCGTCTTTTCGGGGATCTTACGCGTGCGTAAAGTGCTCGTTTTCCGAACGTCGTGCGTAAAGTGAAACTTTACACACTCCTTTCGGAAAACTCGCGCTTTGACTTCGCTTAACCTCCCCGAGAAAGACCCGCTTCACGCACCGCTATTAAAAAAAATAGTATGTGTAACTCGTGCGTAAATGTTGTACTTTACGCACTTGTTACACAATATCCTATATCATAGCTATTATAATGATAGATACGGAAAAATGGGAAATTAAAAGGAATACATATAACGAACCCTGACGAACGCTGCCGGAAACCATCCGTGTTCACCCCTACAACTGCCCCACCACCAATCTTTGTCCATCGTATCGAGAACGTCGATTAGTTCACCGGCCCGAAAAGCCAACTCTTCCGGCTCGATGGCTACGTGATCCCAAACGGCTTCGGCGAGAATCACCAATTCCTCGTCCATCGTTTGTTCGAACGACTTTTTTCTCTCCGTTAATGACGCGATCGAGGATTCAGAGTCGGACATCATTTCGTCGTCGGACGTTCCAATTCCAGCCCCTCCGACGCTACCGCCGCATCTTCCGTCGTGTTCGTCCTCCGATAGAACGTTACCACCGGGATACCTCGCGCCTATTTATACATTCGAATACATTTCATGAGATTATCTTACGTGACTACGCGCGAGGATCGACGGATAACTTGAATCCTCTGTGCGTTTACTTTCGGCAAAATTCCGATATTACATGCATTCATTTAATAATTAATAACTAAATTACAACTTCAAGCTCTACGGCTAAATACGGAGAAATAATTGAGAATCCAAAAATGTTATCGAACGAAAAGCGAGAATTAGCCAATCGCTGATTATCACTGTTCAGATTAAATTCGAAAGGCACGGAAGCAATACATAAATTTGCAAACGATAATTAACACTTCAAAGCTTAATTTTTTTATATTAACAACGCCCTTGCAGACCTAACGAAAATCTCGTGTACATTCCATAGATTTCGAATGCGGAAATTATATCGTTATTGCGAAATCCATTGTTCATCGACAATATTTTGTTCGATAAATGAAATACAGCGTAATTAAAGTTTGTTGCTATTACGTCGAGAAATAGGGTTTGTTTCATTGGAATAAAAAATTTATCATGTTTCGTTCGAACCTCCGGTTTACCGAATGGGTCAACGAAACAAAAGTTTTATTCGATCCAATCGAATTTAGTCGAATGAAACAAATAATTTTTCCCAACGTGACCTTTAAAGGGATGAAAGACCGTTAAGGTAGACCCGGCGTTCGGCGCTACTCAACGCCCTGAAAAGTGAGAATTCAGAGAGATATTTCGAACACTTTTCGATGGGATAAAAATCTGAAAAAAATGATGCATATAGAAGATGCTGAAAAGATTAATTTTGCATAAAAATAATTCCAAAATGTTATTAACAAATACGAGAAAAAAAAATGTTTCAACAAATGATTCGTCAATCTTTTTTTTTTCAGATGAAAATGATATGTTCATTTTTCTGAATACGTATGCATTTTTTCAGAATTTTGTGTACTTTTTGAAAATTGCGGTTTTCGGAATTTTTTTTTCTTTAACAATGTGCTTAAAGTCACGATTTTGTTATATGTGTTTGTCATAAAATCACCTATTGCACCCAAGAAATTTCCGGACGATTGATCAAATAGATTCGTAAATGCAACTAAATCATGAAAAAAAATCGCAATGTTCAAACAGCACACAAAATTCTAAAAAAATTCATACGTATTCAGAAAAATGAACATATCATTTTCATCTGAAAAAAAAGTTAGATTGACGGATAATTTGTTGAACAATTTTTTTTTTCACCTATTTGTTAATAACAAATGATGATGATGTGATTTTTTTTTCGATTTTTATCCCAACGAGAAGTGTTCGAAATATCTCTAAAGACTACGAAAGGACTACTTTAATACTATCGGATACGTGAAAAAAAAGAAAATCACATTTACCTGCAGTTTTGGTGCGCATCAATGGCGAAAGTTGGTTAATGCCCAGTGGTTGACTGAGCGAACGTCTCAAATTTGTCCGAGAGCTCCTCCCTTTCGCGTTACTGCGATAGAAATAATGGAAAAAAAAATATTTTTTAGCTTTTTTCACGAGAAGAGATAACCAGTATATTCGGAGGAATGTGTGAATAGGGTGGGGTCTCTGAAAATTCAAACAATTTTCGAAGATAAAGAGGGTAGGTGTTTTTTCAAAGTAGATAGACAGAGCGAGAGATTTGGGTTTTTGTTTTTTTGTTTCTTGTTTTTTTTTTTTTTTTTTTTTTTTTTTTAAGGTTCATGGGAATTATAAGAGGGGTCTCGCAAGCGTGTATACTTAATAATAAGCTCGATAATTACAACACATTCAGCAACGTATTACGATAGGCACGACAAAATACGGTGTGTTTGGCAGTCCAAAGTTATTACGAGGAATTATAAGAAGGATTTTTATATGTACCCGTTCTACCTACCACTAGTTTCCCTCGATTTACTGGAAAGGTTCGAACAGATAACTTTAAATTTTGCCAACGATTGTCAATCGGTGATGTTATGTTTAGATAGAACGATAGAGGCGGTTCGCCCGGTCGGTCATATGCGGGAAAATTCACGAGGACGCGATCGGTATGTTTCATGAATGTACAGAATAGATAAACACAGACGTTCGAGAAGAAATTTCTTTTTTTTTTTCATCATTGCTTCTTGCGTAAATAAATTTAACAATGATTATTTAGTCGTGCATCGTCCATTTTTTTTTTAATTGAGAAATAACCCTTTTTCGTCGTTCTTGCATCACTCATCTGTCCGTAGTGCAGTTTGATATATTTTATCGTGTAAAGTATTATCGATCAGTAGCTTCGGTATCTGTTGCTTTTTTTTTTTTAAGTTTACTTTAAATTAATTTACCGTACATTTTTTTTTCCAAACCGGTTATTTTTATGATTTATCACTATCCATTCTAAAGCTCGTACAGTGATTACTCAAGCTGTTGATCGACAACGGCGTCGAAATACACCACCGTTGGTACGGTGTTTCGTAACTGACAAATTTGTGCTCATCTCCGTTTGAAAATGAATATACGAGACTCGCACAGATTTTTCTTTCGTCCGAATGGAAAGAAAATTGATGATGAGATGTAAATAATGTTTAGAGTCGGCGCGAGCTTCGCATGGAGAGAGAGCATTGGAAATATAAGTACGTCAGCGCAGAGAGGATGAGAATAAGCGATTGTTGCCGATGTGTATTGTCACAGGGCGTGTATACCTTCTTAGCGTAACGATGTCATGGGAGGAGTGTCTCGGACTTAGCCTCGGAGGTCTCGTCTTTATGGGCGACGGGGTGGAAAGCATCCTTCTGTAATTGTGCGCTGCACCGTATCCCGATCGCGTATCCCACTGAAGGAGCCTTTGGCCTCCGAGGTCGCTGTTCGTCCTGCGCACGTGATTGTGACGACTGGCGCGGCTCTGCTGCAGATCAGCCTGAAAAATGCACAAATATTCGTTTTTCAATATATCGTCGACGAAACTGCCGCAGAAATAATAGCCGCGGAAAAAGACAAAATAATTTAAAAAAACGATACTAAAGTTCAAAAATTCTTGATTCGCGATCCTCGATGTATTACTGGAATACTATCGTTCACGCAAAAATTTTTTTTCCGCCAAACAACGATACCATGAATCAGCAACAGGTTGCAAAAAGCGTTTTTTCAACGTCCCTAATATCCCAACGTCCCTATGAATTTTTTCAATTCACAAATAAAAAATGCGTCACTCCAACGATCTCTTCGATAATCGATAATTTTTCCGGTATGTTCGCTTATCCGTATACGGGAAATAATTAGATACAACGCAACACATTTATAAAGACTTTGAACAAAGCCATCGTGCGACTCATCGGTAATTCGTGAGTTATTCGAGCAATGGTTTCGCATCGACTGCGTTTAATGCGAAGGGATCGCGCTGTTTCCTCTCCGCAGCCCGCATGCATCCTGTGTCGTCGCGATACGAAATTCTCCGCACGACGACACGTACGCAGAGTTTAGTCAAAGCTCCGCGTCTCATCGCATGTCGGTCGACATACGATACGGATAGCCACATTCGCGGCTGATAAGAAACGTCCCTTCCTCCCTCCCGTCCCACCGCCCGCACAATGTCCAAACGTTGATAATAACGGCACTATTTCCGCGTGTAATTTTCTCCACGATTTCGACGAACGTCAACAGAATTTTACCTTAAACTTGTCGATAAGTATCTGGTTGATAAGCTCGGACTGGGGACGCGATTTTTCGGTGACCCGGCGACGCAGGGCCGGTGGACTGTCGGTCTCGTCAGGAACATCCGTGTCATGCGACTCGGAGCTGTCACCAGCCCCCAACGCTCCACCCCCACTGCCCCCAGTCAACGCTCCGCCAGATACCATCTGAGAAATACCCGATATATAATTCTCGAATTTTTTTTTATTTTTTTTTTTTACTTTTTTAAAAAGAGAATTCTATTTCAAGAATAATAATAGTAATGGTAGCAATGTAATTAACTATTATTGAGTGACACTCACCTCGATCTGTATCCCGCTATCACCGCTGTTGCACTTCGCATTCCGAGCCGCTTTGCTACCCTTTTTTCTCTCTTTACTGGTCCGCCAGACTAGAGGGCCAAATCTGCAAAACACATGTCACAGTATAATAATAATGTCAGACAATTTTTTTTTTGTTACTTTGATAAAATCATATCGATTAGAATTGATTTAGAAAAATTGATTTCTATTCCGATAATTGATATTTTTTAATTACATTAATATCGAAGAGATTTAAAATTGCTTTACGCATTCAATGTTGTAACCGCAACACTTTTTTTGGTACAATTCTGATGTTTTATATTACCTTTAATTAATATAAAAACATGAGAATTTTTGTAAGCATTTATATTTAATATGATGTATATAATATGATTTTTTTTTTTATATTTATATTAATTTCGATTAACAGAATTCTACTTGAATCCATTCGGATAATCGTTAATTTTTAGTTACGAAGAAAATACGATGGTAGTGAAAATACGAAAACCAAATCATTTTAGTTTGTTTATTCCAACTGAGTTCGGTAAATCGCTAAATTTAACACGAAATTTAAAGTAATAAAGTGTAAAGTAAAATGGATTAAAATGACTGATAAAGCTTTCGAATAAATAGAAAAATAAAGTTAAATTTTGACTAACCGAAATTTTTGGTCGCTGCTGAGATCCTCTTTGTGCTGAGAGGATTGTTCGGGTGCGGCGGTTGTTTCACTGTCCTCGTCGACGTTCAGTCGCAAAGTGCAGGCATCGTTGTTGGGCCCGTGATCGTCGAGAGGCACGGGGAGTACGTTCGGTGGTGGAGGTGTCGGGCCGTCCCCGTCGGTGCTTTCCTTGCTACCCTTCTTGTGAAATCTCAACGAGAAACTCTTACGAAATTTCTGCAGTACGCTCTCCTGTTGGCTCTGCGTCGCATTACCACCGATTCTGTAGTTCTGTCCTTCGACGCTGATTGCCGATGAGCCACCGGACGAATCCTGAAGACGAGAGTGCGCCACGACGAGCGGTATCGTCGCCTCGGCTAAGGGATGCTCCGTGCCGAGTTCTCTGCCTCGTCGCGAAACACCGGGCGTATCCTCCTCGGTGCGAATTCGTTCGTCTTCCTCCGACCACTCGCGACTGTGGGCCAACATAGATTTAAACTCACTTCGAATAGACTTTGCAAAATTTCGCGAAATGCGTTGCTAAGCTCGCCGTGTGCCACGGCGCTACCTGCTTCCCACACTCGGGGGACGCGAGTTAACTTATCTCCCTAAGACGCTCTATCTTCGCTCTCTCCGGTGGCCGCAAAATTAAACTTCAAACAAAGTTGACTCTGTCCTGTATAAATATACTATGATGATGTATATGTATAGCGCGTGACTCTAACTTTCCGAACAGAATTCATTATTGAGAAGATTAATTTCACAGCAGGAAGTGCTGCTGAGAGAAATTTGTATAATATTCAACGATTCTACACAGTGTAAATGCAGTGCAGAAATAATTCGATAGAATCTTTCTTGCAATTGCAACTTTTATGCCGAACGGTTTATTTCGATTTTTAAAAGAACGTCCGTTTTAACGATTCAATGCGCAAAATTAAAAAAAAAAAAATTACAAATACAAATATTGGATGATACGAAATTTCGAACAAAAGTATAAGTTCTCTTCAGATATTTTCCAAAATTAGCAACATTTCGTTAAACCCTTCAAAAGATAAGGTACTCTCTCGCAAAGTAGAGGAACATTAAGTCAAAGATATTCGAATATTGGAGGCCCAATTTTCTATATTTACAACGCGCGATATTATAGAATTTGAAAAGTAATAAGAAAAAAAAACTGTTGAGGTTTGTACACGTAAAAAATACGATAATATGAGTATATAGAAAAAATCGTAATACGTTATATTTATCATTAACGATGTTACGACACGTACATTCCCAACCAAAAGTTTAATGCGATCAAAATTTCACTACTTCGTGATGCAGTAAAAATCTGTCGAAAATCAGACGTATTAAAGACATCAAAAACATTGATTTTGAATAATAATAATGCCAATAAGTTATTAACAAACAAGTAAATAAATAAATTGTTCAAGAAACGGCCAGTGAATGTTCTTTTGTCTGATTTAAAATTAATTTGTTAATTTTTTTTAGAAGCCATATAAATCTTTTCAAATTTTCATACATTTGTGAAATTTTTTTTTCGAAATTTTTTAAAATGCATATAAAGGCACGTATTTTGGATATTGTACAGCAACATTCCACAACATACTCGCAAAGTTTCGCGGCGATTGTACCAAAATTTACGTAACAGTAGCGTTAAAAAATTTCAAAAACGAGATTTTCAAAAATGTACGAAAATTCAGAAAAAATTCATATGGTTTCTAAAAAATCAAAGGATTAATTTGAAATAAGAAAAAAAAAATGTCACTGGCTATTTTTTGAATTATTCATTTATTTATTTATTACTTATTTGTTAATAACATTTTGGCATTGTTATTATGCAAAATCGAAGTTCTCGATGTCTTCGTTACGATTGATTTTTTTTAGATTTTTTTACTATTGATAAGAGTTTGAAACTCTCGCGAAATCTCATTTTTTACTGAAGAGGTACGTGTGAAACATCCTTAAAATGATCTGAAGAATGTTTCACACGCTCGACATACGTAATTCTGTACAATAAGTTTCGAATTTTTTTCTTTTCTGTTTTTTTTTTAACGTTGAATACAAAACGAAATTTACAAAAATAATGATATGGACTTTTACGTTTTTTCGTCGATAACGAGTAAAAAATAGCCGTCATTCGTTATGCACTGTGCCCCAGAGAGCGCGGTGCAGTGTATAATATACCAGAGTTGATATACTACAAATTCGCAAGCATAAATCTCCATCGGACAACAAGCCCGGGGCGACTTTCGCGCTCGTTTCGTTAAAGATTATTTATTCGCTACTGTATACCGTTAAACGTGTATACATAGAAAATACCGGTATACATATATATATATTGTACAAACAGCTCTGTATCGCTGAAGACCGGACGGAAGTGCATCGGACAACGGATAATACATAATAGTCTCAGTGGCGTTTGTGTATGAAAAGAATAAGAACGCACGTGAGGGAAGTCACGAAGCGCGTCGCCACGGCCGTCCCTTTCAACGCACACGTATACATATTACATTCAATGTGTAACGGTGTATACCTGCGAATGTATATATATATACGTTGCTATACTATGCACCGAACGCGTGGGCGCGTTATTCCTTTTCCGGGAAAAGATTTCGAAGGGTCCGACACGAAGTTTTTCAGGTATAAAACGAAGAGCACGCGGGCCCTCGACCTCGCTGAGCTCCAAATCATGTATCCCTTTCCCACTTCTTCGTTTCCACGTGTACACTTCACGATTCTCTTTGCCGCAGTGCAGAAAAAGCGGTTTCGACCCTTTTACACGGAAACGTATTATCGAAGAATTATAACGCGAATATAATTTCCTTCCAGAAGCAAAAATTCGCATTTCTGGTTGCACACCGAGTTATCTTTTGGGTTTTATGGTTATTTTTTACACAGCGCCAAGCGGTTGTTTTAACATGCGAATTTTCTGACAAACTTAGTTTTTTTTTCTGATCTTTTATTCGTCGGTAAGCGACGATTTACGAATATATTACGAGTGATATAAACGTATCGTCGAAGAGGATTGAATGGACAGAGATAAATAGGGATTGTGACGCTGCAGGTGGTCGTAGGAATGCAATAGGTGAAAGAATGGAGAGCGATCCCAATTTTTCGGGACTTCTGTGAGAACTAAGCGAGAACAGCGATGTTTGAATTTTTCCGAGAAAAATATCGGAGACTACGATTTTTTTTTTTTTCTGGGAGGTCGAATAATGCAATAACGTCGGGTCGTTGGGGTGGGTATCCCATTCAGATTTTCATCGGTATAACGAGGCCGCTGAGTTTCCCGTTACAATTTTTTTTATCATCTATTAATCGATTAACCGTCTACCGGTTTGTTATGAGAATATCCCTTTTAATTAAGTTTTAAGGAAATCAGAAAAAATAAATAAAAATGAATAGCCGGCGAAAACGTGCGGACACTCGATATTAATTAATGAAAATTATTATTGTTATCATTTTGTTCGGCTGCTCAATATGGTTAGTACAGCCAATAAATGTTAACGGTAAAAAAAATACCTGAATGGTCGTGTGTGTGTGATGACTCGTTAAAATGAAAACGTCGATAACAAAAGAGCACCCTGTGCAATTGAACAATTTTATACGAAAGGACCATAAAAAATCGACGTCATCGCCACAGATGGTTGTCGACATTTTTGACGGCGAAAAAAAATTAAAGCTAAAAATAAAAACGGAAAAATTTTTACGCGTAAAAATGTCGAGCTATCGGACTAAAACTTTTAATACTCGATATTGATTTGTGTTGCAATCGATAACATTTTTAATTAAAATCATAAAATTTCGAAATCGTTTGTAGATAATTATGAACATTATATTAATTAAGGAGTTCTCTTCAAGGCGGCATTATTAATAAATTTTATTGATATTTCGGAGTACGAGAAAAAAATGTGTAGTTGTGATGACCAACTATGAGAATAATAAGCAGTGATGGTAATCTGAATCGGGGTTGATGGTAGGGATGTGTTACAGTTATATAAAAACGCCTCTGCGTATTTCGTTGCTGGTGGCTGTGAGACGAACACGAGTTGAAGGGTTGAAGAGCTACCAGGTCGCCTGGAATAACGTCTTTATCCGCGAGGCGACTTCGCAAACATAGCTCGGCACTCGTTCTATCTATATAGGCGAAAGTCTAAAGCTCGAGAACGCTCGCTGGTCTTTCCCGTCGACGGGAACCACGAGATGGTATATATCTATACAGAATTGTATGAGGGCCTACGAACTTGAAACCAGGTCAGCGAGGGCTACTGCCTAACTCTCTCCTTGGCTTCTTCCGCACAATCATCAAAAAGCTTCCGACTCGCCGGGCCCGAGAGTGAGAGATTGCCGAGGAAGCGTTATGGCATTTCGTGTTCATTCCGTTTCGCGTGTTCCCTCAACACGTCCTCGTGTATCATTAAATTGACGCGAGTGGAAAATATATTTTCGTCTATTCTCGCCCTCTCCGGATATATTTCACAGCCCATTATGCCCCCGTATTTTACGTTTTATAGCCCCTACTGAACTATATGTTTTTAATGAGTTTCCATCGAAATGTATGTGCAACAAAGAAGTTTCCTCTGCTTTCCTACTCTGCTGTCCGATTATAATAAATTTTACGTAACATTTTTTAGAATTTTTTTTTTTTGTTTTTTTTTTTCGGAGACTCGTGTTATTTATTTAAAAATTATTATTATAAAAAAGATTTTTATTACCTTGTTATCTAAGGTATATAGCTTCAGAAATACAACTGAAAAGATTAGTTTTGCATAATTATAATTGCAAAATGTTTAACGAATCGAAAAAAAAAAAAAAATAGTTCACCAAATTTCTGGTAATCCATCTTTTTTTTTAATGAAAATGATTCGTTAATTTTTCTGAATACGTATGGATTTTTTCAGATTAAAAAATTTAATTTGAATTTAATTTTATAAGGAAAAAAAATGTGTGTAAAAAAAAATGCAAAGTAAATTTGAAAATCTGTAAAAATTCATACGTATTTAGAAAAATGAGCGAATCATATTTATAAAAAAAAAAAGTTGGGTTACCAGAAATTTGTGAAACTATTTTTTTTTTCCATCAATTTGTTAATAACATTTTGCAATTATTATTATGCAAAATTAATCTTTTCAGTACCTTTAATAAGCATGAATTTTTTCAGATTTTTATACTACCGAGAAGTGTTTGCAATTCTCTTTTATTTTTCTCGAACTTATGCGAGATGAACACCACGCGCTCTATGTACCATAAAAGGCGTTTCAGGCGTAATCAACGCTTTCATTGCGAGACATCTTTTTATCAAATATAAAAAAAACCCGTAATCACAGAATTCCAGGTCATAGAATAATGTTCTGGTTTTTAGGAGTCTTCCTCCTTTTATCGATTTTAATATCTAAGGTACTGACCTATCATGATCACGATCGAGAAGCGCCGGCGTGCTGGAAGTCTTGATTCGTCTCTGAGCTCTCGTTACCGTAAGGCCGGGAGTGCGTTTTCTCTCGACAAGACTTTTTTGTCCAAGTTGCTGCTGTTGCGCGTTCGATGGCTGCAATAAGACGAGAAAAATAACAATTTCAATGGATACACTTCCAAGAGCGGTGGTGTAACGGATGCGGCATGTGTAAAACACAAGTTGCGCTTGTCGTTGCGAGACTGACGGCGATGCTTTTACCCCGAGAAAACAACGGAAAAACTTTTCGGTAAAACTGCGCCTGTTGGTTATCGGCAAAAAGTTGTTTCTGTTGCACATATTGCAGATGGGGGAGAGGGGGATGTAAAAGAAAAACTGGGGCATTGTACGGAGCTGCGCTGGCAAGAGGTTCAAGAGGGAAGCTCTCGACCCCGGAAGCACCACCCTCCGGGCACATTGTCATCGCAACTCGCCCCTAGGCAAAGAACAATAAAGGGTCGAGGCGCCATCGGTGGTGTAGGAAATTCGGGCAAAGGACCGCCTCTTATTTCCTCTAATGGCAGTACAAACGGAAAAAGCTTAACGACAGACTTTACGACCTTTTCGGAGCTAAGGGCGAAAACATTTCGGGAATTTGTTAAATCATCGGAAGTGGGAAATTCTCATAAAAATTCTGATTTGATCGTAAATTTCAAACAAATCGGCGAACGTATTAAATAATTGATTTATCAGTGGATAACTTGTTTTAAAAAAATGCTTTTTTGCACAAAGTCGTTGTTTATCGGTGATGTCATTGATATTATGTCATTTAAAGCACATGGCGAGACAATAAAACTTTCTCTGTGGTATCAAATTGCTAATACAAAAAGTTGCACACATTTTAGTTGACAAATTCCCTAATTTCCGTGTCTACATCTGTATTCTCCTCTTTTCTAATAACTACGATCGACAAGATTGCGCATCAACTTAATATAATCAACTTAAAAATCCGCAAATGAACAAAATTAAATATTTCAATTCCGACTATTTGTCGAATCCTTTGATTTAATCAATTAACTCGTAACGTTGGGCGCGAAAGCCCAAAGTAAAGAGAAATCGTTTTCAATCTCATCGATAAAAAGGCGAGATATCGCAAAGGGGTTGAAAGCAAAATGAATTGGCACTGTTGATCTCAATGGGTACGTATTACAATATTACCCGTCCTGTAGGAACAGCCGACAGCTTAGGCCACTTGAAAGCAAATTTCTCCAGTATCGTTTCGGCGCTTCGTTTCATCTTCTTCGCTTCTGTTCTTTCAAAGATTACAAGTAAATCGCGATTGCCGGTAAACGCCCACGTTGCTCCGCCGAACTTTCGCCTCTGGTTGATTTATTTTTACTCTCTACTGTAATCAGTCCGATGCTTTAGCCGACGCGGGTATATATATCGTGTAAACAGAAAATATTTATAGTATAATACACCGAATACCGTGGGAGTTTCGGCGGATAGCTACGATTGAACCGGTGTCGTGAAAGATTAGGATGTAAAATCCTCGTGAGAGTGTTACGAACGCGGAGCACCGGTTGCTAAACGATCCAAACGCAGACTGGTGCTAATCGATGTGCCGACAATTAAGCAGAGTCAACGGTGTAAATATCGTCGTGAAATGTATTGTACATATCTAACAACTATACATCACATGTATTGTTCTAAACGGAGGTATCGTGGTGTGTAGTTGTTGTTCGCCGAGATTAAAGACCGAAACGGTTCGATAGAAATTCGACTGACGCTCCGGTAGGATACTGCGGCGGCGAATTCAATTGTTCGAATATCAAATACTATGGACAATTGATTCGGAGCGTTCGGGAGAAAGCTATCAACTTGCAATATATACACCACATTTCTATACGTGCCGTCTAGTATATGTATATATACATCTGTATCTACGTATATCTATATAAAGCTGTACAGTAACAAGGCAAGTCGACCGCGATTCATCGCTTAACCGCCATTTAATTCGATTCAATTTCAGTGCAAACCAAAGGTAAATCGGTATCACGTACACGAGGTCAGTTTAATTAAACTGGAGGACTCTACGAGCAACCGGCGTGTATACGTCGTCGACGTTGCCGCAATCGAACGACGTCTACACTCTACTCGTTGGGGGGCTACTCCCGCGTTCGCTCACGCTAAGCTAACCGCTTGGTGTTCTTCGCTTCTTACTTCGCCACGACGACTCTCGGGCAGATTTATCGAGAGCCTCCGGTGTGCTCGTGCGAAAGATTAATGGCGAGAGAGGCATAACGACCCTCTCGTCTTCCTCGCACTACTATTATTCGCTTTCTTAATGATCTCCTTAACGAGTTCGGGACTCGTCGAGTCCTCCTCTGCTCGATTATTTTCTCACCTGCATTATGTGCCGAAGCCAATAGAAGTGTTTTTTTTTTTGTTGCAATTTCGAAATTCACCGAGACTACGCGTGTTATATAAAAATTCACGGTTATTAAAGAGGTAATAAACAAACGCAAAATACACGATTCGGTGAGAAGGATATTGGGGTTAAGGTAGTTATGTCGATTCGCGTTCATTTCGCATAAGTTCCAGAAAGACGAGAGAAAATTGCACTGAAAAGATTAATTTTGCATAATAATAATTTCAAAATGTTATCAACAAATTGATGAAAAATTATGTAAATGGTTCGTTCATTTTTCTGAATACGTATGCATTTTTTCAAATTTTGAAATTTACTTTGAATTTTGTGTTTTTTCACACATTTTTTCCATATAAAAAAAAAATCCAAAGCAAATTGAAATATCTGAAAAAAATCATATGTATTCAGAAAAATAAACGAATCATTTTGATAAAAAAAAAATTGGGTTTCCGGGAAATTTGTTGACCAATTAATTTTTTCATCAATTTGTTAATAACGTTTTAGAATCATTAATATGCAAAATTAATCTTTTCAGTACCTTTAATATGCATGAATTTTTTCAGATTTTTATATCATCGAGAAATATTTGCAATTTTCTCTCATTTTTTTCGAACTTATGCGAAATGACCGGGAAGCGACGTAACTACCTTCAAAGCGAAGAAAATTACAAAACGAATGAACTTTCATCTGTTTCGTACAGCAAATAGGACATATTGACGGAAAAGTCTTGAAAATTAAAATTTCCACATTGCTTCCTCATTATGTTCTTTTATTCATAACGATTATTCGATAAAAAACAAATTTCTGAAATATTTTTTTTTAAATGCGATTTTTGCATATTTAAAATATTCTTAATGCGTTTCCATTGAAATGTATAAATAACATTTTCTTTCTTTCTTTTTTTATGAAAACAAAACTTCCGCTATAAGGAAGCGAAACGACAAAATTATGGAGCGTCAACATTTAGATTTTATTGTTGTTATTTGAAACAGCGAATATTTCTTATTTTGAACGATTCGCTGCGTTCAATTTTATCCGAAAAGTGCAAATCGGCGAAAAAACAAATTAAAAATAGTAATTTCGCACTATTCTACAGTGAATATTGTGATGAAAATTGAAGAAAACGGTTTCAGTATGGAACGTTGCTCTCGGTTCGTTGATAAAGAGATGAGTAGAAAAACGATGAACAAAGAGAGTAAAATCGCGGTGGCGTCAGTGAATCGACAGGAAGTATACTAGACAACTCGTCGAGAGTCGACGCGGAGAAGCCTTGAGCGATATAGATTCGCGACAATAACAAAGACGAGGAGAGAATGACGATATACTTACAGAGCCGGGAGCCGTGTGGAATGTAGCCATATCCGGATGGAGACAGTTCGGACTCGGTGTCGATCTCCTGGAATCTTCCGGACGATGATGCCTGGACGTTGAACTTCCGAGTGAACTGTTATTACTGCAAACGAAAGAAAGTTTATAAAAAAAAAATACCTGTACGAGAACGGAGAGCGTAAGAGAGATACCGAGTAGGTAGAGAAGTAAAGAGAGAAAAAAAAAAGAATTACGAAGTCGCGAGCGTGTGCCGCAAAACGGCGAATAG
Source organism: Buathra laborator (assembly GCA_934046635.1). Classification (NCBI taxonomy): domain Eukaryota; kingdom Metazoa; phylum Arthropoda; class Insecta; order Hymenoptera; family Ichneumonidae; genus Buathra; species Buathra laborator. The sequence goes on along the minus strand of OW203893.1, from coordinate 7,511,388 downwards.
ATAATTAAGAAGTATACGAGAGAAGAAATAGCATATGCAGAGGCGAGGAAAAAGACGAAGAAGAAGGCACGAGAAATGCACAGAAGGACCGAAAGACAAACGTCTCGAGGCATGATATGCTATCTCCGACGGACACGCGTACGAAACGACGACGCGAAGAAAGAGGAAGTGAGAACAGCGGGCGCGCGGGCGTTGGAATTGGACTTGAGAATTCCCGCAATAAAATAGCCATGAATTAATTACGCCGGTACGGCAGACGCCCTCGCGGGAAACACTAAAACGCTCGCGCGAAAATTTTCGGCTTTTGGCCGCGAGAGTTAATGGCATGGAAAAGCGGTTCCCACGTCCTTTGCGCAAAGTTTTCCTTGTTTTCGCCGATGGGGTTCCGCGATCGTGCGCGGTACACCGACCACTCCACTGCTGAATAAAATATTGAGTCTCTCAACCACCTTCGGAGAGGGAGAGGGCTGTTTATCGAGGGTTTCGGAAACTCTGTACGGAAAATAAGCGATGAAAGCTTTGCTCTTCTCCGAGAAACAAACCGACCCTGAAGTTACGAGAGGGCAAGGCAGGTGTTTAATTGTCATTAAATTAATGAAAATTTAACGTTTTATTACCAGTTATTCGCGTTTCGTAAATTTAAGCTCAGCTTTCATTAACCCTTTAAAATCAGAGAGGGGCTTTTGCTCTTCAAGTTTTATTTATTAGTTCGCGCTATCCAGCAGCGAATTGGATAATTTTTTCCCGGGAAAAAATACAGGTGACAAGCGTGCCAATTAAAATTAATTACCTTCGATAAATATTCGTTGTTAATTGTTAACGGTGAACCGGAGCAGAGTTAATAAAAACTGTTTTTAACCTTGAAGAAGACGCTTGCGCGTTGAAATAGAAACAGTGGCCTCCGTGTATCGGACGATTTTTTAATCGCAAGATAAAATGAGGAAAGAACGATTCTTATGAAAGTTAGTTAACTTGAGTACTGTATTTAGAATATGAAAAAAAAGAGAATTAAACACAGTTACGCCGAGCGCTTGGTAATAGTTTAGAATTAACAAAGACTGATGGTAACGAGAGAGATGAACGTCAAAGGCTTATCAAACGCGCGCATACATTAGTAAAACATCGATCATCGCGTTCGATTCTCTTTGATCTCTGCTCCGGTGCAATAAGTAAATCTTTTTAACGTACGTATTTATCGTAGTAGTTATGGACAGCTTTAACATGTGTATATATACATACACGAGATAAAGATTGACAAATGACGCGATGCTATAGAGCGAACGTTTACACTACTCGTCAATAGCGCGTTGGTCGTTGTTAGCTCATCGAAGGTTCGCTCTCGCTGCAGCGTCCATCCGCTTTTCTTTACAGTCAGCGGACAGAGCAACCGGCACTATAACGACAGCAACACGGTATAGGATAATACAGCTCTCGCGAGAGCGAACGATCTCTTGAAACCGGTTTAGAACGGCGAGTGTGTGCTCTGTTCCCTGACGAGTACGACAACTGAGACGATGATAGCGATGATGATGATGACGATGATGATGATGATGATGATGCCTATGCCGGCAACTCGAACGGTTCCGTCATTCGCAAATAACGCGATCGCCATGAACATTTACAAAAAAATGCACGATTATCACCCCGCTGTTTAAATCCGAGAAGCTGCGTTATAAGATGTAACAAACCAACACTCTTATCATCAGAAGCAGTTTTTTGAAAAATTGTAGCCATTGAATGGAAAAATTATTCATATCGATACATCGATACTTTAAAAATTTACTATTGAAAAAATGGTGTTTGATAAATCAACGATTTACTTCATTTTGAGTTTCTCAATGTTTATACCCAACCCAACGATCGAAATAGCATATTATATTGATTTGAATTGATTCCGGCTCTATGTAGAAATATTGTCGCGATTTTTGCGAAAGAGCCTCGAAAGGAACTTTGATACAGTCATAATATAATGATATTTTTTTGATTACCCTTTAGTGAGTATTTATTTTTTATTTACTATTATTACTATGGCATTTGGATACTCTGGCAGAATTCAACTTTAGGGTCTTTTACAATATTGTTAAGGGATCATCTCAGTGCGACGGGCATACAAATTGCTGGTTTTCATGATTTTTTTTTTTTTTTCGATTAATAAAATTCGCTTATTAGTGCGTTTTTTTTTGTTAATTCAAAGCACTCATGATGAACAGAATTTTTTTTTGTGCTGCCTGCGCGAAAAGTTCGACTTTTCGTGACTACGTTTAGTGCGTAGAAAGTCTTTATTTTGGGCAGCGTGCATAGAAAAGTCGACGCATGCGCAGAGTCCAATATTCGTCACGTGTGCGTACAAAGTGTCTTTCCGCGCGCAAATCAGTGAGGTTCGGGCACTCAAAGTCAAACTTTTCACGCAGTCAGCACAAAAAATTGGGTGCATGTCATGGACGCAATACGCAATTCTGCACTCGTGCAGAATTTCTTACTTTTCGCATCCTTGGCATATAAATAACTAATTAAATCGTTTATTTTAATGTTTTTTATAAAAATTTTGGGCAGAACAAAATTATGCCGAAAAAAATTAGCTTTAGACACGTGGACACGTCAACACCCGTAAATATTGTCGGAAGCAAAAAATGCGAAAAGATTATAACCAGTATGTAAAACGTTAATCCGCTATAAAGATTTTTTTTTTTTCGATGAAAATTGACAAAATGGCGGCGATTTCAAAATGAAGTGTCGAATTGAGTTTTTTATCGACATTTTTTCGTTAAAAAAAATATATATATATGTATAGTACCTAAGCAACGGTGTGAAAAATGATGTGGTGAAATTTGAAACGGATAGCTTGAGAACTCTTTCTTTGAGAGTGTCCACCGTTGTGAAAATCGATGTTTTTAGAAAATACATTTGAAGAATCAGCTCATAAAAATAAACGATACATTTTTGTTTACAATTTTCGTAATTTTCCTTCGAATGTTTTCACAAGGTTTTCACGACAATTTAATTATTTAATGTTACCTGAATTCAATGTGAAGCTTTAAAGGATTGAACTCTACCACTGTCTAAACAGTGCCCTGAGTTACCGCGAATTGCTGAATAAATGTCGAAGAAATTCTTACGAAGGTTCGTGCGATTTGTATAGAATAGAAGTCGCAACAACGAATGAAAGCGATGACACGATTGACCAACGAGATATGGCAACGCCAGCGGATCGTATTAAATTAGGTAGTAGCGGAGTTCGGTATGAATTAGTACAGCGCAAATTGTCATTCGATAGCCGTGTAGACTGGAAGCGTATGCCGTGAGCGACTAGGGTCACGGATCGCGTCGCATCCGTGCTGAAGTGCAGCTATCGGTTTTCATGTCGCCCGGGAACTACCTCCTACGATGACCAAAGATATATCCGTGACGGAATATTATTATTACCCGACTTGTCACATCGTGGAACGCTGAACACGTCGTTAGCCTCTCGTCTAAATATTCAATGATGATATATAGTTTTTTATTTATACTTTTTTAAATCATTTTTATAAATTACTATAGATGCACCTGTCGAGAATCCGTTATGAATTATTTTATAATAGTAATAGGTGAGATACTATTTTAAATAAGTCGAATCCCTCTTTTCTTAACTTCCCTTAACTCAACCGCCCGCTTGTTTTAACTCGTTACCATGGCAACGATTTCGCTTAACTGTATTTCCCCTGAGTTCGCTCGCCCCACTTTGTGCGCAAATGTCAACTGCGCACGCGCAGACTCACGCCGTAGCTTTGTATCTACGGACGCGTGTACTTCTCTTTACCTCTGCCGGCAGCAATTAACCGGGAGTAGGGACTATAGGGGAAATACAGAATAGCGAATGCGTCCGGTGCTGTCGAGTTAAGAAAAGAGGGTTTGTGCTGTTTTGGATTTTTTTTTTTTTTTCAGAAACTACAGGTGATAACGGAATCAATTTTTTTTAATCGAAAGATAATTACATCTATTCAGAGTCCTAAAAAAAAAAGTCTAATCATATTGAAAGAAGCAACAGACATGGCTGCCGGAAAAGTGAGTTTTCTAATTCAAGACCTTTGGCAGTGAAAAATCTCCAGTGGAATCAATCATCAAAGACGATGCATCGTGAGAGAAAGTTGTAATTTTCACTTAATTATTAAAAAAATGAAGATCGTCAATGACGAGTTATTGTTAGTAACTTGAATAACCCGTTCTATGTGTTTAATTTGGATGCATCGATTTCCACTGCGGAATGTTCATCGCTTAGAAAAAAACACGTTTATGTTCCAGTAGCTATAGTTTTTTATTATTCGATATCGATAGAATGTTCGTTGACTATATATTTTTTTTAATAAGACTCTCGTCACGTGTATTTTTAATTGGAATTTTTTTTAATTTTATTATCTTTGATCATTTTTGCGAAACAAAAATCAATCATTGGATTCGGCTTTTGAACTGTTAGGTAGATATATCCTCTTAAAACTTCTATAGACATCTCAGAGATAATACTCGGCCCGAGTCTGTCATCAATCGGTTAAATGCAATCCCACAGCGTCGTCAAGATATATTATACACTATCGGAGCGCGTCGTATCCGGAGTCTCGTAGTGGACATCCATGAAGCCCTCGATATTCTATATCTTTGAGTCGCGAAGAGAGGCCAATTGATAAGATGTACAGTATAAATCTCTCGGACGCTCTAAATGGAGATCATATAGGATACTGGGCGCGCGTAAAGGTCAGATCGAGTAATTGGAGCGCGGATTGCGAGAGAAATTGTTGATGAAGCAACGCGAGATTAAAATACTATAGAAAGGCATAAGCGTGGTAAATATGGACCAACGTTTTTGCAAACAACGAAATTAACAATGCAAGACATCGATGAATAAGTGAATACGGTGACGGGATTGAAAAATGATATTGGGGTCCGCTGTAGATTACTGTTTCCGCGAAAGAATAAAAGAACCATTCGCGTCTGTATCGATGCGAAATTTTCGTGCTCCATAAAATCCCACACACGGTGAAAAAAATAAATAAAATCGTTGTGCATCAAAGCGTGCACTCGAGTCACTTCGAAGTAGCAATGCATCGACAGCCGACAACCGACACACGGAATTTCACAGTTCACCGATCCGAGGTATTTCGTTCGACCGAAGCGTGATGTTCGTAGCAGAAACGATATTTCGATGTAAAGCATGCGATGGACGTATTGGTCGTTAACGAAACTCGTTATCGCCGATCGCGCATTTCGTTATCGGGTAATATTGGCGAGTTGAGAAGACTCGATCGGATCGAGACTCGCAGAGAACAGTATGGAGTATATGTCTTCGTACGTACATACGAATTGCAACCGTATCGTGTACGTGCGAAAGTGTATATTTTTTTTTCTCGCACCCACTTGCTCGTCGCGGCACCGGGTCGCGACTGCGCCAAAGTTATCGACTTAATAATTTCGTCGGGCTCAGCCGCGGGTGGTAATCGAAGCGCGGCGCCCAGACATACGGCACGAAGAGTGCTAAGTTGCGGTTAAAAAATACATAGACTCGAGAACGTTTAGCAAAAAACTAGAGAATACACAAGTGACTACGATACAAATTTGTGTAGTATAGGATACAGAGTTATTAGTCTATTTTTTTACTTCCCCGCATGAACTTCTTCTTCTTGATTGTTTCCATTTCATAGCCAAACATTAAAGATTGATAGCATCGTATAGAATTAACACGTATAACGGAGAATGCCGAAATTATTCGAAGCACTTGACCTTTCGGAAGCCTCGTCATGAAAAATCGAATGTATCCCAAACAAAGGGATTTTTTTTAAATAACGCCCCCTTTCATTTCAGTGTTTCGGATCGGCGATTTTAGGCAAAACAGCGTGTTTAATTTTTTTATAAGTGGACAAAAAATTGTAAAAATTGTAATTGTAATCAAAAACCTTCCAAGTGGAAGGAGTTCTATTTTTTTTACGCGCTCTTTTTTTCGGGCGTAAGATTTTTATTTTAATATGCTCGGGACACCGGTACATCAATCACTTGAGACTTTTGATAAGATTTTTTTAACCGATAAGAAAAAATAAAACACGCCTTTCGTCCTAAAGTTGACGACCCCCCGTAGCGGTAAAGATCATTTTTCAAAAAATACAGAACGGTAAATGGAAAAAAAGCTCCGAGTGCTCTCGAAACTTTTCAATTTTGCGTATGTTATCGCGTCAAATGGATGCTAATGTACAAGTCATTCGTGGTGTGTTGTAAATGTTATGACGATATAGACGAGACGGAAAGCATTTTTGGCATAGAGCCCACAATTTTATTCGGGATATTCCGCGGTGTGCTCTATTCATAGTTTCGTATTGCCGATGAACCAGCGCCGAAATGCGCGATACATATAATTTATCTTCAAAGGTAAAACCCGAAAGATCAAAACAGGAACGTGCAGAAACCGCAATCTGTTGAAATTTCGAAGTACCAAACCGTGATGATGTGGAGTACGAAGTAATTACGCGACGTTCTCTATCTTTCCGAGGCACTCACTGCTGTTTCTCACTGCAGGCTCGCGGCGTCTAGCAATGTGAATATCATCGGCATTCACTAAACAACTACGCGCTAACTCGGCGAACTATGATGGCCCTCTTAATATTTGTGTGTACAGCCCACATTCGTCTTGTGTAATGTTTCTCTCTATAATTCTTGAAGTGCGCGTATTAACGAGTAAAAATGCGCAAATTCAACCGGTATGATGAACCCTACAGTTGGAACACACGAGATACGCTCGAGTTACGCAGAGTTTCGCAGAAAAAAAAAATTGAGATTTTAAATTAATATCTCAATTTTTTTTTTTTTTTTTTACGAATAGCTTGAGATTATTTTGATCAGCGTAACTGTTTGTAAAAACATAAATAATTGGTAATTTCTTTCGCTAGAATTGAGCATAAATTCAGTGTATGTAGGTAACGCCTCCTTCTTGTGGGGGTCCACGAGGACGCAAAGTTTTCTTCGCACGTACGTAGAGATACCCATAACACGGCGCTCGGTCGACTGTTGGAAATCTTGGAACGAGGGCCTTCGCACATCGGGGTTAAAGACTTGCAGAGGCAATCCTGCGTAAACCACAGTCTCTCTCGAGAGAATATAGTACTTTCAATTACGAAGAATCGTCGGAGGTGAAGGCTCGTAGCGCCGAAGATCACACGGGCTGCAGAATAATAACCCCGTTCTATCTTCCTACGCTCTCGCTTCGCCCGGTCTTCGCATATACATTTTATTCTTCCCTTTATTCTCAATTCTCTGGCTTTCCTCAGCCTCTCCGGTTGGTAGAGCGTCTACGCTATGCAAGTCATGAATGCGGCAAAGAATAATACGGCGCGTCGCGATGCCTTGTGCCCATGCAGTCCGCGGCCGATGGACAGACATAAGCCGCGGAGTACTATCGATCAGAGGAATGATAATAGACGCGTCGCTTTTTGAATACCAAACGTCGGCCGATCGTCTGGTAATACTCTCGGAAAAAGTCTCCGTCAATATCGAATACGATAAAACCGCTTGAACTCGAGGGACAGAAAAATAAAAGTTCTTTTCATTTCTTCCTTGAAAAAGTTTGAAAAAAAAAAAAAAAAAAAAAAAATGGCTTCGATTTTATTCATGACCGCGCAATAATTTTTTTGTACGAAAGTTGAAGCGAAGTGCTGATTTTTAGACACCGGCATTGAAAAAAAAAAAAAAAAATTGATAATTAGTTTGACTTTTTTCTTGATGAAATAAAAATTGCTGCGAGTACATGACTGTGCAATAACATATTTTTTTTCCCAGGAGTAATTAACAAGTAATGACTTTGCTTATGTTTCACCTTCATGTTTCACATTTTCAAATAAAATGAATCAATCAAAGCAATTTGCGAATTATGCTCATAAAAAAAAAATACAATTCAGCAATTCATTTTTCGTCGCGATAAGTCGGCAAAAAAAACATTTGCGACGTCGAGTTCTCACGTCTTGAGGAATAAATGCACCGATCTTCGCAGGCTTATTTCTCATGGGAAAATATAAAGGACTGTTTTACGTGAGAATAGCGTTTGTTGCATGAATGTGAGAGTACACGTCATGCTCGTCGGTCCATCAAACCGTGACGAGATGTGAGACTTTTGCGTTGTTCGAGAGTAGATGTAATGGAGAGTATACGGATAGTGTACAATTTGCGCCGCCATGTCCGGTGTAAAGTTCAACGCCAATGCAGCAGCTGTCGATCTGGATGTTGTCGGGGGATGAGGGATTGAACAGAGGGCGGTCGCATCCGGAACACGACCACAGGATTGGAAAGGGATGCTTCTTCGTAGTAAGAAAATAAGTGGCACGCTTACGCTCTCTCCCAACGGAGATGCCAGTGACTCTCCGCACGTTTATCGTAAACAAAGATTCTTTACATTTTAGCGAAATCCTCAAATTCCCAAAAAAAAAATATCCAACAAAATTCGACCGATTTATAAACATATAAAATCGAAAAAAAAAAAAAAACAAATGATCGCATGCAACTTTAATTTTTTTGTTCTAATTAAGAAGGAATAGTTTTTAGTCGCGAAGTAGAGTTTTACAAAGGTAAACCATAAATTTGTATGCAACCAATTGAAAAGTAATAATACCGACTGTCATCATTCGCGAAATTAAATCAGATAAATCTTATTTCGTTGATGAAAATATAATTTAATAAAGAAGTTCGCGAATTTTCAATCAGAGAAAATTCACAGAAATTGCTCGGCTTCCCGTGCACCAAACTTTGTCCGAGTCTATGAGACGAAGTTAATTTACCACTCTGGAACTCAGCCGTGAATAAAGAATTCCTGAACTCATGCCGCGAAGTCTATTATCCTAAAGAGGCCACGAGCTTTCGGAGTACATTTGCTTTATTAGTTCTCGTCCGAATCTTTCGATGAATTAAATATTGAATAACCATTTTCTGGACCATCTAATACCGCGCTAACAGTCCGAGTAATTGAAGATCGAAGATCGTTCTTTCATCGAAGATTAGGCAGATGAAGCGCATTTTAATTTTTATGATTATTTTTTTCGATCGAAAAGTCTTCAGCAATGTATTGCATAAAAATAAAGCGAATCCGAGATGATTTTTTTATACTTAACAGTGATCGAGGAAATATACTTATTTATCGGGCAATTGAGATCCGAACGAAGAGAGCCTCATGAGAATCCCTGAAAGTTATATAGCGGCTTTCTTACTACTTGAAAGATATTGAATCTCTCTCGGAGGTGTAGTCTCCGGCAGCAGTAGCGCAGACGAACTACGTGTAGTAGATAGATGGACTATATACAGGGCCATAGGATAGAAACTACAACAGCCGCGGCTACGCAGCTGTCGCGTGGCAGCTTGAGCATCTGCAGCCGGCAGTACCTGCTCATCATCATCCTCATCAACCTCTCTCGTGCGTGTGCCTGAAACACGCTGCAGCATTCCGCTGCTCTCTGCACCACCCTCCTCCCTTGAACGTTATTCCATGTAGCGAAGCTCCGAGTCGCGCGTCGTGATTCCCCTCCAGTTCTTTATACCAAGCAAAATACAGCTTTGGACATCAGGATACATACATTCGAGCCCCGTGCACCTGCCTCGGCGCACGTGTACCATCAGATTTTATTTTAGTCGAGACAGCAGTCTCTCGCGCACATTCAGAAGCAACGACATTTAAATTAATGATTAAAAAAGAAAAAAAATGCCATTACTGACTACTCGCTTTATCCCACGTTTGCATAATTAAATTTTGAAAAAATAAATAAAAAATTCCTTGTGGTTTGTTGCGGTTCAGCAGTTTTCGAATTACAGATTTTTAAATCAGGCTTTTACGTAGAAAAAAAGTTTTTGCGTCATCGCTAGAGGTGCAAAATATTCGTACGTTTTCAGATAAAATTTTAATAATTTCTCGTAGTTGCGGTTAGTCGTAAAATTTTAATTTAATTCGAATAGACGCGTTAAGCGTTATGAAACGCGTGGTTCAAGCGCCATTAAAAATTGGGATACAGTGTACATTTTTTGAGAAATCTTTTTGCACTCGGTTTACACTCTCAAAGGAAGATTTTTGAAGCTATCCGTTTCAAATTTTGACGCAACATTCTTTACACAATTATTGACTTTGCTATAGAAGCTTTTTTTTTAATCTTCATATTTTTTTAACGAAAAATTGTTGAAAATAAAGGCTAAAATCGATACTTTTTTTTCAAAGCGCCGCCATTTTGTCAATTTTGATCGAAAAAAAAAAGTCTCTATAGCGCGATCGCGGCTTTCATACTGATTAATAATCTTTTTTTCAAATTGTATTTTAGACAATATTTACGATTAGAGGAATATATACCGTCAGGGGACAATTTTTTTACAAGCCATTTTCAATCGCTAAAAAAAAATGTAAAAAAAATAAAAATAAACATTCAAAAAAATATTTTCTGTTCTTCACGATTGCTTTGATTTGTCATAAAAAAATCAGACTGACTAGCGTATTTAATCAATCGAAAAAAAAATCGTGAAAATCAGCTATTTTTTGGCCCGTCATACTACAATGATCCCTTCAAACACACAAAGGAATGGTCAAATGGATCCAATATATTAATTCAATTTTTATAGCAAAATTTTATACGAAATACCTTTTAAAATCTGTGGGCACTGATACATTTTCTTTTCTCTAATATGCCCCTCACCTTCAAATGTTACTATAGATAAAAATTGATTACCCAAGCAGATCGAAAGTAATTTTTTTTCCAACATAAATAGTAATTTTCCCTTATCGCCACATATAAACATTGCCGAATTACTGAAATTATGGTAATTTATCTTAAAATCCATAGGGGGAAAAAACGATAAACAAATTTTTCTAAAAAGTATCGTTAGCTTCTGTTTAATAACTACGAATTTGAGGTTCAAAAATAAAAAATTGGTTTGGTGGCATATATTCTTAAATGAAAGTCCTGTATTCGAGTGTAGTGTTCTCCAGAGCGTTTTACTTTTCGTTTTCCCCGTTTTATTGCAAGGCCACTGACCCTGTCCAACCTCCACTACGGTACATCGGTAGAGCGCTTATCGATCTTTCACACTGGCCTTTCGATGCCACACTTGAATTATGCAAGCTAATAGCAGTCTGCAAGAGAACTGCGACGAAGCTCCGAGACTCGATCGTTACACCGACGGGTTGTATAGCCCATTCTATACAATACTGTATATGTAGTCCACCAAGAGAAGTACACATGTATGCGACAAGAGCCTCGGTATCCACCTGGTATGTACGTTGAAGCGCATCCAGGTGCACCCGGCTGAAGAATTCGATTGGTTCCACTCTGATTTCAAAGGATTCGTATGCTATTCAATTCGATTCACTGTGCGTCGATTCTGACTTTCAAGGTCGTCATCGCTATATTTCTCATTTCGCTATTTGTCCAACCGCTAGACAGCACCTCGTGCACAGTGTGCTACATAAATTCTAATACGTGTCCCGCTTTGTAAAAAACGATAAAGTGACGATTTACGTGTGGTAAAATTTGTTCATTTCGAATTACTTTAAAAGAGGATCGACTATCAGATTGAATCCAACCTTCGGCCCTATTTTTTTTTATACACGATCTACACGAATACATTGCATAATTAATCCGAAAATTTGATCGTGCGAAAGTAGATTATTACTGATTTAACATACATTCTGCTTACTTAGGACCTCGAAAAACTACCATTTGATAGATGAACCATTAAGGATTATGTAAAAAATGATTAAATTGGATTTAACCGTCTGGTTTCAAGGTAATATTATCACAAAATTCATCTTTATCTCGAAAACCATTAGTCCGCGATATTAACCGTAAAAGACGTGGTAACACTGCAGCGAAACAGCTGATAATCCTCAGAGAAAATGAAAAATGTTTAAACACTAATCTTGAATCCACGATATTGAATTATCAATTGATTAGTTATTTTGAGTCTTCAGCATTCCCGTCAAGTGTATGTAATGTCTTCTTTGTAATGATAGACAAGAAACTTCTGCCAACGATTCCGGAGTCATTGACGCTCTAATAATCCATTAAAAATGTATCAATATTTTATTTACCAATGATTTCCGGCATATATAAGGTGCATAAAACAGCTTTATAATCAATTTAATTAATATTTCATTTATTTTGTGATCGCTGTGAAAGTATAATTTTCAACCACATCTTTGACTCCAAAGAAACACTCGATTCTCCTTAATACGATATTTCAAGATGATTTTTCTTTGTCAGATTTTAAAATACAAGGGTACAAAATGTAAATATTCTAGTGGTCGGTATTGCAGATTTCTGTACTAATAAAAACTAGTGGCGCGTGAATGTTATATCTCTTATAGCTCTTTAAGGAGAGGGGATTCGAATATCGAACTTCCGCACGCAAACTTTTATGACTTTTATATATCGATGTTCTAATAATATGCCAGATGTGTGTAATCGCATTCTCAGATCAACATTGGAACATCACTTATCGGTTTGCTAAACGAGACGTTATACTTTTCGTCGAGGAACGCGATTCCAATCTGCACTCATATACATTCGATACGCTCCGTTGGTTTCCAGAAATTTTTACGTCAAAATAAAAGCACGTCGTTGCTTCTGCACAATCGAACGTCAGCAATTTTTTGTGTTCGCATGAAAGGGGTACATTTCGACTATAAATCGTTTTCGGAGTCCGAAGAGCTCTGCGCAATGTCGGAAAATTAATCCCCTTTTTCTCTTCAATTTAAATGAAATTGAATTTGTCAAATAGAATGAATCCAAACGATTTTTCTTTAACTCTCAACATTCTCGTTGATTGTTAAAGTAGCCAAAGTTAACAGTAAGAAAATGTGATACGCGAAAAAGAATCTTAACGAACAAAAAATCTATACGCCGTTGATTAAAAACCGTCGCGAGCGTTGCATGTGCGTTTCATCATTCGTTTGCGCTAAGCGAAACGGAAAATCTGAAGGAATTTCCCTCGTCGCAGTTAATCTCGCTCTCGTTTTTAATTAAAGCATAAAGTACGCGAAGTTGAAGCGTTGAAGTAGGCATCGTCCGTGTCTTTCGTCGTACACAACGAGAGGGAGCTTTGTGATCGCGAATGTCTGATATTTACCGGTGTCCCAGCAGAGAAACACGACGAGTAGTAGAATTGTACATAGGTATAGGATGGTACTAGATACTCCAATGATGAATAATTGTACAGTGTATCCCGTAGGGATGAAACCCGATGCACAGAGCAACGATAAAACTCCGATTGGCCGCTCGTTGGCGTGCTTCCCGATGTGCCGGCGGCTTCTCTCGAGAAGCATATATGTATCGACAAAGTAAATACCTATATCAACGATCGAAAGACGTCTGCACGCTATACTCAACCTATTAATATTTTGTAAAATATCCGTAAACGCGAACGAGTTAATGAAGAGGTTTAAAGTCGTTCCCTGAAGCGTTTGAGTCATACAGACAGTTTAGTGCCATAACCCAAGTGCGTTTTACGAGCGTTTAGACTCGTATTCAGCATATTTTATATCAAGTATGTTTCCCAATTAATGTATTTTTTTCTTTTTAATTTTTTTTTTTTTTCGAATCCTTTTACCTTCTTCTCGTTATCGAGGCCGCGTTAACGGCGCGCCGGTAGATCGGTGACCGTGAGCAGCTTCTTTGCGGATAGAGGAAGAGGGAGAGAGTCTATTAAGTTGGGAAACGAGCCGCGTTACGAGAAGTAGAGGGTGGTATATCGCATGAGGCGTCACGCAGTCTTGGCTACGTGGAATCATTTCGCTGTGTGTGTGCATACGGCGCATGCATACTTCGGTGCATCGGCGCGAAGTTTCGTCGACCGAGGAATTTGTGGACGTAAGGCACATTCCTGTCGCGTCGTTCGAGTGCCACTGTATATATTCGCAAGTTCAATGCTCATATGCGACGTCAATGCCACGGTCGGCTAAAGGCATTTTCGAAAATAATCGATTTTTCATATTGTTAATTTTTTTTTAATAGACAAATAAAAAAAAAATATATATAGCATTAAAGGGGGAGACGATATATCGGCTAATCGTTTTTATTGACAGTAAACTCGTGCGCCAAATCGGCAACTCAATTGACGGTAAAAAAAATCGAAACATTAAAAAAATTTAATACCGTTTCAACAATTATTGTTTACTCCGTAAAATCCTGAGGCTCCGGAGCGCGAAATAAGAAAAAAACCGCAATAACGAAAATACCTAACAACGGGGCTTCTTTATAGGCCTTTCAAACTCTATAATTATTTTAGCGTTATTCGGCGCCTTTTGATGCTATTTTCCAATATGGCAAATTCAGTTGCGCGACGGTTCACGAGTTGGTGATTTACTGCAGAATTTATTAATGTCGCACCGTTGATTTATTTCTATCAACACCGTTTTACAGAAATGAAAACGAAATAAGAATTGTAAACGTGACGGACGATTTTCTTCTCGTTGGTAAACTCATTTTTTTTTTGCTCTCCGAGCGTCGTAATGAAATTCATAGGAGCGCTTATGTAGAGCTACGGAATTTACGTTCGTGCGCCGAACGAAGCCCTGACTCGAATTTCATTCGCGTCTCGGAAACATGCGAAACTGTTGGCGGAGGCCAGAGCCCAACAGGATTCTTCTTGGAAGCTTTGACGAGCAGCGCGTTGCAGCGACTGGTCTTCGTCTCTTGGCGGCTGTGAGGTTTTAGTTGGGTACGGAGCGTAGCGAAAGGGACACCCCACAACCTTCGGAGGGAAGGGTACGGGCCGTTCTCGGTTCTCTATCGCCGAGCGTTACTGTGCGTCCAACCAGTTTTCAAGTGCAGCAGCGTCGGACGCAAGAAGAAGAGCTGTGCGAACGAACGAACGAACGAACGAACGAACGAAGGAGATATAGGCAGCGCGTGCTTTATTCCATGTTCCACGGGACTTTGAAACGGCGGACAATGGAGATACTCCGAACGCTACGTTAGAACCGGTGGAACCCAACAAACCAGACTCCAATTTCATTGATATAGCAGCCACCATTGTGAATAGGAATATTAGAATACCTGCTCCGCAAGACCGCTCCCCATTCATCCCCATTCTTGCCTCGATAATATACATAGTACATTTCAATGCATTCACGTTTTACCACGAAACTCCGTACATCATCTTTCAAATCCGGCTTTTCGTGCTGATATCGAAAGTGTGTATAAAAACGGTCGTCATAAAAATCAGCGCTATGCATGCGCTATGCAGTCGCGATTCGTCACATTCATCGGAATCGATACGCTTTTCACGGAAGGTGGCAATGTTTATCGATAATAATATATTTCGTACAGCTTTTTTTCGATAATTTGTATTTTAGCGATCATTTAGGATGATTAAAAAAACATTTACAGAAAAACGAGTTTTTCGAAAAAATTGCTTTCGCGGAAGTTGTGACGTAAGTGATCATTTTTAGCGCTGCTCCGTCAATCGTGAAGTTATCACTAAAATGGTATTGTTGGATCTTTTTAAATTCAAGTATCCGACTGCTCTCCGAGATACTGATTCATTTTCTTAAAGGGCGGAAATTAGTAGGATTATATTAGCACTGTTTTGTCGATAGATCGTATCTTAAATTTCGGAAAAATTTACTAAAACTTAATAAAAAATAACACACTAAATCAGCAACTAATTTTTGACGAAAAAAGTGTTTTTACGACCCACCCTACTGGCGATTCACAATGAAATATGTAAATAATGATGAATCGAGTTTTAAAAATGGCAGTTTAAGAAAATTTGTACAAACTGCGCAATCGAAATAACTGACGAAGTTGATTCATTAATATTTCATTTTGCGACAGAAAATGTCTGATTCCGACGAGATCAAGACATGCGCAGCTCATGCGATCGATTCTGTTTTTGCGCGCTACAATGTTGAAAATTTTATAAAAAACCATTATTCATTGAGATGCTTAGTTTAGGGTAGACGTACCGTTAGTGGCCACTGTACCATTTATGGCCATTTTTATTATTATACTCTTCGAATAATTTTTTTTTTTCAAAACCGCATATTGATTCTTCGAAAGTTCTCATATAAATTCACCAAATGATCTACTCGAATCTTTTTTTTTAATTCGTTTATATTTTGTTCTATTGCTTCGAATGCGGTGGCCACAATCGGACCTAAAGTGGCCAAAAATGGTACCTCTACCCTATTTGCCATGCAAGCGCTAAGGCTGTTTCAAGTGCCTTATCAGCTCTCGAAAGAAGTATCGTGTTGCATAACATGAAACATTATTAAAATTCAAAAAATACTTCGCCGAAAAAAAATTTTTGAAAAAAATCGTCGCGAACCCATTGATTAATAAATTTCATTGAATCGATAAATGAAAAGGATTTTTATTCTTTAACTTGACTTCGGAGATCGAGTCGCCAAAGCAATCGTTTCGTATACTCGTTTCATCGTGATATTCACACGAGACAACGCGTCAAGAATCATTTAAAAATAATGATAGTAAAATTATCGATCCCTAATCGAAGGCCAGTGAGCAAACGAGCAACGAAGCCTATCGTGCAGCGTCCACGTTGGCCTCTTCGGTGTACGTTATCTTATCGCAATTTCGCCGCATCGTATGTAGCCGTAACATTACAACTCGGAGCGCTTCCACTCGCCGCTCGTATATCAATGATCCTTCTCATGGTTTATCGTTCACGAATACACGTTCGTTAGTTTAATCGGTTGAACGCGGATATCACGCGAGGTGCTCGATAAAGAGTAGAAAAAGCGAAGAATCGGTAATCGGATTGAACGATTTTTTTTTCGTTGAAAGTAATATGTTACCTCGGAATTTCGGAGCATAGTAACACGCTGTCACAGCTGTGGCCGGATGGACCGGTGAATCTAACGGGGGGAAACGTTTCCGGGGGTTCGGGCAGGTGAGCGCAGGTGCAGTGCCAACTGTGACGCATGAACGCGCGGCGGCTCCGCGTAGTCGTGCCGGCCGTCCCCGCCGACCCCGCCGTCTCGATCGCCGGCCGCCCACGTTTTATACCAGCCGACAAAATTTCTCGTACCCTCTCGTCCATTTCACTGAATTCGTACATCCGATCGCTTTATCACCACCGTCCCGCACTTTATAGTTATTATTTTATTATTTTTGTATTATATAAAAAGATTTCGTTTAAATATATACTCGTTGAGTATTTTCGTTACGAACGGATAACGACATGCGCACACGGAGAAACACACACGCGCACACGTGTTATGAAATGCAGTGTAAAAATTTGTCGAACTCGATTTTACGAATTAATTCGATGGAATTTTCGATTGACACGTTATCCCTTCGATTGAATTAAATTTACGAATTAATTTACTTATCGTGGCACTATTTCACAGCTGCGTAATTAGCGAAATTGACTCGAATTATTTAAGCGCGTGTATCGGTCGTTGTATCAATTATCGACGTTACGAATGTAAACAAGACGTTAAAATACCGGCGTGAAGTAACCGGGCCCCGCCGTTCGTGCTGTCGTTTCGACGGCGCCCGACGGACTGCACAACGAATTCTGTGCACAGCGCCACGGCGCAACTCGAACTCTCTCGTTCCGCGTCTCGGCCTGTTTGCCGGTTTCCCGACACACACACCCGCGCGCACACTTACAAATGCTATCCCATATGTATCTTCGCGTTTACACCGGCAAAGGCCAACAGTGTAACACAACCAATGTGGGCCTCTCCCGTTGCCGGTGCATCCTGTTCGCCGATTGCGTTTACTTGCATTCAGCTGCCGGGGCGACCTGCATCCCTGAGCTTTTAGATCAGGTCGTACAGCGTACACGCGACTAATTGCAAGATTATACATTGTTTCGCTATCTTCCGATTTCATCAATTTTTCATATGATTTTATTAATTAAGAAATTAATTAATCCGGATGAATCATATGCTAATCATTTTAAAGCGAGAAAAAGAAGAAAAAATGGCGGCGATATGCAAAAAAAAGTAAAAAAATAAAATAATAGTATGTATACATTTTTTTTTGTCTCCTGTGAGAATTTATACTTTTTTTTTGCACGCCGCGTAATGATGCTATAGGTATAGATATATACGTATGTACACTGGAATAATGATAATATTTATCGGGGCAATACAAAGATAGAAAAATTGGAACGGCTTTAGATTGTTGATAATTGGTCCGCAAAGAGAGCGAGTTATTATTTTGCTCGAAAAGATTCGTGTCGAGCGGTTTTCCTTTTCTAGCAATGAAATGCCGCGTGTACGTAGGTCAGGTGATCTTGGATATTTATAGACGAGAACACGAGGATCGATCGGATACGCTTGCGCTCCATAAACCGACAAGACTTTTCTGTCTGATGTGATATACGTAAATTACTCATATATATATATCGCAGACGATCCGATAAGTTTGGCTGGAGGTTGCTACGGAGAGTAAAGCGCACAGTTATTGGCCCTTTAATCCTTCAGCTATCTGGCAAATGTTTTTGGACGGCGACCAAAATTTTTTGTGCCAAAGTTCATCGACAAAATCGTTGTCGGCTCCGAAAGAATCGAAAAACTGTAAAAGCGATGTTCATAAAAAAGATTTTTTTATTTATAATGGAATTTCGTTGTCATAAACACGACACTGTGCGTATCGGATATGTGTCGAAAATGTTGGGATTACACAGATAATATGTATTTACACATATTAATTACGTGAATATTGAAAACAACTTATTAAATCGGCAATATCAGATTAAAAAGCGTATTTTTTTATCGATAAAAAAAAATCTCATAAAAATCCTACGCTATTGGTCGTTCATATCGGTAAAAAGGAAAATGTATAAAAAAAATTCAAATGCCGAGTATAGTAACATGTGTAATGCGTTCAATTTTTTTAATATCGTGTTATATTTCCTCTGTTAAAAAAAAACCGCATATCTTCTGCAATGTTTAATGTTAGGGAGAACCTTAGGATTTTTTATGCGATTAGAATACTATTGCCGACGGACAATCGCATGGGATTAGAGTTGCGATTTTTTGTCGCCTCGGGAAAAAAAATAAAACAGCGGTTTTTTTTTTTCATAAAATCGCCGAAACTCCCCTTAAACAATGAGTTATGTAGTCAACGCTACTGTAACGTTAAGGGTGTACGAAGGGAGTATCGAGCGACGCTTCGATGATTGCAAAGTTGCTTTCTCTATTTGCTCGAAAGGATCGATACTTCGAACAAAAGCCAATTACTTTTCGTAGCAATGGAATAGACGCACGAGAACCTAATTTGGTTTTGTTTGAAACTTGAATATGCAGGGAGAAAATAGGGAAGGCGATCTGGTGCGCAGCGCAGCACTGCATGCGCCCTTAAGGCTCTCGCTGTATCCACTTAATTTTCTTCGGTAAATTTAATAGGCTACTCTCGATACAATCGACAACGGATCATTTGCCAAAGATTGATATTATTATAATAATTGTTCCATCGAGAGCAATCGACGTGATTTATAATGCGAAATATAACGATCGATAGTATTTAATTAATGAATTTTTCACATCGGTCAATAATTGAGTGGATGATTGAAAGCTCTCGCAGATTATCATATTCTATTCACTTTACGAAGATTGAATATCGAAATATAATGTTACCCGAAATGTATCATATTTTCCTCTGCGATAATACAGTTCGCCTTGAATTTTTATGGGTATTAGCATCCGTAATTACGTACATTTTTTTTTCTCTTTCAAGCTTTGTACATATCCATTGGGAAGTTACATTTTGCATAAATACTGTTCAATAAAAAATTATTTTCAACATTGGCTATCAATTTTGAGCTTTTTAAGGACTTTTTAGGGGTCTTTTCAAATATCTTAATACTTAATTAACGCCGCGGGTTATACGGAAACTAATGAAACAAATTTTCTTAATTGAGACGTCGCCTCTCAACTAAATTCCGTCATCGTTCGAATTCCCTTCAAGTTTTGTCCGCGTCGGTCGATAATAAACTCAGGTAAAGTAAACCTGAAGTATATCGGCATTTCCACCTGAGAGCGATACCTAAGCAGCCATCTGGCAGTTGTTGAACGAAACGAGAGAGACTCGTCCGTCGTTGTGTTAAGATCGGCTGGTAAGCCAGGTGCACGAGGACCTTGAAAACTGGAAGAAGTGAAAGCTCCTAAAACAGTCTCGAGATCTCAGTTTATATCTCTCTCGTCGGCTTTGCCGGTTCCGTCAAATCGCGAGAATAAAGTGATGCAATTTTTCGCGGCGAAGTCTCTGTGTCGTACTTGTGAGACCTTGAGGCATACCCCGGTTTGTCGAGCATTTGTCCGATAGTCCTATGAATCACTTGGGACGCAAACGAGCCGATATAACCGATGCCGTTGTTGTAACTCGACACGCCTTACTTAGTATCAGAAAAATTCTTAATACCAGGTCTCGCGCTTCCCCCGAGAGTGTATGAGTATAATGATAATTAATTGGATGAGTATCCCGCGAACCGCCCTTTGGACAGGTTTGACTAATTAATCGATGATTAATGTAGGGTACCGGCTTCTCGATATTAACGGGCGCGCGTGTCGGTGACACTGTTTCCTATGTAGATTAACATTAATAATACAACGTGACTGGGCGTGACGGAGGCATCTCGCGCATATCCTCACAATGTACAGTCGAACAAGTCATTCGGATAGAATTGACAATGTTTAGTAGACAGTTCGCTTTTTTTTATCCTGGAAATAATGACGGAATCGTTTTGTAATTAAGGGATCATTCTAGTGTAAAATTTTCAAGAAATCTTTGTACACTCGGTGTACACGGTTTACACTCTCAAATGAAGAGGTGTCAAGCGATCAGTTTCAAATTTTGCCACGACTTCTTCACGCCACTCTTTATCTTGCTATGGAAGTTTTTTTTCTACCTTCATATTTTTTTCACGAAAAACTGTCGAAAAAAAGACTAAATCCATACTTTTTTTTGAAATCGCTGCCATTTTGTCAATTTTGATCGGAAAAAAAATCGTCCATAGCGCGATAGCGGCTTTTATACTAATTAATAATGTTTTTTTTTAAATTTTGTTTTAGACAGTATTTACGATTAGAGGAGTGTACGCCGTCAGGAGACAATTTTTTTACAAGCTATTTTCAACCGCCCAAAAAAAACTGTAAAAAAAGAAACATTAAAAAAATATTTCTGTTCTTCATGAGTGCTTTGAATGGTCATAAAAAAATCAGACGGATTAGCGTATTTTATGCATCGAAAAAAAAATCGTGAAAATCAGTTTTTTTGTCCCATCACACTAGAATGATCCCTTAAAACATTGGCTACAAATGATGAATTTTCATTATATTGTGATGTGAAGAAATACGCAACGAAGATTGATTTTTTGTAAATTATTCATTTTCATCAACCGTTAGTCGCTCTTGCTATTTTTTTAGTGTTTCTTCGTTATTTTTTTAATGTATTTTCAGTCTTCGTATTTCGATTTTCATCTTAACGTCTGCAGAATACGATTACTGTCGAAAATTTTGAGGGTTCGCGCTGAAATTTGGTATTCAAGTCGAGTTACCGATACGGTTGTTTGGTATGGAATTTGGCCACAAGCAATGTTCCTCCTGATGTTCTAATCCAATATGAAAAAATTAGTAAAACTGTTCATACTTTTATTTCATTCAGTATGAAAATAGTACATTACGATACAAGTGTGAAAAAACTTTTTTTTACGAGTGTGGATTTGCGGCACGAGCCGAGGGCGAGTTTTGCAATCATACGAGTTACAAAAACGTTTTTCGCACGCGTATCGTACAAAATTTTACTTCGCAAGGTATAAAAATGGCTTTATCGCACCGAGTGAAATAATAGTACTTTTCGATACTAGTACGTAAAATCGGACTTTTGGCGAAGGTTGGCAAGGGAGCCGGATCGAGTGCTATAACGACACGAGGCGAAGCCGAGTATCATTGTAGCACGACAGGAGGCGAGTACGGCCGCTTCACAACCGCCGCCAGAAGTCCAATTTTACCTACGAGTATTGCATAATATTTTATGTAACAAATGCATGAAAGGTGCCAGGTTATGTTTGGCCGGCCGTTCCATGAAGGACGACGAACCGATGTGCGCATGCGCACAGTATTTATGACACGCTTCGAGTATTTATGACACGATTCGAGTATTTATGCAACGCCTTCTCATAAAGTGCCACTTCATGTCACGGCCGGCCTATACATAATCTGGCACTTTTCATGCATGCGTTACATAAAGGTAATTTTATGTACGCTTCGTTTTCTGTGATCGTAGTAATTAAGTGTGCTGGATGCTAGAGGACAAAGTTATACGCGGGTCAGTATTGGGAAATAAATGGAGAGATGTGGAAGCGAGTGGGAAATACTGACACACGGCTGTTAGGTTATTGTTAAATTGCAAAGTATTATTAGTGCATAAGTAAGGGTTTATGTAAAAAGCAAAACGCTGTACAGTTGGAAATAAATCTATCTATCTATCTTATGTACGCTTCGCGCGCATATAACACCCATTTGCACACCGTGTGAATTAAAATTCTGTACGATTCTCGTACGAAAAACTGTTTCTTAACTCGTGTGCAACAGTCACCTTCGACTCGTTCTGCAAACTCACACTCGTCAGAAAAACTTTTTTCGCACTTGTATCGTAATGTATACTATTATAGGCCCATATAAGGACGGTAGAAAAATATTTTTTTTTTTAAGTCACCGGTACCAGGATCGCACAACCTGAGAACTCGCACGACATGTGCCGCCACAAGGACGCGAATTTCTTTTCTAAAAATATATGTTCATATTACATACAGAGGAGATGCCGAAATCGAGTTGATTTCGCCCACAGAATACGAAGGCGCATACAGGTAAGAAGTATGAAGTATAGCACCGCGGCATAGGCAAACCTCGCAATGTATACGCCTCGAGTCGAGATGGTGCCACACGGTGACAGCCACCGCAATCTTCGCGTGTGTTTCACGTGTGGGACGACGCCGCTTGGCCGGCTTTGCGACCGAGGAGCGGCGCCGACGACAGCATACGACAACCTTATATGGACGAAAGGTTCGACGCACGTTTTATTATCGCGCTCAACGGGCAGCAGCATCGACCTCGCGATCGATGTGGACGTTCATCTCGCACGGTAGATCACTATCAGTTTATTTGATCATTTTTTCGGTCGTCGTACCTGTGGTACAGCTTGCGGTCCGCGCGTCGCATGTGTAGAACTTAGCGGGGTTAACGAAAAAATATATACATGTATAAAATATGAAATATATATTATATTTCGCCGTCGAATGAGGCAATACCAATAAAGTATTTTGTTGAAGTTATTTTTGTTAGTTCTGCTCAAGGATACCTCGGCATGTAGGGCACAAATTAATCTTTGCGCAAATCTGATAATTTTTCCGTGCCGCGGTGAGAGCTCTTTTTTTCTTTTTATCACTGGTAAATGAGAATATGCAGACGTATTAATCTTCGATGAAAGATACGGATGCTTTACGAACTCTCCAAGTTTCTTCCATTAATTTCTTTGGTAAAATCGCGTGGCAACTATCCCACTTAATCTTTTGATACCTGCAGCATCCAATGTAAATAGAACGTGAAGCTTTACAAATATTTACATAGAATTCGTGTGAACTTCTGAAAATATCTTGTAATCGAGAGATCGGACAAACGAAAAAATACGGAATGTTCAAATTCACTAAACAAATATTTGCTTGCGGATACAGACCGACTGTGTAATCTTTGGAATTACAACTCAAAGAAACTCGCGAGCGCTTTATCAACTTAGAGTGCTAATGTAGCATTAGTGAGAAATTATTTATTTAGCAATTTGGACGGTCGATCTTTTTTCCGGTTATAGTTCTCTCGTCACAAGTAAAAAGAAAAAATAAAAAAAAATAATTTTATAGAAAATAAGGAACTTCCGAATGAAAGAGAAGCGTAAGCAATATGCGTATAATCATTTCTTATTTCATTTGTTGTTATTATAATTTCCCCATTATTATACTCTCTTTTTTCAGATGGGAGTTTGTACTTTTCTATAAAATTGTTTTTATGCTTTTTAATTAAAAGGAAACAGAACGCAAGTTATTATTATACACGAATAAATACAACGAAAACCGGAGAAATTACAGGAACTCAGTGGAATGTATAACTCTCGTCTGTTGCCCCGGAGAGGGCAGTCGCGAGGTAAAAATAGTATGTGCATTTTAATTGTTCTTCTGTCTGTATCTCTCAATGACGCGCTTCGCTCAGATTCGATCGACCGAAACATGGAAAATGCGGAAGAAAGCTTTCCGAGAGCTCTCGCCGTTTGTAATATTCGACTGCCTTCTCTGCGGCTGAAAGCCTCGCGTGCACTGCGACCGGATTTATCGCATGAAATTCTCGCGTAACCCATATACATAGATGTATATATACATAAAGTATACATATAGGATCTCTACATCTACTACCCTTCGGGTTTTCAAATCCGATAAGCGCTTTCCCAATCCCAGGAATCAACGACCCGGTCAGCCAATAGGCCAGTAGTCTATCCTCATTCGTATACTCTTCTCATTCTCATTCGCGTACTTCGTTACGGCGCAGTTAGACATCGAATTTTCACGGTTTAATCCGCAACGTAATTGGGAACACGTGGCAAACGTGTCACGTTCTCGCACCTTCGTTTTTTTTGCGGAAGGCGATTGCATTACACACTGCGAATCTATCCGACGACCCGACAGCGACTCAAACGAAGTTATACGCGCAATCCTGAGTGATCAGAGTAAATCAGGCAAAATGTTGGAACTCCAAATAAAAGATGTCAGCGATGAATCAAACTTCGTTACCCACCGGTGCGCGAATCTTCATCGTCGATTCGACGGCTTAATGAGTTTCAATAGAAAAATCGTCGCGTGTCAACAAAGTTCGCGAGAAGGAAAAACTTTTTTTTTTTCTTTCTATCGTGTCAAATATTTTTTCAACGAGATTCATACTCTCGGCTCGTTTAGCTATGGGCGGAAATTTTTTTCGAGATTAAATTCACTCGTTTCACGTCCAATATTCGCCGAGTTGATGAGAGCCCGAGAGAGATCGTGACGCGGGAGACACGAGAGATGCAAAATTTACCGGCAACATCCGCGGAGATCGTCAAAAGAAAATACGAAGAATCCCCCACGGAGCCGAAGAGATTAAAGTTTCATGAATATATACGGCGATATTTTTTTACTATCATTTTTAACGCCAAAGAGAAATATGTATACTTTATGCGCACTATGTACGTATTGCACGGGGCGAACCTATGTCCTAAGTATCCGTCGGAGTACAAAATAAAAAAAATTCCGTGAGTCAGAAAAATAAAAAGAAGTATCAACGAGACTTATTTCTTCCTCGGCGCTTTTCGTAATTCTCTCTTTCGTTGCATAAGTAGAGCTCGACATCATTCTACGAGATTTTTACGGATTTCTCCGCGACCCGTCTACAAAGCAGCTTACACGTGCCACGATACCGGTGCATGAAATGTACCGAAGTTACACAGTGTACGTATACGTTGTAACAAAACTCTACCGTCAACGAAACTAAATCGCGTCACTGGAGTCAGAAGCACGTATTTTCTGTGCTCAAGTGCAAGTAAGAAGATATCGCCTTCCGGTTTAAAGTCACTCGATATTAAACTTTACGTAAAAAAAATTTGAAATTCTTATTTTATACAGAAAAAATGAAATGACTACGCGAAATTAATTTTGAATATTCGGTTAACAAAAAAAAAAAAGAAAAAAATTCTTGGTGTTCCGAAAATTAAAAAAAAATGCATTTGCATATTTGTTAACGTCGTAAATGTAACTGAGGCTGCGATTGAAGTCGACAAATTCGTATTATGCGACGCGCTTGTCTAGTAAAAAAAAAAAAGTAATAACTTGTCTCGATGGACTTCTTTAGAAGATATGGACCTTCAGCGAGGCAATAAAGCGATATTCCTGTGTGCCATAAGATTCATTTCCAAGCAGTGAGATTTTATTGTAAAATATTAAACTCGCTGCGCGTATTAGGAAACAAAAAATGTAGAAACTGAAACAACACGATTCGAAACTTCATGAATCGCCGCGTGTTTTCGCCTTCTTACGAAAATCATTACCAAAATTAGTTTCTGTTCGATTGTCATGGAATGCATCTAATTCTGCAAGATTCCCGAAGAAATTGTACGATTTTAGAAGATTTTTTAACGGGATAGTTAGTGTTAACTATGAATACTCAAAGCTACGAGGTGTAAGAGAAAAATTGAGGAAACCAGACGAAAATAAAATGTAGCAAATTTTTCCGCCAACTTCTGTGAAATCCGGATAAAAAACTAATAGAGCAAAGAACCTCTTTTAAAGCGGATACTATCTAAATTTTAAGAAGATTCACCGTCCAGTTTTCGAGAAAAGACGAATAAACGCGGAAGGAGGATTCCATTTGCTCGGGTCGTCTTTCCCACTCGCACGGTGACTAACGTGTTCGGAGGAAGAGATTCCTCCCGTTTTCGCTTCGTGTTTCCGGTAAGGATATCCTTAAAAGGTTTTCCATCATTTGCGACGTGAACATATTGCGCGCGACGCATCACCGTGTTACATTCACAAAAAACCTCCAGCAATACGTGAAAACATCGGTATTGCAAAGCGATAAACTCATCAAACACTTTGTAAAAGCGTATCGTTGAAGTTTCAGCGGATCGGGATATATATGCAAACCATTGTTCGATGTACACAATACAAGAGCTTTTGTTGTAACTCAACCGGTTTTGAATATGTTGGCAATGCGCTCCGTTCCAACACGCGGTATATTGACGTTACGAAAGTTTCGGCAACTCGTTTACGTCGCATCTTCATTGCGCACGCTTCGATGAATCTCAAGCACTGTTCGGTAAGGTGGAAGGGATAATGGCAAATGGAATTAAAGTTTCGAAGAGTTTTCCGATGAAAGTCGTTAAAAAAACTCCCCTCCGGTAATTCGTGGAATAACCTCTGTAAGATTGTTCCGGAGTATTCGATCGATCGATCAGAAAAAAAAAAATTCTTACTAACTTCCGAGGTTTCAGGAGCGTCTTGACAGAGGCTACACGATGGAGGGACATTATCGAGCGTCCGCTTGAAGATTGTACTACGAAAAGCTCGAATTCGAACGAAGTTTAACGGAGCGAAGAAAATGCACGAGTAAACGATACGTATTACATATGAGATATGTATGGGGTATGGGGGAGGAGAAAGGCTACAATGTGTGAACCAACTGGTAGCTAGTATACCGAATACAGCCCATGAGATTTTGTCCCCGTTGTACTGCACGTGACGTGCGTGTAATTGCGCTATTACTAAGCCGCGAATGTATAGCCCACAGGCTTAATACTCGAGTGATCGCGAATATTCCGACCTATTCGATCCCATTCGTGAGTCGATTAACGGAAAATTGTTTCTCGTTGATAGCGATACAATGGGATTCCGGCTGAATCCCATGAGAATCAACACATCGCGAAAACTCAATTTCATTGCATCGTACAAAATCCGAAACTGTTTTGTCGCATTTCAATAATTAATCGTAGATCAAGGCACACCAATTACCGCGTGTAATCATAAAAATGTAAAAATTTTCGTAAAAATGTAAAAATTTTCGTAAAAATGTAAAAAATTTCGTAAAAATGTAAAAAATTTCGTAAAAATGTAGAGTATGAAATGTAAAGTTTGGATAGAAGAGACAGAGTCGTTTTTCTTGGACTCGCAATGGCACTTACCTTCCGCCAGGGCTGTTGTGAGTCAGGAACGATTTCGGCAGCGAGGACGATCTCTGTTGCGGATTGAGATAACCATTTTCAGACGGTGAGTCTTCTCTCCTGGCAGGCGCGCTGCCGGGTCTCGAGTTCATCGCGTCCTTCGGCGGTTCGATGAGAGTCTTCAGCGAATCGGCCATAGCATCTTCCATGGGAGTCGACGCGCCGCTACTCTTAGGATTCTTTGGGCTCTTCGTGATAGTCCGGTCGGATGTGGTGATCCAAATATCGCTGCTCGACGACGACGAGGTCGTCATCGACGGCGACAGGAGCATTGCACCGCTGCCGCTCGGCGATCTACCCATACCGACCTTCGTCTGGATCGGTGAAACTCTCTGTTCCATACGAAGATTCTTATACTCCCAGTGTGTCGGATGATGTTCGCGCTTATCGAAACTCGCTTCGTTGCCGTTCGGCGATTCCAATGGTGACCAACGATTCTGTTTCAAAGCGCTCTTCGGCAAGCGTTCGTCGTCCTTTGTTTGCGAGTGATTTCGTTCACCGGCACCCGAGCGGATTCGTTGCTTTCGCGCTATTGCATCGGCACGATCGTCCATCGCGTCCAGCGATGCCGGCGATGAACAAGCGCTACCTCTGTCCCGCGATACCCGACTACCACCATTGTCCGCCGAAACTCTTCTGTGAGTCGGATAACTCTGCGACAATTTCATGAAAGTCTGACCCTGACTCGGGGAGTACAGTGTATCGCGTTGCGAGCAATGAGGCCAAAAGTCGCATGTACTGCTGTTACAACGATTCTTCGTGTCGGAACTGACGCAAAACTCCGGACAAGTTGATGGAGGGTTCGTGTTTGGTGTTGTTGCACCCCTCTGAAGAGTTCTCGGTCTTCTGTTGAATTGCTGCTGCTGTTGCTGTTTTTGCGCAGAGTTCGAATTGTTCCCGGAGTTGCCTGAACCTTGATGCTGCTGACGCGGCTGTTTTGCCGAAATAAAGTAGACGTCGTAAGTACCCGTACCGCCGCGACGTTGTTCCTGACTGTCGTTACGAGACTCGTAACGACCGGACAATACATTTCTCGCTGCTGCACGACTTCGCGTTCCGTAGAGATACTCCGTCACTGCTTCGACCTCTCGCAACAGTTCGGCATTCACCGTGTCTTCGGTCGATTGGGCTTTTCCTGTAGAAAAAACGGGTGCTGATCGGAAATTTGGTCTATTTGGTTTTTATCGCGTCGACACAACGACTATAATTGTTGGTTCGAGGTGAACCCGTTATTTACATAAGCGCCAAAGGCATTCATTTGGAAATGACCCCAAAAAATCATTTGAGTTCTCATCGTACTGCATGTGTATTATCAGTAAGCGTCGATGGGTTTCTTTACGCATTATCCAGTTGGGTAACGTATAGGGCGATCGAATTTGTCAGTTGAAAATTGACTGTGTATGTGAAAAAAAAGACTGTTATCGGTACTTTTGGCAACGTCAGGGAACATTTGCAATTTTATCATTTCGATACATGAATCAGTGACAAAATCATCAATTTTGTAACTGTCAGCGGAACGAATTTTATATCGTATATCAATATACACAAAAGAATGAGTAATCAGCTACGATTGCAAAAAAATGGCATAAAATAATTATTACCATTTTATTACATCTTTTTTAGCTTCTCGTATTAATTATGGATATTTATGAAATTTCTCGCGCGTACTTTGATAGGTTTGCAAATGGATCTTTTTCAACGGATATTTTTCAAAAAACTCTCACGATGCCGATAGTAACACAATCGCGCAATGCATATATTTGTGTTGACACTCCAAAGCTTCTTCGCGATCAAATGATTTTACATATTTTCCTCGGAGCAATAAAAAAAATTCTTTTACTTCGTTTCAACACTCGTCTCGTTCTGTTCGACGGCGAGAAGTCTCTCGAGAATATACTTTCAAAGATATTTAACGGACTCTTCCAGACATGAAAAAAAGGCGGATAAACGAGATTAAAGACAGAAAAATGAATGGCTTACGGTTCGCGAATGGATGTCGTTTTCCCCTTTCCACGCCGGCTCCGCGTTCATTAAGAATTTTCACGACTACCCGACTCTGCGAGTCGCTCGACTCTCTCGAGTGTTCCCGCGAGACTTGTTGCGAGTGACTCGACGATCCCGGTGACCTCTTCTCCGGCAATTGAAGACTCCGCGATCGTCTGACTCGTGCCGAAGTTTGAAGAGATTCCGGCGACACGAGGGCGTTTCTCGACGGGTTCTGATGCGATCGATTCTGATTCGGGCGTCTGAACGGATTCGGCGTCGGTGATCTTCCTTGGCGATCGGTACTACTGGAGCTCGAGGATGACGAGGACGATGAGTCGAAGGACAACTGTTTGCCGGCTTCGTTCGAACCCGGCGAACGTCTCGATGAAGACGCCTGTTGTTGATTCGATCGACTGTGACGCGACTGATGTCTTCCCGATGGCGATACTCTGTCGATCGTTTGTAATCCACCGGAAGAGCCCTTCAGCGTCGATTCGGGTGACGAATCGAGTGCCCCGATTGAGGAGTTGCCGACCATACTGAGATTCAACGAGGAGCTCGGATTATCGTCCTCGTCACCGTCCTCGTAGCCCTCGACCGATGAATCCGTATTCTCAGCTAGTCGCGGCATTGTCGTTCTATTGACGCAACTATCGAGACTTCTAAAGCCCATCGACGAAGAGGACGACGACGAAGACTCGAGATACCGTTGAGCAAATTGGCTTCGTCTGGTACTTGAGGTTTGATCCTCCAAGGACTTTGCCGGGACCAATCGATACTGTCGCTCCTGCTGTCTCGTTCCTTGCTGTTGGTTCGATCCCCCGGAGGTAACCGGATTCGACGACCCTTGAGAACTCGACGCCGTCCCTTGCTGTCGCGATCTGCCACGAGTTTTAAACGGTGTACCGGAAGATGGCCTTCTGCCGGACGATGCTGGCAACGAACTCCAACAATTGTTGTTGGACTTTGGTGGTGGCGACGGTGGTGGACTTATTACATCGCTATCGATGATGGCGTTGGAACGCGGCAAAAACGGCGCTTTAACGTACGTCGCGGTGCCGCGACTGGGGCGCACGGTTGTTCGCTTCGCGACATCCTGAAACGCCGGTGGTGGCGATATTATCGGTGTTATCGAAGGTGGCGAACAAGACTCCGGTATGCTGTGCGGCGAGGTGCAACCGCTCGGTGTCTCGTACTCTTGCGAGGCACGATGCAGCTTCAAGAAGTCCGGGCGGTGAGAGTCGAGGGTAAGAGCTCTTGTGAAATTCGGACATTTTCCCGGTTCACTGTTGCTGCAATGATAATCGATGAGTTTGACGGTCGCTCGACGAGGCAACGGTATTGTTCCCGAAGAGGGTACAGTGGTATTTACACCACCGTTACCACCACCGGTCATCGTCACCGGATTGCTCTCGTAGTTGCACTTTCGATTCTCGTCCAATGATCTCTGTTGCACCTGCACCCATCCCGATCTTCCAAGATAAACCCCATCAACCTCGCGATCGCACCATCTCACCGGCGATAGTTCACGGCTGCAATCACCGCTGACGAACAGCTCGCCGGACGTACCGCCACTGCCGGACAGAAACGAGTTGGTCGCTTCGCGGCGACGCGACGATTGTCCGGCGTGATTGACACCGTCCTGGGATTGACGATGATGTTGATGCTTTGTCGGAGCTGTTGACGAACCACTCGTCAATACCGTTGTACCCGTTACCGACGACGAAACTTGTTCGTGACGCTTCAAACTCGGTATCGAACTCGTGCGAGAGTACGTGCCGCTTCGACCGATTGAACCAAAGTTCGATGATTGTTGGGACTGCTGAATACTCGGCTCCCACGACTCCGCCGAGGCTGCACCGCGTAGATGAAGAATCGATACGTTCGACGCTCTGTAAAATAGATATTTGATATGTGCTTTTTAACCGTTGAACGACTCTCGACTCTACGACGATAAGTTGCGTGTGAATTCAATGTTCCGAGAACGGTAAACAGCGGAATGCAATGCAATATTACTTTCTTTTAAGGGGCTACATACACCAAATGGTAAAATTTAAATTAAATTTCAAAATTTCTTTTCTCGAAAGCTATAGGAGACAATAAAATGATTTTTTTTTACCGAAAGATTCATGTATTCGGAGTCGTAAAAAAATTGTTCAAAAAATCTTGAAAATAGAAAAGATACATACGGTCGCCGGAAGCGGGATTTTTTTTTTTGTGACGTTTAGCATCGGAGACTTTTTAATGGAAACGATGAATCGAAAAATGGATCAAAAATAACAATGGCAAGTCAATGACGGTCGCTGGATTTTTTGATAATTTTTTTAATATCATTGTTGAAAATTGAAGATCGCTGTAAAAAAAAAAGAAACGACTCGTCAATTTTATCGGCTTGATTAACCCTTTTTGTTTTTTTACTTTAGGTGCATTAATTGCTTCCACCGGAAAGTATTCATTTTTTAAAACGTCACTCTTCCAGCAGCTGTCTCTTTTTTTTTTAATATCTGTTGAACATTTTTTTTTCTAACGCTCTCGAAACATGTGCCTTGCGGTACAAAAAATCATTTTATTAGCTCCTATAATTTTTAGAAAAAAGAATCAAACTTTTGACTACATTTTTTAATCCCTCGATAAATGTACCCCCCTAAATGTTGCGGCATTTTTTTAAGAGAATTTATGTCGACGATTTTGTGCTCTTGATCGCGAAAAACATCGATTTTCCTGCCGTCATAAGGTTCGCTGCCGCTGCGACAATTTAAACAACACATGGACAACAGGAAACGTAAATTCAAGGGTCATACCTTAGTGAAAATTTGGGAAATACGTATTACAAAAATGTTAATTACAATCTATCGAAGGGACTTTTAATTATTGTAATACAAGAGTACGAAGAACTTGAGTAAAATGTCGCGATCTTCTCGGATCGAACATTAGCATCTCCAAATTAATCGATAAAAAAATAGAAATAATCCTTAAATAATTCTCAATAAATTCAACAATATATTTTTTTTTTTTCGTTAAGCGAATAGATACCAATTTACAATTTTTCTGAAGTATTGTGCAATCGTATGATATTGCACTGGATTAAGGAATCATTCTAGTGTAAAATTTTCATGAAATCATTTCCAACTCGGTGTACACGATTTACACTCTCAAAGGAATAGTGTTCAAGCTATCCGTCTCAAATTTTGACACAACATTCTTCACGACATTCTTTATCGCGCTATCGAAACTTTTTTATTTTTTTTAAATCTTCATATTTTTTTAACGAAAAACTATCGAAAAGAAAAAGCTAAATTCGATACTTTTTTTTTAAATCGCCGCCATTTTGTCAATTTTGATCGAAAAAAGAATCGTCCATAGCGCGATAGCGGCTTTCATACTGATTAATAATCTTTTTTCAAATTTTGTTTTAGACACTATTTACGATTGGAGGAGTGTACACCGTCAGGAGACAATTTTTTACAAGCCATTTTTAACCGCCCAAAAAATGGTAGAAAAAATAAAAATAAATATTTAAAAAAATGTTCTTTTTTTCATGAATGCTTTGAATTGTCATAAAAAAATCAAACTGTATAGCATAATTTATCAGCATCAGCTTTTATTTATCCCATCAGTTTTTTTTGGCCCGTCACACTAGAATGATCCCTTAAGAAAATATCATCGCAATATGTGCTGCGCGCGTTGTTTACCTTTTCCTAGACATGTTCCTTTCGTCGATTGTGTGGACACGCAATGTTACACCCTTATCGCAACGGCTCAATAGATCGAAAGCCAATTCCAAGAGAGCTCTCACGTAAATTCCGTAGCGCGACGCATCTCGGAGCACGTATCACAAATATGTACATGGATAGATGTACATACCATCTGCGCGGAACGCTTGGTGAAACTACACTTGGGGGTAGTAACGAGACGGTTGCCCGAAGGGTAACCTCACTACGTATGTTTACGTTCTCGTCTGGAATACGTTTATGTGTACCTTTCGGAGAAAGAGTAAAGTGAGTGTTCGAGATGCTGACCAGTGGACACGACAAAACAATGATTGTTTAATGCTGACACTATGAATTTGTAATAACAAAAAAAAAAACCTCAAGGGGTCTCATATTTATTTATCATTTTTGAAATTGCCGATTGTCATTTTTATAGATCGATATATAGCAACCCTGTTTTTCACCCCAATAAAAAATAATTCATGTTTATTATATATTTTCAATTATAAAAAAAAAAAAATTCAAGCGACAAAAATTGTTATTCGTATTGCGCGAAATGTTTTTGGCAATGGTTTGAATTGCTAAGAAATAACTAGGACACGGTCAGTAACGGGGACACTCGCTTTGTATTCTCTCCAGTACCGAGTACTCAGTACCGGGCGTCACCGCGTTCGCGTTGGATACCGCTAATTGGCTAATTAGCGTAGAGCCCGAGTATCGTAGAGTCGGAGGTTGGTAACGTTAACTGTAACACAATTTACCTCTCGGATCGCGATGCGGATGATGCTGGCGCGCTCGCGTTAGAACCAGCGATCTCCGTTGATTCCGTGGCGGGACTGACCCGACGCGATGCTGGTTGGGCAGAGGACGAGGTCGAAACGGGTCCTCCAGCACCAACGACGCCCACGGAACCCCCGGGCCCGAGCACGTGGCTTCCCCCATCGGCGTCGCTCGAGTGTTGCCTACTCGAGGATTGCGACGTTTGCGACAACCATCGCCGTGCCGCGTTCCTCGAGATTCCTGATCCCGATCCTCCACTTGCCACGGGCTGATGACCTGTCGTATTTCCACCGACGCCCCCGCCGCCACCACCACCACCGCCACTGTCCAACGATGTACTCTGAAATGCACGCGTATACGAAAATACGCCAGTTGCCTCGTCTCTTTCGACAGAATAATCGCGTTGAATGTATGCATTGGAATCGTACATTCGTCGACGAGCATTCGAAATTATGTATGTGCGTATGTGTGTGCTGTGTACGCGCCAATGCGTAGGATCATTCGGGTATACGGTTTGGACACCTCCGCAACGTTCTCCATATCGCAAACACCTCTGTCTATTTCGTACTTCTATTTTTTTGTTTGCCTACCATTTCATTCTCGAAGCTAACTTGCCAGGATTTCTTGTTCCTCGAGTATACAGTGAGAGCTATGCAATTATTCAATTGTCAATTATGCTACGAATACATCGATGTATCTCCGAATGACTCGGATAAAAGCTGTTCCGATAATAATTAGATTATTTCTTTAGATTCTACTGTTTTTTTTTTGTTTGTTTGTTTTCGTTCAAACACCTTAAACCGCGAAACATGCATTCAAGTTCGAGTAGAAGTTTACGCTCGGGACTCTGCATTCAATATTGAATATCTCTACGCGTGCAAAACAATTTTTTCATTCGTTAATACAATAAACGATGTCTACGTATCACTGAGAAATGTGAAAATAGCGTCTGTAAAGCGTAGGTAACTCGAAAACTACCCTGGATGCAAAATAATGATATAGAATTATTTCTTATATTCCATCTATTAAAACAAACGACTATTTTAAAAGTGTCGAGTCACTACCATAAACAGCGAAAAAAGGGAGAACGAAAAAGTGGTAGTTTCATCGATCCACACGGTGGTTGGGAACATCTTTCCAGAATAGAGTCAATTGTCTGACTTCTTTCGGTGTACGAGGGGGTTGGGTGCTATAGCTCGTGCCACTAGCGACTGGCGGAGTTGACTATTACTACTAGCATGCTGACGGTCGGGGTTGACTATAACTACTGGGACGCGTCGGGCAATCACTGGTATTCGACGGTCGGTCGACTGTTTCTGCTAGGAGACATTGTGCTTTACAAGCGGGAATTCGACGTCTCGACAATTTCTACAAACCGAGGGGCCACCCAGGCGTGGGCTCTTTCTACTCATTGTCAGACTCGTCGCATACAGAACAGGCTTTCTTCTGCTCGGCGGTACGACGCGTCCTTCCACTCTTTCAACGATCTCTGGATATACCTCTTTTTGCATTCTTTCGCCTTCGACCGCGTCGACGTGCCACACAAGCGCACGCCGCCGAAACGACGCGCGGATGGTAGGGAGACCTCAAGGACGCATTCAAGATCACATATTATTCGCGAAGCTACATTTCCAACGAGTCGCGCGACGCTCGTAACGAAAAGAAAGGTATCGCTTGCCATTCGGCAAAGACTCGAGTAAACACATCTCGACAAATTCTCCGTTAGGGCGAAAAACGATCCTTCTCTTTGGCCATTATATGGATATATATACATAGGAGGGAACGAGAGAAACGAAAGTTTTATTAGATGGAATGTCAACGGAAGAGCATCGATAAGATCCTCCGCGCGGTGTTGGTATTACCGAGGAGAGCGCTGTATTCCCGTTTCTACCCGACTTTTACCCGGCGAGCGTGTGTGAATAGCATTACGCGAAGAGTCTCATCCCGGGTACGAGTTGATCGCATGAGTACCTAGCCGAACGGTAAATGGGCGTACCGCACGCTCGAGAGATCGAGTTCTCCAAATATAGTATCGTGTCGGCATTCTGTATGGTATACTATATGGTATACCGTCGTTACTATTGCACAACAACTCGATGGATCGAAACGCGGCTTGTTTTCTCACTATGTTTAAGGGATCATCATAGTGTAACATTTTCAAGAAATCTTTTTACACTCGGTGTACACGGTTTACACTCTCAAAGGAAGAATTCTCAAGCTACCCGTCTGAAATGTTGACACAACATTCTTTACGCCATTCTTTATCGCGCTACGGAAGCTTTTTTTTTAATCATCATATTTTTTGTTTACGAAAAACTGTCGAAAAAAAAACTAAACTCGACACGTTTTTCAAATGGCCTCATTTTCTCAATTTTGATCGAAAAAAAATCCTCCATAGCATCTCAATTAATAATTTTTTTTCAAATTTTGTTTTCGACAATGTTTACGATTAGTGGAATGTACACCGTCAGAAGAAAATTTTTTTCAAGCCATTTTCAACAGCCCAAGAAAACTGTAAAGAAAATTAAAACAAACGTTTGAAATTTCTTTTTCTGGTCTTCATGAGTGCTTCGATTTGACATAAAAAATCAGACTGATTAGTGTATTTTATCCATTAAAAAAACCGTGAAATTCAGGTATTTTTTGTCCCGTCACACTAGAATAATCCCTTAAACATTTGCGACTAGATTCGGTGTCCGGTAGCCGTGTACTACGTGGTTATTGTTACATTCTCATCAATGTTGTACTACCAAAACATTCGGCACTTAACTTTATTTCATAACTAATTCATTATCTCCGATAAAATGTAACATATTTCACTGTATATTAAATAAAAAATAAAAAAACATTTTTTTGCAAAAAATGTGAAAAATGTCGCCAAGTAGTTTAAATAGTTTTGTGAAAATAAAAAAAACTCGTAAAATAATAAAAAATCATCTGAGCCAAGTGAAAATAAAAAAGAAAAACTTTGCTCGTCCTTACTTTCGATGCAACTACATTTATTTGTATTCTAAGGACTCGCCAAGTTTTTTTTTTTATTTTCACTTGGCTCAGATGATTTTTTATTATTTTACGAGTTTTTTTATTTTCACAAAACTATTTAAACTACTTGGCGACATTTTTCACATTTTTTGCAAAAAAATGTTTTTTTATTTTTTATTTCAATCGTTTTTTTAAATTTATTATTCTATTATTATTTATTAAAAAACAATGTTTTATTACTTGATAACGTTAAGAATCCGCATGACACGATTTTTCTTGTATCACACGCACAATATTTATCAATTGAAATGACCTCTCGTCCGCGATTATTTGAACAATTTTATCAGACGAACGACGCATTTTATTAACCGCACGAGAGGGTCCTTTTTTTTTTACTAATTTTCGCGAAAAAATGAAATTATAAGTAACTTCTACTTAACCTTCTTTTCGATCACTCAGTGTGATATTACTAGTTGCTGTATTCACGAACTGACACTTAGAAATTGATAACAGCTGATCGTTCGTTCCGCTTATACCGTTGTGTATGCACGGCACACGCATGGACGCACGAACACAACACACAGGTCATGGGACATCGGACAAACAGCTGACAGTCGAAAAAGTCTCTGAAGAATTTTTTTTATAATGAAAGTGAGGATTTTTCGGGCGAGATCGCGATATCTCATCATTTCGGGCACCGATCGGTCTGATTCCAGGCGCATTTTAAAGCTTGTATTCGATTTATATGATGAAAGTGTCTTTAGAATTTAGATCCGATGTCTCGTTTCCGAGAAAAAAAATGTCAAAGTTTAGGGGGCTCAATATTGGCGTATAAGGACACGGTAGCGCTCGACGCGCGCGGTTTCACAGCGCGGACTTTTAACTTTAAACTACTTGGCGTCGAGACGCTACCGCGTCTCTTGACTACTTGGCGTCGAGACGCTACCGCGTCTCTTGACGTCGAGACGCTACCGCGTCTCTTGATATATTATCAAGGAATATCGATTCGGAATATCAGAATATGAAAGATAGGATTTCGCATTCCTGTGTCATATTTTTTACATTTTATATGACTCAGCATCGTAACACTGTATTTCTTGATTGTAATTGGGGTAAAATAATAATAATAATCTTGCTTTTTCATGCAATACAATCTCAACATCGTGTGATAAAAATTCAATAAATTTTCTACCGAACCCTTATTTAAAATTGAAAAACATTACGGCGATTTTTTAAATAAAAAAAAATCATCGAACCGATCACCATCATCATTTGTTCCTTAAAATTTTTCGAACCGATATGCCAATATCGCAAAACATTGTATTGAATCATCGTATTGTGTAGTTTGTTTGGTAAAAGAGTATTTACGATTACGACGTAAGAACCTCGATGAACGCTGTACATTTTATCGCCTCATCGCAAATTGGATTAGCATTATCGGCTTTGCATGCCTCGTCTTCTTCTAGCCAGTGGCGTTTGATGCGCTCCGTATACATACCTACATGCTTGGTAACGATTTCGTTGCCTCAGGTAAACCGTAATGGCTAATGGAGCGCGCATTCGCTATTGTGATATCGTGTTAATACGTAGTTCGAGTACTTACGTTGTGGTGATTGCTTCGTGCGGTAACCCCAGAGTCTTGGAGCGACGAACCTCTCGCATAGTGACGACCGAATACCTCGGCGAGTCTTGACCTACCGGAAGCGTTGCTCGACGTAGGATTAACCAATGACAATACTCCGCCGCCTGACTTGGTTTTGTTCGACTGTTGACCGCCGGACGAGCTTTGGCTCGTTAAATTCGGATTGCTGCTCTTGCGTTCGGGAAATACCAAGTGTTCTATATTGGGCGTATAGCCCGGATCGTTTCTCACGATGTCCTGAAGGGTTATACGACTTCCCGGGGCGCCGGTATTGCTGAAAAAGTTTTAACTGCTCTTGGCTACATTTCCATAGACCGGATATCGGCAAAGTCATATTTAAGCTGTTGCAGTTCGTTTCGTCGTAATTATCGCTGATTAGGAGAGATTGGATCGAATACCGGCGGTAGGTAATACCGGTCAAGCTGATTTTTATGACTTGAACAACGGCACGAAGATGAGACTTTATTTGTCTTGTCCTTCGTGTCGAAACACAACGATTGAGACTCATTTTATCTTTTTAGCGAATCTAGAAATGTTTTTAGACGCGATTTATAGATTTTGCCGATCTTTCATAGAAGAATTGCGACTCTTTGAAAGGAAAATCTTCTGTAGTCAACGTATCTTGGTATACAAGTAACGATGACATAACGTTTCATTTTAGTAGATAGATTGCTAAGTATTGCCAAAGTGCGTTGCTTGTCAATCAATTCAACTTTTCTTCTCGCTGTTAAAAATAATTAGCGCTGTCAATTTTGTACCGAAAAAATGCTAACATGCCGTAGTCAATATATCAAAGATTATATCTATCGAAGAGTCGCATCGAAACTTTACTTTGTATAACTGTGTTACTGAGGACCTTGGGTAGCCGGTATTCGCTCCCTCTCCCCTAATAACAATTCATCGATCATAGAGAAAACAGATTTTCGTTAAAAAAATTAAAAAATCGTATCGTTACCTCACAATATTTTGATATAGTTGTACATAATTTCGAGTATAAATCCAGCGATTCGGGGGGTAAAAAAATATAATTCATCACATTTTCAACGTTATCCAAAGTGGAGTCTTTCGAACTCTTTGTATCGCGATTTTCATAATGGGATGCAGGCAAAGAAATCGACAGGAAAGCCCGAGAGGGTGCGACGAAGAATGAGCGAAGAGAAACTGACAACGAGAGGACCCATTCATCGACGCCACAACGATGACGGAAGGAATCTCCAAGAAGAATGGGCTTAAGGAAACTCGGTCGTGCCAAAGATAGAAGAGGGCTGTGGAGAACGGAGTGAAAGAGGAATAACGGAAGAACGGGAGGGTGATCCGGCGTGTCTCCAAGACTTCCACATCCGAGTCCTCGAGACGCTTCACTGGGAGAATTCCGGAGGGTTGCTTGTCCCATAGCCGCAAAGATTCTGCGGATCGCTTAACTCAACTCTCGCCCTTACCCTACTCTCGGAAGGCGTCTGGATATATGGTGCTCGCGAAAATTATTCAATTTCCGGTAAAGGGACCCTGCCACGTCGATTTTCACGTACTATAGGGCCTATAGTATTACGGGTAGATGCGGAGGGTATATAATACCACGAGTATTCCTACCGTTGTAACCAGTAGTGTTCAGTCGAAAAGAAATAATCGAAACGACAGGATCGCTGGTAATCCGTCAAAGACGGGAAGAGCCGTTCTTTCTGGGCTGTTTCTTTTCGTACGATAATCGATTCCGGATTCCCAGCACGCGTGCTCCATGTACGTTACGTATTACCTACGTCTATCCTCCCGAAGACGAGGGTCGCGAAGGGATATCATTGTGTGTTGCGAGACGAAAGTCGATCTTTAATATACGAACCTACGTAGCAGTATATGAGAAAGTCCGGAATTTCGCGAGGGGATTTAACATTGGGAAGCGCAAATCGGGCGTCTGACGTTTCACACAAGCCGATCACACGCCCGAAAAGATATCTGCAAATCTTGAAAGCGACTGATCGCGTTTCGGTCACTACTTCTCTTAGCGGTATTTTTCTTACGGATTCCTTCGAGTATTATAGATTCTTATAACGACTGTATTAAGTATTAACGACTCATTATCCGAATTGAATCTTACGATAAGCCTCTTTTCATGGTAATATTGATTTTTTACGTTGAAAAGTTTTTTTTTTCGTAACTTTTCACGTTTGTATTTAAATTTTTTTTTTTAACTCCCGACTACCCGACGGGCAAAAGACGGGAGTTATGCGGTTCACCGTGAAATCTGACTTTTCGCTCTTTCTTGGGATCCAATGTTCTCCGAATCTACAAAAAATGTGTTGAGAAAATTTGACACACCGTTTCTTTGTACCGCGGACTGCGTCTTTCTTCAAGTTTCATTATGATCAAGTGCTAAATCCGTTACAAAATATTGTGTTCGAATGTATCGAAATTTCATCGATATACACCGCCATTATTGTTATGCTTTCGCACCGAATTCCCTGCGAATGTATGAATGATAAATACGCGTCACAACGAAATACGAGTGACGAATAAACTGCGAAATTTGATATCATTCGTTTACGTGTGGATCAATGCATTTTGTTAATGCATTACTTAGTGAAAAACCCAATAACTTTTTCTTTTTATATCAATCTTTTTTGTTACAATTTTTCCGACATAACCCGTCTTTTCTTTCGAAATTATTATATTTTTTTCGATATTATTCGCAGGTGAATTTCACGTTTATTTATTTGCGGGTACGTCACTTTTTGTTTTAGATTTTGGTTTATTAAAATACATGCCGGGCAATGTTTCAGTGGTTAACGCAGTGACTGCATCGCTGTGAATTGAACGCGGCAACGTTAATGCTGCGAATTGAACGCAGCAACGTCAATGCTGCGAATTGAACGCAACAACGTCAATGCTGCAAATTAAACGCAGCAACTTCATCGCTGGGAATTGAACGCAATAACTTCAACGCTGGAATTGAATGAAGCAACTTCAACGCTGAAATTGAACGCAGCAACTTTTTTGCAGCAAATTGAACGTAGCGACCTTATCGCAGCGAATTGAATGCAGCGACTTCATCGCTGCGAATTGAATGCTGCTACTTCATCGCTGCGAATTGAACAGAACGGCTTCATAGCTGCAAATTGAACGCAGCAACTTTATTGCAGCAAATTGAACGTAGCGACCTTATAGCAGCGAATTGAACGCAGCAACTTCATCGCTGTGAATTTAACGCAGGCTATACTTATACACCGTCTTGATGGATTTCAAATATTCATAATTTTTTAGCTAAAACAACAATTAATATTAAAAATAAATCAAGAAATGTACTATAAAAAATATGTTTTAATAAAACAAACAAAAATAGAAAAACAATTCGTCGCCACATATCGTGCGATTGTAGTTCTAAAAAGGATGAAATAAAAATAATTTTATAAAAATTTCAAAAACTCCCGACTGAAAAAAGAGGGAAATACCAAATAATTATTCGCATATTATAGTCGAGAGATTCCTACACTCAACAACGAATAAATGCCCCGACTATAATATGCGAATAATTATTTGTTATTTCATTCTTTTTTCAGCCGGGAGTTTTTTCCCCCCCGACTCCCGACTGAAAAAAGAGTGAAATACCAAATAATTATTCGCATATTATAGTCGAGAGATTCCTACACTCAACAACGAATAAATCTCCCGACTATAATATGCGAATAATTATTTGGTATTTCACTGTTTTTTCCGTCGGGAGTTTTTTTAATTTTTATAAAATTATTGTTTTATTCTGTTGAGGAAAAAAATCAAACATTTAAACAGTGATCGCGGCCTTAACAAGTTAATGAGTATCTGACTCTTTCTGCCACCGCGAAGTTTACGTCCGAAGTCGTAGAACGATCTGCAAGGTTTGCGCAGTCATTTCAGCAACGTAATGGGGCGATTTGTCGA
Source organism: Buathra laborator (assembly GCA_934046635.1). Taxonomy (NCBI): domain Eukaryota; kingdom Metazoa; phylum Arthropoda; class Insecta; order Hymenoptera; family Ichneumonidae; genus Buathra; species Buathra laborator. Next base: position 7,468,636 of record OW203893.1, on the reverse strand, counting down.
AATGTTGTATTCGCTCTTTGTTAATTTATATTAAACCCTTGAGAATCGGGAGAAAAAAGAGATAGAGAGATGCACATTTCGGGCTCCGAGGCGAGGCCCCTAAGAATACAGGGGATGTACACGAGTGATGCACGGGGATACATTATCGAGGGATGAAAGGAAAGGAAAAAATGACGAAATGGTACGCCGACGGTATACAAAGTCGAAACTCCAACAGTGAAGAATAGAGTCGAAGCTCTTCGAGCCTCGGAACGAAGTAGGGAAATGCCGAAGAGGAAGTACACAGTAATGAAAGGAGTACATACAGAGGATCAGCATGGGATGAAAGCAAACCTCAGGCCAGAACCCTGGGAAGTTCTCTGTCCCCGTCTCTTGCCGTTTCCACGTCCGGGTTTGATGTTAGTGGCTTCGGCGAGTTGCAGCAGACGACTGCGATGCTGCCGTAACAGCGGGTCCTCCCTTCGATTCATTCTATCCTTCGAGCCGTGAATCCATTCAGCCCGGCATTCTGAAAACAAATAGAGATCAAATTTATTATCTTTCACTTTGCAACACGACATTTCTTCTTTGAATTTACAAAGTCTGAACTACCGAGTAATCGTTAAAAACGGATAATTACACTATTCGTTTATAAAAAGTAAAAAGCAAATCCGCTCTCCATTATTCAACACCAGTAATCACGATAATGTAACGAAGAAAGGTCTTCAAAAGTTTCGAGAAATTTCCTCAAGTGCGCGAGAATTAAAACGATTCTTAAAAACATTTTTAAACAGATTGGATGGAAAACTCTGTTTTTTTTCTTTTTTTAAGTACAGAGACTAGTGCTGTGTGTAATATTGATACTAATTTTTTCCCCATCTAAAATGTAATAAAATACAAAAGAAAGCAAGAAAAAAAAATAGCACGGCTTATCGGCTTATGCGTTTCCACATTTTTACCAGAATTTAAATTTTTAATGGAAGTACAAAATTGATGACTTTACATATCATATATTAGACCGTAAAAATTAATTAATAAATAGACGGAAAAAAGAAATTAATTATGGCGCATATTACAATAAAATTTGAAAGAAACATTTTTTCGGCCTCCTGACAAATTCTGTATTAATAGCTCACGTTGCAGAAATAAAAAAACTTCGAGTCTGATACACCCGGTTTGTTGATAATCTTAATCGTAATTTCGCGCTAGCAGAACTACTTTCGCAAGCAATCCAACTGCGGTCTTTGCTCGATTCTTCCTGTTTCGCCGAGGATATAAAACGAACGAACGAGTAAAAGCGAAAATTCCCAATGATGGATAGCAGCGCAGGAGAATCGTAATTATTGGCTTGTATCCCAAAATTTGTGCTTTGGCATACTATATATGCTGCATACCGCGCGATCGGGGAGTGAGGTAGCAGGAGGAGAAGCCCGGAGAAACTACATCGACTCCCCATAATTTCTATCCGTTCGTCGTCCCGGAGTGAAAAAAGTAGGCCAGTCTGCACCCACAATGGTTACGGTATATCATCCACAATTTCATGCAAATATACGAATTCACGAAGGACCAATGCAAATACGAGATAATCGACAACACGTGGCGGTCGCGAGATGAGACACGTACGTGTGGAATAACATATCCGACACACTCATCGACTCTCGCGGTTCGTCGCGCCACCGCGTTTGCTACCTCGATCTCTCGCTGTTACCCCCTTAGTTGGATTTAGTTTCACTTCATTGCGGATACGCCACGTCAATATTGGAAATTCTGGAACTCGGGAAACATGACGGTGATGGTTGACTGGTTATTCGTTGTTGGTTCGCTGCGATGGATATAACGTCGCGAAAGAGCGAGGGAGAAGGAATGAGAGAAATGCGAGATGAGTATATAAACGACGAGTGAACGCGTCGGGAGTGATAAGACTCGCGAGCGCTCGGGTATGAAAAAAAAAAAAATTGTACAAAAAAAGGGGAGAAAAAAAAACTATTCAAATCAGAGAGAAGGTGGAGTGAAAAAGAATGAAAGGTGTAGCGGAGCTCGAGCCGATGTCGTAGGAAACTCGCACTCGATGTTTCAATATCTATTTATACTTTTCTATTACTTGACTCCATTCGACGTCGTTCAAGTGCCTCGAGGGAGGATGAGGGATAGGGTGCCACTGTTCGCGACGCTGCAGAAGTAGATCGCAGAAGAAAAAATAAAATAAAATAATGTAGCACAGTCTACGCGGGTGCCAGGACTACGTGGGACCAAATACAAATCGTTTTCCAATTCCATTCAGGCCTGAAAGCTCGAAATCTTTCGAACGTATCTTCGTGAATTCAGTTCACGTTCTCTTCGCGTGGCGTAATCCGTATTTCATCCTCGCGACCGATGAAAATCTCGTTTGTTGTTTGTTGTAGGTGCGGAGAAAGCATCATCACTGCTATCGTTGCTCGCTGATAAAAAAGTTGGTGAGCAACGATATTTTTTATCGAAATAATCGAAATTCGAAGATTTTTCTATCGAAATTTCGAGGTTTTAATTGTTGTCGATTTATTCGTGCCGTGATTGGTCGAGACTTGACAGGAAGTTACGAGCGCGCGATGCTAATGTACTTACAATTTGTACATAATGTACACATATGTACACAGGCGGTACACATCGGTATGTTGTACGTGAAATCATTGACAATATACGGGCAAAGATATTAAAAGATTTCAGAAAACAAAATGGACTTCGTGACTATTTTTAGTAATAAGGTGGATGTCCCAGACATCGTCAGTGTACCAGTAATCGTCAATCGTATGCTTTGAATATATATTTTGCTACAGTCAAAGCACACATTGACGATTACTGGTACAGTGACGATGACTGGGACATCCACCTTAGCTTAATTAAGAAAATTTTTGCAATTTGAAGTTTTCTTACGTGAAACGGTTATCTTATTCGATCGTGTGAAAGATACGGCACGTTAAGAGGACACATCTACTTGGCGGTTTAAAAATCGAGTCAAACGTTTGATTTTTTTTAAACAGGTATATGTGTTGAGAGTCTTACAAAAAACATTGTCAACAGATGTCGAAAAACAAAGATATGGTCGCGAAATATTAATTTGTTTCTTTTTTTTGCGATGGACGCTCTCTAGCAATAACGATGCGATTAAAATAAAAAAATGTTAAAAACGGGTAATTAAAGTCAATAACAGAAACGTATTGTTGACAATCTTACTTCTTTTAAATTGCTCTTTGCGGTTTTCTCATACTTCTGTTTTAATTCGTCGCCATTTTGTAGGAAAATATTCCAAGAACAACAGTGATCGTTAACAAAATCCGTCATTATTATTTACTTGATTAACTTTTTTTTTTAATTTCAGATGCATCGTTTGCATTGAAGAGTCCACCATCAAACATCTACAAAGAAACATATTGTCCCTCTTGCGACGGCCATAACGATATTTTCTCCGAAATGTTTGTGACACTATTTTAAAGACTATGATTACCGTTCGATAATAAAAATTTAATTCAATTATCTTCTAAAGTTTTTGAGAAAACAACATTCAGATTGCCGGTGATTATATATATTTTTAATCTTTGTATGAAGTGCTGAAGTGTCTAATGCCTTTTTCGAAAAAGACAATAAAACAAATAGAAAACTTCTACTTTTGATTCGAACGTATATCTAAAATATAAAAAACCTCTCTTTAAATAGTCACTGCTTCACCTCGTAACCGACCGAATAACGTTCGCATAGCATGAAGGAAACTCACGCTTCCGTACGTTATCGAGTAGCTCGTCTCTGGATGCAATTGTGGCTGCAAACTTGCACTCGCCATTTCGTTATACTCGAAGTACAACGAAACGTAGAATACAGATACATCGGAGAACGAAAACGCGCGCTCCGCAACAACAGCAATGGCAAAAAAAAAAAAAACGAAACGAGTAGAAAAACAGAAACCGAGGGTATAATTTATATCCGTAACATTTCCGATACCGCGAATAGCTCTCGGCGCCCCCTTTATACGGAAATTCCTCGACAATACAATCCTTTTCTCCAACTATGTCGTAAACTCGCTCAGTAGAATATGATTACACAATGTTACAGTGCTATCGCTGTAAATCATATTTTCCTCTCGAGAAAAGTGTGCTTTCTCGTTGCTCGTTTCTATTAAGAGAAGAATCCAAAGTGGTTCGAGGGCTGAGGCGTTCGAATTTGATTGTAAAATTTCTCTTCCGATTTCCATCTCGACCGGTGCTGCAATAACAGTATTAAGGCACATCGCTTGGGTGCTCAGAAACCCTGAGAGATTGTCGTTTTCGAATGTATTTTCTAATATTTGACTGTAAAACGTAGAAAGCGAAGCTGAACAGTAAGTTATATTTTTCTTTTTTTTTTTTTTACAATTCCACAAAATCCCTAAAAGCAATTTGTGTGGGTGTGTATGTGGGGTACGGTATCTGTTTGCGCTGGCGACCGCAATCAATAAGTTCTTACGACCCTCGCAGCTTTCGCGTTCCCGGGATATCGAGGTTTCTCTGTCCAGCTGCCACCCCCTTTCATCTACCGCCACCCTCCCCCACCTCCGACCATTTCGACACCACCCGTGCCATAAAGACGGCACCTTAAGTATAGTCCAGAAAAATCCGTGCCACTATATTCTCGAGACACGTAATCCACCGGTGACCGTGCAAAATTTTCCAAGGGGGAGGTTAGAGAAGTATATGAATGCCCTTGTGCCCTTTCACATGAAAATTGTTCATTCGTTATAATAAATTGAATTTGGAGGATCGCATCCCACGCTGTACAGTGCTTTTATTCATTAATCATACAAAATTACTATATTTAACTACTGTTGCAACTTCGGTGTCCTATACGAAAGTATCCTAACAGGTATCCTATTTTCAGAGAGCCCCCGTTCTGGTTAACCCGATGTTGTCAAAAGTTTTGGCTCCCACCGTGGATAGGTAATGGAAATTCGAAACTCTGGTAACTGACGAAACAATGTAAAACGCACAAATTTGTATCAAATATATACACATATGATTAATCACTATTACGCGATACACCACAGACCATAAACCAAACATTTTTACAATATTCCTGAAAAAAAACAAACCGTCGAAAGATAAATATTTTCATTAGAATTTCAGAAAAAAAAAGTTTTTATGAAAACAAAGCTTTCTCTACGAGGAAGAAAAAATAAACGATTCTGAAAATTTCTGAGAACCGATGAATGTATTCACCGCTATATGCCTTTTTCTCTTTATTTGCCATCTCTGGTACTGAGCTTTATCCATAATGTCATCACTTGCAACGAGCATGCATGCTAGGCTCGTGCGAAGTTCATCGACGCGGGGCGCAGACTTCCAGCAAGAAGGGTTGAATAATGCCGGAAGGAGTATAGACAGAGGTACAGAGTTTCTCGTCTGTCGTGAAGGGTGCATATGGAATGGGACTGCAGCTGGTAGAGGAGCACAACATCGTGCAGCTTTAGCATAGCGAACGATGAAAGCTTTGGACAGACGGGAGCCAAAGCCAAAGTGTTAAGGAAGGAAAAGCTTGACTGTAGCTGGCAGCTTAAGGGCCATAGGTGCTGGAGAGTTAGAGCGTCAAGTCGAGCCTCCGGTATAAGCTCGACGTTGCAAAACCTCGCACCGAGATCAGTTATGAACATTCTGGAAGCCTTACCGTTAAAGCTGTAGCTTCTTCACGTTGGATGACACTTCGCAATGTTTCTCTCCCCTTGTACTTCGTAACCCGTAACTTCGTGCACAAGCCTAGAACGCGGCATTAAGTAATGTATAACTGACCCAGCATAGTGCTCTCATCAACTTTCAAACCATCGTATCGTATTCCCACCCATCGTATTCCCACCCATGTCCCCATGTATCCTACCCATGTATACCAGGGGGGGGGGAGAGGCATGTCCAGAATTATTGGCAAAACTGGTGCCGACATAAGTTGCGTTTGTTTCGGATTTGGAAACGGGTTTCACCAGATTGTTTCCTTGACACGCGTTCCAATGTGTACACAAGGAGGACATGTTCGGTAGGAATTGGGAGGTGTACTTTGGATGGTTGGTTTCACCTGCTTGATGCACAACTCCCACCCAGACACTACTCTCGTGTACACGATTCTGGTACGTAGGCACATTGCTAGTGCAATGGAAAAGCGACATGCACAGGTTCTACCATAGTATGTATACAAACATGTGGTATGTCAACGGGGACGGTATATATACCAATGTATGCACATACAACCAACCTATTGCCGATATCCCTGGGTATACCTGGATAACCAGATGCACCGTTACACTACTGTACCTAGAGCTACCTATACGGTTTTCGTCAATGCATATGAAGGTTACATAATCATCAATATTATATTAATATGCATATTTAGATTCTAAATGCTTCCAGAACCTACTACCTTCTACTTTGTATTCTACTTCTATATACTAACAGTTTTGTGGCTGTGAGCTCCGCGCACTCACATCTGAGAAACCCTGTCCCAAATTATTGACCATCTAGATTTTGCATGTATTACTGAATTTTTAAAAGTCCCCAACTTAGAACTCCGTCATTAAGACCTTCCAAGGACTTGGCATTATCAGCCCAAGGATGGCGGAACCAAACGGGACTTAGAATGATCCGGAGTGAGTTAATGTCTGTCATTGTCTATGTGTGGGCAGACTAACAACTATTTTCTAGAACTTCTCAAATATAATAAAGGATCCCACTACCGCTGCGGTGTACAGGAATCAAAAAGATTGGGGGGAGGATTGGCGGAGGGAATCATGAGGGAGGGATATCCTAAGTCCTTTCCTAGAGGGAGGGATCGATAGAGGGAAGAAGCGAGTGGAGGGCAAGCGGTAATCTCTATATAAATAATAAGAAATGTTAATTAACATTAGCCGCGGCAGCGGTAAAGTCTTTTTATAACGTATAGATAGATGAAACGCGAGCCCGCAAGTTCTATGAACCTTCAGTATTTATATGTATAGAGAAGAGATATTAGTTCATAAATATATATGGAGATCCCGAAAATAGCTTACAAGCGGATGTCACGAAACTCTTCGAAATTCGAAGCATTAAGACGCGATGATATAGCTCTCCGGCAGTAGGCGGTATCGCGTAATCCAAAGTTATACGTGACTCGTATCGATAAGAGTGTCCAAGAGGTCCAGAAAGGATGAGGTAAACTTGCATCGATATACCCAATAAGGATCATTACTTTTTTTGAGAAGTTTTCATACTAGAGACGTTACCAAGGATACTATATCTATACTGTACCGGAAGTTTTCATTGCTAGACGTATACAACCTCCCCTTCACGCTTAATGTCTATTGGTATAGTGTACATACGTGAAGTACATATGTGATATGTCCGTTTGAACGTATCCAAGGTAAAGTATCTACTATTAAGTACCGAGAACGTACATGTAGGTACGCCTGTACACCTGGCGGGAACGGGTGCAACTGGTCGTTGCCAATAAGGCTTGAGGCCCACTCTAAAAGTTCGATACGTGTATACATATATATATGTCCCATGCACCCTTTCCTCCTCAGTCGATGTACGGTAAATGGAGAAAAGTGTGAAAAGCATTTCGTGGAACGGTTCAATGGATTTTTCATCGGTCGATTTTAGTCTCGAAGTGTTTCGAAACTGGTAGTTTCGACGTGAAAGTATATATGTATACATGATAATTTCGAGGACAGTTGAAACTTTTTTTTTACTTGCGCACACTTTACACAATTTTACACTTTCGAATGGGTGACGGCGGCTTTTGAGGAGCATACTTATGCCTTTCTTTGACGCGATGAGTGGTACTTAAGGCCGATGTGTAACCACCTCCCTCCCAACTCTAGTCGAACTCGGTCGATAATAAAAACTGTAATGGTTTTTTTTTACCGAAAAAACGAAAGGAAAAAAATGTATCTACGTAAATGTTAATGATTCGGGTTCGCCTGTCCGTACGTTGGTATTAATCATTTTGAATATCAAATTCAATAAATTGCTTTCGAGAAAAATGAAATAACTGAGATGCGATGCACCGCACGAATATCTTAAAATTATGGAAGGCACGGAAATGGCTCAGCCTCCACTCCAATCAGGATATCATTAGGATTCCCCAGCTACTTTATAACAAAATGAAGGAAATACTACTCAACGTTTGTGTGATGCAAATAACGGGATTTGGCTTTTATCGATCCGTACAGAGACAGAATCTACTGTCCCATTTATATGCGTATTACCCTATATTTGAAGTATTTGAAGTACGGTGGACCAGTGGGTAATCAGTTATCCATCATGCGATTTTTTTCTTTTCTTTTTTCGCGCGTTTCCAGATAGATATCCACGAGACCCAAATGACCAAACATTTCTTATGTCTTTATTTTAATCGAAAGCAACTTATTCAACATTCAGAGCCTTTCGAAGATTAAGAATATTTATGATCTTCTCTAAATGTAATATCCGTGATCGCCGCTCGACTTTTTTTAATGACTCCCTACTATTTTTATTACTATTATGTTGATCTAGAAAAAAATGTTACACTAAAACAATAGTCAATAAATGTTTTTTTTTTTCAACATGCATGGTCCTCGGTACTCCTCGCCATCTGCCACTCATGTAAAATGACGCAACTTAATGCTCATATATCTCAGAATTTACGTGGGCAAAAAGTTATTGAAAATTCTTGAAAAATGCCTTATTTCTGCTTCAATAACATGCGATTTTCAGAGGCAAAAGTAGAAAAATACCTGAGTGACATATTCTTCAAAATATACACCAGTATTCGAATTTTATGCCCGTGCGATTTTTTTTGTTGTACAAACGATAATTTGTCAATATTCTTGAGTTTTATAACGTTTATGAACAAAAAAAAGTTTATATAGAATTGGAATTACGCGCGAGTGGGGTTGACCACTTGCCGTGTACAGAGTCGCCACATATAGGTCCATCTCACCTCTTTAACCCGGTGCTCCTCCCACACCCTGGACGCTAGCGTGCTGGCCTCGTCCATGGCTACCGAGCAGTTTTGTGAAACTTCGCGACGTCGAGGCTCGCACTTATCATATTGCGAGTCTCTGCGTCTTCCGACTTCGTCAACGTCTTCCACATTCGTCCGAAAGGACCACCTTCGATCCATCAAAAATAGGAATTCATTTTATCGTTTCGTGGTTTCGTTAACGGGTGTGTGCGTCGATTCATCGTATCTCAAGAATTCCTTTGATCACCGAAATATTCACAGTTCTATCGCAAAGGCACCGCCGACGATTTTTTGTCTCTGTTCACTGTATCGCAAATTCGATAATCCGGTGTTTCACGCGACAAGTTTTTTTTTTCTCTTGCTATCATATAGTGCGGTTCCGTCGAAAATTAGTCACGCGTCAAATATGTGTACCTCTGAATGGGTTTTCTCTGATATTTCGATGCTCCGACCGCCGCTGGAGTTGCCTTATAGTCTCTCGTTTGGTCATCGATTATTTATCATTTCATCGCGACGAACCACGCACACCGGTTTACGGCCAAACAGGGATAGCGAGCTATATATCGAGACAGGCGAACGAGCGTGAATGAAAAGCGGAGTGCATTGCCCGGAGCGTCATATCGGTATCGATAAAAAAAAAACTATTTATAGGAACGGGAAAAAAAAACGAACAAAAGAAAAATTCCCTTCTCCAATTATCGATGTCCAGACGGACGATCGAGAAAAGTGCACGGGGAAATTTTAAATTCCCGAGATGCATAATGTGGTTGTGGATTCATCCACCCGAGACAATGCACAGGCGCATAGTGCATAGCTTGTCGCCACAACACCGAAAAGATTCTCCATTTTTTTGAAAACTCGATAACGGAATATCGCGTCAAAATTCCAGAGTCTGGAAAAAACTCCGTAATATCGAGTGCTTATCCTACTGCTACGGAACCACGTTGGTGGTTTTATAGTACATTGGGAAATGTACGCGTCTGTCGATATATCCGACGTTCACTTTCATCTTTTTTAACCCCACGGCTCTGCGTATTCGGCGGCTTCAATTAACTCGCAGCAATTTTATTTTCGAACGTTTTTTTTTTTACCGAAATATTTGATATTTTATTGAAATTATTTTGTGCAAAATTTAATTGATAAAGGTCGGGAGGTAATGTTTATTCGATATTTTTTAAAACTACGGGAAGAATAAAAAATAATTTGTTTTTTATTAACTTTTGTCGAATGTTAGAAAAAATTTTAATTGTCGAAGTTTTCAACTCTGTCGAATCAAAGTCATTAAATTTTAAAGATCGATTTATCGTTTCTCCTTTTAATCATATATATATATGATGAGAATGTACATTATTATGTAAAATAATAGTGTATTATAGTACATTACACGTTAGCAAAATAAAGGATTTTCTGTAAAGTGAAGCGTTCGTTTCTCTGAGCTCGAAAAAACATTTGCAGTTTTAAACTTTTCTGAGAAACGAAGAGACCCAGTGGCCCGATTTGACGCCCCGACGTCCCTTTTCGTTTGTAACATTAAAGTGCGACCGCCGAACGAATGCATTATTTCATAATCAAAGCCACGAATGCAGTGTTCTAAATAAATTCTGTTGAATTTACAGACGGCAAAAATTTGATACACGACGATAAAACGTTGATTGTTCACATATTTTTAGATTACAACCAAATTCCCGCTACACGCAATCAGATAGAGAAATGAAAATCCATTAATGCAACAACTATAAGAGGTACGAGTTCGTTATTCTTCGCGAAAAGTGGTTACACTAAACATAAGAAAATGTAACAACGATGGAAATTAAATGTTTTTTTGACTCGACGCGATCTTTTGGATTTTTGGCAATTTTTTCCGAAATTGCGTTTCCGATTTCGCAAAACTATTGGAAAGCGAAGAACTTTCGGTGGTTTAGCAATTTGCCAATGTGAGAGATAAAATTTGGGCGGAAAGGGGGAGTGAAACGGGGGCGAAGAGTCGGGGACAAGGGAGAAGACTTCAAAATGCACGGTCTGGTGCGCGCAACTCGTTAAACGATCCACCACTAACAAACTACAGTTTCGTGGCTCCCAGTTTTGCTCTCAAGAGACCGCTACCACGACGGCGACGATTCCTCTTTCGGTCCTTCGACCGATAGAGCGCCTCGGGAATTCACGCTCAGCGTGTTCTATATTACGCAAGCATAACGAGCATCGGTCGTTAATAACAACGTCTAACAAGAAACGTACAATTACGTGACGCGCAATTGTAACATCGAGGAAAACAGATCAATTCTAATGGGATAAACAAAAATCATATATTTTTGTTGTTAAACTAATGTCATTGGATTTATTTGAAAAACTAATATATAAAATTGCAAAAAAAAAAAATGTTTGAAAATAATAATCATGCAACGGTAAATAGGTCTCAAGTGTTCGCAAAATGGTTGATAATACATTTCAGAGTATTTTCTCTCAGCGCTCTCTCGGTCGCCATTAGCTAATTGCCGAATCGCCAGATAATCTTAAAAACATAAGTTCGCGAAGAACTCGAGTTCGAAAGCCGAAGTTCGTCTCGTTCTCTGATAATAAAATGAGGACGCAGAGTCGAGTCGCGAAGCGAACGTTTTGAAAGTTACAGAAATCCGATAGAAATCGCGGAGCAATCTCATTCGGGAATTGAATCTCCGAATCTCACAATTTTCTCCGTCAAAATAATTCGCTGATAACACCGTATAGTTTAAAATAAATCTTTATGAAAAATGTCACTATAAATTAATGTCAATTTCGCGGTACGAAGATTCGGATAACACTAAATGACGTTTCACTTTCCTCCGCAATCGGTTAATTGAAAAAATCTCCAAGTATAATTGATCTGTTTAAATAATAATCGAACAAATATACGAAAAAAATTAAATAATTCCGTGTATATAGAGCGAGTTGTGTAGCTGACCAGTGAGACGGGGGCGGAGTTGGGGGATGGAAGGGAGGAGATGAGTGGTTCGAAAAGAAAAAGATAATCCGGAAAAACAAAGGAGCAGTAGTAGAAGTGAGCGTAGGAGGCAACGTGACCGCGGAGCCAGCGCAACAGCGAGCAGCACAGCGCTCGGTGGGGTCGTCGACCGGGTAATCGAACACCCGACGGACGGGGAGCAGAATTTTTTTCTGGATACGTCAAGTTTTCCCCAAGCAAGTTACATCCTTCCGCATCATTTCTCATTTCATATTTCACAAGATACAACAATCTCGCTGATCGTACGAAACGAAATTTTTTTTTATTTAAAAAAAAAAATAACATCGATCACATCACACAACGATTCGTCAAGAAATTGATAGCACACCGCCACGCTTCCACGTTCCCCGACGATCACCGTAGCGGCAGAAGAATAAGTACGAGAAAACAAAAGCGGAGGGTGCGTCAACCTCGGGATCAGCGATGAAAGGGCCGAAGGGTTGTAGGGAGAGAAAGAAAAAGGGTTAACGAAGCGTGTAATCGTACGAGTATGCGAAGGATGTCGCGTAGGCTCGGGAGTGCAAAAAGTGGAGAGCTCGTTCTACTCTAACACTGCGCGAAGGTACCAACAACAGAGATAGGGAGGGAGATAGATAACAATGAGGCTAATAGCCGCGGTAAGATGAAGAAACGGAAAGTCAATTACTGTTTTAGTGACACAAAAGGTACAAAAGGTACAATTTAGCTTATACCCTGTTTACGTAGACGAGACAATAATTACGTCACCCGCAACATTTCGCGGTTGATTATTGCGTTACAACTATAACGCAAACGAGGCTCATTAGCGTTACACAATGTTCTACAAATGAAAAAAATTTCGATGGTACAACAAACTTGTCTATAGCTGCGAGAGTACGCGACGCCACGCGACGACGCCACATAGCGCGGCGAGAGTATCCGGCTTAAAGCTCCCCGTCGTGGAACACACGCGGAAGCCTATATAAGAAATGCGATGTCTGTGCAACGCAACGGGATTCAATCGGTAAATGCAATCTCGAATATCGACAATGTCATTTCAACTTCGCGGGACGAGGTAAAAAAAAATACGGATGGAAGTTAGAGAAAAAAAAAATAAAGAAAAAACGATAAATAATAAATATTAATAAACGACGAGAGTAACGGCCAATGAGAGACTCACGCCGATCGTGAACGATAGCGACCAGACCGAGACACGGGGGGTATAACACGTTACGTCACGGTAACGTCCGCGTGTCTTTTGGTTTGCCGGTCCGACGTTGACTGCGCCGCTGGAGTTGACTCTCGCGCTCCTCGCCGGCACTCTCGGGCGCTTATCGATTTTTCCGCGCAGCCTCCGCGGCCGAAGCACAGGAGACGCCGATTCTCTCCTCGTGTTATCTCGCTTACCCACGCTAGACGAACGCTTTTCCTTCGCTTTTCCACTGTATAACCAACGCGATATCGCTCCTCGTTCGCCATACTCGCGTCCTTCTCCAACTCGCAATGTTATATCATGGCATTGCCTGGTAGTAGTGGCGCGGTATAAGCAAGTAGAATGTACGCTTGTGCTGGTTGCGCTGCTACATCCGGTATCCTCTTGTCCTTGTTGCCCGCTCGCAAGGACTCTTCTGCGCCGTGCGCATTCGCGCCGTTCATACATACGAGGCAAGCACTGTCGTCCTTGTCCTCGTGCGCTCCGAGCTCTATATTCAGTTGATATCATACCGATAGTACATATTTCTGACGTGTCGTAGTTACACGCTATACGATATTTTCTGTTTTATATATATATATATATATATATTTTTTTTTTTTTTGTATACATATCGTGTAAAAGGACATATTTGTATACGTATCGTGTAGAAGAAAACCTTCGGAGGATCATACGGTGTCCTTGGTACGCAATAATGGCGAAATAGTGAATCTTATTTTTCCTCGACAACTTTTTTTTTTTTTTTTTTTTTTTTTTACACCCGCGCGCGTGTTCACATGCGAACCTGTGGTAACTCGATATATTGCTTTTCAAAGAGAGCGTAAAGATAGTGCGAGATAGAGGCTGTCTTCGGGGATTTTTCTTTTTTTTCTTTTCTCATGCACACTTGCGAAGGAAGAGACGAAACGAGTTTTACGTGATTCCGATGTAACAAGATACGATTGAGAATAGGAGTCCCCCGTCTTGGAGTTATATGCGAACGCAGTTTTATATGCGACGTATGAATTATTCGTCAACGGAAATTTGCCAGTGGGCTTCTGTGGACATTTAGTCAAATTGCTGCGAGGTGTGCGGTGTCAAAGCCTCTTTGGGCGTAATTACTACACGGTACGACCGTTGAATTCATAACGACGGAATGCACCACTGAACTAACAAAAGACGAACCAACAAAAGTACACGCCTGAGGACAAAATAAAATTGATAGACCTCGAGGGAGGAAAATTCATATTGTTCAAAGGTTCCTTCGAGAAAAATAACCATCGTTGTTGATTTCGGAGCAAAGAAAAAATTCGGTCGAATATCAGACGAGAGAGACGCGTCAGTACAGACGCTATAAAAAAAACTTGCGCGTTGTGAAAATGTATGTTTCGCGTAATAGCCAAATACCACGTTTTTATTTTATTTCATTTTCGCCTTTCATTTAGTTTTATTATGTTATGTTTCACGTGCGCAACGTATCGTAGAAGTGACGATATATTGTGACGTGACTTATATATATATAAGTGACGTGACAAACAATCCGAAAAATTTAGCGACTACTCAAAACGGCTAAAAATGCGATATGGGATTGATATTGATGTTCTCGCTGTAAAAAAATTGGAACATTTTGTTTGATCCGAAGAGAGTTCTTCATTTCGCTCAGTTATGTTAGTACGTGTTAAGTAAGAAGTTGAGGCGCAAATTCTTGGCGACGAATTTCACGTGATCATGATTTTCGATATGAATCCTGCAAAGATCGAAAGTTTCGTACTTCATCGTCGAGCCACGAGGGTATGTAAATCCCAACGAAGTTTGCTCCAGAGACCCGTACGTGTGAAGAAGAGCTGCCAGACTTGTATATACGTAGATCGGCACGTATGAATTCCGAAGTTTGGCGTGAAGTTGAAATTTCCGATCGATAAGTCAGCGGGCGAACTGCATGTTTGAACCTATTATTATAGTTGATCTAAATTAACCTCATACGGGCGCAGTAATTTCTCGGTAATCAATACTTTTCGTTTTTGTTTTTAACGAAATTTCTTTCTTTTTTTTTTTCACGTTTCGGAAAAAATGTTTATGCGAGGCGAGACGACTTTTAAACTGAATTTTCATGAAGAATGAAGGTCCCACAGCTTATAAATATGACTCAGAAGAAAAACACGTCCTTCGAGGGTAAGAGTTGTTACGATGTATGTTGCGATCCGACTGGGTTATGAAAAATGTTCGTATGAATAACTGAACATATGAAATATATACATTTTTATGCATGAATCGATGTACTTGTTATGCGTGATTATTATATATACCGATTATTCAATTTTAATTGAAAATTGTATGTGATAAGACGCTCTTTTGTAAAACTGTGAATGTGGGTACCTTTTAGCAAACAAAATTATATATTGTCTCCTTTAATTTTGAGGAAAAACCGTTCGCAATTTGACTGGAATATCGAACCATTAGGTATCCCTTAAAATATTATAGTTTCCGCTATTCCGCCACATTATAGCGAAAGTTAATAGTTAATATCATTTTTTCGGGCTGTTTTTTGAACCCAACTTTTAAATCCACGTAAAAATTTGGAGACACGCCGTTTGTAAGAATAACCTAATTTTTAAATCCACGAAAAAATTTGGAGACACGCAGTTTTTAAAAGTAACGTAACTTTTAAATTCACACAAAACGTTAGACACGCAACTTTCTATTTTTAACCCTCGACAAAATTTGGAGGTATGTGATTTGACTGGAATATCGAACCATTAGGTATCCCTTAAAATATTATAGTTTCCGCTATTCCGCCATATTATAGTAACGTAACTGTTGAAATCGTCGAAGCTTTTGTTACGTGCCTTTAGCGTAAATTTTGCAGTCACGGAAAATGTTGCGATTCTCGAGCATTTGGTATCTTGCGTGACTAAAGAATTTCGATGACTTTTTGTCTTTTTACGCGTCTCTATTAGCGACACTTTTAGGTGCGAATAGGGTCGGCCTATTTTTAAGACATTAATTTCATCGACATTTTCAACAGTGATATAAACTTTCCGCTTAAACATTTTCGTCACAATTCTAATCTGGAATCTACAATGTCTAGAAATTGTTATTACATATATGACATTCTTTTAAAGAATGCACGAAAGTCGGGAAAACATGCCTATTCATATATATATATATATACATCAGTAAGAAATCGTGGTTGCGTTCTTCATCCCATGGGTAAAGTAAAAGGTGTGAAATCCCAGTATACTTATTTCCCCAGAGGACGATTGTTCCGCGAGGGAACGACGATGAGAATTTGTTAGGGTTTCGCCGAGTTCGAGCCGCCTGCCGAGTGTCTGACTACGTACAAACGTTATCTACTCACTTGCCGTCTGTATAGTGGAACTGTGCGCGCTGGTCGGAACGAGTGGAGTAGCCAAACTATAGTCAGACTGTTTCGACGTGATTCGCCTAATGCTCGAACAATACTTATCGTTCACTCGTCCGACAGCAACGCTTATTAATCCTTTTGACAAATGTCCACCCATACAGAAATAAAAAAAGGTCGAATGGCCGAAAGTATAATCTCCTGGCGAGATTTGATATAAAACTACTTTCAGCGAAATAAAGAGTGAAAAACATCGTGTCACCGGTTTTTTTTACTTCCTTGTCCTCTCTTTAACTGCACCGCTCCATGCCTGCCTTTTCCGACATCCAATAAACGCGCTGTTCCCTACACTATTATCTCGTTCCTCCACCTTGAATGGCTGCAGTCGGGGTGTCGAGAAATTAAATGGATTTTTTTTTTTTTTTTTCGCTGAGAGGATATTCAACCGGGGGTATTCCACAGAGTGCACGGGCTCTCGAAACAAGCGTGCTTATTAGAGCATTAAGAGAATTACAGTCTGTGGGTAAAGTTTGGTAGACATTTAATTTGAGTACAGCAACTCCCATCGGGACTAAGCTGTTCTTTAATGCTGGATGAGGAGGCCCCCGTTGGATGTACGGGATGGTACAAGTACATAGGGTATGTGTCTACAGGCCTGGTTACGTGTACGTTGCCGGGTCGGTTACGACGTCCCCGACGTCCCAAGCTTATCTACTGGACAGAGAACCCTCAACGCTGACAAACGAAAGAGAAGATAAGGTGAACGTCCCAGTCATTGCCAGTGTACCAGTAATCGCCAATGTGTGCTTTGACTGTAGCAAAATCTATACTCGAAGCGCAAAATTTACGATTTCCGGTACGCTGACGATGACTACAATGTCCACTTTATAGGCAACCGTATCGGAGGGTACTAAGTTAAGGCGGAAGTTAAGGCGCGAAGTTAGACCTTACGGTACCGTCAAGTCTATCGGGTAGAAACCTTTCAAAAATTGTTTGTACGCGTTTTAACCCTTTACAGGTCGTTTTAAATTTGACGAAAGCTTACCAGAGACTTCCTGACAAAGCAAAATTAATATTCGTAGCACAGGAATTTGCAAAATCGTAAAAAGATTTATCTTTTTCTGTCGGATTATTAATCGAAAAAAAATGTAATAATGTCGTAACTCGGGTCTCTTTTCCAGAAACAAATAGCTCTCATTTGTAAAGATGATTATTATCATAAATGTATTCTGGTGATTTCGTAAGAATTTCCATCGAGAAACAAAATGCACTTTCGTCGATCACTATCAGACTAAAATTTCAGATCCGTCTTTACGAAAACTGTATGAAAATGTCTCGCGGATTTATTTGTGTTAATTATATTAATTTTCTGTACTTTTATTGTTATATATTTTTTTCTACAAAACCTTTGATTATTCTGATTCACCTTAATTCGCACGAGATTCTTATACTTTCTCAAATACTATGATCGAATATTGTCGTCATGACAATCCGCGAAAATTCATGCAGATACCTTCCTTGGACATGGTACCCCGATATCAATTAATATACTTGTGTAATAATTAAAACTCTATTATTCGAATACGGTAATTTTTTAGTATCAATCAGTCAAATTGGTCATAAATCTGATATAATACTGTTTTCATCTTTTTTTAATACTATTGTTGCGCCTTCGTTTTTTATGGAGGAGGCGTTTGATTAATTACAAATTATAATATTATTAAATAATTGTTGCCGGGAAATACCTGTAAAAATCTCGGTATGCAAAATGTTTGGTCTGGAGATAAAAAAAAAAAGTCGTTCATTATAATTGAGAATACGCCTATAGATGAAGTGAAAGCTTGTTAAACATTAACGGGTTAAACGTCAAATTATAATCTTATACTGCCACACGCGTTCGTACGCCGCCGCTCGGCGGATATTCAGGGATTCATTTAAAAAAAAAAAGAAGTCTGTGGTCCCGTCCTTTCCAGATTTATCCAGCGCTGGTATATTTTTAATGAAGAAAAAATTGTCGAATAGCGATGTGTACGCGATGGAACTCGACACGCTGCGTTGATAGGGTCGTTTAAAAGTGAATCGAATCACATGAGACACCCCGAGGCTCCGGGTGACCCAGAGAATGGCCGATTTCGCGACACGCGCGGGTTGGATGTAAATACATTTTCCCCGAGCAGCGAGGTCGGCCCGCGCTTTGCTCGTGCAGAATACAACCCCTTGCTGCGGGCGAAACCAGCAATCGCGTTAAAAGCGAAACGGGAGAGCAAGAGTCGTACCGTATCACGAGACGCGAATTCCGCGGCTAACCGCGCTAATATGCGTATGAAACTTTTTGACCATGAAGTAGGGAAAAGAAGGTGAGAGGCGAGAAAAAAAAATAAACGACTCAGATTAACAAGGCGAGAGCTATATATGCTTTAAAATTAATTAATTGAAATAATCCTGACGGCTTTTTCGGAAGTAATGAACGTTAAATTTTATCACTGTTCGTTTCTTTAAATGCTTTTTTTCGAAAAACGTGAAGGAGTACAAGATGGCATTATAATTATTCCGGATGTAATTAATGTTATCCACTTTTATATATCGTTCGCGTGGCTCCGGTTTAACTCCGTAAATTGTACAATTTCGTTCCCTGCGCGTCGGTCATAACTTGCGAAGATTTATTTCACGTTAAAAAAATTAAAATACAAGAGATAGCGGAAGTGAGTTAGCAGAGAATTGGCAAAAACTTGAATTTTCCATCGAATGGGAATACTTTATGCGAAAGTGAAAGACATCTCGAAAGTTTTCCGGGTCGAGTTCCGACTGCGTCAGCGTTTCATTTCGCTCATTGTAAAACCCGCTCGCAGACATAAAGGGCCCGCTTATACCATGGTACCAGATGCTCTCTCGTTCGTGCCGGTCGTTCGTTGAACATTGAAATCGTTGGCAAACACTTGTCAGACTGTAGAAATCTTAAGAAGCTGAGAAGCGATCTGGCAGAGTAGCTCCTACAGAGAGCTCTCGACGACCGGGCGGTACCGGTCCTTCAACATCAAGGTTTTCCGGTCGGAACGAGTCACATTCCATATCCGCAGCCATCGTCGTCGACTCGAGAAAATTACCTCTCTGTCTTTTCGTTTTACTCAACGATATAGATCACTTGTTTATCGTTGGTATGCAGAATAGCCGATTAGCAAAAAAAGTCGTCAATGTTCGTATATTCCAATTCCCATCTACCCTATTTTCCCGCAATATGCTTTGTGACGTGGTTTTTCGAAATCAACGTCACAAAAGCCAAAACAACCGCAACTCGCATAAAAATACCGATTTTAGTGCTGAAGTTCCGAGTTATCCCTCTCCCAGCGACTTAAGATACCGTCAAGCTCTCGTTAAGATATCGATCGAGATTTTTTGTAGTTTACTTCTGTGCTATTTTTGTAAATATTACGATTCGTTTCGATACCGTTCATTATTTCAGTTCAGTACAAGTTTTAAGATTTAGTTTCGTTCAGTTTTGGTTTACGAAAACCACTGAACCACTGAATCTTAAAAGATTTAGTTTCGTTCAGTTTTGGTTTAAGAAAACCACTGAACCACTGAATCTCAAAAGATTTAGTTTCATTCAGTTTTGGTTTAAGAAAACCACTGAACCACTGAATCTGAAAAGATTCAGTTTTCGTTCAGTTTTGATTGAGGTTCGCGACTTTATTTGGTGGTGTAAGTTTCGAAATAAAAGCCCAAATAAAGAAGAGACCCGACGAAGTTTCGCGCGAATACGCTGAACGCCGGTGCAATCCCGGCACCCCAAGGGATAGTGCAATGCGTTGAGAACAGGCGGAGGTATCATTGGGTCCAGGCAAGGGCGGTGGAACACCTTGCGCTGCGTTATAGTAGAGGAGAGCCTTTTTTTTCCTTTAAAGTTACCGCGTTATAGTATCGGCTCTCGATTCGATAAAAGCCATGAGATGGTTGAGAGGGCAGTAGTTATCGGTCAAAACCCCGAAAATAATAATCATCATTCGTTACGAATTCTTGTAAGCAAATCAGTCTACCGAGAGCTGCCCTAGAGGTAAGTCAGACCTCTCTCGCGCTCCCGCTGCCATAGGCTTCGGCCGATTGTTCTCGCGATCGAACTATCGAAGTGTCGTGTGATCAGTGCGTCTCGCTTGAGTTACTATGTATCCCGATATATCGTTCTCGCGGTCGTGTCGCTCTTGTTTTTCGCGTGTGCTATCCTCGACAGAGTTTCGACTGAAATTTTTTCGAGTTGATCGTTCGATAGATGCGTTAGAATTAACGCTCTCGAAGTTCAGCTATGGTGATAAAGTTTTCGTGGCATCGTAAGATGCAGATCCCGCCGAATTACCGATAATTTACGCTATTTCGGGTCGGAGTTACTTTTCGTAAGAAAATTCATCGATCACGTACATTGTTTCGTTTTCGCTTCGATCTCTCGATCGGCTGAGTGTTCCCGATGCACTTGTATGCGATCCCGTGGCTCATAGCCAATAAATAATTGTTCTCGTTGTTCGCTTTTGAAATTTCGATTTTGGATTTCATTTGCTATTCTATTGACCTCGGATCGCGACGCTTCTACCACAACCCGCATCCTGAGCAACCGTGCATTTCCGCAACCGTTCGCTCTCGCGAATGAATCGACGTTAGTTCTCGTTATAGTTTAATTTTCCGTTTTGTTGTATCGTTCGTTTTGTCCTTGCGGAGGTCGCTGTTCCACCGACCTCCAGATTAGACCGGTTTGGTAATTCCGGCGAAACAAAAAGTAACCTTGCGGAGGTCGACGTTCCACCACCTCCAGATTAGTCCGGTTCGTTAATACCGGCGAAATAAAAATTAGCTGGCGCCCACCGGGACGCCGATGTATCCGCGAGGGTGGACGGCCGAAGGTGACGTAAGTTTTCGAGTTCGCGTTTCTTTTTTTTAGTTTCGATTTGGTTTTTTTTTGAGTTTTGCATTTTAGAGTTAAAGTTTAGCGTTGCGCTCGAGATCTAGGAATACTGGTCATAGCCTCGTCGTTACACCACGATTTTGCGAATGTTCTATACACGGAGTCACCCTAATTCATAATATCGACTTTTGTAAGATATGAATTTGAATTTAAATTTCGATCCTCGAGCTTTCTATGTCTCCGAAAATGGAACGATCGATGGTCGATATTAGTCGAGCGTGCGCCGGGCGTCTGTGACGTAATGGGCCTCGCGTTCACAAGTCCGAAACTTCCGAAAATTCGCTCTCTTTCGTTCCGGGGAATTCGTAAGTGATGGACGCGTCAACTCTATCGTAATCGACGACATCGAACCAAGGAGAATAGCCAGTGTCTCGCGTTGGACCGCCCTGGTCGAGCCTCGGGAGCCGATCTTCTCACAAATTCGAGTCGGAGATTAATTTCATTTTGGTGAGGGAAGTACGAGCCTCGGAGCGAAAGGAGCCACCGATATCGTTGCGACGAAAAAAACGAGCTGCGTACTTTTCTTTGTTTATTATTGTATTGTCGAAGCAATAGCTCGGACGGTATTTTATAATTTAAGTAATTATCGGAACGATATAAAATGTTCAAATATTCAATTATCTGAATATTATCGAATGACGGAGAAATTAACAAAATCTGAAATTTATATGACAGAATGGCAAATTATTGAAATTAATGTATTTGACAATTGAAGATTTGTGAAAGGAAAATCTAATTAATGAAAATGTATCTAATGGTGAAACTGACGGATCGATGTTAGAGATGAAGATGACAATGCGAGCGTTATAAGTTGAAATATTTGAGTCTATTATCATTATTATTAACTTGCAAATTGGTAAACGTTTTAATTTGTGCGGCAAGAGAAGGAAATTGGAATAAAAATAATAATGAGAAATAAAATTGGTGAAATATGTCTCGATGGCTTATGGGTGTGAGAAAATATCGTTGACGAAAAAAAATAAAATAAAATCACATACATTATATTATCATTCATCCAGTTGTGTGTATTTTTATTTGGCAAAACTAGATATATATTTTACACCTTTAATGAACGGAAGAATGCAGTTCACGTAGCCTTTAACCTTACTCGTAATTCATTGAAAGTTCGCTGATTTGTCGTAGAATTTCTTTTTACAAACGGCGATGAATTAAAACTGAACCATAAAAAATCCATGAGACCCATTTTTCCGTTATTTTTCAAAATTGGATATTTTTTTGAAAAAAGAAAAATCGTCAACGATTCATCATTGTTATTCATTTTAAAAATGCGACGTGTTTTTCTATTTCAGATGCATTGTTTCCAGGAGAACCTCCACCGGCGCAAAAAAAAGTTATTCTTCCGGTGGCCATATTTTTTTTTAATATCTGTCGACAATTTTTATTTTGTATCAATATCAATATATGAAACTTTCTGTAGAAAAAATATTGATTTTATTGCGTTATAGTTTTTGGGTAAAAAAAACAAACATTAAACTCATCTTTTGAAGCGTCAGGTACCTCTTTGAAAAATCTAGCGGGATGCTAAAGAAACGCGAGTACAACGGATTAACATTTAAAATAATGTGCGATATGCACTTCTCTTATTAAGCAATCGGTAAGGATCGTTTCAGATAAATTCCGCGGGCGTTCGGATAATTTATCGAAGCAATGAAATAGAGTAGCAGCGAAGTTGCAACGAGCAGGAAGCTAACAGGAGTTCCGACATCGGTGAGGCTTCGTTAACGACCGGTACACACTCGTTGCAAGGCACTTCTCCTTTTACTGGTGACACCTCTCTAGTCGCCAACGGTCGACGGAACTTGCTTTCTCTCACATTTCACTCTATGAATTTACTTTGTCTTTCACCCCTTTTTTTGCATACAAGATAGAGACATAGTAAGACCGCTCTTTGCTTGACTCGATGAAATCGAACATATTCACTGTTTCTAAATTTCCTGACGGATCTTTTCACTCTCGATGAGTTGCTAAATTCATTGCTAATACAGTTTAAACTCACGACGCTTGCAGAGAGTTCAGAACAGCGCAGGGGATGGTGGGGCATGCAGAAGGGGAGATTAAGAAAACAAATGAAGCAAAGCGGATAGTTGAGTTGAGTGAAGTACAGAAAAGTGGGATCCCACTTTACCTTATATAAGTAGATTGCCTGCGGTGCCGTACGCACAGTAATTGGATCCTAATTGCCCGGTAGTTACGCATCGGTACGTGACTTTTCGTGATAAGATTAAAAAAAAAAAGTCGTATGAAACAAAGGGTCTTGATAATCGAGGGGGATGACTCTCCAAGGACGTGCTCGGCTTTCGAGTGCTTCTTCCCAGTTTGTCTCATCATTCTTTGTGCGTTCTTTTCTCGGGCATGCAGCCGTGAATGAGGGTACAAATGTTGATAATGGTAATGCTAATGAAATAATGAGAAATACAAGGAGGACGAAAGATGGGAGGAACAATAACGAGCGTTTGTCGGATGCCGCGGTTGCCACTTGGTATTCGTAATGGTGCGGCGACGCCAAGAGCCGATTTAGCGAGGCACGTAGAAACGCAAGGTACTGCCGTTGCTTCTGGTACTTAGGCACCTGCAACCCTCGAGGTAACGAAATATATAGCACGTTCGCGCGGCTGCTAGGAGGGCGAACGCCTGCTGCATAGGCGCTAAGATTTTCCGTGGCGCAGAATATAAATATGATACATATATATCGTATATACGTATATATCGTAGAAGCGATAAAATCGTGGTGGCGGTAGCAAGTGGCGATTAAGCCATGAAAACTGTGGTCTTATACAGATACGTCCGAAAGGTTCTCTAAGAAGGGATAGCGCTGCACCGATCGCCCGGGGTCTCAGAGACTCGAATCTTTTGCTACATAAATTTGTACATAAATTTCCTCATCTGCAGAGATCAGCACGGATACTAAAGTTCTACCCTCGAGCAAATCGGAAGAGAATCTTTGGAAATGAGCTTTTGAAGTGTGATAACTACTTCATAAAGGTTCACGTAACTCACTTGCATAATACGACTTCACGTATTACATAACGTAAGGTAGACTGGGGTTTGTCGAAACCCGCGGGAATTCGACACATTCGTAGTAAAAACATTATTTTAGGAAAATGAAAAAGCTTTGGACTGAGAAAAGAGTATAAAGAAATTGAATTAACAAAAAAAAGAAACTGAAATAACAGATTGGTAAATAAGTCCTTAGAGTCCCATACGCAATGCCCATGGCACACTGCGCATTTGTGGGGCGCATTTGGGGGGCAAAACATTATTTTAGGGAAATGAAAAAGCTTTGGACTGAGAAAGAAGTATAAAGAAATTGTATTAACAAAAAAAAATACTGAAATAACGGATTGGTAAACAAATCCTTAGAGTGCCATACGCAATGCCCATGGCACACTGCACATTTGTGATTTGCCCCGTGGTCCCATTAGACCCGGTCTCCTTTTATAGTAATCACGGAAGCGTTGAAAGTTTCGCAGAAGCAACCGACAGAATGTGTGCGTCTAACAAATTCACGTAGTCAATTTAAGTAACAGAATGTATGGTATTAAAAGCCTGAAAATAATTACGAGTAATCGGAAAGTCCATAACTCTTAAACGTTTAAATCTTCATAAGCCCCAACCCTTTTCATACTTTGTAATATTGTATAAATGAAAACTACGAGATTGAAGTGTATAAACGGCATCGCGAAAGCGCCCATTGAATTACGACGGTTGCTGTTGAAAATGCATGCAAGGAGATATAAATACACGCGATATGCATTCGCGCTGTATAGTGACTCGCCGGAGGGGTTTGGCGCGGCGCTGTTATCAGAGCTTCTGAGGATTAAATCCGACAGAGAAGCCACGAACGCAGAGGCCACGGGGCTTCTAGCTGTTACACACTGTGTGTATTACATAACAACCTAGTGTACGTGTATAACATAAAGTACATAAATATATATATATATGTATATATACTCATGTATATTTATATAAACGATCCAGTCGACGCTATTCACTTGATTAAGGTACGGCGAAAATGCGAGCCAAATTTGATAGAATGAGGAGACATCGATCGTAAAGAAAATCAGCCTCGTCAGACACTCTCTTCCATCTATCTATATATACCAATTTACCTCATCTATCTACTTTCGGCACTGCAAAATTCAATCTAATATCTCTGGGGGGGATCTTGAAAGACAGCACTGGCGCAGCACCGGACGAACGGACAAACTGGCGCTTTGGTATAGATAGTAAATTGAGCCAAGGCAACTTATCGATCGAGCAGTATACCTGCGATACACCTGTTAGCCTAAGAAGTCCATTTGTTGGCTATACTCTAGTGACCCACGTGATTCGTCGGTTGGAAAGAGATAAGACGACTCCTGTGACTATATCGATTGGTGGTATAGTAATGTAATACAGTCTCGATGGTATCGTACTTTGATAGATTAGCCCTTAGGAGGGCTTTACTCCCTGCTTTCAGAGTCATCCTTTTCACGCCCTGTTGAATAACACACAAGTTATTCAAGACAACATTCCGCTCAGTCATTTTGAAAATGTTACGCTTAACCGATTTCTCTTCAGGAGCAAACTGGGTCGATCCTTTAGCGACGCGGAGAAGAACGTCAAAGATGAAAAAGTTGAAGTCAGAAGAAAACGATGAAGTACGATGGAAGGACGCGATCGAGCACCCACGAGCCTCTTCCCTTCGTTAGTCTCGCGTAAGGGAGCATATGAAAGTTTCGGTTTTCGGTACGATGCGATATGATACAACTTGGAAGGTAGTTTTGTAAGGTTAACAGCGTTTCTGTTACTCCTGCTAGTTAGACCGATGGGTCAAGGTTTATTCCAACCCTCAAATCCCGGCCATCAGGTTATCACAGGACCCTGTAGCACGGTATGCAATCCAACCAGGCAGGATCGGGCTACACGGATGAGACCCTGGCCCGGGTCAACGCGGATAAACCTCCCGCGCTCGGATGACCCATTTCACGAGACTGCTTCCGGATTCGAGGCTCGTTTTACCCGTCGTGCGAGACAGGTAGGCAGGATGCCACGCGAAACCTCCCACTTTACGCCTAACGGCAAGGTTCAATGTCGAAAGGTGAAAGCTCAATGTCAAACGCAAAGTATGGTGTGACCGAGTTTCTTTCTGTTATCAATTTACCTGCACCTGGCATCAAAGTTCTTCGATGACGCGATTCAGAATTTTCGAACATCGGATATCACTCACGGTGTTCATTGTATTTCAAAATGGCTTTGACGTGCCTGCATTATGTAGATTACAATGAGGTGGAGTGTTAGGCACCTTTGGAGAGGACGAACAGCGTAGCCGTGACCCCACCATTCTCTAACCGCTTTATTCGAAGATAAAAATTAATTTATTCATTAACACTCTCACGGGTCATTGAGAAAGCTCCTCGTCAGGTTTGACACGTTTTTAGCTCACAGTGTTTGAGAATCCAGATCCACAGGCTGAAGTTTTTTCTACGTAACTCTTTAATTGCCGTTTATTTAAAAGCGATGGCTTCATTCCGACTAGGGAACTTAAGACGGCAGCGGGGCTCGTCATAATAAAGAAGTTATTCTCTATTTCTACATCTTGGCGCGTTTGGCCTGTCGCATTATTATTCCCTTCATATTTTTTGTAACTCCTGCATGGAAAACGGCGCTTTTCATGGCAGTTTTCTGGGACGGAAGTGGCTGACTGCTTGACGACAGTATTGAAAAGATAGAAACGCGCATGCGCAGTTCGCGATTGCTTTACTTTCGTCCCTTACACGGCCTTACACACAGGTCTGGAAACTCTGGTGGTGGGAGTGTCTCGCTTAGCGAAGACGAATCGCATAGTGCTCATGCTGGACACTAAGTGCACTGCACGTAAGGGTTGTTGTTTACGTTGAGGCTCGATAGGTTGGATAGTTAACCTTCGCAGTATTTTCGAAATCGTATTTTAGCAAAACGATGCAAAATTGTATAAATTTGTAATTCTTTATGTTCCTCATTTTGCGAGCGGTCGCAAGGTAAAGTATGAAAAACGTCTCTGCTAAGAGGTATCCCCCCACCACTGAAAGTCCATAGGAGTTTCCAGACCTGTATGTAAGACCGTGAAACCTTAGGACGAAAAATTATAACCTCACTTTTCACTGTTCGTCCCACACAACTGCCATGAAAACCGCCGGTTCCTCTACACTCGGTACAAAAAATATATTGTGCAATTGCGATTAGTGGGATTGCCGCTTTCGCTGCGCTCAGGTGCAAACCTCAGACACAGAGTAGGTTCCGACTTAGGTACAAAATACATTTCAACACAAGTAGATCTATGCTACCTTCAATAAAGCTTATTCCTGAATATATTGAATATTATTTCATGCCGAAGGTTTGCCAGTACATCAATGAAATTAATGAAATAGCGGAGAATCGAAACGAATAAATAATCGTATAAAATGATGTGGTCTATTGTGAATTCATGGATAATTTTTGTTTAAATACTATTCTTTTGTTGAAAAAAAACAACGAAATAATGACAGCATATGTGCTTGCAGAAAGTAGGGCAAATAAGGTCAACGGTGAATTTACATTGATTAAGGTCAGCGTGTGCGTGCATCCTGTGGCTATTGTGCTATCGGCAGTGTGCACCGAGCCTCCCAATTTCAACGATATGCAATGCCATCGTTAATTCCATTTTTTCGGGCGCGAATGATTGCAAATTAGATTTTGATCAACGGATACATCATCTGTGTACAATTTCATCGATCTATTAGAATATATAAATTAATTTTAGAAAATTAAAAAATCTACCGACTGTAATACGGTATTAGATAAATTCAAATGACCAAAAAATAATGATATACCAAATAATTGTTCGCATATTCAATTATGGAAACGTCGTGTCCATTTTACGTGTGTACGGCGTTAAACCAAAGGTACATAAAGTCTTTGAGGAATAAAGAGCTAAAAGTGAAGATTACGATCTTCAAAGATAATAAGCTGTTTAACAATACTTACGAACGTTTTTGCAAGCTAACAATTAGTCGAAACGTCGAGTTTGTGTAAATATCTATCTATTTTTATATATATAGAGTGAAGTGGCCTCAAACGTATGTATGTCTGTATGCACAGACGGTTTGTCATACGCTAGTCCCTTAGGAGGCTGTCACATCCCAAGTCTTTGGGGGGTGGGGGGCTGTCATACTTCAGGTTTTGCCTAATTCTGGGACGTGAAATCGATCTTAACTTTGAACATACGACTGATCGAACTTAAGATTCAACTAAAAAAATAAAATTTGCGCTTAAGTTCGAGCAATTATACGCTGCAATTCCGACACGAATAAAGCGAACACAATGGATATCAATACAAAAATATCGCAGTTCGATAATTTCGAAATAAATCGCAACAAAATCTCGCAAACCAATAATAAAGAAGCAACAATGCAAATCTTGAAGTTTGATAGGAAAATCTTCAAAGTCGATATACATATATCGTCACAAAACAACGTTCTAAGAGTGGCGGTGATAAAAGTGGCGATTACTTTTTTCCGCGAAGAAACGTTACAACGCCCTCGGGACAAAGCGTAATACCGTCACAAAACTAAGAGGGGTGAGTATAAAATGAATTATTCTCGTATTTCTTCTCTCTTCGTATTTTTCTTCGTCGAGTTCGGACATTAGCGTAAAAAGGGTATATATATATAATAGCTGTATCAAGTACAATCTCCGAAAGTAGGTTAAATATATAAGGATAAACTTGCTAATATAGTTGAGGCGGTTCGTTACAGCCGGCAATAGTACAGTATAAGTCCAGACGGAAAATTCCGGTAGGCGGCTCTAACGGACAGAGGGGTAGGAGAGCCCAACCACTGCTGCAAATTTGCACAATCGTGAAATAACTGTGCAAAATAACCGTCGGTGAAAGCCTTAATACAAAGCTTACACGAGAGAGAACAGAGCTTATCCCGACCTGTTTTCCCGCGTGGATCGACGTGTTATACACGATTAAAATTTTACCGACAAAAATTGGAAAGTTATACGAAACGCTATCACGTTTTGTGTTTCCGTTAGCAAATTACGAATGCGACCAACGATTTTATGCGGTGTAATTAAAAAACATCGTGATTACGTTAATATGTTGCTAAGAAGGAATTACAAGGACTGCAAGAAATTAAAGGTAAAACGGCAGCTTTTATACTTTGACGTTTAAGTGGACGCGTATTATAATTAATATCCGCTGTGTTATCGGCTCGGAATTGAACGAGCAATACAATCAAAGTCTCCGTAACTAACCGTTGCCATAGTTACAAATTTCTGTGGTACAATTTAATATAAATGTAAATTAACTGTTAAATTAAAAAAAAAAACAAAACTCTGGATAAATTGTACAGCAACACCGAAATAGTTTTTAATGACTAATTCTATTTGTCTTTTGTTTTCATGGAAATACTTTAACAAATAATAATAATAATAATACATTAACAAATTTATTGACTTTGGGCCATTCGTCAAAAATATTCAACTGTTTTATTCCCATAATCATCGTTCTGATCAAATGAAAAAAGCATTAACGGAGAATAATATGTCTTTTTGTTACACGTAACTGAGTTACGAGAGGTCTCCATAAAACCGCAGACTCCAACATTTTGTGGCAAGCATCCGTTTGGGTTATAAAAATCTACCGCGACGATTTAATTTTGCGAAGCGCACCGGTTAGAAAATCCCGCGGTTTCTCGTGATCTTATACAGTGCCGTTATGTACGTTTCATTGTATATACAACTGTACGAGGAGAAACGTGGAAGTTCCGTTGTTACGGGGGAGGGTACAGCCTTTGGCGCCGTCTCGCCGGCGAGCACCGCGAGTCTGCCTGTCGATATACGTTTTATTCAATTGAGCCCTATCGGATTTTCCGAGTTACCCGCGCAGTTCTCGTTGCACCGTTGCCGGAAGTGTACGTGATGTTGGGCTCGAAGCGGGTGGCGGGGGTATGGCTGTCACACAATGATTACTACAGAGACAGTCAACCGTACTACACAGAGCATAGCGTAGTAGCATAGAGTAAATGGTACAATGTCCCTACGGTGAACGGCCAATCGCTACGATCATTGGCCCTCTATGCGTCTCCTTCCATTCAATGCATGTCGTACACCGCATGTTGTAAGCATAAAGCCGTCAACCACCAGAGGGGCTGATGAACGTCTGATGTACAGTCTCGGTATTCTAGCTTTCTCACCGACTGCAACTACCTTGTCTGTGTACACGGAGGTACACATGGCACCTGGAACTGTATGCATGCGGGAATTTCCATCATGAGTTTCTCATCAGACATTAATGAGTGCGAGACGCTGACAGAGGGACCGAAAATTTAGGCGCATACAGTCAAACTTGAAATTAGTTAAGATTGAGAATACATTGTCCGTCCCCGACCTGTCGCGAGTAGAACGTTGCCATTAATTAATCAAGTCGCGCATTGGTATTTATCAAAGAAATGCATTACTCATATACGAGATCCGGCTTCGTACGGTAAACGATTGAGTTGTTTGATAACCCTTTGTTCCATAATTTCTTCGTTTTGCAAGGCAAGTTGTCGCAGTTCCGATTGAATGCTATGTGTTTACGTCACATACCGTGGGGACCAATCATTCAAAACTCTGCGACGATTATTTGGTTTCCAAAAACAAAAGATCCCCAAAGAGAGTGATTGTTGAGGGAGTAGGTGTACATCTATCTGGCGATTCTATATTCGAGTCAAATTTACATGATTTTTTCGTCAAAACTATAAGAGGTGCTAAAATGATTTTTTTTTCCGACTGCGCAAAAAGACCATATTTCATGCCTTGCAACGCGGGTCTAAAGTTAGCTATTCTTGACCAGCGGGAGTAAAAGGAAATGAAGCCGCGAATAACATTAAATAAATAATTAATTAATTAATTTTTTTGTTTGATTTTTTTGTTTTTTGGAAAAAAAATATTGAATATTTTTTTTTTTATTAATGTATTTATAAATAAAAAATACGCATTAATCGACCGCTCCTGAATCGCGGTCCTGGTTTCTCTTATCGGTAATTTGTGCCGCCAGGCCGTTGCAGGCATAAAAATATGGTCGATTTTTAGCACAGTCGGAAAAAAACTATCGTATGCCACACGGGAGGAGCGTATTGTGAGTGCTGCCCTCGCTGCGCTCGGGCCAGCAAACCTCACCCTCGGTGAAAATCACGCACTTTCCTCCCTTGTAGCATAATGTA
Organism: Buathra laborator; assembly: GCA_934046635.1. Lineage (NCBI taxonomy): Eukaryota > Metazoa > Arthropoda > Insecta > Hymenoptera > Ichneumonidae > Buathra > Buathra laborator. Next base: position 7,436,998 of record OW203893.1, on the reverse strand, counting down.
CTATTTTTTTTACAGAAAACACAGAAAAAAAATTGAAAATAAAAAATTATTTATCATTCAAAAATTCTTCTATAGTTCTTGAGAGAAAACTCAATGATTCAAATGCAGTTTTCGAACTGCCAGGTATTTTCAATCACGACTACGACTTTCGCATTAAAAATAAATGATAGGACGCTTCGTATAACGCAAAAGGTCTATAAAATCCTGAAGGGAAAACGATGAAAGTGCGTTCATAACCGGCGACTGATATGACCGTCAACAAAGGGCCAATCACTGTCCAGCTATTAGCTCCACGTGCGTAAATACGCGTAGGCTGCTATTCGACAGTTCGAAACACAGCGATGTATACCTATTGCATGAGAGACATATCGCAACCTATACTACATGACGTAGCAGGTAAATAATTCCGCCCGTGAGGCTTTCGAATACGGTACCTCGACAGACCTTCGATACCGCCTCGATTGGCTCGAAACGCGTTCTCTCCGAGAGTCTTGTTCACGCACATGCTTTAACCATGCAATACACGACATCGCGCCGTAGTAATAATACACATTGCGAGTACTACATAGTATCGAGGCGGCATATTCTCCGCCAGTTATAATAGATATCTCCAACAAAGATCTCACAGCTCAATGACAATACTCAACGGTGGACCGTGTCGGGACAAGGCGGAAATTTCCCGAATGCATATACAGATCCAAACTGTAACTGGAAAGATGCAAACATTGCTCGGTTGCTTCGGCATCTCTTGATAAAGGGAAGACTCGAAAGGGTATATATCCTCGACGAGGTAAATGTACCCCACTTTAACACATTGAAGAGGTCGGAGTATGATGGAAAAAATGTAAACAATAGTACTTTGTGATACAAGTGCCAAAAAGTGGGCATTCGGTGTATGCTGTGAAGTTGGCTGCTCGAGCTGGAAACGAAACAGAAGCGCGAGCCGGAGGCGCGTACTGTCTGTGGTACGAGTTGACGGTTTGAGCATTCAATTTAACACATAATATTTTTTGTAAAAAATGCACAAAAACGCCCCCTTTTCGTGCCTGTAAAGTGTGGTGAAAGTACGCGAAACATAACCTACGTGTCAACGCAGCATCTGAAAAATCACTAGCGTGTTATAAATACGTGAAAAAAAGTAACTAGCGTGTTATAAATGCAAAAGTGTCCGATTTGCGCATGCGCATATTTTTGTTGACATACCATACCGAAATGCGCGACTATTGTCACACTTTACAGGCACGAAAAGAGGGACTTTTTGTGCATGTGTTACAAAAAAGTTCTTATAGGAAAAGAAAAAAAAAAGAAAAATTGTACTCGAATAAAAAGTATCGATTTGAATTTTAAACAAAGCAGTGCAGCGATAAGTTTAATTGAAAAATGTTTCATTTTTTTAAATGTTTACTCGTAACTCGCCGTGTATTACGAATGCGTCTACGGAACATTTATGTCAAATGGAGGAAAAAAAATGAAAAGATATCTGGCGAAGAGATTAAGAGATAAAAACTACGAGTTACGGTAACAAACCGAATTCGTTCGCCATAGCGATGGATTAATTATTATAATAAATTGAATGCGAAATTAATAGCCGTGAATACGACCGAACGTATAAAATATTTTATTTGTAATTTGTATATACGGACGATATGGAACGTGCCGCCTACTCGGGTTCACGTAGATGAAGCAATTAGCGCAAAGCCTTGAAAAATCGTATTCTCGAACGAGACGATAGCGGAGAACGCGTTCGTGATTTCTCCCGTTTTATTCGTTCACATTTTAGTTTTTAATATAAACAAGAAGGCCAACGCGATCAATGTCACGATTGGCGGACAGCTGTCTTTCGATTCTCATTGATACTTATAAGCTTTTTTTTACTTCCGACTGCTCGCCCGGGCTAAAAGACGGAAGTTATGCGTCTTGTAATTTTTACGGGTTTCGTTGTCATGTTTGCAGAAACGGCTTAAGATGTCTAAACCAGATTTGGTGTAATAGTTCTATGCAGCCTGGAGTATGTTTTTGACGATAAATCATTAACATTACCCATAACTAACCATTGAAAATAATATACGCATAAAACTCTTCGGATATATCGAATTGTCAGAGCCATTTTTCTCACATATTCGACTATTTTTTTCGTAGATAATCATAAGAAAAACGATAATTCGGTCTGCTATAGTTTCGTCGCGTTTAATCTCTGTATACGCGACCTTAAATACGCGAGTGTTGTAATTCCTTCAAAATATTCTATTTTATTTACATTTATAATTTTTATTACAATAATCATTCGAACATAACCCCACTTTTTTTTCGAAATTAATTTTTGTTCGCGATATTATCCACGGGTGAATCTCAAATTTATTTATTTGAGGGAAATTTATTTCATTTTTTTGCTTTATATATTGTTTAGTTAAAATGTGTTCCGTGCAATATTTCAGTGGTTAACTTCATTGTTGAAAAATAACGCAGAGACTTCATTGCTGCGAATCGAACGCAGAGACTTCATCGCTGCAAATTTCAACACAGACTATGCTTTATACACTGTAGCGATGGACTTCAAATATTTATAATTTTTCAATTAAAACAAAACAAAAATAAATAGAAAAACAATTCGTCAGCACGTATGGCATTCTAAAAAGATGAAATAATAGTAGATTGTGATACATACTAGTAGTGAGAATCAAATCGAACGCTACAGTGACACGAGGCGAAGCCGAGTGTTGCTTGTAGCGTGAGAGAAGCGCAAAATCCGCCGTGGGATGTCCGCTTTTTCGTACAAGTATCATATACTGCTTTTTGTAACGAATGAACAGTATATCCCGTGGCTTGTGCCTATAAAGCGTGAGCGAAAACCTAACCTCAAAGTTAGTTCTAGTGTCGAAAGAGTGCGAGAATATAACAAAAGAGGGGAGAAGTGTGAAATAATGAAGGAATTTGAGGATCTGCGCATGCGTAAGAATATTATTTCACGTCTTACCACAATACGCATTTTCCGCCACACTTTTTAGGCAGGGAACGAGGAACATTCTGTGCATGAGGTAAAAAAAATGATTTTATAAAAATTAAAAACTCCCGACTGAAAAAAGAGTGAAATAACAAACAATTATTCGCATATTACAGTCGGGAGATTGCCACACTCACCGACGACTAAATCTCCTGACTATAATATGCGAATAATTATTTGTTATTCCACTCTTTTTTCAGTTGGGAGTTTTAAAATTTTTATAAAATACATTTTTTTAACTCATGCACAGAATGTCCTGCGTCCCGTGCCTGCAAAGCGTTCGCGAAGAAGCGTATTGTAGTAAGGCGTGAAATAATATTCTTGCGCATGCGCAGATCGTCAAATTACTTCATTATTTCACGCATTTCTTTATTATTTCACACTTTTCCCCTCTTTTGATATTCGAACTAACTTTGAGGTTAGGTTTTTCTTCACGCTTTACAGGCACGAAACACGAGACATACTGTTCACTCGTTAAAAAGAGGACTATGCGATACTTGTACGAAAAAGCGGACATCCCACGGCGGTTAGGAAGCAAGCTGCACTCGCCTTCTCTCGCGCTACAAGCAATACTCGGCTTCGCCTCGTGTCACTGTAGCGCTCGATTCGGCTCGTGTGCCGCTTCCTAACCTTCGCGGAATATTCGCTTTCCGGTACAAATATCACAATCTACTATTTTATAACATCGATTTAACATCATATTTTTCATGACAACATTCATTCTATATCTCTACTGAACTATGTTTTATGCAAGTTGAAAAAAGCAAGCGACATTGGTGCACCGGCTGTAATTCCCACATTTTTCTTTATGAATGCGTCTCGGTGAACGACGTTTTTTGAGTCTAAATTGTAAACGACTGAGATGCAATACTAATCGCAAGTAGGCCAACAGGAAATGTTCACGTGGACATGGAACTCGTTTGTCTGGCTGTCAAAGGTGTAACATATACATCTTTCGTTTACATTTGCCTGCGAGCTTAACACGCATTTAGTATTAGGTAAGTGACGAAGATTAGATGCGCTCCAGCGATTGGAGAATGCAGAAAAATCGAAACAAAACTTAATGGAAGACTTGCAGAGGCTCGACGGTTGCCTTATTTGAATGAACGACCGCACCAATCGGTATCGGTCTCGTTTGTTACATTTATTCAATGATCTTTATTTAATCTATCGTTCACCGAAGTCCTCAAGGTTACGGAAATACGAAAGCGATCTATTGAGTAATATTTCGTGAAGCATGCAAAGTCGTGATTTAGTTATATATCGGGAGCATAACGCACTCGAACTCGGATATATGTTGATTTGCGTAGGCGAGAAGGCAGGGCGTCATCTGCATCATTATCGGCATCAGTAGTGTCAGTCTAGGGACCGATAGCTGCAGGTGCACATATTCAATGCCAGAGGCACGACACACCCACTCGCGATGAGAGATCTTACATTTATTCACATAATTGTGGGATCGAACGAACGAAAAGAAAAAAAAATGTTGGAGGCATGTGTAATGAGACTGAGAGTCTCGTTTTGCCGACTTTAATTGGAATATAATCAGAATGTTATGCATCGCCCATCGGAAAATGCGAGCTGCCTGCTGATCGCATCTTGAGTCGGAAATGAATATTTATAGGCAAAAAAAATGTACATATAATTATCGTATTATGTCTTAGGATTTTGAGATCCGGTCAACATCTATAGAGTCATAAAAAATCGGAAACACCGATCTTACGCAATCTACAGGTGAATAAAAACGAACAAAAAATTACCTACGACGTGGAAATATGTTTATAACAATCAAACGTTTTTTGACCTTTTTGCTGCTAAACGAACTGCATGAAAAACCAAATTCAAAGTCGAACATAAGAATCTTTTTTAAGTATTTTTTGATACTTTATCCGCACTCAATGACGCATAAATGTCCCGAATATAATATGCGAAAAATTATTTGTGATTTTTTATTCCCACAATTTTACTCCCCTTAGAGTCTTTTAATTTTTGTATTATGATTTTTTTGGCCCGGTTTAGCACGCCGAGTATCAGGAGATGCGTTCAATTGATTCGCGGTCTGCCGAAGAGATCTAATCCACTAGTTCGATCGAAAAAAATAGCTTATCATCGGTGACACCGCGATCCAGTGGCCTGAATTAGATATCACCGACAGTAGTATCAATAAAATGCCCCAGAATGCAGAAAATAAAATTATTAAAGCGTATACAGTGGAACCTCCCATATCTGACGAGAGCCGTGACTACTGCCTTGCAAGAGCGATGGGGAGAGGGAAACTGCTGGCTAAGCGATTGGCTCGCCGCTATCATTTCATGCACCTCGTTGGTCATTCCCGTATTTGACGATGTATCCCAATTGCGTCAAATACGGGAGGTTCCACTGTATATGCAATTAGATATCTAGAGATATCATACAAGAGACACGTAGACTGCTGCAGACCAAGCGATCGGCGAAGTTTTAGGGTATTTCGATTGCCTCGTCAAACGAAGTTTGAACTGCTGATATAAAAGAACGCTAAGAGACATCACGCGACCTGACATAAACATATTCTATCGTAATTCTTAAACCCTAATGGAAATGTACGCTACTTTAGCGTAAACTACCAATACGCTAAAATTCATTCTAAGAAAGATATTGATCTGCGATTTGATGATTATCGCATAATTCGACTGTTTACACCATTAATCGTTCTATATTTATCCTCATTTTTATCTTACGAACACTGTTTTTTAAATTATTTTCCTTCTTGAATATTTGGACAGAAGAGGCATTACTCTTTTCCTTGACGTCATCTTGACACTAACAAGGAAATTTATAATAAAAAATATGCAAATTTCCCGGAGTAGTGTATTACTGGAAAATAAATTGACGGATTTTCAGAGATACGCAAATCTCTTTTGTATCGGAATGAAATATGAATTTGCTACAAGCACACATCTCTCCGATGATAATTTTAAACTGATTTAATGTTAATTTTACAGCTGAATCTTTTTAAAAAGCATCGTACCATTTTTTTTAAATTTGCTCGCGTGGATGAAAGAATGAACACGACGTTTTCTATATATGGTCAACGAGAACAAAATTTCGACGCTCATTTTACGAAACTAATGAACGACAAAGCTGCACTACCGAATACAGTAGCGAATCAATCAAAATCATTGGATTGTCATTCGATGCAATTTTTGGACGATAGTAAATTTCCGATCGTCAACTTCCGTCCGTAAGCCCAACAATAGCCCGACCTCTGAATCGAAATATGAAATATAGCCGATGAAAAAAAATGCGAAACGGCGAATTCAAATGAAATCATGAAAAACGATAACAAATATTAATGCACAAACAACTGCAATACAGAGCATATTCCGGGAGTGTGTTCTTTTAGCGTTTCGCTAGTGCGACATTAATGAGAAATACGTGGAAGAATAGAATGAACGGTCGACTAACAGACAGATGGGAGCGGGTATGGAAAAATAGATGCAGAAGATTTTTCGCGGAACAGAGAAATAACTCTTTTTACGGTAAACAGGTAAATCGGATAGAAACCGACAGATTCAATAAAAAAAAAAACGACTTGCTTATTGATCATGTCAGCGTCGTTGGTGAGCGCTTGCAGCGAAATTTATTGACGCGTGTCAAAGTATCGCTCAAAGTATCGACTTATCGTTATGTACGTATCTATATAATAATGTCAGTACTGCGGTGCATATTCCGCAGAGCTCGTCATCATAAAAGTGTCGATAGCACGTTGAGAGAAACTGTGCAGACACACGACTCGTTAAATTATATTAAAATAAACAACAGAGTCCGTCTCAATGAGTTTTCGCCGGTAGATGAAGGTATAGCAAGCAAAAAGGCCAAACGAACGACGCTCCGTTGTGCGGAACAGAAGCGATACTTTTTTAATGTATCTTTCGCATGCTAAATGAAGCAACGTGCGCGTTTCTCCGTATCATACAAAAGCTTATCGTATTTAATATAAAACGCACAAGAATTTTTTCAAAGCGTCGCGAATGAAGAAAGTATTTGCCTTGAAGAGAATAACATTCTAATCGTCGGGTCAATTACCTCCGAAGCCACGGAGATCGAAGACAAGAGGCAAAGATATTGTTCAATCGTTTTGCATATCCTTAATATAGTTTTATTGTAATTTATTATTTTTCACGTAGGCATTCATGCGTTTACGCCCTGATCCTGAGTCGTTCATTGCGTGGTACCTGTAACCGGTACGCCTGCACGTAGATCGGTATAGAACCTAATGGACGAGACGTATAACTTCAGGTCCGCTCACCTCGCATGCCGGTCTGTAGATAACACGAATTGCGCATATGGCACAGAGAACCTTGAGATTTCAAGGTTCTACGCTCGATCCGGTCCATAACGATTCAGTAGTCAATTTTACTTACGACAACAATAAAATAATAATCAGTTAATAGGGTGTTCATGCGTAGTTCTGTTCGTGGAAACTATAAAAATTGCTAAACGACAGCTAATTATTTGTTCGACCGTATGCTGATAACGTTTACACTGTGTTAATTGGATACTATCCGAAATACACGAGCCGCTAATTACAGAGAGCTAACGGCCAATGTTTTTTGCATTTGTTTATTATATATTTCTGTATAAGGCACTCCACGTCAAGTGGTCCTATCTATTTTCGCAAAGGGCCAAAAAAGTTGGTAACTATAGATGAAGTAAAAACTTATTTCCGAATATCGGAAAACACAAGAAATTATTTCAGATTTTATAATCGCGTACTTGAAACGAAAATAATTACCGGTAATTGTTTGCCGATTATTTTTTATTTCATAAAAAAATTTAGTAGAATATATTACCGAAAAAAAAAATCGGCTTAAACTGATATCGATACGAATAATATACGATTTACATGCATTGTTACCGGTCCTTTTTTCGATTTCTCACGCGATGTTTCTTGATACAAGTTTAAACGGTAAACAAATTGAGAAAAAATTGATTGAGATTACAATTGACGTGGAATAGTTCACGTATAGTATATCTTTGAATAAATATGTGTACAATAGTATACCGATGAAATGTACTTTGACGACGCAACGACGAAAGTTGGAGCATAGAATCGTAACGCAATGCCTTGTTCACCGCATAACGACCAGATAATTTGATATCGTAGACTAATTTTAGGGATGTAAAAAGCTGAAACAATTAGGGACGCTACCCTCGGGACACGAACTATACATCTGCAATCTGCATAATAATAAAGTTCATGTCGGTCGTTGGATATTCACGCTTACAACCACTCGCAGTCTTTTCTGATATTATAGTTCCGACATGTCGCATCCTCGTAAAAAATCCTCGTTAGGTGGGTTAGATTATCGGATTAGAATATTAACAGTTCTCGTGACTTTCAAAGTTTTTATTGCTAACGCAACTATTAATTAAAATGAAAGATTAAGGGATTATTCTAGTGTAAAATTTTCGAGAAATCTTCTTACACTCGGTGTACACGGTTTATACTCTCAAAGGAAGAGTTTTCAAGCTATCCGTCTCAAATTTTGACACAACATTCTTCACACCATTATTTATCTTGCTACGGAAGTTTTTTTTTTATCTTCTTATTTTTTTTAACGAAATACTGTCAAAAAGAAGGCTAAATTCGATACTTTTTTTCAAATCGCCGCCATTTTGTCAATTGTGATCGGAAGAAAAATTCCTCCATAGCACAATAGCGGCTTTCATACTAATTAATCATCTTTTTTCAAATTTTGTTTTAGACAATATTTACGATTACAGGAGTGTACACCGTCAGGAGACAATTTTTTTACTAGCTGTTTTCAACCGCCCAAAACTACTAAAAAAAATAAACATAAAAATAAATCTGTTCTTCATGAGTGCTTCGATGTTCCATAAAAAATTAGACTGGTTAGCGTATTTTATCCGTCGAAAAAAAAATCGTGAAAATCTGTTATTTTTTGGTCCGTCACACCAGAATGGTCCCTTAACAGAAAATATTACACCAAAGAAAAACTATTGATGATGTTTTATTTTGGCAAATATATCGGTGACCGAGAAATTGGGTTAAATTTCGACGTCGATGTTGTGGAAGACCGTGTTTTTTTAACAAATGTTTGTCAGCAGTGTTTGCATATGAAACGATTTAATTTGACTGCAAATTTTTATTTGAAATGCGAGAGCGCGAATCACAATATCGCTGGCTGGTATTGTATAGGCTGTATTTATTCGAGGCAACCTGTATATCCACCATACCATCGTTATAGACGATATATGTATTACCGTGGCTACACGGTTTCGTGCGGATACACGCAAACTAATTCCAATGGTCGACAGAGGGACCGAATTGCACTTTCAACTGCGAACGAACAAAGTTACATCCCGACTACCGTTTGACCGTTTACCGAAGGCGTTCTAAATAAACACCGAATGGCCCTCGAATATCCGTACAACGGTTGCTGGACCACGTTTCGACTGATCACAAATCGTGCCGACATTACTCGGCATAATACCGTTGTCTCTGTATCGCTGGTTTATCGAATTAATGAATAAACCACGGAGAGAGGCCCGATCTCTCGCGCGTCCAGTCAGATAACAACCAATTGAAGTCTCAAGGACGCGATTAACAATGAGAAAGTGCACAATCGTACTATCGGCTGTGTATATCGATTATTGGAATAAGCATGCAATACCCTGATACGATCGACCATTCACGATCTCCTATGAATTGTATGAATTAAAATGCTGATTAGCTTACAAGGGGAGATGTGTCGTAATCAGGAAAATAAAACTATTCGTTGCTTCTTCTTTTATGTTAATGATTATGATTATGCAATCATAAAAAAAAGCCTTTACAATGGAGGAAAAAAATAACGTTTCGCGGCGAATGGTCGTTTGCGTCTAAAGGAAGGATCGCATTACCGGATCTCAGGTGCTGACGACATATTCATAACTCATTTCATCGTACGAAGATAGTTACGGGATCGAGCGGACGACAATGTGAGACGAAATGGAATATATGAAATCGAAATCATTAAGATTTTATTGCTTCTCAGATGAGATTCCAGAGACCCGATGAATTTTCTCAATTTTATCGAATACACGAGAACCAAAATGAAAACAAAAACATTTGTAAACATTATGAAATATAAAATTACGATCAGCTGTGTCTAAAGGAATTATCCCGTTACCCGACCCCAAGTGCTGAGCATATATTGATAAGTCATTTCTTCGTATGTACATTGCGAAGGCGTCGAGTTACCGGCGTTGTATACGGTGAGAGGAAAATAAAAATATGAATATGGGATCGTTACATTTTATTATTTTTCGGTGTCGAGTGTAATTCTGAAGAACCAATGAATAATTGGAATTAATTGCAACTCTCAACTGCCTGCCATGACGAACGATGGAGATTATGCATCTCCATGATTAGTCCATTTTTTTTTTCAGTTTAATAAAATTTGGTTTATTAATTCTATGAATCATGAAGAATGTTTTTAACGATAAATTACGAAGATGATGCATGGAATCACAAAAATAAGGAACTTTCAAAAATAAAAAAAAACCGTAACTTTATTCAAAGACATCGAATCGTTGCTATTATTTTTTCACGCCATAGTTCATGACTCACTCCGCACTGCGTGCAGTCCGCTTACAAGAAATAGTGAAATGACGAATATTTTTTCGCATATTATAGTCGGGAGATTCCAACGTTTAATGACCAATAAATATCTCGACTATGATTTGCGAAAAATGATTTATTATTTCGCGAATACGCGAGAACGCAGACTCATGAACTCCATTAGACTACAAATGTCCGTTATACGAGGGAATACATGAAGAATTTCACTTAAATGTGAATCCAATGAAAAAAAATAGAACATTCAATCTGATTTATCGGGTTTATGTTCTTAACCAAGAAGTTGAAACAATCGCATCATTATGATGAAATCCAGAGACTTCGGAAAGAATTCTTCGAAGCACAGGCGCCTCTAATACCTATTACGGGGGAAACCAGTTAAACTTTTCTTGTTAAAGGGCTTCTTTTCAGTGCCTATTAAACTTTACGCTTTCAATACGCTTTCAAACGTAACGGGAAATTTTTGCAAAATTTCCAAAGTACTAAAAGAAATTCCTCGTCCCATCGATACGAAGAAAACGGAGTAAATAATACATTTATTTCACTCAGTGTGAAAAAGGCAGTTTTACGCACGCTTCGCGTGCTTATAACCTCTATTTTCACATCTTGTAAATTAAAATTTTGTACGATTCTCGTGCGAAAAACTGTTTCTTAACTCGTGTAATTGCAACACTTGCTGCAAACTCACACTCGTCACAAAAAGTTTTTTCGCACTTGTATCATAATGTACCATTTTGTACTGTCATTCAATGATAAGCAACATATTGCCGTCACGTGCGAATCATTCATGAGAACTGAATCGACACTTTAATTCTCGTATTTTCCTTCGTGCGGTCGAGCAAATGTGCATCTGAATGAATATGGAACTATCAAATATGAATACATGAAGATTGGATTGAACGAAGGTACGTAGAAATCGCCTCAAAACAAATTCGCGATGACAAATATTTTCCATTGATTGAGGGGTATTTCGCGCGCGCATTTTCCTTATTTAACTTTTCCTAACCATTTTTTTTCTCAATAACGTTTCGTCGATATTTCCTCGAAGAAACTCACCTTCGTTCTCGGATCGTAAATATTACTAATTGACGCGGAAGAGGTACTTAAAAATGCGCGACTTTCGCCGTCGTCAAGCGGTCAAGTGCGTCTCGGAGACGGAAAGATATACATTTTTTTTGTCGACCTGTTTGTTACAAATCGTAATCCCTGCTGTTTGATCCTTCGATTCAGAAACACGGAATCCATATGGCTTCGGAATCGGCGGCATTCGATCGGAACCGCGACCTTCACAATCTTACGAGAGTGAACGCAGTTAAAACATATACGTAGTAGAACACGGTATTTGTAGATCGTCAATGAAAAACACGACTCGATAATATCAATTTTTTACTCCGAACAAAAATTACTCGCGATTGGGATATTTTCGTAATCGCAACTGATTCGGAGAACATGCGAGAATCGTTCTGATGAACAACGAACCGATACTCGTTTTATTATTTTTTTTTTATCTCGATAGCGCATAGCGCAGGCGCTTGTCATACAGTCGAATACCAAGAACATATTTTTAAGAGCGATGATTAATATACAGTTATAGACAACGCGAAACATAGGTTTTTTCTAAAGCGTCATCGAGGGTCATTATATCGTTGCGTCTTAACTTTACGCGTCACGCCAGGAGTGAATGTTTATAACACGAGCTGATCTACATACCGGGAATACGCCGGGAAAACTCTCGTGAAAAATTTTCGAGAATCGTAATGGAAAATGTGATTTATCTTCGCATTAATAATGAAGTGACACCACAGCCGCGGTTACATGCGTCAGACTTTATCACTTCAACGCTAATCGGTAAATTACAGCGAGTGCGCCGGGATCAAAGCTATACCTATATCGCGAACTTTCGATTTTACATTGATGAGTCGTTCCTTCGATGTACAAAAATTGAAAAATCCGAAAGCCATTTTTTTTTACTCGATTGATCATTTAATCCGACAATCCAAATCCACTCCAAAAAAAAAAAAAAAAGCTTCTAACAAGTTGGTGAGTAACGATATTTTTCTATCGAAACTTCGACATTCTAATTGTTGTCGACTTATTCGTCCTGCGATTCGTCGAGATTCGACAGGAGGTTACGGTCGCGCTGCGCGCGGCTAGTCAGTTATAAAAAAGTATATGTAAAAGAAAGAATTTTTTTCATGATGATGTGTGATAAAATCAATCGACGAAATAATTTCTGGTTTATTATGGAAATTTTGGGTTCATGACTATTTTGTTATTGATAAAAAAAACTGGTATCGGTGTGTTTGTTTGCGCGATTGTCATTGTTTATCGGTGATAGGTATTGTAGGAGAGGTGTATTTTGTTTTTTTTTAATAGAAAAATTTTAAAAGAAATTAAATTTTTTTTTTTAAATAAAGTTCCTTTCGCGAGGAGGATAAACAAATAAGGATGAAGGAAGATTCGTACTATCAGCCTGCGACAACATCGTTAACATATATATGTATACAGACCCGATCTCCTCCCCACTCGATCAGACATTCGTTCTCGCGTCTCTCGCATAAGTCGAGACGACGGCCTTCGACAATGAGCGTCGCGCTGTTTCCCGCCTTTCGGCACATGCCAGGAAGTAATCGTATTCAGTTGGATATCGTATACGTGGGGCGGCGAGGGATAGAACTCCCAATGAAAGTCGACACCTATAAACGGGCGCGTTGTTCCTTATCCTCCCCCACTCGGATATCAAACGCGGGAGTGAGTCGTTAGCGTTACGGAACAACGCGGTGATCGAACGGACGTCAAGTGTCTTTTAGATCGCTTTGCGGAATCACGGCGCAGGTTCGCGATCGGTTTTTCGTGCGTGTCGCTAGTTTGACGTACATAGGATCGAATATTGTACGAGCCTCGCGTGTTTAGTTCCTTTTTTTTCGCGAACCGCTTATTTTTTTTTATTCCCGACCTTTTTTTTTTCTTCGCTCAATCCGTTTATCGTCGAGGCAAAGCTCAAGCGATCCAAGGATTATAATGTTTCCCCTTCGAGCGCTCATCCTCGCTACCCTCGTCGTTCTCGTCCGGTCCGACTTAGAGCTTAAACTCCTCCACGTGGTAAATACTTCGCAGAATATATCGCTCTTTTTTTTTACACGATTTTTTTTGTTCCTCGAACAGTTTTCTTTAGCTTAAAAAGTGTGCCAAGTTGAACGAAAATTCTACTTTAACGATATTTCTCTTTTGGTGCACTAAGCTCTTCCGGCACGGTGACAAAGTTCCACATCGGGAATATCAGAATTATCCTACCGATCCCCATCGCAATCATTCGTACTATCCGATCGACAATGGAGGACTCACGAATGTAAGTATTTCAAACGATTATTATTTAAAAAAAAAAATCGCCGATCGTCAAAAGTCGTAATTAATCCGGTGGACTGCAAATGTATTGGGGAAGTTATAAAGAAATTTTTATTTCTATAATTTAATTGACAGACGCGTTTTCAATTTCGAAATGGATTATGCAACATTCCCCGGTTTATATCCTCAAGCGATGTCGCTTATCTAACTTCTCAGATGTACGTAAATTTACGGAAATAAAATTCAACTACGTCTTCTTCATTGAAAAAGTGAATTAAAAAAATACATCGAACACGTTTCGAGTCCGTGAATAATGCCTATCAAAGCGCCATTAATTCAGTAACTTCTCAAGTTTGAAAAGTTTGAAAAAAAAAAAATCTGTACGATTTCTCCATCGCTGAATCCTACCAAATTTAAATTAGCAGCTTCCGATGTGCTTAACCAGATATAGAAAAAAAATTACAAACTTCGTAAATGTCATCTCGCATAGAATTACGAGTGTATAAGCGAGACACATTTTCTTCAATATTAACGGCCAGTTAATGTGGCGCCAATAAAATCCGATTAAGATAAGAATGATGATAATAAACAGCAAATCAATTATCCGCGACAACGAATAGCACATCCACAATGACATTTACAAATCGCAAAAAATTCTTTGGTGTGATGAAGAATTAGGAAAAATATATACCTATTCCGCGAATGTTTCAACGTTGTACACAAATTCCGATAGCGAATCTCTCGCGTAATTTATTTCCGTTAAATATTCATACAAATGCAATCGTCGGCATCGTCGCGCGAACACTTGGCCGATTGATCGCCAGAACTCGGGAGGTCATTCATCCTCTTTATAATAGCATCTAACAATCTACGACGGATCATTAAGAGTTGGATCTGCAGACTTCATTACTATCTGATCACCTATACATTAAATTTATTCGCGACGGCCTAAAGCTACTTTATCATACATCGAAGAGATTCAAGTTTGACAAAGATTCAGAAGGGATGAAGATAAAAATTGTATTTAATTCTTATTTATTGCATGTTAAATTAGCAAGGAATGCTACGAGAATACAAAATCGGAACGATTCTGCGCGAGCGATACAATCAGTATTTTGGACCCGCTTATCGACCGTCCATGGTTTACGCTCGATCAACCGAAGTACCCAGGACTCAGATGTCCCTTCAGCTCGTACTGGCCGGATTATTCCCACCCTCCGGATCCCAGAATTGGAATCCCCATCTACCCTGGATACCCACTTCGACCTTCTCTGTTCCTGTCGAACAGGATAATCTTCTCTTTCCACACTTATGTCCGCGGTAAGTGATCTGCTCACTACATATTTGCAATAACAAAATCTTTCAAAAACGCTCCATCAGAGAGAAATTAACTGTTCATAGCTACTAATATCTCGAAATTTCAGATTTCGCATTAATGAGATTATCAGTTAATAGAGTATACGGAGATATTAATCTTTGTGGACAGTCCATTTTCTTTCTAATGTACTCTATCCACTGATAATCTCAATGACCCTGAATCCGAAATGAGCTGTCCACAGAGATGAATTACTCTATGAATAGTTCATTTCCTTTCTAATGTACTCCATCACTGATATCATTGACGCGGAATCGGATATTTGTATCGAAATATTTGCCACTTCGATGTCGAAATATTGAAAGCAACATTGTTGGATTTTTTATTTTAACCGTAAATACAGAACTGCTTGAAAAGTGAATAAGGGATTGTAAAAAAAAGTTTCTGTGACATCGAGCGGAGGTGACGATGAATTTTCGATTATAAGACTGATGAGGCGCAACAAACTAGGTGCACGGAATGTGTGAATGTAGATGATGCATGGCATTGTTTTTCGAAACATCGGCTATTTATGCTTTGGATCTTTGATCTTTTTTGATCTTTTTGAAAAAATGATCTTTTTTACGGTCAAACTATTGATTCAAAACACAATACTTCGAAGGCACTTTAGGATGTATTAGCCGCACATTCTCAACCAAAAGTTTAATACGATCAAAATTTCACTATTTTGCGATACAGTAGAAATGTGAAAAACATTGAGCGTATTAAAGATATCAAGAACATTGATTTTGCTTAATAATAATGCCAAAAAGTTATTAACAAATAAGTAAATAAAAAAATTGTTCAAGAAATAGCCAGTGAAAGTTTTTTTTCTCATTTAAAATGAATTTGGTGATTTTTTAGAAACCATATAAAATTTTTCAAAATTTTCTTACATTTCTAAAAATTTGTTTTCGAAATTTTGAAAAATGAATGTAACGGCACGAATTTTGGATGTTTTCGCAGCACCATTCCACAACACACTCGTGAAGTTTCGGGACGATTGTACTATAATGTACGTAACAATAGCGTAAAAAAAAGTAAAAAACGGGGTTTTCAAAAATGTACGAAAATTCTGAAAAAATTCATATGGTTTCTAAAAATCAAAAGATTCATTTGAAATGAGAAAAAATCTTCGCTGACTATTTTTTTAATTATTTATTTGTTAATAACAATTTGGCATTGTTATTATGCTAAATCAAAGTTCTTGATGTCTTCAGTACGGTTGATTTTTTTCAAATTTTTATACTATTGGTAAGTGTTTGAAATTCTCGCGAAATCTCATTTTTGGTTGGGAAGGTACGTGTAAAGCATCCTTAAATGTATTCGTCAGTCGTATTGTGATTAGAACAAGTGGCGATATTCTTGGAACAAGAATGTTGCATGGATTAGTTCGAGTATAGCACGCATTGGCATACGAATACAATATTCGTGGTGACGGAATGATTAACCAGACAGTGGCTATCGTAATAGTGGAGTTTCCCGTTAGCGATCTAAAGACTCAGCTGAACAAGAACGTGATACCCGCTATTCAAATCGTCTATTAGGGTATTCCCGAGATGCAAATTCATTTTTTCATTCAAATTGACACTTAATAATTTTCCGAATAATGACAAATCAAATTTCTGAGAATATATCGTACTTCTACTGCGCGCTTTCAAATAATTCAATTCAATGATCGCGATGTATGTTTTGAAAAAAAAAAACTATTTTTATCTTCATTTAAACATAAATGTTCTCCGTCATATATATTACGATCCAATGGCGATCATTTCACTTCTTTATGTTCTGCGCTGTAGCTTTGGGACGACGTTTCTATTTTTTTTTCCACATTTCGTCGATTTATAATTATTCGATATTCTTAAGTATCGACATTGATCGGGGTCTTCTTCGGATGTTTATTTTTTTGCGTTCTCATATTATTTTTCTCGTACGTTTCAGTCGGCTTCGCCGGGATTTGTTTTTTATTTTTTATTTTATAGGTCAGTCTTATTTTTAGATGTGTATGAATTTATTACTTTTTTGTCGACATAGCTTTTCTATGTTTTTTTTTATACTGAAGTCACCGGTTATGATATTGGATTTCTTCATTGTACATAAAACACTCGGAATAAAATGCAACAGTCGAATAATCGAAATCGACGAAATAGGACATATAAGAAAGTTCGTTCCAAAACCGCAGCGCAAGTGAAAAAATTTCTCGATAATATTCTGAGAATAAAGTAGATTTTTTAACCCTGTGAAGCCCACATTTTTCCTCACAAACGATTTACGTAGCAGTAAATGAAATCGATATACAATCAGCAATTTTGAGTTCGGAAATTTTGACTTCAAGTTCGAAATTTGCGATCCAAAATCCCCCCCAACTATGAAGTTACATCTACAGAATACATGGGTTGGTAATTAAGGCATTTTTACTGAATTCGAAGAACTCCTGTATCTCCTGAGATATAATATACGTTTCGAAAGGTTAAAGGACCTGAAGTTTTGTTTCAGGAAAATAGTCAGTACAATATAATCATAGACTAACATCTGTCACACGCTTGTTTATTATAATATCGATCTATTTTCCATCGAAAATAAAATGTCAGAATAATATGATACATGGGGTCTTCCCTGGCGATCGATGCCGAGAGACAATTATTTTTCGATCTGTCAATTTTCTGCATATTGTGACACAATATATCTTCTCCCGCGATAATATAAATACGTATATTGAACCCCATTAAAATATGTTAGCCGTAACAAAAATTTTGCAAAAATGTAAAAAACGTCGTCAAGTAGTTTAAAAATAGTTTTCAAAAACATTTTTTGAAAATAAAAACTAAAAAAAAAATCATATGACACAAGTAAAAAAAAAAAAAAGAAAAAACTTGGCCAGTCCTTTCTTTTGATGCAAGTTACATTGATTTGTGTTCTAAGGACTTGCCAAGTTTTTTTGTTAGCTTACTTGACTCAGGATTTTTCTAAAAGGTTTTTATTTTCAAAAAATAATTCGAGGACTATTTTTAAACTACTTAACGACGTTTTTTGCATTTGTGCAAAAAAATTGTATTTTATTTTTTATTTCATTCTTTTTTTTATTATTAATTTATTATTGCTTATAAAAAAAATGTTTTATTACTTCATAATGTTATTAAGAATCCGCACGACACGATTTTTTTTTTGTATCACACGCATAATATTTATTAATGAAAATCACCTCTTGGCCGCGATTATTTAAAATAATTTTATCACACGAACGACCCATTTTTTTAACCGCACGAGATGGTTTTTATAACGAATTTCCACGAAAAAACGATATTATAAGCCTCATTATTTAACCTTTATTTCGATCACTCAGTGTGAGTGTACTACTCGCGGATCGGTGATACGTATTCACGAACTTACACATGGAAAAATGAAAAACAGCCGATAGTTCGTCGCTTGTACCGCTTTGTATGCACAGCTCACACATGGGCTCACGGACGCATCACACAGGCTTGACGAGACATCGGACAAACGGGACATACAGGAAATTTTTTATATCGTGAAAGCGTGGGATATTTGGGTGACATAATGATAACTCATTATTGCGTGCACCGATCGGGTTGATTCCGGTCTCATTTTGAAGCTTGTATTCAATTCATATTATGAAAGTGTCATTAAAATTTCGATCCGATGTCTCGTTTCCGAGAAAAAAAATTGTCAAACTTTAGGGGACACGATATTAGCGTATAAGGACACGGTAGCGCTAGACGCGCGCGGCGCCGCCGCGCTGACTTATTCTTTAAACTACTTTTGGCGTCGAGACGCTAGCGCGTCTCTTGATTACAACATTATTATTTTCTTAATGTTATCGTCGATGCTTGTGCATCGCCGTTCCTTCGTTGTGATATCAAATCATCAATACAACAGTACAGACGAATGTAGGCAATTTAAAATTTGAAAATTATTTTTCAGGTACGTGGAAGAGTACAAACGGCATTTGATTGAAAAGGAAATTCGGGAAATCGTGAATAAAAACAAAAATACCATGGAATACCTGACGAAGCACACTGGCAAACGCATCGAGACAACAGCTGCGGTCTACTATCTCTACAATTTGTTGAAAGAGGAGGTTCGCATACAATCGCATTGCCTATCGATCGATATGCAACACTGGGCGCCTCGGTGCTATTGACCGATGTTATTTCCGTACCGTCGAATCCGATTTGCTAAATGTAATATATTCAATGCAATATCTCCGCAGGCTGCGCAGAACTTGACGTTACCCAAGTGGAGTCAAAGCGTCTATCCAAGTCCGATGAAAGAGATAACGATGCTAGACTTTCATCTGCGATCTTATACCAAGGCGCTCAGACGAATGAACGGAGGTAACAAATCTCACACACTTACGTTGCTACTATAATGTTTTTCGAGGTGATACACTTCTTCACCGGAAGTATGATCTCTCTAAGAATACTATACGCCTTTGCCTAAGAATGCTTCACACGTACCTTACCAGTAAAAAATGAGATTTCGTGAGAATTTCAAACACTTACCAATAGTATAAAGATCTGAAAAAAATCTACCGTACTGCAGACGTGCAAACATCAAGAACTTCGATTTTGCATAATAACAATGCCAAAATGTTATTAACAAATAAATAATTAGAAAAATAACCATATGGATTTTTTCAGAATTACCGTACATTTTTAAAAATCTCGTTTTTGAAATTTTTTTTTAACGCTATTGTTATGTAAATTTTAGTAGAACCGCCCTGAAACTTCGCGAGTGTGCTGTGGAATGTTGCTGCGTAAACATATCCAAAATGCGTGCCGTTACACTTATTTTTCAAAATAACGAAAAAAAAAATTTCAGAAATGTAAGAAAATTTAGAAAAAATTTATTTCGTTTCCAAAAAATCACCAAATTCATTTTAAATGAGGAAAAAAAACTTTCACTGACTATTTCTTGAACATTTTATATATTTACTTATTTGTTAATAACTTTTTGGCATTATTATTATGCAAAATCAATGTTCTTGATATCTTTAATATGTTTGATTTTTTTCAGATTTTTACTGTATCGCGAAGTAGTGAAATTTTGATTGTATTAAACTTTTGGTTGGGAATGTACTTCTGATACATCCTTAATGACGGGTATATTATCTTTTAGTGCGAAAATTAATTTCATTACCACTTATAGTTTTTAAGAAATAATGGAATTAAACATTTGACTCGGTTTTCGAACCGCCAGGTAGATGTACCCCCGTAACTCTTGAAACGCATATCGGTTTTCCATAGTGACACTGATACGTGATACGCACTCAATTTGACATCGAGTACCCAATACTGTATGACAAATTGTATAACAATGTCAGCTTTGGTAGTTATATGCATCGGGTCAATCGAATCACAGTATCAGATTTTGCAACATTAACAATGTAGCAGAGACAATTTTTTTTTATAAATTTAATACTAAGAATCAAACGGTGAAAACTTTTTAGAGTGCTCTTTCTCAACCTGCATTAACAGCTTATTTGATTTTCTCGTATGTAATAATATTAGTCATTCCTCTTCGTATCTTTTCGCTTATTTTAACTTGTCCTGTCGCCGATCCCTCTCGAGTTTCAACCTCTACCTTCTCTGCGAAACTGACGATTCAATTACCGCACAAACTTCTGTCCTAAAAGATTGTTCGATCTAATCATCCGATAGGAATTTTGCTGCGAAAAATCACGGATGACATGATAAATCTACGGGACGAATCGCTGAAGCCGTCCGAAAGAAAAACGTTCCTCTTCTCGGCTCACGAATTGAACATCGCAGCCCTCGCGAGAACCCTCGGTACTGACGATCCCGTTCTACCCTCTTACGGTTCTACAATAATCCTCGAGACGTTGCGCGACAAGATGAATCGATACTACGTCAGGGTGAGTAATACGTAATCACGTTACTTAGTTTCGTATACATCATTTACACACAATCTAATGCAACGAATTCGACAATACGTAATAAATGATGGAACACAGTTATTTAAAAAAAAAATGCGCAATTCGCGTTTAGCAATCACCTGAAATGCTTTTTTTACGCGGAAAACAATAATTCATCGACATATTTTTTTTCGCGATATTCAACGAGTGTAATGACAAAGTTTTGCTCTACAGGTACTGCTGTGGACCGGCGTAACTGAAAAGCTGATAACGCAAAAGATTCCCGGGTGCACCGAGGTGTGTCCACTGGACGAATTTCTCGAAATTCTCAAAGAGGTAATACCGGACGATGACGAATACATGTGTATTCCTGATAACACTTTGAACGAAAGACGAAGAAAGTCATTTTACCGGGGAGAATCGTCGTCGGCGCCGTCGGCAGTTGGAAGTTTGAGAGGAATTTACGGTTATTGTCAGGTAGCTTTCGCCGCTGCACTCATATCCGCAATTGGTCGCATCCATATGTGATATGCTTCTAGTCTCCAGGGTTTCGAACAAACCACCGCGGACAGTAGGAAAAATCCTCGATCCTCGTATTTATATCATAGAGACAACAGGACATAAGGCCGATGGCGAAATTTGGCCGTCAGCGATATACATATACATACTAGAGATTCCCCGGGATCGCGCGCTCACTGGTCAATTGTTTCATAGACAACGGTGCTTATATTCTAAAAACGCCTCACCACCGTGGAGAGCAAAAACATATTCTAAGTCCGTCTAAGGGGACCCTTAGTTCTTTACTTTCCTTAGACTGACTTAATATATTTTTTCCCTGCCTTAGAGCGGCCGTTCGGCCCTAAATATTGTACGTATGTTTTGTCATGGCTACGATTGCTATGGCTATGGTTGCTATGGCTGCGGTTGTTATGGCTATGGTTGCTATGGCTGCGGTTGCTATGGCTACGGTTGCTATGGCGACCGTTTCGATGGTGGTCGTTGCTATGGCGACCTTTACTATGGCGACCGTTACTACGGCGACCGTTGCTATAGCGACCGCTGCGATGGTGACCGTTGCTATGGCGACCGCTGCGATGGTGACCGTTGCTATGGCGACCGTTGCGATGGTGATCGTTGCTATGGCGACCTTTGCTATGGCGACCGTTACTATGGCGACCGTTGCTATGGCGACCGTTGCGATGGTGACCGTTGCTATGGCGACCGTTGCTATGATGCCCGTTGCTATGCCCCGCCCCGCCCACCCCTCGATTCACGGCGGAGACGGCAGCGGCGACGACAGCGGCGAAATGTTTTTATATATATAGAGAGATATACAGTGTAAGCTCCGTATTCTTAACTCGACGGGACCGGATCCGTTCCCTTTTCTGTATTTCCCCTATCGTCCCTACTCCCGATCAGTTGCTGCGAATAGGGGTAACGAGGGGTATACGCGACCATAGGTACGAAGCCATCTTATACCTGCTGCGTGTGCGTAGTTAACATTTTACGAAATAGGCTCCGCTTGGAGTGGGCCAAACGGACTCAGGGAAAATGCAGTTAAGGGAACTCGTTGTCATGGTAACGAGTCAAAATAAAGGATCGATTGAGGTAAGGGGAGTTAAGAATACGGAGCTTGGTCTGTATATATTTTTTTTTCTCGAGGACATACAAGTGGAATTCACTTTCGTGAAACTGGTCGAGGCGTATTATGCGAATTAATTTATTTGTTTTAAAAGAGAACATCGACGTATTATAATGACTCGATTATCGAAGTTACCCGGGCTGATGCCAACTCTGACGTATTCAATTATATTATATGTATGACGAGGACACCGCGAACACTTTAATTTCTTACACGGTAACGAGAATTTGTCTGTTTGCGACTTTCTCGTTCCAGAGATCAGCGGATCTCATTACTTTTTGTAATCCGCGGCACAGCATTTGTTTCCGATAATGCGAAATTAATTTTATGAAATGATTACAGATTATCAGTAGAAAAATGTTGTCGCTAATATTTTTTACGAATGATTTTACGAAAGATTAAAATTAAGGGGTGCGATAATTTTAGGCAAAAAAAAAATTATTTATTTTTCATTTTATATGCAAAGGAACATCAAATTTTTTATTCCATTCGTTGGTGATAATCCAAAAAAAAAAATCCCAGTCTCGAATATAAAAAATTGTCAAAGGAGTTTAATCTTTTTTATTATAATTTTTGTAATTTTGCCGATAAACAAAAAATGAAATTTCTCCTACAATTTTTCGTATTTAAACCGGAAATTCTTTTCACACGGTTCGAACATCATTGCGAATAAACAATCGCATGGGATTAGCGATAGGATACTTTTTCACATGTAAATAAGAAACCGCTTTTTTTTTTAACCTAAAATCGTCGAACTTTCCCCTTAAGTAACAACCAATTTTGGTAAATAATAACTATAGTGTTTGTTTTTAGCGTATTTGACATAATTATGGAAGCGAAATGCTCGTAAGACAATGAATTATCGTATACATTCAACGAATATTGTACAAAGTTATTTCGGGATGAACGGAGATAACAAGTCTCCTTTGTTCACATTTATTCGATAAGACGACACGTACCGAATATACTCCCTTCAAGAATTATAGTATTATTATATCGTTTAACCATTAAAATATGAAACGATCGTATATATTGTACACGGAAAATACGTCCGCTCGATTTTAGATAAGCTATATACAACGATAGATATATCTTCGTACAGAAGTTTCGAGAGTAATCGTCGGGATAAAGGAAATTATTGAGTGGAAGAGGTCGTTCATAGGAAGCGTTTGTTCGGATCGATAGAATACGTTCTATTTTCACGGGGTGAATGGTTCAAAAACCTTATATAACCCGACGCCTGTTAAACCAATGGATCGGTACGATGCGCTCAACTTTAATCCGTCGTTTACAATTATTGCGAACGAAATATATTATTAAAGTATAGATATTAAAGTTATTTTACATATATATTGCTATAAATTCGTTTCTTTCGCGAGCGACAGTAACAGTAGCATCATCAGCGTCAGCTGTCCGCGGACCTTCGTGGCTCGCCGCGCAAAACGCGTTATCCACACATATATCTGAATTACTCATACCTACAGCCTCTCGGGATATATATGTATATAGAAAGAGTCTACAGTTCCCACGTATACGCAACAGGTGACGCAAATGCGCGATTGCTTTGGCAACAATGCTGCTTTTCCGTCGTCGAGTAAGTATCTCGGCAATTTTGCGCAAAGCCCCGGAGTGCTTTCGAGTTAAAAGATTTTCATCCGCAAAGGGCGCGAATGCGAAAAGATTTTTCTCTCACTGGATACGAATGAATCCATATCAACGTCTCTGAGAGAAAAATAACGACACGTGTGATCCGTGAATTGCTCGCTTACAATTTTAATATTATCCCGCGAAACTTTTGAGATATGCAAAAAAATTGTTTTTGGGACAAAATACACGCGTAACAATTCTCTTCGTGAATTTAATTACGTAAATATTTTTTTTTTTAAATTACGTTAATACGATAATTTTAAGGATTTAGTTTTTCATAAAATTATATTTTAGACAATATTTATGATAAAATCGTGAGATTACGTTTTGTCAGCGCTATGCACGCGAAATGAAAAATGATTTATTTACCATATCCCAATCTTTTTATTCCCTTTGATATTTCGTCGATTAAAAATTACCAAATGGCTATTACGTTTGTGCAAAAAGACGTCATTAATCGAATGTGCACTTCGTAATAATGAAACAACAACAACGGGTGTCGATGAAAATATTTTTTACTTTCCCATCCCATAGAAACAGAATATAACGAAAATATTGTGATCGCAATAAAAAAAAAATCGACTCTCCTATTATTTTTCGAGTACCAAATCAATTCGAGTTCAGTTTTTATTTTATTCAATGGAAAAATCCCGTGCGAACGAAAGGGAAAAACAAGTTGATAAATTTGATCGAATAAATCGACTCAAATTCATAGATCGGGAAAATCGCCATCTTATTTAGAGTCACGACGATAAAAACTTGGATCGCGTCGTTGCGAAAAAAAAAAAAAAAAATCGAGTATTCGAACGAATCGCGACTCGATAAACCACGATAAATGATCCTACTAATGGAAGAAGTTAAACGCAAAAACGACTCACCTTTCCACGCGTCGACGGACATCCATCCACGTAGGTGAGTTTTTTATCTATTTTCTTCTCACGAATCCGCGGATAATAGTCATCAACACGTAACGCACTCATCGCAGCACTCCATCACTGACAAACTCGTTCACAACAGCAGGGCGTTCCGGCGTTGAAAAAAAAAACAAAAAACAAAAAGAAGAAAACACAGTTATGATTTAACGGGCAGTTATGCAGATATCGGAAGCCGCGAATGAATGAATTTATCGCGAAGTTCGTGACGAAGGGTTATCAGGATACTGGAACAGCGGAGGAACGCGGCGGGCTGTTGCAGGTGGGCATTGAACGCTCGATGCCAGCCGGCGGCGAGTTTACGATCGTTCCTCGGCTTAGCCACAGAGCGAGGAGAGGCTATATAGCATTGCTTGGATTTTACACAGCCGCAACGAGTATACGCGTTTGAAATACCTCGCCGTACCTTACCGGCTCTCCTCTCACTCGACGGTACGAGAGCGCGCGCGCGCGCGGGCGCGTGGTACAGCACGAGATACTCGTAACGCAGATTCTACGGAGCAAACCAGCGAGAGATCGGCACACGACCAAACGACACGACTCGCGGTTACATCATATACACGCTGTGCCGGCGACTGCACTAAACAGCCTTGAAGTTCGCGCATCGCACCTAGATATTCCGCGTTCCAAGACTCTACGATAGATCGATACGATCCTTGCGTCCAATACCCCAAAATTCGTGACCCCCAAAAAATTTACCAATACGACGCATCGTTAGAATTATTTCGCTACCCTTCGGCTATCTATATGGAACGGAAAACCTTCGAACTGCCGCATCCATGTGTCGTGCATATGACCTATTTATGGTTTCGCTGTTGCCGAACATTTTACGTCAAAACGCAAATTCTTTAATAATAAACCGACAACGCGGTGAAGTCTCGTGAATATTTATGATCGTGAAAACGTAACAAAACATAAAACATTGATACAAAAATAATATAAATATTGAATACAATAATCTGAATTGCGCCATTGAAACAGTGGCATTTTTTTTTTCGTGTTGTTTTATTAGTGATACCGACGATGTTTTGTCAAAAATCTTATGTTCAATTTGCAAAACAGGTTTGCGATTTTGCGGCAATTTTACATAATAATCGTATTTTTCGATTTACTTACCTGTTTTTTTCTTGTTTTTGTTTTGAAATTCTTTTTTGTTAGCGTTCGGATTTTGTGTTTGTCTACATATGTTTTCGAGCATTTTTCACGTATTTTCGTCGTATTTTCGTCGGTTTTACTACGAATTTTACCGAAGTTAAATCCCACGTAATGTTTTTGTTTTTGATGGATTCTCATAAAGGGAGCCAAACTGCCGGCAGCCAAACAGTAAACAGTCTTCATTATTGAACGGCAACAAATAAAACTTTCGATCGATTTTAACTGCTGTATAGCAGTGGACACAATTGTATTTAATAGACGACTCGAATCTCGACGTGGAATTGACTAATTGTTAGTGACACGTCTCGAGGAATTCGATGATTTCCCCTAATTTTATCCTGCGTAGGTAGCCGGTGGGGGTTAAGTCTTCCCTTCGTATACGGTAACCGAGTAACCGGAGATACTAACGCGAGTAGCGGCCATCCGACCCCTACCAAAGGATCAGCTGTTTGCTTCGTACGATTCACGCGCATAGCGAGTCAAAATAATTTAGGGTGATGTTCGTCGCACCAGAACTCTTACATAAAACAAAGTTTACAATACTTTTTTTTTTCGCGAGTGTTGGCATTGACGTTAAACGAAAATAATATTTTGCCGGGGCTGTCAGCCCCGCAGTGAAATCTCACTTTTGGGTTTTTAATTTCAGAGCCATCGAGAAAAAAACAGAATCATCAGAATTTTCATTGCCGACTGCGGTAATGAAAACGACTGCAAACCTACCGAAATCTTACGAACAATGAGATAATCTCGGAAAGTACAAATTAATAGTGGTAAATAACTTATTAAACGAGTAAAAAGATAGCAAAGTAGAAAAACATAGTTAAATATTAAATAACCTCAACATATTATCGTTCGGCTCTCGATTGTTCGTAATAAATTTCCAACGAAAAATACGAAATGGTCTCAACATTACAGAGACAATGTTTGTCCGCAATGTACGGTAATGCGAAAGAATTGAAGACGAACTTAGATCGGTAGGTAACCGGAGCCCTCTTATTAATCGAGCAAAAACGCGAGAATGATACAGCACTTCGCCGTGAAAAGCGCCGTCTAGCGGAGCGCGCGATAAATACACTGACGCGCGTCTGCCAGTGTGAGCCGTCCAGGACCGTCCGACGATCGTTCGCAGCTGTGCTTTTTGGACTCACTTTGACTTGGTGTTTATCGCTAAACGTGAGAAAACATGGCTGCTAGTGGTTCCGGATCGAAGAAGCAAAAATTAAACAATTCGTCGAGTTTAATGTGCAACGGAACCTCCGTTCATCACAATGGAACTCATCAGATTCGTAACCCCATGATCGTTCAGCCCGAAATGGGTTTTTACTGCTTCGACGTTCTGTACTCTCAGCTCCACCAGCTCGATCCACCAAAATCGCCAAATTTCAGCAACGAAGCATAGTAAGTTGTGTTCCGTTCCCATTGACAAGTGACATTATCATTAAACCCTTCAAAAACGCGGACATATAATTATCCTTTTCTTTCTTGCGTTTGGCACCCCCGCCATCTTATATTCTCCGCATTCTCTGTCCTACTCTATCATCTGTCCTCAACCTCTCCCCTTTCCCTACCTGCCCTCTCGCACGCGCGCACACGTCCTCGATGCGTTTGCTTTGTTTGATGTTTTAATATCTATGTGTACGTTGCGCAGCATCGATTACGTCAGTGATGAACGAACGATACTTCGATTCGCAATTAACGTTTTTTTTTTTTACGATATCTTGCCGCGCGCATTACGAAAATGATTTGTTCCGAAGATGACACGGTTGTCGAAAGCTTTCTCTCGTTACGCGATTAGAAATGTACTTTCACACGATAGGTACTTACGTTTCACTTGCATTTCCGTCTCCCATGTAACACGTATATATTCGATATATCGCTATCGACACCTGTGTTGATTAATCGATCGATATTAAAGGATTGACAAAACAATTAATTTCTTTTTTATCGAGCAAATTTTATTGTTTTAAACAAATGTTGAAACGTTGTCACGCTGTTATGTATTAAAAAAAAAACTCAATGATTGCTGTATTATATCGAAAGACGATATTAGACAAAGGAAAACAAATAGTCAAAAAACTTGGAGCGAAAACTTTTGTTTTCTTTGTTCGTATGCGGACCTTCGAGAAATCTATTTATCTATTAAGGTAATTATATTAAAGTAGATGTTTACAATTCCATTATCCTTATTATGAATTTTTCGAATTCTCTTTACGTTATTCAAATCATTACGAAAATCGGAATTTTTAATGTAAATGGTACTTTGGATTTTTTTAATAAATAAATAAATTTTGCCAACGAAAAACACGATTTTTCGAAAAAGTTTACAAATTCTATTTTGAAAAATAGTGTATAAACAATTTAAAAATCAGCTTTCACGCGGAATTAATATCACATTGGCAATTGAGTCAAAGCTGAATCAATGATTATGTCTATAAATATATATAAGCGTCGAAAATGTGCGCCAAATAATAATGCATCAATTTCATCTCCCAAAATAGAAGCCTCAACCTTCGTTAACCTTCAAAGGGTTGTCAATCTTTTCCCATTATTTTCCAAGCGATAAAAATCATTTTCGTTCTTATTACATATTCTTCGATCGTCATTTACATTTTTCGTAATTTTTTTTTTTTTTTTTCGTAAATTTGACTAAATTTCACTATTGTTTGGTCGAATTTCCTGACAATGATTATAAAATTATTGAAAAAAAAAATAAAAAAAAAACATAATCGCCCGTAAATCGTAGCGGATAAATAAATATGAAAGCGTATCTGATTCACACAGCCCATCTGTTTTTCATAGACAGAGAACATAGTTCTAGAAGTATCGAAAGTCTCTGGTTTGCAGCCCTCTGTTCGTAACGTGGTCGATCGGTAAGGATCAACGCCTAAGGGGTTGCATCGGTACCTTCAATGCGATGCATTTGCACGTCGGACTCCGAGAATACGCGGCGACGAGGTACGTACAATTTTTTTTTCACGCAATTACTTATACACGCTGCAAAAAAAAATCAACGCGAAATGTCGAATTTTCGCATAGAATATGAATATTTTTTATTTTTATAGCGCATTCAAGGATTCCCGGTTCAATCCGATTACCCGAGACGAACTTCCACGGTTGCATGTAACAGTTTCGCTGCTTCGGCACTTTGAGGATGGCGCCGATTATCTCGACTGGGAACTTGGAACTCATGGAATTCTCATTGAGTTTCATAACGAAAAAGGCAATAAAAGAACCGCTACTTATTTGCCGGACGTAGCGACGGAACAAGGTTTGCACACTTCATTGTCGCACTCTTCCGTGAAATTATTAGTTTCTCAAACGAACACAGATAGAGTAAAATAAAGCAAATCAAATCAAGCGACTAAATAAAGTGGATAATTGTTCAATCGGATTTTATCTTATCATTTTCCGTGACAAAAAAAATTGAAAAAAAATGAAATATTATTTTCTTAAAGTCAAAGATTTGGACCATTTTGAGAAATTTTTAAAAACATATTTTTGTACCGGACATAAAATTCGAAGGGTAACGAAACTATTATTAAGGGATCATTGTAGTATGACGGGCCAAAAAGTAGCTGATTTTAACGAATTTTTTTTTCGATGGATAAAATACGCTAATCAGTCCGATTTTTTATGACATATCAAAGCACTCATGAATAACAGACATTCTTTTTTTCAGTTTATTTTTATTTTTTTTACAGTTTTTTTGGGCGGTTGAAAATGGCTTGTAAAAAATTTGTCTCCTGACGGTGTACACTCTTCTAATCGTAAATACTGTCTATAAACTAAAATTGAAAAAAGATTATTAATCAGTATGAAAGCCACTATCGAGGATTTTTTTTCGATCAAAATTGACAAAATGGCGGTAATGTGGAAAAAAAGTATCGAATTTAACCTTTTTTTTCGACAGTTTTTCGTTAAAAACAATATGAAGAATTTAAAGAAAATGTCCATAGCAAGACAAAGAATGGTGTGAAGAATGTATCGTGTCAAAATTTGAGACGAATACCTTGAAAACTCTTCCTTTGACAGTGTAAATCGTGTACACCGAGTGTAATAAGATTTCTTGAAAATTTGACACTACAATGATCCCTTAAGGTAGTTATGTCGCTTCGCGTTACTTTCGCATAAGTTCGAGAAAAATGAGAGAAAATTGCAAATACTTCTCGATGGTATAAACATCAGAAAAAAATCATACATATTAATAAAGGTACTGAAAAGATTAATTTTGCATAATAATAATTCCAAAATGTTATTAGCAAATTGATGAAAAAATTAATTAGTCAACAAATTTCCCGGAAACTCCACTTTTTTATTTTATGAAAATGATTCGTTCCTTATTCTGAATACGTATGAATTTTTTCAGATTTCTCAAATTGCTTAGAATTTTTTTTTATATCGAAAAACGTATGAAAAACACAAAAATCAAAGTAAATTGAAAAATCTGAAAAAATTCACTCGTATTCAGAAAAATGAACGAATTATTTACATAAAAAAAAAATTTGGTTTCCCCAGAAATTTGTTGAACAATTCATTTTTTCATCAATAACAACACCAACTACTACCACCATTTTTTCATCAAGAATAACATTTTGGAATTATTTGTAATTTTCTCTTATTTTTCTCGAACTTATGCGAAATTGACGCGAAGGCGCATAACTACCTTAAAATTATTCTCGGATCTATTGAGTGACGGAACTTGGTCAACGCTGTTAATAATCGTCACATTACTCTTTAAGTTTTAACTGATGGAAGAAAACTTTTGTGCTTCAGGATGGGACCAGATTCAGACGATAGATTCTCTTTTGCACAAAGGCGGTTACAAGGGTTTAGTAACGCCGGATTTGAGACGAAGCTTGAAACTCAAGCGATATCAGAGCGAAACCATCACCGTGAGTTACCACGAGTACATGAGCCATTGGCATAATAGGAGGTGCTAGCAAATGGCTTGGAATCCTTCGCGGGATCCCATGCCTCAAATTACCCCAATTGCCGTACGTTATAACAATACCGTTACGACTAACACACCATATTCGCAATGCAATTCCGGTCAACGCAATTCGTACGCGGCAAGCGGTGGACAACGAGGATCGGTTACGATCGATAGACGACAAGATCAATCGTTCGCACGACCAATCGCAATATCCACGATAAATCCGGTCGTAGCGCCGGTAGAAAATTATCCACCATATTGGTGGGAAGGTGCCGGTTCCTCATTCCTTCCTGCGAATTCTTATTCACACTCACAGCCTTTTCCGAATCACCAAAACTCAGATCACCAAACGCATTATCGTAAATGACACTGGCGGCGTATGTTAATCGAAGCTTATCGCCGTTTCAAACGATGCCTATCATATCTGCTATGTTCCGTTGTTCATTTTTTTTTCCCTATCTATCATTAACTTGAAAAACTTTTCTGATAACAATTGAGAGAATATTAGAATCTAACGATATTTCACTTCGACGAATTGGCGAAAAGTCGCTGTATATATATCGTACCAATCGATACTACTTTAGAGGCTCAACGTATTTTATCTCATCGTTACCATAGCTTCCGTCGTTAAAGTTCGCAATAAGAACCGATGTTTTTATCCCTGAGAACGGTATTTGCTCATCGGATACCCAAATTTCTTCGGTAATCCATTTCTTCGGAATCAGTCTCTTGTCCCGTTGACGAAAGTTGTTATATCACAAGATTCCCCGATTCATCACGAGTTAAAAAAAAATAATACATTTTCCTCTTTTTCGCGAATATCTCCAAATGGTTAATTAGTAAAACAAAATTTAATAGTAAATATGTAACTTGTTGATTTTTTCTTCTCCTTAAACGACGCATTACAATATCATATTGAATATTTTTGATCAATTTTTCTTCAAATTTCAAATTGATAAACTCAATATTTTCGCGAGTTTGTGATGTAAATCCGATACATAGACGATGTGTACATATGGCTTGTAAAATACAAAGAAATCGCTTTCGTACGAATACGCGGTGAAAAAGAAGAAAAAAAAAAGTTAAGATTAACTCGGTAATGTTTCTCTAATTATTCGTAGGCTACAGCCACTTTTGATTTTATCTCCTGTGAAAAAAAAAAAGTTCAAGTTAGATTAGGGAATTAAGGAATGTGCAGTCCGTTGTTACGAATATCGGTTTCCAGGGAATCTTATCATTTGGCTGGCAGCGTTGTCGCTGGTTGATAAAAAATTTCGTTCCCCGGATCACACTTATCTCTGCTGTGTAAATAAATAAACGAATGTAAAAAAACAACAGCAACGGACTGCAAGCCGACTATTTGAATGTATTCATTACGATAATAACATAGTTAATAAGGTACTAACAAAGAAAGAAAAAAAACAAAAACAAAAAAAAAACAAACGACGATCTCATTGTGAGTTTTCATTGTTGTGCGATTCGCAATATTGTCACAATTTAACGAGAGACGCGGGTACGCCGATTAATCCGAAATAGTAAATTCTTGACTTCTGCTATTGGACGCTATATCCCGAACGAAAAACAAAGAAAATAAATAAAAAAGAGTTTCGTTCGAACGCAGAGTCATCCCCAATCGGAATAAACGGCAGCAATATTAAAAATGACGAGTGCACTACGCTCGCTGCCACTAGTGAAAGTTTCTCCGACGCCTTTGAACGACTTTACCAGAATCGTGTATCGACGAGCGGATTATTTCCCAAAAATATGCGTAGCGAATCGAATAACGGTCCCAATCGTCAATCGCGCCTTATTTTTTCCTCCGAAACCTCAGTTTACATTGATAAAATTACAACATTTTCATTGATTAATTAAGCGGGAAACGTGATTGGAAAAAAAATCTTCCGAGATTGATGAACATGAATTGCATGAAAAACGAATACTGCATATGGTTCATCGACAACTAACATTTTTCGGATATACGAATTTTCAATCTCTTCAAATGAATTAATAAGACCGGTGAATCCAATTCAGGATATATACTGAGGCTGAGAAAAAGTAAAGAAAGGTACGAGAAAGCAATTGATCGCTAGGCGAACGAAAATCGGAGTCTTTCGCTGATCTATTAGTCGAACGAAGTTTGGTGCATCGTATGAAAAAAAAATTAAATAATTAAATAAATAAATGCGTACAAACATCCGGCGAAATGCGCGCTGCGACGATTGATTGTACTTTGGAAGAGAGAGTTAGCGCACGAATATTAGATAATCATCACTTTGACAAAGTATCCGGCAGAATATCGAGATAAATATATCACCCCGTTATTCTTCCGCGTGTCAATTTGCCTTTTGCTTTACTTAGATTCCTCCCCCCTCTCCCCCAGCTAAACTGTAGCTGGTGTCGTTCACTGCCAAGTTATCCATTGTTGTAACGATCCATTATAATATACATGGAACGAAAAAAGCTAAAAAAAAACATGATAAGAATAAAGGAATTGTGTTGTTACATTATGTGGATTGAAGTTATCGTTACTTATATGTATATGTATGTGAAAAAGTGATCGTTTTCGCTGATTTATCCGATAGGCACGATAGGCCTTATAAAAAAAAAAAAAAAAAAACAGAGCACCTATTGAACTGCCAATAACGTAGATAAAAATATTGCTTTGATATACGAATAAATCATTTAATTGCGCCCAATCGTTATTGTTCGTCAATGTGCCGTTACGATTTTTTTTTTTTTTTTTTTTTTTTTTTTTACAAAAGCGACTACACGATAAAAAATGTCCATTGATCGATGGATACTCGTGAATAAATGATCGAACCGAATTACAGACACGATATTCACGAGACGACGAAACGTATTGTGCCTAAATGAATAATTAAACATTGAATTATCAATCAAATGTAAACGAGAATTTTGCTAGTTTTAGCAATATATATATATATATACATATATATATGTATATTTCACACTATGATTGTGAATTTTTAGTAACAAATTAATTATCACCGTATAACACAGTGGGAATGGAAGAATAAAAACATTTTATATTGTCACTGTTAATTTTACTAACCCTTCTATATATTTTATTTACAAACGATTATCGACGAATGACCGACGCAAACGAAATTCAGAGATATAAAAAAAAAATTTTATAAAAAAAATAATACGATTTTTAAGGATCATTTGCACGTTGATTTTTCGCAATTTTTTTCTTTATCTGTCGAAGCCTTTTGCGCTTTCAGTAGTTTCATCTGCATTTTGTACAATTTCTCACCCTCTTCGTACGTAATGTAACTTGCCGCTACCATTTGAATGCACGAGATAAACAGCAAGGATTGTCCCATTGGTTTCGTAAACTTCCACCATAAACGACAAGTCCCGCTGAAGTCTTTCCAATATGGCATTCTGTACGTTCCGTAACGAATCGCGAACTATGGATTTAAAAATATTGCATACCGTCAGAATGGTTTTTTTTTTAATTATCGTGGAATGAATAAGTAAATACGTTTTAACGATAAATATATACCAGAGCATTGACTATCGGAGCCATGATTATCGGGTACCCAACGGCAGTGGCGGTTTGCAGCAATGCTGCTCTGTACTGCAGACATACAGGGCATTTCGTGATATTCAAAAACAAGTCGTTGGTTATGACCTGAAAAATATAACATATATATACTTGTATTACATATAATAAAGGTTTTTTTTTTATTTTATTTGTATTTTTTTTATTAATTTTATAATGCAGTTTCACAAATTAATAAAAAATATTAATCACACTAAAATCATCGGCACCAATTTTTTTTTTTCTTTACTTTAGAAAAATCTACTCGGTAATAAATGTTATAAATAAACATAATTACGCGTATTACCAAATTATTTTGAAATACAATCATCAAATTTTAGCGAATTCATTTTTCCGAGTTACAAAAGTATCGACAATATGCAAATTCCAGAATGTAGACGACGATCGCAATTATCGTAAAAAATACATTAAAAAGGAAATGTTGCGATCGTAAGACCGAAGGAACAAATTAATTGTGTATAAACATTGGATTGAACGTACATTTTTTTTATTTTTTATTTTTTTTTTGGCGTTTTATAAAAAATTTTTATCGATATAAAAAAAAGTTTGCCTGCGATAAAAAATTTTGGTATAAAAATTTGGCGAATCGATAGTGTGACGGATGGGAAGGTATACCTGCGTGTGAAACGCGGCGGCGAACATTCCAGAACCAATAATCATTGGAAAGGCTGTCGAAACGTAGCCATACTTTCGTAGTTTCATTTTTAGCCGATATCGAGAATTAATATACATGCCGGTTGCAGCAGCTAAAGCCGAAAGACCCATCACTCCCCATCGAAATGGCCACCTTAACATATACAAAAATAGACAATATTTTTTATTATTGGTCGAAAGAAAAAGCCGGTATTCGTCGACGAAAAAGAAAAAAACACGAAAGAGGTTAGGATGGTTACACGTCTGATTTAATCGGCCAACTCTCTATCTGTTTCCATTGATATTGCACAGCATCGGTTCGATCCAATTCCACAGCATTTGGTGGAATTTCCCCTTTCGTCGCGATCAATGCCATTTTTTTTGTTATTTAAAAAAACGAAAACAATGGAATCTTCTTGGTACGGCAACAACCAAGTATTTTTTTCTCAATATACAGCGCACTACTACTGTATACCTCTGAGCACTCATTCGCGAGCGCATGTTACGAAACATGCGCATGCGCATGCGAACATATGAGCATTTTACCTTTAGTAAAATGTTATGCCGGCAGTAGGCAAAATAATTCTCGTCGTTATCGATAGTCAAATCGAAACTTCGAAAATTTTATTTCAATTGTATGAACGCGATGCTATAGTACGTGGCGGCTATTATAATATGAAAATAAAATCATAAAAATGAATTAAATTGCTTCGGATGATTCTATTGCTCTGCAAAATAAAAATTGTTTTATTTCCCCGACAATTGTTTACCCAATTAGTATTTTTACGAAATTTTAAATGTAATCCGAATGATTAAATTGTGCCGCGAGCAATCGTCGATACTGCTTTTCATTTTTAGGATGTCCGTTATTTTTCGGGGCTTCAATGTTTCGTTCTGCATTTTATCGCATATATGGGCGTTCGCACGCGACGCAAAGAATTCTTTTGTTTTTTTTTTTAAATCTCGATGAGGGCAAAATGATTTTTTATTCTCAAACAATGGTGTAATAGGTACTACACGTAATTCTTCTTCGTCCAATGTCATAAGACGATGGACGATATAATATTGGTTTGGATATTGAAAAATTAATAGCAATAACATTTTTTAACGACTTTCACCGAATGTTAATTCCCCATCTTACCAGCAGGTGTCTCTGTTGCTCAGCGTCATTCGCCTACATGTGGAATTTCGTACTAAAACCGTGAATCTTTCACCAAACCCCTGACGGTCCTCTCACCATTATAGAGTTGCATTGTACAGCCCGATTAGCGAACGACGTCACGGCAAAATCGTATACAGTGAACGAAATACAGTGGCGGACAATGCAATAGTCTACGTTTTGACGGGGTTGAGAAACGTGAGTGTCGTTATTACGAGTTAAATACGGATAATTGCGCGGTGATTGGTTTAACGAGCGAGCAACGTTTTTCGTAAACGGCTGCTGCACGATACATCGTCGATGAGTAATTGATTTTCCGGACGGGCGGGGGCTGGCTATACGAATGCCATGAATGAACCGTAACCGCGTACGTCGCGCATCATCACAGTTTACTCCTCGAGTACATGGCACCCGTGGCCATTCGGTCTCTCGATTATTCGAATTATCGTGAATTCATACGCGTCTCCGATATAATAAAGAAGAAAAAAAAAAAAGAAAAAAAATTGGTGTGCGAGTACGGGTCGGTTCGCGCATCGTTAATTAACGAGTAGTGCGCAGAGAAGGTATATATAACGTAAATGTCGGGAGGGACGCCACTCGCTGCTCTTGCGAAATTCGAGGCGTTCCGAAAGAGGCTGAACGACGCAATGGCCTCAAACGCGTACGTTGTCGGTAAAATTCGAGATCGTTCGATCAGCTTGGTTCAAGTTATTGACGAGCGGAGAAGTCGAGATCCTCGAACGCGTCTTCTGGATGGTCATCGATATCGCGGCCATGACTCACTTACGCGCGACGCCGTTCGATTTATCGAATCGCGTCGGTTTCTTCGACGAATCCTTCGACATCGCGGATCGCGCGTTTCAGCGTTTCGTGTTGACGCTTTTTCGCGATGTTTTTGGCTTCGCGTACGACGCGCGCGAATTTCGTAATCCTCGACGATCGAGTGAGCTGACGCGAAAAATTGTCGTACGAAACGACGAAACGCGAAAAAAAAAAAAAAAAAAAAAAGATTCATTCCAGAATCGTCGCTATTCCTTCACCTCCGACGCGACTCGGTTGCCGGAGATGATGGAGGAACGCGCGCGGCGATTAACAGAGGCATCGCGAACGGATATGCCCCGCGAACGTCGCACCGCGATGTAATGTTTGTCAACACCTTTGTTACACGAATAACCTTTATTTTTCTTTGTCTATACATCCGACATTAACGGTCAATGTCGGTACGCGATTGTAAATAAAATTAAATGAGAGAAAAGCATGATATTACGCGAAATCAGAAATACTCCAGGACGAGTCACGGGTACTTGATCTTCTTGTGGATGTATGCTGGTTTAAACAACGTATTATCGTAACGGCAAACCCGGTCATGTCTTGAGAACTAACGTCTTCACTGCTCTCGCAGGAGTTTGGATCGGCTGTTGTTTCGACCCGCTATATCTGATAAATCGATACTGAAGCTACATATCAGGTAAATATTTCACCATATATACATATATATTTCTATCTACGTAGCATATCCCATTATTTTTTTTCTCCCCGAAAACGTTTTCATCGGCTCTCGCCGCCATTTTTAAAGTAACAAATTACCAATACATCGTAAAAAAAAAAAAGACGAAAAAAAAAAAATTTCGAAATTTCAGCGATGTCGCGAGAGTACGAGGGACGAAGGCGCGGAGGTACCAGCGGAAGCGGATCCAGTAAGATGCGGATGGACACGAATGTCGCGCAGCCGCGTAATCACGGCGAGTCGTCCAGCAGGAAGCGGGAACTCGACAGCGTCATGAGAAAAGCCCGCGAATCCCAGTCGAGTTATTGGAACAAAAAATTGCTGGAGGTGGAGGAACGCGACCCGAATCGTTGGAGACATAGCGGTTACAAGGAGCTGTACGTCGGCGGCGCTGGGGGCGGCGGAGAGCCGAGCAGAGCTCATCCCAGAAGTCCCCGGAGTCCGAGACCTCGTAGTCCCCACAGTCCCCGGCCGCGAAGTCCGAGATCTCCGCGTGCGCGTTTGCACACGCGGGCGCGACCGGCGCGCAGTCCCAGTTCCGGGAGCACCTGTTCCGACAGATCGTGTTCCGTATGCTCGCCGAGGGAACAACAACCCCAGCGTCGTCGCGTACCGCCCCCGTCGCGTTCACGTTCTCGATCTATGACGCCGCTGCGTCAACGGGCGCATCCGAAAGAGGTTGTCGCGTCCAGTTCGCGAGCTATGCCCCCACGCGCGCGGCCGCGATCGCCGCCTCTACCGCGTCCGCGAACGCCGCCCCCAGCACCGCAACCGCCGTCGCGACATCAGAAGGAATACAAAGCTCTGAAGGAG
The DNA here is from genome assembly GCA_934046635.1 of Buathra laborator. Lineage (NCBI taxonomy): Eukaryota > Metazoa > Arthropoda > Insecta > Hymenoptera > Ichneumonidae > Buathra > Buathra laborator. The sequence goes on along the minus strand of OW203893.1, from coordinate 7,397,768 downwards.
AAGGAAGTCGCCAAAGCGAGACGCAAGGAAAAGCATCACAGCAGAATGCCGGAAGATCCGAGAGTTCCGGAACCGATACCTCTGGTAATTACAACGCATATTCCTTATCAAGAGAACCGGTGGAATAACAATACGGCATTCTCGAGATAATAAACTCTTAATGAATACGCGTATTCGTTATCACGAGAACAAGGTGGGATAACAACGCGAAATTCTCGAGATAATAAACTCTTGATGAATTTCACGAACGCGTTATTCGAAAATATTTTATAATTGGATTTGTTTTTAATATTTTTTTTCATATTGCATATTTTTTTATGATTTTCGCATTAAATTATCTTAATTCGACTCCGGAGAGTAATAATCTATCGGTTTGTAAGATATAAAGCGAAAAAATATGAGATTGTGATTATGAAAATTGGATAACATATAAGTGTAACGGGAATTTTGGGGAAAATTTTGATTAACATAGAAAAAAAATACGACGATTCATTTTAATCATAGGATATAAAGACAAATTTTAGGTAACAAAATTAATGGTTCTAGTAGTCCTGAATTTGTATTAACAAATAGTATCGTACAAAATTTTATTTCACGAGCGTTTTTTTTCACGGGCCGTTTGCTCGCACGCTTCGCTTCGCTGTGCGTGGGAGAAAACGCATTTCTCGTACGGGGTTAAATAATAGTAGATTGTGATACTAGTACGGGAAAGCGGATATTCCACGAAGTTTAGGAAGCGGCGGGTGCAGCCCGCTTCCTAACCGCCGTGGGATGTCCGCTTTTTCGTACAAGTATCACATACTGTTTTTTTTAACTCATGAATAGAAACTCCCGCTTTCCTCAACTGTAGAGCGTGGCGGAACGTGGGCCGTTCCCGTACGCCGTTAGGAAATGTCCTACGCATGCGCACATCAGCTACATTCTTCTTTTTCTACACGCATATTTGTTTTTCTAAACGCTGCCGCAACAGTTCCTAACGCGCTCGTCACATTTTTTAACGGCGTGTTGAGGTTAGGGACCCTTTCCGCTCATACTCTACAGTCTCGGAAAGCCATCGTTTCTATTCTTTCGTTAAAAAAAGCACGGTGTGCAACTAGTGCCGGAATTGGCGATTGCAACTCGTGCGATTGCCACCCTCGCTTCGCTCGGGTGGCAACTCTCGGCACTAGTTGCACAATGTACTATTTTCTAACTAATGAACGGTATGTCCCGTGTCTCGTGTCTGTAGAGCGTGAGCGAAACCCTATACTCAAAGTTAGTTCGAGTGTCGAATGAGTGCGGGAATATAACAAAAGAGGGGAAAAGTGTGAAATAATTAAGAAATTCGAGGATCTGCGCATGCGCAAGAACATTATTTCACGTCTTACCACAATATGCATTTTTCGCCACACTTTACAGGCATGTAACGAGGGACATTCCGTGCATTAGTTAAAAAATAGTACATTACGATACAAGTGCGAAAAAACTTTATTTAAGAAAACGTTTTTCGCATGAGTATTGTACAAAATTTTACTTCGCAGGGTGTAAGAATGGGGGTTATACGCACGTAAATCGTTAAGCAAGCAAGCCGCAAGCTGCGTTTTTCGCACCAAGTGAAATAAAAATACATTTAACGGTATTTTCCAGATGCGCAAACCAGTGAAACTCGAGAAAACACACTCGGGTCACGGACCCCCGCAAATGGTCCATCCACCACCCGAATCGTCACCGAGTGAGGATAGCGACAGTTCGTCAAACACATCGCACGTTGGACCGCCGCTGATGACGTTGTCGGAGCGGTAAGGATCGACGAATACTTAAGGGATCATTCTAGCGTGAAATGTTCAAGAAATCTTTTTACACTCGGTATACACGGTTTACACTTTCAAAGGAAAAGTTTTCATCAAGCTATCCGTCTCAAATTTTGACACAACATTCTTCACACTATTCTTTATCTTGCTATGGAAGTTTTTATTTTATTCTTTGAAACCTTCATATTTTTTTTTTTACAAAAAATTGTCGAGATAAAAGGCTATATTCGATACTTTTTTTTTTATCGCCGCCACTTTGTCAATCTTGATAAAAAAACCCTCCATATCGTGATAGCGGCTTTCGTACTGATTAATAATCTTTTTTCAAATGTTGTTTTAGACAATATTTACGATTAGAGGAGTATGCACCGTCAAGAGTCAATTTTTTTACAAACCGTTTTCAACCACCAAAAAAACTATAATCAAATAAAAATGAACGTTTAAAATTTTTTTTCTGTTCTTCATGAGCGCTTTGTTTTGATATGAAAAAATCAGACTGATTAGCGTATTTTATCCATCGAAAAAAAAATCGTGAAAATCAGCTATTTTTTGGACGGTCACACTAGGATAATCCCTTAAGATAACGAACGACTTTTTTTTTTATCTTCATTATTTATTCAATCGTCTCTGTTAAAATGTGTTTTATTCCGTATTCTATCCGTTTCCAAAGATGCATCTTGTTGCTAAAAAAAAACACTAACGCTAACGGTAACTAACGCTAATGAATTTCAATGATATATTTCAGATTCGGAAAAATGGCACAATGGAGCGTCGACCGGCGCGACATGGAGAATATGCGTATAACGAAGGACGGCGAGAATGCAATGAAAGTTGTTATCGAGGGTGAGGAAAGAATCGCCAGATTAGGATACGAGTCACCACCTCCGGGACACTATCCGGAGTCTTTGTTGGCTCAGGGACCGCGAGGTCTCGACTGTTGGAACGACGTTCGCGTACGTTACGATTATTACAAAGCGAGAGGTTACCTGCGCGATCTCTCGCTCGACGACTACGTTAAATGGGAAGAATGGTGGTACAAGTACCAAGAATGGCTCGAAGCTGAGCGTTTTTACGAGCAATGGGCGGCCACCGGACGTCAGCCCGGTGGAGGAGGTGGCGGCGGCGGTGGTGGCCGAAAACGTCGCGGAAGACGCAATAACGCCGCTCACTAAATATCGAAAACGAAACATATACATATATATAAATATATACGTATAATTCACAACAAACACCGAAACAAAACGACTCATCGCGACGCGTTTCATCGAAACTACATGAATATCGTCATTGTTGAAATATACTGTAACATTTTCTCGCGCTTAAGCAATGAAAAAAAAAAAAAAAATACTATAAAGATATAAATGTGCACATTGCTCTATATAAGAAAAACAAATATATATAATAAAAAAAATTATGTTAAAACGTAAACGGTCGTCGGCGTGATGTATTCACAATCAAAAATCACATTTTCTTAACCCTTTTGACTCATTAGTGGAATCTGTATACCTGCGTTTGGACTTCTATCCTTTATTATTGTCGCTTTCACTACTTAAGAAATGTTGTTTTCTAACGAAAAAAAAACAAAAAAAAAATTGAGTTCAACGGATATTTTCCTCGACGTCGTAAAGAAAAACACCGACGCGAAAGTCCGAAAGCCGAAAGATCATTTAACTGGTCACACGTAAAACGAAAACGAAACTTCATATTGGAAAATCGCTTTTAATTACTACAAAATTTGAGTAAATAAATTATCACAAAAAAAGTGTTGAATTGATATAAATGATTCTATACGAAAACTTTTTGGAATGTTTTTTTGCAAAGTACTTATATCGATACGGTGTTGGATTCGATATTTTCGAGATAAAAAACAGAGCGAACATCTTTTCGGAGATCAGTTGCGTGTAGTCGCTTATAGTTATATATGTCAAAAGATTTACTTTTTTAACGCGTTCGTGTCAAGACGCGTTATCACGTACATCTGTAGATACATAAGCCGATTGGGTTCACATTTTTTTAATTCCGCGACCAATGACTTACTAATACCGATTCCTTTATTTTCCCATTCTATCGATCATATGCGCTATTGGCATCAGCGTTTTTGTACAATATGAAACGATATACTTTTTGAAAAACATGAATAAAACTCATAATTACGGTCGATCGTACGACAAAACAAAGTTGTTTGTGCATTTCTTTTCAACAGTTCGTACCAACAGAGCTGTTCGTTATTTTTCATCAGAATACTACGATAAAACATGAAGAAAAAAAATCGTATATGTGGCAACACTGCCACCGGTGATTATCGATTTTCAGAGATTTTTTTTTATGGTTCATGCTTTCGCCTATTTGAAAAGGAATAAAAAAAAAAGTGTTTCAAGTGTATCGACTTTATTATCGAAGTGGAGTTGTTTGTTAGCCCATCGTTTTCGTGTGGTTCATCATCCCTCGTAACGCTCGTTTCACTTGTACGAGAGGGTGGGGGGTAGGGGGTGGCATCAGGATGGCGCATGCTCGGTAGGCAAGTACACACACGAGAGTGCGTTAGTCTATTTTAGTCCGCGCGTGTTTTACTCGAAATAAAGTCAAATACTGCGAGATGGCGTTTTACCGACGTCCGACAGGTACCGACGCGTTTCGGCGATCGTGAAAACCTCGTTGTGTTTTGTCGACTGTCGGAGCTTGCAACCCCCGATAACTGTGCAAACCGAGGGGGATGGTCTGGCATCATTTTCTCACCGGTCGGCGGCGCCGGGCGTCGCGGCTCCCTCACTGACGTCATCGTTCGTGATCGACCAATCAGACCAGTAGCCCGTCAGTTTTCCGGCTGCTAAATTCGCGTGACCGCCATATTGCCGTGTGTCCGCGCGTGTGTTTATATTCGTTTCCCCGAGAGTATTTCGTCGCGTTAAAAAATTCGTCGTTTTTTTTCGTCGCTCGTGTTAGTTAATTCGTTCGATGCAACGCCAATCGACGCGTATAAAATATAGTATAGGTACGGTGTTTTAGAAAAAAATATTATAAAAAATAATAAAGATAAATAAATAACAAGTGATTCAACGCGTTACGGATAATATATCCTACCGAACAGGATTTTTTTGTTTGTGTGCAAGTGTGTGTGCGTCGTCGGGATCTCGTGCGCGAAGTATTGACAACACTGCGTATTATTTAAATCGGAGGAAAAAATAAATAAAAACGCTGACAACCCGGAGAATATAATGCCCGTCCGTAAGCAAGGTGGTAAGCTCGTACTACATATTAATTTTAAGACTGCCACGGAGAATTCGTCGTTGATCCTGTCATTCATAAATTTTACGAAATCATGGGGCGTGGGTCACTCGGTCAGCTGCGAGAGGCGACCTGTCAATTTCATCCCCCAACGCGTTCATCCGCAACCTCTCGTTCTCTTTCTCTCTCGTTCTTCGATACTCTCACCTCGAGTCGATCGAGTATGACGATAAATATCGTTTGACCTCTATTCCGAAACGTCGGACAAGTTAATATCGCGCATTGCCAAATCAAAGGTGTCGAAGTGTTTTCGCGTGTGTGTCTTTTCAAATTTGCACAGTAGCAAATCGCGTGCTAATCGCATCGTTAACTTGTCGAGTTTCGTGTTAAAGTATTATTTTTCCTATTACTATTATTATTACTATTATTCGTTAATATTGAGAAAGAAAAAGAGAGATAAACGACGAGATCGAGAGAACGGACGACGCGACTTCTCCGTGCACACGTTCATTCTTCGTTAATGTGGGCCAAAATAGTGTTGCAACAAACCCATACGTATATAACCGTATATATTCGACGATTGGGCGTATGCCAGGAAAACGCAATAATTTTGGCGCTTTGGTTGTGCGCTTTTAACGTTTTTCACTGGGGCGATAGTCTCAAGGCTGTTGTTGTACCGCCAATTTGCTAACGAATCGTTATATTATGTTGCCTTATAGAAAAAAAAAAAAAAACACATGTGAGAATTCGCGAGTAAATAAATTTTGTGGGTTTCGCGCTGCGCGTGAATACGGATTCATATTTTCAACACATATCTCATCCCAATGCTGCGTTATAGTCGCATTCGCAATATGGCTGCGTATGTGTGCGGCGTGTGTTTATGTATGTCAACTCGGCAGAGAATTGGGTCAAACCGATGGCTACCATTGACCTGGCGAGGGAATTAAAAAAAAAATGTTCCAGTCTTTACATGCGCGCTGCCGCGTAGATTACGAACAAAGGGCGAGACAGTCGTATATGGAGTATTTATTCCTTATATATTCAGCAGTTTATTTTTGTACATCGAAGTAAATGAGTACAATTACGAAATTTCTGCGCTATAAGAATTCGCTACGAATAGCGAGTGGGTAGCGTTCATTTATTAACCCTTTGAAACAGACCTTTTTTTTCGTGTCATTTTTTTTGGTAATTTTTTTTTTTTTTTGTCACTTTGATAAAAGTTTTCTTAGACCCACTGGCGAAGGAGCGTAATGTATGCAAATTACCGTCATCAGTGATAACACGCGCGGAGCAGGAGAAAATTTAAATTACTGTGTTAAACGATAAAAAAAAAAATGCAGTCGGCAAACCGCTAGAGTGCACTATAGCGTATAGACAACATGAAAATTCTTTCTTTAAAACATTCCGTGGATTAAATAATTTCGCGAGTCAACGAATCGGCATTTGCGAATTGGCACTGCGCGTTGAAAGATTAATCAGTATTTAACTAACGGATTATTAATTTATATATTTCGTTTTTATTTTTATCTTTTAATTTACCAAATTTTATGTTCGGAAATATTTTTATATCGCGTTCATCGATTAATAATCAAATGTAGAAGTTTCGATATCTATTGATGGTATTGACAATTTTTTTTTTTTTTTTCGCACGTGTCTGATTCGAAAAATCGAAAATATAGGCCAAGAAAATTCGACGTTACATTTGTTCACATTTATCTACTTACCTATACGAAGATTTAATAAATAAACGAAAATTATTCGAGGACGAGCATCGCGTGTTTCTTTAGTTTGCCGACTTTATCGACGATGTATGCATTTGAAACAGACCACCACTGCGCTGACATAATGCGGTTTTTCGTAGCCAGATATCGAACATATTCGAGATAACGAGGTGACCACAGAATTATTTATTAAAACGAACTCTCGACATCGATAATTCCTATTTTTTTCCAAGTGGGCGTATTTTCATGAGTGTTTCATTCGCGTTCTTCGTCCTATTGAAATATTAACGCAATCATTACATATTTAATAAAAAAAAAAAAATGCATCGATCGTCTGTAAAATATCTCGATATCAAATGCGATTTTCCTGCGGCAAAAGCTCCGAAATTTAATCATAACGGCTTAATTCTCTCTCGCAGTTCCCTAACATGTAAATTTTTTTAAAATAAAAAAAAAAGTCCGCAAGAAAAAAAAAATATATATTTTCGCAGCGAATATTACGAGACGTAAATGTTGGTTACATTATGCTGCTGTTAATCCGCAAGAGTTTAGTTCGATAAGAGCGATAGTATTAAATTTCGCAACGCAGCATATTTCGCGCGCATAGACGACGGTATCAGGTTGACGAATGCGCAGGTCTAAGTTACGATCTTTCTGCATGTAAAATACTGTACGATCGCAATGGTAGCGAAAGGTTTTTGTCGTACTATTCCCAATGACGCGCGGAGTCGACACGAGGATATACAAGCGGAAGAAGAAAAGGATAGATGAAAGATGGAAAATGAAGGCTCGGTATAGGTAAAGTCAGAAGTGCACGACGCGCGGCTCCGATAATGAGAGCAATGAATGGGAAGTGGGACGCGGTTGCGAGTAGTCGTACATACGTTCTATAACTTTACTATGTTCTCTGTATATTATGTATATATATATTATGGATATATGTATATATACATTATGTATATATATATATATTATGGATATATATATATATATATAATATATAAAGCGAAATATATATCTCGAAGACTCCAAGGGATCGGCTCCTCACGGATCGTATATTCGTACTTTAGGTATATTTCGCGTGTCTGCCGCTGTCCAGTTGTATAGGCATTGGTTTCCTATACACGATAGATGAACACACAGTTATACATATCTATACTTATATACGAACGAGAAAATCCGAAGAACGGACCGACTGTACCGATTTCCTCTTTACGGTACACAAAGCGTTGCGCATTCACCGTTCAGTTCCCTTCGACGTTCAACACGTTTTCAATTATCAGACAAACGTTTTGTTCGCGTTAAATTAAACATTTACCTTTGTGTCGTACGAAAGAGTTCATGACGTTCAGTGCATTGCAAGTTACCGGGAATTACATCGAACCGTTTCGTTTTTATTGAGATTCGTAAACTGATGTAGTCGAAGGACGAAGATAAAATTATTTTTCTTTGAAACTTTGAAACGATAGAATTTTTTTTTTTTTTGCTTTTTTGAACTCTCGTCGTCGTTGACAACGATTTTATTACGTTAATCTTTATTTCTATTATTTATCGCAAACGAACATTTTTTTTTTTTTTTTTTTCGTTATTTATACATAAGTGAAGTACGGAAAATTGTTTAATACTTAATTTTGTTTGCAAATGGCGATATTTAAAAAACACATGTAATACTGAGATCGCGTACCGAAAAATCGATTTCTTCCGATATTTTTGTTGCATGGTTTACGCACAGAGAAAAAACATTGGTTGCACAGACTATTAAATCGGCGATAGCGGATGGCGAAACAAATAATCGGGCGCTTAAAAAAAATAATTATCATAATAAGGAAAGAAATATTGAATTTAACTAGCGGATAGTATGATTTACTAAGCATTTCTTTCAGCGAATGAAACATTTGTTTCGTCACCCGTAAGCACCGATTTTGTCGATTCAACCGATTTTTTCTCTCGATGCGTGTTCTGCGCGTTTCCATTACAGTTATCTTTAAGTATAAAGATGTGAAATAACTTCTTTCAGTCGGGAGCTTTAAGGGGAATAAAGAAAAAAAATTAAGGGTACTATAAATCTCATAGTCACGCGAGAAATGGCAGAATAGGGTTATTATTTGCATGAAAATGACGATCCGTATCGCGCGTATCAACTGTATTACTGCGGATATCGTGTGTGCGGTTCGCGGTCACGAATTCACGGTCGCGTATATGTAGGGCTTTAAATTCATTATTTTATTCGTGGAATCGCCGGAAGTTCCGCAGGTGCCCGAGATCTCGAATTACATTTACGAATATCGTCGGCAATTGACGTTATTAGGTATATAACGCACAGGAACACTATTGTTTACTGCGGTGAAAATTGTTATCAAATTAACGCCGTATCTACATTACCCTTTATTACCTACGGAAATTTACTGCGAATAATCTTTTTTTCTAATCATTTTAGCTAATAGCGTTTTTTTTTTTTTTTTTTTTTTTTTCATATAATACTTCGTTAAGCAGAGTGGGTTTTTTTTTGTATTTCACGTTCATTTAGCTTACGAAAGAAATTGATTAGAACAAACCGAGTGTTCGCGTTCGAAACGTCGAGTCGGAGAGGCACCGCACTTCTCAAGCGTAATTGGCTCTTCACATGGCGCATTTGTTCCCCGTATTGAGTATAAGATGCGAGAAATTTCGATCACTGTACCTATAAACGGTGAAGTCTGAAGATATAAAAAAAAAATCTATAGGGAATTCGTTCTCCTCCAGTTGCCTTTTGTTCAGTTTTAGCGACGGATATGGCTCGTAAAAATAGAACAGTAGCCGATTAAGGCCTCTCGGGGAGGGAGTAGCCACTCTCGCAGCTTCCTTTATTTCCGTCTTCGTTGTCTTTACTCTCTGCTCCGCCACTCCAACGTGGAGATTGATTCTCGATCATTTCGCTGTCGTTCAAGTATATGGAGCACAGGGGAGGTTTTTCCCTCATCCCCCTTTCATCACTTTAGTCTTATCGTTGCAATTGCCGATCTTCCATAATCCTACCGTATAAAAGACATATGACAATCGAGAGTCGAAGTTCGTGATATGTTTCTTAAGCCACAGGGCTTATTCGTGCCGTGATTGGTCGATAATCACTGTATTATATCGCTTACTTCGGTCTGTCGTTTCATTAGTGTACAAGAGACACACCTAAGCTGAGCTGTGCGCGCGCAGAGCGGTACAAACGGTGAAACGCGAAATAACTTCAAGGACCGTAAGCAAGTTGTTGCTGATATATCTATACGATCCCCAATATTTCAGCATTGTCCGATAGCGGTAGTGCGTTCTTTCCAATTTCGGGTGTTTCTCAAGTGATATCAAATACGAAACAACAAGCGCCCCAAACATTTTCGGAGTGTCCGTCGACCCAATAAAGTTCTAATAGTTCTTAAATTTCCCGAAATTACACACGTGACCCGAAAAAGTCATGAAAGTGTTGAAAATTCCCACAATCGCGATTAATTGTTTGTTATTTTACTTTTTTTTGTTAATACGATTTTTATATCATATTTTTTTATTAATGAGTTTAAAATTTTTTATAAAATGATTTTTTTCTATCTTATAATTCATTACCTCCCGTAGCGAAAAAGTTACGACTGAATTCGCTGTATATCATTGAACGAGTCGTCAGTGATAAAAAAAAAGTCATGAAAGTGTTGAAAATTCCGACAATCGCGATTAATTGTTTGTTATTTCACTTTTTTTTGTTATACGATTTTTATATCATATTTTTTTATCAATGAGTATAAAATTTTTTTTTTATTATTTTTTCTATCTTATAATTCTTTATCTCCCGTAGTGAAAAAGTTACGACTGAATTCACTGTATATCATCGAACGAGTCGTCAATGATAAAAAAAAAGAAACACAAAACGTGACAAATTGCCTTCCAACAAATTAATTGCAAATACCCTTCGCGGAGAGTCATTAATTCCTACCTATCCGATCGAGAGTTTCGATCGCTTGCGGGCAGACGCTATTATCGACTTTCAGACCCGAAAGATCTGTGCTGAAACTCGTAGAGACTCCGACGGGATAACGTATAGATTGCAGCAGGGGTAGGAAACTTAAGTCGTAGAGGGAACCGTGACAAGCCCACCGCTCGATCGAGTTCTCGGATTAACCGTATACGGTTATTGGCACCTCAAGAGAAAACCAATTACGCTGCCGCATCGTCGTCTCTGCATCTCATTCCGTCCCGTTTGTTTCATAGGCCAACGACTGTTGGATAGCCAACAATAGACCCGCTAACATTGTTATGCGCGGCAACTTGGGCCTATCACACCGTAGTACAGCTCTTCTCCTTCGCCGTCCCTTACGCCCGCCTCCACGGTATGATAATGTACCGTCTCACGTTTCCGAGCGTATATACCTATTAATAGAGCACCATGGAAACGTCGAGGAAACTCCATAAATTTATTATTCATGCTGTTGATAACGTCGCAGAGCCAAACTTGAAAGCGGTATATACATTATGGCGGGTATTAGGTTCATCCAATCGTTGCAGTCACTATGATTTATACGCGTATTCGAAAATAATTCTTCCTTTCCTGCCAATCAACGGCGCATTTTCTCCGACGAAATTAAAATTCCCACCGAGACGATGGCGGGAAGCTTTTTCTTTTTCTTTTCCTCCCATTTTTCGTTTTTCTTAACGCGATGGATATTCCCCGACTCCCGTATAACCAGCGCTCGGCTGATCGCAGTTTAACTACGCTACATTCTTTGATAATTAACATTATTTCAATTCGAATTTCATCTCCGTTGCGCTTCGTACGAAACTGAATCCGCGTTCGATCCTTTTCTTCGACGCGACGCGGCGGTTCGATAGGTATTCGTACGATTTTTCTATTCGCGTTCAATTGTGTGTATTGATATACCTACGCGCGCTCCAGACCCGTGTGACCTCTGACTTTAACGAATTTAATAAAGGCGACGGTCGAAATTGTTAACCGGAATGCGAGAGCTCATCGCGCACTACCGAATTCAATCCGATAATTATTCAATTTGTTACTACACTGCACGCTCCTCACCCCACACCCCGCGCCGTGCATCGGTCCACTGTAGTCCATGTACTTCGCTACATGTAAACGTATAACACACGTGTGCACATCGAGCATTACTGTTGGGTTCGCAATGCGAACCAATCAGTATGTCTATCGAATCGTGGAAAGTGGACGAAACTCCTTGGAATTATCGGACTCAATCGCGAACGAGACGAACGAGAGGGATAGTGGATAACTATCTATTGCGAACATCGAATATCGCGGTTGGCTACCGCATTTCCATCAAGTCACTGGCGAACTGCCGCATCAGGTGGGCACATTCCCTACTATGTATGCGCGATTGAAACCCTCTATATCGCGGGTGCTTCATAGGATTAGCGATAAAATTGCAAAAAAATGTTATTTCTTCAATTTGAAAGGTTTTTCCTTCCTTAGCTCACTCGTTCGATGCGAGTCCCGCACCTAACAGAGTTACCCAAGATACTCCGTGCATATACCCATGTAGGGTTTGCCGATGCTCGACAAACGGCGTAGCATTGGCTCGATACGGGCTACCGACCCTTGGGTTGTAACCTCGGGCCGCATCTGGCCGATGTCTCAAGCCAGCGTTGGGCGAACGCATCAACTAAACATCGGGCCAGGCTATGTTGCCGATGGTGGCCCAACGCCGCGCCGTTCCTTGTCCCAATACGATAGCATATGGTATCTTTTGTGAGGTTATGTTTCGATCGTAACGTGACAAATTTTGACTGCGCATTCAAGTTTGTTACGCGTTAAAAAATACCGTGTTTTTTAAAAAATATATGAGCATCAATATCAGGAGTCAGTAGGCGAAGCGAAAACCAAAAAATTAACATCGAAAAAGACTTTCAGTATATCTGTACAAGTGTACCTCAAGACAGTCGCGTTCCTAATCTCGTAGCGTCCCTAACCTCGTCTCACCGCATCTCGTTACAGAGGGTACGGACAAGCCCTATTTTATAAAAGAAGAATTTCAAAAAAGAAACAGATAAAAGTGACTTAGAAGTATTGTGTATTTCACCCGTGCGTAATATCGAAACCGCGGTAACTAAACCGACGTTCTTTTCGCCAAAATCGAAACATTGCGCACGTTGCGCCACCAATGCTGGGGCATCGTTGGCATCGGGCGTTGGGCCGGGGTTAACATGCCGGTGACGGCAGAACACTGCGTCGGCTCTGGCACAGAGCATCGGTCCAAGGACCGAAGTCCGGCAGCCATGACTGGCCCAACGTTTCGCCAATCGTCAAACCCTACATGGGTAGTGTTCACTTCGCATAAGTTTCAGAGAAAAGAGAGGGGAATTGTAAATATCTATGGTACAAAAATCTGAAAAAAATTAAGCATACTGAAGTGGCTGAAAATATTGATTTTGCATAATAATAAATTCGAAATCTTATGAACAAATTACTAAAATAAAAAAAAGGACAAAAAATTACCCGGCAACCTAACTTTTTTTTTTATGAAAATGATTCGTTCATTTTTCTGAATATGTATGCATTTTTTTATATTTTCTTAATTCACTTTTAATTTTTTTATTTTATATGAAAAAAAAAAGTGTGGAAAGTCACAAAATTCAAAGTGAATTTGACTATACGCAAGGACTACCTTAAGTGGTACTTGTAGCTTGCGGCTTGAAAACTGAGTCCAATGTGTGACTTTTTTTTTCTATTTTTTCATTTTTGTAACTAAGGCACACGTATTGAGAGTCTTATAAACAGAATTATCACGAGATATTAAAAAAAAATGTTACAGTGACCGATACATTAACTTGTTTTGTGGCAGCGAACGCTGTTCAATGAAAACGATGCCACTTAAATTAAAACGTCCAACAATTTTACTTTAGTAATATCGATTTTCAATTTTGCACGATTCTAACTTGCCGCCGTTTAGCAAAAAAAATGCTTAATTACATCAGCGATTCTCGACGATTCGTCACTGTTATCAACTTGTATATCCTATTCTGTTTCATTATTTTATGTGCCTCGTTTTCACTGCAGAGTGTCAACAGCCAAACGTTTGAAACAAAAAAACCAACTCACTCTTTCGCCGACTATTTATTTTATGTTTTTCATTATTAAAAAAAAAAAAATCTGCAAGTTTTTGAATACATGTATCGCGCAGATTCTCTCTGGCTTTGTACTTTTTAATTAAAACGAGTCATTTTATTACCTCCTATTGTTTCAAGAAAAAAAAAATGAATAATATGACTCGAATTTCGAACGATCAAGTACCCTTAAAACTTATCGAGAAATGAAGTTTCAATTCAAAATTTGAGTAAAAGAAGTACTTTTATTATCTGCGACTGTTAAAAAAAAAAGAAATAATATGACTGGAATTTCGAACGATCAGGTACTCTTTAAACTTATCGAGAAATGGAGTTTCAATGCAAAATGTAACACTTTGAAAAGTTTAGCGCCGTGGCATTTGCCTGGGGGTTTGTTTTATTCCACGGAGTTCATTCGCGAGTTCACATAAAGTGAACACTTTCCGGTGAGTTATAAAACCAGTCAGAGTTGTGATACAATTCACGTTAAAATTGGGTCGCCTGCAAGGTATGTATTTACCAATTGTCGAAACATAAGCTTTGGGGACAATTTATTAAATGAATCGCTGCTTCTGAGACTTTATGTATCAATATTCCGTTGCACCTGGGCGTCCAAACAAAGTTAGTCAATGTCTATGCGTATATCTATAGGTATAGGCGCAACGACAGCTTTGAACTCATTCTCCCTCAGTCTGCTGCCCGGTCTCTCTAGCATAGGCGACTGACCGTATGTAGGACGCGCCCGACATGGCTAAATTTAATCTAAGATCAGCCACTTCGAACACGAATAGTGCCCACGCAAGCTGTCAGTCCGACTGGCGAGGCTATCTCGTGCTTCCGGATCGAAAAGCTCTCCTCCTCGCATTTTTCGCGTCAGTTTTTCGCAAGAATGTCGTGACGAGATCGTTTTATCACAGTGCGTAATGTACAAGAGTCGCGTCGCGTTTTTCGATTAATTTCATCGCGATCGTAAAACGCGCGGAACAATTTTACGCGCCCATTGAAACCGGCATATCCGTTAATCTTTCGTCACGTGTCGTTCACATCTACGTGTATTATTCATGAACCACGTGGCATTGTGATAAATAAATACAGGCGATATTGGCACAACGCCACAACGGCTATCGTGATTATTCGCCAAATTTGGAAATGATCGAAGCGCTTCAATGTATAGCCGCTCGTTGGAATTTCGTTCGTTTTAACGCATCGAGAAAATGACGAAATTCATGGTATACGTTCGCTGTTTTTTGTGACTCGTGTTAGTGCGATTTATTAGTGAACGTTTTATGATACGTATTATTTTACGAAAGTTTGAGGATTATACAGTAATTGCATAAACATGTGGGTACCGGTCATCAGTCTTGTCTGGACTTTCGTCTACTTGATGCAGAGTAGATTTACACCATTGAGGATTACGGACAACGACAGTGACGATGAGAAAAAAACAGATTCGCAAAGATCTATTGTCGAATCCGATGATGAGAAAGGGGTCGAGCCGAAAAAACATATCACCGATTCCGATGATGCGAAAAAAGTAAACGTCAATAAAATCATCGCTCGATCCCATGTTGAGACAAAATTGGACTCGAAAAAATCCACCGACGAACCCAATTATGAGAAAATAGAGCCAAGAAACCCGACAGTCGATTCCAATAATGGGGAAAAATTCAATTTGAAAAAGTCTGTTATCAGTTTGGATATTACGAATGAAGAAAAATCGACCAAACCTGCAATTCAATTAACCGATGAGAATAAAACAGACCTGGTAAATCCTATCTTTGATTTCGATCGTGAGAATAGAGTAGATTCGAGGGATGCTACCATCGATTCTGATGACGAGAGCGAAGCGGAATCGAGAAAACTTCAAGGTATTAACTATATTTATGTTACCAGTCGTTGTGCGCCTCAAAGAATTAAGGAAAATTCAAAAGCGTACATTTCATTGGCCCTTTAATATATTCTATATAGCATATTTGTCGGCATTTTAACGATTGCAGTTAGAAACTAAACCATTATTTTTATTTTTTTTTTTCAACTTTTTATATATTTTTTATTTTGAAATTGCGTCGTACAATTAGTTATTTTTATCACGTAATTCGGTTTCCTATTTCCGTTTTGTAAAAGGCATAGACTTTACGAAATATTTATGCTAAGTTTTGCCTCTTCGCCATCGTACAAAAGCCGCTTTGTCAGCACATCGAGACCCACTTCTGTACCTCGTTAAATATAATGAGTTGTTACGTTTCGCGAGACGTAAATGATATTTTGTGGAAAACTTCCGCTACCGAAACTGTAACAATTATGCGGATCGAGTTACGTATAGTTCCATTGAAAAAGTTGGAGAAACTTTCACCGTTGTTAGTTCAATTCTGTATAGGAAATTTCGTCGACAATAATAATTCTCGTCATGAATAATGCGTGCGTATGAATGCAGTTAATTGTTTCATCGTTGAAAAATGGCCACATAATCATAAACCCTTCGCTCGGTCATTTATATTCCAACGAAATGGATCAAATTAAAAAATATGTAACGGAAAAAAAAAATTTACCCCGGTAAATAAAATTCTTTTTTAAATAAAAAAATTGTCATGTAAAATGTGCGGCATATTTTTCACCAGAAAATGTTGGACAATCGTCAGTTTAGAATTACAAAAAAAATGTACGGTGCCGTTGCCATTTTTTTTCAAGCGCCGCGCGATTCGAAAAGAAAGAGATTTGATCTTTCATCAGGGGTCGTCCAGCCGAAAATATCAAGCGATCCGAATGTTGACTCCCTTCGCGATTCGAAGCACGAAACGAATATATGGTTTTCCCCTATTCTGTTTCCTATTATTACCGACGTGTGTGTATGCGTTTTGTACAAAGCATCCCAGTCGTAACATCGAGCGCGTACCCTATCCTCGTTTCCGCGGGGTGTTTGTACGTGAAAATCTTTAAATATTTCGGGATGTATGACCAGACGAGAAATTACGAGGGTTTAGGGCAGCGAACTCGTGCCCCGAATTCATAGAACGTACGATCGGCAACGGCACCACGTTCACCACAGTTCGTACCCGACGTTGGACAGCAACGCGTGTCGGCGAATAGCCACGCACAATGGCACCGTTTCGGAGTTATGCCGCTATTGCTATCAACGTATTGCCCACCCACGTTGCGATACAGTGGTGGATAAAGGCGTCGGTGAATGGATATCTATGATTTAGAGCACTCGTATAGTTTCATGGAATATCGCGATAATAAGCGAATGAGATGTAGACATCTATATAGAACCAAACTACGGTACATATGGCATAGAAAGCCTTCGAGTCGGAACGGAAGTTTCAGAGAATTAAGCGCAAAGTTCATTTTCAAATTTCAATAATAATAATAATAACCATAGCAATGTTTTAATTATGAGTATATCGAAGTTTCTAATTGCTGTGCATATTTAAGAAAAAAATCGAAACCACAGGCCGTGGGAAACACGTAGATGTGTGCGATGACAAATTCTTTTTGTTACCAATCGACAAGTTGTACCGTAAGTTTTTTTTCTTTTTACGCGAAAATAATGCCGAATATATACATAGGAACAGTTGATATCTTTCGACAGCATTCATTTCTAGTAAATTTATGTCTGCCGATTCATGTCGACGCCTCTTAATTGGCGCGTTAAAATGTTGTTTCCGCTCGTTAATTCGTAGACGGTTAGTTTTTTTTTAATCGTATTTTGGCTAACGACTCGTCGTCGCCATCGGCAGAGCCGATGCACGACATGCAAGCGCACCTTTGAGGTGATATGCAACGGTTTTGCGCCTTTTACTCTTTTCAAGAGTTAAATCCAAGCGACGATGGTTTGCAAGTTGCAAGGTACTACCGGCAAAACGCATCGTATACAAGCACTTCAACGGGGGGATATACAGCTCACGCAAGCGATGTTACGTAAATTGGAGTTTGGCAGTGATTCAGGCGACGTCCCCGGCATCGTTGTCCCGCACTTCTTTCTCGTTCCGTTTGTGCTAACGAAGAGAGGGGCATCGTGCTTTCGCGCAGCAGGAAAAAAACTTCAAACACGGAATATTGGAGGGTTGGGTGTTCCATGTACCGGCGTCAGCAGCGCGCCAGCTTTTTGCTGTGTTTGCTACCGAGATAGAGAGTTGCCACTGCAGAATGACGACCGTTTAAATTCAAACCCTGTGCCCTCTCTTGTTCTCCGTTCATCCAACGCTGAGCTTCAATACTTCAATCGCAATCACGTACGCTTTTGTGAATCCCCAACATTCGAGTACCAATCGCACGGAGTTTGAAGTACAGTCTGACAATTTTCAAAAAAACTATAATTTCGATTCTTTCGAATAAAAACAAAAAACTTGTACTTTGACAATGAAACAGATATTCGACGTTATTTGATGGTTGGAAAAACAATCGAAAACGTATTGGCGATTTGTAGTACAAAAAAAAATGGTTACACATCTAATTGAGTCACAAAATCGTAATTTTAAAGTAGTTCGACAGGCATTATATGCCAGAAGTGGGGTTACCTACTCTTTTTGAACATTTTAAACAATTCCAATTTTTTCCACCGATCATTCGGAGTTTTGTTAATTTCCAAATTTCGGTTTTTTTTTTAATTCAACGAGATTATCGACTCTGATCAAATGTTTTCAGAGTAAAAACAACGGGTTTAGAGGAATGATGCAACGGAAAGAGGATTAATTAATAATATTATTTTCCGAGTTTACACGACAAATGAGGGATGTCGCGTTCTCACGTGCAGCCGACATTCCCAACAGTCCAATATATTACGCGAACAGCTGACGTAATGGGTTGAGCTTTGTTTCGCGCATCGGGGATACACAGGTTCCACAGCGTGACTCGGTGACGTAGAGATGCGAGTTATTTCGGTGATCGCGTGACGTAGAAGACTGTACGGAAATAGTCAAGTAGCAAGGTACCCGCTACAGTATTTACTCCCCGCGTCGTCGTCGTCTCCTCGTCATTCGCGGCTCGCGACTACTCTCGTTTAGCGTCTCGCCATCCACGGCCAAGCGGCACGGAGAGCGGCATCTTTACTGCCGGCCAAGTTATCGTGTCACGGACATTCGAAAGGTCGGACACCGCACTGACACTTTTCGGATTTGGGACAAACGCGTAATAAAACCGCGCGAATAAATTTGGCTCGTCCGTTAGACGCGACAATGTAGATTCGCGATGTGAAATACGTTCCTGGTTGTTTTTTTCTTTGGGCAGTTTATTTGTATTCTAAAGTAACTCATTCGTCGTTGTCCAATTGAATAAGGGCTTTTTAGTTGAATCAAAATCATTGAACATGAATTCGCATATCTGGCCGAATATCTTTTTACGAACGAAATACGACTTCGGAGAATTAAATCTGCCGGCTAGCTATCTTGATCTACGCGCAGGAATTTATAATTGGATATTTTTTTTAGGTATACGTGGGATGAGATATAAAAAATCTCGAGTTACACCGGAAAAACCTTCAGTGGATAATACCATGCAATTTTTTTCATTATAGAAGGTACCCATGTGCGATATATCGAACATACATGGGTCTGGTAGATCCGAAGGATTTCATGAAAATCGTGAATTTTTTTAAATTTGGCGTTTCAGCTCACTTGAAAAACTGGATAATTTCTTTAATATCTATTTCGTTGATCCTTTAAATGAGGCATTTCGATTTTCCAATAATTACATCTACGAATATTGATTTTTGGCAAAGGTTGGTAATGTTAAAGACATTCCGTTCTCTCCGTTACACGTTTTCACCACATAGCGCAGACCTACCGCCTTTGCCCACCTTCGGTCCGATTGTGGCTATCATATTCAACGGAATGAGACAACATTTTACCGAATTCAATTAAAAACATCGAGTAGATCATTTAGTGAATCTATATGAATACTTTCTAAAAATCAACGTGTAATTATGGAAAAAAATAATTTGGTAAATGAACCGACAGTGATAGGTGCGTGGCTCTGGTGGTTTCTAAAGTCAAGCAGTCTTGTTCGCGATCAGTACTTGGAGGGGTGACCGCCTAGCCGCGCGCTAGCGCATCGAATCGTGGAATGGGAGGTCATTTTTTCGGAGAGGAATGCGACACAGTATAGCAGTAACTCGGCTGCGGACGCGGGGGAGGGCGGCGTGAGGCCGGGTAAGGGGGGTTGGAAAAGGGCGAGGAACCATATACCAATGGGAGACAAAAAATGAAAAAATAAAAAATAATTTGAAAAATGAAATAGTAAAAATAATTTGAAAAATGAAATAGTAAAAATAATTGTATAAAAATTTTAAAAAACTCCCGACTGAAAAAAAAAATGAAATAACAAATAATTTTCATCGACGTTTCGGTAGTAGAGTACCGAGTAGACTAATCGCACGCCGAATGCGTAGAAACAGTTATTGCGATCCAAATACGCCGGAGGAAGGGTTTCGGCGAGCGCGACCCGTTTCTCAAATTCAATTCGGCGCCAACACAGCGATCAATGCGTTCGAGGTCGTCAGCAAAAACTCGCAAACTCGTATTTCCTTCCATCTCTTTTTCTTATAGTACTCGAATTACGGAATTTTCTAATGAAATGTCCGACGATCTGAAAATTCATGAATGTCATAAACGTCCTGTTTTACGTGTCATAAAATTACACGTAACTAGAAAAAGATCATAAAAATTAATAGGATAACCGGAATTTTTAATTCATACATGTGAAATCAGTAATGTGTTTGCTGTTGCTGATAACACCGAAAAAAAAAATTAAGGGTTGAAAGTTTGCATGTCTTCATGCGCAGAGTACTTTCTCAGATTAAGGGATCATTCTAGCGAGCATTCTAGTGTAAAATTTTCGAAAAATCTTTTTACACTCAGTGTACACGGTTTACACTCTCAAAGAAAGAGTTTTCAAGCTATCCGTCTCAAATTTTGACAAAACATTCTTCACGCCATTCTTTCCCGCACTATGAAATCGCCGCCATTTGATTAATTTTGATCGAAAAAAGATATCCTCCATAGAGCGATAGCGGCTTTCATACTGATTAGTAGTCTTTTTTCAAATTTAGTTTCAGACAATATTTACGATGAGAGGAGTGTACACCATCAAGAGACAATTTTTTTACGAGACATTTACAACCGCCCAAAAAAACTAAAAAAATAAACGTTTAAATTTTTTTTTCTTTATGATGAGTGCTTTGATTTGACATAAAAAATCAGATTGATTAGCGTATTTTATCCATCGAAAAAAAAAATTGTGAAAATTAGCTATTTTTTGGCCCGTCACGCTAGAATGACCTAATTATCCGCGATTGTCACTGATAATGAATTATCGTAATCTCACGTTCAACTTCGCGTTGAAAATTTTCAAATCTCGGAGACGACTATTGATAATGTTTCTGAATCATCGTCGAGTCATTCAGTTTGTTAAATTTTGCACAAATACTCTGCTCGATCGTCTCGTCGCAAAAACACGGAGATTCCGCATTTCCATCGTTCCGTTCGCGTGTTGTTTTGCGAAATTTTAATCTCAGTTGTTACAAAACCGCATCTGTCTCGCGAGTGTTGGCTGGCAAACGGTTTCAAGTATCTCTCGCGTTAGCATTACCGTCCGCTCTGACTTTCATGAGAGTCACGCCCACACCTATGAACAGTTGCAGCGCGAGCGATAATGTGTGAAATATTTATGCAATTTTTCATCTCGCCCCCAACGCATTCTTATTTATTCGGTATTCGCAAGGTGAAGTGAGAAATGTATAACTCAGAGAGGAATTTCAAGCTCGCAACGTGACCAACCGGCTTCGCGCCGGAAATAACATTTAATTAACTTATAGCGAGTCTTGCGATTCTCGGGAACCGACGATGTTCGTGTTGTTGCACACGTGTGTTGATGGTGTTGCTTATAAACTTTGGTAAAAACCTCCTTTCTCCTGGTCAGGTAATGCAGTAACTCGGTTAGGTGAAATTTCTTTATTTTCTTGTCTTCCGCAAAATGGATTTCGTTTGGGAATGGTAAGGACGATGGTTACGTACTTGTGCGTTCCTACACCGTGGTTGCTCTCCGTAAGCTTTGCCGCTTTTCTTAACTCCCTTGTTCCCGACGCTCGCGTTTCCTCGACCCGTTCTCGCCCAAGGTAAATATATTTTCTCCGGATATTACCTCGCTGGCATTCACCCGTTACCTCGCTGACGTTACCTTGCCGTCTCGTCTCGTTTCTTCTGAACACACTTTAACTATGTGCACAGATGCGTGTATACCTTGTTGAAGAGATCGCTGCAAAAAAAAAAAAAAAAAAAAAAAAACCAAGAAAAACGAAGTAAGTTGGGTCACTTGAGAAAAAAATATCGTATATTTTACTCTGAAAAATGAACCTTCCTTGATGAGCGAGAGTTTCCACGAGAAACGGAATATTCTACTGCACGATCTTTTAAGAGTTTAAAGTAATATTAACGATGGTTTTTTCCTCTTTACGCCCATGAGACACGTTTCGCGATAACAGCTATTGCGTATTTATATTTCAAATCGGTTTGCCCTTATTTCATGTTTAAACCATTACTATGAAATATAATTGTAACGAACAATATAAATTTATACAAAGTTTTCATACAAAAACTGTTATATTAAATTTAAAATGAAAGCACGAGTTGCATCAAAATTTACGATGATAAAAATAGTACATTATGCTACAAGGGAGGAAAGTGCGTGATTTTCACTGAGGCTGAGGTTTGCTGACCCGAGCGCAGCGAGGGCAGCACTCACACGAGGTGAAAATACACTCCTCCCGTGTGGCATACGATACTTTTTTTCTGACGGTGCTAAAAATCGACCATATTTTTATGCCTGCAACGGCCTGGCGGCACAAATTACCGATAAGAGAAACCAGGGCCGCAATTCAGGAGCGGTCGATTGTTGCGTATTTTTTATTTATAAATAAATAAGTAAAAAAAAAAAATAAAAAAAAATAAAAATTAATTAATTAATTATTTATTTAATGTTATTCGCGGCTTCATTTACTTTTACTCCCGCTCAGCTACTTTTACTCCCGCTGGTCAAGAATAGCTAACTTTAGACCCGCGTTGCAGGCATGAAATATGGTCTTTTTAGCGCAGTCGGGAAAAAAATATATACAAGTAGGGTAAGCAGGAGCGTAACGAATAAGTACTACGGTCCGATATAACATGAAAAACAATGCGGAAACGGTGCTTCATACTTCATGGGATGTATCTACCTGACGATTCGAAATCCCATAGGTTTTGAGTAATAAAAAAATCAAAAATTTGACCCGTTTCTCGAGCCATTGGGCAGTATGACGCGGTAAATGTTGACGTGTCACAAGAATCTCGATACCGTCGAATTGGGGTACCCGATGAGCAAACGTCTTTCTTCCCCGACAGAGTCCGCGTCAGAGTCTTACGGCTGCGAATTTGGTTAATCGGAATAAAGATAATTAATTCCATTATTTCTCTTTACTTTGCGAGCTATTTTCACGGTGAAAAAAAATCGGCGAGAGAGAGAGAAAGAGAAACTCGATTTCGATAGGTTTTCGAGGAAAATTAAACAGGAGGATCGTTTGCTCTGTTCTACGGTACCGCTACGTGGTGCTTCACTTCGTTCTTTTCATAATAAAACCCATCGAAAATTATAGCACCGAATAAGGACAAGGCGCAGCTTTGTGTGCCAGGCATCACCCTCGATGCCTGGCATCCCGGGGCCGGTCTCTACAGCCATCTTTACGGAAAAGGCGAATTCGCGACGAGTTGAAAAGCTTGGCTACGCAAGCCATCGCTGAAAAATTAATTTCGCGCGAGACATTATAGTTCCCGTTGAGCGTAGGGTGTCGTCAGGTACCGGGGCTATCGCGCGATGTATATATATATCGCGATATCGCCGAGAGAACGATTAGCGTAGATCACTCGGGGACTTTCGTCGTAACTTTTGCGTAAGGAAGATATGTGTTCGGATGATCGTGATAGCCAGAGGGATTACTCCGCTCCAAAATCTTGGGTTTAACATCGGTACCGCGATCGATCGAGGTTCGGAATTATTCAGAGGGATGGAGGGAAGGTTTTCTGGATATTTTCCCAACGACATCTGTCTCTCGCCGGTAAGATTTTCGTCTCACAATCCTCGGACTCGCGTCAGCAATTTGTTTATCAATTTTTGTAATTTGGAGTGTGCGCGTCATCACTCGTCACGGCGATAGGTGCCGTCTCAGGCAAAGATATTGAGTTCTCCGTGGAGGGAATTACCTCGACTCGACGGCAATTAACTTGATTAGAGCTTTTGCTACTGTTTTGTAATATTACGCCAGAGATCCATAAGGATGTGGCGAGCGAGTCTCGGTCTCGCAAGCGCCGTCTCACAGCCTCGGGAGTGACAAAGAAAGCGGGACGCGATCTCGTTACGCGCCGAATTCCACACCGGTTGAAGTTGTGTATTTTTATATTGTTTTGTTCAAACCGATACCGACAAGCGAAGACGAAATTTATTGTAAAATCTTTTAGCAGAAAAAATTCAGGATTTATTTTGAGTTATTTAATTAACATTTTCGGTAGAAGTTTGAATCGAATCGGTGAATCGAGTATCGAGAATCGAGTCAGGGACATTATTCGTTTTTCCTGTTAAACATCCCGGTACCGATCGTGAAGAGCGCGTTGCTCGGCTGACGCCCAAATAAAATAAAGTACGATCGGGATGAACAATTTTTGGTGGTAAGGAGGAATAGTTGCTGGAAAATTCGGTCACAGTAGGTATACCCCTTTACCACTTTTATTCGATATTGCATCGATATTTAATATAGCGAATGCAACCCTTCGCCTTTTATCATATTACATCTGTCTTTTGCAAAAAAAAAAAAACTCCTCAATTCCACCGGTACGGACTCAATTGACATGAAAAACCCATCGCTTTAGTTTCGCTCTATTCGCGTTACATCGTTCTCCGCAGTTACAGACCCGGAGGCGAGAGTCAGGTTGGTGTTTTTTATTTGCGCGCACTTGCGTTTTTTGCGTCTACCTTACTCGCTTTTGCTCCAACCAATGCCGACGCGCCAGCATGAAAATTCTGGTGTAAAAAACGTACATAACGGTAGAAAGAAGTAGGCGAATACAAGATTCCAAAAGACAGAAAAAAATGGAAAAAGGCAAACGAGAAAAAAGACCGGCTGCGAAGACCTGCTCTGATTAAAACCTGGAACAGGTACCCGCTGTTTTGTTCATTTTTTACACGATATTCAGAGCAGTGAACTACTTAATACGGAATATATAGAGCGTTGCTGTACTACATGGAAGTAAGTGTATACACCGTCGGATCTGGGACTGCTTAAGGGTTGCATTAACGGGTGTCATTCATTTTTCATGTATTTTCATCGTTTCACCCGCTATTGTTTCTATATCTATATATATCTATATATATATATTTTTTTTTTATCCTCCGGCATTGTCAACCCATCGCGTCCTTCAAGTTCTGTTCTCATCACTATTCTGAATGAACATCGCGGAAATTTTTTAAACGCGGTGAAATACTATTTTTTTCCGCATGTAAAAGACTTTTAAAATCGCGTCGAAAGCGTTCGATCGAGAATAAATAGTTTTTTTTCTCATATTTCTCTATCGACGGTTAGTATCCGTATGGCGCTCCACGCTTCCGCTCGCGTATTTCTTTCACTATCCCATCAAACTCTGTCGTACATATTCCATTTTTTTTTCTTCGGGAATATTACCTTCTCGTGTCTCTCGGCAGGTTCACCATTTTTTTTTGTCGCATCGACGGTCGGAATGGTCGCAGACTATATCGGAGAGTATATCGAAGACACACAGACTATAAAGACCATACATCGAACAAAAGTTGAACGCGAGGAGGAGATGATAAAGGGAAAAATGCGAAAAAACGGCACAACCAATGGATTTCTCATCCATAAATGTTCCATGTTCGTGTTTCGGATACTCACCAAAAGATTCGAGTGCGCGTGCGCACATCGCGCTAAGCCAAAACTACTGGAGTACACCGCTCGCACTCAAAGAATTCACTTTTTCTCCAACAATGGAAGCAAATGATCCGTACATTGTTCGGGCACTGCTTTGTTTGCGAGACTGTGATCCTCCGTTATCCTCTTCCGCCGCGCCTCATCCTCCATCTCATTTTCCCGCTTGAATCCTCCAGATCCGGAATTTTTTCGCTGCTTTTTCTCTACTCCGGCATAACTGTCGTGCGGTAACAGATTTTTCTTTTGTTTAACAAGTTTCAACTGGTTGCGAACACTATCCGAGACAGTCGAAGACCGATCAATCCTTTGTTGACCGCGATTTGTCGGT
Organism: Buathra laborator; assembly: GCA_934046635.1. Classification (NCBI taxonomy): domain Eukaryota; kingdom Metazoa; phylum Arthropoda; class Insecta; order Hymenoptera; family Ichneumonidae; genus Buathra; species Buathra laborator. Next base: position 7,371,659 of record OW203893.1, on the reverse strand, counting down.
TATTTTGCGAAATAATTTATTCTGTTATATAAAGGAATTGACAAGATCGCGTCGCAATGATAGAGTATTTATTTTCATTTATTTACGGTTAGATATAACATAAGTTCGATATAATGTCAACAAAATTTTAACCTGAAAAAAAAAAAAAAAAATTATACAAAAATACAGAAACTTCCGATTGAAAAGCGATTGTAATAAAGGGATTTTAACAATACATGTTAAATAAACAATAATTCCTTGTATACAGATACGAAATGTATTTGTTATTATATGTGTTCGAAACTCCCGATCACAATATGCAAATAATTATGTGTTATGTCATCATATTTTTTTAATACATTGCGTTTGAAACGGTTTGCTGATGGAATCGATGGCGAAGTTTAGAAGCTCAAGCCGGACGCTTCGAAAACTTGAAAATAGCATGAAAAAATTAGGGGGATAGAAATTTTAACTTTCTGCGAAACTTGCTTTCCTTTTTAACCTTTTGCATCTGTTATGCCGCTGCTATCATTATTCAGTAACACTCTGTTCTCCTTAGTTGGGTCGTCTCTTATGGACTCTTATGGTCATCTCTCGCTTATCTAGTTACCGTTTTTTCTACGCCATGTTTAATGGCAATCGGGAACTACAGACTTTTTCTATGTTCCGTGCGAACGAGAAGAAAAAAAACTCCCTACAAGCGCACATGTATGCACACTTTTGCGCCTTGTGGGAAGGTATATATAAACAGCGTTGATTCGTGGAGAACAGTCTCGTTAGTTCGGAGCAGTGGTGCACGTTGTGCTAGCCGACCAAGAAGCAGTAAAACCGCTAATTACCCCAGAGAAACTCGGTACGAAGGACGAATGCAACGGCGGTTTGGTATACGTGCGCCATAGTATGAGTAAAGGGTCGTGGGCGTGGAGGTATACCAGTGTAGACGAATTAGAGATCCAGGTACAGTTGAAAGCCGCGTAACTTGTTCGGACGGACATGCGAAATGGGTGACGATTGTGGTAGTCACATTCGGAACTATTGTAACTAGTATGTGGTATGCTGTATTGACGTGCCCCAGCAGAAGCGTTTTGCTTGATTCCACTACATTTGTTTTAGGAAGATAAAGCCTTCTTGTCCTCACAATCTAATAGATGATTTAGCAGAGTGTTGGGACAGAAGCAAATGGATTAAATTTGCTTGAATAACAAAGAAAAAAAAAGTTTATATGCAAGCATTCGGAATCTTTTACTATGTATTTCCATTTGCTGTACATTCCTCTGTTATTCCAATATTTCAATTGAGAGGTTGCATCCGGTTGGCTCTTCGAAAACCGATTTAAATATATGACTTTTTTCTTCAAAATTATGGAACATCATCAAACGATTTTTACTAATAGAATATTCAGAGTGTTGCAAAAAGAAATGGTAATAAAAATATTTTAAAAATACGAGTCATTCCTCCGGCAGTCATTTGTATTTGTATTTTTCTTAAAAAAAAAGTTATCAATTATTTACAAGATTCCGAATTTATGTGCCTTTAACTAAAATTAATTTTATTTTATTATTTAATTTTTGAGAAAAAAAAATTCAAAAGTTCGCGGAGATTACAAGCCGTCAGTTTTATGTTCCCGTTTGAAAAGATTCACGTAAACAGTGGCAACGCTTGGGGTTGTAATCAATATTCTAGTCGTTTGATTAGATTTCAATAAGACGTGACGATCGTTCCACTGTAAAACGGTGAAGGGTTTCATCGATGCGCGATGTTATAATACAAACAGGATATACCATAAGTTGATACTGCAGAGGCTTGTTACAACACCCTTGCCGAGCATGCAACCGCTATTGTCGCGTTTTGCCGCTCCATCATTCATATGTTACTGTTGCGACTCCGTAATTTGAGTTATCGCAAAAAGTATACACGGTCCCCGAGCGAGTTCTCGAGTGTCACGGAAATTCCGATGCCCCGACGAGCTGCACGAGTCTTGCATACCTTCGCCCCGGTATAGAAACCTCGCCGGGCAATACTTTAACGTGCAAATACAGTCGATACATGGCACTTCCCGTTAGACATACATGTTTACTACTATATGTGTTGAGTCGCGTACTGCAAAGCAGCTACTTGCAGCAGCAGCAAAGCAGCAGTGTGATGTTACAGTCGAAATTCACCTATTCGATCCTCGCGTATTCGACAGGGCGCATATCCAGAGCACTCGAAAAGCTCTTTGCAGAATGGAGAGCAACAACTCCTAACTCACGAAAATTACACATCGGTTTTATTTATTTTTGTTTTATTCTGATAAAAAATTGTCAAAAATCAAAATCTTACGGTCAATTGTAGTAAAATTCGAAAGGTCCGGATGTCAGGAAGATGTGTGTTGAGGCGCAACGTCGCGATAGTAAAAATTACAGAAATTTCACTTATCCAATGAGAACTAAAATCACAAGTTTTAAACATTTTTTCATTTTCTTGAAAAAACATCTTGAATCTGGTAGATCCCCCATGTGTGATGTTTCAGTGCTAACCACGTCGAATAAGTGGATCAGCCTGAGGAATAGATCGAATAGGTGGGGTCTGCCTTTGCAGTATTTATAATATTTTCCGCATCAAACTCCTCGTGCCGTCATGTATATTATCTAATAATATTGATCATAGTTTTCTTTGTATGCGCAGGTGAGTGCTTCTACAACATCGAAGAAATGGTGAACAAGGTCAATGCGTCTTATCCCCGAGCGCGGATCAACTATAATACAGGTATTGTTTGAGCCTTCGAGTCGCAACAGCTGCAAATGTTCGAAACCCTCGTTTTTTTTTATCCGGAGAGAGAAATCTTCAGATTAGGTACGGAAGGTCCAATTATTAGAGTTGTTGACCCAAAATTTAGACGCGTGTTAGGTCCGTACGTTGTTTTCTCTTTGCGTATCATAACTACCAATGTCTTCTTTTTCTTTAAAAACCTAATAAGTTAAGGTGTACCTTTTGCCCCCATAATTTTTAAGGGATTAAGAAGGGTTGGCGTCCCCGGTAGAGATATGCACTCTTTCACATTCCGCGTCCCCGACCATCGAACGAAACCAAGAGGTCTTAGAGGAAAAGTCGTTAAACAGCCCGCTGGCGGCGAGTGTTCTGTTTCTCGGCTCCAACGATTCTTCCTGCATTTCGCCGCATAGCCACTGCACCGCGTTGCCCTCAACGGGGTGGTACGGTGACGCTATTGCAACGCTCCAGCTGCTATTTCTTCTCTCGGCTACGAGCTCCAGGCTTCCCAGAAAACTCTCTTGCGCAATCGCATACGTTCGCATCTTGTACACTGACGCGGACACGTAGCACTCTGATGATCTGCAAGGATCTTGAGAAATGTTATGCACCGACGAAACGAAAAAGATGCTTTTTTTGGTTGCCAGAGCCAGTGCGATAAATCGATGTGTCGACGTATCCCAAAATAAAGAAAATCCCAAAATATTTTTTTCAAAAAAAAAAAAAAAAATGAACGCCAAGTACTTAAAAATTCTGTTGACAAATTTTTTTTTTTAAATCAACAAAATTTTATAGGCCGAGTGTAACAGAAGAAAAATGATTTTATATGACAAAAACTATTGTTTTTTTACTGCAAAAAATTGTGTTTTTTTTTTATATTTTGGGAAATTTCACTTATTTTTGGAAAGATAATATTTTTTTGTCGCAGCATTGTTATTGTAGCGACTCGACGTCGATGATCCCGGCATCGAGTTACAAAGCGATTCCAGAGTCGCTTTCTTCTCGCACTCCGAAGTACTCGAATCGACATCCATCGATATCGTTTTTTCGCCAATTTTGCAATTCGTCGCGCAATTTGTCAATACACGTTTCGTTGTTAGCGAGAGGATCTCGAAAACTTGACGCCGGGGACATCGAAGTACTCGACGCCCTGCCGAGCAGATGATGCTGCGGAGTCGAGAGAGACATCGGGAGACAAGTTATCGATGGTCCGTCGGTAGTCGCTGGGTTTTCCATCGGTTTGGGAATTTTTTTCATCTCCTCGTCTGTGACTTTCCTATTCTTTATCTCAAGACGACTCGATGCTGCGACGAAAGATAAATCTTCAATTTCTCTATTTTCCGTAACAAATCTCACAGATTTGTCGCATATCATCTGCAACGTCTCGTCGATGTCTCGAGTAACACTTCGAACGAAACCATCGGGATTGCCGAAATACGGCAAACGATAGCCGCACTGCGAAACGGAAAATTAAAAAATTTGATTTCACATAAAACATTTTTGTTGATTATAATGAATTTTTGTTTTTTTTTTTATTTTTTAAATTAATTTCGAAGGATCGGATAATTTCGATCGAACGAAATTAATTCCATATACAAAACCGGGCGAACGGCATGTCACACATTCCCCTTGTTGATTAACGAGGCGCTTTCGAAAGATTGACCCCAAATTATATTATAAAAGAGTGATCAAAAATTTGGTCCGATGTTTCATTCCTGAGATATATCGGTCGAAAGTTTCACCTTCGGATGTTCGGTTCATCTGTATTTCTGCCTTTCGAGAGATAATTTAACAATTTTATTTTCGTATGTATCACGCGAGAACGATACGGTATCTCTGTCCGCAAATTCCCAAGGTCTGTGTCGTAAAGCGAATGAAAGAATGCATATTGCATCGCTCGCGGAATGAAAGCATTTCCCCCGTATACGGCATCGAGACCTGTGGGACACCGACGACGACAGCAAAAGCTGAGGTGACGGTGACTTCCAAGTAGATACTCCGTAGCAGGTGTCGGGCCGTGTTTAGTGCTTTTCACTATACTTTTATTGTTATCGTGTGGCCAGTTATTCTTGCAAATTAAGAAAAAGAAAAATCATTGATATCGCTTGATACTGTTTCCATATACGTGAGATTGAAATTTTGAAATAGTTTTCTGAAGATTGTAATAATCGCGGATATCAAATCACAATTTATTGCAAGTTGTAAGTAATCGTTGATGAGCTCGATAACCACCAAACACCGAAAGAAATAATTTTGAAAATTAGTACTGAAATAAGAAAAACATTCTGTAGAATTAAATAAACGAATGAAAATTGAATTTGTAATGTGCAATCAGTATTGTCTCTTCAAATTCCTTAAATAGTATAACAACCTTTTCAAAATTGTACGTTAAATAAACAAAAAAATCTCAGCATTAATTGTCAGATCGTATTATTAGTTGGATGTGATTCGCCGAAAAATCGAGAGAAAAAAAGGAAAATCAAATTTGAATTTTCTTGATCTATCAAAACGGTGATCCATTATCAATTTAGTAGCGACAAAAAAAATGGCCCGTGAAACGTCAAATAGGGAGGCTTGCCGTTGGCTTGACGAGTGTGTATACAGAGACTAATGAGACAATTACTTACAATTAGTCTAGTCGAGGGGGAGCCGCCACTCGCCCGTTCATTCGCGACTGTCTACCATTCACGGTTTTCATCCCCCTCCTTTGGCTTGGAATCTTTGTCGCACTTTTGTGCTCTCCAGTGTACACCACTCGAATGATTGTGGACGAGACGAGGTTTTGAGGACGCGTTGCCGAGTCTTCGTCGGGATGACGAGAACAAACCGCTTGACAAAAAGTACACCTATGCGCTGTACATGGGAGAGAAAGAGAGAGAGAGATGTCGAGAGCGAGAAGAAATTTTCATTATTCTTGGTCATTGTGTTTGATTTATGAATAACAGTCCGAACGATGTCCTACCGCCTGTTTGTTCAACATAGTTTGGGTAAAGAAAATTGCTGCGCTTGAACAATCATAATCGCTCACGATGAATTGTACCGATAAAAATGGCTATGATTTTTACGGTATTTTGCACAGAATAGTAGTAAAGTTACAAAATGGTATTGCTGTTACCGTTGGTATTGAAAAAAAATTAAATTCTATTTCCACCAATAGTTCGTGGGATTGCAAAAAAAAAAAAACAATTTGACTCGGTTTTAGAGCGGCCTGATAGATGTACCCCATTAAGTAGGTTTTACTAGTTTTAAAATATGCCATAAATTTTGCCTCTTAAAGAGCGAAAGAGATGGGGGAAGCTGAAGACTTTCAACGGACCAACGGGGATCGTAGTAATGATTGTAGTTCTTTCGCGTTAAAGCTGACGCCATTATTCGCGGACCCCGATTACCCCGAATCTTTTCTAAAGTGCATCGAGTCGTGACATCAGGATCTATGGTACTCCAGATGTAGACTATTCTATTCCGCGCTTCGTCGTAGATGATCGTATATATCTATGAGCCAATTACGTACAACGTACCTATATATACATCGTATAGTTCTGCTGTCCAGATGTATAATGGTTTGCGTGAGAACTGACTGCCCGGACGTTACGGTGGACAGAGCGCTACGATATGATCGTACGGAGGCGCGTACAGTCGGTCGTCGATCTTCGCAGTGTAGTCGAAGGATGCGGGGCGGGCTATATATACGATACGAGGATTATTGCGAAGGAGGTTCCGCGCCAGAAGGGAAACCGTCGAGGTATGGAGGTTCAACGCGAAAGGGTGGAGAAGCGGCCACGTACGTGCGGGCGGCGAATCGCGTGCACCGGATTAGTCGTCAAGAGAGTGTAAATGGCACTGGCGGGATTGCGCGTAAATCATCTCGGGATTCCACGGGGGGGTTTCCAGAACCTCTGGCCGATCCTCGAATCGCCGGCTGCCGGGGGTCACAGTAGGGAGAAAGAGCGCGATAGAGGAAGGGGTCAAAGGGTGATGGAACGCGGCTGCGAACGTACACATGAGCGTATCCGCGCGACGGAATGAGGAAAAATACTCACGGATTGCCTCTTCCGCCGGTTGAGAATGGGTTGCGTCAAAGCGTACGTGTGGTAGACACAGATAAATACAATGGGGGATACGCTTGTGTGTTGGCACGCACTGGTGGAAATTCGCAAAGCTCGTAAATAACGAACGGGTATGAGGCGCGTAGCGGACGATACGGGAAAAAGTAGCGAGGAGAGGAGGAGGAGGATTAAAGCTTTTTGGGTTTATTTTGTTTCTTTTATATTCAAATACAATCGATCCACATTCGGGAGCTCGTATCGTCAAAGACAAATTAGTAGTGACGCCGGGCCGGTTCGAGCGATTGCAGCCGCTCGATTTTAACGACTCAACGCCCTTCGATCGCTTGGAGTTCCGAATGGTCTCCAATTTAACTAAATTCTCATTAACAGAATCGTTAGACTCTGAGCAATTAATATTATTGAGTCTTCCACGTGTAGTCATTTATCTCCATTTTCATCATAAAATTATGGATCAAATAACGATTTAGTTATATCGATTTATTCATGCGTAGAAGAAAAAAAAGGGCGGTAAAAAAATGTACAAATCATCGTACATATCACGGCCCGTGTCACCAATGATTATTTCAGCTCAGTCTCGTAAAATGTGAGCTTTTAGAGGCGAAGAGACGCACATTATACGGTACCAATCGCAATTTGTGCTTTTAATATCGTAAATAAATTATATATTTTTTTTTTACGCGGCGCACCTGTACCCCAAATATGGGTAAATATTACCTGTAAATTTTTCCCGCGCAAGACCTCTTTCATGATTCTCTGGATGAAATATTATTAACTGAATTTTTAATAAGAATTTTTTGTTAAATTGAATTTCGTCCAATGTAAAATATATAACTGTTGAAACGTAAAGAAAAATGTGGGTCGAAATGTCGCGGCAAGTGCTCGTTTGCCGCGTTCGAGTTTTCTATCTCTTCGCGGTTGAGATTTTTCCCGAGAAATTCAGAAAATGCAAAAACGTCAGACGTCACTTCGCGAGAAGGACAGCGTACTCGCGTCTCTGACATGCTCTCGTCTCGTGTACACTAACGTCACGAATCTCTACCGTCGTTGTGGTATCTTGTCTCTCGACATTTCACTCTGCCCGGCGACTTACGAGTCAGCGCACGGTGTGATTTATTTATGAGACCCCGAGTACGAAGAAGGCGAGCGCGAGATCTCTGCGCTTCAACGTGAGACGTCTGGCTGCGTCGCTCAACGACCCTGCGAGAGAAATCGATTTGGCATCGCGGAGCTTCTAAATATCGTTATACTTTTACAGAGGACTTTAGTGGACTTACTGCAGCGGATTTATATCATTATGCACCAGCGACGAAGCATGCATCAAACTTTGTTAATCCAATGTAAACTTTGACGCGCGAACCCTGTTTCGAGGTATAATCTACGTAAAAAAAACCATTCGAGCGCAAACCAGCGTTTTGACTTGAATACAAACTTAATTTAGATCATACAATTGGACTATGACTTCAAATTCAGACCTTCGCTCGTCCGTTATTAACTTTAGTTCAGACTTTTCTGATCAGACTGTATTTGAGGAGAAAGCAAAAGAAAGTATGGGGATTTCCTATTCAGTTTAATGTCAATTAATCATAAAATTGATCTTAATTGATGACCTTAATCTTAATATTAATTTCTTTTAATCAAAATCTTCGTTTTTGAAATAATTTCCCTTGATTAAGAACGCATTTAATAATTCGTGTATTAATCTTATTTTTTTTTCATTTTATAGCGAAATGTCGGTATCAAAAGTTGAGAAAATTGTGCTGTGGTAGATTTTGGAAATAATGATTTGGGTTACAAGTGTAGTTGCGAGCTATCAAAGCAACTACATTCGCGAATTGATCATTGCGTAGCTGGATCGTGTAACTGATAAGTCTATCATATATATCTTCATCCAACTGTCCAACATCAGTTTTCGTGAATACAGTGGAACCTCCTTATTTGACGAGAACACTGCTTATTGGATAATGCCTTGCATGGGCGACCGGGAGAGGGAAACTGCTGGCTGAGCGATACGCTCACCGCCGTCGTTACGTGCACCTGATTCGTCACTCCTGTATTTGACGATGTCTCCGAATTGCGTCAGATACGAGAGGTTCCACTGTAATTAAAATTTCAATAATTTCCCGTTTTTAGACTCGCCGAAGACGACTTTGTGGATCCCGATTTCGGGAATATCCGAATGAGAACGTTAAAAGTAGTAGCCACGAGCATACGATAGAATATATCTATACGCGTATGTTAGCCCGTTTTGCTCGTTGCTTCACGTTTCTTTGAATCGCATTGGAATCTCTTGCAGGCCACGAGCTAACTAATCACGATGAGAGCGAAAGATGAAACCCGGTTGATGAATCGGCCGAGCTAACGGCAATTCCAAGTAGCTCTTCGATTCATATTAGGGGAGGCATATATACGCTTCGAGCTTTTCGCAATGCTTTCCGTCGGGTTCATCTACTTGCTTCACTAGCTTCTCTAGACGATGGTAATACCTTTCAGAACTTTCAAGATCTTAGGGCGAATTTATTCTCGATATTTCGTCATTTCTCTATAGTAAGTTCGTATCACGTTGTACATATTTTTTCATACATATCCTTCTTTCCAAGAGTACGTGTCAGTCATCAACTCATAAAGTCGTAAGAATTTAATATAAGGATGTTTACCCCCGCATAAGTAAAATGAATCGGGTTGAAATATACGGTTTGTTCATGCCGTTGCTTTGCTGAACCTATCGAACGTATTCTAATGACCATGAAACTGGGATGAATTTATTTTTGAATTCATTATCTTGTCGTGAATTTGTGCAAATAATCGTAAATCGAAATACCGATAAAAATATTCGTAAACATAAAAAAAAAATAGTCATTGGATGAACATCTGTTTGGAATCTCAAAAATTTACCGATTGAGATTAACGAATTTTATTTGACATGCATATTTGAAAATAATGTTAATTAATCCTATGGTTAATAATGCGAAGCGCAACATCTGGAAAAGATGTTAACGGACCACGCTAATATGTATATTTAAGAACGTATACACTTTTCAAACAACTCGGCAATATCTGCAAACTCATCGTGAGTAGAAGTAATGATAAAGAAATGTCTGTGTAAACACAAAAAAATGAGTTATGACATAATCATTTGTAGACAATCTCAAAAATATATTCGTTTTATGAGATTCGATGGTTAGTAGTGACGTACGGATAGGAATTCTGATGTTAGGCTTTTTGAGACATAATATTTTAATAACGAATTGCGTCGTTACATAATTTTAGCTATTTGAATAATTGACAATGTCACATATATTGGGGACTTAGGCAGATAGCTTCCTGGATTTTTATTACAAATATGTATCTTAGCACATGGATGATACGGCGGCGTACAGTGTCAGACTGGGACGAAGGTATATATAGTCGGTGAGCATTTATCTTATCGGAGATCTCCAGAAAACTTAGACGCTTGCTATTATTTTCCTTGTGTTGCTGACGGGTTTTGTGAAACTGGTGCATACAATAGATGACTTTGCACACGAGAGGATCGAAATACACGAACGATTATTGAGTTGATCATCGATGGTTTATTTATGGAGAGGATTACTAGTCAAATGGACAACATGGCCTCAGTGGTTAGCTACCTCCGAAGGTTAGTAAACAGACTACCAGAGAGTTAGTGAGTCCAGGAGATGTGGCCCGGTATATCCTCATTTATAGATTTATCACTTGAAAATTGGACTGTGAGATTTCCACAAGTTTTACTCTTTTAGCCACAGAAAATATCCAATATCCATCTTATCCATAGTAACGGCCAGTTACCAGAACTTTGCACGTTCAGTTTCATTGCATCAATAAAGGATATGAATAATCCAGTATAGTGGCACGCTTTACGTGCGTTTGAATGGGATACCATCTTTCGTTATGGGTTATTTCAAGCTGCAGCTACTTGCAACAATGATTTTTTACTATTTTTCGCTAATTTGGACACTTGCGATTTACCTACTGGGAATCCCAGAAAAATACCGATCAAGCTACACTATTCTCATGGCCACCCTTGGACTGACTCTACTTCAATAGTATGCATAAAGAAGCGTTAATGTGTTTGACCGAGTCGGACCTGTTTGAGTCTAGTTTTTGCAATTAGTGACTTTGCTTGGCCTCGCTATTGGACTCGGCGGAGGATGGACATCACCATTTCTTGCAAAGTTAACCGGCCCAGATTCCGAACTACCAGTGACAGAAATGGAGGCATCGTGGATAGCATCACTGATTCAACTGGGAAGAGTTGTTGGTGCAGTGATCGGTTCTTTAGTAGTTGCCTTCTTTGGAAGTAAATTTTCAGTTCTCTCCACCGGAGTGCCGGTTGCTCTCAGTTGGATATTCCTCATAATAGCTGACTCAGTTGGTTGGGTTTACGCAGCAAGATCGCTGCTCGGAATCAGTACTGGAATGTTTTTCAGTACTTTTCCAATGTACGCTGGAGAGATAGCGAATCCAAAAATACGCGGTGCCGTTATCAGTCTCATTATGAATGCAATGGCCGTTGGTTTTGTCATTGGCAATTTACTGGGATCACTGACGCCAATGTGGCTATTTTCGATAATCAGTCTCATTCCCAGCGTTGGATTTCTTGCTTTATTCGGGCTTCTGCCGGCTTCACCGCACTACTTGATCTCTCGAGGTCGACTGGACGATGCTGCGAGTGCTATACTGTGGTATCAACGGGATGCCGATGTCGCCACCGAGCTGGAATCTCTCAAGCACTTTATCGACGCCCAGCGCGAAGCTACATTCAAAGATATTCTGCGAGAACTAAACGTACCAAGAAATCGAAAAGCCTTTATTATGGTCATGATTGTTTTTATGCTGTTGCAAGTCGGTGGTACGTACGCAATGGGTTATTACATGGAGATCATACTAAGACGGGCTGGAGTGAAGACTGTTATCGATCCAGGGATGGCTGTCGTCAGCATCGGCGTTTTTGGGATCACGGGTGGTATCTTGGCAATGTACGCCAACGACAAATTCGGACGTAAAGTAGTTCTGGCTGGATCATGCGTTGGTCTAACGATTAGTCTCATAGTTCTTGGAATTCACTACGTACTGATTGAACAGGGTTACGGAACAACGAGTCTGGAATGGCTACCGGTCATGACCTTGGTGGTTTTTGAGTTTTTCATATGTCTGGGCATCGGTCCTGTGCCGAGCACTATTGTAAGTGAACTTTTTCCTCCGCGCACGAAGAGCATTGCTGCATGTGCCTGCAACATGACGTCAGGTCTATTCGCTTTTATCAGCACGAAGACTTATCAACAAATGGTTGATATCATGCCGGATCAGTACGTATTCTGGTTTTATGGACTGATGATGGCAGCTCTTGGTATCTATACTATAATTAGCTTACCAGAGACTAAAGGAAAATCTTTGCAAGAAATTCAGGACATGCTGGCCAAGAGATAGATCGTTCTTGGTAGTTTCGTTATGCTGGTTGCGTGAACAAATAAACGAGTGTAAGATCGGTTGTGTCACGGATTATTGAGATAAATGTATATAGATGAGACTGGAACCTAGACTACCTGGCGAGAAGGGACTATTGAAGGGGTTTTATTTACTGCAAGCAAGTTTGGGGTTGGTTAAGGGGAAGGTCGTGAATCCGTGGGACGTGCGACACCTGCAATAGCTAGCAGATATGAAGCGCTGTCATGATTCCGTGGTGTAATCACTATGAAACTCGACATCCCGATGCCCTGGAGGTCAAGTCACACGCGACAATACAAATGGCCTGCGAGGAGACTGCACGAAGGCTCCCCTCAGGTAGTACGTGAACTCCTAATACAATATTCTGTTACCAATTATCGCGCTGCCGGACGATGGTTGGTTGATTTGTCGGTCGAATTCATTGTAAGGGGCCGTCCTGAAGGAGGTTCGCATGTATTACATCAAATTATAGATCGAGCGCTGTATGCTAAATATATTATTGGCAGCTTATTACAAATTTTCGAAAAGATGAATGATCAGTTATCTATATATGTACAGAATTAATGAAACACTGTGAACCATGAAAATGTGTACAAATAAATTCTGTGAGCCTTGTGATATCATCGCGTCGTTGTCAAACGACAACTAATTATTATACTGTCATGAAAAAAATAGATTATAGCAGAAGTACGTTAACGAAAAAGCTGTTGAATGTAATTTGATTTTAAGATACTTATCGGTGTCTACAGATTGACAAACTGGCGAATTTGCAAAGGCAAAATTAATGTGCTGAATTGACATCAATTGTATGATGAAAGATTGTATGAGCGGTGTGATGGTTGAGTGGATTTGTGGGGTCTCGTAAATTGTTGATTCGTTACATTAAGTTCGTTACGTTAAATTACATAGATGAAATGAAGTGATGCATTTTTTTTAAATCTCTGTACTGTGAATTTCGCTAGAAAAATGGAGTGAAAATGGACGATCGAAGCCTTCACTAATTCTGTCCTTTTTATCGTTACTGTGTTCAATGAAGAACAAGATTTGGGTCTAACCAAACCAACGGATAGTAAGCTAAGTGTGCGACGTTATTTTACGAGATCAATCGAGTATTCATGAAGCTTGTTGACCCTCGGAATTGCCTCGGCGCAATTTCCGACGCTTTTACTGCTGATACCGATTCACAACATCGAAAGGTCTCAATCACCTCTCGGGATCGTCCATCTCGTCCATGAAGTATAGATCTGAGAACCCTTCGCGATTCGAACTTCTTATATAGAATTTTCAAGTTGCCCCGTAGATCGAAGAGCCCCGTTGCACAGCGTGGGTGTGCGTGATACGGGGATGGAGTGAAAGAGAGCATCGGGGTTAACGGGAATGTCGATTTACGATGTCCAGCAATCGCTTAAGTCTTGGACATAGGTGGACCAGCCGACTCAGCAGCACTTGGTTACGCTGGCAAGTTATAGCCGCGGCCGTATTTCACGGTACAGTCTGTCGCCAGTATCGAGTACCGGCACTTTCGTTCTAACAGGCAGAACGTCGATGTGCTATACTTTCAAACATTCGATGCACTGTCCGCGAAGGTGTGACCGAAATTCGTGTCGTTGAACAAGCCACCACCTGTATTGTTAAATTTCGAATAAAGGGTTATATATTGGCTTTTGTGTCCATACGGAGTGGCGTACCGGACTTTTCATCGGTGGGTAGCAGGATTGATATTTTTTATTTCACCGCTCTTTCACATCTTTAACAACTGTTGTGGAGAACCCATAAAACGACGTGGAAACCTTTTTTGTTTCTATTATTTTCACCGGGAACGGGACACTGTTTTGTATTTCTACTGACTTCCTGTACATATACTGGCATACTGAAACGCCCGGATTGCATTCGTTAGTTGCGGCTCAGCTACTCGTCCAGCACGACTGTGGCTGACAGGTGCACATCGCCTTTACCACTCGGTGCCTATAGTATTTATATGATGTAACACAGCATCCCCGATGTTGTGTCGCCGTGGCAATGGTACCATTAAACCTACTAATGCACTCGTGTTCTCGAGATCTCGCTTGACCCGCAGTATCCTCGAGCACTAAACCAAATGTTTCTCGGATATGATGAAGTAAATGTATATGAATATACATGTGTGCTATAAGTCTGTGCGTTTCATTATAAAACTTTTGTACTGTGTGGTATGAGTTTCGCATTTCAAAAGCTTCAGTGTACATATTTGCTGGGAACAAATATTTTTTTTTATGGTTAAAGTCGTGTAAACAGTCAACTTCTATGTGTAACTCGTTGTGTAACTCCCGGGTACTTTTTGATGTGATCCGGAGAAAAAAAAAGAGGCCAAAAAATGAGTTTCGAAATGAAACGAACAAAGTGGGTCCATATGCAAAACGTTTATATTCTTGTTGGGGTGCAACATGTGTGTCCGATGCACTTGATGCTATTAATAAGTTAGCACGGCTTTTGTTATTATACGTCCGTTAACAGAATCTTTCAGTGCGTGGTTTGGAATTTTTTTTTTACTAAGCGTATGCGATTCTCGACTGAACTCTGCTTGTTAAATATAGGTTAGGTGTAGTGTCCCCCTTATTCCGCTGTATACCTTTCCGGGTTTTTACGGTTCCCCCCTCCTAACATTCCCTACTCGCACTCAGTTAATCAAACTAACCTTTTCTCTGCGTCCGCAGCCGACTTAGTTACACTGTACCACATTTGCCGGGGACCCGGGAAAAAAGCGGAAAACCCGTGCCGGTGCAGACGGCTATATTCTACAGATTCTTCGATATTTTTTGAACCTGCGTAAAGTGCACAGAACACCAAAGTCTCAGAAGAATGAGCCTCCCGCTTAACGATTAATGCGCCAGCCAGCGCGCGGGTAAGCGGTCACCCATCCAAGTACTGTCCGCGAACAAAGCTACTTGACTCGGGTGGTCACCGACGCCGCGCGCCAATCGCGCATCTGCCATTGTCGGTGCCTCATAAATATAATTATTAGGAACACCCGGAAAATAGCGTGTATGCATGCCGTAATAAATCGAAGAAGTTGCTGACCAGACTGTTATTCGTTTTACGACTAATTTACATGCAATTTTATCTATTAGTACTTGCATACAGTTGCGTATAACTGTCAATAGACGTACGGAGGTGACTGGGTCGCTGAGAAATTGCCATTGCGAATACCCATACACCCGACCGTGGACTAGACGAGAGGACTCTGTTCCCAGTGTTAACAGACTACTCGTGAGTTCTAGACGAGGAAAGCTCTCGAGTCGCAAGTGGCGAGCTGTGGAGTCTCACTCCAGTGCCAGAGTCTGTCAGCCAGACCACACTGGCTTACAGTTCAAAGCTCGTGGAGTGGCCCCTCGACCATTTCCTCGTTCCCACATCATGCTCGTTACGTCGTGTTGCTTTCTCGGTTCTCGTTCTCAGAATTTCAATTTGTTACTTTTACCGCAACACAACGGTTTCCGGGTTATCAAGAAGCGTCACGGCTAACTCTGTCAACTCCGCCAGCTTTTTGATAATGGCAACCGGTTGGAGAAAATTCATAGAAATTTATTCGTTGAGTAAGTTGATACAACACGATGAGAATTAATTGCCGCGATTCAGCAAGATCGACGCTTTTAGGTTTTGAAACATGGTCTACCGTCATAGGTAAGGTCCGTTCTAAGTAATCCAACTTCAAAGAGACTCGAAGCTTTAATCTAATGAAATAATTACTCTTGTACATCATCTACATTGATACATAAGTGATAAGGACGCAAGTTACGTCGCATATTTGATCGTCACCAATAATACATAATTCTACTGCCCAATGACGTATACATTCATATGAATGCGAACACGAATGGGAGATTACAGGTTTAATCTCCAATACTGGAAGAGCCTTCGATATAGTACACGAAGGTATAAAGTCTTCGTATAAGAAGCGAGCAAGAGCTTTGGTGATGGAGCAGCGCGTCAGTTCTTCTCGCAAAGAGACCGCCCAAGCGAAGTCAAAGAGGGCTGACCATATTTCATCTTACTGCATCGACAGCGCTGCACAGAGTCCTCTCAGCCAAAGAAATATTTCTTATATCCGACTTCTCTCTTTTTCGCTTTTGCTTCGTTTTCCTCTTCGCAGTTTTATGCTCTCCTTTCGCGGCTTTTCACAAAATCGCGCAGTCCTTTCATCGAATAAGGACTTCGCGAATCGGAACGCTTCAAGCGACCCTGTCGTTCAAGAATTTATTGGCTTTAATGGTGGCGTTCGTCAATTATTAGTTTACTTTATACTTCGTACTGGTTTGTTTTTTTTTTTCATTCCCTACTTTTCCATGATTTGATGTACGTCTGGAAAGTGCAACTGCGCGACAGTATTTCGTAATGCAATTTTCGTGATAGAAGATCGAGTTCTCGGCGTCGAAGACGAAGAACTAAAACGAAGAAGGGTCCGCAAACGGAACTCCGGTAAGGAAACTGTGAGGAGGAGAAAACTGCAGAGAAAGAGAGAGCTTGCATAGACGGCCGGGATTGGCACGGACCAGCGGCCTCTGCCAGTTCAGCATTCCCTCCGCGATTCTTCGCTTTTGCTCGTTTCCCGCAGCTCATTTCCCCCGTGCAAATATTCTTCGCTCCTCTACATATACTCTACAGCAAACTGTGGCCCGCATATTTTTACAAGCCGCGAGAAGAAAAAAAAAAACGGCCTACGTCTATACATTCACGTGCCTATCGCCGAATGAACTTTGCCGGTCTTGCAGCTTATATCCCTGTCGTCTCTACTGCTCTGACTTGGTCGGATCCTTCCGAAAGCCTTTGGATGCTTGGGACCAATCGATCAACACGACTGCAAGGGGAGATTCTTTTGTTTATTCCCAAAATTCGATATCTTCGAAACGTCTATCTGAGATACGAAACGAAACGCTCGATGATAGAAACGAGTCGAAACGATAAAACATCTATTTTTTACCCGAAGCTACAGTACAGTCGCGATTATCCGGCATAAGCGGAATTGCGGTGCCACGGATAACTGAAAACCACGGATAATCCAAAATCAATCATAGCTTTTTTTTTCTTGTAATTTAAGAAATAATTTGCATGCGTTAACGTGAAAAAGAAAAATTATCGGTTCATCAAGTTTTCAAAGCCGTGAAGGCCGTTTCCTAATAGAGTCCTTTACTTTTAGTTTTTTTTTTCTCAGAGTGATTTGATAGATTCAGTGATTTTTCGGTGATTTTTTTTTTTTAGTGATAGAATAATTTTTTTACGTGAGCGGTACATTATTGGTTCTTGAGCAAAAATTGAAGAAAAAAAAGACAATAGCCACGTCCGCGGGAATCTTTTGTTTTTTTTTTCGAAATATTTGAAGGTATATACTCTCCAGCAGAAGCAACGCACAATCGAAATTTTTCTGTATTTACGATTTTATAAAAAAATTACCAAGCATACATGTATATCTGAAGCAAATTTACGTCGTTTTACATGCCTCTCGCGATTAAAACATAAAACGTAGACATTTTATCACAATCTTTGAACTCTGTTACATGCAAAACGTGAGCGGCATAATCGCACGCACGATTAATCGTCGAGGTGAAAGTAACATTGATCGCTCGTGCAGTGTCTATATGCTTCCGGAAGTTGCTCCTTGAAAATTTGGGTCACCTCTACCCGTTAACCCGCATACACGACTTGGCGTTCAACCAACAAGGGCTCCCTCTCCCTTGTGCTCTTCCTCCTCATACTACGTTCGTACGTACTACAGTTTGCTCACAACACCATCAATATGACGTATAGTTCGGCTACCGGTCTGGATCCCGTGTCCGCCGCAGACGGATATATTGGTTCAATTCCCGGTAGGCAAGAGCCTGCTGTTTTCGATCTCCCGAGGCAACGAGTTTTCCGCGTTGTACCCGTTTCGTTTTGTTCTTTCGTTACTCTATTAGTTCCTCCACTCGTTAACATGAATCATCAAAAAATATACTGATCGTGCGAACCCAATATTGGTATTTCACACGCGGACAGAATTTATTAAAACAAAAACCTCATCAAGAGATTCATTACCATCGACAGATGAGCAGCATTTGGATATCTATACTCAACTTATACGTTATTGCTGCCGATTCCATTTGGCGGCCGTTGGAAAATGTAATCGTATAAACGGTTTCTATCGAGCGACGCCGAGGCAGCGAGTAACGGTCGAAGATGCGTTAACGTTGTCTGCAACGTCTAAACGTAGACAACGTTAATGCGATTGCGAGCGCGACCCCGGAAGGTTCGGTGCGCCGGTAGAGTCGGAAGAAGGACTACACGAACGTCGAATAATCCGATTATGTCGCTTTCTGTAATTTCTCTTAGCTCGTTAGAAGCGAGAATTTCGAAACGAATTTTCAGCTTACGAAAATGCTCCCCATCTATCCATCTATCTCTCCATTTGTGAACGATGCGTAAAGCCTTAACTCCGGGAATAATTCAACAATCAATGCATTGCACTATTCAATGAGAAAACAATCATTAGAAATAGTGTTTAGCTACTTTCCATTCAAGTGATGAATATAATCACGAATTTTCGAAACGCGTATAATTATCGTATCCATTGCGCTTGCGTCGGTATAAATTAGTTCGTTGAAGTTAACGATAATTGGCGTACAAATTAAACGAATGATTCACTGGCGTTGTTTTATTCGTTTGAAAATATTATCATCTCGCATCGATTGAACGTAAATTAACGACAGTAGGTTGTCTCCGCGATAAAGCTTAAATAATAATATTGACTATCAGACTTTCGTTTACGCAGTGGAATTTTTTTTTTTTTTTTTTCACTCAAAACAGAATTATATTATTTATATACACATATTTTTTTGCATTTGCAGATAATAAGTAAATGAATTCGCTGTTTTCGACAAGAAAAAAAATATCGTTATGATTACACGCTGTCGTTGAAAGATTTTGTTTAAAATATAGTTGAAAAGCTAATTAAAAAATTAAAATTTTAATAAGCCTCTAAGTGAGGGGTGCATCTACCTAATGATTTGAGATCCGACTCAATTAGAAAAAATGTTGTTTTTAAAAGCTATGGAAAATAATAAAATGTAATTTTCAAAAAAAAAAAAAAATGATACGCCAAATACGTAAAGAATTTGTTAAAAAAAAGGTTTTTTAAAATAAATGAAATGATATTGGTTAAGTGTAGCAGACGAAACATATTTCTATATGGCAAAAAGTAATGTCTTTTTAATGCAAACAAATTGGCGTTCCACTGCTAGCGGTTTATCGTGATGCTTGCAAACACTGGAATGCCAATGTTTTACAGCAATTTTTTTATATTCAAAAAAGAAAAGTTTTTGCTATATCGAAGGATGATCCTTTTGTTACAACTTGACCCATACCAAAAAAAAACTTTTTAAATAATTTTTGTAAACAGAGTTTTCATGTACTTGGCGTACCATTTTTCTTTTCTTGAAAACATTTTTTCGGGAAATTTCATTTCTTTTTGAAGATGTGATTTTTTTTTTGAAGCGTTTTTTTATCAACATTATTTCATTCCAAAGATTTGTAAAGTTATTAGGTAAAAGTTTTTGAAAAAGTTTATTTATTTTTTATCACAATATGTAATAGTTAATTACTTTTACTCTAACTCCGCGTTTTCGTTTCACCGACTAAAATTCTGACGATTAACGTGCGTTGAAATATTTAAAAGAAAATACTTATAACTGTACCTTTCAATTCTTCCTTTTTTCTACCATCATTTGAGCGAAAATGTATTTATACGACGGAAAAAAAAACTTTTCAACTTCTCCCGATTTATCAAACGTATACGTAATTTTTTTTTTAACTCCCACGTAATAATAACTATTTTTTTAATACTTGGCTTCGAGACGCTATTACGCAATACGCAATGAAAAAACACTCGAAAAAACTACGTGTCGACGATCGCAACTGACCGCTGCGCCGGCTGTGGCGACGAGCGCAACACCACAGAAATTAACCATTCTATGACCATCCACTAACTGATGCTAACTGATGCTCGATTTAACTGATGTAGACGTTGTATTACAGGGCAGGATACTCTGATCGTTGATTTGACTCCGTAAAATTTCCGGCCCCAATATCTCAGAATCGACCGAACCTATTTAGTTGTAACTATAGGCGCTTTCGAAAGATTGACCCCAAATTATATTATAAAAAAGTCAATTAAAATTGCATCCGATGTTTAATTCCTAAGATATATCGATCGAAAGTTTCACTTTTCGTAGACTTCGGGCATATTGCCATATGTATACACTATAGCGTAACGCCACGTAAAACAACTTTTTTTTTTCAAGTACTTGGTGTCGAAACGCTACCGTGTCTCTTGATCTTATAAAAAATATATTGAGCAAAAAAGACAGATATTGACTGCGAAAGAGTGACTACTTTTTTTTTAGACCTTTTGGCGGTGAATTCTGTCAGTAGAAATAATGCGTCTAAAGTGAAAAAAACGATTTGTTACTGTTATTAACTTGAATAACGCATCTGGTTTTTTAAATTTTAGATGCATCGTTTCCACTGGAACAGCGTCTACTGCAAAAAAAAAAAAGTTACGCTCCTGGTGGCCGTATCTTTTTGTTTTGCAAATATCTGTTGTAGATCATTATTTTGTGGAAGATTCGCAATACATGTACCTATCCTAAAAAAATCGCCTCTTATTATCTTTAATAGCTTTTGAGAATAAAGATAAAAAATATTTTCGTTACACGCACGACGTGAAGTGAACATTTAAAAAAATTCGTAACAATTTCACCATATGCTGAACACTCAGAATTATTTTCTAAGAATATATGAATACGTTTGGGATCCACGTGATGTGGAGTTTTCATATTGTTTCAGGAGCGTTTCATATTGTGCGTATATATCTCAAATTATTCAGGTACTATGTCCACATTTGCTACCACTGTTTGTGTATCACCTACAAAGCCGTAGTCAGTTGATCAGTCGATTTTCCAATCATCATGTCGGCTTGTATCTGCTGCAGTGACTTGCCTTTGGTCTCTGGCATGATGAAGAGAGCAAATGGAATAGCAAGTAATTCGATAACGACATAGATCCAGAAAACGTACTGATAACCCATTAGATCGAGCAATGGCTGATAAGTTTTTGTGCAGATAAAACCGAATATCGCTGATGCTATGCCAGCGAAACATGAAGCTATGCACTTTATATTAGGTGGAAAAAGTTCGCTCAGTACGGCACTCGGTACCGATGACAGACCGAGGAATATCGCTATTTCGACAACGATCAACGCGGTGATTGGTAACCACTCGGAAGATTGATCACCAGCCTCGAGGCGAATAAAATGTACCTCCAGAGCAACTAGAGAACTCGAGAAAGTGATGGCTGCGCTTATCAGAACACCGCGTCTACCGAGTCTGTCCATCAGATTTGCCGAGAGTACCGCGGCAATTATACCGAAACTCATTACCACAGTGGCGCACATAGACGGATCGATTATCGTAATCTTGGCATTCGCCATTATTGTTGTCATGTAGAATATAATGTTGGTCAATCCTGACATCTGCATGAACATTGATAGTGCTACAATGACGAAAGTCGCTCGTTGCATCTGGGGTCTTCGAAATTCACGGAGATTCTCGCGAAACGTAACGGAGCTCGACGAAATGATGAATTTTTCCAACGACGCGTACTCGGCATCGACCTCACATCCTCGATGATACCACGCTATGGAATCTCGAGCTCTGCGCGTGTCAGACTTTTTTACAAGATGATGAGGTGACTCTGGTAGCCAAATGAAGAATATAATAAGAAGAATGCACATGATGAGAAAAGCGATGCTGGATGCCACGAGGTCGGAGACGGCGCCGACTAAGGCAACTAGAGTGTTGCCGATTGGAGCTCCGATTCCAGCCATTGTGACCAGAGCTCCGCGTGTCTTTGGGTCCGAGATTTCACCAAGATAGAGTGGAAAGCATGCGTAGGCCATACCCACGGTAAGACCACCGGCGAGCCTCGCTGCGTATAGCCACGTTGACGAATTAGCGAATATCGTCAAAATCCAACCTATCGCAGCTGGAACGACACTCAGGAGATTCGTCATTTTACTGCCGAGCATCTGACATCCGGCTGCACCGGCGATTCCACCGAATAGACGACTGATATTCATCAACGAGGCGACCCACGAGGCTTCATCCACAGTCAGAGGTAACGGGGAATTATCGGCTGTTAGTTTGGCTATGTAGGGCGACGTCCAAGCGCCTATCAGTCCAACTTGTATCAGTAGGGCTGTAACTGCAATTTAAAACAATAGTATCGTTACAAAAACTTTCTAAATTTCCATCTGGAACGGTATTAACTTTTTTTTACGCAGTTATATCACGATCAACGCACACCAAACGATATCGAGGAGTCATTATTTTTTTATTTTAAATCAACGTATCTGATAAACTGTGCAAATTTGCGAGAATGGGATTAAACGATTTGAATAAAAAAATCTGTCGCGTCATGTTTTTACTTTATCATCGTCGAGTCAACAATTAATGTTCGTTACGCAGCTTTTTGCATTACGGAAAAAGATGATTGCTATTGTTAGATCGTGAAAAAACTTACCTGCTATACCAGCAAACCATTGTGGCCAGATCCGTTTTATCGTTGGCGATATCATTTCTACAGTGATTGAGTGTGAATTTCAACATGAAAATACTTTATCGTCTGGTCGTCACTGATTTCGGTGGTCCGCCGGGCTGCAACCTCGACACTGGAGTGCTTTTAATACTTCTTGACAATCCAAAAATGAACGATTTCGCCGATACACAGAATTGGCATCGTCGCGCATTTTAGCTCAGCTGTTTAAAGTTTAGTCTTCTTGGACGAATCGCGCGACCCGATAACGTGGGAAAAAAATCTTTGTTAAACATCATTATCAGTCTATGACAGTCGCATGTTTCTTCCTGATATGCAATGAATATTCACGGCTTGTTCGAGATTTTATCACCAATTTGTATCGCAATCAGCTTTACACAATGGCATTCCAATTAAGATGCTGCAATCTCGAAAGTTGATCATGTATTTTAGACTATGCGCGTATGAACAAAAGTATAATATTTCACAAGCTGTAGAAATACGCGGCGCGATGATGTTATGATCGTGTTCTGTTCCATCCATGGTGATTTGCTTGCTCAGCCGTCGAAAACATGTGCGCAGCTGCTTTTCTTTTTTGTAATGCGTTATTTTTTTTAAATTAATAACACAATGATTAGAAGAGAAGAGAAGAGCAGATTCTCGTAATAGTTGCGGAAAAATGTTATACTTCGTTCCGTTTTTCACGTGGAGCAATTTTTCTAAAGAAATCATATTTACCAAAAATGATCGATGCGCGTATGTGCTTTTTTAAGCTTAGTGTGGTTTAAAAAAAGGGATTAAAATAATATGAAATTTTGTATTTTTTTAATAACCATCGGAGATTTAACATGAGAAGAATAGTGTTGTTTTTTTTTTATAATTCCGTAGCGGCATTCAAACGTACGCGCGTCGCTCTCGTGTACGAAAAACAATACTGCATTATAATTACTGGTAGCAGAAAAATATATACGCATCGCGCATCTTCGTTTACCTCGATATTTTCTTAACTAATGACGTCAATTTCACGGGTAATATAGTCGGACATACAAAATTACGTCGAAACATTTATGCAGCTGCGTTTTTATTTGAAATACGTTTTTTTATCTTAATAAAAAAAAATACACTTCTGTAAGTAATTCTGTATTTCGTATTGTTAATTACGGTACAATAGTGACATGCGAATTCTCAGTAAACATCCCTTTATGCATTCCACCAATCAACAAAAACGTTGATGTTTTTTTTTATTCCTCGGCAAGCAATTATTTTTAAAATCACATTTAGAAAAAATATCCTGTTACGTCGCGAATCGTGAATTTACGTGAGGAGCCGGCCTCATCCCGGTCAAGCAACTTAATCCATTTACACGTTATCGAAGCGGCTATGATTAGCGGGTGCCTCGTTTTGAGCCTAACCTCGCCGAAAATTGTTCGGGAAGAGGCTAGAGTACATTCACGAAAAAAACACTAAGGGTTTTTAAAGAGATCGAGGGTTACTTCGGAAAAGTCGATGAGGAGTGAAAAATGGATTGAATTGTACATACATCGGTATGTACTACAGGGGTTTTACGTTCGACACACGTGAGACAAAATGTTACGGAGATCTCGAGAGAGATTCCACGCGAAAGAAGGGTAATAACAATAGCAACTATAATTGCCAGAAGGGCTACAATCATGAAAGATGAGTACATCTCTGATTCACAACTCTGTATAGAGGAAGGGTCACTGGGGTGAAGGAAACAAATAAAATAAAGTAAATTACCTTACAAAAAAAAAACGAAAATATACGGAGAACAGAAACGAAGAAGGGGGTCGGTGCAACTGATCGGTGGATCATTGGTCGATGATACCCTCGGCGTGTCGAGTAAATCGCCGAGCGGTCGAAGGATATCTCGTAAAGAAATCGACACAAACACCACAAAAACGAATAACTTTTTGGCTTTACTATTAAAGATACAACCTTTGCACAAAACGCAAAGAATGAAATTAATTCGAAGTCTCAGTCAAAGAATAAAACTGGTCGCGGAACAAACTGGCAGATATTCAGTGCCGGTACAGATCGGAGAATATTAATGAAGTCCGGAACTATAATGAGAGTCGGAACTGGAATGAATGAGCGTAAGCCTCTGAAAAGGGCCCCAGTTATATAGCTTTGACTCGAGAT
The DNA here is from genome assembly GCA_934046635.1 of Buathra laborator. Lineage (NCBI taxonomy): Eukaryota > Metazoa > Arthropoda > Insecta > Hymenoptera > Ichneumonidae > Buathra > Buathra laborator. The sequence continues at coordinate 7,346,640 of OW203893.1, read as the reverse complement.
GACACATACCGCGGTGGAAGGGGACAACGTCTTGGCCGAGGCGTGAGTTCCCCGCTTCTCTTGTTCTCTCTATTGGCTGTCGATTTTTCAATAATGACTCTATTAACCTATTTCCAATCAGACTTTGAGATTATTAATTAACAAATTATTCTTTTTATCGGTTTCTGAACTATCTCGAACTTGAATCACTTTTCTAGGTGGAAATTTACGGATTTTACTACTTGATTAATGAAAAATTCTCTCGATCTTACCGGTTTTTCGACGGCTTTTAACATTAGATGGTTAATTAAATAACTTAACTAATAAATTTGTTAAACCTTTCCATTTGTTAATTTACCAAACTTCGGGTTTAACTTTTACAATAGTATTAACATTTGGTTGTTGGAAAACATAAAAAGGTAGTTATTATTAATGATTTTTAATAATTATTAATTATTCATTCTCTCTTTCTTCATCTCTAGTCTGGCTAAAAGTCGTCGCGTGCTTCTCGATTTTTATTGCCTTTTTCCTATTGGCCAAGAAACGTTCGGCTATCGGTGCAGGGTGGGCCTTCCAGAGCGTTCTATGCATTGCGCGGGTGGTTCATCCTTCCCCTACTCGCCTGGTACGATCACGTGCACCGATGCTGGCCCAAGGCACATCTCTAGGAGCTCTTCCCCCTGTCGTCCCCCCTAACGTAGACTTACTCATGATAACCGAATCATATGCACGTCTCTTTTTCTCGACCAGTGAACTATATTCTTCTTCAGAAGAACTATGTTGTTCTTCACTCGCAACGAACCTCGTTGGTCCTAATGTTTGCGAACTTGTCGTTAATATTTTTCGTGTGTCGTGGCCCATTTTTAGAATTTAATGTCGCGCGAGAATTATTATGTTCTGTTTTGTTTTTGCAGCAGAGTTTTCTTGGAACGCAATACTCAGTGCCCAATGATCAACACTTCGTGAAAAGAATATAAAAATCGAAAACTAAGGTGTAGATATATTAAAATCATTCTTATTGGAAACACGTCCTTGCATTCCTTTTTTTCAACTATATTCCCCCGTGATATAAACCAAAGCATTATTCAAGTCATTTATTTATGACAAAATCCAGAAGGGTTGATAATCATAATCGGCTTAATTCGCAGATATTACTTCTACCCTTAACAAATTATTATAGGAAGAATAAAACATAAAATGATAACTTACACTGTGGATGACCTGATCCAATGTTCATATTCATGCGTGATTCTAATCTAATTATCTATTTCGCGGGCCATTGGGGATTTCTTCTTATTTGCGGGGTTAAGCCGTGAGGGCTGCCCGTGAGGTGCTGCACTCTTCGGAGGAGATTTTGAATGTTTGTGTCGGTGGGCACGACGACGCATCATGGTTTTGGTGAAGCCGTCGATACCCCCGCTCATGGTGTTAGATTTCTCGCCTCGAAGTCGACAAGCCTCTCCATACGTGAGCCTGACGCTTCGTAGTGTCGGTTTGTCTCGTTGAGCGGAGCTTCGCCGAGCCTTGGTATCTATCGTATCCCTTGGAAGGCGGCTGGGCCCAAATAAATGAGCCATCATTCTCTGCTAGTAGTGGTGACTTTTCTTCGTAGCGTGGTATTGGCGACACACGCTCGTCGTGCATGATCGAGTCGTGGTCTCACGCCGTCGGATAAAGCCTTTTGAAATGCTTGAGTAACTCAACCCCATTAATGACTGTTGATTTTCTTCAAATCACTGGTGACAGAATTATTTTATGGCTACGGCTCGACGAATTCGCGCTCGAATGTTTATTAAACAGTCTTCGGATATCGATTCTCCGTTGACGATTCCCATATACGGCGATCTCTTCTCTCCCTCGGTTTCTTCGTCACCTCGCGAGTGATCACGTGCAGCTGTACTCTTTTCTCGGTTCGGTCAAAGAGCAGCGCAAGTTCGCGAAAAAGAAATCCCGATAGTTGCGGGACGTAACAATCCGATGCGCGTTTGTTTTCTCTGAAGTATGGAACAAATGAAGCGGCAAAAATATTATTAAAATTTTTAGTTTTCAACAAATAATCATCGTCGATTTGACATGTGAAAAACAATAATTTTTTTATAATTCGAAATTAGCCTTTTATTGTGTGATTTGATACTGTACCAGGAAACGTGATGTTGTTATATTGTAGATAACAGAAACATATATGGGCGCCTTGACTTTTCATTTAATTCAATGTTTCCTTAACTAATTACGTCAGTTTCACGGATAAAATACTACATACATGTGAAATTGCGTCAAAAGATGTGTACAAACTTATTCGTCGAAACGATTTCGGTATCGAATACATGTCATGCAACACTTGATTAATTACGAACAATGTTTAAACGCGCGGAGTCATTGCAATAAAAAAGTTATTGAACTGAGATTCAGAGTCGGCACCCTGCTAGGCCTGTCGACACGAGCGTAATTTCTACTTTATTGATATCAACTTATCTCTGTACACATACGTAAGACAAATATCGTCGAGAACTTTTGAAATACTGACGAAGTTATAGCGATGTGCTCGTACATCGATATTCGCGTGCGGTCGTGGATGATGTGCGGGTTTCCGGGTGGATGAATTCTTTGAACATACACCTTCTTTATTAGTGTATCTAAGCACTAAGTCGAAAGACAACGAAAAATACATTTTAAAATTATCATAATGTGTCGTTCTGAGGTACGCAATTCGTGAAAAAAAGAGATATAATCTTTGGCTTGTCGGAAGCGTTCACAAAGGTTTGACGATGATGGAATAACATTGAGTTATTAATCATTCGACATATATAACAGTAGGTTATTTCGAAAAATCCTGACATTGCTGAAATAATATTCCTATAGCTTCCTTCTTTTCATAAATGTCTCGTCGAATTAATAACAATCTTTAATAACCGAAAACACGGCATACACTCAACTATGAACGTTGACTACGTTGACTTTCACGTCTGATATATATGAAACAAAATAGAATACCACGCATATTTTTACACTTTATTAACGCTACATGTTGGTCTGAGAGCCCCGATATTACTAAAACGATTTTTTTTTAATTTATGATTTTTGTAAAATGTCGCGGGATCACTCGACCCATATGTGGCGTTCCAGGATCAAGGGATCATTCTAGGATAAAATACGCTTATCAGTCTAATTTTTTTAATGTCAAATCAAAGCACTCATGAAGAATAGAAAAAATTTTAAATGTTTATTTTTATGTTTTTTACAGTTTTTTTGGGCGGTTGAAAATGGCTTGTAAAAAAAATGTCTTCTGACGGTGTACACTTCTCTAATCCTAAATATTGTCTAAAACAAAGTTCGAAAAAAGATTATCAATTAGTATGAAAGCCGTTATCGCGCTATGGAGGATTTTTTTTTTCGATCAAAATTGACAAAAGAACGGCGAATTGAAAAAAAAGCATCGAATTTAGTTTTTTTTTTTTTCGATAAAAAAAAAATAGGAAGATTTTAAAAAAGGTTCCATAGCGAGATGAAGAATTGTGTGAAAAATGTTGTGTCAAAATTTGAGATGGATAGCTTGAAATCTCTTCCTTTGAGAGTGTAAACCATGCACACCGAGTGTAAAAAGATTTTTTGAAAATTTGACACTAGAATGATCCCTTAAAATATTTTTCATGAAAGTGTCTCTAGAAAGTATAAAACTCAAAACTACGGCTTTCCCCATTTATTAATAACACTTCCAGTTCCAGTAGAGGCTTCCAGTTTTGGGTATTCATTCCACCAGATTATTTTCGAGACAAATATGTTGAAAAAAAAAACGCGGGATAGGGGTGTTTAGCCTCCTCTTGATTGATCGTGCCATATTCGTAAACTACTAATTCTTTATTCGAAAAAGTTAACATATACGTAAACTGTAAACAATTGTTACAATTTTCCTGACACTCGGGTCCAGTATACATAATAAATACAATGTTACATACATAACTTGGGCAATGAACACTTTGTAGCCGCGAATGTCGTTGATTTTTTGCTGAGTAATGTACAATTTTGCGAAAAATCACCCGAGTTTACACAAGTGAATGTAGGTTGGAAAACGAATGACAATACGAAATTTATCAGATAAGAACGGACATACGAAGATCTAATACAGTCAAACATCGATCTTGTGACCTTCTTTTTTGAAGACTCGTGTACCGCCGGTTTTTTTCAGCTGTGCTGCTCTATATTTGTTTGTCTTAAAACACACGCAATTTGTCTGCATTCGTATATCGTGAGACAGCAGTATTGCCGCAGGGAATGGCCCGCGCCAAACAATATTTCGCGTTCGACGGATAGTCGTCTTCTCTATATCTTCTTTTTTTCGTATTGGCGGAGCGCCAATATTGCGTCAGTTTCCGACGTATGTAAACCAAAGGCTCATAAACGAACACATTCACTCATTTTCAACAAGCACCAAATTGTTTGGGGGTTCAATTTTCGGTGAGTACCGAATCATAGCGAATCTTCGGAATTGTTGAAACGACCAGCGTCCCACTGTACTAAGCCGTGTTCTTTGAACCCGTTGAATTTAGTTTTTTCTCTGTCAACATCTGCTGTATCTCTTGTAAACTTTTACCCTTGGTCTCGGGAATCGAAATGATGGCATATACCGCCAGGAAGATCATAAGAGAACCGTAGAACCAAAAAACATATTGTTCCGCCATAAAATCGACCATCGGTTGATACGTTTTGCTAGTTACGAAAGCGAAAATTGAAGAGCACAAATTAGCCATGCAAATAGCGGTGCTCTTGACGTCGGGAGAAAACAATTCGCTCATTAACGTGCTAGGTACGGGTGTTATACCGATGCATATCGAGCATTGAAACAGGATCACACCTACAATCGGCAACCACTGCATAAGAATTTCAGATTGAAAATTCGAATCTAGTAATTGATAATCCAGTCCAAGCAGTACGTAAGATGTTGCAACACCAAAACAGGAAGTCGCCAGCATGACTTTCCTTCCACACTTGTCGTTCATCCACATCGAGGCCCAACCGGAAGCGATACCCGAAGCACCGACAATTATAACTACGAGCGACGGTTTGATCGCCGTTACGCCGGCATTCGTCAGGATTATTTCCATGTAAAACGATATTGTCCAGAGACCACTGAGTTGAACGAATATGAAAATTATGGTGACAATTTGTACGGCTTTTCGATTGTCAGGCGCGAATAGTTGTGCCACTTTGTCTCTATAAGTAACGGACTTTTTCGACAAAATGAATTGTTGCAAGGAGTGCAATTCCGGGGTAACGTCGACACCGCGATTGTACCATTCGAGTGACTTCTTTGCGTCGTCGAGACGGCCTCGTCGAATGAGATCGTGCGGAGAGTCCGGCATAGCCATAAAGAGACCTAGAAAGGCGAGATTGGGCACAAGACTGATGCAGGAGAAAAGCCACATGGGCGTGTAAGCGCCAACTAGGTTGCCAAGTAAAATTCCAAATGGCATTCCCTGGGCTATGAGAGACACGAGGGCGCCTCGAATCTTTGGGTTCGATATCTCGCCAATATACAGTGGAAATGTGCTAAAATACATTCCGAGACCAAAACCACCGAGAACTCGGGCCACGTAGATCAACCATACAGAATTCGCGAACATAAGCAACAGCCAGCTTAACGCGTGTGGCACTCCAGTATAGAGAACTGCTGACTTCGTTCCGAAAAAATCGACTATTAACGCACCGGCTATGGCCCCTCCTATTCTTCCGATACTCAGTATCGCTGCGATCCATGACGCTTCGTCTTCGGTTACCGACAACACCGCGTCGGGATTTGTTAACTTGGCTAAGTACGGTGATGTCCATCCTCCGACCATACCAACCACGATCGACAGCATGAACACTGGAAAATCGTTCAGTTTCATTACACACCGTTTAGCATTAATTACCCTTTCTTCGTGTCATACTTGATGAAATCGTAGCAAAAATGACTATAAGCAAGTATAGTCGGGAGGGTCATCATGGTTTATACATTTTTCGATGATTTATAAATAAATCAAAAGATTACAAAATTACAGAAATTCCGAAAAATGTGGTTACAAGGAATGTGCGGCTAGCAGGGTTAAGATTTTAAAGAGTTAGAAAAATCCTTAAATGGATTTAAGTCTCATGGGATTGATTTTCACTAACCTTCCGCGGCGGCGAGCCAATGAGGCCATAGCACCGGCTTGGTTTTCGTAATGTCCACCGTGGAAACCATTTTCTCAAATGTTTTTCGACTGCCGTCAGGAGAGCTTCTGCCAATTCACTTTATCATAGATTGAACTATCGAGACGCAACCATTATCCATGTGCCGGATGGCTGAACGTTCACTCGTCTAATACGTTCTGCAATGAAATATTTCTGGTTTTTTACATCGTTTCAACATATGCTATAAATTACTTTTATCGGCCAACGCTCGTTGAGTTTAAAAGCAAATTGAAAAAAATTAGAGTTATCGCGATCGTCGTCATAAGAATGAAAGTCGAGTATTTAATTAAATTTCTGATAAAATTTTCTTCAACGCGTTTATTTCTTGAAAAAGAAAAAAAAAACTGTAATCGAGTGAAAATCCATTACACCTCATTTGAATATTAGAAAATGACAAAATTGATTGATTTTACATTATCTGAACCTGATATCCCAATTTCACTGAGTAGAAAAAAAGCTCTGTTGATTTTCAATTCATGCCGCTCACTATTGATAGTGTCTCAAGTTTCGTAGTTGCTATCACACTTACTTACTTCGCCTTGACATTAAACGGAGATATCACAGTCACGAGACGTACGCTTCTCGAATGAAGCTCTCGAATCGCGTTCATTTCTCTTAGACTATCGTTCACAGTCGACGATCAAAGATTCGAATGCGCACATCTGCTATTTGCTTCCGGCGAATGCTCAACTCATTCCTTCTATCCAAGCGTGTAGCAATATATTTATATAATACGTATGTATGTATGCATGCATAATGAACATATGTACTATTCGGAGTGTTTATACTCGGATTGATAGTGCGCGACGTCATTGACCAAGCGACGAGGAGGGCCGCAATCATTTTTATTTTTATCATTCTCATTAAACATTAGATATTAATATTAAGCTATAAATTAATGTATAAATACCCTTGACAGTGTAATCGCCGTGTATGCTGAACCAATCATTTCATCGCGAAAAACTGCAAGTATGAATCTAAAGAAAGAAAAAAAAAACGCATGTTCCGTAAACACAAAATATTTCCGTTAAAAATGTGTATTATTAAATCTCAAGAATATCATAATGGTTTCTTTTTATTTAAAGTACATGATAACAGGTGCAGGATTACAGGTAAAACTCTTTATATTGAGAAGATTCGCAATCTTCTCGCCACGCTCTTATTATAACCAGTTGATAATCAAAACTGTAGTGCTATTTTTTCAAAAGTGCTGAACTACTAATGGGAAACAGTTTGTCGAAACCAATTCGATAAACTATCGATGAAACCCCTTTTTTAATTGATTTTGAAGTGACTGTGAAGTTGCTTTCGTCCGTTTAAGTGATTAATCAACTTGAAAAACAAAAGGATTGCAGTTTTTACTGTTCACGGCAGTATTTCACTTCACCTTGAATAAGAAAAAAAAATCAAAAAAAATCTGAAAAATTTAGCAGATTCATTCGGGGGAACTTTGTACGTTCGCACACGATCACGCATTTTCGTGGCGAACAAACAAAAAACTGATAGCTTCGAAGTTGAGTCAATGGCACAACATTTTTCTTCTTCTTTTTCAGTAAAGAAAGTTAGGTAAATCGATTGTTAGGTTAGGTTATCAGTTCGAAACTTTTTTCGTCGATAAAATATTGACAGTTACGACTTATTCACATTAGAAAAGGCTCAGGCAAATAGTTCTGACACGAACAGTAGCGACGCTAGCAAGATAGAGCGATAGATGTGTGTGCTTTGGATCCTCAGGGTCGTTATACCGATGTCCCTCGAGACCTTTCGTCGTCGCGAATATTGGTCGAGCGAACGCGCATGGACCGGATAGATTCAGCGCTCAATCCGGAAACTTCAATATTTGATATTGGTGTGCACGGGACATGGTCACCACGGCCAGTGTGACCCTTGTGCTTCGACGAATATCGTCGAACCTGTCCAATCCCGTAGTGGTTTAATTACGAACAAATTAGTTTCGCTTTCATGCCGAATATCGGAAAACGGGATTACAACTGTTGTAAACTTATATTCAGAAAGAATATTGCGCGTTGTCGATTTCTCGGTCGTTTGATCGATTTATTTTCGTGTTTATTTTTCCCGTGATTCTTAGAATAGATTTTTTTCGATCCAATTTCTAATAAATATTTTTTTTTCCCGACTGCGCTAAAAAGACCATATTTCATGCCTGCAATGCGGGTTTAAAGTTAGCTATTCTTGATCAGCGGGTGAAAAAGTAAAACTAGCCGTGAATAACATTAACTAAATAAATAAATTAGTAAATAAACGAATGAATGAATAAATTAATACATTTTTTTTTAATTATTATTATTATTTTTTTATCAATTTTTTAAAAAATTTATTTATTAATTAATTAATAAAAAATACGCATCAATCGACCGCTCCTGAGTCCCCGCTTCCTCTTATCGCCAATTTGTGCCGCTAGGCCGTTGCAATCATAAAAATATGGTCGATTTTTAGCAGAGTCGGAAAGAAAGTATCGTATGTCACACGGGAGGAACGGTACTCGATACTTCAAGGTACTCGGTATGCTGCAAGGTAGGAAAGTGCGTGATTTTCACCGAGTGAAAATCACGCAGCATAATGTATTATTTATTAAGTTATAGTATCAAATATTTATAATTATGAGGTTCCACGAAGTTGCCGATAAATCTGTTGCCTTCAAGCTGTTTTAATATGCAATTACGTTTTTAGTATATTTTTATACGGTTAGCGTTATAGAAACAGACGTTATGTATAGTAAGTGCTATGAACAAAGAATCTTTCATTTTTATGCGGAGCTACAAAGAAAAAATCAACAATTCGTATGGATTGGCTACCATTGATATAATCCATTTTTATTAACTCTCGACTGCCTGCTGAGCAAAAGATGGGAGTTATCCGTTTCACCGTGAAATCTGACTTTTCGCGTTTTCTTGGTATTCAATGTTCTCCGAAACGACAAAAAATGACTTAACAAAATTTGGTTCGGTAGAGATAAAGTTGTTACAAAATAATGCACTTGAATATATCGAAATTTCGTCGATATACGCCGCCATTACTTATTGTTGTGCTTTCTCGCGCCGAATTCCCTGTGAATGAATTAATAAATACGCCCGACGATGAATACAAGTCAGGAATAAACTGTGAAGCTTACTATCTTATTATCATTCGTTTACGTGTGGATCAATGGACTTTTTAATGTATTACTTAGTAAAAAATTCGACTTTTTTAAATTTATATCCATTTTTTTTTGTTCCAATTGTTCTAACATGACCCGACTTTTCTTTCGAAATTAATTTTTTTTTTGATGTTATTCACGAGTGAATTTCGAATTTATTTATTTAAGGGTGAGTCATATTTTGTTTTCTATATTGATTTATTAAAATGTGTTCCGGGTAATATTTAAGTGGTTAACTTCATTACAGCAAATTTAACGCAGTGACTTCATCGCCGTAAAATTAATGCAGCGATGTCATCGCTGAGAAATTAAAGCATGAACTTCATCACTGAAAAATTAACGCAGCAGTTTCATTACTGAGAAATTAACGCAACGACTTCTTCGCTGAGAAATTAACGCAGCGACTTAATTGCTCTGGATTGATTGCAGCAACTTTATCGCTACAAATTGAATACCGCTGTAGTTAATATACCGTAGCCATGGATTTCAAATATGTACGACTTTAAAATGAAAACAAAAATAAATAGAAAAACAATTTGTTACCACGTATGGTAAGATTCTCATTCTAAAAAGGATGAAATAAAAAAAATTATTCGCATATTATAGTCGGGAGATCCCCACACTCAACAACGAATAAATTTCGCGACTATAATATGCGAATAATTATTTGTTTTTTCACTCTTTTTTCATTTGGGAGTTTTTTTAATTTTTATAAAATTATTTTTCGTATAATTAATCACAAACGGCTGATTTACTTACATTATCGATTTAATACATTTTTCGCCCTTGAGGATATGCCTCTCGTTCTTTTAAAAAATTGTTGTTCAACACTTTGATGGAATTTAGAAAAAAAAGCAAAGGTTTTCGTTAGAAAAATAAAAGCACATCGGAGTAAAGTTCATATCGCTATTAAGGTAGTTATGTCGCATAAGGTCGAGAAAAATGAGAGAAAATGGCAAATATTTCTCGATGGTATAAAAATCTGAAAAAATGCATGCATATTAAAGGTATTAAAAAGATTAATTTTGCATAATAATAATTCCAAAATGTTATTAACAAGTTGATGAAAAAATTAATTGGTCAACAAATTTTCCGGGAACCCAATTTTTTCTTTTAATGAAAATGATTCGTTCATTTTTCTGAATACGTATGAATTGTTTCAGATTTTTCAATTGGGAACGGGTCCAGTCCCGTCGACTTAAGAATACGGAGCTTGGACTGTACTTTGAATTTTGTGTTTTTTCACACATTTTTTCTATATAAAAAAAAAATGCAAAGTAAATTGAAAAAACTGAAAAAATTCATACGTATTCAGAAAAATGAGCGAATCATTTTCATTAAAAAAAAAAAATTGGGTTCCCGGAAAATTTGTTGATCAATTAATTTTTTCATCAATTTGTTAATATCATTTTGGAATTATTATTATGCAAAATTAATACTTTCAGTACCTTTAATATGCATGATTTTTTTCTGATTTTAATACCACTGAGAAGTATTTGCATGTTTCTTTCATTTTTCTCGAACTTATGCGAAATGAACGCGAAGCGACATAACTACCTTAAAGCTTTATAAGCTTGTCGATTTTTTTTCATCGATGAACTTGACGAACAAGAAACTTTACCCTGTCGTGTAATCATTTCTAAGTAGTAACGTTACCATCCAGTAGCTTCGGAAGTTATATTGCGCAATACAAAATTACTTTGTTCATGAGACTCACGGTATGCGTTGTAACTCAACTACTTTCCAAACTTAACGCATTGCCGGGACTTCTGTACTTCGAGTAAACTATGTACACTGTATAGTATAAGTATTACGTTGCCGCGATGGTTCAAGGTTTTGAAGTAACCCGATACTGTACATATATTATAGCAAAGGGTATATAGACTGATAGTATATTAAAGTATACCAGTGGTTGCCATCCTCTGGACTGTGAACTGAAATTTACATTTGAAGAGTGACTGTAAGGGGCAGTGAAGGGGGCGTTTGGGGGCTATAAAAATAACAACGTAAAGCTGCGAGTTACGCATGGAGAGAGCAGTGAAGAAATAACAGAGGAAACTTTCAACGTAAAGTCCGAATTGACTTTCGTTACTATCGTTTCGATCTTTTATCTACGTTATGATTGTTTATTCACCGCTTCATGGCGCATTTTTGAAAACTTCTCGATCGATAGTTTACAGAAAAAAATTCGGAATTCAATCTTACGTCGTTATGAACATATTATTCCGGGAAGATGACCAACGTGGATATCCGACCGACGTCGACGGCTTTTTCTCTTTACAGTCGAATTGTCTTGGCTGTGATAGCATCCTTTGTGTTGCACGGAAATTGAAAATCGGTCCTCGAACGATCACGATTTCGAAGAGCTTCAATCGCGGATCCGCTAAACAATATTCTCTCCATTTGCTTGACCATCGAACAATATTGATTTTTTGATCACCCCTCGGAGAACGTGTCTCTAGAACAGTCATATCGTGAAAAATGTCTGTATGAAAATTCACATGAAATACGATGAATCGGCTATTGAATAAACACGTGATGTACATGTGAAGTTTTTTGGCGTTGGAATAATAGATCGTCAGTGTTCACATCTGGATCTCAACCACGATTTGTACTATTAAATGAAATACATACCGGAGAACCGGTACGGTGCCCAACGGTATTTAGAATAATTGAGTTTTGATTCGCAAATTATTCAGTGATTTAGTGTGTCATTCAAGCGAAATTTGTCGTTACCTAAATACAATTGAGTTCATTCATTGGCGGGTGTTCATTTAATGGTTTATCCGACCTATAGATTTGGTTCTTAATACTCGAACCCCTTGGAGCGGTATCTCATTCTTTTTCAGGAAGAACACCGCGTAAAGAGAATAACTTTGCCGTACGACATTTAGAATGGACTGATTAATCAATTCACGTCACTTTAGCGGGTGTTCATTTGCGTGGAGTGCAATATCCCGAGTACTCTCAACGTTCGAAATGCCTTTCTATGGGTCTCCGGTAGATCGGTGAAACGTCGATGTCGAACAAAATTGGAAGTTGTTGAATCGAACCGACGAATCGGGAGGGGTTCGATGTCGAAGGGTGCAATCGACCAGATTCATCTGATCACCATTACCTTTGAATGTCAAACGAATTCGTCATTGAATATGGATTCGTTACATAAGTGAAAGGTTTCTCACTTGGGTCTCAAGGTACGATAAAGTGAGACTCGAAACGATCGGCGTTAACGACAGAGAGAAACGATCTTCGTCTGGAATTGGCTGGAAATGAGAGGTCGCGATAGGCCAGAGTACTAGCGAATTGGACTTTCGCTATATATTCGAAGAATTTGCAGTAAACTTCGAGGTGCCAATTTCAGAGCAGAGCGAACACTGTGGCACGGAAAATTTACCCGTTGCTTCGAGAGACAGAAAGAGAGAGAGAGAGAGAGGGAGAGAGAGGAAGAACGAGATAGAGAGGGAGAGAGTCTCTTTGGTAGAAGTGAACCCGGGAAAACTTATCGAAAATGACCCCGAGGCTACGACAGTTGCAAGCGGAGAACGAAAGCTTAATTATGGGTACTTCGTGCTGCTCGCCTCGTTGCAGTTACGAGTCTTCTCAATATGCACATTGTCAAGCATTTCATTATTAAAAAAATACAGCGTGAAAAAAACTATTACCAAGACTAAGTCACTTGAATTCTGCGAGTCCTGAAAATCCCAAAAAAACGCAATGCAAACTATTCGAAAATAATTGTTGTTTGTACTCCTAGACTGCACAGTGAATAGCAATGTAATGCCAGAAATATTTTGCTAGAACCATCGGAATACGGGAATATCTTTTTTTGCACAATCCTTTCTATATTTCCAACGCATGGCGAGCCTTAACAATGCTTATCGATATTCAAAATCGTACCTTTTTCGTCGATGGACTGACATCATATTTAATATTTGTAGTTTTCCTTTACTTTTTTTATCCGGCTTAAAAAAATATGAAAAAAACACCATGACGTAGCTTGCTTTCCGTACACGAAAATATGTCTGCGCCGATGTATCGATACTTTCCCATATTTCCCGAGACGTTTCCTACACGCCGAGTGAACCCGTCGTCTCTTTTCCGGTAGTTGTGGCAGTTTTTGAATGAAGAAAAGCCGATACAATAACAGAAGCAGCAGTAGCAGCAGCAGCATCAGTAGCAACAACAGACGAGCAGTCTTTTTGAGATGAGAAGAAGAGCAAAGGGCATGGAGATGCTGTTCTCTCGTGAATAAGGCGATACGACGAGAGGGGAGAGAGGGACGCGTGGGTGAATGGGCGGAAGGGAGGATTTGGTAGGCCCGGAGGCGATGGCGGTTCCAGCGGTGGTGGGAATGTATGATAGGGAGGCTGGAGGCTGGAGGTGGTGGTGGTGGTGGTGCTGCTGCTGCGAGGTCAGGGATGCTGGTTGCTCGTGGGGATGAAAAGGGGCGAGCGACGTCGACAGTCAGCGGGTTCGTGCCGTTCTGTGCGGTTGTTGCGTTTACCCCGCTTGAGAGTACCCGGTGACACGAACCATCAGGTGGCGAAAATACACGATCGCCATTCGATACTCGAAGCCTCGGGATTTATCCGATAGTCGAAGGTCGTCAATGCCAAATCCCACTCATCCGTCACACGCACGACTGGATTAAGGGCTGATAAAACGCCTTTATGGACGAACAATGAAAACTAAGTTTAAAGTTGAATCGAAAAGTTTTATATTGAAATGTGACGCGATGTGCGTCGCCATGATCGAGTCGTCGATATCACAATTAAGTGAGATCAGGTGGTTAAAATAATTAACGTGAACACTAATATTTTCGGTCATTTGCAAAAAAACAACAATCTCCCGGGAGTTCAGTATTTCGTTCGGTAATAATGGAATTAAAATGTAATCCGGGTGTGTATACAGGACTATGAAGATAAATTAAGTTGGATAAATGAAAACAAAATAAATGAGTTTCAAAATAAAACTGTTTTATCGAAATTTTTACTTCGGGTGGGGGAATTCGAGAGGATTTGTGGATAACCAAGCGTTGATTCGAACAATTCGTTCACGTCCTCGTGTATCCTCCCCTTCTGTTTAAACGTATACGTACATAAGCGTGCGCGCGTACGCACACAGCGCGAACATTATTAGGTACACAACAGGCAAATTTCGTATTTACATTGGAATTACGGACGTTGACAATTAACTCGATTTCCTCAAGCTTCGATAACTTTGTTGTGGTTAACGTCGACGCGTTGTAATTATAGTTTCGATATACAACCGCGCATGGCGGCGGACGAAAACATATTTCTGATATTCGCTTGTGTGCCAAACGTTGACGGATCGACGCGAGATATTTAATTCTCGTGTTGAAATGTTCGTTGATTGGTTAATCGGTCATCGCAGAAATTAACTAATGGTCTACGAATGCTCGTCGGGTTTTTTCCACTTGTTATAAAATAATTTTTGCCAAATAACAAATTTCGACAAAACATGTGACTATCCGGTGACGGATACGAGAGACACGACAAATTTTAGATTGTCGAATAATCCTAACGACTATAGAGGAAACGAAAAGTATTTAAACATTCCTTGTGAAAAAAGTCAGACGGATTCGGTTGAATTTCATCGACGTGTATTCTGAAAGTCCAAACGAATCGTGGTAAATATTTGCATCGCTGTGTAGCGATTTCGAAAACTCGATGTTTAGGTGTCGCACAGCGCGTGTTACTAATAAATGAAGTAATCCTCTGAATACCGTGGCAAATCTTTGAATCTTTGTACAGCGGTGCTGAAAGTTCAATATTTAGAGTCCGAACGAGATATACCACAGTTATTTCCAGCGGGATATATGCTTTCTCACTTTGATCAAAGGGACGAATGTCACGAGCGGGACAAAAATGTTTTCCGAAATTCTTCGATTATTGCAATTTTTCCGCGTTACCTCGGTGAATAGGCCTTTTTTTTCATAAAATATTTATTACGACAATGGTGAATCACAAAAATGTGATAAAAATGTGTAAGAAGGTGAAAATTATTTCGACGGTCGATAAATAAAAAAAAAAAGAAAACGTCGTTGAATTTCTATGCGGGTGATCCACAGTGAATTTTATATGTATCAGTTTTAGTCGTGTTAAATTGTCTCGTAACCGGTGTAAATTTGGACGTTCTGTATAGTGCCGAAAGTGACGAGTGTTGAAACGTATATATTGATGTGTATATATTTACATGACGGGGATGTTAGGTACATCGTACGGTGTCAATCACAAAATTTGAGGATTTACACGAAAGTTTTCAGCTATGTACGCCCACGTGTATGGTGATAATGGCATGTGCTGTTATCTGCCAACGGTTCTCTACCTCGAACGCTACCGTAAGTTTTGATATTCGTTAGGCATAGTTTTTTCATACAATAGATCCATTAAACAATTAGGACAATCAGATTGTAACCCCTTTGAAATTTATATAACAATAGCTTTTAGATACGAAAAAGTATTGCGTGCTTTTGCAACTTCTAATTGCAAATTAGCATCGGTATCTCTTAATCAATTTCGTGTCGAGCAATAGATTTTAATGAAGATTGTCAGCTCGTCATAATTAAAATTTGCATAATTATAAGCGAACAATACGCGCATAGAAATGAAATTAGGTCGTTCCATTAAATAATATTTTTCTTTAAGGGGGTACAACTACCCGGTGGCTTGAAAAGCGTGTCACGTTTTTAATTTTTCTTCGGATTTTTTTTTCGAGAAAAAAAAATTAATTAAATTAAGTAAAAAATTCGTAAACAAAATACGACTTCGGAAAAAAAAATATTTTTAATCTGAGGATAATTGTTCGAGATAAAAAAATGTTAGTGTGCTATGTTACTACCACTTTTATCCTACATATTCTCTATGAAGTACCAAATTGTTAGATTCTCTTACCTCGGCAATTCTATTGATTAATCGATTGTTCGGAAGGTCGAACGATAATACGTTGAAATCACCAAATTGTTCGAAAATATAGATGAAACGTTCGCGCGGTTTCGGTCACAGGTATATAGTCAAGTTATCCCGGCGATAGAGAGAAATTGGTCGAAAATCTCGTAAAGTTCGCAGTTGCTCGTTCGCCGAGTAAAGTTACGGGAGATTGTTGAAGGTAGAATCGGGCAAGCGTGCGAGAGAAAGGATTAGCGTAACTTCCAGACTAGTTAAAGTTTAGAGCGAAACCGGCAAAAGCACACGATGTGGCTTTTGCCGTTTTCAACGTCTCAGGGCGTATATATCCGCTTCTCCTCGCCGGTTGAACGTATTTATAGGGATAAGATAGCGCGTAAGCATTTGCATAACGAAGATGTTAGCTCATGCGGGAGATAATAGCGTCAGAACTTACCCCGTCAGAATCCCCAGTGTGCCAAAGGTAACGACGGTCGGATCAACAAATTTTGCGTCGCAGTTATACACCTTGCGTATGTGTCTCCGCGTATATGAACGATCCTCGTCCATTCATTTACCGTCACTGCCTTCTCGATAAGCGGGTAACAACAAAAAGAACGAGAAAGAATAAAAACCGATACAAAAAGTGTTAAAAAAACAGTATGCGAGAGCTTTTCTACCAATCGGCTTTTCGCCTTCGTTTCAATGCTCGCAACGTCTGTCTTATAAAAATCGGCAAGTCTCATAGTGAACGGGAACGAGTGCGCCATGAAAACATCAGGCGTGACTAAATCGTCGGGGCTTTCGAAACGATTTAAATCCGCAATCGGAGCGAGAGCACTCGGATCTTCCTTTTATTTCGTTATCAATCCCGTGCGGAGTTCGATACAGTATATGTTCGCTATACAGTGTGCACACGGTACGTATAGCGGATTTAGGAGTAGGGATAAAAAAAAAATTCAACCGGCACGAGTCGCTCGAGCGTCTATTAATTTTCGATACTTCAATTCTCGTTTCGCTATGCGTTGCGCGTACCTCCGCAATGTCAACCGTCGAGCATCTCGACAAATTACTATGACGTCGTATAAATCACCGGACTCTGCGTATTAACGGCCGAAAGGCGCGAAAGGATATTTCACAGAGATGTACGTCAATGCGAATTTGGTTGGACAATTTTTTCGTATTGAAAAAACCAAAAAAAATCAGAAACGAGCGATTGCGAAGTGTTCGTAGAAATTGGTGAACGGTCTGCAGTGCTTTCTCGTCAAATCAATCGAAACGCGGTCACGCTAAAGCTCTCGTGTATACCATGTGAAAAACAGTGACTGGCTTTTTCGACGCAAAACCGTACCTCAATGATGCTGCCGATGTGGAAGTTGTTACTTTGTTAATTGGGTTTTTGGTAATGGCATGTAGTATCAACGATTTTCTCGTTTATTTCACGTTTTTTGAATCATAAATGTTGGTTCCAGTTTCGCAAACAAATATGCGATGCGATTGAGTCGATTTATGTATGGTAGAAGGGCAAATATGCAATGTTTTGTACTAATTGAATAGAAAAACACATTTAGCTTCAGGATGTCAATATATTTCGTAATATGTCGCACTCGATCCTTCCATGCGGGAGATATTGCGCAAGAAAAATACGGCGCCAAGGGCTATTGTTAAAGGGGTACATATCCCCGATGTTTAAAAATTCACTTGAAACGTTGATTTTTTTTCCTCAAAAGCTATAGCTATAGAATCAATTGAATTCTTTTTATTGAAAGGGATTTGTATTCAGAGTTGTGAATTTTTTTCAAGAGATTTTGTAGTGGAAATTTCTCAGTGGAAATTCTTCATCTACAATAATAAAAAAAGAAAAAGGTTAGAAAGACCTAATTTTTTTTCGATGCATTCTTCCTACTGCCACCGCCAAAATAATTAATTCAAGCGGATATATATATTGTTGTTTCAATATTTTTCGATAATTTTTTTTTGTATGGCTTTAAATACTTTCTTTTTTCTTTTCTTTCGGTAAAAAAAATTATTTCATTTTCTTCAATAATAGTTCAACATCGATGAATAGTTCAATAGTTCAACAGAAAAAGATATCAAATATTAGATAGACTTGGCTTTTGAACCGCAAGGCCGACGTACCCCCTTAAGGTAATCCTTGCGTTCAGCGGTACTCAACGCCCTCAAAAGTGAGAATTCAGCGAGATATTTCGAAGACTTCTCGATGGGATAAAAATCTGAAAAAAATCATGCGTATAGAAGATGCTGAAAAGATTAATTTTTCATAAAAACAATTCCAAAATGTAGGTAACAAATGTCTGAAAAAAAAATTGTTGAACAAATCATCCGTCATTCTAACTGTTTTTTCGGATGAAAATGATATGTTAATTTTTCTGAATGCGTATGAATTTTTTCTGAATTTTGTGTAGTGTTTGAAAATTGCGTTTTTGGCATTTTTTTTTTCGTTAAAAATGTACTTTAAATCACGAATTTTTAATATGTTTTTGTCATAAAATATCTATTGCACCCAAGAAGTTTCCGGAAGATTGTTCAAATAGATTCGCAAATACAGCTCAATCATGAAAAAAAAACGTAATTTTCAAAAAGTTCACAAAATTCTGGAAAAATTCATACGTATTCAGAAAAATTAACATATCATTTTCATCTGAAGAAAAAGTTAGGTTGACGGAAAAAATGAATCCTTCCAGCACCCCTTTTCTTTCTATATGCGTGATTTTTTTCAGATTTATATCACATCGAGAAGTATTCGAAATATCTCTCTGAATTCTCACTTTTGAGGGCGTTGAGCACCACTCAGCGCAAGGACTACCTTAACGACAATGATATGAAGGTGTACAATGAATTTTTTAAAGCCACCGTAGAAACGACTCTTCAAGGTCACTACGATTTTTGTCAGATTTTTTTTTTCTTGTAGCCAAACGGACAATTTAAAGATAGTGGCCGGTTAAAAATGCATGCCGCGCTCACTGCGTCACCAGCGCTTGAAGGATTAAAGGGGACCGCGCGAATTAAAAACGTCAAATATTTTATTAATTATCTTCAACGTCTCTTTCTTGTTCTCTTTGGATTACGTTGAGCAGTTTAAAGTTGAAAATTATTTCTTCCAATAAATGCAAAACGAGTTCAACGAGGTCGACGAGTTTCCTTATACATTAAAAAAATGTATGCTTAATCGAGTAAAGAGATATCACACATTGAAAATCAATAACTTTCACCTCACTCGACTCCTTTCCCGTAATTAACACAATTTTCTTGATAATTAAAAACTACTGATACGTTGTCTCTCGTTAAATTTCATTTTTTTTTAGCACGTACACCCTCGGGGGGCGTACGAATACGTTATAATTTTTTTTTCCAATTATCGGGACTTTCTTCGGATTCTCGTCGATACTTCAAGTGTAGCAATCGTAACGTGCAGTCGTCCCTGTGATTGTCGATTACCAGTTTGTCGAATGCTATAGTAATAATGCCTCGCGTCACGAGAAACTTTATTAGAGTGTTTCTTTTTTTTTACGAAATATTATGTTTGAAGATTAAACGCTTCAGTGAATGATAACCTTTACAGAAAGCGTACGGAAGTATATATTTATCTAAACTCGGGGTTATCATCTTCTCGCAACGACCAATCTCGCGTATTCCGCTGAGTTTGCGTTTGTCAGTTAATTTTTATTCAAATACGGTTTTATTTGTCGAGACTCATATTATCCACGACGCATGGGGTTTGAGCGGCTTAAAGAGTCTTAACCGTTTTTCCCTTGCGATTTTTTTAAACGTCACCATCACATACGTAGTATGGAAAAGAGAAAGTATTCTTTTTTTTTTTGGAACTCGAACGACCGTCTATTCCGAGAATCTCGTTTTATAACTCTGCAGGACACGTTACGTCGCCTTCTATATCCTCTATGCTCCCGTGTCGGCTGACCCCCTTTCACGTTTCGTTTCCCGTTCCATGCCATTTCCGCTTTTGAATATAAAAATCCCTATACCAGAAAGCCAGTGGCTCCCCGGGGCGTGACGTGCCGAGCGGAATAAAAATTATCCATCCCAAGCCGGTTCGTCCGCGATATGGAAAATCCAACTTACGTACATTCTACGGTTGACGGGAACGAGCGAAATGCCATTATCTCCTATCTTTTCCTCTGTTCGTCCGCTCGGCGAAGTTAGGAGTATTACCTTAACAATTAATGCGCGAGTGACAAATCACATATGGGGAACGAACAAAAATATCTTTTTTCCCGACTGCGCTAAAAAGACCATATTTCATGCCTGCAACGCGGATCTAAAGTTAGCTATTGCTGACCAGCGGGAGTAAAAGTAGCTGAGCGGGAGTAAAAGTAAATGAAGCCGCGAATGACATTAAATAAATAAATAATCAATTAATTGTTTTTATTTTTTAAAAATTTGCAGGCATAAAAATATGGTCGATTTTTAGCACAGTCGGAAAAAAAGTATCGTATGCCACACGGGTGGAGCGTATTTTCACCTCGTGTGAGTGCTGCCCTCGGTGAAAATCACGCACTTTCCCCCCTTGTAGCATAATGTACTTTTTCTACGAATAAAAACATCGTGGCAAAGTATTCGCATCGCAACAATATAATTATTCAAAAAATACGAAAAAAAAAAAAAATTTCCCGCGATATTAAAGCAATTCGTTATTCCAAAGAAACATCCCACGGATCGATAAGGTCATTACGCACAGATAAAAAAAAACATAAAATTGTCCTGAAACTTCTCAACTTAATATCTTCAAGGATTAAAGTTATTCAAATTACAGTTTTTATCATATAAATTAACCAATCTCGCTGCATCGGTTGTTACGAAATCTCGTTAACGTTTGTTACACTATTTATTCCATCGTTTGC
Organism: Buathra laborator; assembly: GCA_934046635.1. NCBI lineage: Eukaryota > Metazoa > Arthropoda > Insecta > Hymenoptera > Ichneumonidae > Buathra > Buathra laborator. The sequence goes on along the minus strand of OW203893.1, from coordinate 7,325,512 downwards.
CAAACATTCTCTTTCTCTCGTGATCGCGCTTAAGCTCGGCGCAATGTACGCGAGAGATAAATCGAAGCTATGCGAGCCCATCGTATGGTCTCTATTCTGCTCGGTTCACCGGTGTGGTAGGGAAGGTATACAGCAGCGACAGCACCAGCAGTGGCAACGGTTATCTACATCCAGGTTGTGAATCCCCCGGTGCATCGCCAGCAGCTTCTACAATATTACTCCAGCTTCACGGCATTGTTCCCGACAATGGTAATTAGAGATAACCGAACTGAATGGTAATTCGGTTCCGCAGTTCCCACTTTTCATCGGACGGCTTCTCCGCAGATCTTGCAATGGTCCAAGCGGTTCGGAAACTCTCACCTTCGTCAAATCTCATGGTTACGAAACATTTCGCTAAACTTGAGTAAACATAAGACAAACACTGCGGCTGTACAGGCGGCACATGTTACAGGGTATGGAGTGCCTTCAAAATTTTCCGCGAATGAAAAATGCTCCGTAACTTCGGTTGCACCTTCAAAAATAATATTTTACAACTGGGGTTGGAAAGACATGGGGAATATATTGTCCGGGAACGATCGTGACAGGGATTCACGCGCGGTTACCCATGAGAATAAATAAAATATGATCTTCTACAATATACCGGCCAAGGATCGTCCGTCAAATCCGTATTTTTTTTACATTCTTTGTTGTCGTACACGATGCACGGGAATATATTCTATTGTTCGTTTTTTATTTCTCGTATACATATAACGGTTGCTACGTTTCGCGTTTTCTCAGCCCTTACGTTTCGTTTCTTTACTCTCAGCGTCGCGTGAGGGTATATGACAAATGTTTGCCTTTCTCGTTTGTGCGCTTCGCTCGTTGCTCCGATTCGCGCTTCCTGCGAACGAGTCAGGGTATATAAGCTTCTTTTCTCTTGCACACGCCTTTGCCGCGTCTCGGCATCAGAATGTGAATCGCGACGGAGTAACCCGGTATATACGACACTCGGCCCCGTAGTCTCCGAGGTGGAAGAAAAGCTCTTTACTCCACTGTTTTCTTGACGTACTCTGCCATCGGATATGGCGTCACGCGTTTCCTACGATCGTCTTCTTCGTCGCTGTCGTTACTGCACAGCTACTGCTCATTCGTTTGCTCTTCGTCCCTCATATTTTATCCACGTTATGATTTCCAACTCTTCGTACGTCTCGTCGCTCGCGCGAGACGACTACTATCTCGGTGTTCGCCTCATACGCGACAAATTCATACTTATTCGATAACTCGCTTGCGAACGAAAAAATGGAGCATCTCGGGATCGGTATGATGAATGAAAAATAAGCTCTGGCAGCGTCGAAGAAAAATCCTCTTTGTGTCATATATATTTCAGCTTGTTGAATTTTTTGCTCCGTCATAGAGAAGACTTTGTTCTGGTGGAAAAAACGTTTCTCCATTTTTTTTTAATGAAATCAGAATGATTTAAAATGTTGAACAATTGCATTTATATAAAATTCCTGGATGTATGTATGTTTGTGTGTGTGTGTGTATCAGCCGCCAAAAATTAAAACTTTTATTACTAGACAGCGCTTTCAAGCTATTGAACTAAAATTTATCGCTTCTATTGAGGCGTCAATACTTATTGTTTTTTCAAAATTTTAGTGAGAGATATGCCGTTGTTTTTTTCACGCTATTTCAAATTTTACGAAACATGTCTTGTAATTTTTTCGGTCGGATTGGTGATTGGATCAAGTGAAAAAAAAAAGATTCTGAGTTCATTCGCACATCGTTTTCTCATTTTTTAAACCGCCGTTTACGAAGCATCTTCTATGAAGAAGCCGACAAGTTGGTTAACTGACTTTTCTCATAGAGGGCTTTGTAAACGCCGATTGAAAAAATGAGAAACCGATGTTTAATAGTACATTGTGCAACGAAGGTCGAAAGTTGGCGATTGCAACGGGTTGTGAGATTTGTGGCCTGAGCGCAGCGAGGGTGCAATCACACGAGTTGCAATCGCCAATTCGGTCCGAGTTGCACACTATATACTTTTTGTAGCGTGTGCAGGGAAACCGACGCGTTTTATAGCAATTTTGCGGGACGGACAGTGAAAAGTAAGGTTATAATTTTTCGTCCCAAGAGCAGAAAAGTTATCTAACGGGCAGAAAAGTTAACTTTTTTACCCTAGGGACGAAAAGTAAGGCAATGCGCATGCGCAAACCTTACTTACGATACTGCTACGCAGAGAGCCACTTCCATCCTGCAAAACTGCTATGAAATGCGCCGCTTTATATGCACGAGTTACAAAAATATGATTTTCGTAACTCGTGCATGAATCGCGGTACTTTCCATAGCAGTCTTGTGAGCTGAAAGTGGCCTATGGTATGCCAGTTGCGAACCCGTGGTGAAATGATAGAGTCGCGCATGCGCCGCATGTGCCGCAGATTCATGCACTCGTTACGAAAAATATGATGTGCAACGAGGGTCGAATTGGCGATTGCGAACGCCAACTTTCGACCCTTGTTGCACAATATACTATAGCATCTTTCTTTTTCATATTTTCATGGCGTGAAAAAATTTTACAAAAATTAAAAAACTCCGGACTGAAAAAAAAAGTGAAATAACAATTAATTATTCACATGTCATAGTCGTGCGATTTCTTCGTCATTGAGTATGGAAATCTCCCGACTGTAACACGTGAATAATTAATTGTTATGTCACTCTTTTTTTCAGTCGGGCGTTTTTTAATTTTTGTATAATTTGTTTATTTTATCCTTTTTAAAACAAACAAATTTTAACTAAGACCTAGACACCCGTGAATTTGAATTTGTTCCGCAATCTGATCGAGCGCCTTGCAAGCCACCGGGAGTTGAAAAAATATATCACAGAAAACAGTACCTAATCCTCGATATATGTAAAGGACTATTCCGTAAAATGCTTTGTTCTCTGCGAATATTCAACTAATTTAAATTCTTCATTGCAAACGACCGTACGTCATAGAGTCGCTGTATCAAATTCTGTTAAGTAATTTTTAGCCGTTTTCGAGAACATACCGACTCACGAAATCGCTCGTCTCAGTGAAACGCATAACTCCCGTATTTTTGCCCTGGCGGACAGTCGGGAGTTAAAAACCAGTTTCTGACAATGTATTCGTTCTACGACCGTGGATGCAAAAAAAATAGGAGACCCATAAGAATTACAACTTACGGAAGATAAAAAATTAACATTAATTGTTGGAGCGAGAAGCATATTTCATCGTAGGCCATCTTCAGCGTAGACGAAAAAGGTCGAAAAGGCAATATTATAGAAATCTTTAACTCTTTCTTTCCCCAGAATCCTCCATGTTTTTCGTGGTGAAATCCTTTGAATCCTTCGGAGGCTGCATATGACCGTCGATAAATATTCCTTGAGAAATGTGACGGGACTTCATGGATAGGTAGGGGTGAAAAGGGTTTAGCTCATGGGTGAGTGTGAAACTCGGCGAAGTTATACAGGTTCCGCGAAGTTTATATTCACCATGCTGACAGCTTTCCGATATAGCACGTACCCACCGCGTAATGCTTTATATATTCGCGCACCCTTGCATCCACGTTGCCCGTCACGTTTAGCGATTACCGGCGACATAACGAATTTCAACGTGGACGATGAAGCAGCGCGAGGAAAAGTGCTTCGGCAAAGTGTGCAAGTGGACGAGTGCTCGAGGGTCGTCGTACCAAAAGTGGTTGCGATGCTGCGGGGACACTTAACGTAGTCGCTCTTGGTTCCTGAGGATGGACGACGGAGTGCGAGTTTGACGCGAACGAACGAAAGTGCATCCGGGCGAAAGTTAGTTCGAAAAGAAAGGTGAACCACCTTTCTCACTCGAAATTTAATAAAAAAAAATTAGTAGAAAAAAGAGCCAATACGATAATCTTGATGAAATTGCGACCGGAAGCATGGGCGGCAATGTGATGCAAAATCACAAGATCGATTTTCCTTTTTTTTTTTTTCTTTTTTTAACGCAACAAAGGGTGGGAGCTTTTAGTAAGAGTTTTATTTGTACATGAGTAGAGCAGAGCAGACGTTTTACAAAGTGGATAAGCTTGCGTTGGGTAACGCGTGCTCGGCATCACTTTGTGAAATCCTCTTCACGACCATATACGGGGGTGAACTATAGCGGGAGTTTAAATTAAAGGATGCTTTTACCCAACGATTCACAGCGGATAGACGGTGGTCGGCAGAATGAAAGAAAGGGTTTTGGCATGAGAGACTTTAAACCGGACAAATAAACGGATAAGTGAGCACATCTCGGTGCCGCTTCGATATAATTAAACACGCGTTCAGCGGTCTCGATTGGTGCTTTGTGAGACGGTCCTGTGCGGAGCCATCCTTTTCTGGCAAATGCTGGAAAGTTCCTAAAAGCCGTCGGGACTCTAATCTGTCGACCACAATGAAACTACTTCCGCTTGGAATATTTAGAAAACTTTCGTCCAAAGAGCTTTCATCCTGGTAACTCAGTATTCCGCTGTACAGTATACTACTACTACTTACGTTGTACATTTCAGGTTCGTTTCGAAATTTCACACATAACGGCGCGACACAGTTATGCGAGGATGGGTTATGGCAAATATCGGAAAATGCCGGACACCCCAATAAGTAAATATGTTTGTTTATTGTAAATAAAAATTATTTTATAAAAATTTTAAAAACTCCCGACTGAAAAAAGAGTGAAATAACAAATAAATGTTTGCATATTATAGTCGAGAGATTTATTCGTTGTTGGGTGTAGGAATCTCCTAACGATAATATGCGAATAATTAATTGTTATTTTACTTTTTTTTCAATTTAAAGTTTAACAATTTAGATTAAGTTTTTTTGATTTTTATAAAATTATTTTCATTTCATCTTCTTTCGAATCACAATCGCACCATACGTGGAGACGAATTGTTTTTCTATTTTTGTTTGTTTTATTAAAACGTTTTTTTATATTATATTTATTGATTTATTTTTAATATTAATTGTTGATTTAACTAAAAAGTTATAAATATTTGAAATTCATCACGACGGTGTATAAGTATAGCCTGCGTTAAATTTACAGCGATGAAGTCAAATATAAAAAAAAATTGGAAACGAAGCAGTTGCTACTGGCGTTTTGCAACTCATGACTTTCTCATCTGAATTGTTGATGGCGTAAAGTTAGTATTTTGTTGATATTGTAACGACCGTTCGTTAACCGCGTTGATTCGAAAGCACACTTCTGACACCAATCTAACGACCGAGCGAATGAACAACACGCGTATTTGGTTTTGGCGCGGATATTATTACTAATAAGAAACGTTAATTATCCCGATCACGAAATGTCACACGTCTGCTCGCTTTTAAAGTCCCGTCCAGACTCTTTTGTCGTGACGATCGATATCGTATCGATCGTCCGTACGTTCGTCTATTGTCAATCTTACTAATATCGTGTGGCTTAATAAATAGTCAGCTATATTCGTTACAATATGTATGTTTGTAGGACGGGGGAAGGTAATTTGAAAAATGTCCATATCTGATGGGGCCAATGTGAGTTTTCGAAGGCATCGATTTTTGTCCTCATGATTGTAACTCAAATTTTGTTAAAATTTTGTTGATCACTTGCAATCGACGCTTACCGCTGAAATGTTTCAACAGTACGTTATAAACCATAGGTGGCGAGTCGAACTTTTGGCGCCGATCACGCCTCTTGCGGTTGGAGTTCGAACTATAGACGTTACCTCTAGAAATATATACTGCAAAAGTTTGACAGCTCGCGATGTTTTGTCGTAATTTTTTTTCTTTTTGTTAATGTTATTGATGAATGTATTATGCACATTTTTAGTTCACAATTTAATTTTTCTTTGTGCAATGTGACGAATGATTTTTATTACAATGAATCATGGTGTTTCGTGATAAAAACTGTAAATGCGTGTATAATCTCAAAAACGTTTTTATGTTGCGTTCTGCGAGGTGGAGAAGAAACTGGTGATCAGAAAGTCATTTTCTGTAGATTATTTTAGTAAAACTTTATTCGTGAATATAATTAAAGTATTTTGAATATTTTTAAAAAGTTTATTGGAGTTTTTTTTACATTTTTTTTTTCACATTTCAGGTAAACTGTTGGAAAATGTTGATTAAAAATTCTGAATTTCAATAGAAACCTCAGTTTTCATATGTAGAACATGCGTACCACGTTTCATAGTTTTTACTAATGTCTGCGGAAAGTTATCAAGAGATGCGGTAACGTCTCGACGGCAAGTAGTTTAAAAAAAGTGCGCTACCGTGTGCTTATACGCCAATATCGTGCCCCCTAAAGTTTGACAGTTTTGTTCTCGGATACGAGACATCGGATCTAAATTTTGAAGATACTTTCACCATATAAATCGAATACAAGTTTTAAAATGCGCCTGGAATCAGCCCGATCGGTGCACGAAATGATGAGATATCGCGATGTCGCTCGAAAAAGCCTCGCTTTCACGATGAAAATATTTCTTCAGAGATTTTTTTGATTGTCAGTTGTTTGTCCGATGTCCCGTGATGCCTATGTGTTGCGTCCGTCACTCCATGCGTGACCCGTGCATACACAACGGTATAAGCGGAACGAACGATCAGCTGTTTTCAATTTTCCAAGTGTCAGTTCGTGAATACAGCAACTAGAGATATCTGTATCCGCGATCCGCGAGTAGTACGCTCACACTGAGTGATCAAAATAAAGATTAAATAGTGAGGTTATTTATAATTTCGTTTTTTCGTGGAAATTAGTAAAAAAAGACCCTCTCGTGCGGGTAAAAAAATGGGTCGTTCGTCTGATAAAATTGTTTCAAATAATCGCTGGCGAGAAGTCATTTTAATTGATAAATATTGTGCGTGTGATACAAGAAAAATCGTGTCGTGCGGATTCTTAACGTTATCAAGTAATGAAACATTTTTTTCAATAAATAATAATAAATTAATAATTAAATAGTAAATAAAAAAAAGAATGAAAAAAAAAAAAAAAATTTTTTTTAAATAATCAAAAATCATATGAGTCAAGTGAAAATTAAAAAAAACTTGGCGAGTCCTTAGAATACAAATAATTGTAGTTGCATCGAAAGAAAGGACGAGCAAAGTTTTTTTTTAATTTTCACTTGACTCATATGATTTTTGATTATTTTATTGTTTATACGTCAGAAAATGTAATACGTACAAACAGACAGACAGATCAGGAAAATCACTGTTTTAACATACTTTAACAGTAAAAACAACTATTCTGGTCATGAAAGATGATAGATTGAGCCACGGTGACGAGGATACAAGTAAGAAAAGGTTTTTTTTTAGTTTTAAAGTGTTGAAATGAGTTATTTAGTCCCTAAATTTGACCCTATTTTTTTGCGATTACAATACTTTCTCTTTTTCCGTCCTTCGTATGGGATGAGAAAGTAAAAATGTCGCACCGTCAAATAAATAAAATTAAAACTCACCTGTGAATAAAAAATATTATAATTTCGAAAGAAAAACGGGTTACGTCCGAACGATTATAACGAAAAAAATTGATATAATAAATAAAAATAAACAAAATGATCCACACGTAAACGAATGATAGCAAATTCTACAGTTTATTCGTGACTCGTACTTCGTTGTGACGCCTATTTATCATTCATACATTCACAGGGAATTCGGCGCGAAAAAGCGCAACAATAATCGCAGGGTATAACGACGAATATTCTATGTATTTGAGCGCATTATTTTGTAACGGCTTTATCTCTACCAAATCACACTTGATCATAATGAAACCTGAAAAAAGACACAGTCCGCGGTACAAAGAAAAGTTGTGCCAAATTTTGTTAAGACATTTTTTGTCGTTTTGGAGAACATTAGATACCAAGAAAACGCGAAAAGTCCGATTTCACGGTGAAACACATAACGCCCGTCTTTTGCCCGGCGGACAGTCGGGAGTTAAACAAGCGCCTCAGCGCCCTGCGGGCGTTTTTTAAGGCACGCACAGGGGTACACGTCGCGCTACGCTACGTGTACGTATGAGGGAAAAACATTTATCAGTTATGTAAATTGATTCATAGTGTTAAACATTCGTCGAATAAAAACATTTCGATTTAATACAAATTGATTATTATTATTCACGACGGATATTTTCTTTTTGTTTGACGATAAATTGTCAAATATTGAGACACGAAACAAATATAACGAATTGCATCGCGTAGAACTTGATGAAATTAAGTTAACGAATCAAAACATATCTAGTAAAGTCGTTTTATTGGCGTAAAACTTATAGTCAAAAATCATCTGAGCCAAGTGAAAATAAAAAAAAAAAACTTTGCTCGTCCTTACTTTCGATGCAACTACATTTATTTGTATTCTAAGGACTCGCCAAGTTTTTTTTTTTTATTTTCACTTGGCTCAGATGATTTTTGACTATTTTACGAGTTTTTTTATTTTTACAAAACTATTTAAACTACTTGGCGACATTTTTTACATTTTTTGCAAAAAAATGTTTTTTTATTTTTTATTTCAATCGTTTTTTTAAATTTATTATTCTATTATTATTTATTAAAAAAAAATGTTTTATTACTTGATAACGTTAAGAATCCGCATGACACGATTTTTCTTGTATCACACGCACAATATTTATCAATTGAAATGACCTCTCGTCCGCGATTATTTGAACAATTTTATCAGACGAACGACGCATTTTGTTAACCGCACGAGAGGGTCCTTTTTTTTTTTACTAATTTTCGCGAAAAAATGAAATTATAAATAACCTCTACTTAACCTTCTTTTCGATCACTCAGTGTGATATTACTAGTTGCTGTATTCACGAATTGACACTTAGAAATTGATAACAGCCGATCGTTCGTTCCGCTTATACCGTTGTGTATGCACGGCACACGCATGGACGCACGAACACAACACGCAGGTCATGGGACATCGGACAAACAGCTGACAGTCGAAAAAATCTCTGAAGAATTTTTTTTATAATGAAAGTGAGGATTTTTCGGGCGAGATCGCGATATCTCATCATTTCGGGCACCGATCGGACTGATTCCAGGCGCATTTTACAGCTTGTATTCGATTTATATAATGAAAGTGTCTTTAGAATTTAGATCCGATGTCTCGTTTCCGAGAAAAAAAATGTCAAAGTTTAGGGGGCTCAATATTGGCGTATAAGGACACGGTAGCGCTCGACGCGCGCGGTTTCACCGTGCGGACATTTAACTTTAAACTACTTGGCGTCGAGACGCTACCGCGTCTCTTAATGACCAGATTTAATGAGTATAAAACAAACACACAAAAAATGTACCAACACCGACACGATTACCATTTAGCATTCAGGTCAAATATCCCCTTTAAATCCTTCCCCTTCAATGTTTTTTTTTCTTCTCCATAATAGATGGAATCAGTTCGTTATCGTCTCTGTAGAAGACCGAAGCATTGGAGACGAGAAGTTCAAGACATTTGCTTTTCTTTGTGATTTTCAATGAAATTTTGTCGATATTTATGGATGGTGCAAAAAAAATGCTATCTCGAGAACGAAAAAATATATCGTCTTGGTTCCTGTCTTGTATTGAAGAGGAAGTAGTACGTTAATCAAATGAAAAAAATTGTCATCTTTTACAAATTGATGAAATTCTCGAAAAATTCGACTACGAAAGGTTCTTTGACAGTCCTCTTATAAAAAAATTCGTTTCTAACATTTGAGATGTATTTTTTTTCTTTCTCATAATATATGGAATCAGTTCGTTATTGTCTCTGTAGAACAGACAAGTATTGGAGACGAGAAGTTCGAGAAATTCGATTTTTTTTTCTTTTGCAATGAAATTTTGTTGATATTTATCGTCGCTTAAAAAATTAAATTTAGCATCATATCATATTCATCATATCATATCATATTTTTAAAAATTTAATTTAATTACAAACAAGGATAAGTTGCTCGGTTCGGAAAAACTCGTAAAATCGACAAATTCAGTTTTTTTTCACTTTGTCGATAAATAGTTGTTTAAAATTGTTCTATAAGAGTACAATTGTTTTACGTACATACGATTTCTATGAGACGAAAGGATTAGAGACGGCAAATTCGAGAAATTTGAAAAAACGATTATTTTTGTGACGAAAATTCGTGAAATTAGTCTTTGCTTAAAAAAAATCATATCTCGGCAGCGAAAAAAGATATCGACTAATTTCTTGTCTTGTTTTAAAAAGGAGAAAATACGTTGCTAGAAATAAAAATTGGAGTTTTTTTTTTATTAACTATGAACGAATAAATCGAGTGAACATAATTGACAAAGATTTCGACTGCGATGAATCTTCGACAGCCGAAGGATAGAAAATTATTTTTTTCATGATTGCACACTTTTTATCTGCGCAATAACGGGTAAAATCAATTTGTATTTGGGTAAAATACGAACAAAGATTGAAACGAGATGTCGATTTTTTTTTAATCTGAAAATGATCCCGCTACAGAGTACGCGTGCCGCGACGTATGAGCATCTGTGTACCGTCTGCTATGAAATTGTCATCTGCTTCCAAAGTTTGACAGATAGAACAAAACGAATAATTATATACTCGCGATTTTTTTTAGTTCTGTTTGGGAAATTGCAATTATTTTGGATATTCGATGAATCTTCTTTGTGAGTTAATAATCAATTTTTTCAGTGAACACGTGAAATTTTTAATTTTTATTACGAATGTGAATAAAGTATTGTAAAATATTGTGAATGATTTTCGGTGAAAATATATTATTTACGAAATAAAAAGGGCAAACATTTGTGAATCTGTGTGTGATATTTCATGTTTTATTTTACGCAACCGAAGTTTTTTTTAATATGATGAAAAATTGTTTTTTGGCAAATTTAAATAACATAACCTTTGAAGCAAAGCTAGTTGTAACCACTTTTTTTGAAAAATGTTATAATTAAAATTAGATTTGTCCGAATGACTCAAAATTTGTTGTGCATAGTGCTTTCGATGCAATGAAATATTGTTGCGAAAGAGAAAAGAATTGGTTTCCAGGATTCTTAATTGGAGCACCGTACGGACATCAGTTGCGAGAAAATAATTTTTTTATGGAAAATTGTGATGAAAAAATAGTTAGCGATGTAGGATTGTCTCCAAGTTTGCTGTGCATAGTGCTTTTGATGGAACAAAATGATGTTGCCAAGGAGAAAAAAATTGGTTCGTAGAGTTCATTATGATGGCACCGTACGGACATTTGACGGAAGGCAAAGGCAGATTTTGACCAATAATTTTTTAGAAAAAATACTTAAAGGTCTCAGTTTGGTTTCAAAAGTAATGTGCATACCTGTGATAATATTATAAAAAAGTCCTGCGAAGGAGAGCAAAATTGGTTACCACCATCCAAAGTTACAGTGTCATACGGACGTCCGAGAAGAAAAATTCAGTGAATAAGCCATTTTTATTGAACCGCAGGGTAAAAAAAGTATTTCCAGTCATCGGAATCACTTCAAATTAACTACACATGAAGTTCGAGGTACACCGAAGAAACTGATGAAAAACTAAATTTTTTGAAGCATACACTGCGGAGTAACCCCATCGAAACCTGTGTGAAGAGGCCTTGCAGGTCATTTTAATAGGCACTCTTTGCCTATTGTTATAGTGAGTGCCTAAAAATGGGTTTTTAGTGTAAAGTACATCTTACATCATATAGGGATTATATGTTTATACACATTGCTTTAGACGATATTTCAATCGTTGCAGGAATTTATTTAATTGGAAGACGATCCCGTCGAAATGCAAATAATAAATGTTACGTTAGAGTTACGAACCAAGCCGCGTAAACATTAAATTAAGCTATATACCAAGTGCATTTTTTAGTTTTTTTGGTAAACGTAGGGAGCATTGTCCACGCATTGTAACCACGTTTGTGCATTCAACTCACGTTTCGTCAGACATTCGCCTTACGCCACGTTTTGCGAAGAGCCACACAGTTCACTGGGAACCGTTTGAATCCGAGCCAAGAAGAAGTTTCGATCTCCGTAGTTTGGCAGGCGAGTTTCGGCTCTTGTCTGCAGACCGTTCGTGGGGTTCATTCGAAAATTGTTCTACATAAATCTTTTTCGCAAGCAATGAAATTCGACAAATGGCACGAAAAGATATACATATATTTGTCGATTAATTAGAGTTTTACTTGGTAAGTACATTGGAGTCTCGTTGGATAAGGGTGAATTTTACATCCCACCGTTCCTATCGGAGTCTTCGGTGTTTGATGGAGTCGAAAAAGCGTGAATCAAAGTTTGAAAAGTTTTTAGATTGAACACTCAAATTCCGACCTTAAATATTCCATCTCGTTACTACAGTTTCGCTGAAACTTCGTCTACAGTTATGTAGGCAGGTTTCGGTAAGGCATTTCGCTGGAACCGATTGCGAGAAGCCCTCAACCCCCTCGGGCTGTACCGCGCAACGGCGAAACTCATATCAGTATCATCGAGTGTTAGGCGTTACCGAAACAGTTCCTCGTGCCTTACGGGATTCTCAGGATTTCTGCGATGTTGTGGACAAAACGAGAAGAGTACGATGTACTCAAAACGTTTCCAACGCTGCGTTGTATAAAATATCAGCCTGAAATGAAATACAACTTTGTTGGTAGAATATCACACCTCGTTGAAAAAGCGTGTACAATGCTTTTTATATCAAATACTAGTGTTTCCCGGGCTCGCGCGCTACGCGCGCTCGCTCGTCAATTGTAAACTATTTTGAATTAAGACACATTTGGGGAATATTTTTGCTTCTTTCTCCGCCGCCGACCACCGCAGCTGCCTCCTTCGAAACCCCTTTAGAGGGACTTACAATATTTTGGCCTTCCCCTCCCACGCTCCTTCCCTTAACCCGAAAATTATTCTAAGTCTCTCTAAGGGGGACCTCCAGTACTGTAACCACTCTGTGACTATACGCCGTCCGAGACTGTACCCACTCTGTGACTATACGCACTCCGAGACTGTACCCACTCTGGGACTATACGCACTCCGAGACTGTACCCACTCTGGGACTATACGCCCTCCGAGACTGTACCCACTGCGCGACAGTAGTCCCTCCGGGACTGCAACCACTCCGTGAATTTAGTCCCTCCGTGGCTTTAACCACTCCGTGAAGTTAGTCCCTCCGTGGCTTTAACCACTCCGTGAATTTAGTCCCTCTGTGACTTTAACCACTCCGTGACATTAATCTCTCCGTGACTTTAACCACTCCGTCACATTAATCTCTTCGTGGCATTAACCACTCCGTGATATTAGTCTCCGTGACTTTAACCACTCCGTGACTTTAGTCTCTCCGTGACTTTAGCATATGTTCTAAACTACCGTCTTGTACACGGCGACGGCGACGGCGGCGACGACAGCGGCGAAATGTTTTTATATATATAGAGAGATAATGCTAACTTAAATCATATTAACAAAATTCGAAACTCGATGAACCTCGTATTTCAATATTCACCGGATGTAAAGCGGGTATGTCGGATAAGATATCCAACGTTTGCATGCAAAGGTTTTATTATACTTTACGTCGTGTACAACCCGATTGGCCCGATGCCGGTTCTGGTAAAAATACCATTTTGCTCAGGTTTTATGTACGTCAGACCATTGAGGAGGTCTTCCGCGCTCGACCTGACCAGAATTTCTCGCTCGTGTAGGCACCGCCACCAAGATACGCGGTATTATCAAAACATGGCTGTTGTTATCACGTGAATTTTATTACTAACATTGTACCCATTGATGCGTAACGTTAGATAAACTTGGTTTTCCGGCTGTAAGCGATGACGACTCGAATAGTTTTTCTATGAATGCATTAGCTGATTGAGACGGATTGTTTAGCGTAATGAACTGGAAAATTTACATGATTTTGCACAATACTCTTTTTTCGTATTAAATTAATTTTTGTTTTTGAATGCCCGAATGTAGTTAAGCCACGCGAAAATTATCCAAAAGAAGCCTTAAAAAAAAGTCCAAACATGTTTTCTTCGATTTTGGAAATTCGTATCAATAGTGTCCATTTTTCATTGACGGAAAGTTACCTGTAAAATTTAACCGAATTTGAGGTGTCCTCCGAGTTCTGCCCTGAAAAAGGTTAAAGCCCCGGGATTGCTGAAAATGTCGTGTGAGTTACGAGCTTTAATCTTTGAGCTGCCGGGGTACAAAAGTTAGTTTCCACATTACCATCGCCGTCTACCAAGTGTGTCCAGACGTACTTTTTTGCATTAATTAAATGAAGTCTCCGTGAGTGTTGAACCTTAATATCTTTATGTAGAAGTGTTTCGAGAACGAATAGAAAAGATTAAATGACGGCAAGCACCCCCGAAGGGTCTTGGATATATTTTTTTCCAAAACGCGCAAGGCACTGGACAGGAAGGGAATCCGTGTTACAAATCAACAAGTGTTTCACCGTCGTAGCTCTCGGCTCTCGCCTTCATCCTAAATGGCATCGTAACGCCTCACAACTAATTCTCGAGTTACCAGTATTCCAGTATTTCTTCATGCCCTTCTCAATTCGATTTCTTTAAAAATGTAAAAAGGCTACACGATTTTGTGTCGAACCGTACGGCCGATTTTTAATTCAACTTTACAACAGCAGTCTGTAGTGTACGATACATGCACAGGTCAGGCGAAAGAAAGCGTTTAGTTAGACATTAAATGAGTTTCGTGTAGCCAGGTCGTGAATGTTTTGCACGTTGTGTCTTGGCAGCTCTATTCGCCCTGCTGCCTGGGGCGTTAACGATCCTGACTCCTAATTCACTTAGCACTGTCGCCGGTGCTTGGAGATATACCGGTTGGGTTCCAGCGCTACTGGCGCACCGGCCTCGTTAAGTCGACGTTTGTGTATAATTTGCCAATTTAATGGCCGAAAACAGACTTCCCGTGGTTATATCGCCGTTGGCTCGCTTCTGGATATCTTGTGCAGTAAACGAAAATACGAGAGCGTATATGAGGGTTACATTAGGCGGCGCAGGTTCAAATTTATAAATGGTTATGTGCGTTAAATTCGTCTGAAGAACAGAAAATCGAGACGAATTACCAGCATAATCCCAATAACGATGCCGGTAATTCGATTCAATTTTCTCGGTCTAGCGGCGTCTAGAACACAAAAAAGCCCTAGGTGATCGAAGAAAAAAAAACTCTGGTACCGAGTCGAACTGTAATCGTTCTTCATTGCTGAACATTAACAGGGTTGGGGGTTCTTGTGGAAAGTCTCTCGTACCCTTACGCGATTTCTCGCTGAATAACACAAGTCGGTAATCACGTTAACGATCGTTTTATCCGCGAAGCACGCACGCGTGTTATGGATGGCGGGTCACCGAAGTTATACGACGAGACGCGATACGTTCTCTTCACTTTTCTCGTGCACGTTCGACCGTAGCACGTGCTTAGACTTTTCGAAAATCTCGTTTTCGCTAACATTACCGAACGCATAGCGGTGGTTACGGTATTGGTACGCTTGGTATACGATTATACCAGTGGATACGACGGTGAAACGTATCTTATGCTCGAGGGAAAGCAGGGGGCGTAGTAGACTCTGGAATGGGTAAGCTTGCGAGTAGATATTCCGCAATTCCCCTCGATGATCGAGATGAACTGCTCGCTGACCCGCTCTCACGGGTTACCTGCTCAGAATGAAGAGAAGCACTCTGCACAATTGGACTACTCGTGATTAACTCGCTCGGCATCCGCCGATAGGTTCGATACAGCCTCAGTCTTCATGTATCGACGATATCGAATCGACCGGTTACGGAATTCTTTCATTCGAAAATACGAAATGCGCTTTGTATACGAAAATATCTTTTTCAGGTTGCATTAAAGCTTACAGGCCATAACTTTATAGTTAAAGTTCGTAAGTCGATATGCGGTTGACCCGAAATTAAAGGGGCGTATCGAGTCTTCAATCACATTATCTAAATATTTGGACTGATTGGCGTTGTATTCTAAAACATCTTTGTGTAGCAGAATATAGTCACGAAAACCATGCGCCCGGCGGGCGTAGAGGCTCTTGTTGGTGGGCTCCGCCCCCCACACCTCCTGAAAATTGTCCCGAAGGGACAATTTTTAAGGCACTCACAGGGGTACACGTTGCGCTACATGCTCCGAGTCATTGCAGTCGAATGTTTCGAGAATTTGAACAACTTTATTAAAATATTTGAGAGGTTTTCAAGGGGCTACAAATTTTTATTTGAGTAATGTACTATACCTGTACACATCCAGTATATATTTATAATATTGTTAAGTGTATTTCCACATCTGTAGTATTGAGACGATGCGCGCCGTACGAAGTATAAAAATGATATCGTCTTTAGATGATAGCATTTTTTTGAAAATTATAAAAATGATGTAGAAGAGGAATCTTCAATACAAGCCAAGAACCAAAACGATATCATTTTTATACGTCGCACTGCGCGCACCGTCTTAATACTACAGATGTGGAAATACATTTAGCAATATTATCAAGAGACGCGGTAGCGTCTCGACGCCAAGTAATTTAAAGAAAAAGTCTGCGCGTCGAGGCCGCGCGCGTCGTGCGCTACTGTGTCCTTATACGCCAATATCGTGCCCCCTACAGTTTAGCAGTTTTCTGCTCGGAAACGAGATATCGGATCTAAATTCTGAAGATACTTTCACGATATAAATCGAATACAAGCTTTAAAATGCGCCTGGAATCAGCCCAATCGGTGCACGAAATAATGGGATATCGCGATATTGCCTGGAAAATCCTCGCTTTCACGATAAAAATATTTCTTCAGAGATTTTTTCGGTTGTCAGTTGTTTATCCGATGTCCCGTGATGCCTATGTGTTGCGGCCGTGACTCCATGCGTGAGCCGTGCATACACAGCGGTATAAGGCGGAACGAACGATCGCCTGTTTCCAATGTTCCAAGTGTCAGTTCGTGAATACATCAACTAGTAATATCCGTATACGGAATCCGTACACAGTAGTCTCACACTGAGTGATCGACATAAAGATTAAATAGTGAGGTTATTTATAATTTCGTTTTTTCGTGGGAATTAGTAAAAAAACGATCCTCTCGTGCGGTTAAAAAATGGCTCGTTCATCTGATAAAATTGTTTCAAATAATCGCGGGCGAGAGGTCATTTTATTTGATAAACATTGTGCGTGTGATACAAGAAAAATCGTTTCGTGCGGATTTTTTACGTTATCAATAAAACATTTTTAAAAATAAATAATAATAAATTAATAATTAAATAATTAAAAAAAAAGAATGAAATAAAAAATAAAAAAAACATTTTTTTTTCAAGAAATATTAAAAATGTCGCCAAGTAGTTTAAATAGTTTTCAAATAGTTTTGTGAATATAAAAAAACATTTAAAATAATCAAAAATGATATGATCCGAGTGAAAATTAAAAAAAAACTTCGCGAGTCCTTAGAATACAAATAAATGTAGTTGCATCGAAAGGAAGGATGACAAATTTTTTTTTTTTTCAAAGTTTATTTTTTACTTGGCTCATATGATTTTTGATTATTTTAAAAGTTTTTTTATTTTCACAAAACTATTTGAAAACTATTTAAATTACTTGGCGACATTTTTAAAATTTTTTTTTTAAATATGGTTTTTATTTTTTATTAATATATACTGGAACCCTTTTTTTCCCATCACCGTTTATCACGTTTTCACGTTTGGGGCAAGCGAATAATCGTTGGACCTTGTCAACTTTGTAAAAACAATGATTTATTGAATAAAACATGTGTATAACCAATACAATATTCAAAATGTCTACTTTAATAGCTTATTTCAATTGTAACCTTTACAATGAAAATACGCTACGAAACACACTCGAGTTATCGTAGAAACGGTAATATTAATTATTTGAAGAGAAAAAGCATCCATTTGTTAGTTTGTCGCGGATGGCGCTGAAACCGACTGTATCGACTGTAGGTCGGCAAATGGAAAATTAGTAATTGTACGGAATGTTTACCCGAAAATATCAATTGTAACTTTAAAAAAATGATTGGAAATAAAGATTTATCGACAGATTGTTAGTAAATGACAATTTAATAGTTTTAATGAATTTTACCGACCGAGCAACCTAATTCGATGTGAAATAAAAAAAATTCCCGCAGAGTTACGATTCCGATATGCCTTCATCAATTATTTCAGCGTTTCGTTTTTATGTTTCGTTGTCAAATTAAGGACAAATGAAAAACGAAATACGTATTTTCATAAATTTTCACTTGTTTTTCGATATTTTTTTTCTGTGCTGAGTTATAATTTATCGTATGCTATGAAATTGTCGTCGGCTTTTAAAGATTGACACATCGAATAAAATCGAAAGAAAATACAGCCGCGAGTTCTTTTTTCAATTTTTTTTCGATAAATTGTAATTATACTAGATATTGAAGCATTTTTCTTGTGAATTGATAATCAGTCTTTAAGTGCAAACGTGGAATTCATATTTTTGTTACAAATGTGAGTAATATATTGTCTGATACTGTGAATAATTTCGGTGATAACATATTATTTACGAAATAAAATGAGGAAATGTTTGTGTATCCGCGTATGATATTTCGTGTTTTACTTTTCGCAATCGACGGTCTTTAACTCCCGACTGCCCGCTAGGGCAAAACGACAGGAGTTATGTGTTTCACAGCGACGAGCAATTTCGTTGTCCGAAATGTTCTCGGAAACGGATGAAAATTACTTGGGAAAATGTGATACACTGATTCTATGATGCATAGTCAATGTCGTTTACAAAATAAAATTTCGATCCGTTGAATATCCATAGAAATAAAAGCGATTTACTAAATAGTCTATCGAATATATCGAAGATAGAGCGCCATTTTCTGGGATATATTTTTTTCGTCTCCCGGTGGCTCGCAA
Organism: Buathra laborator; assembly: GCA_934046635.1. NCBI lineage: Eukaryota > Metazoa > Arthropoda > Insecta > Hymenoptera > Ichneumonidae > Buathra > Buathra laborator. The sequence goes on along the minus strand of OW203893.1, from coordinate 7,306,718 downwards.
GGCGCTCGATCTCCGTGCGGTATAACCTCAAATTCGCGGAAGCATAGGTCTCAGTGAAAACATTGTTTTTAAGAAGAATGAAATAAAAAAATTTTACAAAAATTTAAAAACTCCCGACTACAAAAAGAGTGAAATAACAATTAATTATTCACATGTTATAGTCGGGAGTTTTTACATTTTTGTAACTTTTTTTTTTATATGATGCATTATTATTTTTTATAAATTAAAAATATCCTAACCCTTAAAGTAATCAGTAATGGCTAATCAGAAAGAAATTTTTTTTATCCTTCTTCAAAAAATCCGTGGCTAAAATATATCGAAATTTCGATACAGGTATTGTTGTCGCTTTATTCGTTGTCTGATTGGCTGACGGAAGGGGCTGAAGCTAATGCTGTTGGACAAGCAACTTCAGTTATGTTGCATTTTGATAGTTGATAGTTGTTTGATAAGCTTTGACAGTTCAAGTAAATAAAGTCGAGTGGAAAAAAAAATTAAATAGAGAGATAACGGTACGCACGCGAAGCGGGCGCTCGGTGCTAGTTTTAGAAAAAAGAAGTTGATGTCGGAATGATTCCAACTTTGGTGTCCATTGTGCTTTTCATACAATAAAATATTACTGCGAAAGAGAAAAAAATTGGTTCGTAGGATTTCTAGTTGGAGCGCCGTACGGACATCCGATGAGAGAAAATTCTTTTTTAATGAAAAATTGTAAAAAAAAAAGTTTAGAGATGCCGGATTGTCTCCAAATTTGCTGTGCATAGTGTTTTCGATGGAATTAAATATTGCTGCAAAGGAGAAAAAAATTAGTTCGTACAGTCCATTATTACCATCCAAAGTTACAGTGTGATACGGACGTCCGAGATGAAAAATTCAGTGAAAAAGCTATTTTTATTTAACTGCAGGCTAAAAAAAATATTTGGAAGCATCGCAGTCACTCTAAATGCACTGCGCATCATGTTGGAGGTACACCAAAGTCAATTCTGGAAAATTAAATTTTCTGGAGCATGCGCTGTGGAGTTATCCCATTGAAAGATGTGCGAAGACGCCTCGAAGGTCATTTTAGTCACTCTCTGCCTATTATTATAGTAAGTGCCTAAAAACTGTTAACGAGTAACTTGGTGGAATTTTTTCACAAGATTTAAGTTCTTCGTTTCGATCGAAGCATTTGATTAAGAAAAAATGTCACAATTCACTAGAAAAAATTTAGCGTCAACACCAAATAGGTCTTGCGAAATCGCGCTGCGGTCAGAGTCGAATTCGCGAAGACTTTGCTTCTCACTAAGGTTGTTCCATCGCCGCAGCCAAAAGTTCGGACACGTTAACGAGCAACAATTGAATTTTCTTTCAATTGAGAATGGTACTTAGTACCATCTTATGGGGTTAAATAGTACTGTTCGTCAGAGGCCTATCATCAATGACTTCAAAGAGCCGAGCGCAAAATTAATGTTGGTGTATAGCAAAGCCTTCATTTATCGTATATATCACATTTCATAATATATATTACATAAATATTACATTTTCACGTTTTGTAATAACCGAATTTAGAAACGGAACAAATCGAGTAAAGACGGAGTCCTGATACCGTCTAGGGAAGAAGCTCACGCGACGACGACGTATAGGAAATTGTAGTTACGGGGTTCGATGAGACATCTACCTCCGGTCTGTCACGATTTCCAGCATCGTTAGGACACACACAAGGGTTGGGTAACAATGTAGAGAATGGTAGCGCAGGAGACATAGTTGGCCTCGTTTACGGGGGGATATCATGGATGTAAGTAACCTCGATGTCTCGTAACGCTTCGCACAAATGTTCCCGGTTGGACGTCTGAGCCGAGGGAAAAACACGGGTCTATACGCTCGGATAAAAGGCGGCTACCTATAACGCGTGTGTGTGATACTCCTAGTGAGGTGCTGAAACTACTGCGAGCCTTGCCGGGATAAAACGTGGGAAGGAAAGACGGAAGGAAGAAAACGAGCGCGTGAGTGCGAGGGGATGAAACCGAACGTGGAAAAGGGAGAAAATAGACGTCTATAAGGTGGTGGTATGAGAAGGGAACGATTGTACCAGGAGTGGAAGGAAAAGGATCGTTGTTAAAGCTGATGACACAAGGTGTGATGCCTGTATGTGTGAGCACACAGAGAGACCAAGGTAGATAGGAATACGAGAGACGCATGGAGAGAAAGAGTAGAAGAGCGAGAAGCCATTTCGTTGTACTATAGAGGCCTCTGTGGCGCGTTGTCACGAAGCCGATGCAATCGCCATTATTTGTTCAGAAGGTGCTCTCACGCGAGAAGTATTCTCGCGTCGTTTGCCTCGGCTTATAGCGACGCTTATGTTGAACCGTAAGATAGCTGAATATGTATGTTACTGTTGGAGTTTCGTCGACGTCGTCGTCGTGGCAATGGCGACTCAGCGAACTGGTAGTATTATTGGTTGGATACAGATACCTACTGTAGGTTTTGCCGGAACAGCCATGGAAAAATGTAAGAACAATTTAAAATGGAAAACCGGCTCCTACTCTATATACCACAATCCCTTTTTCTTCAATCTCCAGTTCTTTTTGTGTATATTTTTTTTCTTATCCTTCTTCTTCGCCCGCTCCGTCATCTGTCTCGGTTTCCGCCTATTCTCGGAACTGCTGACGCTTTCCCGGTAGAATCAAACGAACTCAGACTTTGAGGTTTATTGGAACGTCTGCATAAACGCAGAAACGATCACACCACGACCGTCATGATACGCTTTCGAAGACCTCGGGTAACGAGATACCAAACGGAACAGGAAGTTACAGAGGAAAGATAGAATCTGCGGTAAAAGTACCTTGATACCTTGATGTCGTCGTTCTATCGGCCGATGTTGTATTCCTTCCGTCGTTGACAAGACATGACAATTGCAATCGAAACTCCTCTCAGCTTATTCTCTCATAAAGAAATCGAGATGTTCGTGAAAAGCCGCAATTGCTTCTGATGGCTTTGTACATTGTCTGAATCCTGCAGACAATGTCGTTAGATCATTTGGATTATGTAGTCCAACGATCGAATGAATGATACTGAGCCCTAGTCATCGACAATGCAATCGACCCGAATGTCGCGTACTTGTCGCCACTCGGCGTTCACCAGAAAAATTCCCATTTTTACAATATTCTCCGATGTAGGAATACCGCATTTCATTCGGTGTTCGCATCGTGACTTCTATCCCCATTATATCCCAGCCTCTTTTATACCGCTTGCTTTAATTACTTCATTTTTAAAAAATAATCTTTCGGTATCCCATTGTCTTTCGTGTATGAATCTCGATGTTCCCATTTCGCCCGGGTCTACCGTATATATATATATCTCTCTCAGACACTCTTTATCTCTGTTTCTCCTGTTTCCTCGATGGTATCCCCAGAAGCGGCGGCGGAGTTCGTACCATAAATTCTACGGTAGCTCCGCTACGTGCCAACGGAGGTTCGGTCGTTTGGAAACTCGTTGAATAACTACGAGGATTTTTCGTCCGACTATGGGAGGAACGAAATTCCATCACAAGCAGCGATCGGAACGAAATATATTTGCCAATAAAGAAGTCACTTCGGTACGTTGTCGTTGTATAAATTCTTGATGACGACTGAGTCCGCAGGTGATCTTGCAGTGGTTGATAAATTAATTTTTTTTTTAAATAACATGATGTGAAGGGTACAAAGTATGTTAACTATTTGGTAAGAAATATCGGTACTTTATAAGAACTATCTTAATAGCCGATGAAATTTGAGACACCGACTATATACTATGTCTGAGACGCTTTCCGGGGGTGGTATACCCGATCGTTGTGAAAGTTTCAATAACCGTAATATACCTGTAGTGTGTATACTTCGTGTTATGGCCACATTCATTCGTTGATGTACACCGCGCATCCTAGACGAATAATTTCCGGAATGCGGTACCGAGATTCTGTTGTCGTGCCCGCGTAGGGGACAGCGCATAAAATGTACGGCCGTATATCTGTCGGGAATGCGATTAACTGGGACATTGAAACGAGCGCAGCTCATTCGCCCGTATCGCCTACGAAGGATACTTTGCCAAAGATTTTCAGCGCATAACTGCATGGATATGTCTTAACGGACGATTGCAACGCGCTGCAATAAGGTTCGGTTAAGTTAAACTTCCGATAAAATATTATGTAGCGTCGACGAGTTGGACTCGGCTCGACTTTCAGATATATTAAAAACTCCTTTTTGCTCGACGGTATTCCCACATCATGCTGGACATTAATTAATACCCGAGAGACGAAGAGAAACGTGCAAATAAATGGAGGTAGGAGCTTTCAGAAGTTCGTTACTTACCGGACAACCCAATGTTGACGGTGTTTCACACAGCTCCGGTTGGGCTTAAATAAACTTTTTCTGTTTCTCTCAGTCGTCCTCACGGCAACTCGTGATCTCATAAACTTCTTCAAACTCTCATCACGAAAGTGTTAGTGTTCGTACTGGCCGGTGTCTCCGGCAGTAGCGAGCGTCATGTATACTCCGACGATTGTTCCGGACGGGAGCGCAGGAAAGCACATTTATTTTTCTCTCACTGGAAAAACTTTTTTATTGTCTCTCGCAAAGAGGGAACCGTTTTGAACGTTTGACATTTTAACTAAGTTTTGTACGTTCCCACGAGCGATCCTTCTCGTTCTACCTGTAATTATCCGGCTTATCGTTGAGCTCGTTTTGCAGCCCTCCGCGCAATTGCGTAATTTTTCGTTTCAGGTTTTTTTTAGCTAGCGGACATATTACAAAGTACAGTTATTAAAACCTTTAGTTTTTCGCACCATGTATTATGCGCGATATATGACCGTAATGAAGCTGCAGCTGCGCCATATGATGGAAAAGTTTAACTCACCGAGAGTCGAGGCTGGATAATCAACGAGTGTGGAAAATTCACACCGGATAGGTTAACACCCACAGCGAATACACAATTGTCGAAATTGTGGCAGGTTTTTGGATGAATTCGAGATACCGTGAACGGTCGTAATACGTTTTCGTTCATTCGGGGGTTATATGCCGTGGCCCGTTGGGTCACACCGGACTCGTTTTAGCAATTCTGCGGATTAGATCCCGCTTCTCTTTATTCATATGAAATCCTGGACTTTTATGAACGCCACTGTATATTCAATTTCTCGTCCAAGCTCTCTCGCTGCCTTCGGTGTGCACTCGCACGGGCGAGATTATTTCTTTAAATTGCGCATAACTACGCTGTTGGCTTCTGGGAACAGCATATTGCCCCGCAGGCCGACTTGGTTTCTCCATAACCTCCTTATTGAAAGTGAATTTAATAAAAGTCCCGAAAGCGCTATGAACAATTTCGCGCTTTTGACGAAAGATACTGGAGATTCTAGATAGATAGTGATGAACCTTAAATGAAGTAATTTTAACTTTGGGTACATTGAAGTTGTCGAATTAACTTCTTATTTGGCTGATGATGAGTGGGAATTAAACGGGTACATCCGGCGGATCTGTTTACTTGACGGTTTGAGGATTGAGAGAAATTATCGAAATAGATCGAAGAATAAAAAAGATATGACCGAGGGAAGAGTGACCGGTTTTTTCTTTTTCGTTACTTTTTGCGGTGATCACTCTCCAGTGAAAACGGTGTTTTTATGATAAAAAACACAACCTGGTGGTTATTCAAGTTGGTAACCAAAATTCGTTAACCGTTCAAAGTATCGGTGAATTAAAACTGGAGTTCGAGAAATGCATCAGAGAAAGGTAGAATTTTTGCGTAATCGTTTCAAGATGAAGATGGATTTTAAGAAAAATTTAAGAAAGTAAAATCATCGACGACTCGTCATTATTGATAGATTTTTCGTGAAAAATGTGTGTGTGTGTGCTCATCATTTCACCTCATAACTTGAGAACGGTTTGAGATAGCAAGCTGACATTTTCACCACATGTTGATAAGACAATTTTCCTTGTTTGGTCCGATTTTTAGCAAAATCTATGCAGTCGTTTAGTTTTCACCCTATTTTGAATTTCTTTTAAAATGTCTGGAGGCGCTGTAACTCTTAAATTGTTTGAGATATTGGCCTGAAATTTGGACCAAACATAGGTATTGATTGAACAAAGTATGTGATTGAATCTGGCGTAAATCCGTTGAGCGTTTTAAATGTTATGACACTGAATTTCTTGGAAAATTTTGTTTGCAAATAAATGACTATCAGATGAAGTTTGGGATTGAATTGGGCGTAATTTCGTTCAGAATTTCGGAAAATGTGGCAATTATTTTTATTTTTTTCTTCCGTATAAAACTCGTGACTCGTGACTCGGGTTAGTAAAATGTTTGTTCGGACTGTCAGGCTTGGTTGAAAATGGGAAATTGAAGTAACTAATCATAAAACAAAGTTTCATGAAAGAGCCAAAAGTGATAAACGTACTTTTCTACAAAAAAAACTGCGTAGACTGTGATAAAGAAAGAGACGAAACAATATGCCAATGTAGTTGGCTGCTTTTTTATTTTATACGGATGCATCGCTTTTACTTGACAGTGTTTACCGCCTAATGTCTCGAAAAAAAAGTTAATCTGTTAGTCTTCCAGGGGCGACATTTATTTAATTTGTCAATTTTTTTTTGTACAATTCTCAAAACACGTACCTTTCGAAAAAAAAGTTCGTTTGGTTTTCTAACCGTCGGGTAGGGGTGCCCCTTAAAGCCAATTGTACTTCACATCGAATAATTATTAACCACTATAGGATCGTAATTCCAAATATCATTCTGATTGCAGAGGCTCACAGGGCCCTTGAGCTCCTCGAGGACTATCACGCCAAACTTACGAGGCCCCAAGACAAGCAGCTTCGTTTGGCCATCGAGCGGGTTATCAGGATCTTCAAGAGTAGACTCTTCCAGGCTCTTCTAGGTAAGTTGTTATTCATACTGTTTTAAGTAATCCGTTTACCTTCGAACCCTTTTCATAAGCGCGACGGGGCTTCTACCATAGATCACTGAAATGAGTGGGATAAATTGTGAGTATTGCAAATTGCGACGAAGTTTGCCAAAGTTCCATATATTGCACATGAAACTGCCCCGTACTCTAACGTTTCTTCAATGCTTAATTATATGTCTATTAGTCAACAGATTATATATAATTGCGATAAGTTGAATAAATCAGAACAATAGAAACTAAAATCATAGAAACGAATTCACGCAACGAGTCACAGACTTTCCGCGGATCTTGAACACATATACTGTTAATACTTACTTCCATACGTTTCACCGAAGTTTATGCGCAAACCTTCTACAGTACATGTTTCTCGATGTATGAAGGATTTGTTACCGCAGATGGTGTTTGCCCGGCACTGGTACAGCTGCAGGTGTGTATTGCACTGCACGGCTGGGTAGTCCTGTGCACCATCCCAATAACTGTATTCTAACAAGAGACCCGACTAGATTGTACCGTTAGCTATACCGTATAGATTGTGCCATACGTCCAATGAACAGGAGTGTCGTGAGGAGGAAGAGCGTCAGTTGCCCAAGTTGTGCCGTCTAGTAAGCTGTACGTCGCTTCGACAGGATATAGAGAATCCTATTCTTGGAACAAAACCGAATCACTTCCGCCCACCTTACGTCTCCATCGCGAAATCGAATATTAAACTGGTATTAGGATTCTCCGAGAATCCTACGTCAACGTAGCGTACTCGCGGTATTAATTCTATCGAGATTCGATTATTATTTCGATCGGTGATAACAATTGCGAACTTTCAATCTCGTTTACCCTCTGTGGCATTAATACGTGCAGAGTTTCGAATCAAGTTTATCTTTTAATAACAATAAATGAAACTTTTATAAGTTTAAGTGGAGGCGCGCTAGAGAGTCCCCTTTTATAAAGTAATTGGATTGTACCTTTAAGACCCGGCTTACTCGTTTCTCCCTGATAGACGTGAATCCTGCAGCTCATTCTCTTGCTCTGCGAGCATCTTTCCTGGAATTCCACGAAGGAAACGAGAATTCTTGACGTACCGAGGCAACTTTACGATATCCAGACGAAGCTCCTGCACAAATGGAAATTCCTAACAGAAATTTGATTTCCCCGAGAGAGTGAGAGATAGTTACTATTTATATATATACTATTTGTACCGCGGCTGTTGCTCGGGCGGTGTGACTGACTGCGCATGGGTGTCCTTCGGGACTACCGTAGACATTCGACGATCTTCATATCCGATATATTAACTATATAAGAAAAAAAATTGGGCACGGAACAGTTGCTACTGGCGTTTTGCAACTCGCGAATTTCTCATCACTATCGTTATTTGCGTGAATCTAGTAATGTATTGATTTCAATAATTTCGGTAAATTTGCCCGGCCAGTCTGAACAAAACACTATTAAATAAATTGAAAGAAAAAAAAAAAGAATTAGTGATTTAAAATTTAGTTATTGAAAGTTCACCGAACATTTACAATTTACGTTTCCCGGTGGAATTGTTTGTTTGATGTTTGATGTGTTTTAAAAGTTTTTAGTAGTTTTTTAAATGTTTTTTTTTTTAATTTTATTATTATTTACAATTCAGTTACGCTGCAAAAAAAATGTCGATGAAAAAATCTGAAATTGAACCTGAATCTGAAATCTGAATTGATCTGAATACGAAACTCACATGTTACATGCAAAAGACCCGTAGTAAGATTCGCAGTGATTAAAAATATCTGCGGAAAGTTATTGTGTCTACCGCAGCAAAATTGATACGTATGTACGTACAGACAGACGGAATTAGAAAATCACTTTTTTGAGATACTTTTGCATTAAAAAAACTATTCGGGTCATGGAAATTGATAGATCGAGTCACGAATATCAAGACAAAAGTGAGAAAACAACATTTGTTGTTCTTTTTTTCATTTCGTAATGTTGAAAAGAGTCCATAAATTCGGCGTTATTTTTTCTCGCGATTACAGTACTTTCTCTTATTCCATACGAAGTAAAACGATTCCATACGAAGTATTCCATACGAAGAAAGTAAAAATAATTAAATTTTAGTGTAATAAAGCAGAAAGTTAAATCTGGTTAGCTATGCAACAGCATAATTTTCATTAACATCCATTGAGATTATTCTGTAATTATATATTTTTTTTTTCGTTTATTAACTCTGTGATGAGATCCATAGTTCACTCGACGCACGTTATTTCTATCCGTCAACTTCTTTTTTTTATTCGCGTAATTATATGAGGTAACGAAGTGGCCGTTATACAGTGAAATTCATTTTCTGTTGAAGTTGGATCTGTCGGCGAATCAAATATTTTTTCAAGGCAGTTTTTTTACATTTTGTGACGATGGTTAAACATTTTTTTTTCATACATTTTGCTTTCACGTTTCGGGTAAATTATTAGACAGTGCTAATAAGAAAACTTGTCAAAGTCTCTGCAATGAAATTGCACGTACGTACAGAAAGCCAAAAATGGTGAACTTCTATTTTAACGTATTCGGATACATCAAAAAATGACTAAAGCCTCGTAAACTGATAGATACAGTCATAAACATGAAAATACCAGTGAGCATTTTTTTTCATTCTGGAGTATTTGAAATAGTTATTTTGACCACAAATGGAGCGTTTTTTTTTCGGGCGATTATAATATCAATTCCTCTATTCTATACTTTGTATGTGATGACAAATTAAAAATCAATGTCGCAACGAAAATAATGATGGAGGAAAAAAGTCCATTGTCTGCGATCCTCGCGGTTGGCGAAGTTTCCTTGCGTGCTAAGGCTCGACTGCGCTCAGAGACTTCGGTATTCGCGGAACCTTGGTACATACGTATATCCCCGACGTCCTAATTTTCTTACCGGCACGAAAACCATTCTCTCCCGCGAGATGGAATAAAGCCGAAAATGGGTGAGAGAGGGCATATCCCAGATATCTTCTATAGTGATATACGTATCCAGTAGAACGGAGTGTAAAGACACTCTCAGTTGGTATCCTATGGCATGTCCTCTCCGCTTCGAGCTTTCGCTCTCTACCATCGCCGTAAATTTCGAGAAGCGTCGAAGATAGCCGGAAATTCTTTCTCGGAGCAGGTGTAACGTATCTGAAGCGATTTTACGGTTCACCAGTAGCGCGCTGGAGTTCGATAGATTTATTTTCTGAGACGAATCCACGAGCTTTCGGGGGTGGATGCTGCTTCAAATTTACCGGAACACTTTTGGCTCTGTTACTATCTTTCGCATTTTTCGTTGAAAGCAAAAATGTTGAAAATGTAATATTCGGCGAAAAAGCAATAACACAAATCAACTGGACGATTCGGAAAAATCTGTGAAGTAGCCACGGATATAGTCGGCGGATTGATTGAATGTAACACAGTCAAATTTATCGCCGCATACACAACAATATGTTCTACTATTAAGGGATCATTCTAGTGTAAAATTTTCAAGGAATCTTTTTACACTCTGTGTACACAGTTTACACTCTCAAAGGAATAGTTCTCAAGCTATCCGTTTCAAATTTGTGACACAACATTATTCACGATATTTTTTATTATGCTATGAAAGCTTTTTTTTAAATTTTCATATTTTTTTTAACGAAAAAAATTGACGACAAAAAAAAGGCTAAATACGATACTTTTTTTTCAAATCGCCGCGATTTAGTCAATTTTGATTAAAAAAAAAAAAAGATCCTCCATAGCGCGATAGTGGCTTTAATACAATTAATAAGCTTTTTTCAAATTTTGTTTTAGACAATATTTACGTTTAGAGGAGTGTACACCGTCGGGAGACATTTTTTTTACAAGCCATTTTCAACCACCCAAAAAAAATGTAAAAAAATAAAAATAAATGTTTAAAAATTTTTTTCTGTCGTTCATGAGTGTCGTTTGATTTGACATAAAAAGATCAGACTGATCAGCGTATTTTATCCATCGAAAAAAATAATCGCGTAAATCAACTATTTTTTGGTCCGTCATACTAGAATGATCCCTTAACGAATAAAAAGTTCCGAATAATATAAAATCATGACAATGGAATTCTCTTCGAAAATACTACGAACGAATTATTAATAAACAAATGGTCATAAATTAGTGCGTGTCGTCAAACAGATATGAACTTCCATTATCGGAATTGCAGAAGATAATATGCCGAGCAGAATAAAATGCCGATTTCCGTTGAAAATTAAAAAACTGGTCATCATATTTTTTTACTTCTATTTTTTCGTTTTCATCGAGGAAAAAAAAAATGCGTCGTTCTGCAAGGATTTATTACGCTCCGATTGCGTTTTGCTCTGTGAGAAAAATTTGACGATGGTATAAAAGCTATATTTAGAGATTGTTTTAGCGCGTTTGTTGGAATTGATATAGTTTAATAATTAAAGAAAAAAATTCGTCGTTAGTTTAATAACTATGTCAATTCCAACACCGTACGTACTGTGTTTTTTTTTCTCGTCCACGTATGATGATTTTCGTTCACTGTTACGAATTCTGCATTCAGCTACAACCTACCATTTTTATCTGGCATCTCGCGAGATATTTTTCGTTCTTTTTTTTTATATTTTTTTTGTCTTATTTTATAGTCGTAATGAAAGGTTCTCCGAGCTCTTCTTTGCCTTCGGGGACTATTCATCACGCGGATAGTAGCTTCTCTTCGTGAAAGTGGCTACAGCGACCGAAGAGATGAAAAATTCGTCTTACTTATTGCGCCGACGATGAGAAACTACTATCCATGAAAGTACATCGTATTTTTGTAGTGACCTCCTCCCAGAGATATTATACAGGACCGCGTCAACCCCTTGGGGATATTTTATGGAATGCTGTTTCATTCTCGTCCTTGCGAACCTCATACGATAGAGTATATTCTTATACCGTTTCTCAAAGACTTCTTAAGTTTTGTTTTTTAATATCTGACTAATTCGATGAAAAGGAAAAATATATTCACTCGGTTTCTAGTACCCTTCACTCATCGCCATGTTTCCCTTATTTTAAATGATTCAACTTTATGTTCGTATATCTTTTAATAAGACTTTTATTTAAGACTTTTTTCAAGAATTTAATCCGTTTTTGTCAGAGTTGAGTACTTTTTGGCATGTATTCTTAATCAAGAGACGCGGAAGCGTCTCGACGCCGAGTAGTTTAAAGAAAAAGTCCGCGCAGCAATGTTGCGCGCGTTGAGCGCTACCGTGTCTTTATACGCCAATATCGTGCCCCTTAAATTTTGACAGGTTTTTCTTCTCGGAAACGAGATACCGGATTGAAATTCTAATGACACTTTCATAATATGAATCAAATAGAAGCTTCAAAATGAACCCGGAATCACCCCGATCGGTGCACGCAATAATGAGATATCATTAAGGTAAGACCCAGTTTCGGAACACGTCCCTGTTTCGGACGTTACTGTCGTATTTCCGCGTATACTAAAAGAATTAATCTCGAATTCAGTTATATTAGGGTACATGCAAATCGTCCAAATATTCATGTACATCGTGCAATTACAATTGGGTGTCGAACATTTCCTATGAAAATAATAAAAATTAAATTAGCGTCTGAGCACGCGAAGAAACTGGACGAAACCTGTCAATGCGAATTTCGTTAAAGGTAACGCTAAGAAACCTCTTGAATATCGATACATGATTCTATGTTTTGCAAATGCGTAATGAGGTCGGAGATGCTTATATCGGTCGAAAAATATAATATTTCATATTATTATACGTAAAAAACTTATGTCTAGTTTATTTTTTCGCGTAAAAACAAAAGTCCGTTTCTGGTACCGCCTTCTTACCTGTGGACTCAATTTCGGACCGTCCGATCCGAAGTACGGACGAGCCCGTATTTTTGTTTTTTTTTTCATTCAAATTAATTGTTTAACGTATCAATAATAAATCAAAGACTTTACATAACGTTTTTTAAACGTGTAATAATGCATGTAAGCAGAGGAGAAGAAAAAACAAATCGTCAACCAAGGGGCCAGAAATTAGAAAAAATGTACGGTGAAAGATTAAAAAATAAGCACATATACTTTACTATATGTTTATATTCTTAAATATTTAAAATTGTTTTCTAAATGAATATATATTTTATTCGACTCTAAATATTCTTTATATTCATTTTCGCTGTTTACCTTTACTTATTTTCCAACGAATAATTACGGTGGCGACGATACAGCACAATGGTCCGAAACTCGGACATATAGTAGTTTGAAATTGGGACAAGAGGGAATAAGGCTGTTCCGAAAATGGGACATTCGAACTCTTCCATATTTTTATTAACATAATATTTTTAATTGATTGAAAACGATAAATAAAGGACGATTTGAATAGAGGAAATCTCCGCCTATAGAGTTATGCAAAAGATATACCTCAATAAACACGTACAAAATTTATATCTTAATAATTATTGACCGGTACCCTAAAGGCGTCCGAAACTGGGTCTCTTACCTTATGTCGCTCAAAAAATCCACGCATTCACGATATAAAAAAATGCCTGTATGTCCTGTTTGTTCGATGTCCCGTCATGCCTAATATGTGTTGCGTCCGTGAGTCCAAGCATGAGCCGTGCATACACAACGGTATAAGCGGAACGAACGATCAGCTGTTTTCAATTTTCCAAGTGTCAGTTCGTGAATACAGCAACTAGAGGTATCTGTATCCGCGATCCGCGAGTAGTACGCTCACACTGAGTGATCGAAATAAAGGTAAATAGTGAGGTTATTTATAATTTCGTTTTTTCGTGAAGAAAATAGTAAAAAAAACCCTCTCGTGCGGCTAAAAAAATAGATCGTTCGTGTGATATTTTTAAATTATTTTAAATAATCGCGGGTGAGAGGTAATTGTAATTAATAAATATTGTGCGTGTGATACAAAAAATATCGTGTGGTGCGGATTCTCAATGTTACAATATAATAAAACATTTTTTTTGTAAATAATAATAAATTAATAATAAAAAAATAAATAAAAAAAAGAAATGAAATAAAAAATAAAAACATTTTTTTTGCAAAAAATGTCGCCAAGTAGTTTAAAAATAGTTTTCAAATGATTATTTGAAAATAAAAAACTAAAAAAAAAAAATCAAAAATCATATGAGACAAGGGAAAATAAAAAAAAAACTTGGCGAGTCCTTAGAATACAAATAAATGTAGTTGCATCGAAAGAAAGGGGGAGCAAAGTTTTTTTTATGTACACTTGGCTCATATGATTTTTTATTTTTTTTTTAGTTTTTTATTTTTTAAAAATGATTTAAAAACTATTTTTAAATTACTTGGCGATGTTTTTTTACATTTTTTGCAAAAAAAATGTTGTTTTATTTTTTATTCACGTTACGTTGCTTATCGATCTTGTAACGCGCGGGACCATATATCATTATTATACATGTCGACTATAACGTAGTGTACACGTACATTGTATTGTATATCTGCGTTTTACGTGCATTATGGAATGTATATATACTTCAGCACCGTGTCGTGCGAATACATATCACATGCTTGAACTTCGAATCCATTCGCATTTTCCCATATACGCGTTCAAAACCTATTTTATATGTATTATTTGTTGTAGCTCCCCAGTGAGTACCATTGTATACGAATGCGTGTTATAGAAATGTATATATGTACGTATCGAATAACTTTATTGATATGACGGAGGTAGATGAGAACGTCTATGCCGCGTGTCCCTTTCACATTTCCTTTTAGACTCCACTCGATATAGCGAATTCTTCGTATTCATCCGGTTGTATTGAGTATCCGAGTTTGCTGGTCCCTTAGAGTCCACACTCTCGCGGGACTCAACTTCCACAGATTCTCATTGATCATGCATGATACTTTCAATCACAATTATTTCCGACTTCCATATCGAAAATAAATCTATAGGACGTTATACCGGACGTAACCATATTTGTAGGCGATTAGATTTTTTGATCGTTTCGATGTCGCTAGTAGGATTTTGCGTTGCAAACACATATTTTTAACTCCCGACTGCCCGCCAGAGCAAAAAGACGGGAGTTATGCGTTTCGCCGCGATGAGCGATTTCGTTGTCCGCAATGTTCTCGTAAATGGGTAAAAATTACTTGAACAAAATTGATCCAGCTATTGTATGACGTCTAGTGACTCGAATATATCGAAGATTGAGCGCCATTTTCTGCTTTATATTTTTTCGAATCCCGGTGGCTCGCAAGGCGCTCGATCTCTGTGCGGTATAACCTCAAATTCGTGGAGGTATAGATCTCGGTGAAAGCATCATCTCTAAAAAGGATGAAATACAAAAATTTTACAACAATTTAAAAACTCCCGACTACGAAAAGAGTCAAATAACAATTCATTATTCACATGTTATACTCGGGGGATTTCTATACTCAATAACGAAGAAATCGCTCGACCATAACATGTGAATAATTAATTGTTATTTCACTATTTTTGTAGTCGGGAGTTTTTTAATTTTTGTAAATTTTTTTTACATTCGGATGTAAGCCTTGTAATAAAAGGCCTTGTCTAAAAATCAATACACCGAATACACCGGTATAATGGTTGATTTTTTCCCGAATAAAATGTCATTGTTTTGCCGGCTAAGAATACATGAACAGTGTGCGAATGTCGAGATGATAGTATGGTAATATAACTACATATTTTTTTATGTAGTATGCGCAAAATTCGATTTCACGCACTGTTTTTGGTGCGTAAAATGAATTTTCACGCATAGTATGCGTAAAATGAAAAAAGTTCAAGATCGTCATATTAAATGGGGGAATATGTTCTATGACCTCCGATAATCCTATATACATGTGTAGTGAACTGTATAATATATCGTTAGAGGAGACTATTCTATTTGTTTGATGGGTAATTTTCGATCTCGATTTATATTTCGATTCATACTCAGTACGGCCTTAGTAATCGCAGAGTGAACTCGTGTTATTGTAGTGAACGTGTTGTTGTGTTTCGTTGTGTATTATTGAAGTAAAATGGTTTGGAATGGTGTAATGGTCGATTATGGTTTTGTAGCATTTTGTGAAATTTCATTTACAATTGGTACTGTAAATATTGTACTTTCGTTAATATAAATTCGTTTCTAATAATTGATGAGAGTATTATTTTGTATGGGGGGGTCTTTTCTCGTGCATAAAATCGTATTTTACGCGCTTGTGGCATAATATACTATTATTTGTAACTGTTGATTCCTGTGCTTTTGTAACTACGATTAATTTTTGGGATCCGGATTATTTCTCCTTGGTATCAACTTCCTTCAAGAACATGTAGAACGAGTAGGCTGACTTTATCACCTGAAACGAACAAATATTACTTCTTTATTGCAACAGAAGAATATAATTTAATGAAATTTGTTTTATTAGGTAAAAAAATGTACGTATAAAAAAAACATCGGAACTTACCGAGATGAAAGTATCGACTGACAAACTTATGAGACCAGCGAGGTATAGAATCATTGGTTTCTGAAGCCGACTCATAATCACATGCATAGACTTGTGAAAGCTTGTCGTCGCGTTGATCCATCGGGAGCTATAAATAGCATCCGATAATACGGAAAACTATCGACAAATTAATTTTTTCAACCATTTTTATAACAATAAAATGACGATTATTTTATATATTCCATTCATGAGAATCTGTACGTGTGACGTTTTAGTGTTGTTTTATAGCGTTGTTTAGTGGTGTTTAGGGTTGTGTATAGTTAGTGAATAATAAATATTAAATGAAAATAAATAATATAATAATAATAATAAATAAATGCAAGCATGCCATTCAACATTTATGCTCAACAGAGATATCATTTTTGTTAATAACTTTACCATGGAATGGGGATACACTGACCTTGATGGTCAACTCGTTGCCACGCCAGCAATAAATGAATATTTGTAGAATCATACATGCTTGATACTGTAGTATCGAGGCAAACTGTATGCTAAGTAAAGGCGCCTGAAAATGTATGAATAATCAATAACATTAATGAAATAAAATCAAAAGCGCGTATCGGTCGGGTTATGCAAATATGTTCTGTACATTGTTATGTAAACGGATCCGTTTTACAATAGACTATCGATATAGGTATGTATATTTGATCTGAACGCTACATCTTTCATGTCAATTTTTTTATGATATGCCGGGGAATAAGGAACGGCCGATTCGGCTTAATGTTTGTGCAATTTAAGAGCATAATAACGAGATCCGTGAATCAATTGGTTGAGAGTTTATTATAACTTCTATCCTGAGGTTTATCCACGTTTGTTATCATTCTTCATGTCCTACTTTGTGCTAAGTATATAAGTGGATCTGCGTAAATTTTTTAGGAAGTCGACAGTCCAATCGTCAACGATTGGCTTCACCGCTGACTCCCCACAGTTACCGTATATTCGACGGTTGGGAACAGTCGATGTTACCATCGATTTAAACCGTGGATCGAGTGCTTTGAATAGTCGATTTCCGGCGCGGCTGTGAACCGTGAATGGATCCAAGTATGGTCTGAGAGAAATGAGAGGAAATTGCCAACACTTTTCGATGGTATAAAAATCTGAAAAAAATCAAGCGTATTGAAGGCGATGAAAAGATTGATTTTGCATAATAATAATTGCGAAATGTTATTAACAAATTACTGAAATAAAAAATTGGGCAATAATTTACCCGGCAACCTAACTTTTTTTAAATGAAAACGATGCGTTAATTTTTCTAAAAATGTATAAATTTTTTCAGATTTTAAAATACACTTTGAAATTTATGACTTTTCACACGTTTTTCCATATAAAAAAAAAATTGATAGTGAATTTAATAAACTGAAAAAATTCAAACGTATTCGGAAAAATGAACGAATTATTTACATTAGTAATTTAATGATAAATAAAATTAATAATAAATAATAAGGTTTTCGCATTTTGATTGTAACTTGGCAATCAGCTCTCCCGCAATACTCAGACTGGATCCAGCCAGTTTCCGCGCACCTTTTCATTTTCTTCCGCTGTTCTGAATGCAGATGAATTTTTTCAGAATTTTGTTAAGATTTTGAAAATTGCGTTTTTTAGACGAAATGAAGGCTGAAAAACGTAATTTTCAAAATTTTAACTAATCTTACAATCTTCATTGTAAGCGTACTTGTTACTGCTCTAAGTCTTCTAAATGCATATGTTTGAGATAACGGAATTTTTTTACCAGATTTTTTATATGTTCTCACCATCTGAAATGCTGGTCGAGAATAATACCAAGATATTTGATTGTCTCCACCCTCTCAATATTCCTACACTTTCTATCACAATCTGTTTGGTCGCACCCTCCTCGATGGATCTTAATACTACTAACCGCAGGAATACTATCCGTATAACAACCGAATGTTACACACTTAGTTTCGTCATAATTTACCTTTAATTTGTTTTCTTCAAACCACTGAAAGGTTGAGACATCCTTTCACACAGTTTCTATTGCCCATGCGTCTCTTTCGTACATTATGGCCGTGTCGTCAGCAAACGCATAAATCTTTCCCGAACATTTGTTGCTCAGTTTTTTATTTCAGTAATTTGTTAATAACGTTTCGGAATTATTATTATGCACAATTTATATTTACAGCATCATCAATATGCTTGAATTTTTTCCGATTTTTATACCATCGCGAAGTATTTGTAATTCCCTCTCATTTCTCTGAAATTTATGCGAACACTATTCGCAAGGACTATCTTTACACGGGATCGCCAACGAGGACCATACACGGTTCAATCCACGGTTCGCAGCTGCGCGGGGAACCGACTATTCGAAGCACTCGATCCACGGTAACATCGCTGATACACGATAACATTAATCTTCTCCAACTGTCGAATATATGGTAAAAATCAGAAATCAACGGTGAAGCCAATTATCGTCGATTCAACCGTAGAGCGAACCGTTGCCGGGAGTGCCGTTTCGTTTACGTTTCCTACGTTTCGTAACCTGTCGAGTTACGTATCTCTTTCTCGAAAAATTTCGTAGTGAATATTGGATTTTCCGTAAAAAGTATTCGAGTTTCCCGACTTTCAAGAATGGTTTTGCTAACGATTAAACGGATGCCAAGTATAGTAAACATTTATCATGAGATAGCTAACGAGATATGCAAATACCATACCGTATTAAATGCTTCCACAAGCTTATTTCTCGGTTAAATATCTATACCGTGCGCGAATCCCTCTGTATATTGTATACCTCGTTATTCTTAGAGCCATTAAACTCCGGCAACCGTCAGTGTGAGTTTGCATAAAATGGATAGTATTTTGAGACCCCGAATTCTCGGCTCTGCTCCTGATACCGCAACATACCCGGAGTATAAACGGCAGGTATGCATAGTATATACGTGTTTGCTGTATACGAACCGCTACATTACCCTTGGCTATTTGTTTGGCTTGTCCGCGCGAAGCGGATAGGTACACAAGGTATTCGATTGTTAGGCACATAGTTAATCGACGACTCTCCCATATCGCGGTTTATCGATGATTTCAATGATTTCTTTTCCATCAACTTACCATAGTCAACTCGAAAGACGTAACGCACACTATTAAGCAACTTGCTGCGAATTGCATCAGTATACCTTTTTCAAATATATCGTTCAATTCCTTGACGAAACTGTCGAGCCGAAAAGCATTTTCATCGATGAGACTACGCATAGCTTCGATATATCGAGTGATTTACCTTACCTCTCTATTGTCAGATAATATTGGATGCAAGCAACGAGACGCGAATGAATTTCTTCGCTTGAAAGCGCGTCCGGCGTGTGAAGATTGAATGACCGCTTCGACGGATCACAGAGATCACTTTTTCCTATCGATTTTTCATCTTCACGGAGAACCACTCTAGCGTCTCGAACACATGACTCCCCACTGTTCAAATTCCAGTTCACAATGGTACCCGGCTTGACGAAACCTTCGTCGAATATTGTGCGAAAATCGAAGTTCAGAATATCAAGATGACCGCTCATCATTTCCATCAGACCGCATATAGTCGTGTCCATCATCGTGTTGATAGCGGTATTGTAGACTACAGCTACGACTTGATAGCAATACGTTCCTACGTAGATAGTTGTGTCGTTGAGATTTAATGGGCACCACATTACGTAAGCGAGTTCCCGGCCCTTAAAACGAATAATAACCATCGATTGTCGTTACGAAAATGGAAAAGAATGCTCCGAGAATATCGGTTATCATGTTCGAACCTGAGAAACGTCGACGAGTGGGTAAAGCGACCAGAAAGTAACTGCGGAAATAGCAGTAGACAAGAATAACAATGAGTCCCGCCTCACTATACGCATTGCTTCCTCCATGAAAGCTAAATGTTCCAGCCGCCGCGGCAGGAACATTGGCGCCTCGAGTCTCTCAAACAGAACCTCCACGCGCCGGGAATGCCAACGTAGACAAGCGAATTTTGACATTTCCCCGACGTATGTGACCAGAAGATAGCACGTGTCCATTAGTTTCTGTAGATCACCAAATACCATAATCATGTTGATGAATTGAAGAGTGAAGAAGGAACCTGTACAGATCCCAGGAGCCAGGATGCTCCATAGTTTGTAAAAATATCTGCAGAAAAAGTCAGAAGATTTGATACCGCATATCATTTGTTGATTCTCAATACACGTGAAGTTATTCCTCTTGATTTTTGCGCTTAAACAGATCTTAAAAAGTCTGACGTGTAAAATATTTAGATTTTGTTGCAAAGCCCTCTGAACCCGGCAGTTCGTTAATTCGTTTAGCCGCTCATTCGTAAAGTTCTGTTTAGTCGTAGATAGAGACAAAGATTTGAACATCGTAATAAAAAAAGTGCACGTAAGAAAGTACATACCTATTCGCGTTGAAAAAAGGTAGATACACTCGGATCTCGATTCTTCGGACACTCTTCTCTATTTTTTCCCCACTTACTCGCATCGGGTTGTAATTGTGGAAAGTAGGGGTCATTTACGCCACGCGCGAGTGGCTCGATTGAACGTAAGGCGGGCTTAAGGTAGTCCTTTCGTAGAGTCTGACGCCGCCTAAGATTGAGAAAGGATGAGAGAGAATTGTGAACACTTCTCGATGAGATAAAAATCTGAAAAAAATCAAGCATATGGAAGATCCTGAAAATATTAAATTTCTATAAAAATAATTCGAAAAAGTTATTAACAAATTACTGAAATTAACAATTTAACAACAAAATTTCCGGCAATCTAATTTTTTTTTTGTTATGAAAACACTTTGTTAACTTTTCTGAATACGTATGCATTTTTTCAGAATTTCGTGTAATGTTTGAACATTTTTTTATGTTTCTTTTTATGGTAAAATCGAAAAAAATTGGAAATTAGAAAAAATTCACACGTATTCAGAAAAGTTAACAAATTATATTCATAACAAAGAAAAGTTAGGTTGCCGGGTAAATTGATGTTCAATTTTTTATTCGAGTAATTTGTTGATAACGTATTGGAATTATTGTTATGCAAAGTTAATTTTTGCAGCACCTTCCATATGCTTGATTTTTTTCAGATTTTTATCCTATTGAAAAATATTCGCAATTCTCTTCCTCATTGCTCTCTTGAACTCACGTGACGTTAAACTCTACGAAAGGACTATCTATGGTGCCACGATTCTACGGAATCCGATCCCGATGTGTCCGCAAAATCGAGATCCAAGTGTATTTCGATACACACAAAAAAATGAAACAAAAAGCAAAGTGAAATAGTTGCTAAAAACACCTAACCAAAACGTGGTTTATGATCAAAAAGCTAAAATAATTTTAAACGCGGAAAAATTGTATGTGCCGTTAGGGGAATCCTTGTTGAATTCTTTAATTCGCGTTTCTCGAACTGCTTCGAAACGTTTTTCCAAGTCTGTAAAATTATTTTACGTTTTTTTGCAGATTAACCACTGTTCAGTCGGAGGTTACTTGTAAAGTGTTGTAATTGTGCTTTTTTTGTGAAGAACAGTGTACAGAAAAATGTAGATACCTTAAATTTGTATTTTTTAAACCTGCGGACCAGTGTCCGCAATAAGTAAAAATTCTTAAATTCAGACTAAACGCCTCGATGGGCTTGTAACTGTTAGCCGTCTGCATTTCAACAACGAATGATGTAGAAGGGTTGTGGACACGTCATCTTCCATGTAATACATTTTGCTTCATATTGGGTGTGCGGCTACAGTAGCGGCAATTGGGAATATAAATAATTCTCTTTGACTCTTTGTTTCTGATATACTCTCACAGCTTTTCTCGGGCAACCCTCGTCTGTTTCAATTCTCACGCTACTTATTCGACACTTCAAACACCGCACTGGTGAGTCAACCCCCTTGGCACCATACGTGGAAAGCACTTAACTCATTCTTCACGGGAGGGTTCAATGTCGAGACATTGCGTCTATTGAGTTTTATTGCAATTCCATGTACGGATAATCGGTGAAAATAGTCTGCCGTCTAAAGTCTGTTATCCTAACGAGTGGTAGAGAGTTTATAAAGACGATTCGTTAATTCTTTTTAATCTGTACGGAATCATGGTATATTGTGTCACATTTGTGTTACATTAATCGTTCTTGCCATTCGCAGTCGCTCGACCGCGGTATTATTAATTCTGGTCTCGACTACAGACAGTCGGCGACCATTTCTGGAATTGTCTACTGGAGTTTAAATAGCTCATTAAAATAAAAAATATGGGCACGTGGCAGTTGCTACTGGCGTGTTGCAACTCGTGACTTCCTCATCCCAATTGATGTTCGCCTGAAGTTAGTATTGTGTTGATATGTATGTTTTTAGTGGAAGAGTTTAGTTTTCGAACCCATCTATTTTTGTTCTCATAATTGTAACTCAAATATTGTTAAAATTTTATTGATCGCTTGCAATCTGCGTTGACCGCTGAAATGTTTGAACATTATGTTACAAACCATAAGTGGCGAGTCGAACTTTTGGCGGCGATATCGCCTCTTGCGGTTGATATTCGACCTATAGACGTTACCTCTAGAAATAGCAAAAGTTTGACTGTTCGCGATGTTTTTTCGTAAGTTTTATTTTTTTTATTAATCTTATTGAGAAATGTAGTATGCACATTTTTAGTTTACAATTTGATTTTTTATTGCAAGGATGATTTTTATTGCAATGAAACATGGTGTATGTGATACAAACTGTATATGTGTATATAACCTCAAAAACTTTTTATTTTACGTTTCAAAAAATCTGATTTTCAACACCAAACTCAGATTTTATACGTTGAAAATGTGTACTAAGTTTCATAGTTTTAATTAATTTCTGTATAAAGTTATTGTGTTTACACCAGAAAATTTGATATATATGTACAGACAGATAAACAATTTTCTGGCGTAGACACAATAACTTTACGTAGACATTTTCGATCACTGCGAAACTTTCACCCTATCTTTTACATGTGCGTATGAGTTTGGTATTGAAATTCATAGTTTTTCCTCCATATTTACTAGTTATTTTTTTATAAGTTTTGGCATTTTAACATTTTTTTAATTTTTAATTTTGCACATTGCTGGTAAATAACTAGTAAATGCGGAGGAAAAACTCTGAATTTCAATACCAAACTCATACTCCGCATATAGAATTTATGTTGAAAGTTTCGTAGCGATAGAAAATGCCTTCGGGAAGTTATTGTGCCTACGTCTGTCAGAGAAGGCATTAATGACGAGCAGTGTACGTGGAGACCGACAGACACCTGTGGAAAATCCTTTTTTTGTACTACTTTTGAGCAAAAAAAAACTATGCGGGTCATGAAATATGATAGATTGGGTCACAATTATGAGGACAAAAGTGAGACATTTTTTTTTTCATTTTATCATGTTGAAAAGAGTTATTTAGTCCATAAATTTGGCGTTATTTTTTCTCGCGATTACAATACTTTCTCTTTTTCATACTTCGTATGGGATGAGAAAGTAAAAACTTGGCCGTTATCGTGTTAACTCTGTGTATCCATCCTATGTAAGCTTTTTTCTCCGACTTTTTCTAAATGATTTTACTGCAAATCATCAGAAATTAAGTGCGCACATTTGAAGTCACATATATCTGAAAAATAGCTTAAGCGATCAAGGAAATTAATGAGCAAGTTATGTCTAAATATAATTCACAAATCAATCATTCAGGCGTATTCGTTATTCGCGATAAAAGTAGAAAGTTTTTGTAGTCGAGTAAACGGCAACTGGTTAACCACGTTGTAATCTTAAAAGGTCATGTACTCGATCGCCGTGACATATATAGGTGAAACTGTAAAATAAAGGACTTTGATTCACCAATATATTCTTACCTCGCGACCAGATTGGTAGTTTCGTTTAAACGTCTCGGTGTTTCGTAACTCAACGGTCGTTATCCTTTTGTAAAAATCTATCTCTACAAAACGATTGTCTCATTCGCTTGGCTCATTTCTCTTTCTTAAAACGGAACAATTCTCCTAACCCGTCTCCATCCACTTCCGAAATTCTCATCCTTTTCCACCGTGTCGTACAGGTCGTAACTTCACTTGGCCATCGAGCAAATGGTTTCGCGTATCCTTCGTCACTGCAACTGGCGCGGGCTCTCGCTTGCCAAATTGCTGTGGTACATAGAATTTCTCTGGATACGAGAGGTAGAACATCCGTGAAATATCGCATCTGTCCGAGTCAACCAACTCCCACGAATACGTATAACCTACTAGCAAAAGTTAAACTCTATTGCGACTGTTTCATGAACACGATTTGGGCGCCACGAGCAAATGATAAACACGAGTTCCGAGCCTCGATGCCTGTTCACGAAACTATTCCATTGTGTAGTTCAGGACTTTGCTACGCTATACAGATGGTAGATCTGAGTCATAATAGTCGTTAGCGAGTATGATCGAGCTGTTGTTATATTTTAAGCCTTTTGTAACGAGAATATCTCCTCAACATTATGGAAATTGTGTCCTTCGCTCCAACATAAAAAAATCAGTTGGTTAAAGAACTCCCGTAATCGATGTATATGTCATTGCTCTTTTATTCGTGACGCTGATTGACAGACGAAAAGGGCTGAAGCAGAGAGCTTTGCGTTTGCCCTTTTTCGCTGTCGAGTTAAAAAAGGTAAGGAGTACGAATAAGTAATTCAAAATCGACCGTTGTCACTTGACCTTTTTTCATTGTCAGATTAATGGAAAGCAAAAGATGACCCGTTGAAGTTGGAATCTGTTCATTCTGAATGTATTGCAAGAATGTCGTTTCTTCGTTTACATGGAAAGATAAGTTGGCAGCGAAGAGAAAATTGGTGTGGACATGTTTTTTCCG
The DNA here is from genome assembly GCA_934046635.1 of Buathra laborator. Taxonomy (NCBI): domain Eukaryota; kingdom Metazoa; phylum Arthropoda; class Insecta; order Hymenoptera; family Ichneumonidae; genus Buathra; species Buathra laborator. The sequence goes on along the minus strand of OW203893.1, from coordinate 7,281,585 downwards.
GTAGGTTGTGACGGGCTTTTGATCGGCTTCCGGAATACCGATCGTCAGCTCCCTTTTTACCTGCCCGATCCTCCCTGCCTTCTGCCGATGCGCGCCAGATATAGTTCGCGGACATTTAACATGAAATAAGATACTCAAGACTTCTCGAAATTTATGTAAAATAGTAAACAAAAAGTTCGTCACTTTATTGTAATGTACCGATGTAACATGATCCAATCGTTCTCTTTCTGACAAACCATACGACGATCGCGTCGAGCGGCATAATTGCTACTATAATTAACACACGAAACCACTCGACACGACTCTGGACAATCCGCGGGATAAACTAGAACTCACGAATCGATAACGCCTCGTGGACGGTTCGCCTCGCTTCGCCATCCTCGAGCTAATCCGCGATTTTCTATCGATATTCCCCGCCCGCGGGGATAATACCCGCTTCTCGATTCCCGCGGTGACGACACGAATTTCCCGGATACGACGGCTACTCTTCGCTGTACTTCACGCGAGTTATGTTCTTCTCACTACAAATTTACGCACGGATCTCGACTCTACGATACTTTTTTGACTTGATCGCTTACCGCGGCCTACTTCGACTTTTTGGATCGCCGCCCGGTGCGAGAATGCTACTCTTGAGGGTCGGTACGTGCTTCCTACGTCCGGGGTGGGGGCCTCTCGTCGATCACGTTAGTCGTTGTCTCTTCCCTACCGCGCTCGTTTCGCGCGTCTCTCCTTGACACCTCGAGGCTCTCTCATCGTCACCTATAATATTGAAATTCTCAGCAGTTTCTCTCGCTATAGTCTATTTTTCTCGGATTGCGGCGAGGTACGATTCGGCGGCTCACGCGACTATCTCGCTCACGGCTCGAGCGTTCGCGACCCAATGCGTTGGTGCGAGAGCTTTACAACGCCTCGTCACAAAGTATAACGAATTGTACAACCCGCCGGAATGCATATACTTTCCACACAAGTATTCGTATTTCTAAGTGGCTATTGCGAGCCGTCGCATTCAAAGTATGACGAGCGCCTTTTGCTTGAATCGATCGAGAGCTTTTCTTTCTTATCCTCAAGATGAAAGGCTCTCTGAACTTACTATTGCGCTGCGAGTCTATTCATCACACCAACCTCTTCCTTCCTATCGTCTCCCTCCGCGCCGTGAAAAAGTCGTCTTACTTATTGCGTCGACGAATAAATTCTCCTACCCGTTCTACGATTGAAAATCGTCCATTTTTCTTAATGACTGCATTCTTCATCACAAGTTCGACGTGATAACACGCATGTCCATCACTAAATTTGTCTTATATTTTATCCATTGCTTCTTGTAGCAGTTTCAATTCCTACAATAATACTCAATGACGCAACATGTTTCCGCTTTTATCGTATCAACCCTTTTCAAGAACACAAAGAACGATTGAGGACACTTTATTAGTCGAAAGTAAAAAATAAAATTGTACTGTTATAGTGCCCATGTCAACGTGCGTGGAGACCAACCAAAAAAGACTAGAGATGTAACGTTTCGTTTTTTTTTATGACAGCAAAGGTAGATAGATGAAATATCATGTTGAATAAAAAGGTTAGGATGGTGAATGAAATTTTTGATAGTTATTCATAGAGAATGTTCCCGTTCATACCGGGACTGAACAACGGACAAAGAAAACCAATTACGGTAGTGTAGGGTGATTGATCTCCCCGGAATCTCAATTGGATATAGAGTAATTGCATTTCGGTATTCTACGCAGGTATGCATAGTATCATGTTCCACTCCAATTGTCGGGAATCCACATGATATATGTACCACTGTGTCTTCAGAAATTACATGGAATGCTCCTCGGGTGCGATATTTAAATTTTTTTTTGATCTTTGTTAGAATATTTGCATGCTATGCATTTTCATTTCAGTATGCAAGCCTCTTCATACTTAAATGAAGGGCAGTCGAAGTCCTTACAATTTCCGTAATCGATACGCGATCGGATATCGGATAATCGGCTTCCCTCATTTATAATTTCCTCCAACCAATCGATGTAACTATCGGTTCTGCCCGTCTGTTGAATCTGTCTTGTTGTGTGCGGTCATTGTGTTAGTGGAAATAACGAATGGAGAAACCTATCGCATGAGGAATCAAATTATGTACCAATGTATTTGTTAACAGCTTAATGCATTTATGGTTTATTTTTCGTTGATCGTGTTCCGGCTTTGAGTATATGTTCTGTTATAGAACTTGCTTTAAAAAAACAATACGCGTCGAAGAGTCACGTAAAAGTCATTCGCCTAGGCGCCTATTTCGACAGTCAGTAGTGGCAACATATGCAGTTCATATCCGGACGAAACGACAATGTATTGAGTCCTGTATAACGAGTTGAAGTTTTGTTTACGTTAAAGGCCGTTGTAGACCGTCATTAATTACGCAACGTAAATCTCCTTTCACGGGACCGAGCATTGTTTCAACCTATGCTTTATTTTGGGTGTGAATGAGCCCTCACGTGCAGTCGGTAAAGGAGCAGCGTCTCTTTAACGTTCAAATGAATACTCCACTTCTCGAGTGAGTTTCATTCCAACAACAATTTTGCCTATCTTTTGGTGGAGTTCTCAAGTTTTGTAATAGTTCTACGTTTGTTGCCATGAGAAAATCACGCGGGTCAAACTTCCCAAAGTCAGCAAGCGAACATCCAGCCAGTTGGTTAGGTTGGTTGGTTGGTTACTCCTATATTGAATTGAAACGTACAGACCAGATAAAAACTCTACTCAGAAACCAAAGATATCCGTCAGTCAATGGACATAATCACCTCAATGAACCTATGAAAGCTCTTAGCCCCGCTGATCCACTTAATGCTGTACGTAACTTCTTACAACTCCGAAGGCTGTCAATAAAGTAATTAACTTGCCGCCCTTTAGTGAAGTCATATTCTTAACGCAATCGAGCGACTTTTCAGGAGACGCTATATTGAATTTCTGAGCTCTTATTTAAGTTGTCAATACCGTGATAGCCACAAAAAGCTGATCTGTACGATGGCCGAAAACTACGATAAACGGACCGGTTTTGGATCTTTTAAAGTAGTTATGTCGCTTCACGGTCATTTCGCATAAGTTCGAGAAAAATGAGAGAAAATTGCAAATACTACTCGATGGTATAAAAATCTGAAAAAATTCATCCATATTAAATGTACTGAAAAAATTAATTTTGCATAATAATAATTCCGAAACGTTATTACTAAGTTAGTGAAAAAATAAATTGGTCAACAAATTTCTCGGCAAACCAACTTTTTTTTTTATTAAAATGATTCGATCATTTTTCTGAATACGTATGCATTTTTTCAGATTTTTCAATTTGCTTTGAATTTTTTTTTATATGGAAAAAATGTGTGAAAAAACACAAAATGTCCGTAATGCAGACCGCAGAAGCTCAGAAGAAGTGAAAATAAAGTTTTTTCGAAAATTTTACCGAACTGTTATCGACAGCCTGACGTTATATATGAAATCATTGTAATGTTCGTAAATCACTTTTTCATTGTACTTCTTTAGTCGTGACATAATTTTTCACTAAAATGCGTTTTGCTCCCATATAGATAGATTATCGTGTATTCATCCATTTGCATTCATCCACCACCACGATTCTACGTATGAATGCGTGTTATGTGCGCGCGTTAAGGTGTACGTGCGCAGTTTACGTGTCGAACAACTTTATTGAGACGTGCCTGGTGTATCGATATTCCCATATATCAAGGAAATACCCTTTTACATATCGTGTAACCCGATAGTCCGTTTCACGACAAGCCTTTTCTTATTCAGATGTGTAGTAAAGGAGTCCTAGGACTGACAACCGATTCCCACAGGAGTAAATGTATGTCCGCACGGATCATTTTAACTATACAGTGAAACTTCTCAATAGTCTGCCCTGAATAATCCACGCTCTCCAATGTCAATGTGCCTCTCCATAGTCCTTTACTCCATTACCCCGTTTCCCCCGAAGATCGGCTTGTGGAGAGACAGCTTTCTCGTCAGTTCTTAAAGTGGCTCGATGCCGGAATCGCTTGGTTTCGCGTCTACGAATATTGAGAAGCAATTTATCGTACAATGGATATAACTTATGCCCAATAACGGAATGATCACATTATAGATTACTCAAAAAAGTAAGTGAGCCTTCTTCGAAGATTTTCTATCGTATATCTGAACTTTGACTTCATAAATATTGCATATATCGATTTTTTTAAAAATTCAACTTCACTGAGTGTTTTTCCGATGCAAACGCGCACTACCACTATTCACGGATCGCATATACGCGACACTATTATTATATATTATTAATAAATTGAATGTAGTGCTTTTTTTTAAATGCCATCAAATCAGTTGTTTTTTTTGCAATAATCTCTGTAAGCCGAGAACTATCGACATATGTAAATACGATATCGCATTGAATGTTTTTACGAGCTTATTCTGCGCTTCAATATTTATGCCGCCGGCGGTCACTTTGTAAACGGTTTATCCGGTTGTTATTTCTGGACCCGTTAAACTTCGGTAATAGTCAGTACGCTGTGCATAAATTCGATACTATTTCGAGACTTCGAACCCTTCAACTACGGTGCAGCGGCAGTTGAATCGTATGTATAATTTAGAGGAAGCCGTCATATAAAGCTTGCAAGTGGCTTGACATCATTGCGCCAACGTGCCGAATAAATTATTACCTATTCAGAATAGTTTTTGACGTAATATGCGTAAAATCGAATGTTACCCATTAAAAACCCCATTTTTTTTGGGTGAAAATGTTGTATGCGACTTGTGCGTAAAATCGCATTTTACGCACTTGTGGCATAATATAGTATTTCGAACAGTTCATAGTTAAACGATACCTACTGCCATAGAGGATATGGTAAAGACTCACTACTAAGCAGCTTATTATTAAGAAACTTCGGACATTAGGTTATATTTTATTTCCATTTGCCTACGTAGACAGTCTTGTATAGTTCATGGCATACACAATATTTTCAAAGAAACTGTAATTCTATATTTAAATCGATATAGATAAAGGGGATGATAAAAAGTCCATATTCCATTTTGCTCCCTGCCGCTTGTTCCGTTCTTTTATTTGTCACGATACGCATATTGCTTCGTTTTACGCTACTTGTAACATCAATAATTAATTGGATCTCGAACAGGTCGATCCTAATTTGATGGTTACGTGTAGGAACTAAAACGAAATATTAAGTCAAGTTGCAGTGATGAGACAAAATGATGGAATTCTATGTTTTTTCCAAAATTACCATAAAAATCATTAAAACAGAGATATAGTATCTACACAGGGAGTTCCATATTAAATCATAAGGAATTTTGCGGGTAGCCTTCCGCATTGAGCCTCTTACAATACCGTTTCTGCAACTTCCATATTATGTCAACTTTTCCATAGATAACACATACGTAGAATCGCAATGTTCTGAACTAATTAATGACGCTTCGAAATGACAAAGCAGCTATTAAAGAACTGAAGGGGGTTTCAGTTGATTGCGTGTTTAGCCCCTACCCTCAACCTGACATTAATTACATACTCGTTTACGGTACGCCCATCGCCATTTCTGCATTGCAGTTACTCGTTGTAATTAGCCTTCCCCGGTTGCATCATGCAACCATCGCCAGCCAGGCAACGGCCGCAGTATTTTTGTGGTCTGTCACTTGATGCGCGCCATGATGATGAAGTTTTGAGACATTTCGATTATTATAATCATCATCATATCATGTCACAAATGCGACGTAACGACTAATATGTAATGTACTCGCGATCTTCGCACACAATTACGACCGAATTTCTCGTATTCGGAGACTTTCGAATAAGTTGCTTCTTGGAGCTCGTCGTTCCAATCAAGTTTTAGAAACTGACGAACCAACTTCCGTACTTGTACTTCATCACTATACGTGTAGGTCTCCGCTTGCGTTCACTCTAATTCACGTGATTCGAGTTTCATTAGAGCTTCTGGAACGGAGCATCGTGAATGCTCGTGCTACGTGCCATAGTTGGCAAAGTGGATGGATGGTCGAGTACACTTCGTTATACAACGGTAATGCTACGTGTCTGACGCTAACTCCTTGTTACCACTTGCACTGTTCTCTCTTAACTCTCTGTACGGTAGAATGTAGACGGTAACGACTACACCGCCGTCTTTACGGTAAGGATCCCCGATGACTGTCTAAAATCTGCAGTTTCACTTCGTTCGCTGAAACGCAAATACAATATAACCCGAGTGCGCACAATGCTAAACGATATCGACATTATGTTATCTGTATCTGTTTATGATGACGCTGACGCTGTTTATGACTCATTTGTATTAAATCGCGCGATATCTTTAGCAATTTAATATACTACGGAGTCAACGCTCATCGTTACTCTTCGCCCTGTGTTACACTACATCATTCAGAAGTGTTGCGAATAGTCGTCTATATCTAGTTTACTATCAGACAGTTGAGCAGTCAACTTATGGAGTTATAAACGATGATATTAAAATTCTCCATGAAAAAACAAACTTGATGGGTCTTTTTTCAATAGTCTTTTATGAGAGGTCATGCAAACCAGCGATAAAGGAAACTGCAGGACATTTGCTAAAGAGAGATAATAAACGGTACCGCATAGAAATATCGTGATTTTTACGAGGTCTAGATATTCGTTGACGAGAAAAAGTAAATAAACCATTGTTTCGTTTATAAACAAAATGGAAATAAAATTCTATGGTTGATTAAAAGCATCCAAAGAGGTTAGAACATTTTTTTAATTAATGTGAATGCACTTTACCGTTCAATGTTTCATTGAGAAGTGAAGCTGGGATAATCAAGGACCGTGTGATCGCCAATTGCCACGTTATTAATAGCGTCCTATTGAATGCCGTGTATTTATTGATCCACAAATCCGTTCATTGAGGTAAAAGGATATCCATTCATTTGACATCTGAATGCAACATTCGCAATGATAGCGGACGCTAATCTCGATTCGGCTTGGTGAAAACGAATGGGCTGAACAATTGGGTAAACCCGTATAGAGCTAAAGGGGCGGTTTAGATTGAACGGGTTCTGTACCGTCTGATTTGCCCTTCGGTCCTAACTAAACCGGCAAATTGGCCTGAAGCGATAGTGTATCGAGTTTCCCCACTGAGGGCAATAAAATGTTTAACGCATACGTCTGTTAGACCAAACGATTGTAATTGGCTCTGTGTTGAGCTCAATGTCAAATGCGCTACTTCGCGTAACTAAATACAGCCGCTAAATAGTTCGGGGTTGCTTTTTACTTCCGAGTTATCGATCTGATCTGAAATTAAACCTCATGATGCGTTGCAATTTGTATCGAAATCGTTACAGTCGTTATGATTTTACGCGGTTTAAACTTTATTCCGAAACTTCTGTTAGGTATGACGCTAACTCTTCCAATTTTTGAGATATATAGGGCCAAATATTTCTACACAATGGCAGGATATTTTTTAACATAACCTAATTTCACTGGCGTCCCGCTTAAAAATGTAAATATTAAAAAGGAGTCTGTTACATCAATTTTATCTAATACTCAGACGATGAGATCTATATCTTCTTTGTTGTATAAACTAATTACTCCTGTTCAATCCTCTTGGCGAAATCTATTTTTCCTGACGCCTACGTAATTCGTCGACAGTGTGGACGTGGAATTTTCTTCCTAACGCTATTTGCACTACTGTAGTCGTGAATTTTTGTGAATTAGAGAGTATTTAATCAGAGTAATTTGACATTCGTACGATGCTGTATTACAGCCAGGTATTAGCTCTTTGCGAGCGACGGAGGAGGACTAAGTGGTATCCAACACAATTAAAATATACTTTAACTTCGGTATTCATGGCAAATTCGTAAGCGTGAAGGCCTCGTACGAAGAGTTTAAATTCCTCGTGTACTCCGGAGCTACCGGGTGGATATGCGGAATGAGAAATATCTCTGGTGAAATGCCAAGGGCTCGGAAATTTGACGTTTATGACGCGACTCCACGAACTTTTCCTACCGTTGATATTAGACTTTAAATGACGACATTAGGAGTTGACTTGCGTCCTCATGAAGGATAAGGGAATGCGCGGCTATAGGCGAGACCGACTATAGCCTCGACGGGCACAGTCTGCTCTATCTTGGAACCTAAAACTTTGATGTTTTCGTCGTTACATCGTACACACTTCGCGCATGTGAATTAAGTGGGGCGCGAGACGTGAGTGCATTCTAGACTATTATTCCGCGATAAATAATCCGGCCTCGTCACCGTCTGTTTTAACTGCTCAGCGGCTAGATCTCGCGAGAACAACGAAAATTCGAGGCCGTGAGTATAGCGAATTAGTTTGGCACGTATACGCACGTTTCGCAGTTTTATCTTCGTCTCTATTTTATATGTCAGGTTGTTCGTGTAGAAGTACTCGCTCATAGCTCGTTTACCCGGCGCACATTGGACACTCCACTGTTTTCGGTAACTATGCGCATACGCTTATATATACAAACACGTACGAGCGTCAACCTTGAGAGACATAAATCTTGGAACGTCGTAAAGCGGAAGACTCTCGGCACGTTGCCGCTAGATCCTCCTCTGACACTTCGTTTTTGGCTGCACAACCAGCCCCCACGGTCGCGACCCCGTTCGGGCCACACGACTTTCAGGAATGCAATTAGGAACGGTAGTGCCCCTTCGCGATCCCGTTCACTCGCTCCCCTTCAACCTCCTGAGATATCTTCTTCTATACATTTTCCTGGGACGTTGGTTGTTCACTTTTCGGGTAGATATCTACTAGTAACCCGACTACTCCCTTCAGCGGTAGCACTTCTCTTCTTCACCATCTACCTCGCCATTAATGTTCCAGCATTCGCCGTCATTAGGTAATGACTTGGTGCTGTGCCAGTTTTGCTTCCAAAAAAGAAAAAAAAAGTTCTTTATTCACAATAGTTTTTCCGATGAAACGTCGTCGTCGATTAAAAACTGTGGTTCCGCCACCGTCAGCAGTGGCGGAACCACAGTTTTCCAAGCAGCTCCAGAGTTTCTCGGGACAATTATTGCAATTGAAGCGGAGGTTTGATTGAAGCTTTTTATAATAATCGCTCATGCAGACTTTGTATTACGGATTCATTGCGGATGCAGCGCATTTTATCATCCGCGAATGTGAAAAGTGAAAATGGGTATCGTTTTGGTACGATTAAACGTAAAACGCCCAACATCGATCGTTTAACATTGGTGGTTTAAGCGAAGATAATACAAAGCTAATACAAATCATTATAATCACCATCGAATCATGCTTTTTACATGATTGATAGGCACAACGACGTTGATTATTGGTTTTCTGGGAATTCATTAGTGAATTGTAATTAATGTTGAGCTTTGATTGAAAGGGACAATACTCATTTCTTCAGTGAAGGGATAAAATTGAGATAAAATTAAAAAAAAAATTGAAACAAAGTTTGAGAAGTTAAATGAAAAACGCGCACATGTTATTTGCAATGTGTATGTTTTCATCTGCATTTTTGTTAAATTTGACGTGACATTTTGATGATTTCTTCTCAACAATTTTGCTGTTTTATTCCGATTGCGACATATGTTCATTTCGACCTACGTGAACATTTGCGTTTCGACTATAATTTCAGCAATATGCTGGAAAACGATCATTAATACATATGAGTTCGTAAACCAAATGGAAAACAAAAAAAGGAAATGTAATATCTTTGTTTGTCCAATGTCCATCGCAGACCATTAACTAGTGGACGACCAAAAACTGCGTACTCTGTATTACTATAATGACATGGACGAGCATGAAGATTGCGAGAACGAAGAGCCAGATAGGCTCTCCACAAGAGAGTTCATCATGAGAGACTCTTTCCCATTTCAGAGCCGCAAGCTCGGGAGTTCTTTCTCATTTCGCCAGTCACTGCGGTAACACGAGTTACTTTTCGGTGTGGCCTCGTTGCACGAAACAGAAAGAGAACGAGGTACCGCGGTACAGACCTCAGCACATCTTTTTATCAATGCTTCCCTGTACAGCCTAAGAAACGTCAAAGAGAAATATGTGTATCTCGCATACCGAAGAAAAACCATCAGCATTGTGATTACCAAGAAACAGATTACTTTTAATCTTACGAGAGAACATCTTTTCACAGCGGCAACGCCTGCATATGCTTCGCTGGCTCTGTTTGCTGAACTTTTGCATTCATATTCCATATGGCCCTCGATACAAAGTTTTCTCAGGGGTATTTTATTAGATATCTTTTCCTCTGTGAAGACGCATCACAGTATTACACACTCGCAGTTCTAAAGGTAGGAGATACTCGTATTTCAATAGATTTACATTTTACATCCGTATCTTGAGTGATAGTGAGTGCAACGCAAAAGACATTGCGTTGCACTCCAAATAGAGTGTGAAAGAAAAAGGTACTCCGGGTGACTGATACGGGTAACTGTCGAGATGGTCAAAGGGACCGGATCTGTCGTCCACCGGTATGGCGCTACAGGAACAAACATCTAAAAGCAATGGGTCTATGCGCCCTATTGTACCATCTATATCGTGATTTAGTTTCGGAATTATTCGAGCGCGGAATCTGGCCTTCCCGGTTAAACGGGCGCTTAATTAATTCTCTGCGCGTAATTAAAAACTATTAACTCTGAAACTTCACATAAGTCGAATTACTTGGCGGGTTGAATGAGGTCAAAATCATAACATTTTAGTCGCAGTTATTGGCTCCGTGAACTATACATACATTTTCCACAATTCAGTAGTCAGTAATCAAAAACTCGTATTTTCTTTTGTCACGCGGTTTTAAAATTGTACGCGTGCTTCGAAGAGAACTGAGTCAATAAGTCAATAATTTTGATTTATGGTCGTCTCATTTTATTTGTAATCGCCAATCTTTGTTTATAAATGATAAAACGCGAGACATAATCAAATAAAAAGTTTTTCGAAGTAACTAAACTCATTCGGACTTCAAGTGCCACCGAAAATGTTCATTCTTCATACACATGCGCAATACAGGATCATGTGTCCAAAATCAAAATTGAATAATTATGATTGGTTTTGACTTCTTGCCCCCTTTCGCCACCCTAACTCGCTATAGGCACAAGTACTGCCAAATTTCTGTACGCACCACTTAGCCCAATTAAATCGCAACCAATTAGTGCGAATGGGGGAGGGAGTGAGTCCCTGTTGGCGCATACACAGCTTAATGGAAATAAATGGAGAAAGTTTGTTGCGTACTTGCATATTAGCTTATAACCAACATGTGAACTAAGTTTAATGCATCAGGACGTGGGGTATAAAGTACCCGTGGTATTATATTGTATATTATAGGTCGTCGTGGCTCGCAATTCTCATGTACCAAGAGAGCTTTAAATCTTTCAGGCGATCTCGACGGTAGATCACTGTTATACTCGAGTCCCTCGCGATCCTTGCGACGAAAAAAAAGAACAAAAAAATACACACACACGCCGTGATGCATGATGTAACGTGATGTTGGCAAAAATGTGGTCGGCTGGAAACTCTCCGAGACTACACTAAACTATGTTAAGACTTGTGGCCCTGTCGGTTGGGGAATTGAGAATGAGTAAGCAGGCATTACGACGATCCGTGTTTCCGAAAAGAAGATTACAAATCCTGAGATACGTCTACGAGACTTTATCCTTACCGCTGTGCCGGATTACCGTCCCATCGAAGAGGTTCCCAGCTGGAAATAAAAGAATTCTTCTCAGCCGGATGATCTTATCTTGGGCTCGAAATTTTTCGATTCTACTGGATAAATTATTTCGGTTAAATAAACTCCATTTTCCCGGACACTCTAAATACGTTTGCAATTTTTTTTTTTAACTATTCCTGTATTGAATAAATGTGTGTTAACGAAAATTGTCGAATTATCCGATTGCATCGCATTGTCACAGCTGATATTCTGGTTTGCACCGTCCAAGATAACCCGAAGCTCGCGAGCTTTCACTCAATATTACTGACCATGTATCATCGAACTGCGTTCCTACTTTACCAGCAGCCGGGGCGATTACCAACTGTTGCTACTGGTTACGAACTTTCGTTATCCCACATTACCGACTTTACCGACATTGCAAGCTCTACGTAGGTGTTACCTACCACCAGAGATGCAGATAGTATTCGATAAACCGGGTGTCTGTCGATATAATAACTACGGCGCGATAAAGGATTGAGCTTTTGCCACAGTTCAATAACGAGAAGTGGCGAAGCCTTCTTTACTATGTTCAGACAGCATTCTTCGGCGCGATAAAGCTTCTAGCTTTACCGGTTGCAGAAATTGAAGCTCGCGATTTATGATTTATCTGGGCGTTATTGGTCCAGTCATTCTGGAATGAGTCAACAGGGATGGAACCTTGGTCGGTTTTTTTCCTTCTAAAGGTCTTATGAAAACATTCTGTTATACGTAACCGAGAGGATTATTATTGATAAACTGTGATTATCCAAGCGGCAGAGTGAATACCCGATCAATACGGATGAAGTTTATTGATCTCGGGTATCAGTGTGAGTCGAAGCATTTCTAAATGATCGTCAGACCGTGCGAATTTATATTTTTTTCTAAAGTTCAACTCGAGAGTACGTCCATCAATTTGGCCGAACGGCGCTCCCAGCGGCGCGATCGCGCAACGGCGAAACGGGGAAGAGGCATCGTGCCGCTGTCGAGGGGCTTTGGCCCGAGATTGACTAAAAACCCAAACTGGCTATACCGACAAACCGCGGAAGCGCGTGAACTAAGCGAACGGGACATAGACCAGACGCGCGGAAACAAGTTGAAAATCGTTAAAAGCTCCCCCAGTCGGGTCACTTAGCCGGACGGTAACAGCTGTCACGGACATTTTTATTTCGGCTTCAGGAGTTGACCTCTAACTTCAGCGTGTGCTCGTTTCAATTTTTTTAAAGAGTTTTCGATGGTTTCTGTCGACGAATTTTGGACGACATTGACAAAAAAAGAAAAAAAAAAACTCTCATTCTAACCATCACGAAAAACCGTGGAAGCGTGAGAGCTAAACGAACGTGACGTCGACCTGAAGCGTGGAGATAAGTTGAAAATCGTTAAAAGCTCCGGCAGTCACTTCACTTACGCAGGTTGCGACAGCTGGAGAGGCACGAGACATTTTTATTTCGGCTTCGGGATTTAACGTTCAATTTTCGCGAGATTCGCGCGCATTTTCATTTTTTAAAGGTTCAAATGCTTTTTTTTCTTTTGCATCCACCGAAGAAGCTTTGTTTCGTGAAAAAAAAAGAAATACAAAGAATTAATAAAACACGAAAAATTTGGTGAAAGTTTAATCCAAATTCGGAATTGGATAATTGTTTTTCTATATTCTATATTCGTTATTATTCTATTATTTTTATCTATGTTATTATTCTATATTCGTATTTCTATATCCGTTAAAAATTCCTAAATGCATGAGAGTAATCGAATACGAAAATAGGTTATTAATTGTCGAAAAAAAAATTCCGCTTTGACTATGGCTATTCGAATATTAAAAATAGTGTATTTTTTATTTGAATCAAATTTGAACGTAAACAACTTTTTCTGCACCGCTTTTTGCGATTGAACTATGAATTTAATTCGTTAGTATTTTGTAATGGTTTTCGAGTGTACGACAAAAAATCGTACGATAAATTGAAAATGCTTTTTATTTCTTTTTTTTTCGTTTACACGGTTTTTGTCTTTGTCGTGCTTTCGCACCACCGATAGTAGGTGTCTCGCAGTCCCGGCGCAATCTACTAGACTCATTGTGTAGTTCACCTCCATAGACGGTTCGTCCACTATTCACGGAACTTCGATTTCGTCTACGATGTACGATATAATATACGTAGAAGCACACTATGTATATGTACCGCAGCTTGCTTGTGCCTCAATAACTTTTCTGCGGATAAATCGATGAATGCTCCTTTCTGCGGGCGTACAACTCTTACCCCTCTCCTGCGCCTTCAAACTCTTTATTTTTCAGAACCCCTTGAGTCCCGTACTACGTGAGCGCGACGTCGATATCCGATAAATTAAACACTAAAAGCCCTCGAGGCGGCGCAGTCTCGACGAAGGCCTGAAAGTGAATTCTGCGAAAACAGGGATCGTTAAATTGTAAGCTTGGTGAATCTACCACGAGGGAAGAAATATTCGATAAATTCACCGTTCTTGCCGGAGGTTTGTTTCGATAACTTTCGAAAACATTCTCGCTTTGTTAGATAACTTTTTTTTGCCCTTTGACGCGTGGCTGCAAAGTCCTTGGTTCGTCTGTCTACGAATTGCTATCATGCACAGCGGGACAAAAAAAAGAACAATCGAGGAAATGTGGAGAATAGAGCAGCGCAAAGAGAGACCGAGGAAGACGGAAAATAAAGCGGGAGCAATTTATATGATAAGTGCTTTCGTCGCAATGGGCGAGGCAGCCTTCTAATGCAGCTGGATTCGTTTGCCGCTCCGCATTCAAGTGCAGCAGCAACTCACCTTCTTGTACTGCGCATTCTCTTCTGCGTTCCCCCTCGCAGCATCTTTACGATTCGCTATAGGATCCAACCGTGAAGCGATCTTCTTGTTGTTTTCTTGAAATAAAAGTGAGATAAAAAAAATATACGAAAGCTCGTATACTTGTCACCTCTCGTTTGTCACTCATTCAAAGAGGAAAAAGTATTATACGTTGGGTTGGAGTTTTACTATTGTATTGAAGGTGAAATTCACTGGAAAATAATAATATAGTACGTGAAATTTCGCTTTTATCATCCGAATACAGACGTAGCTGCGTTATTATCAAACGACTTGAGCATTTTGATAAACATCTTTAGACTACGATACGAATATTAAAATTTCTCTGTGATAAGAGAACGCTGACGGATATGTTGTATGTTGCCGTCTTTAAAGAATTCTCAGTTTTATTTATTTAATAATGTCGGAATATTTGAAACGATTGTCGCTTATTCGCGACTGTTGAGATGAAAAATAGATGGAATTTGAATAGTGCCAACGACTGCGAAGAAAACACGAAAAATAAGATTTGAAAATTGCATTATTCTGCAATTGAAATGATGAAGCAACAAATTTGATCGCTAATCAGATTTTCAATATAGTTATTTATGCGCGTGAATTTCAAAATTCAGTTTACAATTTTATTGATAACGACGCAATTTATGGGTCATAAATAAATACTCTCATGTAAGTGTCTCACGTAATGGTAAAAAAATGTATTTCCAATACGACATTTTTCCCTTACACTTCTTTATGCTCTATTAATCCAGCCAACAGCCATAGTTCTTAAGGGAAGATACTACCTAACGCCTAAAAAATATGAGTCTAATTTTAATAAAAGTTTTAAAAAATGATAAAAGATCATAAAATGATTTTTTAACCAAATTATACTTCCGTCAGTCTTATCTTTTTTCTTTTTAATATCTGTTGACAATTTTTTGTTGTAAGTCTCTTTCATATGCCTTTCAGAAAAATGAATAATTTTATTTTCTTTTATAGGTTAAAAAAAGTCGAACAATTTCTTCTTTTATTCGTTTTAGACTTGTTATGAGTTCTTCGACTACGTGTAAGAGAAGTTAGTAACAGCATTGCGAATTACAAGAGAATATGAAAATATAGGGATGATGTTATGAAAGTTCTTAGGGTAGTCGTTGCGAATAGTGTTCACATAAGTTTCAGCGAAATGAGAGAGAATTGTAAACACTTCTTGATGGTATAAAAATCTGAAAAAAATCAAGCATATTGAAGGTGCTGAAAAAATTGATTTTGCATAATAATAATTCCGAAATGTTATTAACAAATAGATGAAAAAAAATTGTTTAACAAATCACCCGTCAAAATAACTTTTTTTTTTTTAATGAAAATGATCCGTTCATTTTTTTGACTACGTGTGAATTTTTTTAGATTTTTACATTCACTTTGAATTTTATGACTTTCCCACACTTTTTTACCATATAAAAAAAAATTCAAAGTCAATTTAAAAATGTTTAAAAATTCAGTCAGAAAAATAAACGTATCATTTTCATTTTAAAAAAAGTTAAATTGACGGGAGATTTGTTGAACAATTTTTTTTTTTTCATTAATTTGTCAATAACATCTCGGAATTATTATTATGCAATATCAATCTTTTCAGCACCTTCAATATGCTTGATTTTTGTCAGATTTTTATATCATCGAGAAGTGTTTGTAATACCGTCTCGTTTCTCTAAAACTTACGCGAAGAGAACACTATCTGCAAGAATTACCTTAAGTTCTTGATACGACGTTGTACGGTCCATCGAATATCGCATTTCGTCGCAAAACTTAAATTGATCCTCCTTGCATAATGCACAAATGGGATAAATGTACGTTTGCGCGGCGAGACGAAACGGATTATTGAGCCGAATCCTTCTTCATCTTCTTATTTTTTTTGTGACGTTTCGTATAGGGGTATACGTATAGGAGATACGCGCGCAAAGACCATTATTAACTTTGATACGGTTCCCGAAAAGCCTGAGGGGATCTCTTCTCTCTATCTATCGGTAACTCTGACCGCGGATTTCGACTTGGGGCTATTAGTTTCTCTATTAGTTGCTCGAGTGGTCTGAGCCCCCTCTCTAGTGCACTTGATTGGCCCGGTCGAGTAGTAGATATAGATCTAAACCACCGATGGAATTACCTCGAGAAGCAATTTGAAATCGTTCATGGTATATCAAACGTACTCAAAAGACTACGGAATTCAATATACCAATTGCCTCAATATATCTTTTCACTACACTTTTAAATATCACTTTACGATCATCTACTCAACTTATCACAAATTTCCCAGCAAAACGTATTAGACGTGAACGGCAGTTACGCTTTTGAACGAATACATAAAATTATATATATATCCATGGAAGCGATTTCCGGTAATTTGGAGGCAATTACGAATATTCTATTTCCATGAGAGTTAATTAATTACAAGATCCATATTCGGTCAACTAACGAGATACGAATGAGCAATTAATACATGAAAATTCGTCTAAACGCTTGTTTAATTCCTTAATTTTAATAATTGTTGTGAGACCGTATTCCGGATGAATGGTCCAACATAAACGTACGTTCCAATTCGCGTATCCATGAAGGGACTCAATGAACATTTCCACGGCATTATCCCGACGGAAGTGTCGCAACTGCCACGATCAATTATGGCCAATCCGATTCGTTGTCACGAGCCGTTCGAATAGCGATAACGTCGAGCCAAGATAATTTACGAATATCAAGTCTGTGGTGGCATCGATAGAGCCGCATTGACGGATATTGCCAAATTCGTGCGGCGTGAATATTCGCATACCCATTTCCATGAACCTCGACGAAATAGTAGTTCAATAACAGATAAAGGACGCGGTGCGCGAGATTACACTCTAGTGCGTGCGGATTGCGATCAAACGTTGTGCGATGGAAAATATCGCGACAGTTCAGAACAAAAGAAAAAAAACAAAAACGTTAAACGAAAAACTTCATCCCTCATCCCACTCTTTTTCCAACTAAACTCACAATTTTTATGGGTTTATCGGTTTCATCGAGTTTTCGATTTTGCAACTCGTTTAATGTTTTTTCGAAAAATGTAGTGATATCAGTCGAGTTAACAGTTCAGCATGGAATCATGCAAAAATATAATTATTACAGAGGGAAACAATTCGGAACACCTAAACATTTTGTTCATATGAGTCATACGTAAGTATCTGAGAGAAAAAAAATGCATATCTTCTCTCTCAATTTTAACTCGTAGATCGCGTTCATATAAGGTAAAAGAATACGTTTTTTTTATGTGTCGAACAACTAGTGGAAAAATATAAATAAATAATGCTGATTATTTTTGTCGATGCGTAGGGTATTCCTTATTTTGTTTTGGACTGTTCACCGTTAGTCTTCCATTACCAAATTTATTGTAAAAACTGCAACCGCATTATCAACGGATCCGTATTACCCGTTGCATCTCCTACGCCGGTTTACGGGCGAAAATAATGGGGGACAGTCGGTACGCTGCTGTTGCAGTAATAGGGAAATGTGGAGATACCATTTTCGAGTTAACAATTCAACGTAGAAGCATGTAAAAGCATAATGTTGATAAAGGACATTTCGACACTTCTAAAAATTTCGCTCGAGTATGTATATATGTAGGAAAGGAGGCAACGAGACATGTAAAAAAAGATATTCATAGCTTCTGTCTGAATCGGAACTCGTATATCGTGTCTACATAAGCATTGAAAAAATACTTTTTTTTGTTCGTGTGTCCCACAACGACTGAGAATATTATCAACTGGTGTTAATTATTATCACCCACGCGTAAAAATGTACCTTATTTTCTTTTGCATTTTTCACCATTGGCCCGACACACCAAAATTCATTGCAAGAACGGCAACTCGCGTTATCAACTGATCCGCGTTACCCCGCTTTATCCCGTCCGCCTCTTTACAGGGTGAAGGGTACGCGGGTTGGGGGTATACTGCTACAGTTGCAGATGGAAACTCGTATAACTATGTGAGCGCATCTCGTACTTTCGCGCTTTCTGGTTACGAACAGAGAACACTAAACCGGAGGGTAGGTGGTACGAAATGCCAGTATAGGAGGGAGTATGCGGTACTGCAGTCGATGCATTATTTCCCGGGAGCGGCAGTGGCGAGCTCGTCCCGCGAATGCGCCAGTATTCCGAGTGCAACTCGTACTTCCGCGTTTCAGTGAACCTCGTACTAGTCCCGGGTAATGAAGTTATAGGAATGGCAGAACCGACTCCACGAGACTGTGCTCGAGCCCTCTCGACGGTTCACCGATGCTGGAGTTATGAGCTTCGTTGCATCGGGGACAAAGAGTAGGGACACTTCTCACCAGGAAACTGCCAACTGCTGCGGCGGGTTCGCGCTTTTCCGCTTCGATTTTACCGCCATCCGGAGAGTCGCGACGGTGTTGATAGTGAACGTGGCGAGTCATAGCAATTTTCACAAGTCTGAGCAATTTTCGAAAGCTTGCGACGCTATTGAATTTACCGCGCTGTTGTCAACATTATTTTTTTGTAATACACGCACAAAAAGTTACCCTTTTCATGCCTGTAAGGCGTGGCAAAAGTAGCGTACTTTTGTATTTATAATACAACCACCACACGCAGCACTCGCCTTCGGGTCGTACTTTTGTGGTACTCGTTTCCAGCTCGTGCAGCCAACTTCACAGCCGACACTCAATGCCAGCTTTTTGGCACTTGTATCACAAATATCCTTTAAAAAGGGAGTGCCTATGTGCACCTCAAAGTGTCTCTGATAGACACACGTAAAAAAACGAAAAAACCATCGAAATCATGCAGCAACGCAAAATACAAAACGCTCGAGAAACGCAACATTTTACGCAACTGCAAGGTTTGCGCTAGAGGCACGTAAACAAAAGCTTCGGCGATTTTGACAGTTAAGTTACTCTAAGAAAGTGTCTCCAAATGTTGACGTGGATTTAAAAGTTACGCGGACTTAAAATTTACGTGGATATCCTTTTTTTTCCATCAACATTCTTTTCTCGTTCTTATTTTATGGTTGTTATTATTTTTGTTGAAACAGCATTTTCGATTGTAATTTCGGAGGCGAAATAAAGGAGGGATTTAATAATATAGACGCAGATGATTTTATTGATGAAGAAAAAAAAGTAATTAGTAGATTTATTAAGCAGAGTAGTAGAGAGTAAATATGAATACAGTCTGTTCGCGAAGACGGTTACAAAGGAACTGCCGCTTCTCGGTAATTCGCCGTGTGCTCTCACTCATCCGCTCTCTTCGCTCATCACGCCACACCTGTCGTTCGCGGTAACTCTAGCGGATAAGACGGGATCTTCGCATACCGACGTTGTACACGCGAAACCGGGTAGACTCAACAATTTTGATCGCGTATATCAATAAATATTGGAAATTTATTTAATAATAGTACCATACGAAGATGTTTATCGGTACAATCTGATATTGTTAACAGTATATTAGTATCATGGAATGGTTCCGGATAATATATTATCGGTGATATATATACAAATACTCGTCTTTGTAATAAAGAGTCCTATCCCTGTACTTAATAAAAAAAATATGCTACTGCGTAGTATTTATGTAATATTCAATAATATCTATTTTTCTCAGTGTGTCTCTATTAGAGATACTTTTACGTGCGAATAAGATCGGCCTTAAAAAAATTACGAAACCTTTGGTATAATGTAGGGTTTAGTTTGCTAAGTAAGAAAACAGAGACTATTCTAGTTCCCGCAGTCAAACGTGAAGAAATTCACGACGAGAGTCCAGCAAAAGGCGCGAGTTTTCGTCAAACTTTCATCCCGATTAAATTTTTCATGCCTCTCTCGAGAGATGTTTCCGAGGCTCCGAAGGTTCTGGTTGGTCTGAAAGGTCCCTGAGAGTTTTCGTCCTGGTTATTCAACTACGAGGAATGGATGGGAAAAGGGAAGGGGACACGAAAACCCGACGTTGTGAGTAAATTGGTCCGTGTCACACTCGTGAAGATTAAGACGGAATATACCGGATACCTCTGACTGTGTTACCGTCGACTCTACGGTACACTGCTCCCGCTAGACCAATCCTCGCGTCGAGCTGTAATTAGTTAATGAGGCTTCTCCCTCCAAAGAAGATAATCAGTGTGCGCCATTGTGAACTTGGGTTTTGCTTGTCATGTCTAATTGGCATCGTCTGGTGTTTCGCATCAATCGAATGCCTTATTCCTTAGAAAAAAATTGAAAAAAATCGTTCAATAGAGGATAAAATAAGCAATAACTGTATTGTCACTTTGAAAGGGGTGACACACGTCAAAATAAAAGTTTCAGTTTTTTGAGAAGAAAAACAAATAAAAATTACTCATTCCTGGTATAGCAGGGATGAAGAAGCATATTTTTGGCGTCGAAGAAGAGTTCCAAATAAACTTGTGTATACACCGTTTCATTGATCAATTCTATAGATTCCTATCTCCGGGCTTCTGACTTAGAAAACTGAATCGGCAATGTCAAAAGCATCTGCGCTATTCAGAACTTCGATGGTGTCTACGAATATTTGCTTGAAATCCGTAGACTCGTTGGCGGGGTCTGTCAGTGAAGTTGACGCTGTCATCTCTGCACAGTTTTTACCAATACCTTGCGTTAAAATTAAATATTATCATTGGCACGTGGATAACATTTTCTTGGTATGATAACGGCCCGTGGGAATCTGGTCCGAGCATCCAGATTGCAATTTCAAAGGCAGCTTCACTTTTCCTCGCATTTCCGTGGTGCGCTGCTTTTGCGGAAAGGGATTGCTAATCTAAATTCTATCTTGGTGATCCGGAGTCTTCTGGCAAGGTGACCTCGGGCCGTCGACGTAATTGACCTGGCCGAAGCCTCAGTAGTTCATTTATTTTAATGAGGCCCTTCAGCCCGTCTTGCTGCGGACCGCCATCACCACTGCTCCCATTCCCCTCACTTTTCGTCCCTCGTTTAACCACTTTTTTTCGTGCCTCGCCGTCTACCACGACGAAACTGGTTAGTCCTATACGAAGTCTTGCACTGCGGGCGTAGTAACGTTGCGCGAGCGCGAGAACCCCCCGTATCGCCACGAGAGAGTATCAAGAGTGGTGTTACCAAACTACCCACACCGACCCTCAACGGTATCTTTATTAAACTTTCAGAATCAGCTTTTCGTACTTTCCCAAGGAAATACATAAGGGGCTCCGAGGACTGACCCCGCTTTCGTTTCACCCCTTGGATCCGTTCCTGTAAACCGTGCAGTATTTCCGGCTGAATGCAATGGTCTGCAAAGCCAGATGATCTTTCAACCTTCGCGCACACCAAATGAACGTCTTGGTGCGCGCCACGAGTATATGCAAGAACATTCCATAAATATGATTTACATATTCAACGCAAAGTTTCACTCGTGTTTCGCTCGTTCGTTGCCCTAACCTACCCACCCGCTGGTCTCTCTCGAGTATCTTTTAGCATATCTAACAAAACCCTTCGACTTCATTAAGAGACGCGGCCGCGTCTCGAAACAAGTGCATTTAAAGACTGTCGGTAAAGACTCGTCGAGATGCGACCACTCCCTTTTACTCGAATGATTCACACCTTCATCCTCTTGCGAAATATTACATTTTTCATATTTTGCTTTCCTATGGAAGAAGCTTTGTTTTCGTGAAAAAAAGTCTTTTTTTTTTTTAACATTATTGCACTTTCTTCTAATCCTTTGCAATTTACAAGGTCAAAAAAAATTCTGCTCTTTCAATAGTATCACATTGCATCCGCATTCATTTTCTTCAGCCACAACTTTCCTTCACCAGGAAGCCAATAAGTTGCAGTTGATACATTTTACAGTAGAAGCTTTGCGAGCAAAGGAGATTAATGAGGAAGCAATATGAAATTTTTCAATTTTCAAGATTTTTTCTATGTTTCGCGTCATATGAGGTTTGGGCGATGAAAACTTGTAAATTTTTTTACGATCTGCTTTATGACTGTGTATAACCAGATCTCTTCTCGGGTTAGGCTATCAATATTTTTACGAGTCTACGTACGGTTAATTAAAAAAAAAAAGGCAAACCGTCACGTTTTTCCGTCATTTTAAATTGAATGAAATGTAGTAATGCTGAGGGAACGTTTTGACATCCTCCATGTCATGTAATGTCGAAACAGTACGAATCAGCCGACGTCAACTTTTTTTTTTATTTCGTCATCCGTGAATTCCAGGTATTGAAGATCCCTCAGTCACACATAGGATATGCTAGTAAAATTCCGCGGGTCCCGTCATATCGTCGTTTCAAATTTCACGATCGATTAAATCGAATTAATATAAAGAGACATTCTTCTTAGGAAGTTCTTTTTGCAAGCAACCACACGAACAGACGAGAGAAAGACTACTTTATTCGGGTATAGTATCTATAAATACGTGATTATTTGGGTTATGTGCCGCAATTTGGTCTAATGAGTTGCGTTCCCTGTTTTCGTATTACCAGGTGCGTGAGAAAAAAGGCTTTCAACGAATTTTTTTCCGAATGCTTCGCTGATGTCCGAATAAATAATGAATGAGAGACGGGAATGGTTTACGGCTCGGGATATTCCCAGTGGGAAACTTATCCGACCGCACGGGCATCACATGTGAGGTTTTCGTATATATAATTCCCAGTGTTTCATGTGATGTTCCGGGTATTACCGGTAGGCTGTAATAGAGACTTTGGAATTGATCCACGATCCAGAATGGCAGTGTCTATAGAGTGCGGAGATGAGAGGCTGCTTCAGGTTCGATGAAGGAATTTCCAATTGCCCGACAGATCGATATAACGGTCAGAGACATAGGATATAGAACTAAGGGCTTGGGAAACGTGGGAATGATGGCCGGATTGATCGTTCGAACAAAGCCGTGGACCGAGAGATACGGCCTACATTCCGTATGTGTAAACGGTGAAGGCGATAGAGGTGACACAGGTGTGCAAGCGCAGCCCTCGGGGGGCTCACCCTTGGAAACGATTCGAGTGACCACACTGATCTCACCGCCGTCGATGCCCCGGGAATTCTATCGTGCGGTCGCATTCCCAGCGTCCTATGTGAAAGTCCTCAGCCCTACTCGGTCGCGTACCTAAATCAATTAAATATCTCGAAGTGCCGGAGTTCCAGCACCAGAACCATCGCCAACGGTGATCCGACGGTATAGAACTTTCATTGGCATAGTTTTATTACAGCATTGACGGTCGCGAAATTTTCGACTATTCTGATTCACCGAATTTCCACGCATAATCGAAATTCCATAATAGAAAAAAAAAAAAAAAAAAAATTATATTTTTACCAATAAAGCTTCGTGAAACGATTATTTTTACTTTTTTTTTACGGGGGCAAAGCACCAGAGCCATCAAGATTTATTAATTCCATTTTGACCGCATTTTTTAACCTCTTCGATGACTCGATTAAAATTTTTGTTAGCTTCGTCGATGGCTCTCTTGTCGCACTCGAGAAGTAGCTTCGTGCTTTTCGATCTAATTTCGGCTTCGCGTTTGAATAGAGCTTCGCACTTTTTCAAGAGTATATCCGCTTTCTGGGCCAATTGTTCGAGTCCGGTCTGAAAACATTCCAGACGATTCTCACTCATCATACAATTCTGGATCATCTTCTGAGCGTCGAGTTTAAATTGCGTCGCTTCGGTGTGAATCATCGCTCTTTCCGGTCGTAGTTTGTCCAACGCGTCGGTATGTTTCCCGTAACACTCGAGCATACTATTCTTCATCTTCACTTGTATTCCCTGCAGTTCGGCTTCTTTTCTCTGCACGCACGCCTGCGCTTCCTCACTGTAACGCGTCAACTCGGCCAATTTGTCCTGAATCGTGGCGTACGTGCTTCCAACCTACACGATTTCACGTCGAAGTGTAATAATATATTGTGCATCGTTTATAAACGGTTTTCTTTCGAAACTAATGTTGGCTCTGACGTTACGAAAATGCGTCGGTTGCACACGTTAATAAAAAACGAAAACGGAAAAAGAACTGTGATGTACGAGTGCAAATGTTATGCCTCACTGTGTGTACCTTGGTGGCAGCTCTTTGCCGAAGATCGCTCAGGTCCCCTATCTCCGACTCTACCGTCTGAGTAATGATTTCAGTCGCTCTGCTCAACACCCGATTGGCCTCTTCGATCAATCCCTCGAGCGTCAGGCCCTCACCGTTATCCGTGCTCGACGTACTCGCCCCCATATCTCTCACCCCGTTACGACACGACTACCTCGGTCCGCCACCATCGTCGCTCTGTCTTAATATTTATCGGGGTTATAACAAACGAGGGTCACTTCTCGAATAAATGAAACTCGACAACGTAATTTCCAGTCAATATAACCATCAACCCGAAAATATTGTCTCTAGTTGACGAGATATATTAACTTTTTTTTTTGTTTCAATTATTTGTCGAATAGAATCGAGAAAAATGATTCAGAATTGAATTAAATATAAGTTGTTTAAGGAACATATCTATTTTAGAAAGATGTTCGTCACTTAAAACTTTCTATCCGCGTAGAAAGTTTACAACAATTTCCAGTGACTATATTTGTATTATACATATAGATGTAGCATACGAGTTTCGGAAAACTGTCGCGATTTTTCAGCACCTAATTATAAGTTTCTGTCGAAACTTTTACAGTGAATACTTATAGAAAAAAAACGATTCCTTTCTCAGCCACAACTTCGACCGCCAGTCGACCTACTCCATCGATTCATTTTTTAAGCTTTCGTAGGAGAAATCTCTTCAATATTTGACATTAATCTTTCGAACAACCGTTGCGGTTGCCATACTTGAATTTTCTAATCCGCATCCAGTGATTCGTTGGTGTAAACTATATTTAATTATTGCCGCTTACTGAAAAATGTTTTTTAGAAATATACATTTTTGGACTCCGATAATCGGTGATTTACTATTTGAACCATATAACGATCACTATTCAGTGGTAAAACATTTGTTTATTTAATTATCAGTCGTAATATTTGGGAAATGATTGTACTTCGAAACTTAACCCGGTCAAGATAGCGAAATGAGCAAATAGGTGTTATAAGAATTCTTTCCAGGACGTCTTTTCGAAGAACTGAATAAGAATCAGCGATGCTAGAATCATCTCATCTCATTCTTCAAGATTCCGTCGAAAATAAAAAAAAAATAATAATAACAATAATAGCGGACAGATCGTTACAGTCGCGGCTTTAACGAGCTCGCGTAGATAAAGGTAAAAGAGACGACTTGGACCCGATGAGAAGCATTCTTCGAAAAGCTTCGACTTCAGCCCCGGGGACAGACTCGGTCGAGCGTTTCCTGCTGCAACTGGGCCAACAGAAGCTGCGGCATTCGATGAGCTACACGCTAGGTCGGCTCTTTACTTTTTACTCTCATACTTTCCCTTTGCTCTTTAATCGGGTTCTCAAAGTTTCTCTTACTCATCGTTACAGTGAACTTTTCTTCTTCTCGTTTTTTTCTTTTTTTTTCACTCATCGTATCCTGATGACATCATTATAAGTTTGATGATATGTGCATATCTATCCGATAAATCTATTTCTACGGATTCCGAATTTCCGAAAATAGCTTCGACAAGTTGTTCGGAATATGGCAATAAAAAAAAGTTTGATAAAATGATTTGAAATCGTACGATACCTGAATTTATATCGAGTGAACTCTCGTCCGTAGATTTCGGAATATCGGAAAGAGCTTCGATAAATTAATCAGAAATATCTCGATAAGTTTATAACGAACTGCTTATACTCCAGCTATACGTCACAGCCTTCGATCTGATATATGAACGGTGAAACGGAGTTCATGAAGTTGGTATATTAATCTGCTAAGTTAATTGCTTTTGGTTTGAGCAAAAGGTAACTTCAATAAATAGCAGAGGGTACACGATTATTCTGTGGTTTGGTCAGTTTGCTAGGTAAACATACATTTCAACTACTAGAAAGTTGTGCCAAAGTTGAGACTGGAACCGGGTATTTATCCACACGGAAATTATTACTTTTGTCTTTTTTCTTTTTTTTATCCGCTTCCGAGTTTTTTCCGGTGGCCTCTACACCGATTTATTTCATCATCTGAACACGACTTTTACGTCGTCGATTCGATGGCATTCTTCGTTCCCTGTGGTCAAACTGAGAAGCGTTTTTTCCCGACAATCAACGTTTCTTCGTCATGATTTTAAGGCTTTTCCTCAGTGTATCTTGATTTGTATTAAGCTACTTGGATGATTGGAAATAAGATAATTTGGTTGCTACAAAGCGCCATACTAAAAGCAACGAGCCTCGACATCGCTGAGTTTAAGCAATAATTGAGAGTAAGAGTGCACTTGCAATTTCTATGAACGAATAACCAACTTGTTGTGTGTTTTATACAAGAATTTCACCCCTATTAACATTTTTTTTAACCCCTCAAAGCTCAGAAGTAAATTTCTTTAACTTTTCCACTATTTTTCATTAAATTAATGCAATATTTTTTGCGTTAAAAATTTGATAAAATGCTTCAAAGGATTGACAGTACGGCTAACCTAATTGTTTGAATACATAGTACAGCTGTTGTTTTTCCAGTAGGGGTTTCCTTTAGGGGATTTGGCGATTTCAGACAAATTTTGTTTATGTATTTAAAATTGGATAATTTCAAAATTGACAAAAGAAAAAACTGGAGAATTTTTTTTTTTGTTTTCCAAGTGAAAGAATTTTAATTGTAATCTGAAAAAAATCAGATTCCTGTAAACTTTTTTCATATACAGACTTGTTAATTTTTTTTCATAATCAAAACACCATTACAAACAAACCATTGTAGGCAATTAGGGATTTAAAGTTTCTTTGCATTCAACAAAAAAATAAAAATAGTTATTTTGTCTGAAATCGCTCTTAAAATATGAAAATTGGTCTCAATATTTTGTCGATGAATTCTTCATTGTATTTTGCATAAAATGTTGTCAGTAAATTCATAGATGTGCATCAAAGTAAATTGATGCGTTGATGTCTATATCGCGTGTATCGCGGTGACATAGTCTTCCAGTTCGCAGCGTAATTGGATTGCCTTTAAGCACACAGGTGAACGAAAGGATGAGCTTTGACATCGTTTGATCATCGTTTTGGAATAATTTCGTGATTGCGCCGGCACCGATTATAATTTTCATGAATAATCAACGATGAATTATGATAATCATGATGCTCTGTAGAATCTCTTGCGGTCGCTCTTTGAAACGAATTTGCGTCCGAACGAGTTCTTGACCGATTGTAAAGAATACATACGAGTGAACTGAGCCGTTCACTCTCCACCGCCGTGATGTCATCGCTCATCTGTCATAGTTCATCAATAATAACATCTCAGACTCGTGAAAATTTTTGACACAATAGCTTTTCAAAATTTGCAAGTTTTATCATTATCGTAATATTCTAAATGTAATCGGCAACAAATAAAGTGGATGAATCAATCCGGTGCTCTTTTTGATGTCAGTTCTCATTGCGGAGACGATAGAAAGCGTCGCGGATAGAAATGGGCGCTTGCTGTGGCAAAGATAACCTCGGCGACAAAATTCCTCGCAACGCTCCGATCGATTGCGCCCCTTTGGTTGCGTCTAAAGGACCAATAATTTGCCTAATCGGTGGTCCCGGTGCGGGGAAACAGACAATTGGCAAACGTTTAGCCCGGAAGTATGAAATGATGCCGGTTGTTCTATCAGAATTATTGAGATCGGAGGTGAACGCAAACACCGAGAGGGGCGACGTGATAAAAAAAATTATGACAGAGGGTCGAAATTTGCCAGCCGACGTGATAGTACAAAAAATTGAAGAAAAAATGGCAAGTGTTCCCGCAGCCTCGGGATACATATTAGTGGGTTTTCCACGAGATAAAAAACAAGCGAGTCTCTTCGACAAAGATGTGCGCCGGCCAAACCTTTGTCTTTATCTGTGGGCCCGAAGACAAGTGCTTGAAGATAGAATGCGATCGAGAGCAATCGCCAACGCAAGGTTCGACGACGCGGAAATGGCGATTGCGGAGCGAATGAAAACATTCTTTAGGACTGTCGGCGGTACCACTAGTAATTACCATGAAATCATGAAATTGGTGGATGGCGAAAAGAGTGAAGAGGCGGTCTTTGCACTGGCGTGTGCTGGTATTGATGCTGTGTTGGCAAATATCGGCTGAACCGACACTCATTCAACTTTTTCAAGAAACAAGCAAATCATTTTTTATCATCAATGGTTCTTTTCACTGTAGCGAGAAGCCGATTTCCAATAATTTCGGATTACTTATAAAATATCATATATAGCGGTTGTGATGGTAATTGTTCTTTTTTGTACCTACTTCGTACCGTAAACTTTAAATGTTTCTAACTCATTCATCTGATTAATCACTGCGTGCACAATTTTTTATTTCGTGCCGCAAATGAATTATCAACGGGAGTCAAAAATTTAAGCGGAATACGAGTTTAATTTTTTTTTTAAATGCCAACCGTGCCGTCGAGCATCGTTTGTATCCGGAAGTTCGCAATTTGTTTCTTCGAAATGTCGCGAATTTCGTCCGACTGTGTTATGAACCATTTACAACGTTAGGACTTTGTTGACCGCAGAAAATTCACGAGAGTAAAAGGTGCAAAGCATTCTCCTTGGATACGGAATAATTGAGGGATTCGAAGAACTGCCGGTCAGTCACGTAACTGTGGGTCGCCGCTTCGACGGAGACTCTGTACGGCTTTCTATACTCTATGCAGGTGTCCGCGTCGCCACAAAAGCTGTGAGAAAAGGGCGATGTCTCGATTTCTCAAGTAGAACTGCAACACCGTCGCAATGCGATCGCGCCGGTATAGTTGTATCGAAATTTCCCACGGGAATCGAACACGAGACTTCTTCGGTCGAATTTACTGCATTGTTCGAAGAGAATTTGTCAATTGTACGCGATTTCTACATCCAAGACGAGAATGCGACCTGTTAACATATTTCTTTTTTTTGGAAAATATTTAAGTAATATACCGATGCAGTAATCGCAATAAAAAAATGGACCCTTAATGATTGCACAAAAAACTGATGAGACGAACAAATGCAAATTAAATGCACATCGCTTCCTCATTTTTTGTAATCGGCATTCAAACCGCCCTTATATGACAGAGTAATTGTCAACCATTTTTCATTTCCTCATACAGAAAGCGATCCAATTACCAACATGACAAAAAAAATTGCATGGGTTACCATGTATTTAAACATTTTCGATAACATCCGAATTTTTTAGCAAAATGGAAAAAAAAAACTGAATATACTTTGCTTAAATTCGGAAGAATCAATGAGTATTGGCTTCTCAATATACGTGATAAATAACAGCTTGATAGCTTCAAGCGTTTTAAACTTACGAAAAACCACATCCTTACATCCAAACATTATTTTCAAATGCGATTTCGTGGCGTTTTGGCACATTTATTAAAATGTTGTCTTTACATTTTTTGGTTATTAAACTGTTTCCTGAAACTGTTTTTCATTGAAATCTCGAAATTTTTTTGTTTTTTGCCAAAACAAAGTGTGTAAAGTTCCTCTATGCTACAACAAACATTGCATTTTCTAAACCGGTGCGAGTTGCCACGCGTCTCGGAAAGATACCGGTGTCCACCATCCATATGCTCGTGATGTGGGAATATTGTCAAAAGTACAATGATTTCGGCCTAAAATCGAACACATACCGCAAGCAATCTTTCGAACGGCAAAGTTACTTCGGTCGTAACAATAACTCGACGTCTTTAGAAACTGGCAGGGTGGTAGGTAAGGGTAGGTAGTCCTCCGTGTCTCTCGGTGCGGTTCTCCTGATCTCTATCGAGCAGCTATTCGACCAGTGATCGGATAACTTGTAAAACTTGCGCAATCAGCTATGGGATTGCATGCGGTTTGCCGGTGGGGGGGGGGGGGGGGTGGAAGGAGCGCGCAAGCGACAGTACCGAAATCTCTCCGCGATAGGTGATCTGTCGCTTGGAATGGGATGGGAGGAGGATTCCTAAGGTCAGTTCGGTGGTGGCGAACACGGTGCGCACTTCCTCTCTATTTCTCTTCCCGGTATCCTCACTCGGCAATCTCTCTGGTGCACTGCGAAAGGGCTTATTCCCGCAGCAACATTCCGTACCTACTGCTTTCTCTGTCTCTTCGTCTCTTTATAACTGCGTCTGAGTCCACGACTTGACGAAATTCCTCGACCCTCAAACTCGTCGCAGTCGCGGAATAATCGAACATGCGACCGCATTCGACAAGTTTGCATTAGACAGATAACTCTCCATGGGAACAAACACTATCGGGATATTGCATCGCGCGCGATGAAAGCGTCAAGCCGAAGATTGCATAACATATTTACTACGCGCTGTTGTGTATAGATTCCTCGGACGTGCAAAAGTCTATTTCTACCAGAGACATATACATCGGACGTACTGAGACTCGAGAGGATGATTTGATTTATCAAAACGATTGGTATGACATCTTTTTTCCACAGTCATTCGATTGTAAACCCGGTATTCGCAATATTGACTTTTCTTATCTTGTCAAGAATCTACGAGAACGTGTTTGTATTACAGCGGTCTGTACGATATGTATTTTATTATTTATTTCGAAACTTGTCTGTTGAGCCGGCTGCGCGTTTTTCGATATATCTCGCTGTATTATTTTTATTATTATTTTTTTTTTATTCGCGCATCTAGTACGCCAATAAAAATGAATCGTCAAAACATCTTTACAGAAAAAATATATATTTACTCCCCATGGATGGGAAAGGTGAGTGTCCCACTACTGTAAAATCTTCAGCTGGAGAATTGTCCCTCGCTACACTCGATCTCGTCACCTTTCGCGTCTCCTCTTTGCTGCTCTTTCTTCGTCAACGTTCAACCATCCGTCTCATACCGCTCTGCAATGTACTATGCGCTATGCATTACGAGAAGCAATATTTTAGTGTTTACCAGTATCCACGGGATAGAAGCTGCATATCCTCTATAAAGTGCAGTTTACGACTCGCAATTTCAACTTTGTAAAAATACAAGCAATGCTTCTTTCACTTCTTTCCAACTATGTGCCGAAGCGTTTTGCGTTCGCATCTTACACCAGTTCACGACGCCGTGCCCTCTCGCTGCTCCGCAAAACTGCTATCCGCTCAAACGAGCGCCATACATATACCTACGCCCTACCAGCGCTGCTAAAATCCTTATTCATCACATTTTTTTTTCCCGAAAGTTTCGGACGAGACGAGACGAGAAAAGCTCCGTGATATTGTGTCGTCGACATCAACGTTATTGTACGTAACACCCTCACGTGAACACGCATACTTGCCGGATAGTTTGAAGGGAATTTTCCCCAAATTGTGATTCGCACGCAAGTTTACGAATAGTCATGGTTTGAATACCCAATTAATTATTCGGTCTGTTTAGATAGCGAGCTATTTATCTTCCAAAAGATTCGCTCGATTCGCAATTTTGTTGTGAATCGAGCAAACAAAACCCCTCGTCAACACCCCTCCCTCGTCGCCTTCTCATTCAACAAATCGTACAGACAATTGTTTAACCTATAATCCAGAACTAAGCCATTCGCCGTTTAATAGGGTACGTTTACCCGGCGGTTCAAGAACCGCGTCCAATGTTCGATTTTTTTTACATATCCATATTTTTTCAATATCTACTCACAATTTTTTTTCGCAAGACCGATGAATACATTTACCTGGCAGTAAAAATCAATAAATTTTTTACGGGCTTTGTGCTTCGAAAATTGCAGAAATATGCAACTGGAATGAAGTTTAAATGAAATTGGAATTTTATTGCGTGTTCACGGGTATAATAAGCTTTAGGGTGCGCGTAGATATTTAACCTGAATTCGTTGATGAAAACTCAACTCAACTCGCATTTTCGAAAACGTGTCGATCGCGATGAATTGACCCACCGCATTATTTCAATTTGACTTTAACTCGGTACGGAAGTTGGTAAATGTACCGCCAGAAACTCACGGGGATGCATATAACGAATGATTTTAACGTATTTTACGTGACTCTCAATAATAACCGAACAACATACTTGTTTAAAAGTAAAAAATTGAAATATACACTTCATGATCGGCAGTGATTTTCTGTGCTCTCAATGGCCCAATCTGCCAAAAAAATAATGAACTCCAAATGTCCATTTAGTGGTTTCGATAAATCGCACACTCGGTCTTGTTATGCGAACATTTTTTCCCTATTTCGATTCCACAAAAATCCGATACAACGACGCGCATGTCATCGAGTATTCATTTTTTTTCCTGTCCTCCTGTGCACCGGGAAAATGGCAGCTTATTCGCTACTTCAGTTCTGATGCAATACGTGCTGCGTAGGATATATAACGAAAAGTACAGCATGGAGGCATCGATATGGTTTTTCTAAATGTGTTTTTACGAGCTTCAACACTGGGGCCACCGGTCCGCAGCTTTTTCGACGCACCGTGCCTAATGGGCGCAGCAACTATTATTCGGCCGAGCAAATTTGCGAAAAACGCGCATTCACAGTGAGCCAGACTACGGCAGACATAGAAAAACATACTTTATTTCGCATACTTCCGCGAGAGATTATTCTGTATTTTATCCTTGCAGCCGGATTGCTTTCATTTTCAAATAATAGACAAACAACCCGGCCACTGGTGGTACGCATTACATTGTGCAGATATTGTATCCGGTATAGCGAGACTATATACAGAATAATTCTAGAAAGTGCTCTCAATAGCAAACGATGAACGGGATCTACGATGGTAGCTGCAAAACCGCTCAAAGACCGATCTTCGAGACGGAGCATTACGACGATGTTGAAAGAAAATATGAGTAAGGAAAAGCAACGAAGCTAAGAAAGATAGAGGACGTTCTTCCTTCCACTTCGGTTACTCCTCGAGGAGGGGATAATATCGTAAATCGCTGTGCACAAGTCGTGCAGCTTATACATATTTATTCCCGCATAATCCACTGCTTGGATATTCATATTTGTTTTCATCCAAGGGCAAGACTCGCAGTACCGTTTACCACTTTACTGCCAACAGTACGAAGAGCACAAGAATTATGCAGCAGCAGCTCCCATTTTCACGGAAAGTTTACGCTCCTTCGGTAATTACTAACTTCAGTGCGCACCTTTTCTTTCCTTTCTGCAGAAACACTCGGCAAAGTCTGTTCACACAGAGAGTCGTTTTTTTTTTTTTTTTTTTTTTTTTTCATTTTACCCAAGTGGCCCGTATCTGAACATCGCTTTACACCTCGAAGTGATTTCTTAGACAATGGTACAATTGTAGGGTTGTAAACGAGGTTTTTTTTAACAATGTAGCTTCCAATCCAAACGCTCAACGAAAGACAGAATACAATGAGGAACATCGATCTGGGGGAACGTTGCGCTCAACTCTTCGATACTGCGAAGTTCTGGAACTTAAATGCGATGTTCAGTAACTGAGTAATTAAACATGTTTAAGGATATATGTCACCTTAATCATTTTTTACTTTCGTCCCTGAAAAATCCATATGATTTAAACAAAAATGGATAAGGCTTTCCTTATTCATTTTTTACAATACAATACCATATATAATAACCATAAGCCATATGCCGTATTTTTTGTTATACAATAACATCTAAGCTTTTTTACCGACTCCGATCGATACGCGGTCGATCGTAGAAATGCGAAATGGCGGTCATTTTGTTCATTGGTTCATTGACTAAAAAATGACCGTCATTTCGCGTCATTTTTTTTCACGAATTTTTCTAAGTAAAAGTGACGGTCGTTCTGATGGGTGTCTTTTGACGGTCCTCCATGACCATTAATATGTTAATTAATATTGAAGCCAAACATAAAAAATCTTGACTTTCATCGTTGATCAGACGATAAATAACAATTAACGGGCATTTGGACTCAAGCTAACAGGACACGCAAATGACCGCAATTTTAAATAATCGGTAAATTGGTAATTTCTATACGCGTTATTTGACGATCATTTAACGGTCAAACGACCGTTGCACTACCGACCTCGCATCTGTAGGTGGTCGGTGTGTGGCTTCGGCAGTTTTCCAAGTCAAACAAAACTGCACACTGGCTGGTGCATTAATCGTTGAGCGGGAGGTCAGTTTTTCCGTGTTGTCTACACTTAAGTAAATAGTTTCGTGTATACAGCGGGAAATCAAGAGATTATAGGGCTGCCGATACCAGCATAGGTTTTCCGCAGTTCTCCTGTGCCCTCGGCGAATGCGATATAGTGAAACTAAGTCGGCTGTGGACGCCACGGAAATTAGGTTAGCCTCGAGAAAGTGCCGATAGGGAGTGATGGGAAGGGTTGGGATGGGGTCATACGCAAAAACCTACAAAAGGCTATACGGAGAACACACATATATAATAAAATGTATAATCCTTAATCATTTTATGCCGGCACAGATTCTCCGATAAAGTTTGAGCATAAAGTGGAGTTATTCAACATGAGTGGTATATGGCAATTTGTGTATCATTCATACTGGACATACAGTGCCAGACTACATTTTCGGATTTTTTTCTTGCCGAGAGCAGCATTAAAATATTGGCGACCTACAAAAAAGCGAGGAATGCTCGCAGATTTTAAAAGGTGTTACTAGTCAAACAGGCTTTCAAACCCATATCGTATATGGGTGTGGAAAGATGGAGGTGTTCTGCAACCAATATTCAAGTTTTGTAAGATTATGACTGGCTTCTCATAGAAAATTTATTTAATATTGACGGTCACGGACTGAAAACATTTTAAACATATTATTTTTTGTAACTCGTGCATGGTAAGCAGCGTATTTTATTTCATGGCAGTTTTGCGGGACAAAAGTGGTTGTTGCATAATATACTATTGTATTTGATGCGATGTAAAGAGCGCTTTAAGCATACATGTTTTCATTTCAAAAATTGAAATGTTTGTGTCCTTAGCAGTTATCGTCAAGAAACTCAAGCCACACATTGATAACTAACTTGACAGAAAACAAATCGGGAAATACCATTTGAATTATTATTATTGTTTACTCTATGGCCAAACAATCCATCTTTCTGGACTCTCAAAATTATAATAAATAAAGTTAGCTATTCGATGCTAATTTTGGAATAAGGCAATTTCAGCTGTGCAGCGAATTACGAATGAATGACAAATAAATGTCTATTTTGGCTAAATATAATCATGAATTTGTTGGGTCTTCCTCGGCGGTTATTATTTTCCTGTTATTGACAATTATCCGGTATGTTGAGCAGTTTGAATATTCTGTTAGCGACTAATTCACCCACTTTAATTACGTTTATGAGGAAATTAAATCAGCAAGTTGTACGTCAATGGGTAGTCAGATTCGTTAATGATTACGCCTACTTTGTCGAAACATGAAATTAGTTCTGACAAAACTACTTCAATATGAGTTGCATAGGCTTTGACGCTCGAGGCTATCGTCCAACGCTCACGGCATACATGAATATTCGGCTTTCGCATAACGATATCCGATGTAGTTCATACACTATTCCGCGCTCGGTTCACATGTACAATTGATCTTTATACGTATTAACGGGTGGCTCTAGCGCTAGACTGGCTGGACACTCGGCGATTCGAGGAAATCACACGAGCCCGTGGCTCGTTCCTCCGATACACGGAATTGCGCGTCGCTTAATCGAATAAATAACGAGTCAGAAGTCGCGTCTTGATTAAAAAAAAAAAAGATCCCAAAGAGCGTATATCGCTTTAATTTGAGTGGAAACTGCAAAATGCATACTACCAAGTCAACGCCGAGCTATTGTTGAGTTCTGTTTGCTCGACTGACACACATTTCATGGAGACACAGAGAAAACTAGAAATGAGAGCAAGCCCATTACGTTTCAAGCTCTCTGTTGTTCTGGTCCATGACGTGATGATAACACGAGACGAGAGTTTAACAAACAGACTGTGCATCTATAGTTCGAGGAGTTGTTTCATATTTCAAGAGAAATGAAGGCAAAGTGTCGCGATAACTGGACATTCTTGTTTGTGTTGATTCATGGGAAATACGTATGCACATAAACCTTCTGATCAGATTTGTACCGTTATACGTGTCTATTTTAAGTAAGCAGTATTGAGCTGTACGCTCGCGTATGTGGTACCCGGGAAAAAATGATTTTAGATAATTACATGTACTTGTATATATTTTTTGAACAAACATTATTTTACGTACATCATTGGAAAAAGAGAGATTTGGAAACGCTGTATTTAGGACATACGTGCGATTGCACATCATATTTGGGTTCATATTATTGCAAGGAATTTCGGATGATAACTATCGTCATTTATCTGTCGGTTATGCGGGAACATGAGAATGAGAATAGATCCGCTCGTGCGGATCTGGCAATTGACGAACGGACTGACGTAGCTTCACGACGATCGTAGTCTTTTTAACAATCTTGACCGAGACGTTAAAACGCACGGACGTATCGCGATCGATTATAAACAACGAGAGTATCTATTCGGATTTAATAAACATTCGCTCGCAATCCTTTTCGTAATAAAACGGTGTCCCATTCATTCCGTAAACGTAACATTATATAAATCTGTATCTATACCGATATTTGATTATGTAAAATCATGTATTAAGTCATGTACAATTATATCTCTTCTCTCTATATTATATAAATGTTCCGCCGCCGTCGTGTTCACAAATCCAAGGGGGAATATTCTCTTCATCCCCCCTTTGGCGGCCCCTCGGCCAAAAATATTCCAAGGCCCCCTTAGAGGGACTTAGAATAATTTCTTCATCCCCCTTAGGCAGTCCCTCGGTCGAAAAAATGCCAAGTTCCCCTTAGAGGGACTTAGAATATTTTTTACAATATGTTCGGCTGAGGGGTTGCCTAAGGGAAAATGAAAAAAAAACCACCCTAAGCCCCCCCCCCCCCCCCCCTTAGTCACTCCCCTGGATTCCGGTCATGTTGGTCCTTTTTAGAAGGGAATCGAGATACTGTAAGACCCTCCTTTGTGGTGGCTTCTTGATCCGAAATATTTTAAGTCCCTTTTAGAGGGAATAGAGAAAGGGGGGAGGGGGTAAAATATTCAACTTTTCCCCTTTGGGCAGTTTCTTAGCCCAAAAAATTGCGTTCTTATTTTAGCGGCCACTTAGTTCGGTACTGAGAATAATTTATTTTTAGAGGAGGCCTAAGGGTGTTTTCTAGGGATTGACACATTCCTAGTAACTGTTAGTTGCGGCGGCGATGAGGAATTTTTATAATGTAGGCAGAAGAAACACAATCGCAGGAGCCCGGGAAACCTCTAGTAATTTAATATAATCTTTTTTTGCCGGGTATGCAAATCAACATTACTGTCAATCAACTCTGACTGTGAGAAAAATAGAAGCAGGACCAATTTTTTTTACTTACTATGAGCACTCTGGAAAGTAGGGGAGAGGGGGGTACAGTGAGCCACTTGAAATTTCTCGTAGTTTTGAAGCCACTTTTTTTTTTGGTAGGCACTGAGCTAAATTGACATTCATCGAACGTGAAACAAAACGGATGAGACCTTGTGAATAAAAAATAAATCTATTTGGACCCTTAAAAAAAAAATGTTTCGGCTCTTATTAAAAATGTAATATCTCACGTTACTTTCCAAATTAGCCTCAGTTATCGGTCGTAAATGATAGTTCAACTGCTTCTGCGGTGCTCAGTGCCAATGTTTTGTTCGATTTAATTTGATAAATAATTATTTTTCGTTAAATACTATCTTGATTTCTAGTGGGGTACAATAAGCCATGTCATTGCAACCATAGATAACAGCGTGTCACAGGCACGATGTAACCTTACTTTTTGAAGCAGTGCAATTGTCGGTCATACTTGAGTATTCAATTATTCACGCGTTGTTCAAAGCTACCGTACTTTTTAGGAACAGTTTCATAGACAATTATTTTTAATAAAATATAATTATTACTCAAAATTTCCACTTTTAAAATAGGTGGTTTATTGTGCCCCACTACGTCACAAATTATGTTCAATAAAATAATTTGAATATATTCTATTTGTTTTCAGCAGTCATTGCAGCTGTTTTGGCAGCCTAAACATCTATAAAAACTAATTACGAATTTTATTTTTTAATTATTATCGCCAGAAAAATTCAATAATTCGTTAAAAAAAAGTGGTTCACTGTACCCCACCTTCCCCTACGTATGTTTGACGAAGTACCTATGCAGACCTAACTACCTAGCATGAACGAAAATACGGTTGTGTGTGCGGTCGGTGTACGATTTTCTTTTAGCATTTTACTGCGTCTAGACTGGTTGGTTTAGTTCTTTACGGACCACTTCCCCTGTAAATAACTGCAGCTATCTCGCTCGTCGCCGGTAATGGGAGCGGACGCGCGAACGCGCTCGCTACGTTAGGACGGAAGTTCTCTCAAATTAAATGGGGAAGAATGACTCAGGGGTAGTTCGCGACGCGAAATTCGCCGCCCATTTGGATTCCTGTACAGTTTCTTCTGGACATTTTTTTCTCTGATACATACACGAAACACGGAAGAGAAGAGCGAAGAAAGACTTTTTCGCACTATTTGTTTCCAACCACGGAGACGGGATCCCCAAAGTGATTCGCTAAAGGGCAAAACCACTTCCGCGATAAATCAAGCAGCATTTATTTCGCAAGCAATCATCGCACCCTCGTACCAATGTCCGTAATACATGCGTTCGGCTGCGATAGATTATTCAATGAAATCGAAGAAAGCAAAGCGATATCCCGTATATATGCCACCGAATATCTTGTATCGGGATGATCCGAGACAGAGCACCAGTTCCAATATTTTGCCTGATAAAAATACAAGGAAGACTCGAATCATTTTTTACGTGATCCGGTTATATCAGAGGCACCAGACGCAAGGAGGCAGGAGACTTCGCTACGATCGAAAGCCGGGTAAACCTCGGAGACTTTTCTAAATCCTTCCGAAATCCTCGACGAATACAATGGAAATACGCGGAAGAAACAAATAGTTTGAAGGAAATATACCGCACGTCATAGCTCGCTACAACTGTGGGAAATTATAACATATAGCATAACATAGGCAAACAGTAAGCGGAGGTACACGGGGAGTTTCCATGCAATAACGGTTTATTATGAGTAATTATGAATATTAATCTCGCAGAATTTATCGTTCCATTTAGAGTTATTATTATCGATAACTATTCGCAATCAACCTTTTATTATTATCACACTGCGGGTTAATTCTACGGTTTGCATGCAAAGGGTTATTTCTGTACAGTTTTATCGCTGTACGACAAATGAAGTGCTAATCAATACGGGTTGCATCTTCTCTCGTTTTTAAGTATATAATTATGGATATATATGTAACATCCGGATATTTCGAAAAATGTATATAACAGTACTAAGAGTATTGGGCAGCTGTAATGTTGACTAATGTCGCCCAGTTATTTATTTGATTCGTCAATGATGTTGTAAAACGTTTCATTCAATTTTTACATGTGAAAAAAAATCGCGAAATAAATTAGAACGACATCGACAAATTGTTCGTAAACTTTTCGTTGGATAGTTTGACGTGATGGATCCTTAATCTCGTCGTTCGTCGTACGTGCATTATCACTTCCCACTATATTTATTCGCGAACGACATAGTATATTCGTAGCGGGGCAGCGAACCGTCGGCAAAGCACCGCAAGCGAGATTTCAACGTTATCGTCTCTATACCGTTTTCCCATTCTCTTCGTGCACCAACGCCATGCGGTTGTGAAACAGTTTACTCATACAACTTGCCCTCTCGCTACTAAAAGCCATAGATCGCTGAGTCACGCTCTCTCTCTCTCTCTCTCTCTCTCTCTCGGCAACCGGCGTCTGACCATTCACTTCCTTTACTACTTTGACGCCCTCGAGATATAGTATATCCCTCACGTGTTGAGAGTCTGCGGATGAACACGTTGCTTTCGGCATAATTATTCTAATTACGATTTTTTTGTCATTTCTCACTGCATTATCTAAACATTTTAAAAAGCACGATTTTTCACTCACTTTCATCATTATTTTATCTGTTTCAGGTAAGTTTCGAAATACATGATACAGTGGAGAATTTCATATCAGCCACAAGGTACGTGACCATCGACCATTGAATCGCATAAAACTGTAGAAAAAAAAGTCGTTATACAAAACTCGATATACACTGCGTTTGAAATTTCATGAAAAAAGTGTATGGAATCTGGGAATGCGCAAGAAATAAAATTGCTCGAGCGCTCGAGGCTTTTATCGACATTTTGCGGTTCGAGTCGAACTGATGTGTGGGAAATGAGCTCGATCGGCTAGGGACGGCTCATCCACATACCCAATGGGATCGTATTCGCAGAGAAAAACTGGGGAAACTTTCTATTTCGCAAAATCTTTCACATCGGTGTATAATTACCGCATTTAGAACTGATTTATCGGGTAGTGTCATTGTTTGAACTTTATGTGGTTTCAATTTGAAAAATATATGTACTTTGGAATTCTTTCGTAAATAAAAAGCTGCTCTATTTTTTTTCACCAGAAGTTGACGAATAACGTAATTAAATTATGCGTGTACATATATTATGGTGAATTAGTGAGCGATGCCAGAGCGATGCGCCTTTTTTGTTCGTCATAAACAGCGACGATCGCTATATATATATATATATATATATCAAGCGCGTGACATGCTTGTGTGAGTAGATTGTCACATTCGTCGTTAAAATACGCTTGTAGATCCGCATTATCCATTATATCCCAAGCATCCTTGCCTGTTGATGCGGATCAACTCTCCGGGATTGAATTCCTGAAAAGTTCGCGACGATTTCAGAATTTTATTATTCTCGTCGAGCTCCCTGATCCTTCTTATCGATTGATACTTACTTTCAACACCGTGAATAAATTTCTGTACGAATATCGTCGCAACGTTGAAGATTCCATTCAAAGATAATCGGCTGACAAATTTATTCCATCAGAAATGGAACACGAATGGATTGCTTTTTTTTTAGCGCATATTTGTATTTGCATCGATCACTTAAAGTAATCAAATTTTGTCACTTGTATGCGACAAAACGTTGCCAAAATATTAAACGAAAGAAAAACCCGTGAAGCATTTATTTTAATAATATTTAATAGTAATTAAGAGTGTCGGCAGCCAAGAATACTCAGTATAATAATGATGGATGCTTGTAAGTGGCGATTTTTTCTTATTATCAAACAAACCAAAGTTATATTTTCGCCTATCAACAATTTTTATTTTATTTTTTATTTTTGTGTTCTACCAACGTATGGCTTTCGCCTTTTACGACCCTTGCCACTTCCCTTTGCCCTCCTAGCACTCCCTACCCGCACTTACCTAAGCTACCTAACCCCCAGCGCGCCCGCAGCCGACTTAGCTAGACTGTACCGCATTTGCCGTGGACACGGGGAAACTGCGGAAAACCCGTGCCGGTACAATTGACCATGTTCTTCTGATACCCCGGTGTACACACGAGAGTTTTTACTTAAGTGTTGGACACCAGGGCCTCAGAAAAACTGGCCTCGCGCTCAACGATTGATGCGCCAGCCCGTGCGTGGCTAAGCGGTCACCCATCCAAGTACTGGCCGCAACCAAAACTGCTTGATTTGGGTGATCGCGGGAACCATGCACCGACCGCGCATCCACCGCTGTTGGTTCGTCTATCAACAACTTCAGCATTTTTTTTTACATCGCTTTGTTCCGAAAGAA
Organism: Buathra laborator; assembly: GCA_934046635.1. Taxonomy (NCBI): domain Eukaryota; kingdom Metazoa; phylum Arthropoda; class Insecta; order Hymenoptera; family Ichneumonidae; genus Buathra; species Buathra laborator. The sequence continues at coordinate 7,239,485 of OW203893.1, read as the reverse complement.
ACGAGAATGTCGTTCGTATAGAAAATTATTCCGTTCATCTCAGTTCGTTCTTGATGCATTGTTGAAAGTAATCGTCAACCATGCGTAATTCTCAGTAGATGTGGAATATATGAATAAATAGTTAAAGCTCCGAGAGCTTATGTGAAGGAGTTAAGCCAGTATAGTGCAGAGAGAGGATCTATATTCTATCGTGTTAACGGAAGTAGAATCTTAATCTCCGCGCTGCTAAACAAAATAAAAAATTACTTCAATTTTGTGACAAAAAGATGTCCCCTCGAAAACACGAGAACTGATGACAATACATTTACGTATCGAAGTACACAATCGTTGAAAATGAAATGTTCCACATTTTCTGCCATCGCGATTCCGGGAGAATAGAGAATGGAAGCGAAAGGGAAGGTGTATACGCATTACGTGTTCACTACGATACTACGTATTCTTGTATGCGTATATATGTATATATACTATATACGAGGGAACACGGTTTTGGGACTCCCGTTTCGACGAATCGCATACCTCATTGATATACGTCCATTGATGGGGGAGCGAATCGCTTTAGAGTTTCCTCACGATTCGACGAGTATAGTCGTATGTATTTCGTAAAGCATAGATACACGTCAGACACTTTGAAAATCTTGACTTCAAACTCCGCTCAGCTAACCCATACATATATTTGTACGACACATGAATTTCCTTTTATGCCATCAATGAAATTCCAACGTCAAGGTCGCGCCACGAATTTCCGACAGCACTTTTCGAGCGCTTTTTCTGTTCGACGGAACACTTTGAGGATCGCAAAATCTGGGCTCGTGCTTATAGCTGCGTCTCGTATGAGAGGGGTTGAAAAAAAACAAATTTCCTGAATACGTACTTCTACGCGGTTTTCCACGAAAGTCACATTTTTGCCCGTAATAAAAGTGCATGCACTGGTAGGGTCCACAGAGGTTATACGCCAAAGCAAATAGAGGTAACAGTTGCGGAAAATGTTCTGATAAAGTTTTCTTTTGATGCAAAAAATGTTTATCTCGTTATCACCACGACTTTAAGGAAGCTTGTTATGAGGCGTTCATAAAAGCCCATTTTTTGTTTTCATAACTAAATATTCCAAATAAACAATTATGAATCCGAAAAATAGATGCTAATTAAAATTATCATGGCTGATGTGTTTTTTTTTTAATCGTCGTTTAGAATCGTCGTCCTCTAGTTTCTCTTCGATACACATATGAAACTCCTTTATGAGCAATTCATTTAAATAAATTCTTAACTTTCTCATGGAAGAAGTCTTGTAAATGACAATGAAAAAAAATTGAAGATATATGTGCAATTTTAATTTGCATCTTTTCGTATGACTTAATTCGATCTGCACGATCTATATGACCCAGAAAAATTGCAAATATGCAAATATATGAATGTCTATCGTCGTATTTAGACATTTTTGACTATATTTTATACAGAAACAATGTGTACGTGTTGACTTTTCAAAATACGCGACATATTTAAGCTTAAGGTAGTCCTTGCGAATAGTGTTCACTTCGCATAAGTTTCAGAGAATTGAGAAGGAATTACAAACACTTCTCGATGATATAAAAATCCGAAAAAAAAATCAAGCATATTGAAGGTGGTGAAAAGATTGATTTTGAATAATAATAATTCCGAAATGTTATTAACAAATTGATGAAAAAAAAAATTGTTCAACAATCTCCCGTCAACCCAACTTTTTCTTTAAAGAAAATCATTCGTTAATTTTTCTCAATTGGCATGAATTTTTTCATATTTTTTAATTCATTTTGAATTTTTTTTTTAAATGGAAAAAACATGTGGAAACTCACAAAATTCAAAGGGAATTTGAAAAGCTGAAAAAATACATACGTGTTCAGAAAACGAACGAATCATTTACATAAAAAAAAGAGTTTGGTTGACGGAAGATTAGTTGAACAATTTATTTTTTTTCATCAATTTGTTAATAACATTTCGAAAATATTATTATGCAAAATCAATCTTTTCAACACCTTCAATATTCTTGATTTTTTAAAGGTTTGTATATCATGGAAAAGTGTTTGTAATTCCCTCTTATTTCTCTGAAATTTATGCGAAGTGAACTCTAGTCACAAGGGCTATCTTAATAGCACAAAACCTACTAAAGCTATCGAAGATTCAATTTTTCGGGGCTGATACACACATCCGCGTGCGTGCGTACATATAGATCCGAACGCTACATGGAAATACAATTTTTCAACGTTTTGGAACATTCTAAAAATTCGTTTATTAAAAATGCAAAAAATGTTCGCTTCGTCGAAATAAGCAATTTGACGGTAATATCGCTCTGATGGTGTCTAGTTAATAGATCAAAGTAATTCACTCTCCAAAGTTAATATCGTACTTTTATACGGGTTGAAAAAACGTTTGCGATGCGCCGAGCGATTCGTTTTTATTAAATTCTTAACAAAAAGTAAAATTTATCAGTATAATACGACATTAGCAATGACGAGATTCCACTTTTCTCTCGAACGTAACTTTCGGATGGTTTACCCATGAAAGTTATATTTTGCGACGAATATAAAAGCTCTGAGTTCTAATGGAGCCGGTGAGATTTGCAAGAGGTTTTCTATTCCCGGTGCCAAAGATCGTCGTGTGAGTGATGTGAGAGACGAAATAATGGGTTACGGTTGGCAACGGTATGCCGTGGATAGTCGAAAAGTTGCGAGAGAATCGCTCAGTCGGCTGAACTGTCCTCGAATTCAGCACAGCTTTTCGTCGCTGAGTGCTGCAATTTATTTCATTACTTTCAGTCTCCATTCGAGCCGGTGGTATGACCGTGTATAGCGTATTCCGAGCGGCTGCATTGCACGAATAGAATGTTCGTGAATACTATGGTTGTATATATTTATTGCAACCGGGAGCTTAAGCGTTATCCAACGTTGCGTTAACAGTTGCGTTATGCGAGGAGGAAAACTCGGCCGCGAAAACAGTAATGCGCGGGCTGGTTCTGGCCTCGTCGACGACGATGTCTGTTACGTTTTACGTATTTCAGTGAGAATTCCCCGGTGGCGATGTTTTATCGCAAAACTCGATTAAACGCGGATGTTCCTCTGCGGCAACGTTTCTGCTGTTGCTTTTGTCGTATCTCACCCAAGTTTTTGCCAAAGTTGACTGCGTTCCCGATGAACTTGTAATTGAAAGACTCACGCGAAGAAAACGTCGAGCGGTATGTATGCAAACTCGTGTAATCTAGAATGCTTCAACTCAGGCAAACGAATTAAATATCTCAAAAAAACCAGCAAACAAAATTCATCCTGAAATCATTACATTTTGATTTCTAGTTGATAAAATCTCGTACCATCAAAATTAGGACATCGTGAACATTTTTAATCTCTGCTGTTTTTTTTACGATTAATTAATATGCTTTAATTTAAAAACTCTCGACTGCAAAAAGAGTGAAATATCAATTAATTATTCACATGTTGTAGTCGGGGAATTTCCATACTCAATGACGGAGAAATCGCTCGACTATAACATGTGAATAATTAATTGTAATTTCACTCTTTTTGCTGTCGGGAGTTATTACATTTTTGTAAATTTTTTTTGGATAAGAATCATTATGGAATGAATATCTTCAAATTATTTTCTCGCTAATGCCAGGAGATATCAATCAATGCTCGATATTATAAAACTTAATTAAACCGTGAAGAGGATACATTGTCTTGAATCATTTATCGTTGTCAAGCGAGATTTATCATTGTTTCTTCATTCTTTTTTCGATTCGTTACATTATTATTCTTCTTGTTGTTTTGGAAAGTACGATTTCCCTGTTTGTCATTTAAATCCTTTGAGACGCCGCTTATCCTTCATTCGTTCGTTCTCAGTATAGGGTGAAGGGAGTGTCACAAAGAAAAGAGTGAGTCAGGGTGTTCTCGGAAACGCGAGCGTTACGTGGAAAACCCGTAAATGTCAGGGTACGAGAGAGACATTTTACTCAAAATAAGAATGTAAAGTAGTAACCTTTCTGCCGGCCAAGCCGACGTTTCGTTTTAGCCAGTCTTGCGACTGAGCCAGAAAGCTGCTACTACTGCCGTTGCTGGTGCTGTTTTCCGTTAAAACAGGTAGTCCGTCTCAGTTTTGCTGGCTAAGTCGGATGACGGCGTTTCCGTGGAAATAATTCGCAGAAACGCCGTCACGGCATGAAACGTTATTCGTTATGTACAGAAGGAAATATTTTATGATAAGAATAATGGCAAACACGGTGAGCCCGGAGTCGCAGGAATATTATGAAAAGGGTGTAAGAATTTTGTTCAAAAGCTTTTTAATTATATGACTTTATAAGTTTTCTTTTTCTTTGATCGTTTGAATTTTTTTTTTTATGTCGATGCAAATTTTATTGCCATTAAATAAATAAAAAGACAAAACGTATATTGAATCATCGGAAAAACAACGTTCAACACTACTTAATCGATAACATTTGGTTAAATGAGAGGGATTTGGTAACCCTAAGGTTGGCTATTCGCGTTGTCCCTACTGTGATTTCCGCAGTATAAATTTTCGATCCGCCGCTGAACTTTGGGTCTCTATCTATAAATTATTCTATTTATGTAACATAGTACAAGCATAATTGCATAAGCAATTAGCATAATTTATTAAATTGTTAATCATTATTACTAAATTTTTTTTTAAATTTTGATTTACTATTATTATCTTTTTTTATATTTTTTTAATCTTTGACCATTTTATAGCCTTTAGTTCATATTATTTCTCAATCTAGGATCTATTATTTTTTTTCTGATTTCTTTTTTTTTTTTTTTTAATGAAGAGTTATTTAAAGTTTATTAAATATATAAATAGTGGTAGAACCGCTAGTCACTCGTTTACGTTTATTTGATATACGAGCTCTGTATTTACCGGCACCTTATAGATTATCCACGGGGAAAATTGCCTGATGTTAAATGAAATGTATAATTACGGTTTATATTTTGAATAAAAATTCATTCATTCATTCATTCAACATGTTTAAATAATTATTTTTCAACTTGAAACGACTGAAATAAAATCATCAACGATTCACGAATACGATTGGGCTGATGTGTCGTAGACATTTCGATTTTATGCAACTCAGTGAAAGTAAATGAAAGAAAAGTCGCAACAATTATCGAAAATCACTACTTTGCGTCTTCGAAATTATTTCTTTTCATATTGCATTCAATCTAAAAAAGCAGAGTAACCGCAAATCCGCAATTTCCGACTACAAGTTCTAATCGGAAGTATTAATGTTCGTTTAAAATGAAATGTTCTACACTTGAAAACTATCAAGAAGATATTTTTATAAACATTTTCTTGAATCGCCGCAGCTAACTCATTGTTTTCTTGCCTCTGCTATGGAGGCCGTATTTTTCGGTTCATTTACCGACCAATTAATTTCTTCTTCGTACATTCCATTTACATAGTGACACTAATGGTCATAGGCGGGTTAACTCCTCATAAGTCTTAAGATCGATATAGTATTCCGAAAACGACTAAAAATCGGGGAATATTTCCTTCCTACGAGTTAAACTATCATGTGATAATTTTTATTTTCCATATTAGATTTTCATTGTTTCCACAAACTTCTCGATGAAACGCTCTTCCTGTAATTTCTTCGATGCAAATGATCTTTATAATTCGCTCGATCGATCGGCTTCTCATCCGTGCCTCGCAATCGTTTCGGCCCTTTCATCAGCGTGGCAAGAACAGTGGCGCGAAATGGGATTAAATATTCATACTATTGCTCGCTCGCTTGAGAAGATCAATCCCGAGGATCTGTGGAAGGATTCGTTCATGCGTGATTTTCTCTCTAGTTGAAAGTCGAGCAGACGTATTCTCGATGCAAACGACGAACGTGGCACGGCGACGAAGAAGAGAACGAAGGCGATGAAGGATATACGACGAGGTGACGTACACAATTACGACGGACTTCTAGGCGCGAAAAGCGGTTTTCAGGATACAGGAAAACCCCCTCGTGCGAATGTTCGGATGCTGTACAAGTGTGGTGGGTGTTCTCACTTGGCTTTCCCTGTCACCCTTTTGCTCATTCGGTCCACTCTCGCCATTCTTGAACATCCGAGTGAGACAGAGGTAAACCCGTTGGGGGGGGGGGGGGGTGAGGGTAGAAAGCGTTGTGGCGTTTGCGCCGACGAGACGGCGAGGATCCTATACGGGGAGGGCTGGTGCCGTCGAGCCGGGGAGGGAGGGTTGCGCTGCTGCGGGGTGGTGAGCGTAGGTGTTGGTACGGGGATGGTAGAGAAGGCCGGGGGTGTAGCAAGGGGCAAGGCGTGGGATCGACGAAGGCAGTCAGTGGCTCGCCGCGCGCCACAACGACCGCTGGACCAGACGTCCGGATTTTCTACTGATCTACCGAGTACATCCCGGATCATTTCTCATAATTGTCATCGTTACAATTTCAAGAGGAACGCGACAAAAGTTTACAAATTCGTGTAATCGTTACGTTTTTTTTTTTTTTTAACACAATCGTTAAAAAACCTCGGAATATGTGAAGATGACAATGCACATGTGTAATTAATACATTTATGAAAATTGATAAATTTTGTGGAATGCGGTAGTGAAATTGATAGTTATAAGTGATCGACGAAGTTCAGTCATACAGGGGAAGTAATAAAGATGATGGAAAAAAGGGTCTCGGCGTTTCCACATGTTTGTCACGTACCGATAATAGGCGATCGCAAGGACGTGTGAATTAATAATGAAAATTCTATTATTACGTGAAGCAACTGTAGAGAAGGCGGAATTGTGTTAACTATACCTTTTCCGATTGCTAATGCTCGTCGATTGAAACTCGATTCATGACGTGCATTAGGTGGATTCTACTGAAAGTTACGAAAGTGTGTTAAAAACCAGTGTTGTCGAAGTGTCGAGGGAATTCACTGTGCTGTAAAGTACAGATACTACTTATAGGATTTAAAGTTTCGCGAGGAAGTGCACATTTTTTATTTATCCAACTGCCAGTGATTTACTCTTGCCAAGTGGTGCATTAGGTAACGTATTAACAATATTTTTTTCACGAAAGGCTGATTCCACCATTCATTTCTTATGTGAACGTTAAGAAGATATATGACGTTGGTGTGTACGGTATGTTCGGAGGGAAGATGTTTCGATTGTCGTGGCCCTTCCACTCGTTCAAGTTTTCAAGGTTTCCGGCTACATAAATAATTGTACATTTTTTTTTTTTCCATTTTCATTCTGAATGTCGAATGATTTGGCGCGATTTTTATCAGAATATTAAAATGTATCTGATATTTACATGCTGAGGTTCGATACAATATTCGCTTTTCTCCTTTTTATTCTGATTTTTATCGAGAATTATATGGACCCATTCGAATTTTCATAATTTTATTACGGAATTGTTTAAATTATACTCAAGTAATTATTCTAATTTATGTACTTACTATATAAGTTCGAAAAATGAAAAATACACAATCGGCACATCTACCCTACTTGTTTAACATATATCAGCGTGCATTCACTATAATTGGTAATTATTGGCACTCTAACTATTTCTAATGACTGCGCGTTGACGACGCGATAGCTTTTAGTCCACTACCTCTCTCGGATGTACCACTGTTTACCAAGGATCGATTGTTCCGAACTCGCACAGTATGTTCGCAGGACAAATTAGCCATTGTTCGAGTCGTCGAGCAATCCACATTAGCATCGTCGACCGTGAAACATTCTCGATAAGAATAAATTATACCACATGGGTTCATCGAATTTGCTGTAAATGGGACTATGTAGTCTCGAAACGCGTTGACTTTTACCTCCGCGTATGTAATATATATGTCAATGCATAAGTAGACACTGCAATTTGGCAGTAGTGTCCTGTGGTTCGATAAAATCAAACATTAGTAGCGAACACCGCACATGTCGTGTCCACCCAAAGGTACACAAGCGGTCTTTGTCTCCCAACCGACGGATTCCTCGTGTACTAAATATCACCAATTGATAGTAATTTTGAAATAACAAATGCTAAACACTGAAAGTATACAAAAAAATATGTTTTTCCTATCGTAAATGACATTTTTTACACCATGAATTTGCGTTTCGAAATATATTAAAAATTATTTCAATTTTACCAAATTTCTTACATTATCGCTTTTTTTTTAATGTCCGACTGAGATGTCATTATGAATCAGAGGGACAAAAAAAAAACATCTGAAAAATATTCATTGTGCCTTACGCCATTCTTAAGAAACAAATGAATAGTAAGCACTTTCCGTACACGAACGATAAAGATCAAAGAGATTCTTTTCATTGTTCTGGAAACAAGCTTTCCCTGCCGGGAACGACGCCTCGTTCTTTTATTTCCCCATGTAAACCTTGTTTATTCTTTCTATCTATATTTTCCACTTTTTCCGACGTATTCCGACGTTGGCCTTTTCGTATTTTTGTGTGTATATATATTTTTATTTTTTCAACTTCCGTGAACAAAATTTATGTTTGCGAGTCTTACAGATTAAGGAAAGTTCTCTACTTTGGTGAAGAAATATATAAGTAATGCGATTGTACGTACGAGCTACCAGCGACTTCCGTTTTCACCGTATACACAGAGGAAAGGGAGGGGGGGGGGATACTTTTTTTTTTTTCCTTCGCAAAGAATAATATAAGCAGTCGTTCTGCATTCAACAACTTTTCGCCGTTATCGTTTTGTGTACATCTGTATATAGGTAGGACACAATTGTATGTTGGTAGGGAAGCGTTGTTACTCTCAGGTCGAGCGTAAGACAACGATAGAGACGAACAGAATGAAAACTTAACGACCGACGTAACGTAACGACGCAACGGGATACTTGAAACAAAAACCGACGGAACGGCTCGCGTTGCCACGGGAGAATTTTAGTACGAAGTATCGTTCCCCTTCCTCACCCTCCCATTCTGACCCCTCGCGAAGTTACATGACGAAAATTAAAGTATCAACTTCGGCGTTCCATTTCTACTGCTTTCCAACTTTCTCGATTACCATAGGAGAGAGAGAGAGAGACGAGATTTTCGAGGGCTACTCAAAGAAAAAGTTGTGTAATGCTTAATTAAAAATTTACCGGCATATTTGGAGGTATATTCCGGAAAATCATTTGCGTAACTGACTGAAAAAATTATTGTCGGAAATTACTTTTTTTTTAACATAAAGAGGGTTCCGGTAATTTGTGATAAAAAAAAAAAGGCGTAATTATTCGTATCGGTGTCCCAATCATGTAAAAAATTCAAAGGTTCGAATATAATAATGTGTTGCGATTCTTGCTTCAGTCGTGTTTTTTGATATGGTGTATAAGAAGCTCCATTTTTTCAATGCTATTTAAATTTTTCTTTATTTGAAGAAACTGACACTTATCCTACAATTTTTAACGTTTAGATCTCAGGATTTTTTACACCATCAAAATACTATTGCCAACAAACAAACTCATAGGAATACTGATACGTACAATTTTATTTCACCGATAAATGAAAAAAAAGACACTTTTTGTCTGTAATCGCCGAACCAAAAACACATTGAACGTATATTTTTACTTTTTGCTATAAACCGATTCGAGTGAAATTTGGTTTTTGCTTATTTTTTGACCTGTCGAACAGAGGTCGACTCACATCAATTATCGTTGGATTTCTAATGAGAAACGATAGTGGTCCACTGAAGCATTCACCCGCAGTCATGCAGTCTCTGTCCAAAGTTAATTTTTTTTTTCCAATGTCACGATGAAATACGCTTCAAAAAATTTCACAAAGTGCGAGTTACCTTCGGGTATTGGTACGGGAATAAATTGGTCAATGAATACGGTGAAGGCGGACACATAGTGGGCAATAAAATACAGTAGAAAAAAATTGCAGCGTCCGGTGAACAGTGTATACCCGAACGTAGCATGGAGAATAGACTAACGGAAATATCGTCACGTTAAAGGGAGCGAAATAGACAGAGACAAAGTTGGCGTTAGATGACCAGAGAACAAGAAAAATGGTCCGCTCGTTCACCACGAATTCACATGCGCGTTTATCCAATATTAGGAAGTGTGACAGAGAATTGCCCCACGGGGGGTTGTTGCCAATAATTCGATCGTGAAACGGGTCACCCGCTATATTCTGTATGACGATGTTGCGCCCCGTTCGTATCGAAGTCTTCCGCGGCCTAAAATAAACGATAAAAAAAATGGTGATAAACTAAAAAAATAAAATCGGAAAAAGATGAGGGGTGTTACACCCAGAATCCCTCTGCACTAATTTTACCGTAAAATTCTACGATGCTTGAAGGAATTCCAATAACAATTATGCGATAATCATGCGCTTCGTAAAATCGGTGCAAAAAGTGTACATTTTACAGTTATTCGCGTCTTCGTGTAGAGTATCGTGTTTGGAAACATATATGCAGGCGTGGTTTCACGAGGCTTTCAGCAAAATTTCGCGAAACGTGTCGAATGTCACATTGGTAAAATAAATCAATCAACAGTGCGAATTACGTGAAATGGGGATTGACATTCGGGAATGTTCGTTCCTTGACTGTACATATACACGGATACTCTGCGCCATCGGGTCGATGTTACCATACAAGTTTGCATGTAGGTCATATAGCTGAATGATTTTTCAGCCTCTGCTTTAATGCAAACAGCCGGATGTGGAAGAGCAAATAATTGTGCAATTCCCGCGGGCGATTCTGTATTTCGACAACGTATACAGATGAGGGGCGTCGAGAGAGTAACTTTTTATATTTTTTCTTTTTTTTTTAAACACGACAAAAACGAGGAGTCACGTGGGTGTTGATATTGTAGGGATACATGAAAAATCAATTAGCCAAACTGACGGGTTTGAAAAATGCGCAGTTAGTATCAGCAGAGATCTTGATTAATCGTATACCCGATACAAAAGAAGAATCAACGGTATTATGCATTAATGCAATCTTTGAGTATACTTAGCGTAAATCATTAATAAACGTATTGCAGGTACGAGTGAACGTTTCTGTTGGAACAGCAAAAACACTAAAGCGGAATATCATGTTTGATAATCAGACAGGAACATTATTGATATCGATAATGTATTACGATTCTATCCAACAAATGCAACGATTATGCGGATAACTGTCGGCATTTTAATGCATAGATATTTATTGAATACATATATATATAGCAATATATATGCATATAGAAATCTGCAATAATGATTTGTCGAGTGGTTGGATTTCATGTAAAATTCTCCTACATCCGTATTAGCCGGAGCTTCGAACCAGCATGGTTCAATGTTTAATTGATGATGAGAGAGCTTATAAAAGCCTAGTTGTGTTCGAGAGCCGTATCTATTCCAACGATAAATCATTCTGTCTAATCGGGATTTGAATTTACAACAAGAGGGCAGAATTCGAAATTCCATTTGTCCCAACGGTCCGAGTGTGTAGACATTACCAGACCATTTAACCCATTAGTCTGGGAGTTTTTTTTTTCGAGATATTATTCATCATATGGACACATCATTACAGCTTTATTCATCCTTTTTTATACATGAACATCGTAGGAAAATGCAAAATTGCTCAAAGATCACGCAGATGCGGCGTACTTCAGTAGCGTAATGTACTATACCATAATACATTTACCTTAAGTTTCAAGTTTCCTAGCGAGCAGTTGGGAGTTAAATACATGTGTACCGCTTGCAATAAATTTTGTCATTCCAAACATCCTTTTCTTTGCAGCGAGATCTTTTAACCCTCTTGCCTATTATCTTCGATTTCCTGTAGCCCTTTCATCCTCCGGGAATTTTGTTCTATTTACCAGCGTTCACCGATAATACTGAGAACAAACGCTCGTATGTACTATTGGCGTTTCCGGAAGTCGCTCAACCGGATCAAGGGGATGAAGCGACGCACTATTACATACACATACATTTGGTGTTGCTATACATCGTATCACCGAGTTTGCCGATTCCCAACCGCGAGCGCCGCGTCTACTAGTTCACCTTCACTGAGGTTTCGTCCGGGTCGCTCAGACCACCAACAAAACTATCCGCCGCGCACATACACATCGACATTCTCAATTTAGATAAACCGTGTAGAATCCGGTCGGATGCCGGCTCTATGGGATTATCCTGGTCTCTCGGCAGCGACGAAGAACCGAATCGGTTAGGTTTGCCGAGTACTTTATACGAGAGTCTGTACAGGCGATTCGGTCAAAGATATTTGCTTGAGTATGCATCCATGCATGCATTGCTACGATGTAGCATTTCCCAGAAGACCCCTGGGCTCATGCTTTCTGAAAGCAGTGATCCCCTGATCTCTCTCTCTCCCTCTCAGCTCCGACTCTGCATTCCATCCGCATGCAGTTATGAACACATGGCTAAGGCTGTTTCTCTACTTGAACTAATGAAAAAATCCTTTTGGATTCCCAACGCTCTTCTCATATATATCTTTATAAACCGAACAACAGTCTTTGCCCTCTCCGTTGATCTCGTCCCGTCTCGTGTCCTCCATCTGATTTACACTCTTATTCCACCCTGGATAGGACCAGCGGTAAAAGCGTATATGCAAACGGAGTTTGTACACCGTCTACGACATGTTCACAGGCTTTTTCATCGTCGTCGTAGGTGCCTTTTTACTGGTACGTGTACACTGGTCGCATCTGGTCGTATCCTTTCATTTACACGCGGTGGACCCTTTTCAGAGTCATGTTTGGTTTCTCTCCGCATGGCTTGTGTATCTCACTTCATTCGCATTTCTCCATACAGAGATACGCATACTTCATCGACCGAGCGTTAGTTGTAAGCCACTGTCTTGGCGCATACAACAGACGCGTCGCCTTCGAAGCTCGGGTAGCAGCGAGGTTCTCATGATATATGCAAGCATACATATGCAAGCTAACGTTCGTTGATTTACGAGACCGTCGTCGGATCATACTTTCAACGTTCGTTTATTTCCCACAGTGAATCCCCGTTCTCGTTCGCCGTTCTCGGCCTTGTCATCGTCGTTCTTTTCCTCGTTCTTCCATTTTCATTTTTCTTTCCCGTTCCCTCATTTCTCTCTCTCTCTCTCTCCCTCTCTCTCTCTCTCTCTCTCTCTCTCTCTCTCTCTGTCTTTCCTACACCTCGCACTTATATGAAAAGCTTACCTCGCGTTGCAGTCGGTTCACATGAATTTCACGACCGCGAAATACACGAATTCACCGGCGACTATACGACTTATTCGTACCACTATACGTATTTCCAATTCTCTGCACCCGCCACCTTTCCTTAAAGCCACGCGACATGTCTCGATCGGTATAGCTTTATCTATGTATATAGAAAACGAATACTAAAAACTCTGTGAAAATCGTCGAGACAGAAAGCTTCGCCAGTGTGATGCGATAAGTTTCGTGCCGAACGGCGAAAACGTCGCGAAAACTTTTACGAACGAATTTTCATCGTTTCCACGAAACATATATCGTCGTTTCTGTTTACCAGTTCCACCGCTCTTTTCCACTTTTCTCCACGGTCTTTTCTCTTTTTCCTGTTTTTGTACTATACAGCATTATGCGGCATATGGCAAGTTATTTAAAAGATGAAAATCTTAATATCCGTCGTTGTCATTTTATTTGCGTTTTGATTTCCTCTCGGAAAACAACTAATAGACGCATGGCAAGTGTTTTGCGACGAAAATATAACCGTAGCACCATGAAAGTTAGTCGCGCCGCAGCTATACTTACCCTGCGGTTAGCTGTCTTTCAAAAGTAGCGGTAGCAAATTCAGCATCCTATCGAAGTTTGCGCTGAACCTCTTACGAGCACAGCTGCGTTCAATAACTCAAAGCCGCACACTGCAGCCTGCTGGATTCTCGTTATTGTCGCGTTAAAAAAAATGATTAATACAAAAAGAAAACTAATGGTGGTCGACAGATACGGACATTTCAAAAACTGCGTTTATTCTTCTGTTACGCGCTACGTAACTTTTCCCACACTAATCTGTTACTCAGTCAGCTTTCAACAGCGCTAAGTCAGGTCTGCTATGATTCGATGCGGTTCCTCACCTCCCCATTCGACATCCAAGAGCTTTTTCACTCGTAACTCTATTGTATGTAACGCTGCATCGTTTCCGTTGCTACGCGCATCTTTTTCAAAATTGAAGTCCCATTGCGACAAATACATTTGCGTCACTATACTTTCTTCTCGCAATGCTTTTCTTAATGCAGCGAGCATGAGAAATAAACTTATATATAACTGCCGTAGTTCTCATACCAAATCAGTCAGTCGGTCATCAGTCACAATCAGAGTTTTCTTCCAGCGATTATCGGCTGCACCATGATAACGAAACTGCAGAGAACAAACAACGATCTTCAACGATAGTCCTGTGCCATCATTATTTGTCTTCAAACAAATTGAGCAATTTGGTCCTTAGATTAAAATCTGTATCAAAATAAAATTTAAAACATGTACTATACACATGTTGACCTAAAAGAGAGATCGCTTATACATGTTTGTCCTCAAATTATTTGGTTAGTTTAGTTGGTACGTACATTTTAAGTCGGACGTTCGGCGAAGATCTTCGAAATATCGAGGACTAAATACGATAATAACACAAGGGATTTAGATGTTTCTGTAGTTAATACCTTAACCACAGAGATATCGTCGCGTTCACTGATTGATTCGAAATCCTCAGTGATCCGGTGGATATACAGACTAGTAATGCCGTCCGTGAATTGTTCCTTAGGGAGCATTAAATAGAGAGGACGCGGTTTCAAGCTGTGCTTGTTCCTTGAGTTAAATGGACAAGTACCGAAAGTTTAGCCCGACAGCGACGACAAGTACTAAGTTCACACCAACAGTTGCGTAAAGTGTACACAACGGATAGAAGGAGAGCGTAGTGAAGGAGTAACGGTGGTTGGCTAGTCACTAATTTGACCTCGCAGGATTCACGCAACCGCAGAAACACACCAAGTGGACAAATGTATCCCAAAGCGAGAGTAGACTCGAGCGAAATATTCGTCGTTGTGGTTCGTTGCTGTCGCAGTTGGGGTGTGTTTTGGTTCGGTTCCAACGGCAATTTCGTGAATCTCGTCGTTGGCACCTTGGCTGTGCCGACGTCTCAGCTGTAACGCTTTTCTTTCGCTCAGTTGGAGCGTCCATTAAGTAACCCTCGTTGGACTGAAGACATCATCCTATATACACAAAGAGTTCACCGTCGAAACGCAGGCGGTGAATTTTAGACAAAAACGCCAACAGCAAGAAAGGAAACAGTTCTCAGGAAGCGTTCTGCCGTTTCGTGATTTCAGGATACTGTTGAAATAACGCGGATAACGGAACAAACGTGGTGTTGAGAGAAGCGGTTTATTTAGGAAACTATGGAAATCCGAAGAGCAAAGAGAGCCAGGATTGTACGTGAAACCTGCGCAGCTTTAGAAATATCTTCAGAATTGAAGGATCTATATAGGTAAACATAGATCCAATTCAGCAGTTACATACTATGGCAACCTACTTGCTATATGACGTGTATGAGCGGCTCAACCCCTCACACTTTATTGAAGAAAGAGAAGCGAGCGAAGAAAAAAATGCCTTGGGATGCTACCTTCGCCGCTATCTCGGTCATCCCTGACTATGACTTCGACGTGAATCGGTTGAGGGGTTAACGGCGTCGTAAAGTTTACCCTGTGTAAATCTCGTTCTTCTATATAGGTTTCATACTAAAAAAAGAAACGTTATAAAATTTGAACTTCTTCTTGGCATGCGACGAAGATAACCCGAATCTTTTTTCAAGTAAATAATCGAAAAGCTCGATTCTGATGGGTTTCGATTTCAAGAGGATTTTTCGTTAATCGAATCGAGGGTCGCAGACTTTCGACACTGCAGTGTCCTTATGAATAGTCGATCAAGCGTAATACAAACTTCCCTTGAGTCGAAACGTAAATAGCATCGTTGAGACGGCAGAACTCACAGATTGTCACCGTTTGGGATCAAACAAGATACATTGCTGCAGGATGCAAAGTTGATGTTCAATATTCATGCTCATAAGTTTGATCTACAAAGCGGAACGATGGATTCAAACCGTTCGTTGAGTTCTCAGTGCTATGGTGTACATGTTACAAATTTGAATGTACCCGAGGCTGCTTGGAGGGTCTAAATTTCAACGTGTGCGGGAAGGTGATAACCTTGGGCTTACGAAACGGATCGAAAGCTCACACTCCGATACATGTACGATGTACTACGTGCTATTCGTCCTGTCGCGATAACGCGATAAGGATGGATGGTAGGCCTGTGCGTGGTTTGTGAGGCCAGTATTAGTGTCGACTCCGGTGTAGTGGAATGGACGACCGTCACTCCTGTGGGAATCCCCTCGGTAATTGCCTTTCTTCGCACTCGCCTTGTCGCAAATGTCAAGAAACCGTGAAATTTTCGAGAGAAACGTACAAAAAGAGATGGTGATACAGGTCTGCTGCGCAAGCCCTTTCTATGTTTTTTCTTCTTTCTTTCATTCTCCCCACTAGCGTCTGCCTTTCTTTGCGACGTTTCATCCCATCAAAGGGACTATTCTTCCAGCACCACTTCCCGCGAGCAAGTGTGACGCGGTGGTACGCGGGGGGCATGAAAACAAATGCGAAGAAAAAAAAAATGACTACTATGATTCACGTCCTCCTATCGTCAACGAGCTGGCACTAACGACTCGCTGCTCAAGTGGTGCCGTCTTGTTGGAAGAGGTGCGGTTTATTCAGAGCATCATCTTTATACTCTGCCTCTAGAGAATAGCGTTGTTATACGAAAATGGTCTATATTTTATTCGTGAAATACTCGCGGCTCTTTGTAGACCCGGAAATGACCGAACACTTCTTCGTCGATAAATTGAAAGGTTACACGATGCAGATGTTGATAATAGATTTAATAGATTTAAGCTTTCATCTTCTTGTTTTTTTTTTATTCAATCTTATATTCGTATTGATAAACCTTACCGACCATTCTTACTATTTTTACGCGATTGACACAGGCTTAAGAACCACGAAGCACAAATGACCAACTTTGCTTTGAGGTGTTTTTTGCCCGATGTAACTGAGGACAATGAGTTTCGATATTTGGCCCCCTTTTGGTGTCCGGGTCACTCGGTTGAACTATGTATTAACTGTACAAAAGATACTTGTTTGACCGTTAACCGGCAATATATGGTCGACATGATATAATATACGTGTCTCTGTCGTGGACATGGGATTCACCGCAATATCGATTTGTGGTGTTACGGCCCTTGTCGCTAGTTCTATACGTTCTCCACGACCAAATCTGGGTCTCTCGTCTGCACACGATCACATACGATGTTGCTCGGGGGCTGCAATGAGAACTCCATCTACCCCTCGCCCTTGACGACCAACGACGTCGTGCATAGTGCAAGATGCTTATATAACGATAGATAGATCCCTCTCTCTCACTGGAGCTTTCAGTCGGAATATTTACCGAGGTAATTAACGAGGTAGAACGGTCTACTTGCCTGAACCATCTAAGCGATTTCCTCCGTATCGTCGAGGTGGTGATAAATGCGCTTACCGAGAGACATCAGGCCTGTAGTGTGTCTACGGTAAAGTTCCCCCTCCGTCCTCTCGCCTTTGGATAGCTACAGCATCCTATATGGTACCTTATAATACAGGTGAAAGGGTAAAGGATCTGTGCTTCTTGGTACGATGATATTAAGGGCGTAGATTCAAATTACAATGAGGTTGGGAGGGCGTAAACGAGACGACGTCGTTGATATCATTAAGATAGAATGTGTTGGGTGCGGTATAAGACTGTACCCAGATGGTGGTATATTCTCAGCTCGAGAATCATAAAGAAGTTCCGTGTTTCTTAGGGGAAATTAATTAACACGGCCTCGGGCTTCTACATCCTTTCTAACTTATTCTTCGCTTGCTCGGAGGCTCGTTACCTATCTTCTTGCGCTCGCATCCTTCGCGATTTATAAGTGAGGAATTATTCAACTAAAGTTGAGAATACCGATTATCCGAGAGAGAAAGAATGAACACTATGGAAATATAGATGAATTTCAAAGACACGGGAACATGTGCTTCTCTATATCATCGTCAAATAATTTGTATTTTTAAGGGAGCCATCTATCTGGCGGTTCAAAAACGGAGTTTAACTTCTTTTTTTTAGAAACTACCGAATAGAATTTTTTTTATTTCATCGAAATGTATATTTATTGCGAAGCATACAAAAAACATTTTCAACAGATATTGAAGAAGAAAAAAGCATCGGCTGACGAACGAATAACTCTAATGACGTTTTCGGTTCGCCACCGAGGCCCGTAATCGAGGGATAGTTTGTGTCACGCGTACTTTAGCTACGGCGGCGCCTTAGATATACTCTGCATAACATAAACTATACCTCGATTACCGCCGCTGTAACGAATCGAAACCGCCATATGAATACATGTACCTTTTAATTGAAAAAAAATGAAATATTTGATTCGTTTTTCGAACCGTCAGATAGCATTTCTTTTTTAACCGAAATTTTACTCTGAAAATAGATACCGACTATACTTTGTGATCTATTAGTAGATTGACTGTCGTACAAGAAAAAAAGTGTAATAATGTTTAACTTACTAGAATCCGTTGTGATAATTTCTGTAACAATGGATTTGTTATGATTGTCGACAAATGGGTTATTTAACATGTTTTTTCGTGATATAGCCACGTAAAATCGTTGACCCTCCAACATTTACAATATCAACGTCAACGTTAAATGCTTCCACGAGAATCGCTTTAATAAGACAAATTCTAATACAAAAAATGCGATGAGATAATTTTTTTTTTTTTTTTTTTCGTTGTAAAATGATAATTCTATAGTATGTCAATAAGCATGTTAATTCTAATATCCCGTGGCGCTCCGCGTGAACTATTCCATAACTCGGTTTATATACGATGATAGTACGTTACACGGCACATATCAAAAAGGGACCAGCGAAACGAAGTTATCTTCCACCGTCGGAAGATCCGTTGGAGATAGTGGTGGACTGCGAGTTCTTGCAAACACGAACGCGCATTCTACCCGGCGAAACATTCGCACGTACTCGGTAATCCGCACGCCAGTTGTATTCGTAGCACTATTGGTGAACACCATGCGACCAGTTGTCGTTGAATTTACGTATGCAAAAGTCGTAGCGGCAGTTTTTGGGGTCAATTTACCTTCGAGAAAAAAAATAAAACTTCATCGTACACCCTCCTCTCGTTACTTCTCTATATACCTATTGTGTCTTTTTTGTTTCTATATTCCTTTGATATCTCGCATTCTATATCCCTCTCTATATGAACGTATGAAGCGTATAGAGCATTTTACATCCACGTGCCAAAGCCCGTCCCAACGGATTTTCCAACAGTGTCTGGACCCTCACCGAACTCGACTAATGCAGAAGTGCACCCGTTTCTCCAACGCTGGTACAACTATTGTCCATAGTACCCTTCGCGGATACTCCTAGCAGCGGGATAATTGCTTTGAAGCTCGACGCTACCCACCTTGTCTGACCCGAGACCCACTACTACTATTACTACTACTACTAGTGCCGTAACTACTACTACAGCAGCAACAACAAATACTACCACCACCACCACCGCTACTTCGATCGGGCGGAAAGAGTTTGGACTGTGCACAGGAATGCAGTCTTGCCAAGCTGTATGTGTAGATATTGCGTGTAGAATACTTGTGACAGTGTGCGAGCGACTTACCTAAGCTCGCTGGTGCACGAGTTGCTTCCCCCGGGTAACCTCAAATACTCGAGTACCAGTCGTCTCTCTACTGCGCTGGGTCAGACGTATCTATGAACCTCAACTCAGCGGGTGGGTTCCCTCTCGCTCGTGCTTGTCTCCTCCGGCTGCTGCTATTCCTCGACCTATCTATGCTCCTGCTAGATGCACACATCGTCGGTTGTACGAGAGAAACAGGAGGGCAGACGCAAGAGAACTCCAAACGCTTATGTTCCGTGTACCCGGCCTCTCCGGAACCGTGTTAATTATGCGGTCCTCGGTATTACCAAGATATTGCTGTGGGCTCCTTCGTGCTCCTAGGAATGCGCTACAGCAAAACGGTTTAAGGGATGTATGCCTGTTCCGGAAATTCCCAAGTCGTGAATCGCACTTCGTTCTCGGGATTAACATCGGTAGTATCTTCGGTTTATCGTATTAATAGATATTCGGTCCTTGTCTTAGTTGCTGCATTGTATTGACATCGTATGGTCGACCTGTCGCCGGAATATTACGTTCGGTATGATATTTGCGCAACCCATTGTACACGACATCAAAGAGAGGACAAAATCCGAAGCTTCGGTATCGATATGCACGTTCTAATACTTTGTAAGAACTTCTGTCTCAATATTACTGCATACAATACTTGTAGAAAAAAAATCGTGACAATTACATTGGCATATTGCTTCCTCCCTTTCTTTTAACACAGTGTACCAAGCTCTGCTTGTAGGAAAGTACGTTTATCACTTTTGGCTTCCTCAAGAATCTTTCTTCAAATCATAACCAACTTCGAAAAAAATCGACAATTGAAATAGTATCCTAAACCTTATTCATTAAAAAAAAAATACGTTTGTACAAAATTTCAGCTCGATATCTCGAAAAATGTGTCAGTTAGAGCGCCACGACCAATTTTTCAGAAAATTCAAAATTGCGTAATAACTGAACGAATGCATCGATTTTGCCCAAATTCAATACCAATCATTGTTTTATAACAGTCCAACTTTGTACCAAATTTTAGCCCGATATTTCAAAAAATATGTCAGATAGCCACATTTAAAAAAAAATTCAAAATGGCGTAAAAATTGAACGACTGAATAGATTCTGCTAAAAATGTTACCAAAGAAGGGGACTTGACCCCTCAACATGTGGTGTAAATTTCAGCTTGTTCTCTTAAGACGTTCTCAAATTATGAGTTCGAACGATGAGCAGTACACACACACACATACGGACAGACATTTTTTCTAAATGTCATTTTTCGACGCTTTGGAACATTTTGAACCCGTTTACATCAAAATCTAAAAAAAAAAAATTTTACGAAAACAAAGCTTCTTCTTCAAGCCAAAACGTAAGAAAAAACTGATGGTGAATGCTTTTCTTAGTCATTATTTAATGACGAAAGAAAGGAGATAGAATCGAAGTGAATGTACTAAAGGAATGCGTGACTACAAAGCGTTTTGATGAGGCATTATTACGAGTCTTCAAAAGTTTAAAGTCGTACATTACAAGCTCTTCTGTTCAAAACCCCTTAACAAGTACTCGTTCTATTTTTGTTTGCTGCCTTACATTGAAGTCGTTGAGTCGAACCAGCCGTCGAATATTCCGTTGCATCGAATATACAACGCTGTAAGACTTCAATGAGGAGAGAGAGTCAAATATTTCACGAGAACTTCGCGTGGTGCTCAGTCTTGTTGATCATTATGATGATATTTCAATAGCTCATTTACGTTTCAGCACTGAGAGGAAACCGACTGGCGTATATTAATGGCAGTTATTACCGCGAATATGAATTATGGAAATGTTTTATATTTCCTACAAAAATAAAATGCTCTTTATTAATTCAATTATTATTGACTATTTATTGACTCGACTTTTTTCTACGTAAAGTGAATATAGTTATTCGCTCGGTTATTTGTTTTTCATACGAAAAAAGAAAGTAAGAAGTCGTGCTGAGATATCGAACTGCCCGAATTTAGCGTGTATTATATACCTATTTTGAAGCGAACTATACACATTTGCTCTCTCAATAATAGTATACCGGTGTTCATGATCACCGAACGTCTGTACGTGCTGTTGGCTATGTACGAATCGTGCAACTGACTACATGATGCAACTATCAAAGAGAACAAGTGTGCGGCTAAGCAGCATTTGCCCGTTATATCCTGGGAATCCCTTGTAGCCATATTGGCGGTAATCGGCGGAACCTTTGCCGATTCTGTGAGCCCGTTTCGGAGAACAACAGCGCGCAGCCCACGCCGCTGGATATTATTAGCTATAGCAGTAGCCACAGTGTTGAACGATAAAAGAATCCACGGAATTCCGGCTGTTGCCAGCATAACTGGTGTCCGCGATTATATCGAACACCCGTGGAAAAAACACTGTCGACGCTCTCTCGTGAACGTTCATACACTCGGCCGTGTTCAGTACGCCGAACACGTACGAGCTTTCGCGCATGTCGAATAATGCGTCCGCCCTTCCATCCCAAGCAATCGTTTCTGAAACGACGGCTTGATCTCCATTACAGAGTAAAACTCGCACGTTTTCTCGATCGAATTGCGGCGGATTAATGATAATTTAATGAAATTCACTATTTATGCAACTGTTATTATTTTTTGGTGTCGAATAAATTGATTGAACAATAAAAATGCTTTTTCAAGAGTAGTACCAGTGTATGAAAAATAATTGCAAGCATTAAAAAATGTGGATAAATTCTCTGAAAAAAAAATAAAAAATGGTTTTCTCAACTCGTGAATTTTCTATGCGTTCTCTTTTTGCCCGTCCATCTATGTTCAGTGACGTATAAAATATTGGAATAGCCCGCAAAGAATATAACTTCCGTAATCGCATAATTTCTTGTCGTCGGCACAGACGCTACATGTACGTATATATATATGTATATACATATATATATACATAAACTTCAGGCAACAGTAGCATCGGGAATGATTCTGCCTCCGTTCTGCGACCACAGAACGATGCATCACCTCGACGGATGTCCTGCCGCCCCGGGTGCAGTTTCTCTTCTCCTTTTCTTATTCTTCATCTTCGTCTTCGTTGCTGAGCAAGCGACCTCCGCTATGCAGCTATTGCTGTGCAACCGAGTCTTTCCCCTTACGGTTTGCCTTAGCCGTTTTCTTTATCCTCCACCGACGAAGAAGGGTTCTTTGCCGGGGTATAGGCATACCATTCAAGACGAAAAGGGAAAAACAACTGAGAACTCAGGAAGATGCTTCTTTCGCTCCGGCAATCTGCATCTAGAGCACTGCAAAGCAGGATCAACCTCTCTTCTGTTATTTTTTTTTATCTCTTCTTTTGTTCGCGTTACTTACGGCGCGGAAGAGGCAGAACAAACGTACATATAAATGGGAAATAATAGCGGTCTACAATATCGTATATCAAAGTTTTTTTTATTACGTTTGTGGCGCAATGCTTTTATATGGTTTGCGTCGCGGCTTTCATCATCCGTCGTTAAAAATTCGTCGGTCTGCTACCGACTATGCGCGAACAATTCTTTTCTATATAGATATACACACATATTTATAATTGGTACGAATCGATGTTCCCATGTGTCCTCACTTGTATTATTCAAATTGAGTTAACGAATTACCTGCATGAACGTGGAAGCTATAGTCGCCGATAACACAAGCGCACGTCGGCTCGAATGCAATTTAGCCAGTTGGTCAATTTCATAAATTACTGATCCCAATACAGAGCGACCGCGACATCGGTGCCAAACTTATTGATTATTTCAAATTCACGATAAACCCTCGAATTATATAACATTCATGCGTATTTTATTCAATTTATCTATGTTACGTTCAAACTGTTTCCGACAGAGAAATCAATCCATCCATTCTATAAATCAAAACATACGAAAGAAAATAAAGAAATCTTTGTCGCGGAACAGAATGGCTTCTAATTTGGCGGGGAGCGAAGAATAATTGCTTGCTGTCAGGACGTGCAGGTGTCGTGTACGCTGAACCGTAAATCTTAACTCGGCTTTCCCCTCTTCCAACGATCAACAAGTTGGCCTTCTAGACCTTCCGTGCGTCTCAATGGATTCCAATTAAAGTGTATCGCACTCGAAGGTTTGCACAATTATTCACTGATTAGAAATCGAGAGAATTGCTCACCCGGAAAATCGCGGGATATCAATTTGGTTTCATGAGTTTTTAAATTGAATCGGTGTATGAACTCTTTGATGACGCCGTCCACAGGGCGCTGCCTTACTAAGAGAGAATGGCGGTGATGCCGATCAATCGAGTAAAAAACTAAGTATTTGAAGTGGATGCCGTGGGTCTTAGGTACAAAATAAAACATTGAGATGTTTTCTTCACTGCAGTTTCGAAATTTTTTTATTAAACAAAATGTAAAATTGTTTGTCTGTAACATCTGAAAAATGTTAGGTGTTATCCACCTGATGGTAATTAAACAATTATTTCTCTTAAGTACTGATAAAAACATAAAGGTAATGTGCCATTTTTTCTTTCGTAATCGAGTCCCAAGTGAACGAACTCATTTCCGACTGTAACGATATACCATCAACGGAGCAACGCAGGGTAAAACAACAACAAAAAACTTTGAAAAAAAAAAAAAAAAATCGTTGGTACTGGTTGTCCGGCATACATGGAGTGTAGCGTACGCCATTGTAATTCTCGCGTCGTTTGGGGCGCAGACCGCACTTTATCTCTTGTAAGCAATTAATTAGGCGTCGGACAGGGAACGCGCGTCCTCTCGTCCTCGTCGTTGTTGTAGTCGCTCCAGTCGTTCACAAAGGTGAACAAAGTGCTGGGAATGACAGGGTGCATTATTAATGTAAATTGAAGGTTCTCCGGCACGCCCGCTCGTCCACTCTGTCTCTCGGGGAAACTTTAACTTTTCGCATTCCTCGCGGGGTTGGCGAACAAACTAGGAGAGAAACGAGGCGCTCAGTCTCTCTATCGCTCTGTCTAACGGCCGAGGGTAGCCAACGCATCAGCATCCTTTGCACACGTTCCTTTGCAGACTCCCCGAGCTATATGTCTCGTGCTCTGGCTATGCTGCATGCAACTGTGGCGCACCACCTCGGTACTTCGGGCGCATGGTCTTCAGACATAGGGAAATCCGTGGCCCTGCATGTACGCGCCAAATGTACAGAACACGCCGGGCATCCTATTATTCAACCTGCATATGTAACAATGCAAATCTGTTTGTACAGATATATAACTATAACCATCGTATATGGTGGTCAACAGCCTGACGAAAGGGTTGATGCAAGGCATAGGCCAACCGCGCTGTTGCCCAGAGGGTTATTGAACCGTTGAAACCGGGCAACTAGAACGAGCGACGTATACTCGCGCTGACCTAATATCGAATCGAAAAAGTTGAGGCAGCACTTTAGAATTTGATGAGGGAATTCGAGAGATACACTACTACAGTTATAGATAGCTATGCGAGCCACTCCCGAGGATTAACTCTTCCATCATTCTCGCGCCGATCCTCGACGTGTGCTGCCCAACCGTGCGCATCCCACATCCCTCGCTATATTACGAAAATTAATAACGGTCAGTTGAACGAGGTTATATTGGTCAAGCTATCGCCGCAGGACCGGCCACCATTTGGGTACATGCATATGCGCGGAGTAATCTACAATCGAGTGCATGGCTCTCTCCAGATATGCATGGCATATATATATATACTGTACTATATAACTGGGAGTCACCAGATGGTACACTGCTCGAGAACGAATAGTTTTTAAGGTAATACGAAAATTCACCGTCACCGCTTCTGGATTTGTCAATACCATTTATTTCTACATAAAAAAAAAGCTGCATTGAATTGCTAAAAAAAATTGAGCGTTTCCTAGAATGCATGCGATGTTACCACAGTTGTAAATCTAACTATGATTCATATGATTGAAACGAGATGTATCTTTTATGTGTATTCATCAAAGAGGCCTTTTGTCATATTCGTCCTTTCATGCATTTAAAAAGCTCAATTTTTCTAATTTCCACTCATTGTCTCATTGTCTCATTGTTGTTAAGGGAATTATTGACATTCCCTGACATTTTACGTACTTGCGAAATCCGTTGTCGAATCTCCACGAGGACGTAAGATGAGTCCGTAGTCAGTGCGACAACGACAGACAACGTGTTTCACATTTCGTTAAAGCTCTTGCAAACTAGCGAACCATATTCGGCGAATTTTCGATGCTTGTTCGATCGGTGTCCGACTTGGAAGTTAGGAGTAAACTGGTATCTTAAGTGTAGAAGTAATTTGAAAGATATAGCCAAGTTCGATAAGACGCGAGACGAAGTGAACACGAACGAAGTGGGCGGAGTCGTGACACGCCTGCTTTCGATTCCGCTTGCCGAGTTGAATGAGTGGTGACGTGTTCCTCTGGTACCTGCTGGTGTAAAACACATAGGGGCACGTAGGAAGACGCCGATATTACTAATTCCGCTAGGAGAAGACACCGGACGAAGGCGGATGGGAAGGGGGTGAGCGCCCCAATGCGAACCATCCGGCCAACCGGAAAATCCTGGCTAAGTAAGCTCTTTAAAAACTCCGGAATGACGCTGCGCCATTCCCGAATCTCCTCTTTGCACGGTTCAAAACTAGTTCCTGGGAGAGAGATTAGAGCGTGCAAGGGGAACGAGGTACATGGGGGATGGAGGCTCCGGAGGGTGAGGGTGCCCAGGTCTGAAGTTGCCAACCCTCTGTCTGTTTCTTCCTCTCGTCCTCTTCCTCTTCTCGGTACGCGGAAAGTTACCTTGGCACATGCATACTACAGTGGATGGTCCGCATATGCTCAACTCGCTTCTTCCTCTTCTAGACTCGTAAGCCCTTTACAGCATCCTCCAAAACAGAGGGGTTGAATTTTCTCGAAACTTAAACAACTATATAATGAGCTCTGCCCCTCTGTCGGCTTAATTTTCTCCATTGTTGTGACAATCAGTGAGGCGGCGCAGGTTTGTCGAGATTACAAGATGATGTATTCAATGAAATGATAATACAAGAAATTTCGTAAAACATAAACCCAAAACATCGGCACAATAAACAAATGGTTCATTTTAGTTGCCTTTCGATTGCATTTATACGGTCTCAGAAATAATATGTTTTCGCTTAATTTTTGTTCTAATGGCCCATTTGTGACGAAGAATACCATTACATATTCCGTCAGCTTCATTGTCGACGAAGAAATACTGCTTGGTATACATAATGCAGTGTTACCACGCGAGGACGTTGCTCCGGAAAATACTCACATATATATATGTCTGTCGTAGAAAATCGTAAGAGAAATCTTGGCGCGGTATCAAAATACGTGAGTTACCGTCGCTGCGCGTGTATATCAATTCGAGCAACGACCCGATTATCGGTCCGGCAAGAGGCGAGCAGAGAGATCTCCAAGCAGCCCTTCACCCCGACAGTCAGGCCACCTTACACAGAGCGCACAATATTTTTCTCTGGAATAACGCCAGAGTCACAATAATCTCGTACTAACTTTGCTTCTTCTGCTACGCGGCATCCGAATCTTCTTGCCTTGGATTTTTTTGTACATTTTTTTTATTCCTCCATTCTCCGATGATGGCTCTGTCATCTTAGATTCTGTGAAATGTACCCGCGAGACGACTCTCCATTATACAGTAATATTTTTTAATTGGTGTCTGACTTCGTTTATACAACGATTTAATTTCCCCCTTCACTCATTGTATTGTAACGAATATGTGGCTGACTATTCGTTGACACGCGATATTAGTTACGTTTGACAATAAACGAACGAACGGACGTGTGACATTTTGTGATCGGGATAATTAACATTTCTTATTATTAATAATATTCGCCGCAAAAACAAATACGCGCGTTATTCATTCGCTCGGTCGTTACAGTATATTAATTATAATAATATTATTTATTCTTTATGTTTTACTATTTAATCGGTGTGTAAATCGTACTTTGAGCATTTATTTCGTTATTGCAACGGTATATTTTTCCGACTGAGCAAATCGAGTTCAATCAGTGGGATCGTTCTGTCGATGTCGATCGAGTGGTTTGATGGTTGTCTGCATCTTGAAAACTTTACACTGTTAACAATTTTTCCGATGTTACGTCCATTTTCAACCGTATGCGTGACTTGATATTCTGCGCTTGAATTCAGAAACACTGCGTATATATAAATGTATAGTCGATACCGTGGATGGCGGGTTACACAATATTCGAGCGCTTTAGAGATTGGATAGTTTCGTCGGAAAGCATCGCATAGTTGAAACACTAGATATAATAATGCGGATATACCACGTGGAAGGGTGAAACACTGCGTCCCCGATTGTCCTCTGGTCACTCCGGGAGGCTTCCACGTTACGAGGAGCTTTAACGACGTGGTTGTCTGGCCGGTTCCCGCCATTTCCCGTTAGCGCTCTTGCGGACGCCACGAGACCCTCGTCGTTTCAAGCTTATCCTATACGTTTTAGAATATTCCATATATATATGGATATGTATAAACATGGCAGCGAAGGGACGCATTGTTGGGATTAATGCGGTTCACCGGTTGGATTAGAAAGCATCGTACTGCATATAACGTGCGTTCGTACGACCTATGGACCTCTATCGCAACCAGAAGCCACAATCCCGCCGCATTATTAACAAGATTTAGCGTGTATAACAACGGCAGTTCAAATAATATCGCATTTCCTGTTTCATAAGGGTTACTCATGCCAAGATATACATATATGAGAGTCTTGCTACCTTATCCGATGTTGAAAACATGTATAAATATCAAGTACAACCGTAATAGATCTCTTCCATAACATACTTATATACATACATAATATACAATTCGATGTTACACATAATTAAAGAAACTGCAATCCTTGGTATAATTTGATGGGATGTTACTGTATACTGAAAAAAATTAGTTGGAAACTAATAGTCAGTTGGGACAAAGCTTTTTAAAAATTAAAAAATTTCTGACTAAAAAAGGAGTATAATACAATAATAAAATATAATAAAATAATAAAATATAATGAAATAATGAAATAAAATTATTTTTTGTTTTAAATGGTGTTAACGTAAAGAAATGCATGAATAATTATCCGCATATTCGTCATTATTCGTCATTGAATATTAAAATCTTCCAGCCATTACGTCCAAATAATTATTTGTTATTTCACGTTTTCTTATCGATCCAATTTTTTTATTACACTTTTTTTATCGAGAATTTTTACATTTTTGTTGAATAATTTGGATTTCGTCCTTTTTAAGACAAAATGTTCTTCCAACATTTTTTTTTTTTTTCAGATTAAATATAAAACTGTTACGTTATCGAAATTCCAACTCTTACAAGCAAATCCGGAATCCTACCCTACATAGTTCACTGTTATTTCATGTTTCGGTTTTTTTTTACGAGGGGATGATGTCACATAGCTGCAATATCAATTTTCAGAAATACCTTGCATACATCTCGCGCTTCGGTTCACTGTGTTCGATGGCGTTGTGAAGCTTTGTCGAAAGCCTCGGGCCCGCTGTGCGATATTTCATACGGTACCATGACAACCTTTCACCATAAGAGATGATGCGCCGCGAAGCTTTTCTCATGTTCCGTAGGCCCTTCTTCGGGTGGTACAAGCGCATTCGCGGGCCTGAGATAAAATATTCGACAGACGCAGGAGCGTCGCGGGGTTGAAGCGTATCTCACTGCGTCACGACAACGACTAACGGCAATGAGATCAGTCAGAACCAAATGCGCGTCTGATGTAGGCACAAGCTATACGTATACTATTGTAGCATGTTATATATGTCTATATAATGGAGAGCAGCGAAACGGCTCATTTTCCTCTCCCGTGCGTGTTTCGTTTGACATAGCAAGCAAAATTTAAATATTCCATCGGTGAACAAAGTGGCACTCGATCCTCGCGGGACTCGCGTGTCCTTGTCGTTCTACAGCGCGTTCAATACTTTAAAGCTTTCTAGTCTTCTTGAAGAGGGATGAAAAGTGAGAAAAATAAAAAAGAAAACACGTTCACGACGAGAGAGCGAAGAACCGAGAAGCCTCGAAAAATCGTAGCTGCGCGTCGAGAGGTCTCCGACTCTGCTTCCCTGTCTACGAGAATAGCTGCCTATCAGCTTGCCACCGCTGATATTCCAGCAACAGCAGGAGTACCCGTTACGTTCCTCTTCGTCGTATCGTCTCTTTGCTTGCTCGCGGCTTTCTCGTATATTTGTATATACGCGTTGGATTATACGCTTCGACGAGCATTCCCGGCTCTCAACCTCTCAATCTCGTCCTCTCCGTCTCTCGCACTTCGGTCACCGTGTACCATTTCTCTTCCCGCGAGAATCATCCCACTATACACGACAGTTGTATAGAGTACCATTTAGTTTCAGCTTCATTATTCTCGCGCGAACGTGCTGAAACACTTTTGGATGCTTGTACCGATCACGCAACAAGCGTCAGCTAATTCTTTCGAATTCGATCGTTTTATTGTCTACACGTTGAACCATTGACGCTCACTGTAACGACGGGAATTCATTCAACAATTTGTATTCATTCGGTCTGTTGACTTTCGAAGCAAAGAACTTCGAATGCCTCTATTTGTCCACGTAAAATGTTGCACTGATTGCTCGATTTCACGTCCGCAAGTAATATCTTTTTATGATCTGCTTAATTAATTTGGTGCATCGACCATGCTATATATTTTTTTTCTTTATCAATTTGACAATCGATTGACAGATCGATAATTCACGGAGACAATTGTACGCTCAGATACTTTTTCGACTATCGAGTCGGGCCATCCGCGCATCCAATGGAGCACCCAATTTCTCTGGTAAAATTCAATCACATTGCCGCGATGGAATCGTTTCATTTTGCACTTCTGCAAACGCGAGAACGAGGACGAGTTCCACGAATTGAGTTCGTGTCGCGTGAGTCCCGTCTATGCAAAATGAACGAAACTCACGGACAATTTTGCAGTCATTCGAGCTTTTTTTTTTCTCATCAGCGATTTGCGAACGGATCGGGACTGTCGGAAACTCGGGAATGCCAATGTCGCAACCAAGCGAAAAGGGTATTACGTTGGTGGCTGACCGTGCTGAGTATAGCGCTTTTTGGATGAAGCAATTACGTGATGGAACGGAAACGAGAAGATCCTGCCCCGCTGCACGGAATAAAAATGAATATACCGGTGTTATTTACACAGGTCAAGAGACGCGGTAACGTCTCGACGTCAAGTAGTTTAAAGAAAAAGTGCGCTACCGTGTCCTTATACGCCAATATCGCGCCCCCTATAGTTTGACAGTTTTGTTCTCGGATACGAGACATCGGATCTGAATTCTGAAGATACTTTCACTATATAAATCGAATACAAGCTTTAAAATGCGCCTGGAATCAGCCCGATCGGTGCACGAAATGATGAGATATCGCGATGTCGCCCGAAAAATCCTCGCTTTCACGATAAAAATATTTCTTCAGAGATTTTTTTTATTGTCAGTTGTTTGTCCGATGTCCCGTGATGCCTATGCGTTGCGTCCGTGACTCTATGCGTATGCCGTGCATATGCAACGGTATAAGCGGAACGAACGATCAGCTGTTTGCAATTATCCAAGTGTCAATTCGTGAATACAGCAACTAGTAATATCCGTATCCACGATCCGTAAGTAGTACACTCACACTGAGTGATCGAAATAAAGGTTAAATAGTGAATAGTGATAGTTGTTATTTATAATTTCGTTTTTTCGTTGAAATTAGTAAAAAAAAGAGACCCTCTGGTGCGGCTAAAATAATGGGTTGTTCGTCTGATAAAATTGTTTCAAATAATCGCGGGCGAGAGATCATTTTAATTGATAAATATTGTGCGTGTGATACAAGAAAAATCGTGTCGTACGGATTCTTAACGTTATCAAGTAATAAAACATTTTTTTTAATAAATAATAATAAATTAATAATTAAATAGTAAATAAAAAAAAGAATGAAATAAAAAATAAAAAAGAAATGTTTGCAAAAAAAAACAAAAAAACCAAACATGCAAAACAGCGAGTCCTTAGAATACAAATAAATGTAGTTGCATCGAAAGAAGGGAAAGTTTTTTTTTATTTTCACTTGACTTATATGATTTTTTATTATTTTAAAAGATTTTTATCTTCACAAAACTATTTGAAAACTATTTAAACTACTTGGCGACATTTTTTAAATTTTTTGCAAAAAAATGTTTTTTTTATGTTTTATATTCATACATCGTGTGCGTCTTGCAGTGCGTAGAGACGAAATCGCAACGCGTATCACCTAAAGGTTAGGAATCTGCGATACCGTTCATTATGGGGTTCGTTAATTTTTCCGTACGCCTCAGTGGTAACGATCTCTCTTGCAGAGGTTTTGCGAACGATCGAATGAGCTCAAGGACCATTGCAACTTGCAATCAAAATAATTCCGGTGCTCGTCATAATATGATTCTTTTTTTTTTAATATCTCGTGTAACATTTATTTTTATCAATGAAATGTATCAGGGAAATATTTTTCTGAATACATGTTTTTTTTTATCCTATGGGTTACATACATCACTGCACCCGTTGTCGCGGTTCAATAAATCCTGCATATGTGTTGGTGGGCAACCGGTGAGTGAATAACAAATTTTCCTTCAGGCGAAAAAATATGGATAACAATGTAGATACAATAATTGTGGGAAAAAAAATACTCCCCATTGAAAAAGGATTGTAATGAAGAAACTGTATTAGCAAAAGGGAGTGAAATGACAAATAATTATTGCCGTATTATAGTCGGGAGATGCCAATACTGAATGATGAAAAGGTTCATTCAATTATTTTTACCCACACGAAATGATCAAATTCATACATCATTTGGAACGGAATTACGGTTGTTACGTAAGTACACCATTTGGCATTCATTGACATAGACAGATTTTTCAGGTTTTTAAAAAAATTTCGACGTGAACCAATTTATTTCTGTGCCACGAGTCTGTAACGGCGCAACTCGAGTGCGTCCAATGGCTTCTCTTCTTTACTGCTATGATAGATTTTTTTCCGCACCATTGAAGTCTTCTAAAATCGGTAAAGCCCATTCACATGCGTCAATGCTCCGGACGAGTGTCGTTCCGATTGTTCGTAGTATATGAGACGAGCATTACTATAAAACGAGACCTGTACAGGCATCAACGTACAATTGTGCGCGCCTTACGCTCTAATGGAAATGATGTCGGGGGGCTTGCCAACCACCCGGGCAAAGGCTTTTGGAAGCTTGCCACCGTATTCTGGAAATGCTGTATGAATTGGGATGCACCCACCTAGTATTATTATATCGTGTATCATGGTGCATCGAACTTGTTCAACATTAATTTTTCAAACTCCGATATTCCCCCGACTTCTCTTATTTTCCCAGCGAATGCCAAATATTCATTTAGTTTTTACATTCGTTATATTTCGCTTCTGAAAAAAAGTCTGCCAGGTGCCGCGCGTTTTTTTTGTTCACTGCAGGCACATTCTGCACAAATTGTTGAGGTTTTATCAACGTCAACACCGCTGGTTTTTTATTACAAATACACAAACATAGAGTTCTATTCAAATAGACATGAAACTAATATACATCAGCAGAATAAACCATAACTTTAACGTTCGAAAGTTTACGATTAAGTTATTCACGGAGAATATTGATTGGGAGCAAACTTGGATTCAGAAACCTCCCCGAGTATCTATTAAATATATAACAACGACAGAGGGGTGAACTCGCGGCGAACCCAAGCAATGTCGATTCGACCAAAACATTTAGCGCTCTATATACAATATCGGTTATATCGATTATGCCATACCTATCTAGTATTACACTCACGTACCACTCGGGCAATCTGCAAGGCAAGTGACTTACGCTGATTGGCTTTACAGCGCGGCGAACGGTCGCGTGCACAAACGCGATTCATATATATTCATTAAAGATCCAATCCATTAAGCGCTTGACTTCGCTTTTACTACGGGACGGGCATTAACAGCGAGAAAGATGGGACACGCACGAGAGCTTTTCTCTCTCGATTTCACACTTCATCTGACTTCGAATGGTGGTCCACGAACCAATAATAACGAAATGGAACCTTTTCAGTTATAGTCAGGAAACAGAGAACGCGTGAGATCGAGCGAACAGAATTTATAAAATAATGACAGAAAAAATGATTTTATAAAAATTAAAATAACTCCCGACTGAAAAAATAAGTGAAAAAAACTGAGATTTATTCGCCGTTTAGTGTAGGATCTCCCGACTATAATATATGAATAATTATTTGTTATTTCACTCTTTTTTCAGTCAGGAATTTTTTTAATTTTTATAAAATTATTTTTATTTCAACCTTTTTAGTAGTTTTTATATTACACTTATTGATTTATTTTGAATATTAATTATTATTTTAATTAAAAATTATAAATATTTGAAATCGATCGCTATGGTGTATAATTATAGCCTGCGTTAAATTTGCAGTGATTACGTCGCTGTGTTCAATTCACAGTGATGAAGTTGGTGAGTACAGTTCGCTGCTCGTAGCGATGAAGTCGCTGTGTTCAATTCACAGTGATGAAGTTGCTGAGTACGGTTCGCAGCTCGCAGCGATGAAGCTGCTGCGTTCAATTCACAGCGATAAAGTTGCTGTGTCAACCACTGAACATTGAACGGAACACATTGTAATAAAATAAAATAAAACAAAACAAGATAAACAAAAAATTACGCACCCTTAAATAAATAAACTTGAAATTCACCTGTGAATAATATCGAAAAAAATATAGT
Organism: Buathra laborator; assembly: GCA_934046635.1. Taxonomy (NCBI): domain Eukaryota; kingdom Metazoa; phylum Arthropoda; class Insecta; order Hymenoptera; family Ichneumonidae; genus Buathra; species Buathra laborator. The sequence continues at coordinate 7,205,055 of OW203893.1, read as the reverse complement.
AATTTCGAAAGAAAAGACAGGTTATGTCCGAACAATTGTTACAAAAAACGTTGATATAATAAAAAAAAAGTTGTTGAGTTTTTTTACTAAGTAATGCATTAACAAAATGCATTGAACCACACGTAAACGAATGATAGCAAATTTCACAGTCTACTCGTGACTCGTATTTCATCGTGGCGCGTATTTGTCATCCATGCATTGACAGGAAATTCGGCGCGAGAAAGCACAACAATAATGGCGGCGAATGTTGACGAAATTTCGATATATTCGGGCACATTATTTTGAAACGGCTTTATCTCTACCGAATCGCATTTGATCATAATAATGAAACCTGAAAAAAGACACAGTCCGTGGTACATACAAAGAAAAGGTGTGCCATATTTTGTTAAGACATTTTTTGTCGTTTCGGAGAACATTGGATACCAAGAAAACGCGAAAAGTCAGATTCCACGGTGAAACGCATAACTTCCGTCTTTTGCCCGGCGGGCAGTCGGGAGTTAAAAAGCTACAAATATGAATGAAATCACATATTAATAACTATTATCTAACGAATACGAAGCGTAGAATACGGAATATTGTTATGACAGTCAATCATAAATGGCAATGGAGTCAATGATGATAGACAATCAATGGAAATATTTATAGTATAATTGATAAAATCTTCCCAATACCATATGCGCGTGATATGATTTTGTTCGACTAATCATTATTTTTACAACTACTTGGCGTTTAGACGCTACCGCGTCTCTTGATAATGATACCTGTATTCAATATTTTTATTTAGTCCTGTAGCGCTTAACTAAGTATAAAAAGTTTTGAAAACCTATTTCCCAGTTTTCGCATCAACAATTGACGTTATCAATGCTGTTGGGAAATACGTGTCGAAAACGTCCGTTTAAGTCTCTACGGATCCAGCATCATGTTTGCGAAAGTTACCGCGTAGCAGCCCACCAAATTGGATCTCACACTTTCGGTCCATCGAACTGAAAAAATTCGACGGATTAACAGTTTCGCCCGGTTAAATTCTCTTCATAACGATATTCCGATATCAACGGATATACTCTAAATATCGACCAACACGATGTTATTTCTCGCGAAGGTATTTTTTAATTTTTCTTTGTACCGCGGACTGTGTCTTTTTTTTAAACTCCCGACTGCCCGCCGGGAAAAAAACGGGAGTTATGCGTTTCACCGTGAAATCTGACTTTGCGCATTTTCTTGATTTCCGATGTTCTCCGAATCGACAAAATATGTCTTACCAAAATTTGGCACACCTTTTCTTTGTGCCACGGACTGTGCCTTTTTTCAGGTTTTATTATGATCAAGTGCAATTCGATAGAGATAAAACCGTTACAAAATAATGCGTTCGAATATATCGAAATTTGGCCGATATACGCCGCCATTGTTGTTGTGCTTTCTCGCACCGAATTCCCTGTGAATGAATGAATAAACATGCGCGACGATGAATGCAAGTTACGAATAAACTGTGAAATATACTATCATTCATTTACGTGTGGATCAATGCACTTTTCAATGCATTAAATTTGACGACTTTTTTTTTATTATATCCATTTTTTTGTTCGAATTGTTCGAATATAACCCGACTTTTCTTTCGAAATTAATTTTTTTTCGATATTATTCATGTCGAATTTCAAATTTATTTATTTGAGGGTGAGTCATTTTTTGTTTTCTATATTGATTTATTAACTTCATTGCTGCAAAATAATGCAGCGATTTGATCGCTGTAAAATTAATGAAGCGATTTCATCGCTGCAGATTAAACGCAGCGACTCCATTGCTAAAAAATTAACACAGCGGCTTTATCGCTGAGAAATTTAAACAGTAGCGTCATTACTGAGAAATCAACGCAGCAACTTCTTCGCTGAGAAATTAACGTAGCGACTTCTTCGCTAAGAAATTAAACGCAGCAACTTCATCGCTGTGAATTGAACGCAGCAACTGCATCGCTGCAAATTTACCACAAGTTAAACTTTATACACCGTAGCGATGGATTTCAAATATTTATGACTTTATAATTAAAACAAAAATAAATATTAAAAAATAGATAGAAAAACATTTCGTTGCTACGTATGGTAAGATTCTCATTCTAACAAGCGTAATATAAAAATAATTTTATAAAAATTGAAAAAACACCCGACTAAAAAAAAAATGAAATAACAAATAATTATTCGCATATTATAGTCGGGAGATTCTCACACTCAACAACGAATAAATCTGCCAACTACTATATCCGAATAATTATTTGTTATTTCACTTTTTTTTCAGTCGGGAGTTTTTTCAATTTTCATAAAGTTATTTTTTGTTTTATGCCCCTCCCGGGTCATCCCTTTTTCACTTCTCATTTATATTTCATGTGCTCAGGAATTTTATTTCCAATTCCTCAACTAACAAAAATAAAAGTTATTGTTCTCCCGGGAATTCCCGGATGAAAAATGTATCAGCGTTTCAAAAATGATTATGTTTTCTGACAATTCCGCGTACCGAAAACCTGATGGGCATTTTTATTCCACGAATATTCGCGACTCTCTTCAAAGATAATGTTCGAAAACGACTACTACTGGGAAAGCGTATTTCTACCTACCGATTATTTTAATAGATATAATTTTAACGGTGAGCATAGAACTTCGCCAATTTTCAGGCGGAACGTCGAGGAGTACAGTGTGTTCTCCCAGACGAGTTTCAATGTGGGAAACTGTTTTACCGGAGAATGTCGTAAGGTTAACATTCAAAACTTTTGCCTTGTGATTTTCGATTATTTTTTTTCACTCAAAGTAAAGTTTCAAAATTACTTTGGCACTTTGGAATCATATATCGTGAAACAGTACATATTTGCTAAACTTTCTTGACAGCTCATTGCTTCTAACTTCGGTTTTTTTTTTGGTACCCGTATTTTGCGCCTAACCTTGTATATGTAACGCAAATTTGTGGAGTCAGAACTTTAGAGTTTGCAAGAAACATAGAGACTATGGGTACTTCCCCTTTGAGAGATTGGAACAGTGCAAATAATGGAGACAGAAGAGACAAGAGCCGTATGGACGTCTCGGTTCTGCATCTGAACTTCTTCCGTATCTTACTTACGTGCAAAATTGATATTTCCTACGTTTTCACTTTGTAATTCCTCGGATAGAAACATGTCGCGTTGCATGGGAGAGGTATATTTATATTCCATGTATACATATATAAGCAAATTTACACCGACAACTTCGAGATAAATTTCGTTTCGTAGTACAAGTGATATACAGCGGCGGGGCGAATTACCGGCATTCTATATAATACTTAAGATCGGACGAGTTTTCTCGAGATAGCGAGGATTCCTGATAATCAATTTCCTAGCAGGTGGGATTTAATTATCTTCCATGATTAGGTGGTTCTTTTGACTTTGAACCGTCGTTCACGTAACGCACAAGCTGACTTTGCACTCGACTTCTTCCTGATTCTCTTCGTCCATCCTTTGTTCTACTTTCTTGGTATATCTACCCCATTTGATAGATAATTGAAGTGGATTGTGACGGGACTTCATTTGCTTCGACGAACCGGCAAAGATTTTAATTCTCCGTTAAGCCCTGGAGCCCCTTTAGTCCGCCGTCGATTTTCTCACTCTACGTTATTATTACTGAAACCGTTTACATACCACGCTTTCCGAGTTATATTATGAATTTATTAAAATACATGCATTTTCAAAAAATTCTGAAACATAAACTTAAATTAAATATGTTAAATAAATTCTGTAACCTTGGAATTTATTATATTTTTATCGAATAGACAACTGACTACATAAACGGAGAAATATATGTGTTTTGTTATACGCGATCTTTAAATTCCCGAGTTATGCGGTGTATGTATATATTGCGAGAGTAGTGCGGGAGGATCACACCAGAAGAGTGCTCGAAAGGATTTCCATGTTCGAGGAATTCCCAGTAGAAATCTGAGAAAATCGTTTATTATCCACTATCCTGCGAAGCCACTACTTTTGGTCCGTTGAAAGTTCAGGATATCCGTATAGTATGAGTGCATTAAGATAGGAAATTGGTTAATTATACACACCTCAGACTAAAGTATTCTCAATTAACAGCAAGAAACTTTATAATTCATGAGATGAAAAAAAAAAATGCTAATGAATTTACTCAATGTACGGATGATTTTAACCGATCGAAACTGGTTAACCTCCGAATATTCGAGATTCCAAATTTTTCCTGATTACAAAGAACCTCCACACGAAGAAATATTAATATGGATATTGAAAAATACCGTATGATATTTGTGTATAGATATTACTAATATCTACCGCCGCATCGTTTTGTGCAGAGATGGCGAGCTCTGTGCGGGCGAGAGGTCAAATATTATATCGATTTGTCCGGGGAGAGTGGACCGTCGAGTTCAACGCTAATGCAACATACGCAGCAATGCGGAAGCAGACTCGTCGTTGGGAGATGCGCGAATATTTAACAATACCGAGGGAGCAGCCCTTATTCCCTCGTTACCGCGAGCGCACAGGTGTCTGTTGTAAGTTCGTTGAGATAAATGAAAATACATCTATACCGCAAGGGGTAGCCGCATATATGAAAAACTACTCCCGAAAATAACAATGGATGACAATCACATCACCGGGAAGAAAAAAAATATGGTTGGTTGTCCAACGTCTGCATTTATCGCCGTTCAATCAAATTTCATAATCTCGAGAGTGTCACAAACGATTGGGTTATGAAAGTTTTGACCGACTTTGCGCAAACTGCACTTTTCAGTTCACGACACGTGTTTTATTACGCGATGCGAAAATTGTATAAAAAAAAAGAAGTAAATCGTAAAAAAAACAAAAAAGTTAGTGTCGATAAGGGTGATAAATGGTAAACGATTTTATCGAAATTACACGAGAAATTCCGTGCAGCTCGAGTATACAGCTTTTTGTTTGGTCGTATATACCTATATATACTCAGCGTTGGCATAGGCACGCACTTTTATAACGCATTGGGCTATAAAAACTGTGGTGGCATGTGTTATATGTTATTTCCAATACAGTAACAAGGTGCAATGTGTATGTGCGCGCGAGTTTGTGTCGTTGCTGACATAGCCCCAAGGTGCGGAAATAATTTTTCTTCACAGCCGTTATCAAGCCGGAGAAGCTTCCGTTTGGCTCATACCTACTGCGCAAATGGATTATTATACTGTCCCGAAGTTTGTGAACGCCACTCGGCGCGAACCAGACGGTGGCGACATCGTGGATACTGCGAATAAAACTATATATCGTTCAGTTCTGATAATAATAAAAAAAAACTCTCAGTAGTATGATCGATTCTACATAACGACGCAAAAACCAAGAAATCTCGTCATGAATAAATATATTTCGCGAATGAGTTTTCTCTACCTCTCTCGATAAATCCCGATAAATAACCTGTTTTTTCGATTCGCCTCTTGACGCTGCATTTCTCGACGGTGAGATAGACTGAAATGAGATTTTTTTCATCGATTCGGAGACTTGCGACGAGGGATTGTCCGGAAGAACTAATCGGGCTTCAAATTCTTCGCCGAGACAGGTAACGGTGAGAGACGACGTTCAGATACGGAGGGAGGAAAAATAAAAGAATTCCGAAGCTTTTCCGTGCTGCCGTAATGGTCAATGCAAATTCAGACGAAGCTGCTCGATGAAAAAAAAAACAGAAAAAACATGAAAGAAGGTCAGAATGAAAGAATGAGGCAGACGAAAAAAGGAAGAAAACGTACAGAGCGGAAAATAGGGACAGATGAAAAGTAGAGAAAGGGATGGCAACGTTCGCTAATTACAGAGGTGCCGCGATGTAGCTGTAGCTGCGACGATGGCAACGAGGACCAATAGGGTTAAGAGTCGGGGAAGAGACGGCACTAGCCGCCGGTTGCGAAGTCTTGAGCTTTACCGAGTCTCGTGGTAAAATCAAGTACAAATCTCTCCGTCGCACTCCTTTCGTCTCCGCGACGCTATACACCACTGCTTCACTGATAACCAACGGCGGAAGGTCGTCTCTCGACTGCAGTTACTTTTCCTACACGTCGTTTGCATACTATTTTGCGAAAGCAGCCGATGCATATGCATGCCGCGCATCCGTAAAGTCGGTCGAGGGTGGCAAGTCTGCGCGGTTAATGGAGGATGCAAGAGAGGAAGTGTTGTACAGCGAGGGACAGGTGGGGTGGAGTACAGACAAGGCCAACAACCAGAAAACCGACACTCTGCGGTATATAGCATTGCCGCCATTAGTGCAGCCACGCTACCGGGTTCTCGCAATGGCCGCTTCGATTGCATCGGTTCAATTCCAGGGAGATAATAATAGCCGACGGCTAATATCTTCCTGGTATCGTTGGAACGTTGAATATTATACGAATAACCACTTAAAGGAGACAATAACCAGCCATTGTGACTAACAATAGCGAGCTGCAGTTTTCCTGAATCATCGATTCCTGTAATAAACAACACTTAACAGTAAAAGTTATCGTAATTCAGCCCCGCAGAATCGGATGCATTAAAATAATTCAACTTCGAAGCCAATGGCCAGACGGCACACTGTTGTTTCGGGTGATTTCGTTGTGGTCTGATTCGGTTATACTTGAACACTTTTTTGCTGCACTGTTATACCGAGAACAGTAGATAAGGGATGTTTCTAAACCCATCGGTACTGTGGTAATTCAATCCCGGGACTTCATCGTCGGAGACCTAACTCATACCTCGTTAACTGAAAGCGTACAGAATTTGAAGAAGCGAAATGCAAAACCGAATTTGACGGTCTTCGACATAGAGTATGCATCCATTTTGTTTTATTTGTGCGTGAAGTACGGAAACAAAATAGCAACTAAGAAAAGTATAGTATAAAGTTTCATTCATGTAACAACGTGAAGCATGCAACGCTTCAGGTACTATGCTTCCAAGCAGACACTGAAATCTGCTAATACCAGAATCGAAAAATACTAATATCAGAGTCATATGTATACAAAAATAATATCGGAAAGCTTTTCTGCTACCAATATCCGGATTGTATAAAGTATCAGAGTTCAGCCCGTAGATTTCGTCTATAGAAGTTATACAGTGCAGGCTACAGGGAGGGGGGGGGGGGGGGGGGGGGCGGGAGGGGTACAGTGTGTATGGTGTGTGATTAACAAGGAAAAGTCGATGCCCGTAGGTAATATTGTTCCATAATTTATTCGAGTTTATGCACCGCTTGCAATGAACGATCAAAGTTTAGTTTTTTCTCTTTTATGTGTTAACCAAACCGGCGAACGCGTGATGAAAAATAGTCTATTTCTCATGGTGTACATTTCGTTTGTCATATTTACATGGGTAGAATACCCATATAGTAGAACTTTGGTAATTTTCATTGCAGATATTTCAAAAAGGCGACGATTTATAGATCGCTTTGATATTTGACTCAATAAGATTACACATGATCCAAGATAACACAAAAACGTCCCACCCATAACTTGGGGTTGACCTCATCACTGACCCTCTTCAATGCTTGCTGTCGTCGGCAAGAATGAAGCTCCAGGGACCAAGTAGACTAAACCTTCTATCACGGAAAGGACCTCATTGATTCCTTTTATAATATTGACCAAATATGGACATCCGCATGGCCCATAGAGGTGGAGTTTTCGTTTCTTCACACACCTCATTAGTGTAAGAACAGAAAACGCGAAACTAAAGGAGTTTTTACTGTATATGAAAACAGTGGTGATCCTGTAGTTCGTTTTCTGTACTGACAAATTGTTATGGGTTCGTTCGAGAAAGGCATTCTAGTTGCAGCAAAGCATCTAGCGATCGTTTGTGCACGAAGAAACTTCGATAATGACCGATGCCCCGCAGACACGGGATCTACCGTACTCCCGTACACGCAAAAGAGAATATATATGTATAAGGTACTACAGTTATTATGTAGAACGACAGGGAACGCTGGTGTTATTCTTTCGCCTCGTTTCGCAAGAGGCACAGCAGCACCGGCTGTGCCGCCATCGTCTCTGCTGTTCGCCCGTCCGTACGATCAATAATTATGACAGTCGATCGATCATCCAACACAGCAGCAGCAGGTGGATACACAAAGTTTCCACACCGTCCAGCCCCGACTAGCATCATACCAGCTTCGGTAACTCCAACCATCCCATTCCCTCTTTCACCTTCTAACATATACATGCACTGTTCACCAATCAAAGGTTCAGTTTACTCAGCTCTCCGAGGGGGCGGAAGGATGGTAGTGATCACTTCGGTGGAATTAGAATTCGCGATTGAAGTGCTGCATGCGCAATGTTACTAAACGAACGTGTAACATTTCAGAACTATACAAAGTGCATGTTTAAGTTAAGTAAGGTAAATTATAAGTTATAATTGAACTGATTCGTTTTATAACACTCCGCCAACGAGCATATTATTATTCTACCAGAATTACATAATTTCACGTCTGCAAAGAGTTGCCAGACTGAGAGAATACCTTAAGGTTTTTTCATGCACGGAGAAGATAAATGAAAAGTATACTTAATGTGAAATTCATGTGATGTATGAAGTACGAGATAATTGTGTGGATCTTAGTCATTCTATATCGGCATCAACAACACATTTTTTTTTCTCGGCTGCGCTTAGACTTTCGATGTAAGTCGTGTAGCTATCGCATACATTTAAAAGCTCCCTGATAGATCGATACACGTTATTACGTACACAGACGCATCCCTACGGCGCAAGGGAGCGGGGAAAGGAGAGATATATCGTAAAGCTAGTGAGTCAAATACGGAGTGTAATACAGACAGAAAAGTAAATTCGCCATTTTCTTTTCTTTTTTCTACGAGCGAGTGGAGTTCTGTGTCTTTTAGATTAGTTTGGAAATTAGTTTATCGAATAGCGTCACGAGGCTTCTCCTTCCTCGCTACCGTTTCTTCTTCTTCTTCTTCTTCTTCTACTTCTTCTCAGCTCATCCACCCCCCCCCCCCCCCCTCACCCCGTTTCTCCAACCCTTCGCAAATTTCTTCCAAGCCACTCTGGTAAGGCGGTGCGAGGAGATAACGCGCCGGCAGACTCCTAATACCTAACGGAAGTGAACGTATTCTCAACTTGCACCATCCCACCCAATACCATACTACCTTTCTCGCTGGTTCACTGTCTTTCGTTCTCATGTACCTCGGGATACTTAGTTTCGAACGTGGAAATATTTTCATCTTTCTTACGGCAGTTAGTTTGAATAGTTGCTCGGCGTATGCCATTCAATTATTTTTAATGGCCCACACGCCGCTTCACCATCTTTCATGTCGCAGCCTGTGACGAAAAAAAAACATTTTTGACTTACAGAAAAATGTATAATTGTGCGAATTTTCGAGACGTTTTTCATGTAAAGATCGACTCTAATCTATCATCACCATAGGACGAGCGTAAAATATCAATATCGATTCTTCATACACCTAATGGAGACATTATCGAGGCGTTATTGCGTTTCGTGACGCTCCGCTGTAACATTGAAGGCTTACATTATAGGGTGGATTTTTCGATGTAAGGAATAAAAACCGGTTTGTATTTTCTCCTTCAAGAATTGTTTATATTCGGACCGGGGGATTTTTTTGCATTGTCAAAAGTTCATTACATGGAAACAATCGCGTTAATTTGCCGGAGGTTCGGCTTAAAAGATGTCGCAAAGCTGCGCATATGGTGAACATAAGGACTCCTCGTCACCAGTTAATTCAGTAGTGCGATCAGTTGTAATTAATTATTTTTATTGACAAATTCGGTGGGTAGTTTACAGAAACATGAACTGAAGATCGACATTCTTCGATTGGCAAATCAACGACATTTTAATTTCTTTTCGAAGCTCTATTAATTTCGATTATTCTTTCGTTCTTCACGTTATGCTCTCTTTTACGTTTAGAACGTAAAAAACAGTTTATTCATTTTTATTTATAACGAGAACTCGCAAATTCCTCAACGGTTGGGAACAACCGAAGATCCGAGATTCGAAATTATTCAAGCAATCGCATAATGGCCACGAACAAAAGCCTCTTTTCCGAGCGAGATTCCTTTAAATAATGCGGCCGGCCTCCCTTCGCGGCAACTTCATTCCCGCTGTCCTCGCCCTCTCTAACGTGAAAGAGACACACACACTCCTCGCTACCGCGTTTCCTCGTTAGCACGGAATTTCAAATTCTACCTGGTGAATACCCACGAGTCTGGCCGCCTGTATATTCCAGTTAATTGAATTTCTCATCGTTGTGGCTCGTTTTCTTCTTTCTTCTCAGTTATTTCGCTTCTCGGCATACTGTAATTAATAACTTGCTAGTGAAATTCACGTGCGCGTAGCTCGCTTGAGTCATGACAACTGCTATAACAGAAGAAATATATCGGCCCAAATACAGATGGGAATCGATCCAGAATGTTTATGTCGTCCAGTGTGTTATTTCCGTAGAAATCAAGGATACATTGAAATATATACAAGATCCAGATTTTTTCCTGTAAGATATATGCCGATATATACGGATAACATAATAGTATATTACGAGTGTTGCCATCACACGCGCTGAGAAAAAGTTATTCCATCGAGTATGGGACAGAATTTTACTTGACAAGATGTGATAGGGGGCGTTTTATGCATAAAACGCATTTTATGCGTAAAGCGTCTGCGTGCCGCAGAACGCCGCGCCGCGCCGCGTGGGCGTGCCGCGTGTTTGATTGGACAAATAAAAGTTAGGTAATTTTCATTTAAATTGCTTTTGAACATATATATCCGCTATATCCAATATATCTGGAATGTATGCTCCTCGATATAATCGGCATATATATACATGATGTATATAACAAGTAGAATTTTTTAGCATTATATCTGACGATATATCTTGTACATACTCTAACGTGTACTTTTACGTTTGAAGGGGTGAAAAAAAGCCCAACTACGCTAAAATGACCATATTCCATGCTTGCACCGCGGATGGAAAGTTAGCGATTTTTGACCATCGGGAGGAAAAGTAGTCGAACGGGAGGAAAAGTAGCTGAGCAGGAGGAAAAGTAGTAGTTTTCGTCCCTAGGGAAGAAAAGTAGCCATTGCAGGGATACAAATATGGTTAATTTTAGCTTAGTCGGGGAAAAAAGCGTATGCTACACAGAATTGAGCGTAATTTTCTTCTTGAGTGATTGTTGCCCTCGCTTCGCTCGGCCAGCAAACTTCACACTCGGTGAAAATCACGCACTTTCCTCCCTTGTAGCATAATGTACCATTTTCCCGACTATGCTAAAATAAACATATTCCATGCCTGGCAACATGGGTGGCAAGTTGCCGATTCATGACCAGCGGGAAGAAAAATGCAGCAGCGGGCAGAAAAGTAGTACTTTTCGTGCCTCGGGAAGAAAAGTAGTCTACAAGCATATAAAAACATACAAAAAAGCAAGCATACAAAAAGGTCAATTTTAACATAGTCGGGACGGGGCGTACTTTGTACCTCATGTAATCATTGCCCTCGCTTCCCGCGGGCAGCAAACTTCAAACACAGTGAAAACCACGCACTTCCCTTCTTTTTAAGATTATATACTATTCCTTTGTATCATGCCTCATGAACATTAAATTTGCATCGCTTTTTACATCGGTTTCACGTAAAAGTGCTCGGTTTCATGTTTAATGTCTTTGTAAAATTTCACCAACAAAGATGAGTACTCTGAGCAAAGAAATTGTCAGATTTAAAAGCTGTTCTCTTTGGATTCTCCGAGTTAAAAGGAAGTTTTTGTGTGCATCGCGTTTTTTCTCTTGTTTACCTGGCCTCAAACATGACCCAACCGCGAATCCTAACGACCAACTTGGCAAACTCTTCTTAAAGGAAAGTTTAACCTCCTACCGTGGCGGATGATGGCGAGAACGTTGAAGGTATATCTATATACCGGCTTTTCGTCGAAGACGGTCTGATGAGACACCGGAGATTGGTGTATTCTGTGTGTATAGATTACTCACTCCTGCTATGTCAAGTAGAACTTAAGAAGCCATTCGAAGCATAGTTAGACTTACGTAGATATAGGTAAACATAGGTAGACTTACCTACGCAATTTACTATGAGGCGGAAGTTATCATGAGTTATATGTCGGTTGTCCTTACCCTGCGATCCTCGAGATACACAAAATTGCACTAGTCGATGTTACACGGTAATTTTAGCAAAGCGTCGAAGCAGTCTACGTATGGTAGGTTTAGCGCTGGTGGGAAGCTGCATATATGGTACGCTTTGCGTACTATACCGCGGTTACAAATTGAATTACTATGCATCGAGTGTTTCACCACGACCTCACTTGCATGAACCTCAGCCATGTCCGCAACAAGCCCCCATACTGCAAAATTCGTTCACCGCAAAATCAACGGCTCGTCGGGGACAACGACAGTTATTAATTTTGTTTTTCACAATACTACAACTCACGAATTAATAAATACATTGTTGTAATTTTTATTGTCGCGATGAGAGATCAACGAATAACACCGAACGGTTGATGAATGAAGCGAAAGCTTTTACGTACATGGAACCTCTGAATGTATGGGGGGAAGAGATATCGGAAGTACCGAGACGTGGGAAAATCGAGAGAAAAGCTCAACATGTCGCACTGTCGAATTTCGGATCGCAGATAGACGATTCACGTTCTCCACGAATTCTCCAATAACCTTACTTGCCGCCGCTGTCCCCGGCTTATATCCACCGACAGTTCTGCGCTGTGATGTCCCTCGCCATATATCTCTTATTGAAATCTCGGATTACCCGAACTCCCGAAGGCCTCCGGGATGCATATAGAACGCGATTGGAAAAATCATCGTATGATCGATTCATAGTAGAGAAATAAGAATTTGTAGATAGCAACTTTGTCGAGCTTTCTAAAGCTTCAATGATCTCATTAGCAAGTGTTTCTTAATTTTTACCCCATTCAGTAGCAGGTCGTTATCACTCCAATTTACCCCGTATGGCTCTCTAATCCCTCGCAATTAACCTTAAGTCGTTTCATTTCCTCTCGTTGAATTACCTCCACCGGAACGCCCGAAGCTATCCTCGAGTCTTGTAGAACGAACGTAAATACTTCCCTAGACAATTTAAAATGAGATCCTCCATTATTGAATAGTTACAGTATTATTACATCCTTCTTTTTGATTCTTCTCTTCCATTTTGCGTTGATAAGTGCTTGATGTAGCCTCGTGCTATTTGGGTTGCTAAGGAAATGATTTAAACATCAACAATATTATTATATATTGTATTATTATATTGTTATTATTATTATTTATTTCATTTTATTTTTTTCGTATTCTAATTATGCGCTGCTTGCTGCATTCCTTCGTCTTACTGTATCAAGCAGTGTGACGTTGTTCGTCACGAAAACTCGAAGATTTAGACTGAGCAGAGGATTGATTTCACTTCCGTTCAACCTGCTTCGTGATAAGATCATTTTGACGTAGTTGAAGCAGCGAAATTCGATGGGCACGAGCTCTTTTTCAATAATGAAGCAGATCCACTTTGTCGCTTGGCTAGTCACTGCCGGGAGTTATACGCTTGGCGTCGATGAAACTACGATGTCGGCGACGCCGAGAGGGTGATGCGGTCGCGCTACGGGCAACTCATTTCCGTCTGTCTCGAGGCTATCAATCTGGGGAAGGGGGAGGGCGGGCGGGTAACTATGTCAAGACGAACGGGGCAGAAACCGCTATGAAGAAGGCTGGAAGCAAACGCCGAAGAACGAAGGAGATAAAGATGTCGTGTTTAATATAACCATCGAACGTAGCGCGACGAGATCTTTGCTCTCGTCGCATTCTCTTATGTGAGCTATTAAAACGGAAGAGCACAATCAAAAGTCTTTTCGTAGCTCATGCTATCAAAATAGATACATGGAAATTCGTCTGCGACGCAGTCATCAAGATTTACATTCGAATAACTGATCGATGTATAGATAGTTAAATTCGTAATTGTTATATCGATTATATCGAACATACAAAATATCGTATATCGATTATAAAAATACATACAAAATATTTCGAATACGTCGATGTCGGTGATTGACGAAAAATTGTCGGTGACGGATGAATACAAATCGTGATTTTCGTCGTATTTTACACTACCGAAATGCTGTGAAGTAATTTTTGCAAAATACACGAGTGTGCGAGTTAACGTCGCCCGATTACAATCGAACGTTCCGAGTCAATTTCCGGTCGGCTCATAAATAGCAGCCGTCACCGTTCTCGCCCAACACTACGTTGGTGCTATGTACTTCAATGTTCGAGACCGTTTCCTCTCTCGCGTACATCTCACGATCGTTGTATTCGACAATCCGACGTATATGGGTCAATTAACGCGAAATACGCGATTGAAGAAAAAATTACAATTGCAATCTCACGCGAAACACGAGTGGGACTGATAGACTGATTAGGCTCAGGGCTGACGAGACGGAAGAAGGGTACAAGGAGAACGAACATCACTCGAATGAAGAGGCGGACAGTTGTGTGTTTCTCAGTGAACGTAAGAACTTTGCCGCCGACGCGGTAATGCCTACCAGTACGCGGTATGTTTCGCGGTGTTAATCACCGAGATAGTCGACGTCCGTGGAGTATTCTCACTACGAGATTAACGAGCGTCACGAATCCAAAATGCCTACTTCGTGCCTCAAGCGACTCTTGTATTTCATGCTTCGTTTTCCACGTGACGCAGTTAGCATAGAAAACGAAAAACATACACCGAAACACTAGCGTAACGAGTTTCACTTCTCGACCAAGGGCTCGTTACATTGAGCTCCTCCAGGGACGGTCGCTCGTTACAGCGAGCATAAATCCCGAAATATACGCTCGAGTGTTGCTACGCGAGTGCGAAAAAATGCAAAAATAATCAAATGTACGAAGTTATAGATTTCTATGTGATTCAAAATTAAAATCCATTAGTTTACGTAACAAGCAACAAAGCAATTACTGATTACGTAGATTATGCTCGGTTATGAAATACAAGAGATGCATATATCTCGATCATTGAGGTTCGAACTTCGTGTATTGTTATAAGTACTAAGGGCTTCCAGGAAACCATCGTTAAAAAGCTATTTGTTTTTCAAGTACCTTCGGTACTTGACTTACCGTCGTTGAGGATCTTCACCGTTAAGCTGTTATTCTCCACAGATAATTAGTTTAAAAAATTGGAAATTATTTTGAGGATTATATTCGTTGAACATATCTCTATTCTAACGTCCTAAGATTCCGTTGTTACTTATAAATAGCAGATAGTCTATTGTTACATTCAGTTGACTATATATTTCTGTTAAGATTTATGTAGTGGTGACAGACCACAGTTAATTTTTTCGCATATCCACCGGCATTCGTTCGAGTAGTATATATAATCTTTTTACGCCCGACATTTCTACGGCTGGTTTATGACGATGATAATGGACCCCTGTATCGCCTGCTAAAGTTTTATTGACCCAATGCTCGTTGGTCGGGCGATCCGCTAGTCTCTTTAAAGATCCTTATGATATCCATTTCATATTCGCCATTTATGACATCATAAAGCGTCGTACCTCTGCAGATCGGAAGTCTCCTCTGACTGATAGTTTTCTATGAATGGAATAACAACGCACTCGTTGATGTCTCAGAGCCTACAAGATGCGCGTATTGGCTGCGTATCGTTTGAATTTATACACAATTTAACGGTATAATTGAAATATTTTTGTCCGAATAAGGTGTTTCTGACAGAACTACAGACATATAAACCTCCGTCCATAAATTTTTCACGACTAGTAATGGAATTGAATATAAATACGATACGAAACGATACGATTTTCCCTCTCATGATTTGCATATGCGGATATTGCGTGGACAGGTTCGACAGTCACGATAGAGTGAATCGGTCGAGACTCGCAGTACATAAAACGTATGAGAATGTATAAAATTGTGTTCTGGACCGAGGTGACGATAAAATCTATGGTACGCGTACCAACGCTCGACATTGAACTGTGTATTCATGCCATTCTCCACCTAGTGGATCTCTCGGTTCTGCATTCGAATGAGAAAACGGCGGGATATTGGAGAACGCGGCGTGCAACAACAACAAAACAAACGATCGGAAAGGCGCGAGAGCGAAACTACCGAGGGTTAGATGGAACCAGGAAATCGTGAGTGAGGTGAAGGTATTACTTCAACGGATATACATTGGTGCCTATAGATACAATTCCTGTATAGTAGCGTAACGGCGATTCACGGTTTCTCAGCTTGGCGCGTCAGAGAATCAACACGGAAGGGCAGGAAAGACTTGACGTATCGTGGCAATCAGACTCCACCGACACGTACCTCCGCTTTCCAGGTTACCTCACGAATCTTCGAAATCCCCTAAGATCCAAGGAGAAAATACACTTCTAACATCCTACAACTTTCCTTCATTCCCTCGTAGTGAAAGTACGCAGAGGCGGTAGGAGTAACGCATCAGGTAGTAATAAAACCAACAGCTATAAACTTCAGCTCGGATTTCCCGTAGTAATAACGAGATTAAAGTCCGGAGTTCAATTCCGCGCTCTCGGTAAACGCAAATTTATCGTCACGACTTTTTTATATCCAAAAGATCCGACCCGGTTACTATCTATGCATATATATTTATACACCCGTTCATTCTGGATCCGGTATCCAATTCTTGCTGGAATGATCTTAGGACCACCCCCCCCCTCCCCCCCCCCCCCTTGTTACTTGCAATCCCGAACTCTTCCGAAGAGAATTCCACGATCATTAAAGTACTCAGCGTCGGTGCTATGGGAACTAAATTCCCCTCGTTCCATCGATATATCACCGAGTGCACGCGTTGAGACACCCAGAGCGATATTTATGTTCCCGGCTGATTTATCCAGGCGTAAATCGAGCCAAGTAGCAAGAAGTGGGGAAAAAAAATGGAGAAAACGAGAGAACGAACGATTAAATTCTCACGTCGTCCGGCGCATCCTTGGCGCGACTCGTTCACAACTCAGCGAAACCGAGCTATCTTAGTATACTGTGGCGGAACAAAAACTTGCTAACTTTTTAACTACCTGATATTCAACGCCAGGCGAGAACATCCAAGATTCCTGTATACGTCTTTTTTTTTTTGTTCGGACTTCTTTATTAACATCACACAATTTATCGGCCGTTTGTAGGCCATTCTATATTCTTACCTTCCGCTGCTTTATACAGTCCACCTAATACGCTCAGACAACATCGTTCCTCGAAGATATTTCACGCTAGATAAACTCTCGCATATCATCAACCAATTACCATCCCCAATGTCTTCGCAGCTTGGTAGCCTCGCGAGAGTTTTAGTTCGTTCCGTTCACCATTATACACCAGAGACTCGGAATTGGTACAGCATCCAATCTCATAGAGTTTTCGTTGTTTACGAAAAAAAAAAAGGGAAGAACGAAGAACCATAATAAGTAACATTCGTAAGAGATAATGGACTGAACGTAATGTTCCCCATTGTATGCCATGAATGATAGGGGGTGCTAGCGAAAGCACTTGGGAAATAGTCTCTTTCGTAGATATATAGTATATGTTGGCCGCTTCGATTTTCACGCCACTTTCTTCCCTCGGGTCTTAACGTGAAATATATTTTACGAGTTAGCGAATAGAAGCGGCCTGCGTTGGCGTTTCCATCAGAGCCGAGAACACGTACACACCTTTGAATCGATGAGTGACGTCAAGGTGGATCAGCAAATTGACCGAAGCTCATCTGCCCCGGCAATTGCCATCTCTGTATCTGTAACGTTTTTATCTCTCTACCTGCATCGTCTATCTGGAATCTCGATGAGGTCGACGCTGCTTCCAATGCCATTCCCTTTGCGGATCCTCGCCAAACCGGCGTCAGAACGTAACGTCGACGTTGGTAAATTGCGTTACTCCAGTCACATTGCCTTCCGATATTCTGTCCATCCGTGGGGTAGTGGAGACTCTCGCATCATCGCTAAATTACGAGGATGATAGGTCATGACTGCCGTGTCGCATACATCGCTTGGACAAGCCGGCAAATTCAATTTTCATCAGAAATTTTATGCGTTTCCGACCGAATCCAACGCGTCTCTTTAGTTAGACAAGTGTCACAATGTGATTCGTTGATAAGCGGTCCATTAGAAGATGACGAAAACGACGAAGAGAAAAAGTTGTCCCTTTGCGTTATTGACGACGACACGTTAACTTGGCAACGACACGTTTATATTAATTTTCGATACTTGATGTTACTATCGCAGCCCCCAACTGTCTATGGAGCACACTGAAGAAATTATGAGTTGGCGAAACGAATAATTAGTTCGGAAAACTACTTTTGAATAGCTTCTGCCAACGTTAGTTCTCACAACTAATTATTGGTTTACCCAACTCATCATTTTTTAGTCCAAAGAAACGGGAGTTACGAGTTACGAGTCTTACGCCAATAAACTGATTGAGATGACTTTCATTTTGCTATGTTCTCGAGAACAGCAAAATATTACTTAACGGAATTTGGCACATCGATCTTTCCAGCAATGGTTATATCTATTTTTAACATGTATAAAAATTAAGTATAAATTCATAACGATATAAAAGTTTTATGAAAAATTTGTATTCATTTTTTTTAAAATTCTTCCATATTGAATTAAATGTATTAATTGGAATGATTGCTTTAACTTAAAGATCATTTTCATAACGTTGATACGAGGACAATAACACTTTATCATCTTTTTTCTTCACCTATATGTCCATTTGCATAAACGAAGTGTATTCGCAAACGCATGAGTGATTTTTTCGTCTTACATTAAATCGCGTGTTCACTACGCTCGATTACATATAGCATGGAACCGTACAGGTATCTACGAGATAGGCAAAGCGAGGACTCTGATTATCCTCGCGCTAAATTCGAAGTATCCTAGCGTAGTCGTGATATCGTTTAACGAGCGTTTAAAGTTAACGACTCGCGATGACGGTTGTACCAGAGTAACTCACGTATAGTCATGTATATACGTACGTACACTGGGTTATTTCGTTGAAATTTGAATGCATAATGGCCCGCGAGGATTGAGCATTTACATTTTAATATATTCTCTTGGCTCGGCGGGTGTGAGATTCTCGAGGGATGGAAGGGTGGACCGGAGAGCGCAGCGGGTAGTTCGTCCAGACGGAACGAGACGCTAGATCGGTCGAGAACAATTAAAGAAGTAAATGGCGAATATTTTTATTCAACCTAAATGAGCATTAAAAGGTAGGCCTTGCGTCACATAAGTCGGGCGAAGCACTATTTTTATTTCAATTTTGAATGAAACTGAATGAACACATTATAATATCAAACATATTTATATGTCATCCTATAATGAATTTAGAGTATCGTTGTCAGACGTACTATTTCATTATCAAAAATGTCGATGATTTTATGTCCCATTTGACTTACTACTTTATATACTTTACTATTACCGCGACTTGAGACTGGGCAACATCGCATCGCTTCGGTACGATCGGACAGGCCGACAGCTGTAACCGGCATTCTTATTTATATTCTTATTCGCCGAAGTAAAATGTAAATAGTGTAATTCGTCATGAAGAGACACGATTTTCATACCACGCACGGCAATTCAGAAGGGAAAATTCGTGACCCCGAAGAAAGCGAGACACAATTTATTACTTGCAATCCAGAAGAGAAAAATATTTTTTACAAAAATTTCAAAATTCCCGACTGAAAAAAGAGTGAATTCACAATATTTATTTTTTTTACAATTTTTTTTATTTCATCCTTTTTAAAGAAGACAAATTTTAACTAAGACCCAGCCTTCCGTGATTTTGAGGTTATACCGCACAGAGATCGAGCGCCTTGCGAGCCACCGGAAGTCGCAAAAATATATCGCAGAAAATGGCGCCTAATCTTCGATATATCTAAAGGACTATTCCGTAAAATGCTTTTCTCTCTACGAATATTCAACTAATTTAAATTCTCTATTGCAAACGACATTGACCGTGTGTCATAGAATCACCGTATCCAATTCTGTTAAGTAATTTTTAGCCGTTTTCGAGAACATACTGAACAACGAAATCGCTTATTTCCGTGTCACGCGTAACTCACGTCTCTTTGCCCTGGCGGGCAGTCGGGAGTTAAAAATTGAGGTTATACCCGACGAGAAACCTTTTCACGGTGGTCGACGTATTTTTGAGTTTGCTACACTGGCCAAAGATTTGCGATGTAAGTCGTGCAATATTCCTCTTTCCTTACAACATATCTTAAGAGAAAAAACATGGGTTTGGGAAAATATGATTGCGCGGTTGCAGGAACTGAACACGTATCTAACCGTAATCTAACCGTATATATATTTTTAAAAAACTAGTAATATACTATAATAAAAGATTACATCGAGTTTTCCAACCCCGTTTATTATTCTTTTATTGCTGTGCATGTTGCCGAACAGTCTTCAATAATTACAAATTCTTATTCTGTGACGTTATTTATTGTTTTTTTTTGTTGAGCAAATCTATGAACCGCGCGCGTATAGTTATGGGTCATGTGTACATTGTTTGAATACAGTTCCCTGGAGTAAACATCGAATATTTTTTTCTGTATTTCGCTGAAGCGCTCTTTTCATAACTGCCGCCATAGTTGTCACATAACCTCCAACCGCAACATTGCCCAGTCTCTGGTACGTTGGCCATGCTGAGAGAACCCGACGATTTCATACTATTTTGTTAACGAAAACGCAAAAAATCTCGTTCAAACATCCGTTTACCCTACTTTTTAAAGTGATTATCGGAAAACTGGACGCTTATTGAATAAAAAGAGCATTGGCCTGGGTGATTCTCTACCATCTATATATATCAATTATCTGATAAGCTCCAGGCGGACATGGTATTCCATATATACGCCGTGTTAAAATTGGAATTTTTAGCTCAATATTTTTCTTAATAAAAAGTCCGTTAAGGTATGCTGAAATTTCACAGATACAAAGAAAAGTGTTTAAAGATCAACATATTTTAATTTCATACGATTCTCTATACATGCATGAAATGGAAGGACTACCTTCATTTTATCAACTCCGCACAAATGCTATATCCATATTTCCATTGTCTACGCTGCTTGTTGACGCGCAACATGCTGACAAATGATGATTCAAGATATTCGAAGAAAATTCTATGGATTTTTTCTTTGTAATTTTTTTAGAACATACATAGAAGAATTTCAATCAGGCAATTCGAATTTCAGGACGACGTCGCATCGTTGAATATTAATTTACCAATTTCTTTTTAAATAAAAAGAACACATGGAAACATTAATAACGACGCTAGAACAATCGCAAAACGTTAAAGCTTCTCGATACACTACGTGTATTTCTTTTCCAAAGGAAAAAGCTAACGAGGTGTCCGCATATTCACGACATCCGTCAATCAACGAGATAGCTTAATCCATCGGACTGATTGCCGAAGCCGACCAACCCGAGTCCTGCGCGAGCAATATAACGTCAGCGAGGTTGAAAGGCCACAATCGATTTTTTTTCTCTCAAAGAACCCACGCGGCTAAAACGGACTGGCAAATATTATCCGCCCGCAAGGGGGAGCGCGTGCATAACGAGATACGCAACGCTAAAGGCTTCGCAGGCATTGGTGGTACTCCCGGTATCACGTTCTACCCTTTTTAATACCGCGCGGCCAGTTTCCATTTTCCGATTAATTTTCACGAACGCTTGTTCAATCCCCTCGTAAACTCTTTTGCGTCCTATATTCCCATGTTAACGGTTGAAGTTCAAGATGATTAAAACAACGTAAAAGAAAAAACAAATACTTTAGTTGAAAAGATGAAGGGTTTCAGGACATCGGACGCGAAAGCTTTATGAAATTTCATTTAATATCATAATGGTGAAATCGCGAGTTTCTCACGCGAGTCGCCACAGCCGTTTTTTTTTCATTGCAGCATACATGAAAACCGTTGTTCGCGTATTTCATATCCAACGCATTTCGGGTAATAGAAAAAATGTTTACTGTTCAACCAGCTTAAGACTTTTCATTTAGTAACAACATTGTACTTGAAAAGTTCTGTAAAACTTCATCGAGCTGTTGTCTGCAGTATGTAATTTTTTTAATCCCGAAGAAAAAGGCGGAATGTTGGTTCGTTTCGTCGGTGTAAAAAAAAGATAAGACCGCAACTCATAAAGCTTTTTTCCCCAAGTTAATTAATTTCAATGTTTCGGCCAGTAGCTTCGCCGAGTCGATTTGAAAAACTTCATATAAAATTGAGACTTCTCTCGTTCTTCGAAAAAGAATTTTCAAGGTACAAACCGGAAGTAATGAATTGTTACTCTCGCACTGGCGCACTCGTTGTCAGCGAGTAAAACGCGGATGTGCACACCGCTGTTGTTTCCCTTGTTGCGGATATTTTCGCATCGCGAAGTCTGGAAGAGAAGAGTAGATAGTTGTTTCGGAGCCTAAGTACTCGGCAAGGCAGGAGAATCCCATTCGAGATAACTATGAGTACTATCCTCCGCGGATGCTACTGTGCTGCTAGTCCGCACTTTTCTCCTCCATGACGCCCGCTCGGTGCCTCGTGTGCTACTCTCAAAAAGTTTTCTCGTTCCGCCGCTCGCCCACTTTTCAACCTTCTGCGTACAACTGGAAAAATAATCCCTTCCAGAAGCGTATTTTAGCTTTTGAATGCCATACGGCTATATCACGGAGACCTGCGCTGCTCAGAGGCCGTGGATGAGTAGAGAGATCCACAGGGAATAACCCCCCATAGACCATCACTGCAAAGTCTGCATCCATTTTTCTGTGACATTTACGTATCTCGTAAGTAACAATTGCCAACTATTCTTCATTTCTCAATGTATTCCGTTGCGTTCTATCTGTTTTTTGTCGTATGCATTAATATGGTCTCATTTTTGCCTCGAAAAATACGAAAAATTCCAATGAGTATCTGTGAACATTTTTTTGCATTATTGGCAGATTCGCAAGCATCGAAAATCATTTCAGCGTAAGCGCTTTCTCTCAAACTTTTCCGTGAAACTCTACTTTTTGCCCCTTTTATTTCTCCGTCCCACTCGATCGCGCATATCCGATTTTCCATTCGTTTCCGCAATTCTCGACTATGCCCGCGGTGTCGCAGCGTTGTGTAGGAAGAAAAAAAAGGAATTACGTTTTTCCACTCGAAATATCGCGAAGCACTTTTCACGACCTCGTTTTCTACGCGGGCAATTCACTGCGTACCGATTCATCTGGACTTCAGCAATTCGTTCTGCGCTGTCGAGAGTCGAGGGCGTTTTTCAGGTGATCGTGCGTAGAGAAAAGCAACGCCAATTCTCCTGTCGTGCCTTTCGTCGGGCGTTACGTCATAGTTTCTGAATATAAAATTCTGTTAAAAAAAAAAAATAGAACGAAATGGGAATTAAAAAAAAATAGATAACTTGTCAGCCATCTCGTATGTTCCCGCTAGCAGCTTCGAACCCCTTTTATTGCCCGTGGGAAGAGTGAATGAGCGCACAATATTGATCAAAGGTAATGCCATAGGAATGTGGTATGACTGCGTACGATACGTAGTTAACGACGCACACGCGCTATACAGCTATTCGTCGAAGCAAAGAGCAGCGGAAATACTCGTGCAAAAATAACCGCGTTGGAAATAAAACCCGAGAAATGAACGAGCGATATTGGGAAAATGTAAAATATCAACGATTGCGAATGCTTTCGGTGTTGAAATGTGGACGCGTGTTCAATTTTTAAAAAATCGAGGAAACCCATTGGCGTCATCCCATTGGTATTCCAGCTTCGTAGCAGTTTTCCGATATTTTTCAGTACCTCGTACTTTACACATTCCATTGTTGTGCCGCATTAAATATTCAAAGTTTACTGCGGTTGTGATTCTGGAGACCTTTATATTATTTAATAAAACAATATTTGCATTGACTCTTGCGGAATGGAGTGACGTTATTTTTTTTTTCGATCCCACTACCCTTTCGTCAATTATGCACTTAACTTGGATTTGTTTTAGCTGTAAATAAGAAAACGTTAAATCAATTAATTGAAACAATGTCGGAATTTCGGCAATTGCGTTTCTGATGCGTTGATGATAGAAATGGAATAGGAAAGCATATCGCGCCGAGCATTACTTTGAAACGCAAAAATCCATAAGTCAATAACGATCATAAATCACTTTTTGTGCGATCGTCTTTTTCGTGCCATGGCAATGAAAATGAATCTCGTACGTATCTCGAAGCTCCGGTTCTCGACGAGCCAACAGACGCTGAAAAACCAATCCTTTTACCTCACATTCCCGTTCTTCGGTATCTTGTAGATAGTGTGGTGAAAGGTTTTGTACGACGCCGATGTGTACTCTCATCGTCGTCATCAGTTTTTTTGCTATTGTCCATTGTTTCGCGTTGAATGCGCAACGTGTACAACATCTTACAAAGGATAACGACATAAGAGCTTCGAGTAGTAAAAGGAAAAGTCGCTATTGTCAATCGATGGTTACAATACCTGAGTGTTTGAAAAACGCTTAAGCGGGCGCACGCGTGTTTAATACGTTTGAGAAAATATGAAATACTTTATTTTTATTAATATTGCCGAAAATATTCGTAAAATTACCTTTAAGTGTAGTTTCTTTCATGATTATACGGACGAGTAAGATCAGTACGACCGTCGTTTGTCGGCCGTGTTGAATCACATAGTAAGTCCTTCGAGTTGCTGGAAACTACAACGCTAAACGCTTTGGTGACTCATTAAGGAAGAATCTTAATGGAGACTGCCGCGCTTCGGCACTCTGGAAAATCCATTTGCGTATCTTGGTGACACGTCTCCCGCGCGTCACCATCTTCTTCTCACACCCCATCGCGATTCGCCGAATAGCAATTACACCATTATAATTATACAGCGTAATTATTCTCCAGACGGGTTAAATCTTTAAGGTCTCTGGAAATACGGTTTTACATCCTCTTTACAACCAGACCACGGATCGTGTCTCGATAACTTCAGAGAGCATAAGTTTCGGCGGGACATGAAAAAGTATCTGCACGTGTGCAGATCGTCATCTTATTTTTTTAATTCGTCACTATAATGACTACTTAACACAAATTAATTTCAAGGAAGCTATTCTTTTACTGTTAATTATAATATGACGTGTAAGTATGGTATTTTTATGAAAAATTACCTCGGCACGTGTTTAGCTCGAAAATCGCAAAAGCGTAGTCTCGTCGTCGTTTTACTAATTCGACAACTCGGACGAGTTTCTGACTCGGCCGGCAACCAGATATATCTCGAACGGTGAGAATCGCACTTCAGTGAATAGCATTTGGATGGAGTACAATACTCGATCATAAAATCCAACAGAGGCCCTTATCGCGGCCTCGAGGCACTACGAAACGACGCACCAAAGGCAGAATCTCTGGTACGGTGGTGCCTGAAACTACTATTATATATCTCCCCGATCATTTCCCCAGGGGGCCCACAGGATCATTCACCTAACAACGATGATCTGTCAATTTCACGAAACGCGTCTGACGCTCTCGAGTCAATGATAGAGTACTCTCAACCCTCCATTGGATCTATAACGCTGCATCGATGACCCAAAATCAAAACGGCGGTTCGAGTGCGTATAAGCATTGCTAATATACAATGCCTCTCTGGCATTAAACCATCGATGCAATAATCCGACTATCTTATCAAGGTCGCCACTGCAACCAAAAGCGAGCTTTTAGGCTTTGTATTTTTAAGAATATAAATGCCATATAAAATATTATTTTTCGCAATTACTATAAAGAGATAAATAAGTTTTGGCATTTTTTTTTCCAAAAATGTATCAATGGCGCAGGTATTTTTCATCATCACGCATTTACATTGCACCGAAGAATAGAACAACACCGTTGTGCGCTTTTCAGGAATGACATTATTCATGAGCAATCCATATGATATGGAAAATACGCGAATAACTTGGTACGGTATGAAAAATTGTATGCATTAATGCAAGTATAAACGAATTAATTTATAGCAGACTGAAGCTCCACAGGCTAACAAGCGTTTATTGTTCGGTCGAACGGGTTGTGATTGTATACGTAGCCAGGGAACCGATTCATTCGCCCGCGTTCTCGTAACCTTTTTCGCATACATAATTCTATTTTTACTGGGCAGGTTCTGTGAAAGATTTTCCCATAAGCCCCTTCGTATCATTAAGTAAAATATATTATTATTATGCTCTTGTCGAGAAAACTCGGGGCGCATTTAAATTTAAATCGAATCGGTAGACTCTCGAGTTTGGAATAAAACAGTTTTCGTATTTCATATGAAATTGGACGATGACGAGATTATAATACAGACAGATTTTATATTCCTGGCTTATCGTTGGGGCGCGGGCTTTTGAAGCTGAAACAATCTCGAAGGACGGAAAATCGAATGCGAGATATGTACGCTTATGTAAATCTTGATTTTATAAAAATACAAGATATCTTAAAACATTTGCTTCGAATCGTGATTGTTATTTAAAGAAGTATTCGTCGTCGTCCCGGTACCATTTTGAAGTAGTTCTCGGAATCATTTATAATTATAACTATAAATTAAAATTATACTTGTGTTACCATTGATTTTTATTTTTATTTTTTTTTGCTACGGAGACAAATGCGAAATGCACAAGGCATCAGCGTATCTTTCTCGTCCAGTACCTTATAAAAAAAAAGATGAGAATTTGCCCCCCGGTTGAAAGCAATCTGAAATTCCACCCTCCACTATAGGTAACTACTGTGCCACATCGCCTCGACGTAGCCAGTCGAGCAGCGTACACGAAGACAGGTGAGCGGGAATAAAGTCGTCGCTCTTCCTGTGAGTCCGGTGCATAATGGATGAAGGGGAAAAGATAGGTTCGCAAGAGTCTGAACACGCGGGTGAACAAACGGGCGCGAGCACTGAGTGGAACTGGAAAATATAGAGGCGTGGATGCCCATGGGGTGAAGGCGAGAAAGCCGACGCGTGGAATCTTGACGAACGACTCTTTTCCTCACCTAGCCAACACCAGCCTCAAGCCAACGGCTAAGTTTTTGTCTTATCTTTGCTGATAACACGGCGAAAAAAACGGGACGACTAAAGAGATAGAGAAAAAAAAGTGACGGTAGCGCGGTGAATAAGTGGCAGTAACTACTGCGGGATGCCAGGATTTTGTCATTGTTAAAGACCATTTACTAAAAGTTTCACATTCGACACTCATGTGTAGATCGAGGACAGTGTTACGGCATGCATTTAGAGCTTCCAAAATGAAAGCGGTCATCGAGTATCCATAACATACGTCTTATTTTTATGATTTTGCTTAAATGATTGATTATTGATACATTTTGCTGATTCTTTCCGCATTCGATTTATCAATGACGTCATACAACGGTCCATTCGCTGCCATGTCGGTTTACCTCTCAATCATAATTTTCTCCATCATCTGATTGTTAAAATCAACATATTGAGAGACTATACAGTTTTAATAAAAAAAATGACATGTTACCGAAGGCATATCGTATATCATATCGCTTTTCCATGATTGACTGTTACGCTCAGTTCTATAAATCGATGCTGCGGATCTGCCACTGAGTACGTTACGCATGTAAACAACAAGGAAAGCGACTGTTTCAAGCGCATCCACATTGATCCAATTTTGTATCTAAAAGTACACGTGATTAATACAGAATTATCGATTTTCCGTCACTGCCTTCTGTCGTTCTTATTTGCCGGCGTGACCATTAACGTTGATGCAGTTAAAAAAAAACATGCGAATTAAATTTCCACAGCTTTTGTGAATCCCGCTGAAAACAAATGACGAAGCGATGTGCATCTTTTTTTTATGGTTCGACCGGATCACCAACATGGCGCATAAAAATTAAAAGGGTTATCATGTATTTCGATATTTTTTACGATATCCAATTCTTCTTCTGACATAAATTAAATTCGACATTTTTTCGAAATATGATTATTCAGGATTTGGGAAATTCTAAAAACGATTCTAAACTCTTAATTTTTTTAAATTTTAAACGAAGCTTTTTTTATGAGAATACGAGATGTAATCGAATGCAACCCATCAAGACTGGGCTGCTGGTGACAGATGTTACGGATTATATCAGGTTTCGGTATCATTCAAAACACTGTCACATTGTACGATGTCTTTAAATCGTCAACATGAATTCTCACTTTTCATAGTTTGAAATTCTCACGTTCAGATAAACGATGTAAGAACTTCCATGGTAATCCGATCAGAAACCTTGCGCGTGTTACTCTGGTAGCGCAATATGCGTTAAGAGTAAACGCGCTCAATTCTTCGTTCAACAACTGTAATCCAATATGCATAGAGACGCTTGACGTCTCAATATGTTACTCGCGCGTAATTGAAGCGAACGTAAAATCGTTTCTCTCATTCCATCCTCTGTCAGACTGTCACTGCTTGTTTTTATTATGCCGCACCCGACTGGCTTCACGTATCGAGAAACATTATGCAGTGACACGAATAGACATATGAAAAGTCGAGCATTGTACATTCTTTTTTTCATTGCGAAGTTGTGTCAAATGTCACTGAATAAAATGTCACGACCATTCAATGGACCACACCGACTCGACAAGTGAACATTATTACAATTTCGTTGAAGATAAAGCACTTTATTGCTCATTTTCATACAGTGGAAAAGGAAAAAATTGTGCGCAATGAAACTTTTACGAGATAAGAATGAAGCGTTAGAGGTCATATTTTGCCATTATGACTTGCTGAAAGCTTCTTGTGCGGCGGATGATGCGCACGTACGTGATGCGGAGACGATGCCCTTACGTTGTTCGGCAGTTAAACTGGCCTCTCAGTTTTATAAGAACTCTTTCAGTCGTGCGAAGTAGTGATATTTCATAATCATCAACTTATGCGCTACGTGTGTGGAGTGTTTATTTTTTACTTTCTCATCCATACGAAGTATGAAAAAGAGAAAGTATTGTAATCGCGAGAAAAAAACACGCCAAATTTATGGACTAAATAACTCTTTTCAACATGATCAAATGAAAAAAAAAATCTTTTCTCATTTTTGTCCTCATAAGTGTGCCCCAATCTATCATATTCCATGACCCAAATAGTTTTTTTTTGCTCAAAAGTACTTCAAAAAAAGGATTTTCCACAGATGTCTGTCCGACATTTTCTATCGCTACGAAACTTTGAACATAAATTCTATATGCGGAGTATGAGTTTGGTATTGAAATTCAGAGTTTTTCCTCCACATTTACTAGTTATTTGCCAGCGATGTGCAAAATTAAAAATGAAAAAAATGTCAAAATGCCATAACTTATCAAAACTTAACTAGTAAATGTGGAGGAAAAACTCTGAATGTCAAAATGCCATAACTTATCAAAACTTAACTAGTAAATGTGGAGGAAAAACTCTGAATTTCAATATTAAACTCATACCGCACATGTAGAAGATATGTTGACAGTTTCGCAGCGATAGAAAATGTTTACGTAAAGTTATTGTGTCTACGCCAGAAAATTGTTTATCTGTCTGTACATATATATATCAAATTTTCTGGTGTAAACATAATAACTTTGTACAGACATTAATAAAAACTATGAAACTTAGTACACATGTTCAACATATACAATCTGAGTTTGGTATTGAAAATCAGATTTTTTTAACACGTGAAATAAAAAGTTTTTGAGGTTATACAGACATACACAGTTTTTATCACATACACCATGTTTCATTGCAATAAAAATCATCCTCGCAATAAAAAATAGAATTGTGAACTAAAAATGTGCACATTACATTTCTCAATAACATTAATAAAGAAAAATAAAAATTACGGAAAAACATCGCGAACTGTCAAACTTTTGCTATTTCTAGAGGTAACGTCTATAGGTCGATCTTCAACCGCGAGAGGCGTGATCGACGCCAAAAGTTCGACTCGCCACCTATGGTTTGTAACATAATGTTCAAACATTTCAGCGGCAAACGCCGATTGTAAGCGATCAACAAAATTTTAACAAAACTTGAGTTACAATTATGAGAACAAAAATAGATGGGTTCGATAACTAAACTCCTCCACTAAAAACATAAATATCAACACAATACTAACTTCACGCCATCAACAACTCGGATGAGAAAGTCACGAGTTGCAAACGCCAGTAGCAACTGCTTCGTGTCCAATTTTTTCAAATCTGAAATGGAAGGTCCTCCATATTTAGATATTTTTATTTCAATGCGGCGTATTTTTCGTCGATACGTACCCCAATAGCGCGCATGTGCGAGAGGTTAAAAAAAAAAAATTCCGCTCGGAGCGATTGTATCCAGAATATACTCGAATAGCTACAGATTCGGTATATGAAAAACTTCACAGCATGTGAGCAAACCTACACGCGCGTGTATGTCCGTCAATGTTATTCCCGTCATCGGCAAATATATTTGTTTCCAGTCAACGCAGAAATCCATCTATGATAAACAAAGTATTCCTCTGCATCGAGCACTGAGCGTAACTGATCGTTTCGAAAACGGGAATCGCTTGGTGTCCGATGTACTTATCCAGGTGACTATTTGTCAGCAAAGGTCTAGACATCAATGGTTCGAAAGCGGATAGAAAGACGCCCGCGGGATGGCAAAATTTCACACTCCGCATCGGGGTAGATTACCAAACGCTATTGACGACCACAGCATTGAGCCGTATTTGCATAAACAATCGGAATACATGATGTGTTACCATGTTGTCATTGGAATATCCAGTTTCTATAGTCTTTATTCCAAATATGGTCGCTCAGTGACGCAGTGACTATGAGCACCGATTATATTGCAAATGACCATGTGAAAGCTTTGTCATTTTGCAGACCATATCATGCCTCAGGTCATATGATATATGTAAGTTTTAATGTAAGTTTGCCTACGTTAGTTGTATTGTCGGCGTAACAACAATGACATACGTGTGCGCGTAACTGTATATGGATGGGTCAATATTGTATATCGTACAGAAGATATGTTTCGTGTCGAACATGCGGTAATACTAGCAGACGAGCATTTTGCCTCGGTGGCGCAGTAATTCATGGTTTGATCAAGGGGACTCCCTGTCATCAGTCGCTCTCCCCCCGTTTGGCTGCGCACAATCACAGCGCGTAATTAGGGGTGTTTCGAGAACTATCATGTATCCACATGCATATATTGTAAAATACGGCACACGGATCCTGATGTACTATTTCCGTCTGTTGACAGACTCTATACCCGAGAAATTATTGCCCGGCGGGTTTATCAAAATTGCGCAAACTGACTTCGTTAGAAATCGCTGGTTCAATTACGATATTTGTACACATCGACGAATCTATATCATTTATCACGATGCAATAAATCGAATTTCATCCGCGTGTCTAATTTAAGCTCAATAGTTAAATGTTCACTCGGAATAAATTTTTTACAGTAATAAAAATAATAACACAAATCAGAAAATTTTGGCCACATCCAATCGCAAGTGATTGATGATTTATATTAATTTCATAAAAACAGACAGCTTCGTAAAACCTGATAACTCGTATCCATATGAAAAATAATCGGAACGGACAAGCGATCAATTTACGAATTTACTAAGGTTACTCGTTAACCAAAGTATTCTTTAATTACAGAAGTTTTTAAATATGCAAATTCATCGCAAATACGTACACACGCGGAATTGCATTCGGACACGAGTTTCGAAACTGCATTTCTCGACGTTTCCGACCATTCTAGATATTTACTCTGTCATTCAGAATTCAACGTACTTTTTTTATACGAGAAAATAAAATTGTAAACAGTGGAACAAAATTGAATGAAAAAGCGTGTATGGGTAACGAAATATCGAATAAACGATGTAAAAACTGCATAGTGTATATTTGTGCGACAATAAGCGTGTGTATTCGAAAAAGATTGAATTCATGCTTTGCTCGTTCTACTCCACTATCGTCCCTGTCCGACTAACGCAACGGACATTTAGAAGAGGCGTCCGGCGAATTAAACGGAATTCCAATCCGGTTCGATTCGTTTTCCCTTAATCCACTAATTTAATTAGCGAAACAGCGGGGTGTAGTTCCGCGAATTTAAATATCCACGGCTGGATACGTACAGATACCGTGTGCAACATACCGACTAAATCGCCTCATACAGGCCGCAATTCTTCCGTGCAGCGCGATACTCAATTAAAATTTTATTTTCACGCTTATGCAACTGGTTCAATGAGAATATAGATGGTTTTGTATGTACGTTATTCGCGTGTGATGGATAAAACGGCACTGCCAATTGTTTTTTTTTTTTTTTTCTTCTCAATCCTTCTATAGCAGTGGTATATATGCACCGATGAAAAACGTGCGCTATCTACTGCACTACCACGAAAGAATTGTTCAACGACTTCTATGCTGGCCGCAACTCCATTGTCCATCCCCGAGGCGAGTTCGTAAAAACTTTTATCACCTTACGGTGTTCTCTCTCATTTACGATCCGTTGCAAAACGCGAGGGGCGGTTGCCATGGTGGAAGACGAACGGAACAGAGGAAGAAGCGAGAACGAAACGCTGATTCAATGTTATCGTTAGAGCGAGACTAACAAGGTTCTGGGTCATTTTCTCGTGGACTACCATAATTCCGGACGCCCGAAGATCAACGACCCGCATTATACTTCTCAAACTTTTCGTCCTCTTGCAGCTTCCCATTCTCTCGTTCCGCACTGTCGAGAATCTATTACGAAAGGAAATAACTTGCCGCTCGTTGCATGCGATTTGATTTAACAGCACTGAAAAATCTAGCATCTAATAAACAGATCATAATTCTTATCATTCGTATTCGGTTGGTTTTTGGACATCGAAATTCCACAAATGTCGGTAAAATCTCAAGAAAATTTAAATTGAATTTATAATGTGCAATTTATATTTCTCCGAAATGTTCTCTCACATTGTATCTTCATTTTTATTAAACTTTACGGAAAATTTGTAATCTTATTTTCATCAATTTTCTCGTTTCTCCGCGATTGCACTATGTGCCCATTTTACCCCGCTCTACCCTCTGCCTTAAATGAAAAATATTAATAAAAAATACAATAGTCGTCAACGTTAGACGTCAGCGTTAGACGTTCTATATGTGCGCCCCGAAGAAAACTTCCATTTCTTTTGCCCTCATTGATTTCCGGCGAGCAAATAGGATCAACCTGTACTCATACCATCGGCATCAAGGTATATACATTGGTGGTTTGCCGTCGGTGGCGATAGAACACCCGGCAGCGTACCGACAACTTCATAACCTTACCGTAGACCATGTCAAAAAAGGTAAGAACTTACGTTCTGCAATTTCGCTACTCCAAGGCTGTGATCGCGACCATACACGACCCACCCTCGGTAACAAACTTAACGTTCGCAATTTCGCCGTCGCGACTACGGGCGGCTAAAGCTTCATCGTAGCCGTGTCTGGTTCGCTAACCCCACCCCGGTCGCAAGACCACCCGAAGTTCGATCTGTGCGGAGAGCGAACGCCCTCCCCCCGTGGCACTTGATACACACACGCAATATCCACGCATGTCAAACGAACTTCAATGGAAACGGGGCGAGGAGTTTTCCCATCGATAGTCCAATAACAACTTTCATCAAAATTTATCATCCCTCTGAAATATTTGTAGTGGCGCAGTTATATGGTACTCGAAGGGTAAATACCCTACACGAATCGCACTCTCATATATCGTTCTGCAACAACACTTGAAGCTCTATCACAATGAGATATTGGATCTCTATGGTCGTTTAACCATTATTCTTGATCAGAGAGTCTTTTTTTTTAATCAAGAAAAAAAAAGTATCGAGCAGTGTTATACACGCGAAATGCGCGTGATTGCATGCGCATATACGCGCACCCTGCTTTTCGACCAATCAGGCGCGTTCTCATGCCGCGTGCCCATTAGATTCGACGAGCACATTCGAACTCTCTGGAGCGTTAATGTGCGTCGATTTTCAGGTCGCAAGCTCACGTCCCGTGGTCCATTAGATCGAGTGGTAAAGCGCGGGTGCTAGAGCGGGACAGAGATCGGTCTGCACGCATCGCCAGGCGCCGGGTGTCCCGCGATAACCCGTTGATGTTGCTCCTATTGCCCGCTGATGATGTTCAGTCTATCTGATTAAGTGATAATGGTCGAACCCACCGGGTTCATACCGGTACATTATAGTAATCACGGACGTCGACCGCCTCTGTCCTTGAATTAAACTCATTATCGCGCGCCGTCGCGAAACGAACGAGCTATCCGTAATCATCTATATGTACGTGGGTTACGACAATACTATGGATGGGGGCCATACGGCCGATAGCGAGTGCCCTGTACGGCAATAATGTTAGATGCATATCAATGATATGCACTATCCTCTTCATCACGTTTTTCCTATTCAGTCGGGTTATCATCGTAATGTTTATTCTTTAAATCACCAATGGCGAACCGGCGAAAGATCTAACGAAACGTTTGGTTATAAATCATTTAGAAACATTGAATTTCTTATTCAAATTATCTTACTATACGCAAGTCATGATCGATTCACAGTAAATTTAATAACTAACACTATTGAACATTATTCATTTGCGATCTAAGTTTAGGTCGATAGCTTGATCTTAATTGAAGTTACACGGTTCACGGACATTTCTCCTTGCTTCAGTTTGAAATATCGTTAAATCTTGGCATTGAAGTATCAACGTTTAATGTGGAAAAAATGAATTCTTTATCATATCTTCTCATATCAAAGATCGACGTTATTGAATTTTGTTCTTAGATTACTAACAGTAATATAATATTTAGAGGAAATGTGCTGGTTATTGTTCTGCCCGTAAATGCTTATAGTTATCACCAATAGCCCAGTTCGGCAGAGTTAGACGTTTTCAACGTCAACCCTCCTCCCAGCAATCACGTGGGCTTATTGTAGTTCTCGCGTATCGCAAAGTCCACGTAAATAGAGCGCACTATAACCTCAGTTGAGTGACGCCCCATTCTCTGCAGTCTGCCAGCCTCTCCCTGTCAAGTGAGTAAACATGTGGACCAACTGTTGAATCTCTGATTTCGCGAATTATCCGCAATTATCGAAAGCTCATTAAAAGAGATAGGGGTTTCTATTGTCAATCGAATGGATAACGTGACTCAATACGAGTCGTGTGTTGTTATCTACTCGAGCTTTTGTACACCACGTCATTGTACACCAAAATGTATGCACCGAAATGAATAGTCAACGCGGTATATCTTTTTTATTTTTTTAATACATTGTCACCAATTTGTCACGAATAATTTTACTGACGACTCCATTTTAGCTCGTATATCCGGAAGTCATTAGCTTCTTGACTATAATACTAATCTCCCATAAAATAGATTTTGGTTTTATCCATGAAGGAGTTACTTCTTGTTAAAGTATATATTATTTCATATAATTGCTATCGAGATGCTAACGAGTTTTCTTGATACTGCATCCTAAGTTTTAGTCCTTCAAGTTTTCATTGTAGTAAGATCCGTTGTTGTACATTACGAACATTGGGAATTACTCGCGCATGCGCCGAAGGCTGTTTCCAATAAGTATACCGCTTGAATTACACTAAAAGCTATTCTATATCTCTTCGCTCGTGATCTTCCTCTCTTGTCATGAAGCAGTACTGACGTAGAGGATAATTCCGACCGTCTAAGAACCCCGTTCTCGGAACTTCAACTAGGTAACATCGCGAGCTCGATTTCATGAAAGTGTCTTCCAATGTTTCCCCCCAGGGAACACTTCAAACATCTTTGTCTCAGTATTGCCGAGCATGCGGAACCAGCGAAGGTAGTATAAGCGTTGGATTCTATCAATGGCAATCTTCCACAGGCCAGAGACTAAGTTCTTAAGGCTATGCGAGAGTAAGACCAAGTTTTTGAGGCCATGCGAGACTAAGACCAAGTTCTTGAAGCTATGCGAGACTAAGACTAAGTTCTTGAGGCTATGCGAGACTAAGACTGAGTTCTTGAGTCTATGCGGGACTAAGACTAAGTTGTTGAGGCCATGCGAGACAGACTAAGTTTTTAAGGCTATGCGAGTCGAAGTCTAAGTTCTTGAGGCTATGCGAGACTAAGACTATGTTCTTGAGGCTATGCGAGACTAAGACTAAGTTCTTGAGGCTATACAAGACTAAGCCTACGTTCTTGAGGCTATGCGAGACTAAGACTAAGTTCTTGAGGCTATGTGAGACTAAGACTAAATTGTGGAGGCTATGCGAGATAAACGCTAAGTTCTTGAGCCTATACGAGACTAAGACTAATTCTTGAGGCTATGCCAGACTAAGACTAAGTTCTTGAGGCTATGCTAGACTAAGACTAAGTTCTTGAGGCTATGCGAGACTAAGACTAAGTTCTTGAGGCTATACGAGACTAAGACTAAGTTCTTGCGGCTATGCGAGACTAAAACTAAGTTCTTGGGACAATGCGAAACTAAGACAAGTTCTTGAGACTATGCAAGACTCAGTTCTTGAGGCCATGCGAGACTAAGACTAAGTTTTTAAGGCTATGCGAGACTAAGACTAAGTTCTTGAGACTATGCGAGACTAAAACTAAGTTCTTGGGACTATACGAGACTAAGACAAGTTCTTGAGACTATGCGAGATGAAGATAAACACGAAGAAAAAAAAACGAAATCTAAAACCCGACAGGGATACGGGTAAAATGTAGTGCAGTTTACGCGAAACAAAATTATGATACATGTACCCCCAGTTCGAGAAATCTCTCGCGGAGAGCTTCGGCTTAACATTCTCTCGTTAAATTTACTCGTCCTACTGTTTATTCTCGTCCAAAAGCCTCCGCCCTCCAATATTTTTAGAGATAAAACACGTACTTCGAGTCGTTCGTCTCCCGCGTAAAACATCCACCGCCCGTTTTACGATGTTGCTTTATTTTTATACCTTTTAAAAGCACGAGCTTCCGTCCGGTCTGTTTTTTTTTTTTTTGCAAAAACAAACTTTACGTTTATCTCTTCTCTTTTTACGGATTTGTATCTTCCGTGGAAAACAAGAAACTCGATTTTTTTCTCTCGTCGTCCAGATGAGGATTTATTTACATTTCGATTTGGCAGCATAACCATCGTACCATAACTGAAACATGATATTCAATACCGGTGAGATTAATTAGAGCTCGTGCACCAGTACGGATTTGAATTGAAACCGGCGGAACTTGTGCAGTTTGCAAATGCACAGAGAACCACACCGAGTTACCTGTAGTTTATCGGGAGGGGCAACGGAATGTGGTTGTGCAATTCTATATTCGCGTATTCCAATTATTTCCTCGTATGCAATGTCCCTACGTGTTGCCTGCCTGCTCTCGTGTTCTATCAATATACGTACTACGTGTGTATCAGCCAATCCGCCGAACATCAAGATTCATCTGTACACGTTGAACCATTACGCAAATAATATAGGTACTTGGATTTTCACAACAACCCACTATAACGACTACACTCTCGGAAGTCGCGAACATGAACATTTTCAAGCGCCCAGGCTTTCGTCCTCAGGTTTTCGCTTATTATGTACACGGTACTTAAGAGCCGCACCCGCAACTATGCAGGGCACACGACAGATAATCGTTGCGGCGTACATGCGAATGGCTCCAACACGAGGGCCACCGGTACATGGCAAGCGTTATTATACCCGAAGCGAAATAATAGCGTAGCTCTGTCGAGAACTTCCACTATACTTGCAAGCGCAGGCCTCGTGGGCATTGTGGTTCGTAAAATTGTTCATGACTCAAGTGTAACCACTGTGAATGTGGGTTGAAACTTCGGTGAATATAATTTCAAAACTTTTACTCCCGATCTCTGATCCACGTGAGTTCCTTGCATGCTCTCTGTATCCACCGTGACAGAATCATACCTAGCGAATGAACAGCGACTGTCGTTCCCGATTCGCGCAACAAACAATATCTAACTTTCAAACTTGGCTTCGCCGCGTACGCGCAATCCCGGATTTCCCGAGACTTTCGAGAGCTTCGCGATTTTCTTATTTTTTTTAAATTTTTTTTCTTCACGCTCGAACAATGGTATATCAGACAGTTTTACCAGAGCATAGAAAGAATCCATCGTGTCTCTTGTGCTTTTTACTTTCATTCGTTTTGGGGCGGAGCCGAGAGTTTGTCGGAAAGCGACGCCGCTGGACCCAACGAGCTCCTCTGCCAATATAGATACTACCATTGGCAGAGAAAGAAGCCACTTCGCGAGTTTATTCAAGCAAGACACATGGTGGAGCATCGATGACGTCGCACCGATCGTGAAATATAGCGAAAAGTTTTTGGTTATAAATCGTCATTGGACCTTCCGCCGTCCCAAGCCGGGATCGTCGCCTGCAAAGATTCTACACGCTGCAACACGATAATAAGTAACAATGCCCGGTCAGCTACTCGAGTGTAAGGCCAGAGCTTTTCAGGACTTTCTCCTCGAAAGCGACGGAGGAGGTGGGGAATGCGAATTTTCCACAGTTCGCGAAAGTTGACCGTCTACGAGTCTACGAGTGTCAACTTTTAATGCTACTTCGCGGTACCTTTACCACTCTTGTTGTCGTGGTGTACCGACACAAAAATACCTCGTGCATGAGAGACTTGTGTGTGGCTAGCAATACATAACGGGAGTGCGGTATAGCGAAACATGGGCTATTATGTCTACACGGTTCGCCCGTCTACACGAGCAACCGTTGGTTAAGAGTAAAGAATATGAAACTATGCTCTGTTGAATCGAAATAACGGCGTGTAAACAAGAGAGTTTTCTTATAACTCTCACAGCGGAGCGATGCCACTCGTGAAATACTCGATGCTTCGCTCTGTTCCCCACACTCGCTCTCTCGACGTTTCAACTTTCGTTCGTCGGAACGACGAATGGGTACGAGAGTACACGTATATAACAATTTAATGCGACCGCTCCCCCTCCCTCTCCCGTCTTGAACGCTTGAGTGATAAGAAACAATGGAGAGGAACGAAGATAAACGTTTTATTCTTGTTTACCTTTTATTGGATTCCAAATGGCGAACGGTAAATCGTACGAAAAAAAATCCCTCACGTTCGACTCATCGAGACGCGCTCTTTCGCAACTGTATGTCTGTATATCTACATAGGAGAATAGACGATACGAGGACAACTGGGATTTAGAGGCGTCTGGCATTTAAGAGAATTCGGTAAATTGCTGGACGTGTGACAAAATAGCATTGCCTAACGAACCGTTTGACGATCGATTCCCAAAGCAAAAAAAAGATGAGCGAAAGTTAGCTACAATGTAGTAACGCTTACAGCGGTGGAGATGCTGGACATGGATGTACGCGTCATCCCCTTTTTCGAAATCTGAAGGCTGAAGAAGGGTCCTTCAGGGTGAACGAATAGTTACTGGCAAACATAGCAAAATTTGTTTGGCAAGTTCCCCCTTATCAACCACTCTGATCACTGATGCATTATGCTTCTCTTTGCGTTGGTCTGTCTGACTCTTCTCGATGAAGTGGGGTACAATCATTTGATTGTATAAGAAAGTATTGACTCCAATACCGAAAGAGGATCGATTTAGTTTCCACCGATGGCTCCTTGAGAGTAATTCCGTTGACGATTTTCGCGACAGGTACTCAAAGAATATTCTCGCACTTCCCATTTCCGCATAAACATGAAGCGCATTTTAAACAATTTTTTTTTTTTTTTCGTATTTTTAATTTTCTGTGGCGCTAATTGGAAGCAGAGAATGCGGTGAACTTTCGCAAATAACAATAAAATGTTGGGTACTTATTCCACATACGTATAAAGGAGGTCGACACACATGCAACCAAATATATGTTTTTATGGCACTTTCCGATTTTTTTATTTTTCCCTCTCGAGACAGAGAAATCTCAGATTTGTTTCCAGTAGAAAATGAGATCTCGATTCTTCGTTCTCGGAAAAATTCAACACCGAAATACTTTATTGGACGTTGGAATAAATCGCGATACGGTCAGAACTATTAAAATCTAATCTCCATTGTTTGCTTTAATGCTCTTTCCGTCTTCTATCGGATTTCTCTCCTCAAGAATTCTTTCTTTACTCTGTCCACAATACTCACTGGATAAAAAAGTTCTTCTCGTCCGTAACGATAACAAAGAAAAAAAAAAACAACAAAACATTCTCGTCAATGAGATAACGAAGTAATTGGAGCTTTTGCTACCAGCTTTTTATCGGGGCTTCGGAGAAGACGCGTCTTTCGCTAATAAAAAGGACGTCTTGATGATCAGAGACCGTTGACACGAGAAGAACCATTCCGGTGGTTCAACCTCCGGGGACTCCTCCACCTCAACCTACCCTTTCACTCGCTCTCTTTACGTGTCTCTTGGACTTTTTCCATTTTATCCGTCCAACTATCAGGAAAACCTCACTGGTGGCTCTCGTCTCACGTAACCTCGCTGGATGAAATCCCACGAGGTATCTACCTACGTGGAATTCAGCCTTCTCCTTGTCAGTCCATTGTGGAAACAAAAAGAATTTTATTTCCCTGTCTTCGTGTCAGTCTTCGCCGTGTACATTCAACTTGCGATTTTTCTTTTCTTCTACCAACTTTTTGTCACTAATGCATTTTAAATGTTCAGTAATTACACGCAACATAGAAAAGAATGGAATTTCTTATGATGTACAATACGATCGTTGCTCGACGAACTAGCAGTGAGTCTCGTTGGCGACAATGTCGTCGGAGGATGGTGCACTACATAGATGTAAGGAAAGTGGGCGAACGCTCAATACCTAAGGGAAAACCTCACTAAAGTAGAAACTCCCGTATGTGACGCTCTCGTATTTAACGAGAGCCCTGCCTACGGGCTACTGCCTTGCAAGGGGAGTGGCTGTTGGCTAAGCGATTGGCTCGCCACTATTGTTTCGTGCACCTGATTGGTCACTCCCGTATTTCGCGATGTTCTCCAATTGTATAAAATACGGGAGATTCCACTGTATCCTGTTACGAAATAGAGTTTCGATGGAAATCAATACATACGATCTTTGCGCTATCAATTCCGATATATTAGTGTCCTCCGCTATAAAATGAAAAGCAAGTAATGAATAGTATGAGAAAAAGCATAATTAATCGGTATTATCTTACGCGTTCGGGTATCACCGACCCCCTATTGTTTTTAATATTAAAAAACAATAGCGATCCATCTAACCAACGAATGCAAAGCACTTATCTAATAGTCACTCTAGAAACTCGTGCTATTTTTACCAAATACGGGACAAAGATAAATCTCCATGTCAAGAGATAACAGACATTAAAATATAAATGCATAATGTGTTCGTATGGCGAATCTCGCTGCAGTTATTATCATTTTCATGAATTCAGCGGCGGTTACGCTGCAAGGAATTTCTCAAACCGTAAGAAATAATAACTACCCTTCAAAAAAGACAGGGAATTGTTGATAATTACTGAGGAATTTTACCAGCTTGATGTTTCGTAATAAGTTTCACAACGAGGAAAATCGGAACGAGTTATTTTATTAACAATATTCCTATATCTACTCGTACTGGTTGCCGTACCAATTCTCGAGACGTGGAATCCTTTGAATATTACATTTTACAGACACTGCGCTTTTGTAGAACGAACCGGCAATGACATAGTCTGACAAGCAGTTGTAGACGTATCGTAACTGACGTTTATATTCGCGCTGAGATTTGAAGCTCTCGAGCCCTTTCCGGAAAAGCGCTGGGATCATCTCTGCGATCTCTCGAACGGAGATGTGGAAATTATTGCCTCGAGGGATTTATACAGTATATATAATCCATCGGCTCGGCCGGCCGGCGAATGCAATAAGTGAAGTCTGGCGAGTCCGAGTGTTTCAATGATGTGAGTCGTACATCTCGAGAGACAGTGGCCATCCGACCGAATACCGTTATATCCTGTCTGGTAGAAATAATTTCCTCTGAGACATCGATACCCACGCGTTCCCCCCCGACTCGTAGAGTTGTTCTCGTCGGAAACAATACCGAGAACTATTTTATACGGAATTTAATTGCTATTAACTTTCCGTTCCCGAACGCTTTATCAAAGTCGTAGTGCGTCCCGGTGGTGGATCCTCCCTCTTTATCTTTACGATACTCACCGACGCCATATACTTGCCACGTATAACTGCTGATACAGTTTCAACGACTTTGCGAGATTCGATCCGCGCGATGCAACTTCTCGACGTAAATTTTACCCACTATCTTCACGCGCTTGACAGATGTAATTAAGCGTCACGTGGATGCGAGTTGAAAAGCGTCGAGGGACGCATACATGTATTCATTTGTATATAGTGCTCATACATAGTTGTGTATGTGCATCTGCGAACACGCAAACATCGCGAAGGCACTTGTGAATCCTTGTCACAAGCAGATGCACCAACGCTTGAAAACTCCGAGCGCGTATCGGACACCGAGGTGTTGGTGCGGTGAGTTTGGTTATTCTTGTATGTACGATACTGTGCATACTGCATTACCACGTGAACCGATGTTGAAGAAGCACGTACACTACCAACGCGTACGTGTGCCTTGCCGGCTCAACGCTCGACTAAAGTGCGCAACACTTTCCTCGCGCAACTATAGAACACACCTATCTTCCAATAATTAACAGCCTCCACCCGGAAGCGTTAAACTTCCAGATAATTTTGCGCATGAACAAACTTACAACGCCGCCCTAGTCGAGTCGAGAACAACACTTCGTTTCGAACGTTATGGGTCTCATGTGCGCGGCGCAGAGGTATACACGAAGAATTCTACCAACGTCGACGGATGCGGGTCGTTGTTGCGCCAAAACGGATACGGTATCGTCTCGTTACCGCGAATAGAAACCAACGATTTTATACTCCTCTATATAATCGCTCTCGTGAAGATAGAAAGAAAAAAATATGGAGGTTCTTTTTTTTTTCCGGCGCGCCGCGCACCCGCCGAAACTCGAACAAAAGCCTCGCGGCTCGTTCTGACTTTTTCTCGTAGAACTATTTTTCTTTCATTTTTTTTTCTCTCTCTCTACTGGGGTATTCTAGCAAAGCGGCGTTTGGACTGCTTCACTCGACGCTCGCTTTTCACCTCTCTTTCTGGCAACAAGTTTTGCCAGAGGCCGAGCACCGCGGCTTTGTTGCAGCTTGCAGTACCAATTAGCGTTATTCCACTTTCACATTTTCGAATGAAAACTCCTAATTTCTTTTATTTGCGAAATTTATCGAAATCGCGAATACAATTTATTATTTGAACTAACGTACCCGGTGATCCGTGAAATATAATTGGTTCGTTTGTTTTGGAAGAAATACAAAAGAAAATCCGGGCTTTCGAATAACAGTACCGGGATAATTGACTGATCGTTTAAATATTTTGAAGCTGCAAAAACAATGTTAGAAATACATTTTTTTATTTGACGATGGGTCGCTAGGGAGATTATAAA
The DNA here is from genome assembly GCA_934046635.1 of Buathra laborator. NCBI lineage: Eukaryota > Metazoa > Arthropoda > Insecta > Hymenoptera > Ichneumonidae > Buathra > Buathra laborator. The sequence continues at coordinate 7,161,749 of OW203893.1, read as the reverse complement.
CTCGTTTTTAAAAAGAAATGTAACAAATGATCGTTCGCAAAAAAAAAAAATGATTTTTACAAAAAGGAAATGATAATCTAGCAGGAGTAGTGACATAAAATAAAAATTCTAGGAAAGTTATTATAAAATTTCTGTACAAATGTGGCGCTCGCAGCGCTCGTTCTTATGTAGGGTTTACCGTGACGTCTACCGTGGAGTTAGGTAATACCGGGACGCCAATTTTTGCTTGCAACGCAAACGTCCGTGACGTCGTCACGGACGGACTTTCCGCGCATCCTATTTTTTCTCTAAACTACTTGGCGTCGTGATACTACCGTGTCTCTTCGTGTAATTTTCTTTTGCTGTCGTGACAATACTATCTCTCATTTCGCACGGAAGCTTCTCGTGGTGAAGTTTATTCACCTGGCAATGTAATTTTGCGAATGTTATGGAAATGTCTTCCGATAACATAGGACATACGCGAAAAATTCTACATATGCGAAATTACTTTCGTCCGATGCCCCGACATAGCTGTTTAGTTTGAAACCATCCACGCTATGTGAACACATCTCTCGACGCGATCAGGTAGACGCAGCGGCGTCGAATCTAATCAGAATGGAACGCAGAAAGACGGGGATAAGCCGGCAATTCGCGTAGCGCACGATTCACGGTTTCTCGCCTGTTCGCTCATCCGTCTATCAATACGTGCACACGTACGAGATCGTCGTGCACGCACGAGTGTCTTCAGACGTGAGAGTAACTACTGGCATTATTCCGTGGATTCCGCAAGGCACCACAGAGTGAATTAGCTTGCCGGTATTCAGTACAGCCCTTCGACGCACACTTGCATATCTGAACTCGTTCCTTGTACGCTACCGTATCATATGGAACGTTCACCTATGTAACGCGTAGAATCGGTGAGTATCTAATGTACTTGCCATCGGAGTCTTCCAAGGTAATATCGGCGTATAGTACGCTACATTTCCCATCGGCGCTCTATCTCATCGTCGCTTGCCTGAGAGGATTTGGAACTTGCGTCGCTAAATAATAATGGCTTTGGATCCTATAACGCGACACCTGAATCTTTGCGATACTAGTATTTGCAATTGCGCCCGTCGCGTCAAATTAAGTTGGGTACATTTACACGCAGTAACGCTTTAGTACAGTTTTTGTTATTAGTACAGTTACGGTACTATTATTGCGAAATACCTTAAAATCTTAGGTTACTTATTGATTCAAACAACACATTAAATGAAAAATACACATACTTTTGCACAACTTTGACACCACACATGGATCTTCATCATTGCGGAACTTTGCGAAAGATCATTATTTTATGTTTAAGGGATCATTCTAGTGTCAAATTTTCAAGAAATCTTTTACCACTCGGTGTGCACGGTTTACACTCTCAAAGGAAGAGCTGTCAAGCTATGCGTCTCAAATTTCAACACAATTTTTTTTTTACATCTTCATATTTTTTTTAATGAACATCTGTCGACACAAAAAGGCTAAATTCGATTTTTTTTTTTCAAATCTCCGCCATTTTGTCAATTTTAATCGAAAAAAAATCCGTCATATCACGATAGCGGCTTTCATACTGATTAATAATTTTTTTTTTGTTTTAGACAATATTTACGATTAGAGGAGACAGGAGACAATTTTTTTACAAACAATTTTCAACCGCCCAAAAAAACAGTGAAGAAAAATAAACATTAAAAAAAAATCCGTTCTTCATCAGTGCTTTCATTTGTCATTAAAAAATCAGACTGATTAGCGTATTTTATCCATCGAAAAAAAATCGTGGAAATCAGTTATTTTTTCGCCCGTCACACTAGAATGATCCCTTAATGGCAACACCGGGCTGTAAGTAAGGAATATGGCTGCCACAATGTTAATATAGATAATACTATGAGCGTTACACTCGTTGAAAGTGAGCTGAAATGACAATTTCTTTTAAATAACGAATTTCTTAAAACTATTCAGCTCCACCAGACCTATGCGTGGTTTTCTAGTGTTAACATTTTACGGAGAGAAATCCATCTTCATAACTCGTAATTTCGACGAGAAGAGATGAAAGCAAGTCATCAAGGCATCATTTTCATGATTGCTTTTCAATCATGAAAAAAAATCCAAGTATCGTATTCAATTGTGGCGTACCGGAGAGAAATCCCTTATACTGCATCATCTCCGATCTGAAATGATCGAAAGGATTTCGCAAACCTTTCATGTTTGAATTTTTTCACAAATTTTTTTACAAATATTTGAGGATTTTTTTCGTTTGCGGTGAAGTTTTCAATTAATTTTCCAATCTTCACTGCTATTCGAGCAGCGCTGCGTTTTTCTGTGTGTAATTCTAGTCGTATGCGCTACGAAAAAATAAATCTTCTAGTTGGGAGAGATAGGAGATGTGACTTTGTTACTGGATCCGAAATAGGTGATTTGCGTAGATCTCTCTCGTACAATGTTTAGCCACCGATCGGCTTAACTCGTGAAGGGGCTAAACCGCTTTTCCTCTCGAGTTCCGGAACTCATGGAATCCTCTTGCAATCTTGGAAATACGTCCGCTACGGAGGCATTCCGTGTTCAACAGCGTCGAGGGGGTTAGAAAGTACACTCTCATCGCAAGCTTTAACTCTCCATCCGTGTCGTATATAGCAGATGTATATTTTTGTTTCCGGCAGAAGGGGAGAATCAACTATGCCGCTGAGTTCCGAGTTCCCAACTGGAAAACGCTTATTTTACTACCTAATGCTCGTGGGCGCAGCGGAGTTTTAATGCTTCTGCAAGATAGATCATTCGCTTAGAAATTTCAAATAGTTATCGAAGGATAACACGGAACGAGTTTCTCGAGAGGCTTTTGTCGAACGGAATGATCTGATTGAACGAAAGCACAGGAACACCGCAACGGATTCCTGCTATGTATCTGATGCGCCGGTGTGCATGGTACAACACTTGATTGGGTGGGATGAAATAATTCATTGTCCGGTCTTCGAAACCCCGTACACTGCTGATCCGAGGTTCGGCGGAAGGAGGGATTTGCATGCTAAAACTATTTCCCTTTTCGTTGGGGGGGTATCTCGTGTTTCAGCTTTGTGCGTTTCCGTGAGGCTGCACAAGAGCCCATCCGAGTCGATAGGCAAACGGTGTTTCTAGTAAGTGAGGTCTGCTGGCGGCTTACCAAGTTACGCGGTAGCTATCTATGAAAGAGAATGTGTTAACAAGGCCCCCGACGAACAGACCCCGGGCTTTCGAGATTGCGAGAGGCTGGAATTATCGATTCGTCCAGAAGACAGCGTATAGACAATGTGTATGTGTGCAAGAGAATCTGTGATATAGAGATAGAAGCTACTGAGAGAAATAGACGAAAGCTCAACCCCACCGCGTTTGCTGACTAAGCGGTGTGTGCCGGGATTCGGCAAACTTTGCCGATCTTTTACCGAAGAAAAATCAAGTCTCGCGCCGTTGGAACGATTTCTGCACGAGAAAAACGAAGAAATCGTTTCCGGTCAAGATTCGTAGTCAAATTTGACTATATCAACGGATATGTGCTGAGCGCAGCGAATTGAAAGCCGAAAGATTATCTGCGGCGAAAGCTCAATACGCATTCGTCAATGACAATTTTGCGGACAGTGATCGCACGCGGTATCCGCATCTACCGTCAGTCTCGTCGCCTGAATAAATCATTAAACGTAACATCAAATACGTTATTTGACGGGACATTAAATGCGTTACTTCCACTCAATGGAATTTCCAACTTCAGCGCTTTTGAATATCAATGAAATTCACCCAACGATGTAGCGAAAATTCACCAAATAGATTTCGTATATATATAATCCCGTGCATGTAACGACGAATTTTACGATGAATGGGTTTGCATTACCGATGTCATCATTACGACAATGTAAAGCTCTCGATTGAAACTCTGGTATCGCTCAACTGTACGGTGGGCTTTCGTTCGCGACAGTTTTGACCATAATTTCCTCTCGCTCTCCACCGGCTTGGGGCAAAACACACACACCTGAAACTGCACGCGTCAGCTTTTCGCGGAGTCTTGTGTGTGTGTGTGTGTCGAGCGGTCACAGGGTTGCAATCGTATGCTTACTCGTCAATATATACTCTCAAAATCACGGATCGCGAGAGGTCGACGATATTACGTACATAGCACTTCCGGCGTGCCGGAATCAAAACTGATAAATTCGGAATCATAAATATATGCGTAAACTGTGCGCAATATACCTACACGGACATTAAATATACGCAAAAAATGTCTCAAACACGGTGTTTTTCTTAATTCATTTATTAATCGTACAAATTGCCGTGTATGTGGTGATGTATATTTGCAAAAATATATTCTCAAATAAATCTATAAAATACAATTTTTTGGCGAAAATATTTTGCATTTTATATTGTAGATATATTTTTAATATACCCTTTTTCCGTGTGGGTATAATCCTGATGTTTATTGCGCACATGACACTGTCGAGAGAATTGAAAATTTGACTGAATTTCGCAAGTTACTTTTGGAATATTTTATTACCGTTACACGGTTTTTCCGATACATTGACCAAAATAATAATCGAAGAACAATCGCACAACAACGTCCAATAGTACGATTTTTTTTTTTTTTTTTTTTTTTACAGTTTACGCAGTAATTCGAGTGTACGCCAACCGACACGAAGAATGCATTGAATTCCATGGTATTAGAGTGAATCGACTCTGCGCAAAACAGATTCCCAGCATTACGATAGTAGGCGGGCACTATAGGCTTTCGACCATTCTGCGAGCCATGCATCAACCCTCAGCTCAATTGCAGAGTTTACTGCGAAGCACCGACTGTTGTTTGCTTCTGGAATATAGTTCTTTATATGTCGTTCTCACTCTCCCTCTCGCAGCGACAGCCCCGAGACCCGTTGCAGAATTTATTATATTTCCAGTCCAAAGCATCGAAGATTTACAGCCGTGTCGCTAGTACAAACCGCAATGATTCACGTATGACAACTCTCCGTGTTACCCGAGCGCAATCAATTTATATTATTTCTATATTCCATCATATATTACATGATTAATTCATTGATATATTCGATAAATTGACGTCGTCATTGTTATCAATTATGTAAAATAGTTATGAGTGCCAATAATATTATAGTCGTGTATTTTGTGTATACAGAACATTGGAAACCGGTGGAATTGGCCTTTCGTTATATCTGCCGAGGCGCAGCTTACTCTCTTTTATCTACAGTTTTCTCGCAACGTTTGCCAAATTTTGTTTTCTTTTTAGGTAGAAAACTCCAGATGGCCGGTATAAGAGTGCAGTAAACGAGGATAAGGTAACTCGTGTGCATTCGAGCAGTTTGAGATCTTTTTATCTCGCTGGTAGAGACCGCAACACGTTATGGTATACCCGCCGCCGGTAGGCATTGCAACGATATTCTGTGAATTCAATGGAAATAACGGTCTTCGATGTTTAAAGGGAAGCCTTCCCGTGCACGTCGATATGGTTCGTTCGAGTGTACCGAACGCATATATATTTATGCATATAAATACTGTAACGTTATACAATGCTACAGAAGAGGATAACGCAGACAGCGGGGTTGGTACACAATGAGACGCAATCGTCTTTCCAGAGTTCTGAATTTCAAAATGCCGAGAGAAATGTGGCGTCTGACGCCCGGAAATTCATTCTGTCTGAGGTCTAAGGAAAATCTCATTACTTTCACTCCAGAGAGCCTTATATTTACAAGATAGCTTTCATGAAGGTTATTCAACGAGTCGCGAAGCCTGCTAAGAATCAGAAGCGAGGGTTGCACAAAAAAAGCTCTGAACACTTTCAATAGAGTTTCGCTTGCCTAACCACTACCGAGTTTCTTTTAATTTACCGGAGATAAATGGAGAAAGAACGATCTTGAGGATAATAGTTTAAATGTGAATCAACGCGGTCCAAAGATCTCTGTGATCACATCCGGATGAGGCATTCATCGCGGTAGAATTGACGAATAAGCTTTTCCTATGGAAACAAAAGTCATCCCGTATTTACATATCCTGTGATCATAATATGAGCAAAAAATAGTAGACGACTGATTTTTCTTATTTTTCTACCAGTGCAATCGATCAGACTGTCGTGAAACATAATTACTCAATAAACTGCTGATTAAACTACTGCCCGTCACGCGTCTGCCAACATTTTTGTCAAAAAGTAATCAAATAATTCAACGACGCATAAGTTTTATAATGAAAAATGTTTGGCCGACTATTGTGCCTAAAAATCGCCGCTGCTGTCAGTGAAAATTTGACGTTTTTCTATCGCGGGGGAAGCACGCACGTTGAGATTGAAAGGAGCTCGTGACCTCTTGACGCTGATCAAGTGCCTCGGTTGGGGCAAAGCGGTACCCTAAATGCCTCGATAAACGAAAGGGAGCTCGTGCCCTAGATGGTGGACGATAAGTCTGAAAGGTTGGCACCGAAAAGCAGGTAGAAGAAATAAAGAGTGCTTTGTGAGTGGGGTAACATTGTGGTGCGATGGAAGAAGCCCGGGGTTGAAGAGCCGGAGAAAAAGTTAAGTTGTCAGTGGACAAATATGGACGGTGGTACACAACCGCTCGAAACAGGGCAATACAAAGTAAGAGGGACAAAACAGAGCTTCCAACGTTTCTCTGTACCATAGGTATAGTATAGAAAACAAAGACACGGGTGGAGAAGTCGAGTCGAGATAGGGCATTGAAAGAAATTGGTCGAGCAGTGGATCAAGGAGGAAGAAGATTGCGGTAGAAGGAGGGTGAAGCAAGGTCATTCGAGAAGGAGTAGGACGACAAAACGGTGGTGGCGACTTGTGGCCACAAGGGAATTGCCGGCCAAAGTGAAAAAGGATTGGTGATGTATCGCGAGGACGCAAGCGGCCTCGATGACCTCGGCGTTACGACGAGCATGAAGCAGCATACGTTGAGCAGGTTACCCGTTCTCGAGGTTGCTATGGCACTTTTCGGTATGGTATGGCTGTTGCGAGTTCGTTCGGAGATGCGTCGTTGCTCCAAGTGCCGTCGCGAAGAATTGCTAGTAGCTCAGCAACAAAATTCCCATCGACGTAACGATCAACAGCAACAACAACCTCAACATCAGCAACAACGCCCGCATCATCAGCATTGCACAGCATCTCAGACTACTAGTTTGATCCACACACCGGAAGATGGCCTTACAATGTCATCGGCGAATACGCTTTTCACTTTGGATACACCTGGTGCCTCGGGACCTGCTGGAAGCTACTGCGAAGTTCACGGATACGTTGCACCGAAAGAAGGTATTATATCAGAGCTTAGCTTCATGAACTTTAATGAAAGATGATTGTATTTCGCCGTAAGGAACACTTGATGAGGTTAAATTAATCATCTTGAAGGTTAAAGAAAAATGTAACTTTGGAAGAGTTCAACAAATCTCTAGAAGTTGCATGTCTTCAGTACTTCGTAAGTTAATATTCACCGGTTACATAAAACTTTTATGAATGTTCGATATTTGAACGTAAAATTCTATTCCCTCTCTGCTTAATTATTTAAACGTCGGATACAGGAAGAATGAAAACGGAAATGAAGTCTCTGCACATTTCACGAAGTAATATGAGACTACAGTCCAAATGCGAGGTACACGAGGTACCCAGCTTTGATGAGATATCTTCTCATGTATAAGCGCACTTGCGACGGGGGGCGGGGTTAGTTCAAACAAATGTCTCCCTATCCCGAGGATATATTCGGACGTAATAAAAGTAAACCTACTGTGCTTTATCAAGCGGCGTTTTCAATCAAATGAACAAATGTCTACAAGCTATGGATACACTCTTTGCAACGTATACGTTCTATCTTTCGCACAATCTCGGTGGGTGTATCCGTTGAAGGCTTAACGTTTCAAAGCAAATATGACACCCCGGGAGCGCCTACTGTACTCTTGACCATACAGGATTTTTTACGTCCCTTAAAGCTGGGAGTACATGTAGTTTATTTGCCAAAGAGAATCTCCTATTGCCTGCTATTTTATTCTAACTGTCTCAATTGACTCACGAGTCACGATCGAATGATTTCGCTGGAGAGGATGTAAATATATACTCATCGTCATGGATGAAATTTCATTAGGACGACTGCGAATTAAATTTTCATACTGTTTCTTTGCGTTGCTTTTATTTTTTTCTTTTTTCACTCAGCTTTCTCTAACCACAAAGGGTTGTTTTCTCGTCTTCAATTTCTCGTTAGAGAAGCTTTCGGCGGAACATTATGGAGAACAAAAATAATTGGAAAAAAATTCGCAGTCTTTGCTTACTAACTTTTTACATTTTTTTACCGTTTGTGAATTTAATTTAAAAAAGGCACTATTTCTATTCAACTTGACCGAGTCTCGTAAGTATTATGCGAAACAAAATCTAACCTTCAATTTTCGGCAGACTTATTCAATTGACTATTAACAATTTTTGGATTGTTGTTTTTAAAGTGGTAAATGTTTGTGATCAAGAGACGCGGTAGCGTCTCGACGCCAAGAACTTAAAAAAAAAAAAATTTCGTTCGAGGCATTAATAAAAGAACATGCCAAGTATATTTTTATTTTTGAGTTAACATACATTTTTTTACAGTTACCTTACCTTTACATATATTGCTTGGCTTATATGATTTCACTATTTTGTTTGAGGGATTTTTTAAGAATAAACTATTTATGTACTTGGCGTACGTTTTTTACTTTTTTGGAAAAAAAAGTAGTTTTCGGGAATTTAAATTTGACTACGATATCTTCTTGAATAACGTCAATGTTGATTTCTAAAAAACAACACGCACGCAAATTCGTTGTTGCACAATAATTCGTACAAATCACTATCTGCACTTCACTGTTAGATTTCTGAATACTGCCCCAACTACATGGAGAGAAGAGTATGGCGATGGTTTCCCAATTCCGTATGGTAATCGATTCATGAAGCGGCACTCTGATGTTTTTCTCCATATGTAACAATGTCGTTATTATGCGTGTAGGAATATGCGACAAACTGCAAATAGCACTAAACTTCACAATTTATCCTCTCAATTTTTTTGTAATTCGTCATATATAACTACAATAGCCGGTGTCGTCTAGACACAGATATGTATGGGGACAGTTCCCAAATTACAAAGGATACGCGCATGAAACATTTCTCCCAGCAGTATGATAAAATTTGTTATAGTACCGCTTCGTGTTCAGTTTACTATGTTCTTTAGGTATTATTTCTATATTTTTTGGAGACCATTGCTCAATAATTCTCTCCGTGTATTGCTCTACTTTTTACCCAATAGTTCAGAATATGTGCGACTCGGATATATCATATAGAATGTAAAAAGAAAAAAAAAAATTCCGTTGAATGCGGATTCCTTTTAAAACGAGATGAGGGGCCGCGGGTACTGTCACAGATGCGTGCACATCAGCATGGATCTACTATAATAGTGTAGGGGTCGGTTGTTGAATAGGGTGAGTCAACGGGAAGCTCGTTTACGTGGATGGTCCGCATACTACCAACGTGAGCAAAACAATTTTTATTTGCATGCTTGAAGCAGCATAGCCTCGCATAGAACAGAGAAGTCATAGCGAGAGTATGCCGTGAGAGAGAAACGGCAAATCTGCGAGGAAGAGGATAAACGGCAGGCACACGAACGAAAAGAGGAAAGAGATACTCTTGCCCTCTCGCGAACCCCAGTTTCTACGGTGAAATTCTCGTCGCAATGGTAGCGGTACCATCAACAGCACCGACAGCCGACCCCTTGCCGTGCCAATTCCACTGAAACGCGACGGGTCACGTATTTCACTTGCCTTCCGAATGATGTTGCTGGCCGTGTAGCGAGTGAACCACAGTTACGTATAGACACCCTCATGCACATTGATACATGGAGCAACATCCTCCTTTGACGCATTATCCGACTGAGTGGGTCGATCGTGAAAATCAAAGAGAGATAAACGCAATCGGCTGACGAACGAGTGTCGTTCCGAAATTTGTTTGAGAATCATCACTCTATCGTACTTTAAGAATCGCTAGCTTTTCGGTTTTTATTTCACGACGAAATGAGTACACTTTTGTTATACGAACAATCTGTTATCTTTTTACTAAAAGATGTTTTTAAATCCGGTATCACTTCTATAGTTATCGTCAAGGTATTCATGAGTCCAATCAGCAATTAAGCTGACAGTAAAAATGAACGAAAAATCACATTTATACAATATATCGTTTACTCTGCAGCCCAACACGACTTTCTTTTACACCCTTTGGACTGTATATTGGGTTCAGTCAGCCTTTTAATACAATTTTCCAACATGGCAAGTCCAGTTGTGCGATCGCTAGCAGGTAGGCAACAAATATTCAAAATCACGAATAAACAGTCTCGATCAGGTGTTTCCATTTCTTGAATTCACAATTGTAGTTTCATTCATACAGATATGATGTAAGGACTTTGCATTGATTCTCTGCAAATGATTGAAATATCCTGACAGAGTTGCCACTGTACGGAATTTACCCAATTTGCACATGCGCATTGTTTTTTTTTATCGAAATTCGTTCAATCACGAGTCGACAGTCGAGTCTCGTTCATCTCGACTATCGTTCAGAGACGGTTACGAGATGACACTCACGAGGATCTCTTACGTGCTTTCATTCCCGTAAGAATGAACAAAATGGGGGGTGGGGGTGGCTAAAGGGGATCGTAATCGTAAGAGTCGCACAACTGTGATCTTTCGTTACGCTGTTTGTCGTGCGATGCGTCTCGTAACCGCTTGAAGTTCGATCTCGGACGGAAGGAGAACGAAAACACGTACGACGATGAACCCCGTGGGCGCGTTGCTAGAGAATTGCCAGCTCGGCGATAACTTCCCACGAGCCACGAGCACCACCAAGCCCCGGGGGGTTTTATAACAGTTTCCACGCGATTTTCACCGGGTCACGTATCACCAGCTTATACGACCCTATACCATACCTATATCGGGAATGAAGTTAGACGAGTCCACACGCTCAAATTTCCAATCCAGACTCTGCAACATAACGGAAACGCACGGCGAAGCGAGACAGCAAACTACAATTTCTACCGCACACTACTTCTCTAAACAGGCATTGGCATTAACTCGACCAGTTATACAACCGGCAGAGTATTGACTCAGCCAGATGTTGCGACGGTAGAATTTTCTATTTAGGAGCTGCTGCATGTTCCTGTTACCATGATCGCGTTCCGATACCAATAAGTGAAAACAACAAGTTTCAAAAGCACACTGATCCTCATTCTCGTGTGTCGCAGCTTCGAATCGGACATAGATGATTCTATTGTACTTAAAAGAAAAAACGAACACAAAAGCATCGTGATAAAACGAATAAATTCGTCGCAATCTAAGTAAGAAAGTTACGCTGCACGTGACTGTACGTAATTCCTTTTAGCCTTCGTACAGCAGAACGTCAGCATTCCCTGATCTTTCCTCCCCTGTCTCGTATCCTATATCTCGAGTCCCATTGTTGAATTATACCGTATGCGTGCGCTCTACTGCCACGTTGTTCACGTTTGTCGTGTTCCTTTGTGCCGTCGCGCTCATTGTCTTTCGAATAGAAGTGAAATGGGCCACTGTTTCGTCGCCGTATAGCCTTGCGTCGTGCCATTCTCGTGTTCTCGCTCACTTCATCTTGTTTCGCATACGATCTTCTTCTGCTACGTGTCTGTAGGTATCCGGTCGGGAAATGAATAGATCGACGTCGTTGCCACAGAGAAGCCGGCTTTTCTTGTGTAAACGAGTACGGACACGCGGACGATCTAACCCACCGATGTATTCTTCAGCGTACTGTAGAGCCTCTATGTGCAGACTGCATGTGTGGCAGCGCGGTTGATTCTGTATGGCCGAGGAGAGATAACGCGCGCTTTCGCTCGCCCGCCTGATTGGAATATCATCGTGTGCGAACTGAGATAACTTTGGCGGAAAATGAGCCGAGAGCACGAAGGAGATTCACCGAAGGGTGAAAGTTTGTGTATCCGATTTGCAGTTTGGAGAATCCATCTTCCAGCGTATGACGGAGTCACGATATGGTGAAAGAGTTTTACGAAGTCGAAAGAGGATATCGCGTAACTCATATTGCATGAAGTCTCGGGTTCGTGCTCCAGGCGGGATAAGCAAAGACGAGTGTTTTGTACTCTGTTGCTCGAGTCGCCCTCGTAGATGTAACTAAGGTATGGCGCGGACTCCGGGTATAGACGAGTGCCACGACTTTTCGAAATAACTTTTTTATTCTCTCACATCGGTGAAGCCCACCAGCAGCGGGCATTGTGTCCCTTTTGCGTATTCTTTCCCTTTACCTGCTGGCCGACGACCACTCGACCCAGTTGTAAAATAGTTTAACCCGTGGCAAACTCAGGGTGCACTGAAGGTAGTCGCAGGAATGGGCACCGCGGGTGCGGGACCGATATCGCAAAAGCTTTAAAGCTGAAAGCATGTTCGTGTTAGGGACCAGCAGGGGCGGTCGCGTGATATCGCCAAGAGAGTATATTACGTGTGGTCTCCGAGTCACTCACTGTATCTAGGTGAACGTGTGCACGTGGACGGCAGTTGTGGAGTTCAGGATGCGTACACGAATAATACGGGCGCAAGTCTAATGAAGGACAGTTTCGAGGACAAATATGTTTTTGTCGTCGGAATTTGGTTCATTTAAAAAGTTTGAATGTGCAGCATTTGGCATATATAGGCACGAAGAATTGTACTATTTATTTAAGGGGGTGTTAAAAATATTATTTTTTTTACTGTATATCCGAGAGGCTTGCAAAAAAATCGTCAACAGATATTAAAAATTTTTAAAAATGGCCGCAGAAATGACTTACTTTTTATTTTAACACAATGAATTATGCAAGTGAAAAACAGTGATGCGTCAAAATGACGATCTTTCTTTTTCTAAATCAGACTTCAATATTTAATAATTATGTGGAAATTGTGAATTTTTCTAATTTCTCCTTCGACTTTCGTTCGCCGCCATTTTGCAAAAATAAATTATAAAAAAAATCAGTCATCGTCCCTTGAATAACAGATACAATGTTTTATTTATATTTCACATTTTCTTTCCCAATCCTCTAACATAACCCTTCAGAGAAAAATAATCATTTTCTCATGTTCTATGTATAGCTTTTAAGGATTTTTTTATTTGACTGGAATATTGAACCATCCGTTATCCACTTGATATCGTCACAAAACATGAAGAAAATACAAGTCGGTACGTTGAACAACATGTTCGTGGTGATATTTTATTTTGAAGAATCCGTTTAGCGAGATGTTTATCGGAGATTCTTTGTCCGCCATCGGTATCTTTACAATCAAATTCCGCGAATGCACTGGCACACATTTATTCTATATTTATTGTACTCTTTCTTGATATAAAATAGAGAATTCTAAGAACGTCGAGTTCAGACCGATATCTTCTCTTTCGATATAAAAGATAAACGAGAATCTCCGGTCTCGAGAAATATTTTTTACGGTCGGCATTTATTGCGAAATACGATACTTTGCGAGAATGCGATTTAAAAAGATAGGCCCATCTTCCCTCCCACCGTTTCTTTTTCTTTATCTGCATATATTTGCTAACACTTGTGCAATATATTTTATCCAGACGCGTTACAAATGTTCGATGTATAGCGCCGTCGGATGACTCGGTTAACAGTGACCGCCGTACCCGTTAAATCGCTTTCACATCCCGGCAGAAACTTCGCAATGGTTCTCGCGAGTCAAGTGGCGTCGGGCGTTAAATAGTCTGGAAAATTAGAAAAACGAGGCACATCCCGAGTGCCTCACGGTCTCACTTTTATTTTTCCCCTGCGCGTACTGTGGGACATTCGCAAGTGGAAGTTTCATACCTGAGTTCCGCCACGAAAACGTGTTATTACATTTATTTTCCTCGCAAGGTCTCACGCGCTCGCAGGAAAAATACGCATATTTTTCCACCCACCCTTGTTTCATTCCTTGTTTTTTTATTTTTATTTTTTTGTTCCCTTCGTTCTCGCTTGGAAATGCTGGTGGCTTAGCGCGGCATTACAAATGAGCGGAGAGAAGGCACAAAATTCTACGACCTTACTGCCACCCTCGCGGTGACGGTAGTCGCGATAATTACCTATACTTAGGTATACGTAGGTACTACTACGGCCCTCGGAAAAACCAACCCGTACACTCTCGTTGGATAAATTATCCGCAAACGCGCTCTGTCCTCCCGCAGCCGAGAATTTACTCTTCCGTCCGCCGATTATTTTCACTGTAATTCGGAGAAAGATTTTCGTCGGAACTATTTTTGACCCGTTAAAACGACGTGAGCCGGGAAAAGGTTCCATGTTGCACTGACCAAATTTACATATATTTCGAGATTTGAAATAACACATTGTTATTAGCATACGAAACATGCTCTTCTGATCTTTATCGCGCGATGAGTATGCTGCGAAGTTAAAAAAAAAAACCAAGTAAAAACTCAGATGTGTCTGGAAGCGATCTTCTTCGCGTATGATATCATACGCGAATTGCTTTATTAGACCATTTGTCAGTCGGAAGTTTTTTAATATTCGCAAAATTTTTAGTTTAATAGGTTTCCATTTGCTTTCGGATTAACGTTTCGCACTTTTTTCGCGGCGTTTTTTTTTTTTTCAAATTGTTAACATTCGTTTTGTTATCAAGAGACGCGGTAGCGTCTCGACGCCAAGTACTTAAAAAAAAAAATGTTCAGTGTCGAGACGCTACCGTGTAAGTCCACGCCAAAATGCCGGAAATGGGCCGTATTTTTAATGGTTCTTAAAAACTAAGCGTCGGATCGAAATTTTAACAACACTTCCATAAATTTTTTTAAAAACTTAGCATGTCCTTGGAATTCAAATAAATTTAGTTAATTGCTTTAAACAAAAGGATGTGCCAAGTTTTTAAAAAATTTTATTTACAATATCTATTACCTTGGCTCATGTGATTTCACTCTTTTTTTAAGAAGATTTTTGGAAATAACTATTTTTTATGTCCTTGGCGTACGTTTTTTACTTTAAAAAAAAAAAAGTAGTTTTGGGAGATGCTTGTCTACATAAAATATTCTCTTATCAAGTTCCGATGTTTCGGCGAGGGCTTGAGGTTTGAGTGTAACAATTCGATAACAGAGCTCCGAAATGATCGAACCGAGAACTTCGCATTATCCAGTCAGTTGACAGTATACGGTAAGAGGACCAGCGCGAGAGTAAGCTATCGTCTCAGAAGCGAGAAGGGTTATTGAGCAACAATAGGTTCACTAATACCATTGAAGCTATAGTAGTAGACTTCAAGGCTTACTGCTCTCGCCGGAGTGCTCGTTTCTCGGACGCTTCACCTTCCACGTATAGAGTCTATGGGTTTACGCCTTCTCTCTATTATCCTCTAGCCGTACAATGACCAGATGTGATTCAAATGCCAGACGGAATTCTAAATCTAGCGAATACACTGACGGCTGGCGCACTACCTGGCGTGACCAATCATGAAGCCTTTGGCTACATACACTGAAAGCTTCCATTATCCTCTGTATCTGGATCTAGCTGCACAGGTCGACCGATACGGTTTCGAGAATACCTATACCCGAGTCAAACAGCACAGCTGACCGGTTCGCAATATACAGTTCACGATACAGAGACTTTGGTGTTGCGTTTCACTAACCCTCAGGAGCTTCGCAACACAGAAGCTATCAGAACGCCATCGCATTACTGGGAAGAAAATGTGTAAAAGATCGCAAGGCGCATCAAAAGACTTCTGTCGTTTTTTACGACTAAAAGCACCTTCGAGTCTTCGTTTCATATTTTTTAAACCTCATTATGATATAAAGAAAAAAGTTTTTTCTTTTTTTTTCATACAAAAAATAGGTGTCCTTGTATTTAATAATTAGTGTCGTGGGAGGGGGATTTTAACATACAATGCCACGAGATGTCTCAATTGACGAGAACGTAACATTGGCACATGTCCGACCTGTTTTGTTAGAAATTTACTTTCACATGGTGACATTTTAAACAAAATTAAGCAGCTGTCCAAAGTGTTAGATACAATAAAATAGAATTATATTAAAAAATGTGTGCCGTCGAAATGTAGAGTAAAAAATAATTATATCTCTTTCCCACTAATGATCTTCTCGATCAAAAATCGATCTTGCATTGCAGAATTTTGAATTTATAGAAATACGGCTGACAACACCTACGTTAATCGATAATGGCGTCTTGTGAAGAATGACGTCTATCTTTCGATAATTTCATAATTTCGTTGCCTTCCTTTTATAAATGATCCAACGATATCTTTTCTCCTGTACTGCAATTTTTCAAACCGATGAAATATCTAGAAAATCCTGAAACTGTTTTTTCGCTCATTAGACATTATTTTTGGCATCCGCTGCTGTTGCTACTCCGCTTAGACTGGTTTCAAGCAGGCAAAGGATTTTCTATTAAATTCAATTCTTCTTAACTGTCCCGTTGCAATTTGTCGAACGAACGTTATATAAAGTGAAGAGTAACGTGTTATCCAGACGATGGTGAGCGTGTATGCTGCGTGATCGGACGTTAAATGATCGCGGATCTTTCCAATCCATTTGAGTTCGTTGCACGAACACCGGATGAGGATGTGGAACGGGATGAAGGTAAAGTAAAAGGAAAAGCAGACGGCCTATCCGTCCAGTGCACCCGGCTCGTGCGTCCATACGCTCGATCGAATCTTCCGATTGTAAAAAAAAGTGTACATCGGTCTAAAGCCCATCCGTTCTATCTTACCTTTTGTTTCACAGTTCGTTTCCTCTGGATTCTTCGACACTGCTGCGACGTACTTTCCAACAATGTTTTTCTTTTCCCTTTTTCTATTTACCGGTACAAAACATCGTTACTTCTAGTACTGAAAAAACTGACAAATTCTAACGAAAATGAATTTAATTCTTCTTCTCATCCGACAAATTTTTCGAGATTTTATTCGAGTTAAAATTAAAATTCAGTCTCGTTGCCGATATTGTTACGACAATTGCTTCATCGTAGTAAAGTAGATGTACCGTTTGTGGCAATTTTTATTATTATACTCTTCGAATTATTATTATTATTTTTTTAAATCGCATATTGGTTCTTCGAAAGTTCTCATATAAATTCACCCAATGATCTACTCGAAGTTTTTTTAAAATTCGATTATTTGTACTTTGCAATACAAGAGCGAGAAACCGGACTTTAAACGAAGGTTAGGAAGGCGAGTCGGCCGACTTCATAACCGACGTTTGATGTGCGCTTTTTCGTACGAATATTGCATAATGATTTTTGCAACGAATGCAGAAGATGTGCAGAATAACACTTTTAAAATTAGCGTGCGTGAAGAAAAATCGGCCCGATGTGCGTATGCGCAGCCCCATCATCGTACAACTTGCTATAAGGCGCTATTTTTGCCACGCCTGACAGGCACGAGAAGCGGCATATTTCATGCATGAGTTGCAAACATTTTGTTTTATTGCTTCGAATTTGATAAATGGCTACAATCGGACCTAAGGTGACCAAAAACGATACTTCTACCCGACTATAATAATATTTCATCGAATACTGTAAGTCCACTTCAACCCGATTGCAGCTGCATTTCAATAATCGTTACAAAATGGACGCAACAGAATCTCAGTATAGAACAGTATTTCGAGATGAATAATGAAAGTTGTCGAGCTGTTGCGGTCCGGGATGCTCTTGTGTCGTAAGTTGATACGAAAGAGCTTATAGGTACAGCGAGGTCCAATGGAAAGAGAGGCTATAAGATAATAAATATGAAAAGGCGTGATAAATGGTTCGCGATCACGTATAGCTATAGGTACCGTGAACCTGTGATACGAAACGGGTCCATCAATTTATCTTGCCAGCTCCCGTACACTCGAGGTTGAGAAACTGTATCCGTATATCTTTTCTCTGCATTTTGGATCGACATGTCGCACGTCCGTTCCCCGTCGGGGATAACGGAAATCGTGGGGCTAACGACGACGCACCCGAGAAATTTACCGCCTTAGGCATTTGGGAATAATATTTGGCAAAGTATATATACGTATATATCACGATATATAAGATGTATTTCCAAATGTGTATGTATAGACATACATTCGAGGTTTCAATTTCCCTTTGAAGTCGAAACGAGAGTGACTTGAAAAGCATTCATCGTGAAAACGGTGGCGAAGGAACGGGAGAGACCGAGGATAAATCGAGGATCACGTGTGAATGTAGGTCGCAGTGCGCTAGCTTTTCCTCTTATCAACGAGAGAACAGACACAACTCGCCTCTCGAATCAGCGAGGTCGACAATCCCGGCTACAGGAATTCCTTTGAAAACTCCTATTTTCGTGCTAAATGTGTATCCGGACTTTTAGCAACGTGGGATTAGTCTGCTCCGTCGCTTGAGCCAGCGTTGCGTTGGTGCCGTGCTGCAGTACCCAGGTTTGCGAATTCCGCCTGGGCAACCCGTGCATCACGTTTTATTGAACGCACTTTCAACCTTCCCATGATTTTTTTTTTTTTTTTTCATTTTGAATTAGTCCTTAACGTTTTTCTTAACTTTCGGGTTGTCTTTTTCTGACCTTTGTCCGAGATACTTTCGTCACCCTTTGATAAACAGGACGGAGAGAATTTGAAAGTCCCCACGAGAATTTACCATGTTGTCTCCATGCAGAGGATAACTGATCCTGGCGTGTAAATAAACCTTTAGCAGCAGCAGATTTTTTCTACAGAGGCAAATTCCACCGACGTGAACGATTACGTATATCTCGCTCTTATGTTCCGGAATAAATCGTACCGAGGTGCTTCCCTCGTAAAAACTAATTAAGCCGTAAAGCTAATGATTGCGGCGCTTCAGCAATTCCAGTGGACTATGTCACGCGCGTATACACACTCAGCTCAGCACCCCCTTTTCTCCGGTTCTAAAATACTGGACTACAGGATACGTGCATCCCGCTTTTTATATACTTTGATAACGATACATTTCCTGGACACCCCTGTGCTCGCTTGGCGATTCACAATGCAATCACGCGCACTATAGAAAAGATTGTAGTTATATTTTTAATGAGACTTCACTTGATCCTGATGTTACGCCATTAAGTATTTCACACATCTGATTAGGGATGAAAAATGACCGTCATTTTTTTAATCGGTCAAATGACTACAAAATGACCGTCAAATGACGGTCTGGTGATGGCATTTTTTTAAAGCTCATTTTCCGAATACAAAATGACGGTTATTTTAATAGTTATCATTTGACCGTTACGCGTGACAAATAAATTACCATCGCACCTGTTTAGTTGCTAAATGGGGGCCATTTATGTTTTGGTCATAAATTGGTCATAGTTTTACGCAGAAACACCATTGGTCACAAATCTGTCATTTTTGTACTGGTCATGTGACGGTCGCGGGACCGTCAATTGACCGTTACCGTGACGGCCTCGCATCACGTCATCTGATCCAGGATATAAAAATATTGGAAATATTTCTTTATTCACGTAATGTATTTTTCATTTCTTTTTCAAAAGATATTACATTTAGTTCGCGTTGAATGTCGTGAACTTTAACCCTTGTGTAGCCGCTCGTTACGGTGTTACTGTGAGCAGCTATATAGATATTTTGCTTTTTATTTCGAAAGTGCTGGGTAAAAGGGTGAACTCTCACGCGTATCACCTCTGTGGGCATTGTTTCCAAGTTTTTGCTGGTGGATGGCTCAAGAGGCGGATGAGGAGCGTGAGGGGCGTCGCTTGTGAGGGGATCTGCAATGTAAGCGGAGTGGTGCTACGGAGCAGAATAAACACGGTCTCTCGTGGAATAATAATTAATAGGGTCGTGTTTACGCACTCACGCGTATACCGCGTACAGTGATGGTGTATATAGTAAATATTATTACTACCTATATAATTACGCCGAACGCTGCTGAAGCACTTGTCTAACCCAAAACATAAGCTTATCCTGTCACAGTCAGGAAAAAACTACATGTTCTTGTTTCGCACCGGTCGTTTACAATAATTCTTACTTAGCAAATTATAACACCCGCCCGTGCAAAACGCAATGACTGTGCGTTGATACATTAAGGATGATATATAAACGAAACGGAAAAAAAACAATGATTCGTTGTGTAATTATGATCCATTAAACGATAACATTTGTACGATGTCATGGAGAAAATAGAGATAAAATTTTCTTGACTTTTTAAAAATAGTTTTTGCCTTCCAAATTTATATGTATTTTTATGTATGTGTTTTCTTTAACGTTTAACGTTTGACGTACCTTTTTTTTTGTTTCAACATTTTTTTTGGAAAATTTCACTTCTTTTTGAATAGATGATGACACTTTTGTTATACATACTTTCGTTCAAAATGTTTAGAAAGTTATCCGATAAAATTTTTTGAAAAAGTTCCCCGAGTCGACAATGCTGCGGAGTTCAGAGAAACATTGAGAGACGAGTCATCGACGTTCCAGCGATAGTCGCTACGTTTTCCATCAGTTATTAGGGAATCTTTCTCGTCTCCTCGTCTTTGTCGTCTCTATTCTCTGTCTCAAGACGACTCGACGCCACGACGAAAGACGAATTTTCAATTTTTCCATTTTTCGAACCGAATCTCAAGGAATCACGCATATCATTATTAACGTCTCGCCGATGTCTCGAATAAAACTTGAAACGAAGCGATCGCGATTGCCGAAATACGAAGACTTCTTGTACTTGATAACTGACGCAAATATTCCGATGGAAAAAGTGATCGCTCATCAACATTGGAAAGTGGTTGACGTAGTACATCGGTCCATTGTCCGTCTCTGACAAACGATAGGAGTACTGCGTAATGAAAAATCCATAGAGGCGAAAAATCGAAGAATTTGATTTCACAAAAACATTTTCATTGATTATAATCGATATTTTTTTTTATCTTCGATCAGTTGAAATTAATTTTTTCACATCCCTGCACGGAAAGTTCGTACTTTACTCCCCGATGAGCGGGGAGAAAGTGAGTACTTTATTCCTTTGGGAGATATCTTCGCCCAAGGGCGGAAAGTAACTCGATAGGGAGGAAAGTGCCCACTTTCTCCCCGTTCATCAGCGAGCCAAGTTCGAACTTACCATGCAGGTATGTGAAAAAATCGTATTTGCACCGCGGGCGGAGTTGGCATTCCAACTCGTGTGTTTGGTTTTGCCCTCGGTCGGCAAAGTAGCCCGGGGAACCCTCGGGCCCCCGACCCTTTTTTCCCACCTCTGGCATCCCCCAACACACTCATCAGGAATGTCCAACTTTCCGCCCTTGGTGCAAAATATACTATTATCGCAATAATTTGTCTGAAAGTCGCGGTTAATCACTTGCGTTGTGAAGAAAATAATAAAACAATATATACATATATAAAACCGGGCGAACGGAACGTCACGTATTCTCCTCGATGATTGACAATTCTGTCGTTTCAGCGAGCAAAGAAATATTTTTTTTTATATTTAAACTTACACGTAAAATGTTTTTTACACTTGGCGTCGAGACGCTAATACACAATTCATCGTATACGCAATTATTATTTTACATTAGTAAACACTCGAAAAAACTATCATACCAGAAAATACGTGTCGACGATAACAACTAACAGCTGAGCCGGCTATGGCGACTAGCGCGCCACCACACAAAACTTTTATGAATGGTGAACTGATGTAGACGCTTCCGCTACATGACACTGATAGTGGTTTTGACTTCGTGAAATGGTCGGTCCCGATATTTCAAGATCGGCTGAACCAATTTATTTATAACGAGGCGCTTTCGAAAGAAACACCCCAAATAATATTATAAAAGATTCAACCGAAATTTGTTCCGATGTTTAATTCCTGAGATCGATATCGGTCGAAAGTTTCACTTACTGTTTACTTCCGGAATATTATTGGCGTATGTGTACACGGTAACGTCACGCTACGTAAATATTTTTTTTTAAGTACTTAGCGTCGAGACACTACCGCGTCTCTTTATATAATCGCAGAACGACCACAGCCTCCGATCATCACAAAGCTTCCAACATAATAAATTATTATATATTATAATTATTATGGCTTCTGTAATAAGCCGCGTTTGAAAAGCGAATGAAATTTTGTTGAACCAAAGTTGCGGGCAATATGGATTTCGATATATTGTCAATTGTTATGTTGTCGAGCAGATATTTCATCAACGCATATTTAGCTACCGGTATTTCGAAATGATACCGTAATGATTGAGTACTACATGCATCCAATTTAATTTGAATCCCATGAATAAGCGCCAGTAAAGTCAACGATCGCATATTCTGAGCGGTGCGATTGAAAATTAGAGTGGAAAGCTTGTTCAGTACAGAAGCGTAGAGATGTTAAAAATGCATACGACTAATGGCATTATGAAATTCCTATCGTATACGAAAAAAAAAAAAATCGTTAGTGCCCTCGCTGTCATTTAGATCGAATTCAAGCGTACTACGTATCCCGGTTTACAATAGTGCTTACCGACATTGATTTCTCTGGTCAATTAGCAAGCCCCGGCACAACGAGTGGTTTATTTAACGAGAAGGTTGAATGCTCGATTCTCGCGTGACTGGCTGATCAATACGCTACGCCTCTACGTGCCGAAGTGCTAATTTTTCGTTGTTTTTTTAATTTTTTAACCCGATTTACTGATAGATACACCAGCTAGGCGTGTTGCTCGAGTAAAGACCACGTAGTAGAGCAAATATATACGAAAAAAAAAAAAATTTACCAATTTCTACCACTTCGCAAAAAGTTTTTTTCGGAACTCACGTTATTTCAATTATTTGCTTTCATTTTTTTTATTTATATGTTTCCCTTATAAATGTAAATTAAAATCGCATTATGTATGTTATACGAGTTTCGCTTTATTAAACAAACATAACGCACGTATGACTTGCTACTGGCTTTGTGCAACTCGTGACTTACCGATGACATATTTTTGGCATGAAACTACCGATGTAAGAGTTATTTACACCTTCATGTAAGGGTTTTATTTACTCACGATTACACTTACGTAAATGCTTCTTACAATAACGACAACACTTGCTGTTTCATTTCTTCGCATGTAATGAATGCGTAAAGGACGAACGAGGGCCATTTTTCGACATCTATGAGATAACGCGATGAGTAACGGTTTTGGCGTGCATTACGTAACGGTTACGATTACGATGGCAAACTCCGATAGTGCTGATACCATTGATTACATTTCAGCGAATCGGACGGACAGTATAGTTCGATAGGTGCCATCACAATGGTTTACCGTTCGGGGTTATTGTACATCTGGACATTACACAGGTACAATGATTAGGTGAGAGGAGTCACAAGGCGTCGGGTCATACAAACAGTTGTTACTTGGTGGACAGGTACGTTGTATCAAGGGTCTTGTTCCCTCAGATATTCTACTGCTAGACGCGGGTGAGAGTAGGTACCAAAATAGGTTGAGGACGTGTACACTGTAGAGCAACCAGCCTGTTTACGGTTATGTTGCTTACACAACAATGCTCTCAACGTGGTCCGCCTGCTTAGTTATGCTACAGGTAATCATCACGTTGTGTTGGTTTATATGCGCATCCTCGTTATGTAACACGAAAATACCCGCTACGGAACGCTGTGATGAGAACGGGGGTCGAAACACACATCCTAATAGAGGTTGTAATGAGAAAATTCAATTGAAGTCCTCCAGCATACGAAGTTTCGAAAGCGAATATATCATCGACTAAATGTGAAGTATGTTTGTTCGGGAACTAAATCTACCGAATCAACATCTGTTTACATTGTAACGCTGGGCTCTCGAAAACGTAGACCTGGAATAGTCTTGTGACGGCTTCAGTTGGGACGAGAGAATTTCGTCGATTATCGGAGTTGTTAGGAAAAAAATGAGTTGGAAGAACGAATAGTTAGGTGAAACCTAACTATTCGTTCTTCCAACTCATTTTTTTCAGTGCTATTCCTCAGAGTCCCACATTCACTGCGTGAAACTTTCGATGTTTTCACAGTGTGCTTTCTATCTATTCCCGGTCTGTCCTAACAACTACTTTTCAATGGAAAATGGGTCGTGGCGACTTGCCATAAGTTCTCCGAACTCTTTATTTTGTTCAGCGTAACTTATGGCAGTATGTTCTTTAATTCTATAGAGTACCGTACTTAGAGATTGATTTGTCTTGTAAAATTTACGTCGCTGATTTGCATGATAAAAATGAATTGTTGTAGAGAACTTAAACGATCATTGACCTTTTTTTTTAAGTATTTGGCCAATAATAAAGTAAATGGGGTATCGCAAAATTTTAAGGCAAGGAAGTATTTTGATATTATTTGGCATGATAAAGTTCGCAAAATTTAAGTATATTTTTTTACCCCGTGAGCCGCATACGAGGATTAAAAGTACCTGGCACTGCATCAACCGCGGCTAGCGAGGGAAGCAAAGGGAATGCGCAGAGAACCTTTGACGGAGCCTCGTTAGGATGAAACGCGTCCGTTAATTTCGTGGAATCTGCTTGAGGGATGACGAGAGTGTAACATGTGAGTTGATGGAAGAGACTAACGGCGCAGGAAAACTGATAGGCAGGAGAGAGAAAGGAAGATAGTAGCTGTTGAAGTGCATTCACTTCATGAGAAAGCGTGTGATAGACGGATGAAACTTTGCAATAGTCCACGCTTACCAGCATCTGCAGTGGAAGCAGCGCCGCATTAACCATTCCAATTCTCTCGACGAACTTTGGAGACGTCGTGTGACTACGATGCTTCACATTGCGGTTACACTCGGAATTTGAGTATTTCGCGGATAGAAATCTCACTCATTGTCGTCAGCGTGCGTCGAAACGAAAATTTACACAGGAAAATTACGAGAAGGGGAAAGTTATATATGTTATGAAGTTTGCCTTGCGATGAAATTTTGGAGGGACGAACGGATGACATGAACACGAACCGTTATTTTAATGATTACTTATGAAAATTACAAAATAAATCATGTATTAGATACATGAAAACGTCATTATCAAAAGCAATATTGTGGGAAAAGCTGTACGATCATTTTCTAGAATAATTTATTACATTTTTTGAAATCGTTACTGTTTGTGTTTTAACGTAGTCCTAGCGTTCAGCGGTACTCAACGCCCTCAAAAGTGAGAATTCAGAGAGATATTTCGAACACCTCTCGATGGGATAAAAATCTGAAAAAAATCATGTATATAGAAGATGCTGAAAAGATGAATTTTGCATAAAAATAATTCCAAAATGTTATTCACAAATAGGTGAAAAAAAAATTGTTTAGCAAATTATCCGTCAACCTAATTTTTTTTCAGATGAAAATGATATCTCAATTTTTCTGAATACGTATGAAGCTTTTCAGAGTTTTGTGTACTGTTTGAACATTGCGTTTTTCGGTATTTTATTTTCTTTCAAAATTGTGCTTTAGGTCACGAATTTTTTATAAGTGTTTGTCATAAAATCACCTAATGCATCCAAGAAATTTCCGAAAGATTGATCAAATAGATTCGTAAATGCTCAATCATGAAAAAATAAACGCAATTTTCAAACAGTACACAAAATTCTGAAAAAATTCATACGTCTTCAGAAAAATGAACATATCATTCTCTTCTGAAAAAAAGTTAGGTTGACGGATAATTTGTTGAACAATTTTTATTTTCATCTATTTGTTAATAACATTTTGGAATTATTTTTATGCAAAATAAATCTATTCAGCACCTACTATATGCGTGATTTTTTAAAAATGTTTTCGTAACTCGTGCATGAATCGCGGCACTTTCCATGACAGTCTTGCGAGCCGAAAGTGGCTCATAGCATGCCAGTCGCGAACCCGTGGTGAAATGATAGAGTCGCGCATGCGCAGTTTGTATTTTGTTCACTTTCGGCCCTTGGGATTTTACTTTCGACGTTTTCGCCCCTAGAGACATAACCTAACTTTTCAGTGTTCGTCTTGCGCGACTGCCATTCCAAGTGCCGCAGATTCATGCACTCGTTACGAAAAATATGATGTGCAACGAGGGTCGAATTGGCAATTGCGACCTTTGTTGCACAATATACTATTATCCCATCGAGAAGTGTTCGAAGTATCGCTCAGAATTCTCACTTTTTAGGGCTCAGAAAAGATGCAAATTATTATCTGTACATCATTTTTGCATTTATAAAAATTGGCAAAAATGCCAATTAAAAAAATTTAAAGGGCTGAAACAGATAGAGCTTTAAAAATAAAATCCTTCTATGAGAAAATCAGTTAATAAACTTCAGGTTCCCTCGTACGGGAAGCTTTGCAGACGCCCACAAAGACATAAGAAATCTGTTTTGTAACGTGATCCCATCACCAAAATGTCCCAAAAAAATTGCAGGGGTTTTGTAACGTGATCCCATCACCAATATGTCCCAAAAAAATTGCAGGGGTTTATATGCATTTGAAGATTTCTGAAAAAATTTAAATTTCTTGTCAGAAATTAGAAACAGAAATGACTGGACATGTTTCACTGAAACAATGTGGATGAAACAATGAATATTTACACGTTAGTAAATGTGATACATTTTAGTTTGATAACTCAAACCGTTTTCTAGTTGTAGATACATACATAAGCGTCCCGAATTTTTTTTAATATGATTTTTCGTCGTTTTGGAACATAGTAAATACGTTTTCAAGTGCTATTTTTGTAACGTACCAACTTCACCTAAACGATTGGATATAACCAAAATTTCCAAAAAGCTCTTGTGTTCGCTTCATGCCTCTGTATTTTGATCTCTGCCAGTCGCTTAAGTCCCTTTAATTCTCCACGCTGAAACAAAAAAACAACCCTCGCGAGTTTACGGTATACGTCGGCTTCAGAACTACTACTTTAATCTCTTGCAAAATAGTTGTAAGTGGCATAAGAATTTTAAGCGACGTGAAAACTGTGTGCGGTCTGCATAACTACCTGTGAAACTTTTGGTCGCTATACAATGGTGAAATAATGTAGTAACAGGAGGAGTCGAGAGCGCGACTACAATTTCCTCCCGATGCCGTCGAGTACTGTAGTTTTTGCTCGACAACGATATTCATTGGATAACCTTCGCTGCAGTGGTGTTTGCGAGGAATGTACTGCAGACAAAGACGGTGCACCGTGTCAAGCGAAGATACCAAAAGCTTCACGGTATATACTTCGCAAAGTTTTACGGAGCCGAAAGATAGATGCAAATACGTTGTACGCGTATATATACCATAGTTTTATGATGTCATGTATATGTCGTCTATATAATACAATGTTTGGAAGTGTAAGCTTCCCCGCTTTTGTGAAAAACGTGAAAAGCGTTCTCGGGATCCTCCGAAAAACAGATCGAAGTGTAATGGCCTTCTTCGCACCAGAAGGAAGTACGATAAGCTCTCTACCGCCGAGAGCTTCCATTCACTTATAGCACTACCGCAACTCAGGAATAGAACTTATACTCGAGGAAAATTAACGGAACCGCGTCGCCCGCACCGGTATTTCCACCATCCGACCTATTACTTTTTTTCCATTGAGCGCCAACGTCTTATCGTTGCTTCCTGCACTACTCCTTTCCGCGAGTGTGTAGGTATGTGGATTGAGTTTCAACGTTTACCTTGGAGTTCACCGTTCGGGTCTCGATAGCACTGGCTTGCAGGCTGAGAACTTTAACTTCGTTTCGCCAGACTTTATTTAATACCTATACCGCGCAGTCCCGATATTTTGCACCCGCACGGCATCGGGAAAATATACAGTTTATGAAAACATGAAATTTTGTGGTATTCGATGGTCAATAACATTTTAAAATTTTTTTTTATAACCGATAACTGCGCCAGAATACTATTTTTCCACACTGTGGTCAAATGCGGTGATTACGAAACGACGTTGGACATCTGCGTCTTTTCTGCATTTTTGAATGATAAGTGATACACGGGAAATACGGCCAAACATTTATCTGGGTCACTTTGATTCACCGATCGAAATCACCAGCCTCTCGTGGATAAGATTCTTCAACAATTTTTTTTCATGACGCCATAAATTTCAGAGGGATTTAACGATCTTATATATCAGCGGGTAGAAAATATGCTGATCCACCGCGACGATATATAGAATACTTAGTTGCGTGCAGTACGAAAGGGGACGAGGGTAACGTAGAACGTGTAGGGGAGTTCTCGAGATTAGTGGCCCACCGGGTGAAATTCGACTGAAATGTAGTCGATGAAAAATCAGCGTAGCGTTTTAAATTTATATAACGTAACTAGCTGGACACAGGCCATTTCGGTAACCCTGATACTTAACTTTTATGAGGTCAGTGTATAGTCAGTCTTCATGTATGAATGTTCGTAAAAATTAACACATCAAACGAACGATTCATATCTATAAATCGATTTAAAGAGCATGAAAAAATATCTAACAACAATCGCGCACGTAGACAGATAACGCTGGGCGTTTGCCAGCGAATCCGTGCAGACCCTCTTCGCGACCGTCCCCGTTGGGGTTGGAAATCGCGTGGCGCGCCTAATAATTCACGCGCGACGACGACGACACGGGAATGGAAAGTTGAAAGATGAGGGAGACGAGGGACGACAATGTTGAATTTGCAAATTCGAGTATAATAGAATCCTGCTAGCGTGAATGATGACATTTCCGGTGTCATGTTTCTTCATAGAGATGATTTCTCGTCGCGCATTGTACACCGGTACGATAAAGAAAACTTCGAAGTCGTAGATCAAAAGTTTTTCAAGGGGTCGAACGAGTTTCAAAAAGCATTGCCATAATATTCTACAGTAAAAGGAGACACCCATTTGTTATGACTTTTTTTTTTAACACTTTCAGTAAGATTCAAGATAAAACAAAATTAATCAATTCTATTCTGAAAAGTCTAATTTACGTTTGTGCGGACTTATCAAAAAACTGTATTAACCGGATGCCAATTGAAACAATTTTTAATAGAAATTATTCATCATCTTTCTATACGGATAAAAAAAATATTTCATTGACATCACTCTTTGATTAGCTGAACTTTCCGAATAGTTTAAAACTAACAAAACGTAATTAAGCCTACAAATGCAATATCAGGAGAGCCGAACAGGTCCATATCCGCATTTCAGCGACAATAAAATTGAAACTATTTGTTACGGTCCTGTTGCTTCGTCAGCGTATGATAGTACCGAAATTCAAAAGGTTTTGAGTCTTACTTTTAGTCCTCGGCGAGCGACCGTAGAAAGAAAAAAAAATGGCTGCGCGACATTCGGTTCGTTAAACAAGATGATGAAAGAAAAAGAAACGAAAAGGAAAAATGAAAATTAGCTCTAGCAAATGAACGAGTGAGTTAGCAAAGTAAAAAAAAAATTAAAGTTAAAAGGAAATATTTCCGTGCCCGCGCAGTCACAGAGGCGTCGCCGAGTTCTGTGAGATTTTGCGTCCGCAAAGTGACACTTGAACGTGAAACGACGAATTAAGGTACCAATTGTAGAAGAGGAAGCCAACGATTACGCATGGTTCTGGTTGTCGGCATGCCTTGCTTGACTGCCTAGAGCTTAATGTATTTAATTAACTTGCAATTAAAAAAGCAAAGTTAGTTTAAGAAGGCACTTTTTTTGTCGGGACACTCAACTCTCGTCGTATTACAGCCTCCAGCATGGAAGCCATAAGTGCTGGTTGTTGGCATCCGAGACAGTCGATTATTAATGTTATCACCGGAAGTGCACATATATAAAGAACCGAAACCATATTCACAGTATCCGCTATTTAGAAATTTCCAAAAGAACATTGTGATTCCACCTTTAAGGTGCGATAGGATCTCCAAAACTTTTCTCGAAAAGTCATATCACGAAAGATGGGAAATATCATTTCATTTAATTATTAATCAACTAATGATATTGATAAGATGATCAAATTTAATTTGAGTCCATACGTTCGATATATTTGGTCTAAAGCTGCTAGTTTATTCATCATGTGGTTTGATGAAAACATCGCATTCGGAGAATGTCGAAGTGGCGTCAAAAGACTCATCCCGCTTCTGTATAGTATAGTTCTGTATAGTATGCGTATACAGAGCACCTTCATCTATGGCGGGGGTTTGAAAGTCCTCATAGGGTGCGGCGAATCAATGAACTTCTCACAGGAAGCTTTCCCCGACTTCTCTTGCTGCCTTTGCTTCTGTTGCTGCTGTGAACTATCGCTCCTTACTATACTCTATATCCCCGAGAGGGTATTACCGCGTTTAAGGGAGTCTCCTTTGCGTATAGCCACTATAACTTTAAGCCTCTAACTATCTTACTTGTTAATTATATACCTGTAAGACGCATGAAGTTGGATGTTAACAAATAACTCGATTTCACAAAGCCGAAACCAGCTTCTCTCATTTGCTATATAATATTCGCGGAGAACATGCACTTACTTAACTTTATTAACAGTATAATATGTGAAACGAATTTATCATCAATTAAAACGACCCAAGGCACCCATAACGATAAATATTCTTTGATAATAACATATCTTCATATGAACGTCAGAGTTTGTTTGCGATTTTTTAAAACTGCGTGAACTATTAGATATATAGGGTAGATGTACCGTTTGTGGCCATTTTTATTATTAAACTCATCGAATAAATTTTGTTTCAAAACCGCATGTTGATTCTTCGAAAGTTCTCATGTAAATTCACTGAATGATCTGCTCGATTTTTTTTTTAAATTCGATTATATTTTGTTTTATTGCTTGGAATGTGATGGCCACAATCGGACCTAAAGTGACCAAAAACGGTACGTTTACCCTAAAATCGGAAGATAAAAAGTAAATCGATTAAAATTTCAAAAATTTGAGTTTCAATGTATAAACCTTCCGTCGGTAAATCATTTGCATGTACAAATAACGTACAAGAACTGTACTACATTCGGCATACTTGTCCAGACGATATTGATCCGGGCAGTAGGTATGAAAAGTTCGACGATAAGAAACGGGAGAAACGAGTGAGAGTCAAGGAGAGCCTCTTATTCTCGTCTGAAGCGAGGTCCACTTCGCTTCCTCATATCGTAGACTTGCCCACAGTGGTGCTAGTCGGGTAGTATACTATGTTCTCTCGATCTCCGTATTGTCACGGACTGCTGTATCCGCAGAATGGTTTCGCGGGAGCGCAAGCCAAAGGAGTTACGGGCTTCCGCGACCCAGACGACCTGCGGTAGACACGTCGTGGGGTGATATATATTCTTGGCAGTTCGGAACGTTGGTGAGCGCACGCTTCGGCCACGTGCACACAGCCGAGAAGGCGATTCTATATCCTCTCGTTGTTCTCCACATCCCTCTTCCTCTTAGCGTACGTATACCCAGTTCTAAACTATTGAAAATTATGTCCTCTCCTTATCGTGGCTTTCCCACGGATACACTGACCTTTATAACCCGAGTCGCGGAGCGTCTCCGTACGTTTGTTCTGGAGCCCCGCTGCTCGGGTCACTTGAATATATGAAACTCCTAAAAGCTATATACATATAACTCCCAAAACCCATAATAGTGTAACGGCCCGAGTGAAAAGCGTGTTTTACGTTCGACCATCAACTTCCTTGTTGTTACTTGCCTTCTAAGTAGCACCGAGTATATACATATAGACGATAGAACACAATACAACTTTTGCGCTTAATTCTCGATGAAATTCTAAACTATGTATCATGTTGTCTTACTGGAGTCTTCCAGAATTCCATCAATATACATTAAAAAAAAATTATTCACGCGGTCGGCTAAACCGGGGTTGAGCCGCGATTAACGCGGAACACAATAAATGTATTACTGGCAAAAATGAGCTTTCGAAAACATACTTACGTCACAGATAGCAATAATCGATAAATAGCGGTATTAGATTTTTATCGACATTCGAATCCTCATTGTTGAACGATGTCTTTGAAATACATTCCAAATGTGTGGGAAGTAACGTGCCGAAGTCAAAGTAGCGTTCCACATTTACTCGGGTGATATATATACTTGTATATACAAGAAAGATCGAAGCATGGAGAGTATATATCGGACTTTATATTTCGCCTTTTGCACGTACTCTCGAATAGTACATTCACAAGCTACATTATTATATCCGCAAGATGTATTGCAACCATTTCAATCACACAAGACATTTCCTCGATATTTTACAGATATCCAGGAGTTTTACGAGCTGACGCTGCTGGATGAGTCGAAATCGGTTCAGCAGAAAACCGCGGAGACGATTCGTATTGCTGACAAGTGGGAGGCCAGCGATGGACCTATCACACCGACTTTCGCTCAGAATGATGTGAGTACATGTTTTTATTTCTGTTTGAACGATTCTCAAGAGAAATACTCGAGGCAAATAGCGATACAAATATCGTATCGATGTAACGTTAAGTAAAAATAAAAATTATATTAATACTTAATAATAATAATAATTATTATTATTATTATTATTATTATAAAAGAATATAATTTGTTATGCATATTATTAGTAATGTATTATTATTAATTCGTTATTGCTTAATTCAATTACTTTAATTAAGTTAATTTCTCTTTGTCTTTCATTCGAGATATGTATGCATTTTACTGCTATATTTGTTAGTGACTCTGTAAGAGAGACTGCACTCAACGAATTTCATCGCGCAGACAAGGACTGGCGTAATACAGAGAATAGTGTTACGGTAGGTGATTAATTGCCCGTTCCGCAAGTTCACGATTTTAATTGCTAATTGCGGTCTCATTTGGGCCGCGATCACGCATTAACACTATCTGACACCAATTTAGTAATGGCGACAGATAGAGGTGTGGGGAGCGTATATTGTCTACACACGGAGCTCCTGCTCACTGTACGGTAGCGTGTACAACACTTGTTTTCATGTCACGTAATTACTCAACTTTTCACAAACGTTTATGTTTACTGAGCCCGACAATTATGCCGTATATCTGCTGTATATTTGTGTGAGAACGTGGGTCATGTCGATGAATTGCAAAATAGACAGACGCACGTGTTATATTTGAACAATGATTGGCATTGTTGGGCCGTGTCGACTCTCGAATGCGAAGAAAACACCGTCGGATCTCATTTCAACAATAATTCCCGCAGTATTGTATTAAGGAAAAAAAGCTGTCAACTACGTTGGGACATTGCTTCCTCTCTTTCTTTTATTATAGTTTATTTTTAAGAAACGTATGTTTGCCACTTTTGACTTCCTCAAGAAGCTTTGCTTTGTGATACGTTATTTTAACAGTTAATTTTTCAATTTATGACGTTCATTTTTCAAAATTTACGTAAATATTTTATCAGTGTTATGCTGCCAGTTTATAACCAGATATCTCAACAAATATGGCAGTTAGAGCGCCACCACCAATTTTTCGAAAAATTCAAAATGGCGTAAAAACTGAACGGCAGAACAGATTTTGCCGAAATTCAATCTCGATCATTATTTTATAACAGTCCAAGTGTGTACCAAATTTCAACCCGATATCTCAAAAAATGTGTCACTTAGAGCGCCACCACCATTTAAAAAAAAATCAAAATGGCGTAAAAACTGATCGCCTCGGTTGATTTTCATAAAAATCCAACCAAAGAAGGGGCCTTGACCCCCCAACATGTGGTATACATTTCAGCTTAATATTTAAAACCTTTCTTCAGTTATGAGGTTAAAGGTTGCGCACACACACACACATACGGACGGACATTTTTTCTAAATGCGATTTTTCGACGTTTTGAAACATGCTGAATACGTTTCCATGAAAATCTCGAAAAAAATGTTTTTATCAAAACAAAGCTTCTTGAGGAAGCAAAATAAAATAAAACTTACTCACCATATGCTACATGAGTGTACGAAAGTTGTTAATTATAGCTAACAGTATAATAAAATTTCGGACCACCGTTATGTCCGTATAGTTGATAAATAGAACAAAACAACGAGCACCAAATAAAACATAGTCAGCCCACAATCTTGATAACCGTTCGGCATAGGAATCTTGACCGCTATCTGATTTTTCCTTTCCAAGAAATATATATTCAGTTTCTCGAATGACCGCGCATCTATATACTCGAGACGACCCGGTAGAGTATCAATTTACTATCCAGCAAAAAAGATAACGTCACAAGTATGAAAAACAACGTTGGTCGTATCACGTAATGGCGGCGCACTTTGATCCGTTGCTACGAATTTTTCACTCGGCGTGCAGAGCAACTCACTTCATCGGGGATCGGGGATCGGGGATGCAATGCTATATCTCGTATCTTCGCGCGAATATCTTTTGGTTTATACGACTTGTCGGAAAATAAAGAAGAATTTCTGTGAAAAAGTCGTACGGAACGGAATCTCTCGCTATCGATAAGCTCTCGGACGGTGCGCACGTACATACAAAGCGGGTCTGCAGCGTAATACGAATGAATTTCACATGTGGAAATCTGCATGAATGCCAGAGACAAGTTAAGCGCTCTCGAGGGATACCGGTAGTACAATAACGCTTTGCGTTATATCTCTGTTAGATAACCCGAAACCTTGTTATGATGAAAGAGCATCGTGACACAGCGTGTGCTTTCGATGCAGGAAACTGTTTAGTGTAAATGCGGCATTTGTGAACATGATTACAACTATTTCGTATCTGTTTGTACTCAGTGTATTCGAATCCTAATAATTATTCAACTACCCCGGGGATGAGATTACATTCAAAATTTAATTGCCTTTACGGTAACTAACCAGTGGGGACTACGATGGTCAAAATTGATACATTTATCATATACTGACAATGGAAGCACGTAGTACATTCTCATTATAATTTCGATGCTAAACGTGAACCAGCCGATGGCACTTTGTAGTCTATGCAACATAGATACCTAAAATCTAGTTATTCGATATCTAATTTTCTCACTTACAATTATTTTCGTAAATATTATAATGACCATTGTTACGCAATTATCTGATAATTATCTTACGATTATTGTTTTACACAGTGCGCAATGACCCATTTAAAGTACCGGTACCGAGAGTCAGGTTATCCGCAGTTTCCCTGTAACCGAACCTAAATGTAATGTAGTGGGGTTCGGGTTGGTTGCGGCCATAAAACGCGCGGAATGGAGGTTTTGTAATATTCTTTAGAAGGCGTACGCAGATATAATGAAATAAAAAGATAACAGATCGAGATAAATGAAAAAGCGTTAAAATTAGTCTCTCTAAAGGCATTTCAGCGTCAAAAGTAGATTAATTCTCGGGAGTTTCAGGCTGCATGAAGGACGAATGCGTTTATCGTGTAGGTATGAATTTCTACAGAGGAAATTTCTGCTCGCAGAACACGCATGACAGGCTATGCGGGTGTGTTTGCAGTCTGTGCAGATAATCCCCCCGAAAGTACAAGCACTTTGATTAAGCGGTCAGCGGCTTGCTTCAACTTCACCCTTCGCTCTGTTCACCTTTGCAATATTAGGACGAGACATGCGGGGGTCCAACGCGATGGGACGTATACCGTCTCTCCTTTGACTGTAAGCACACACAGCTCAGTGACATCACATCACACATTGCATATTCCACATCTGAGGGCCTTCCCTGCATGACGACCACTGTGATCGAGAGCCATGCATACAAAGTGCTTCGTACTCTATATCAAAAGTGACACTATCAAAGCTGTGACAAGAATATAAGGCTCTGTGCGA
This sequence comes from Buathra laborator, assembly GCA_934046635.1. NCBI lineage: Eukaryota > Metazoa > Arthropoda > Insecta > Hymenoptera > Ichneumonidae > Buathra > Buathra laborator. The sequence goes on along the minus strand of OW203893.1, from coordinate 7,126,194 downwards.
GTAAACATCAAACTCACCCATCGCCATGAATAGTCATCATAGCGATGGGCTATCAAATCGATAACCCATCACCTTTGGATCCTCTGGTGTGGCGATAGCATATCAATGATTATCCGGATAGATGCATAGGCGTTACGTCGAGAAAATATTTATTTTTGGCTTTTCCTGTGTTCTGAAAATTCTGTGTTTTATAGTGATGCATCGTATGTGCATTTTTTATCCTGTTATTTTATTCAAGTGGAAAAAAAGATAATTGCGTTTGCATACCGCTTCGTCATTTCGTTTTTAAAGTCGTTTATAAAGCTATTCTATAAGTCGGTTACATAATCAATTTTCCTTACAAAAAAAGCTATATGAACGACGTTAACCCCTCACGTACGGAGGACGCAAATATACGTTGGAATTTTCCGACCGGTCTTTACCTTCAATTGTCCCGTTTAATTATAAGAAATCGTGAAAAAATTCTGAAAAAAATTATAAAATATTGTCGAACTGTTGTTTTCTCAATGGTTCAATGAGATGCGTTTTACGCTGTTGCGTATTGTTGTTACGAGAAAACGAAATTAGCGTTCTACTTAGCCGACAAAAAAGTCTCCCGTACGTGAAGGGTTAAAAACAAAATGCGGAAAAAATGTTTTAATGTCGTTGTCATAATTCAATCCAAAAACAATCATCGGACGGCAAAAGCTTATTCGTGTAGAAATTTTCAGCCCGATATCTCCTAAATTATTAATGTTTTTATCTAAACAAATATTTTTGAAAACAATTGGAATCACCTAAGGTGTAACGAACGGCCCGTGACTTCGAAGATTTCGGTTTCAATTACTATAACAGTTGTAACAAAAATTGAAACAATGAGAATTAACCTCTAGAGTTGCCTTGTAAATTTTTGGCTGATAATCGCGATCGTTTTCGGTTTATAATGATTAAAAATTTTGAACTTCGCCCCGACACACACATCCAGATATTTTTTTTCGAAATGTCGAAAATATTTCTTTTAATTCTTGAAACACACAATTTCAACAATTTCTTTATGAGGCATCATATGACGGTATGAAAATTCCAACTCAGGTGCTTATGATAATTGTTGCCTTCGTATTTATTTTAATGGCCGCGAAGTTTTTTAACCCCTACGTGCTATTCTACGGTGCTATTGCGTTCATTAGGCATTATTAGACATTATCAAACATCGAAATTGGAGTCGATTTATAAACTGCTCATAAAGCTGGAATATCCAGCGCATTATGTACGATTGTACTAATGAGAATTTGTTGTATCAAAATTCTCGGAATATCATAATTCATTAAAATTCACTGCGTAAACAGTGGCATTGTGGTGATATTGTATTTATTATTTCAACTAATGAAACGCTATTATTGAAAGGGTCGCAAATCTCGGTTGCCGACTAAGAGAATTATAAAAAAAATTATAAATGAAAAAAACTTTTGTGTTTGCTTTTCATTATTCGATGAATGGATATTCCACGCCGGGCACCACTTATACAATGCCCATTTCAATGATAAGAGATATACGCGTATTCGCCAGCTCCCTATACAGCTACTCGTATCGAATATAATGAAATATTCTTTTCATTGTGAAGTAAAAGCCTTTCCCGCACTCGTATCTCGTCTGATCCTCCTACATCCGATTTCCCGTGAGAGTACCGAATCAATATATAGACAAACGGCCACGAAAGTGGATAAAGATTGAAGTATCGAATATTCTCTCAAGAGAAAACTGTATATAGACACGTGCAAGCGCTTACACGACGTTCAGAAGATCGTGTTTTCCAAAAAATTGAAAAATCGATTACGGGTAATCGCACATAATTATCATCATTTTTATTAAATTATCTTTTCTTAAAAAATTAATGTAACGCAAAATAATCGCAAATTTGATATACATCGCGTAAGTCTTATAGACGTATGGTGATGATTGGTTGCCGGGTATTTCGATATGCAACATACTTCAAAGTGTTCTAGATGTCGATGACGACCTAAAAGTGCGCGCATTCAAATCGTCAAGCTGTTGCTAGTTATTGTAAAAAAACAGTTACGAAAGGCATCACAGCTGTACACGTAATTTTTTGAAGACGTCTAATGGTTGTTCAACAGTATTACTACTTACTAGTCAAGCTCTTTAAATTTGATAGACACTTCTCTCAAAGATGCTTCTCTTCAACCACTACCACCACCACCACCACCACCAGAACAAATATTATATGAAAAAAAGAGCATTGACCCTGCAATGGCGGGGGCCGTTAGCTGCGAACTTTCAGAAATTCTCCGGGGCAAATAGAAAGTTATGCCTGGTGAGGCGTTGAACTGCGCTGCCTCTCGCTCAGCCTTAACTTTCTTCTTGCTTTCTTTCCGTTTCATTCGTTTCATTTCATCGTGCTTTTTTTTTTCTTTTTTTATTTTTCATTTTTCACGAAGGTCACTTAGCTCGAACTTTTCACAGCGGTAACTGCGACGACAAAACTCTCGGCGGAGTCTGAAGGGGAAACGAGAATGAAACTTTTTGGTTTCGCGAAAGTTTTCACGCAGGAGCCCGCAACGTCGCTGCTGATATTTCGAGGGTAAATGCCCAACGGTGCAATATTATCTCTATCTCACTTCCCCGCGGTTGACTGCACCGGTTTACTTTAGTGTCTAACTCCAGTACACCTACAGTGCAGTACACGCGGAAAAATTCGACGATTGGCAAACTCGACAAGAACAGCTGTTAGTGCTCTCAATCGCGGATCTGTACTGTGATGTTCTAATTGAATAACTTCAATAAAACATACGACATTTGTACAATGTCCAAGAACTCATTTGAGTTTTTGGACTGTAACGATCGGTACAGTAAATGCTGTTATAGTCTGTCAAACGACTACATGATTGCGAACATGACTATCCAATGGCAAGTTTACTGTATCTGTTTATTACTTAAATTTAAATGGCATCGCTCTATTTATTAGTACCCTTTACGAGATCGATCTTCAAAAAAAAATCGCTGCTATGTTTGCCAATTATGTTCGTCAAATTTGTTCTTGACCCGTGATAAATCTTTCGTCGGCATGATTCATGTCCATTTGCAGTCGAACAACTTCATCTATATTTCAAGAATTTGGATGCCGTTTTTTACACAAGATGTCTATATAGACGCATTTCAAACTTTCGAACCAGTCTTCAATACAGTAATGGTATTTGACTGTTGAAACAGCTGAAAGGAAGGTCTTTCAATGGCTAGAGCCAACTGCGATTACAGCGATATCGAAAGGTTTACATTGACGGTTGTCGATACTTTTTTTCTAACAATCGGTTATTGCAAAAATTGTGCCCTGCGTTTTTTTTTTTTTTTCAAAGATTCTTCGCATTGTCCTAAAAGAGGATTTAATATAACCCTTCAGTTATCAAAATTATGTTGGTTGACTTACTGTGTGGCCTAAATATTCATCGAGCTTTCACAGCAGCGTACCACGTCCGATTCGTTTCACCGAACCATTTCTTTCGCGTTCATTTTCGGCTTCCGGGTCATAGTGGTTCGCGTTCCAACAGTGTAGCTGGCTAACACTCTTCGAGGCTATATATTCTCGCATTTGGGTAAACACGTCCGATCGTGTGGCACATGCACTCCGGGAAAAATCGAGATTCTCGTTTGCTATCGAAAGCTCCGACATTGGGAACATTGAGGGGGCCGCACCTACTCGTCGCCAAACCCGTTAGTCCACTGGTGAAACTAACTTTTCTATGCAGTGGAGGAAGAGGAGGAAAGTGCTCCCGTCTACTCTATACTCGGCTGTAGCTGTCACCCAGGGCGAGTGAGAGAACTTACATGCAGAGTGTCTGTGTGCAGGACTTGACTTTCGTAAACCCCCTTTACTTACAGCTATATCTATCGTATTTACCCTCAACCTTCCGTCCGTTTGCCGAGGTCGCCCCAGCGCCAGAAATGCATAAAACCTCGTTGTCCTGTCGGGCACTCGACTCGCAAATCTACTTTACGTAAGTAGCTGTGCATTTGGATGCACAGGAGTTCCGCAGCAGCCGGAAACCCACGTTAAATTTATAGCATTCTCGACGGTTGTTTGGAATTCTCAATCTCACGCCTTACTCCAATCCCACGAAGTACATTCCAATGATAAGAGAGCGTGAATCTGTTGCTTACGAGACAATCAAGCTGGTATTAACCTCTCCGGCAGCTGCAACCTGTGAGCTGTGAGTAGACCTTATTCGTACTATCTTGACCTGTCTAATGACCAGGGTGATCGTGATCGCTCTTTGGTCTTTTTGTTACCCCTTTAAAACTACTTGGCGTACCACGACGCTACCACGTCTTTTGATATCTTGAACTCCTAGTCTCTAATGGATAGGTTCAACTGGTCTTTAATTCAACAGGTTTAACACAAACTTGGAGCTATGGATCACGCTTTGCAGGTGTGCAGCTCTTGATAATCGCAAAAACTAATTTTAATTAACTACGAACTTAATTAAGATTATCGACGTATACGGTTTACAGGTGTAGAGGTCTTTTTTTTAGGGCCACCTTTCTTTAGCGACTCAAGAATCAGTAAAGGTGTCTTACGTTACGTAATGTATAATGAAATATGAGGAAAAACACCGCCGCTCTTGCTCCAAATTCTTACTGTATATAGACAGAGTGAACATGTATAAGGTATATATGTAGAGCTTATATGTATACATCGCGATGCCGACACCATTAGGCTCTTGAGGCAAAGGCTCGCCTGCTGCATCGGCATTAATCAACAAGTCGGAAGGTGGCGACGTTATAAGGAGAGGGGGATAATGGCGTTTATAATAAATAGTAAATCGATTTTGGGCCAAGTGCCTCCAGCCTCTCACCGAAACTCTCCAACAAGCATAACGAAGCATCTGCCTCGAGTATGTTTCACTAGTGAGACAAAACTTGCCAGTGGGAAAGCGAAAAGTTTAACGTGCAGTTGAGTTCGGAGTTTAGTTACAGTATTCTTGAGACAGGAGTAGTTCTCGAATTCGGAAACGAGTAAACACGATGAAAAATACGAAAAACACGTTTGCTTACTCCTGCAATGCAGTACTGAGTTGTCCGCGTTATTATCAATCATACGAGCCGGAAATCCAGTCCAATTTTTATTTTTACTTAGGACTATGGCGTTTGAATAAATTAAGATTGTCATTCTTGTTATGCTTTTGTTAACGAATGTAATGTCAACCACAACTGTCACGTTTCAATAGGCAGATTATTCTGATTTTGATAAAAAGTTCGCAAACTTTGCAAGATTTCACGATGTCGTTTCAATTTCAAGTTGACTTACATATCCAACATATCGCATATCATTTTTATACATATCGGTAAATATGGAAGTCATTTATCTTTCAATGGTTTCACATTTAACTTCATACGGCTGTTCCGGATTCTACCGTTGGCTCGTTAAAATTTCAAAATCTCGCATATTTAGTGCTAATAACGTATACGACGAAGTACGATTCTGAGCAAAGCGCAATGGGAAGCAACGCCCTACGCTATTAACAGGTATTTTACAGTCATGTGTATGCAAAGGTATGTACTTAACTATCCGTATTGGTGAGGGCGAAAAGCCGGTGGGTGTTTTGATGACGATGCGACATTCATGGGACGCACATTTCCGGTAGTCCGCCACGGCGTAGGTATACGGATGACCCTCGGTCATACCGCGTCGGCGAGGTACCAAAATAGTTAACATGGCAACTTGCATCTGCAAGCATGCCAAATACACCTCTCTTGGCTCGTATTCGAAACTTCTGCTTTTGATCATTCGCTTGGTAAACCGAACCGACCATTCACGGTACCCCGCAGGACATTCAGACCCGACTGTAGATCACGATGTTTTCCCAGAAATTGCAGAATTTGCAGCGACTTTATACTTAACCAAAGAAAATGCAGGCTTTAGAGATAAAGCGCAAGGGCAATAATGCCAGAATGTCAGACCATTATTTTTACTGTTAAAAGAAAATAATCTAAAAACGGGTTAATCGCCGTTTGCTGACTTCCTTGTCACCACGAGGTTGTTGAGTCGTTCAAATGTAGATATTTCTCGACAGGATAGAATCTTATCTCGGCTTGTCATGAAACTAGTAACGCGCTTTACTTCTGGCGTACTCTCCGAATGTACTGCTCAAGACAATTTTAGTATCTCGTTTATCAGTCGCTTTCTTATTCTTATGGCCCTTCACTTCATTATTTCCATTACCAACGAATACTCGAATATCTTATTATCTTCTTCATAAAATCCTTACTCGGAGGCATCGTCAACTCTTGCACATTTGTCGTTCCGATGAGAAAGTCTTCTCTCCCATCGCACTATCAACGCAATCGTGTTCGCTTAAAGTTGCTCGTTGAAATAAAGTGCTGAATTCATACCGCTGTGATCCGCCCTCGTCTGTTACCGTAATCGCGACCGTCCACCTCATTCCGCGAACCGGCGTAAATTGCGAAGACGAAGCCACAGCGGAAAGGTTCATACACACAGCATTTCATGCGATAAATCAAGAAAATTGCCTGCGTTTAAACTCCGAACGAGTTAGTCTTACTCCTTTTTATCTGCGTGGAGCAAGGAAGCGCCGAGAATTTTTCTTTACTCGCAGATCCTACGAGCCACTGGACATTACACTACTTTGTCGTTCTTCTTGTAGCCATAGCGTGCTCTTTAGTGTTTAATCGTCCGAAATATTGCCCTTGTATCTCACCCCCCTTTTACTTTCCCTAGCTATGTGTCCCGTTGCTTCTGTGCATCTCGTGATCCCGGACAGCAGGAGTGAGAAAGGAAGAGGTGAAAACGAGCAATCGCTTCGTGTGGTGTCTGGTGAGATACGCACGAGTTCAGTGGCAAGGCAAGAGTAAAGTGTGTGAGTGGGGAAGCCCGCACGACCGCCTGGCATTCCACCCGAAAACGATGTCGGATGAACGTGAAACTTCTCACTCTAATTGCTCGCCGTAGATCCTTTTGGTTGCTTTGGGATGCTTCGTTAGCGTATATATGTATAGGGTGGACCGCATACTTGCCGTTAGCAAAATGGCGTTTGGCCCCTAACCTTCCACGGTTTTAGTACTTATCACACTCTATAGCGTAAATTTGTATTCGTGTATATAGTAACACAAGCGTGTATTACCAAAATTGGAATGATGTAAGACACGATAAAACCCAAGTGCATTATCTTTTATGCATATACGGTGATCAGTCTACCGGTTGATACGCTGTAAAACATGGATTGTTGATGGAATTGCAAAATCTTTGAGGCTATTTTACAGATCTACGGATGTATTCTACAGATATTCATGCCATTCGGTATGATAAATCGTCATCGTCATCATCATTGAAATTTTCCCGTGTTTTTGCGTTTATTGAACTATGGACGAAGTTGAATCGACTTCAGAAAACTCGGATTCAGATGTTTCTTAATTGCAGTGTACCAGGTGCGCGCGAGCAACAGCTTGCTTTCTCTTTCGTTCAGTTTAATCTTGAGGACGGAATAATTAATTGATTATAGTTGTTGGAAATACTATGCAATATAATATTCTGCACACGAAATTCATTCCTGTAATGCAGCATGGATATTTAACGATCCAGCTGATAGCCCAGTAAGAAACCCCAGTGGGTCCGTCGTCGTCGCCATCCATAATTCGAATCTTCCGGGTCGAGTTGATTGGGTTAATCAATTGAAGCTGATGGCTGATTATCCTTTCTTGCAATTAACATCTGCTATGTCCGCCACTGCACTAGTCAGCAGTTGTCACCACCGTGGTATCTAGAAGTGTCTCGCACAATCGTCGCGAAAAATCGACTTTTTATTGATACCATCTTGAAATCTGAATGCTGAATTGTCATTGACACTTTAACATCTTTCTTTCAAGAACTTTCTTCTGTCGAATACATTCAATGAAAACCCGATAAACCCGGTATTAAAAAATATGAAAGTTCGTCCAATGTGGATCTTTTTAGAGTCATTAGCAGTACTGTTTAGTAGCAAGACATCTTCTCCATATACATCTATTTCATGCCCAACAGTGGATAACAGTCCGAAATCGTTGTTGGAACATTGGTAATTTGTCAAGTGGTGATTAATTAACCTGACTGAGGATAACGGGCGCCAGACAGTGCTCTCTCACGGTGTGTTTGTTGACTTTCAGTGCTAAATGCGCAAGATCGTGCTGCAGTAGCGATTTATGTCCGAGAAGCTCTACGCCATTCCATATGTACGTTGTCTGTATGCGCTATATGCGGAAGTGCAGCGTGACGACCGCAGGGTCTGCTTAGCGAAGCGTACGACCACGAGTTAGGCGACTACGTTGGATCGAGCAAACAGTAATAGAACGATCGGTTAATACAGTTCTATACGTCTTCGGGTCTATATCCCCACTTTTTAAAGATTCAATCGGCAATTACATTTCCTCCCAACTCTTGGCGCCACTCACAGTCCAAAACCATTATATTTCTCCAATTGTCCCAACAGTACTCAGAGTGCGGGTTGGTTCTGAGATTCCTTTGAGTATTGTTCGGCCGCAATTAGTAAAAGGACTCTATCCCACTTGTCTTCCTGTCCCAACCAACTGCCTCAGAGTGCAGAGTCGTAACGTTCGGAACCCTTGACCTAAGATGGAAATTTGTATGCAATGATCATAATGAGCTGTATATGTATATTGCTTGCGCATAAGGTACTGAAGACACGATTTCGCAGCATCATTGGAGTCTTTTTGAGAGACTACCCCTTCACCGTGATTGTCTTCCTGAAGATAACAATATATGTGTAAATTCATTGCTGCGTTAAAACGAAGCGGAAAGTTTATGTGAGCTCTTGGTATTGCAAATTCATTAATCGCTGCGCTAAAACGAAAGCGGGAAGTTTATGTGAGCTCTTGCTATTGCAAACGTATTGCAAATGTTCTTTTTGGATATTGCCGCAAAAGCTGCAATAATCCTAGAAGGACGACGAAAGCCAAGGAGCTTCAAAATGTATTGGTGTCTTTTGTATGTGCCGTGTCCTGCTACGAGACGACAATCTTTCAGCTCGCTCGTACGTCACGTGAATCCAAGTCGAGACAATTTGTTAGTTGCAACTAGTATACGAGTACCCAGAAGATGTGTCCTTTGTGAAGTATATGCTTCACCAGAATGTACATTCTCGTATGTATTACATTCATGGTGACATTTCGCCGAGAGATGGTGACGAGTCTTTGTCTACCTTCATGCGACGAACCTGTTACCAGCGTGTACATAGTCGAGCTCGAGTCTCATCCTGCTTGATGGATGTGGCGAATATAAGGGGTGCTACACTGAAGAATCTCCATTCTTCTTTTTCCCTCGTCTATGTGCTGTCTTGGCTCCCGCTTACTTTCTTTGGTAAGACCTTTAGGTACATAATATACCGAGGGCAGGGAGTGGAGTCTAATACTTACAGGTGATGCAACGGGTCTGACACCCCCGAGAGTTGAAATATCTTCGTCGGAAGCCTCATTCGTTACATATATATATATTATGTACTCCAGTTGACATCATGACGGAACGAATGAATGCATTTTCAGTCTGATCATCGCGTCTTGTATCCAAGAATTTTGCTATAATCGCAACGAGCACCTTCTTTCAGAGAACTTGTGGGTTTAAGGGACTTCAGATTTCCGAAATCCAAGATGAAACCGTCCGCAGAGAAAATATTGCGGTAAAGACGACGAAATGTGCTTATCAGATATTCATCGTGTTGGTAACTGGTGTTTAATAGAACTTTAGTAGAAAGTTTAATAGCCAATTACATTTTCATACGTATTGATGAAATAATCAATGGTGCCTTCGAAAAAATCCTTTCACTAATGTACCGATGCTGAAGCGATAGCACACTGCAGTCAAAGCGCGATTGAGGTCTCGGTAGTAAAATTCCGAAGATTCAAATGGTTATGCAAAATAGAGATTCGCGCAAAAGCGGTCAATACGAACTCATGGCAATTACGATTTCGGATATTATAACGCGCAGGCGTTGTATACATACCTGGGTGTGTATACACCTGAATTGGATTATATGTGCCCATCGGATAGATCTGCTAGCGTTGAATATTATTCTGTCCATTTGTATGCCAATATTGATGCATCGGACGTGATTGCGCTCGCCAACACGCAAGTTATCCGTGCGATTCGAATATCGTACTCCCTTCAGCTCGGCACACCTCCTGTTAAACCGAAAATTTAATTTTCTCCTATCAATCGTTAATTTGTAATCATTATTTTGGTTCTCGGAGTTATATGCATCTGAACGGTAATAAAATTATTCAATACTAATGCTTCCTCCATAAGAATTCATCGTAGAATGAACCGTTCGTGGATAAATTTGCTTAATTTTTTGCAATTCCAACCGACAATTGTCCATCGAAATTGATATAATGGTATTATTAAAAATTTCTCGACAACCGTTATCGCACCTTGTGGCAATGTTCAAAAAGAAACGTGCAGAATGACTTTGCAATTGCAGACATGGAAGCAAAAGATTCAAAGTGAAAATAAAATATATTTTTAATTTTTCGACCCTCTATTTATATTTCCGGGCACGCAAAACAATATAAAGTTGTGACTTCGCTAACGCACTTAATTGACACGCTTTTTACTATAGTACAGTGAAAAAGTAATGAAAAATTCAGATCCAATTTATTGTTGTTTCACCGATCCACTTTCAATTGAACGGTTGAAAAATTGAAAAGTGGCAGACAAAAAGCTTCGTATTTGTACAGCGTATGCATTCCAGTTGCATTGGAATCTGTTGGTTGGGTTCTGGGATGTAATTTCAAACAATGCAAATAGTAGTAGATTGCTCTGGGGCATGTTCCTCTAGAGCTGTACTTCAAGTAGAGATTAACTACTCGAGACTCACATGCATCGAAACTTCTCAACGCCGTATGCGTGCTCGTAATCCTTGCAATCACGTGTGTTCATGCACACGTCCTCATAACTGCTCCATTAAAAGGAGCATAATAGTGTAGTAATTGGGCCGTCGATCGAACGTGGAAAAAACTTGAATGTGCATCCGGACAGGCATGACGAGCGGTTCGGTGTAAACGTTTTCAATGGTCTTTTGAGCTGAAAATCTTGATCGACAGCACTAGCACTTTGGCGATGACGTTTTGTGAATAGACGAAGTTCATTTTAATTAAATCTAAACTTGTGCCAAATGGATTGATCCATCCGTGAACGAAGCCGGTGTGTGTTTGCCATTTACTCTTTGGTGCTACGATGAAGCTATCAGACGGGCTCGATGCGGTTGGAAATGAGGAATAACCGAAGCGGGATAAGGGATGTATTAATTATAACTTCGAAAACAGAGAGACCGGCGAATTGATCGAGAGCTTATCTTGCACGTGGTAATAGAACTAAATTTCAAACTGTAAGTGGATTATGTACGACATTAAATTTTCAAAAATCGACATCCACAAGTACACAACGTTTCGGGTCGATATGAAACAAACATAATAAAAACTAATTGAAAAACAATGTCTGGCGAACAGCCATATTGTTTTGTGCTGTTGGTTTTCGGAATAATGGGGCAGAAACAAACAACGAAACAAACTCAAGCATTAGGTTTCATTGCATAAGGACATCCGGTAGTCGTCTATCAAATGTATCATTTTCAGTTTAAATTCGGCCGGAGTAGAGATGAATTTGTTGAAAGTACAATAAAAAAAAAGTGCTTGATGACAAAGCTTTATCTGCCTGTGGGATACAATACAGAAAACCCATTCAGACATATCTATAGCGCAGGACCGACCAGCGAATTGCAAAAGTTTGACAGTGGCAAGGACTTTCTCGAACAGCGCGGTGCACATGTGCCGCACTGCAGTAATGGCAGCAGTGAGAGCGTCCAGCTGCAGCTTTCATCTAGTAGTATATTTCACTCGAATAGCGGATTTCCCCACTCTCGTTGCTCGAGTATGTTCTCAAAAAAAAAAAAAAAAATACCGAATCGCACCACGACAAACACAGTAAAGGCATGCACTTTGAGAGCTGATTCGAATAGAGCGCTGAAATGGCGGAGAGCAGCAACAGCACATTGGATCTGTGTGAAATTCGTAAATCGACTGAATTAAGCTAGTCAGCCAGCGAGGATTAAGCCTGAAAGAAAGAGGGGAAAATCTAACACAACGAACGAGAACAACTTCTCGCTCTAATGAATCTCGAAATGGTGTGGTGTGGTGCGAGTACTGGCAAAGGCTACCGAGATCCGCCAAGAGCGATTCACGCGATAAGGCAAACTTTACCGTAAAAACAATTTCCTTGCTATCGTCTGTTTCCTGCCGGCAGTTGAGAAGGACGAGGGTAAGTGAGAAAGAGAAGAGATATATATCGAGAGAAATAGCGGAGCGTGGCCTCTGTGAGCGAGAAGATGGGTTGAAAAGTATATAGGGGCGAGGGGTTGGATGGCGCCGCCGCGAAGGCGAAGAGAGCAGTGTGTATAAGAAGGGGGCTTGGGAGGTTTCCACACCCAGCACTTCGTCGCGGGATGCTGTTCTTATTCAGCGTTCCTCCCACCACCTATCGACCCAACCCTCACCGAGCCGTAGCGAGTTCAGGCTTAATCTGCAATTCGATTTATTTTGATTAGAATCCAGGACGCAGAAAGCTTCGTCCGGGTCGAAGAGAAACTGAACCGTCGATCGACAGCACCAGCGGGTAATGGTAGATGCTAGCGACAGTGAAAGTAGATGGGGTGCAAGGAAGGGGGAGAGGGGAGTTGAAGTCTGATTGTGAGTGTTTTCTCTCTGGCTTACGGTACGATTCTCCCTCGTCGTTATTTCTGCTGCGTGGTAAATGCGGCTTTAAACTTGCTTCGCACCGCGAAAGTACCGCGGACGGGAACAGCGACACCGTTGCGACGTTGGTACCCCTGAATAATTCGTTTCACACGCACGAAGACTAACCGCCAGGAGTTTTAATTTGATTTTATCTCCTTCTCACAAAGGAATTGAAAATATTGTAGTTATACCCTTCGGGGAACGAGAGTTTTGTGCAGAATACATTTTTTTCCTTTAAACTGTAGAAATCATCATTGTTCTCATTGTCATAATTTTTACTTTGTAAAATTGGTTCATTAAGGGGGTATGTTTATCAGACTAATAATAATCACCGTTGTTGTTAATAATCACCACCGTATTGTACTATCACTATGCTCTTTATATACAATACGCTTGATATATTGCTATCTGATGACAAAGATGTATTCCAATTACGTAAACGATATCATTAAATGACATGATCATACTGCAGACGCTACACACACACGTTAGTTAGTTTCGCGTTGATCACATCAACGAGGAACTGACAAGTAGAGACACTATCTAGATGGGAATAGGGAATGGAGAAGCTGATAGATAAGGATAACTGTCGACTTGGATCTTGTATATGGGTTATCCAATTGAATACATTGTCTATTGATATATACGTATATGTTCATCATAATATAAAAGTATGTGTTAAGAGATTGATGCCTCGCTTACTGCTTTGATCTCCACGTTGCTGCTCCTGCATGAGATATAATGGGAGCCGTGTTAGTATCGGTGTTCCTTGAGCTTATTCAGCTTGTTCGGGATGAGTATTCTCTGTAGGCCGGATCAAACCCGCGCACTGAGCACTTAGCGAGATCGTCAAGCTGCTGAAGCTTCCGGAAACATCTCTTGCTCGCTTCCAAACCTTCCTCTTACCCTCTCCCTCTCTTGCTCTGTCTAACCGACTTATCCCACCAAGCCATTTCCGATAATGGAAAACGCCTGCATGTTAATGCCGCATGTACGCCATTAACAATGAGCTTTATGGAAATCCTTAGAGGGTTTGCGTCGCCAGTTGTCCAACTTGAAAAGTACGATGGGGCAAGGTTACAGTAAGGGATATATAACTTTGAATAGACCGAAATTATCAGTTTATATAGATGGGTTACTTGAAGATCGCTGTCCCTACAGATCATAATGGTACTGTGCTCGGAGGCTAAAACAACTCGCGACGCAAGACGCAACCATCGGCCATGGTTCTTGTATTACCCTCCAAATCGATATTCTATTCATCCTATGCTCATACGCTCAGAAAAAAATGTCGTTCGACCCTAAAACTTATTCTGATGTTTTCTTAGACAATCCGTTTAAAGAGTATAATTATTTGAATCCCTAATACTTTTTTGCTTGGGAGGGAAAGCTTTGTTTTGGTGAAACATTTTTATTCAACATTTTAATTGAAATATGTTTGAAATGTTCTTAAACGTCGAAAAATCATATGTCGAAAAAATGTCTACATGTTTGTGTACGCGTATGTGTAGCCACGAAAAATTACATCTCTATAACCTGCGAACGCTTCAAGTCATAGAGCTGAAATAAATATGTCACGTACATTACAAGGCTTCTTTCAAATTTTAGTAAAATTTTTGTGCTAGTTTTTTAGTCATTTTTTTCGATAGCTATACGCATAATGAGCCTTGCAATTTTTTAAATATTATATTGATAATTAAATGGAGTAATCAAGGGATACAAAGGAAATCTGCTCATCGCCTCTTGATTTTTTTTAAATGGCTTCCTTTATGAGAAAGTAACTAATGGGTAAGTGACTTTCCCATAGGGAGCTTTGGAATTGCTATTTTTAAAAAATTATAGATGCGATGGACAAATATAACTGACATCATTTTGTTTTTAATAAGTGCTTTTGCCAACCGTCTTTCTAACATGGTATCTGCCTTGCAATTATGGTCGTGGGTGTTATAACATCGTAAACACTTGGTTGAGGCTGTCCCTGGCCATCAATCAGTAACAGCGTGTGATGTCTTAGCGGCTATTCGAGAAGAGGGTCATGTTGCAACGTCTAACACGCCAGAGGCTTGTTAGTGTTCGGCCTGTAGGCCAAACTTGTCCAATCGCCTGGAACGGTAACTCAAAGTTTTCTTACATCCATGCCGCAACGTCGGCTGGAACTACTCCAAGATTGGGCGGCTTTGGAAATCACCGCTGACAGTATCGTGTCACCCTTCGTTGCGTCAAGACTCCCAAATTATCTTACACCTGCCTATTTGATTCATTTTCACTCGTGAACGGTTTATATATACAATGCTCGCGTACACAATACGCAGTGCCTGTCTTTCCGCATTATCACTGATGCTACAACCAAACCTACTTCAGCCATAATACTCTATGCATCGGGCACACTGTAACAAGAAATAACAAAACCTATTACATCATTACATGCATAGGCTTAACGCTGTCAGTAGATCTTTAGCAAAAATTTCAATACCCATTAGTTCGGTTATAACTTGTAGTTTGCCGCGAATGGAAAATTCGCATGGTCCGTGCGATAATAGACCAGCAATGTCGGTTGTAACCTAAACATGTTTGCATCGTGGTTGCTTCATTAAAAATGCGATTTTTAAAACCGCATGACCAAGTGGTAATATCACAGTGTACGCGGTAACGTTCCGCACAATTTCCATAAGCTAACATTATTAATATAACGTTCCCAGAACGGCCGCGTTCGGCTATATCGCGGTAATTTGTTCGGAACTCATCGATGTGTAATAGCATAGCCCGAAGCCCAAAATATATCTCAATTACTCCATCGTACAATCGATATTGTTGACGTGTTGAACAATCGAAAATCAATTTGGTCAAAAACAATAATACGCAATTGTGGCAATAAACGCGAACATGCATGTTATAGTCAAGCGACGCGGTAACGTCTTGAGACCAGTACATTTACATCGTCGGTAAAACAGTTGACGAGACGCACCAAGACTCCTATACTCGAAGGATCGCGTTTTTCAGCCTGGCGTCAAACGGACTATGATATTATAATTCATTCGTCGGCTGAATTGTATACATGTATACAATACATGTATGATATCCTTTTTACATAAGTATTGTACATCGACGTTTGATATGATTTATAATATTTTAATAAGCAGTGCTGGGTTATCTTCGCCCAAATTGAGAATCCAATAATTGGATGGGCGAATTCAATACTTAAATGGGTGACCGCTCGAATCGAAAAATCAGTACTTGGATTGGTGATCGCTGAAATCAAGGCTCCAGTAGTTGGATGGATGACCGTTTGACTTAAGAATTCGGAACTAGGAACACAAAAAAATGTCACTAAATGATCTCTAAAAGAAAAATGGTTAAATTGTCATTAAATTTCGCTCATAGGACATTAGAATAATATTCATGATCAAACAATTATTGTTAAGTTCTATTTACAGCACGAAGTTCCGCTGCAATGTTAGTAGTCTAAAACGTTATAAAACTATCGACGAGACTAATTTCAAGATGATGTCAAAGTTTGTGAAAATACTTAACGCACATACATTCACATTTCAGTGGCGACTTTAAAATAATGTACTCGAATGTAGGCAAAAAGAGAAGAAGTCCTCTAAAAGAATCCATAAAACTCATAACTCATAAAAAAATGGTGCCATTGCTTCCTCTCTTCCTTTTAACTTAGTGTACCCAGCTCTGTTTCTAGGAAACTACGTTTATCACTTTTGGCTTCCTCAAGAAGCTTTTTTTCAAATCATAACCAACTTCGAAAAAAATCGGCAATTGAAAAAGTATCCTAAACCTTGTTCCACAAAAAAAAATACGTTTGTACAAGATTTTAGCCCGATATCTCAAAAAATATGTCAATTAGAGCGCTACCACCAATTTTTCGAAAAATTAAAAATGGCGTGAAAACTCAACGAGTACATAGATTTTGAACAAATTCAATACCGATCATTGTTTTATAACAATCCACCTGCGTGCCAAATTTTAACCCGATTTCAAAAGATGTAGTAGTTAGACCGTCCCCACAAATAAAAAAAAAAATTCAAAATGGCGTAATAACTGAACGACTGCATAGATTATGTTAAAAAAATTAACCAAAGAAGGGGACTTGACTCCCCAACATGTGGTAAAAATTTTAGCTTGGTATCTCAAACCGTTCTTAAGTTAAAATCAAATTCTAAATTTGATTTTTCGACGTTTTAGAATATTCTAAACGTGTTTACAAAAAAATCTCGAAAAAAAAAAAAATGTCTTTATCAAAATAAAGCTTATTGAGGAAGCAAGAATAGTATAAATAAACTTGAGACGAGTACATTGATATAAATTGTTTTTACCTTGCAAGAAGTGGACAAATAATAACACCCTCAAATGTATTGCCAAGTAAATATAGTTGATAAATCGATAATGGTCAAAGCTAATTAATATAGTGTAAATAAAGACTATTAGTTACAAATCTAATATTTCATGAGTTGGATTATTATAAAAATAGTTTGTCGAGCCATAGAACTGAATTCATTAAAATAACAGCTGGTGTATTTAGGGAATTTACGAATTTGTCCAATATGTTAAGTCGATATGTGTAATGGCCGAACAATTTATTTTTATATTAATACGACTTAAGAAATATTACATTTTTGGCTAATAGATTTATTCACACTGTATGAACTAACTTTGACCATTCTCGATTTATAAACTATATATACTATATAAGCTATATTGGCAACACATTTGAGGGTTTTATTATTTGTCCACGTTATGCAAGATAGACTGTGACGACTGTGTTACGACGATTTTCAATGGACCGCCATGCGAGTTCCGCGTCCAAAATATAATGACGCCCCATGTTACCTTTGTCCTTGTCTGGTTTGCTGGGCGCCAGGGTATTGTATCGAACCCAATACCCAAGGATATTCGCTTACTCTTACCACTCCACCTGTTCGATGTCCGGTTAGCAAGGATGGGGTGCAGGTCGGGGTCGATTTTCATAAAATATCAAACTCACTTAGTCGATTTATTAACAACGAAATCATCTCTCATCCAAATCATATCATTAATTCCGACAGTCGCATCGACCGTAATACTTCTGTTCTATACACAGCAATTACTATTCGCGCTCTTCGTGTATGACTCGATTTTTTGATCCGCGGGATTAACAACTATAATCGTTACACCGGTGAAGCCGGGCATGAACGAGGAACGTCTACGGTACTTGGACCGACAGTGTGTCCCGAAATCTCCTGACACCGAGAATAAAACTTGGAATAAAACGTGCACCACGTACGCCGTGCTACCTTTCTCGTGCTACCCTCGTACCGATGTCGCTTGGCGATTCGCCTCGTCGTACGTCTGGTCTCACGGGTTTCCATGAAAGATCCTCGCGCAGATCTCAAATCCTTGGTATAATGGATACATCGAACAATAATGGATATATCGAAAGTCGATTAAGGTGAAAGTACCAATACTCGGACGATTAAGAACAGAGTCAGGTTCAAGCAGTTATTAGGGGGTTATACCGAGATTTTTTTTTATGGGTGACACCGACGTAAAGCTTATCACTTCTAGTTTCCGAAATACTCTCAACAATTGCGAAAAAACTCAATATTCTATTTAATCTCTCTATATATATAAAAACATTTCTCCGCTGTCGTCGCCGCCGCCGTGTACAAGGATCGAGGAGCGCGGGAGGGGAGGGGAGGAGCGTGGAAGGGGAAGGCCAAAATATTCTAAGTCCCTTTAAGGGGGACTATGAATATTTCAGCCTCCCACCCCCCTCAATTCCTGAAGACGGCAGCGGCGGCGGCGGCCCGAAATATTTTAGGTTCCTTTAGAGGGAGACTGTCTAAGTCTAAGTAAAAATACAAAAAAAAAGCGGCGCCGGTTTGTGAAAAGTTGCGGCGGTGATGAGATATTTTTATAATGTCGATAAAAGGAACGTGAGCTCGCGAAGCTCGCGAGCCCGGGGAACCTCTAGTATTTATAGTATAAATATATGGATGTATATATGGATGGATGTATGTGTCCGGACCCCGCCATGTACCAATTTTCTGACACGTCCTTTTTGTCTAGATGTACTCACCGATTGATTATTTTATTGGTGCAGATCGCAGTTGCTAATCAAATAATAAATATAATATTTGATCGTTGGAATTTAATGTATCAAATTCGTATCGTTCGGTCAAGACACGACACGCGTATTGTCACTCGACTTAACCTCGAAATACTCTCTGTCCGGGGATTGCGTCTGGGTAATCAAATACGCGCGTACCAGTGACCGGACACGCGGGTCGACTTTGGTACAAACGTATTTCCAATGTCCCAACGATGGGACATGGATATTATCGTAGAAAACCTCAATAAACGTTAATCGTGACGTTGATATTGAATAGCTTGTCTCATGCAGAATAAATACATCACATGTACATTTTGATAATCGATTAAAAATGAGCTCATTTTGTAGAAAAGTGTTTGCTATTCTTTCGCTCTTCGTTTATGGAAAATGCATCCATGGCGTGACGGACGCGGCCTCGTCAATATAATTTATTAATTAAATTATTATAAACCCATAGCGAGTGTTGTCCTTTCGTCAGTATATAGTTTATCGATTGTAGAAACAAATTCAAATGTCATTTTTTATTTGTTGGCGAATATATTTCTAATATAGAGAAAATTCTGGCTACTGTCCGGACATTAGGACCCATCCGAGCATTGGGATTTTTACCTTAGTATCGTGACACACCAACTTTTAAAGAGTTAAGAGAAAACAGCGAGCGACGATTGGTACGCGACTGCAAACATTTAACGATGGTGTAAGTATCGTTTTTAAAATAGTTCGATGCAAACGATTTACCGTTATCAATATAGAAAACGAATAAACGTTTGGTGTACCTTGATCGATATAAATATAATGGTTCCATGCGCAGTGTACCAAGTGACATTTTGTTACGGAACACGGATATTTTGTATCATGTTTACAAACATTGGTGAAACCGGTACTGCACGGAATTAATCGGAATTTATAGGTTAATACATAAATGCAGCGAACACGTAACTGGTTGACGAAAGCTTATACATATGCAGGGTTAGTTACGCTCGGACGCGTAGTAACGCCCGGTTACAGGATGGCGGTTTAGCTCGTATATATCGTTACAAACTGAGTTTAACAGTCGGTGTATTTCAACTGAGTTGAGACGAATGACGGCTGACATACGTAGAATGAACTGACTATCAATCCCGTAAAGTATACATTACCAAAAGTACATTTTTTATTGAAAAAAAAATACCAAAAAAACGTCATCAAGTAGTGTAATGTTCCGATTTATACGATAAAACTGTATTGAAAATTTCAATCAATTTTTTCGTTTTCCTGGTTAAGCCCTTAGCAGCGCTCGACGGCAACGCGGATAGACTTTTCGCGCATTTATTTTTTTTCTCCAAACTACTTGGTGCCGATACTTTATCGCGCGTTCTCGAAACTATGATCAGAAACGCTCATGTGCGTGACATCTGGGATATCTGAGTCATCAGTTTCACTCACAATTATTTAACGCAAGTTTACCTCACACTGTCGCCCCTTCATGTGCTCTACTCTCTACGCCCCACGATAAAATGCGCTGGCTACAAAGGAACTGCGTCCGCAAAACGTTTTACGACTGCGGAACGCTTTCCCGACACGCTTGTATATTCTACATAGGGTTTACTCTCAGTGGTTGAATAAATGAATCTAAAAATTTCCGTGCTTCAAGGCACCGAGGAGGAAGTAGTGCAAGGTCCGGCGTACGGCATCTACGTGCCCATGGATAATGCAAGCGAAACCGTCGGAGGTGCCGGCGCGAGACTATACAACCTCGCGCTATACATTATTATAGCTAAAAGTACACAAGTGCATAACCCATATAGACAGAGACATAGTCTAGAAATATACACCAGACGGCTCAGCCTAACCTTTGCACTCTGTTTACCATTGTTGATTATTGTAGCCATGCAGAACCATTTCGCGTAGACTCACATTTAGTTTTTTCATTCAAAATCACCCAGAAACGAAAAAATGACAAAAATTAAGCGTTACTTATTAATTGTGCGATTGAACGTAACGATACTAAATGGGTTACTTAGCACCCACATGATAGAGATATGAAGGGTCATCGCAGAATTTATTTTTATCGCTCGAAAATTGACTCTGTGTAAGTCACAAGACTATAGTCACAAGACTATAGTCACAAGACTATAGTCACAAGACTATAGTCACAAGACTATAGCTGCTCTCCGCGGTCGTCGTAAAAGTACATTATAACCATTTAGCGGCGAACTTGCATTTATGCGCAGTTTCGAACGGTGTAACAAATATTGTGGAAATTATTAATTTACATGGACTTTTGACCTGAGAATGGCCGTTCAGGGAGTCGTCGACACACCGGCGTCCAATCGATCGCGGCTGAGAGCTCAGGTTCTTTTTCACCGACTTGCACTTGGTTTTATCTAAAGGCACTTAAATATAACTCGTATATCGGATAGCATGTGAAATAATAATATCCTATAAATTGTTTTAATATTAATGTTATTGAGAGAGAATACGCCGTATTGTTAGCCATTGATTAGGAATGCCTTTATGTGGTTTTTACCTTAAATTACCCGCGATTCGAAATTACCGTTAAATGCGCGCGAAATAAACATTAGAGGATTACATTTTTTTGTAAGACCCTAAATAACCCTTATCAATAATGCCTCATTCGAATTAGCTAGCCAAGAGTTATTAATAACAACGATTTTTATTAAGGGGACTGAGTCAAAAAATGAAAAAAAAAAAACAATTTTTTTTCTCGGTATCTATTACGATAAATAAAAATTCGATTTTATCTCCATAGTACATATACATTAGAGTATCTCCTTGAATTTTTTTGGAGCCTTACAGTGTATCGTACCACAAATGGACACAGTCAAACTTTTTTCACTTGTCGCAGGTTTTGGACCGAACGAAAGCATGAATCTTTGCTTTCGAGGTCTCATTTTGTTCGTTAGACTGTTTATTGCGGGACAAGTGCGGGGATTGTTTTTTTGAAGTGTCACCAGCGAAGCTATCCGTTAAAATGTGACCAAAAATTCGCTTTTTTCACTTTTTTCCTCGATACCAGCTATATAATGGCTTGCAATAAATCCATTATTCTATGCATCGAAAATCCCTGCACGCGTTCCGTAACATAGTTTGTTACGTCGAAAATGAGCCGTCGAATACGAATACAAAAATCGCTGTAGTCGTTCTCTCTGAAACCTGCAACAAGCGAAGGAATCTATTTATGTCGAAAAACGAGTTTTGAATTAACGTGAAAATAATCGACTTTCATGACTTCCTTAAAAATAATTCATTTTTTTGTCGTCGCATAAAAAACAAACCTTTTTTTTTTCACCAAAAAAAAATAGAATGAATTGAAAAAAAAAAACTTACAATTGTTTAATGAATTTTACTAATAAATCTGTTTATGACAGTATTTATTACTTTATGACAAAAAAATCTGTAAAATGAAAAAAAAAAAAAAAAAAAAAATACTGTTACGTCAAATGACGTTTGAAAAGGAGGTTAAAAAACGAGATTTGAGATTTTTCACTATTTTGCGTTATATTTCACTGTTACTCCGAAAATATCCTTTTCGTTATTACGGACAAAAATATAAAATCTGTAGCGTTTATTGGCAAAAACTGTCATCACTGAGCACATGAATAAAAATACAAAGTTTTTATGCGTTTTTGATACCCGAATAAAAATCATCGCTGCTGCAGTACGCCGGTTGATCGTAAACTCAACGGAGCGCAGTAGCGGCGAAAATTCAACTTGCATCGATTAGACGTAATAACCGTAGGTCGGTAAATCGTTAGCTACCGAATGCAATGTTAACATTGTTTATTTTTTCTGTTTTCTTTTATCTGTTTTTTTCTACTAACGGCATTGTTCTTATTATTTTTCTGCCTTTTTTTTTGTTTTTTTTTCGTTTTCATGCAATAATTATTTCTCTTCTGACTAAAATGGTCATAACTCCGGTTATTTTCGGAATTTTCATCTGCAATTTAACGTGCAGTTAGTGCACCGTATGTACATTTAGAAATTAAAAAAAAACTATTTATTTTTATTTTTAGGTAACTCCGCCCCCTTAAGGTGTGGTAACAACATCCCGCGCGATCGTTTACGTTAAAAACTAACCACGCGCCCGTTCTCGAATTAATTTCCCAGGTCACCATATTGATAAACAACGGTGACCTGTCGTGAACGCTATGTCATTAGATCATTAGGTACACTCCAAGTCATTAGAACTCATATACTTGTGTTTTTTTTTCGTTATTCTGAAAAGTGACGCCGAGACACACAAGAGAAGATGCGCATTATATACATGAAAATCGTGAGCTCGCAGCTTAATAAAAGCACGCATAAATATCGGTGTCTAATGCGCCCCCATTCCCTTCCATTCGCGGGTAACGCTAGTTGCCAGCTGGTGGCTGATAATGAGGTCGTTACTTCAGGATGTATAGAAGACCTACCTCAACTCCCCTAATGGGATGCCGTCGGTGCTCCGAAAGCTCCGTGTGCTATTACTCTCGCGAAGTCGCTACAGCACACAAGTGCGGAGTGCATCCCTCTTTTCCGCCGGAACCCACGGCGAGTTTTCCCATCCCTTCGGCGAGCCGAAGCACCTCAACAATATCTTTTACCCATGTTATAATTGCGCACCGGAGACTCATATAGATATATATATAATTTTTTCTCTATAAATCACTGCACTGAATTACTCGACGTATAACCTCCATGAACTACTATCTATACGTGCAGAGGCCAAGCAGCGATACGATAAATTATTTCACTTTACTTAATTTAAATTATTAACGGTAGCAAAGACTGAAAAAGATTCCTAACTTTTGCTTCTGAATGTATTTTTCTCGATTCTTCATGGAATTATGTGAATATCCCGGTATATAAAAAGAAAATAAATTAATGACGCTCAGTGGCCATTCCTTACTGGTTACCGGCTTAAATAGTAACTAATTATTTATAAATCAGTTTAATAATTAAAAAAAAATAGCTTTCGAATTACTTAAATATTTAGTAATTAATTGAAATAACAACTAATTACGTATAAGTTAGTTGCTATTTCGGCCCGTAAAACCGAAGAAATGCCCACTGACAGTAATTTCACTTTTTTCCTCAATATCAATGATTTTGTTTCGAATTCTCATTCCCAATATCGATGTAACTGAATGGCGTCATGGCTTTCATATTTGACTGCAAAATAATGTACAAAGTTGTTATTCGTTTTGCGCTCATTGCGTGTAAAGAAAACACCACTAGAATCGACGCTTCCCTCTACTGCCCAGCGACCGCAGTCGATTGCGATCGAATAGCGCCACAATAGTCGTTCAGCGATTGAATCTCGATATGCTTGGTCGGGGAGTATATTACATAAAATCATTGTGTAACTTAATGTTATATGTTTTCGGTTTTCCTACATAGAATCTATTCTTCGGAATGATAATATATTGAATTTTTATTTTTACCGCATTTCGATCGGTTTCATATTTGACAGAATCACTCTATTGTGACCCATTGCTGTTCGATGCTAGTGTTTGTTTGTATGTATGTCCGTATCCTCCCGCGACATATCCTGACGTAGATCGACTTTCAAACACGGCGATGAAACCATTTCAATTCGTTGGTCCGGCACCGAGGGGATGAACCCCACGGTGCTTCTGTGGTCTGTAGCAATGTTGCTTTTTCTATCGATGTGAGGAGAGTAAAACCACTCGGATTTCTCTAACGTGCCGGTACAGAAGCAATACAATCTCATTGAAGATTTCTGAGTCGACCCCTGCCACTGCTACTACCTATTACATCCAAAGAAAACCCTTTATCGATACACCGCAGACTTTCCAGTACTTCAACAGTACGTGAAGTATCCAATATCTTTCGTTACTTGTGTACCGTCGTCTCTCCCTTTTTCCGCTTCCTGTTTCCCTTCTCATGTCTCTTCTCCAACTCGTTCGCTAGCGACATTCGTCAACCGCACGTGTTTTCGACAAGAAAGACGAAAAAAAAAAAGAAAAGAAAAACATCCATCGAACAGATGTTCGATCTTGTAGAATTTAACCGTGTGACAATTTTTACCTTCACATTTTTCTGTTCCCCGTACACATCACGATATTTCCCGAAGGAGATTTCTCATAGAAAAACGATATCGCTTCGATATCGTTTTGAACGCTCCGAGATCGATGACTTTTTTATATAACGACTTCGCAGCAGTTACATCGGGCATAGTCGATGTTTAACCTATTCCAAAAGTCGAAAACCGATACATCTTGTTTACGCAGAGTTTACGAGAATGTGCTTTAGTTTCGAACTCTTCACTCGCCGGGCTTTGTATCCCAAGTACATGCGCATGTGTGTTTGTTCAACGTGCATTATGAGGTTACAGAGGGTACAATGGTGAATTTTGGTAAGTTTAGTTACCAGCGAATGGAGAATCTCTTCGGTGTAAATAGAATCGCGTTTGTGAGAAGAGAGCGATGCGTGAAGCTCAAAACCTTGGCCACGAATGCCACGAAGATACTTGCCAGCATAGTTTGCGAAACTGCCCACGGTATGGATCGTGAATGCTCGGTGCAACTGCAATCGTTCGAGAACCGGGTGGACGAGTACAGCATACAGTTTTCAACTTATCGATCGCGATATACGCTCATTGCCTTGGGGAGGGAGGAAAGGGCTACGTGCTCTGAATACCGCAATGCACACGTCGGAAGTATAGGAATATTCTGCCAATCCCAACTCGCTCTCCGGAGAGACACGATCCTCTGTATAACACCACTGCCACGATAATATGTGCGTTCTATACGTTTAGTACACATACATAGATCTATATGTATAGATCTGGATGTGTGTGTCCTTTAGTTCGATGAAGTAGTCTCCATCGAGAATAGAATCGCAGATAGGGTAGAGTGAGGCGAAATGAGCACCCGTGACGAAATGGACATAGAGAAACAGTAATAATCGAAACAACTTGAGGTAAAATTTGAAAAAAAAAAAAGTGTTGTAATTAAAAAAAAATGGCTACGAAATAACAAAATAACGCTCATTGAATTTGCAATGTATACATTCTTTTTTTCGAATTTTATCCCCATTTGTGTTGTGGTCTCAGCAAATGTCCCGTTTTTTCCTAGTTGCGACGGCCTATGTAAGGACCCGATTCCATTTTTATTCTACTTAAGGTATATATATTGAGGGTTCAACATCCCCAAAGCACATTTTCAGTTGACGTGTACGTCGTTCGTGTGCCAATGTACGAAGCACAGGATTATAGTTGTGATCCAGAACCCGGCCACTTAACACGATAAATATATAGCAAATGGAACGAGCGATATTCATCAGTTTTTTACCGTATTCCGTGGACCGTCCCTTTGGGTGTCAGAGCCGTCCATATGAATTTCAAATATCTATTCTATATGTGCCGAGATGTAGCGAACAATCCGCGGCCGTTATCCATAGAATAACAGTGCGAGATAGCGTGTTACATAGAGGGCCAGCGATGCGCCCGATACAGACGACGAAAATTGAGTTTCACGAACCCTCGAATCTTCATTCCTCCAGTCGGATTTTTATATTCTAGGAACGAGAGGACAAAATAGCGAAATCGACTATCGGGCCGAACATCGCTGTACGCGGAACTATCTGTTCCACGCGACACATCTTTTTTCGATCACGGATAGCAATCCCTCAGGGGGTCTTTTGTTATCCGTGGATAAAATTGTTTATCTTTCTTTCTCCGCGTACGCTTCCGTCCTCTCGTCGTTCTTCGATGTAGATATGATTTTCTAGACAATTCTACGATTCTCTGATGAACGGATAAACAATTCTTTCGATGCTCAATCGACTGTGTTTGCGTGTGCTCTCCGGATGGTTTGCTTTGTGCGTTTTTTTACCGCCAGGGCAGTAGATACGAATACCTCTGGTCACACGTAAAATTGAGAAATCTCACTTTGTTTAGATTTCCATATATACGTAGCACCGTGTGTAAAATTTCGATGAACAAGTGAATTATCGAATGTTGGAATTGTCCTGATGCGCACTCAATAAATAAAGCAATTCAAACATTTTTCTGTTCGTAAAAGAAGAAAATGAAAATTTGTAAAAAATCCCCGACTGAAAACGGGTCAATTTGCAAAGATCGTAAAAATATTTTACAGACGATGAAAACATCTCCGATGCAAAATAAAAGAATTCAACAGTAATTCGCTCGACTGCATCGGAAACTTTGTTGAACCTGTTAAATTATTTTAAATCTCTTGCAGTCAAACGCTCTTTGGTTGCTGAAAGATTTTAATTTTGCTTTTGACCGCTCAGGTAAATCAGAGCGCAATTAACATGACAGAAGAACTGAACGTAACTACATTCTTTGTTATTTGTGATTCTTCATTATAATCTTCGAATCTTTGCCCTGAGCGGCGACTAAGGTGGAACCTTACGAACAAACGGCTGAAACACCCAACAAAAAATAGGGATAAGAACACTTACCAAAAAAAAAATTTTACAAAAATTAAAAAACTCCCGACTACAAAAAGAGTGAAATAACAATTAATTATTCACATGTTATAGTCGCGCGATTTCTTCGTCATTAAGTATGGAAATTCCCCGACTGTAACATGTGAATAATTAATTGTTATTTCACTCTTTTTGTAGTCGGGAGTTTTTTAATTTTTGTACAATTTTTTTATTTTATCCTTTTTAAAGACGATGTTTTCACTGAGACCGACACTTCCGCGAATTTGAGGTTATACCGCACGGAGATCGAGCGCCTTGCGAGCTACCGGGAGTCGAAAAAAATATATCGCAGAAAATGGCGCTCAATCTTCGATATATTCGATAGACTATTTCGTAAATCGCGTTTATTTCTATGGATATTCAACGGATCGAAATTTTATTTTGCAAAGAACATTGACTGTGCGTCATAGAATCAGTGAATCAAATTTTGCTAAGTAATTTTCAGCCGTTTCCGAGAACATTCCGGACAAAGAAATCTCTCGGCGCTGTGAAACGCATAACTTCCGTCTTTTTGCCCTAGCGGGCAGTCGGGAGTTAAAAATGTTGTCTGTGGGCATTTTGCGATCTTTTCAACGGCTTAGAAGGCAGAATTTCGAATTCTTAATATCCCTCCTTTTCAGTCAAAACGAGTGTGAAAAGAACATTTGAATGATGCGTTTGTATTGATCGCGGTAATGTATATCTGTATTATACCGTCTCTTTTCTTCGTCTTTCAAAACCTTTACTCGGTTCGTCTTTATAGCTTGCAAAAATAAGTAATAACAAAAATGTTGAGAGTAAAGAATGTCTCTGTTACATACGAGGCGGGTAAAAATTGTTCAAACTTATTGAAAGATAGTTTGGTAAAAATGAGAATTTTGTGAACGTGCCTCCGATGCTATCAACCCTATTCGATTACTTTTATACCGGCTCATTCGCCGGGTCATGTTCGCAAGAAAAGTGGTGGCGGTGTACGTTGTGAGGGATGAAACGCGCGCGCGCCCCGTCACCCCTTGAAATAATGGAAGGGAAGCATTTTACCAGCCGAGGGGGGTTGGCAGAAGGACGAGAGGTGAGAGGGGTAGAAGGCGTTCGATAGTGGATATTACCGTGAAAAGAGCGTCAATGCATTGCCCTCGTCGCATTCGACGATCGTGCATCTCAATTTTAGCCGGTTAAATTCACAGGGCCTTTGTCTCTACTACCCTCTCCCTATAACAGCGCTTGACTACGGGTTTTTCACTGTACAGCTGTTAATAGAGAAAAGAGTTACACAATGAATTGAAAATGGAGTGGATCGGGTAAAACTATTGATTGTTCGACACTTTTGTTCCTTGAACAAGTCGGCAATAAGAAAATTGTACTCTTTTCCCTTGCACAATGGTCGAGTCTTCGATATTGACGGAACTGAAAAGAAGGGGAATAAACAAAACGAATAAACCGATAAAGACATTTTATCTCGTTATTCATATTTCTATAACAGCGATTTTTTTTTTCTCGGGTAGAAAATTCGGCTATCGATGGGACAACGAGAAAATTGCTCAGTTTACATGCGCATCCATTTCTTTATGCGTGTAAAATATTTTTATTAAAAAGAAAACGATAAATTGAGGAAAGTAGAGAAAGGTGTTTATTTCGTGCTCCGAGCCTCCCAAGAGAACATTGCGCGAGAATGAAGATTCCGCCGGTGAAATTCAAGTTTTAACAAAAGTCGGGTATACCTATATATTGTTGAAATCTTATAGACGAACAAATATATTCCGCGTAGCTGTCTCGGTCGTATACGATAATACACATTTTTCCTCGTTTCTACATCTCCGACTACAGCCACATAGCGAGAAATGAAAAATTCTCGAAGTAAAAAGAACTTTTGAAGCCGCTCACCTTTCCAGGCCGATCATCTCATTCTTTTCTGCAACGACTATTGCAGAACTCACGAGTAAAATCTCACGTAGCTTTCCGCCGACCGCTCTCAACTACGTCACCTCCCCACGAATTTCTCATTGTAGAACATTCCCTCTACAATCTTCTTAGCTCCCAGATATGCCGGTATCATATATATACTGAACCTGGAAAGAGATTTGTAACCGAACGAGTGAAAGAGAAGGAAGGGGTGGCGGCGACCGGGAGGGGAAAAAATGAGTTTGCGAACGTGCAAAGCTTGTCGAACGAACAGGGTTCACCGGTCGAATTTCATTTGGTTCACTCTTCAGTGATAGTTACTTATATGAAATCTTCAACGGATGAAGGCTTTCTTCCTTTCTGTCGACGTCTTATCTCGAACCCGTCATTTCATGTGGCACTCCGAACCTCGTAGAATGGTAGAATTCACCGGTAAACATTGAGCGAACCGGAGTGATGGTGGAACGAGTTGAGACGTACAACCATCATGGCCTCCTGTACGTGAAAGCATTTTCTTCTTACACTTTTCTTTTTTTTGTCTATCATTTCCTTCGTTACATATATATATATATATATATATATATATATATATGCATGTACTTCGTCTGGAGTGTAGTCGTACGAAAGAAGCGGCCGGTGTGAGATATTGCGATGGTAATGAAGACTGAGTCGACGCAGTTATAATATACGTAGTAGACGCAGCGATGATATAGACTGCCGTGAGTAAAATGAAATTGTAAGAGAGGGGCTCGTGAAAGCGCCTCGAAACTCCGTCTCCGTATAATCGTTGGAAAAGTAAATTAGAACATCCCTTCTACCGCCAGTTACTACTGCTACTGCCGTACTGGCAGTCGCACTGACTGGCTTTAGCGGCTATACTGTACTACGAGAGAGGGTAGTGCCTCGTCGGATTCCATTTAAGTCCCTCTCGGGACGGTTACTGACCTCAACCGAGATAACTGCAATTTCTCCAAGCGCTTACACTCGATCCTCTCGAAGACCCTTCAATTACGAATGCCGAGGGGTCGGGCAAATATTTCTGTAGTGTCCGATATAAATGGATAGCTTTCGACACTTGTGTTTCGTTACAAACCGAGTGATCATATATGTATGTACATATATGTATAAACGTTCTATTAATGTACATATGTGTGCGGTAAAGCACTAGACGAATCTCGAATTTCCACCAAATCGTACTGACGCCCTACGGGCGGTATTTATTACCTGCTGTCCACGCGCGGACCGCATGACAGCGTGCCAAATGAAATACGATAATCCCCGGACCTCCGTTTATGACGATAAATATATTTTTCTCGTGCCCACAGTTGATTATATTTCATTGTGAATTCACGACGTGCACTCTATCCGCTGTAATCTATCTTATTGTAGCCTATAGTGTTATCATTGTAAATATTACAAATGCACTACCGTCCATAAGGTTATGAATATGAATTGATATTAAAGTTCATTGGTTTTTATAGTCATTTTGTTGTGAGTTATGTACGATTTTTATAATATAAAATTATTTCAATATTATACATTATTTTGTTTTCACTTGAGTATTGTAGTAAAAAAAAAATTGAACAAAAATAAAACATCGAATAAACAATTTTATTTTATAGCACTTACTGTTTTTAGCAAACGACATTTATGCGCAATAAAAAGATCAATTATTAATTTTCATGGAATTTATTTCATAGTACGACGTCAGTTGCGGAAAAGGATTCAATTTGTTATGATTTTTTGCCTTATTGGAATAACGTGATTCATCTATGCTGGAAAACTTACTGAGGTTACTGTACGTAACGTACTGCATCGTGTGTTATCTCTATCGCGAATGCCATTATGCCGAGAGAATGCGGAGAAACGGAGCAAACGGACGACAGTGGGATAACTAGCATTTTTCTCCATGAACGCGTTATCCACCCCATCGGAAATGAGAGATTAACTTCGTCTTCTCATATATATACGTGCCATTCGCGGGTTGAATGGCTGAATAAACCGAATTTTTTTTTCCTGAATCCGATAGACATATATTTTCATTCGTTTACCGATGACATAATTCTTTTTCAGGGTGGTCCAGCTTCCGCTATCCCGTTGGCCCAGACACTGTTGAACATTTATGGCCGCAGATCGGCCAGTCCTGACGGTCTCGTGCACATTGATCACAATCAGGTTCGTAATTTTAATGCTCGTTGATAATATTCCGAACGGTTTCTCGCAACGCGCAGTTCATATATCTAATAGTAATATAAGTTAATAAGATAAAATCAATGGTACTTGAAACCCTTGGTTGACAATGTCTCGTATGAGATATAAAATCAGGTATTCTGAACGTATTCGAAAATGGTTCATCGAAGAACGAGTACATTAAGAAATCATTTTAGTGTCAAATTTTTAAGAAAATTTTTTCACTCGGTGTACACGGTTTACACTCTCAAAGGAAGAATTTTCAAGCAATCCGTCTTAAATTTTGACACATCATTCTTCACGTCATTCTTTATCGCGCTATGGAAGCCTTTTATTTATATTTTTTAAATCTGCATATTTATTTTAACGAAAAACTGTCGAAAAAAAAGACTTAATTCTATACTTTTTTTTCAAATCGCCGCCATTTTGTCAATTTTGATACACAAAAAATCTTCCATAGCGCGATAGCAGTTTTCATACTGTTTAATAATCTTCTTTCAAATTTTATTTTAGACAATATTTACGATTAGAGAAGAGTCCACCGTCAGCAGACGATTTTTTTACAAACTATTTTCAACCGCCCAAAGAAACTGTTAAAAAAAAAAAAATACATGTAAAATTTTTTTTTTCTGTTCTTCATGAGCGCTTTGATTTGACATAAAAAAATCAGACTAATAAACTAATAAGCGCGAAAAAAAATCGTGAAAATCAGCCATTTTTTCGCCCGCCAAACTAGAATAATCCCTTATACGGGTTTATTACTTATCAACTCCCAATTAGCGATCTCAATTTATTATTAATCACGTACCTCACCACTTAATAACAGAGCAGGCCGTCCCAGGAACAGGCAGACGCGTCCATTTTATTTACCTCTATCAATTTCGACTGTTATAATGGAAATCTTTCCGTAGTTATCCAGAAATGGTGGCAATTGCCTTACAAATGATTGGCATTTTAGCATCTCATATCGGATCAATGGATTTCATTAAATTATTTACCGCAATATATCGATGTATTAAATTATGATATGTCAAATAATTGCGGCGGAGAGACAGAATGAAAAGCAAGTGTAATTTCACGTAATAACGACGATCGTTGATTAAACATTCGAGTTTCACTAAATTGCGAGTGTGTTTGATAGCATTAGCGGTTAATATGATTTTCAATATCCGGACATTTCTACCTCGTCTACATTCCTAGATGTGTTATATGAAATGCGTGCATTTTGAGAAAATTACGGTGAACCTTTCACGGAACTTCACGTTGTCGTTTGACAAACATTATTTTGGTAAACCGTATTTTTAACTCGCGACTGTCCGCCCGGGCAATAAAACGGGAGTTATGCATTTCACTGAGGGGGCCTCGTGATTTTTACCGTTTTCGTGGTCATGCATGGTTGCGAAAACGGCTTAATATGTCTTAACCAAATTCAGTATATTAGTTCTGTGAAGCCTGGCGTGCGTTTTGGTCGGTAAATTATAAACATTAACCACGAATTGGCAGAAACATTGAACTTGAACATAACTTTGAAGTTTGAAAATTTGAAAATAAAAAAAAAGCAAAACACTAGTCAGATATATCGAAGTATCACCGCCATGTTTTCTCACAAACTTGATTATTCTCGTAAATAATCATAATAAAAACGACGATTCTCTCGTCTGCTATAGGTTTCTTCGGTCCTGGATCGTTCGTGCACTAACCTCAAATGCGAGGGGACTATAATTCTTCCAAAACTTTTTTTAATGTTAGTTTACAGTTGGAGAAAGAAAAGAATAAAAAACAGAAGAGTATCATAATATGAAAATCCGTAGGTTCAGCGAAAGAAGTCTGACGAATCGTTATGGACGAACGCGAGGCGACACATTTCGTTGTTGTTTCAGTAATAAACAAAAAAAAATGAATATTTATAATAAAAACGGAAAAAATCACAAGACCTCAATGAAACATATAAAAGAGAAGTGGATGATAACGAAATTGTGCAACTTATCGAAAAATTAATATTTTTTTTCGTGTGTGAGGCGGTGGCTGTCGGTAAAATTTTGTTGCTCGGCACGCTGACCATAGCCATTGCCCCGGTATCGCAAATAAGACATTTGTTTAATGCGCAACACCGTGCGATGATGAAAATTTGTTGTTATTTGCAATTTGGTATTTGGTAAACACAGCGTGAACCCCGCGGAAAATATGAGATGTTAAAGTGAATAACGCACTGACCGATAGTCATAGTTTTTTAAAGTGAGTAAAGCACGGATAACAAACTTTTACTATCAGTCACTACATCGTTTACTTGAAAACCAAATTCCTCATGTGAGACGTTACCTCAATGCCATGACCAGCCTGCCGGATAAAAAATGTCACCATCGGACACTGCGTTACGCATTAAAAAAACATTTTTGTGTAGGACGCTGACGTAATGTCATGACCGCTTGCCGAATAACAAATTTTTACTATGGACCACTACGTAGCACACCGTAGCGATTTTAAGTAAAATAGCGTACGTCGCTTAACTTTAAAAATAATGAAATAAAAATATATTCAACAATAAAAAAAAACTCACAACTGTAAAAACAATTGGAATAAAAGACGTCGGGGACACGTCGCCATTCACAGTATAGATATTACAGTAACATTCCATTTAATTATGGGATCATTCTAGTGTGATGGGCCAAAGAATATCTGATTTTCACAATTATTTTTTCGATGGATAAAATACGCTAATCAGTTGGATTTTTTAATGACAAACAAAACACTCATGAAGAACACAAAAAAAAATGGGTAAATGTTTTGTTTTTCAGTTTTTTTGGGTCTTTGAAAATGGCTTGTAGAAAAATTGTGTCTCCTGGCGGTGTACACTTCTCTAATTGTAAATGTTGTCAAAAACAAATTTTGAAAAAAGACGATTAATCAGTATGAAAGCCGCTATCACGCTATGGAGGATTTTTTTTTCGATCAAAATTGACAAAACGGAGGCGATTTGAAAAAAAAAAGTATCGAATTTAACCGGTTTGTCGACAGCTTTACGTTAAAAAATATATGAAATTAAAAAAAAAAGGTTCCATAGCGCAATAAATAAGATAAAGAATGGCGTAAATAATGTGGTGTCAAAAATTGAGACGGATAGCTTGAAAACTCTTCTTTTGAGAGTGTAAACCCTGCACACTCACCCTGTACTCTGTGATTTCTTGACATATTTACACTAGAATAATCCTTTAACCGTATATGTTATATAGTCATTTATAAAGTTTGTCGTTTCTTCTGGAGACGTTTCCCGACTGTAGTGAAAATTATAAACAAATGGTTACATTTATGATTTAACAATCTTGATTATTAAATCAAGGATCATATTATGATATAATTAATAATTTTATTTTTTTTAAAGACATCCTTTTATTCCAATTGTTTTTGCTATTGGGAGTTTAAAAAAAAATGCATTTTATTTTTTTATATGATTGATAAATATTAATATCTGTCTGATAAACGGAATGTCAAATTAAACTTCGCATTGACGAGATCGGATTTTCAAGACGAATCTTCAGGACTTTCTCGCTTACCGACGTGTTGCAAACTCGCATTACATGAGCGCATTGTCGCGAGCTTCTCTCGAACTGTGTAGGACGTGCAGAAAACTGGAGTTAAAATTGCTTCGCCACCATCGTCCGCATAGGGCTCTATCGCAAGCTCACCTTCGTCGGTAACTTATCGTCCGCGTGCGAATACAATAGAATAAATTACTTCGGTCCAAAATCGATCAGTAAAATAGAAGAGTCGGTGGAGAAGAAACTGTGCAATTCGTTGAACGAAAAAAAGTATTGACAATTTAAAACACAGGTCTCGGGGTCGCGTGGTATTACCATAGGGGAGAATTAGGCTACTTCACACTCTCGACGTTCCGACATTGCAGCATTGTCGCAGAGAATTAATAAAATTGGCCAGAAACATCGGACTGTTTTCCACGCGTCTAGAGAGCATATCTCGATATGTATGAAAGCCAAATTTAATTTGTTGT
This sequence comes from Buathra laborator, assembly GCA_934046635.1. Classification (NCBI taxonomy): domain Eukaryota; kingdom Metazoa; phylum Arthropoda; class Insecta; order Hymenoptera; family Ichneumonidae; genus Buathra; species Buathra laborator. Next base: position 7,090,762 of record OW203893.1, on the reverse strand, counting down.
GCATTAATAAAAATAAACGAAGATAAAGAAATTTGAATACAAACTGTTTAAAATGACCCTATTTTTTCTTACGTATCGTTGATTGGGATGCTAGAATCGATTTTCGCACAAGAAAGGCCATGAACTCGAGAATAGACCTTTGCCGGCATCAACGGCAGTGCGTGACGTGAACCAGAATCAGAAAAGCCAATCCTAGTCGCGTCACATGCAGGGACGGGCTTATCAATGCTCTCCCTTTCGTTTGCCGTTCTTTCCATTCTGTTTTTCTGTGGCTTCCATTTGCAACGATGAAAAGAGCAAAGGGAGAAAGAGAGAAAACTGGACTGAAAAAAAAAAGTTCGTGATGCCGAACAATGCTTTCGTGGTCTGCTGACAGGTTCAGAACTCAGGAGATTTCCTTATCTCTATACTTTATTCTATCTCTGCTACTTCCATCTCTCGACTCGCGTGTCTTTTCGTCGTTCTCCGTCACCGGGATATCGTGGTCTATTCTGCCCTTGGCAAGGATCTGCATTCTTTTTTAACTCCGCTCACAAACTCGGCAACTCGATTGGAGCTATGACCTCAGGTCCATACTCACCGATAACCCGATAACAAAGTTCTATTAGATTCGATCCCGAACATTCAACACAATTAATCTGATGTGCGTCTTTTTTTTGCTTTCGTATTTTATTAATAATAGACCAACATATCGCATCAAAGACAACCGTCGCTGCACATCGGCTTAACAATGTTTAAAACTGTACATAACACCTGTAGTTGAAAACATACCTGCATAATTTGAATTGTTCGGAATGTATGCTAGAAATGGGAATTTGTAAATAGAACTTTTCAAAAAAAAAAAATTAAAAAAGAGTTACCAGAAGGATATATTACCGATGTTTACCTATCTTTAATCCACCCTTCCATATAAAATCTTCGATCTATAGAGGAAAGTGAGGCAAAAAGCTTATACAAAAACAAAAATCATTGGAAAACATTAAATATAATAAAAAAATAAGGAAAACTGCTATAAATTTTGAAAAATAATTTTTAACAATGCAATATGAATTTGCAACATTCCAATTTATCTTCCCTACTCCCGGAAGAATCAAATGTCAATAATTTTATAAAAATTTCATCGTTGCACAGACTTTTCATAACTGTTCCTATAAATATCGAATTACATAATCAATAGGCATACGGATACAACCCTAAGATTTGTCGCCCAGTTAAAAATTCCCACAGCAATTGAACATTCAATAGAATCGCCTTACTAGAACGCAATTCAATGTAATTGTACCGCGTCTCGTCTCTCGTTCTGATTAGCTTTGTTGTATACCATATGAATCGATATACGGCATAAACGTCCTCTGTGCCCTCGGAGGCTCATTTACCACTTCCGAGAGTGTTCACCCAATTAACCATATATCATTATTCTCACGTGTGCGGATGTTCCGAAAGCGATTTCGATATCAATGGATTACTGACGCCGCAATTCCGATCATATAACATACGCACCTAATAAACGACTTGGATTATCGGCGGCCGGGTCCCATATTCGTGAAATTCCACTGCTTGTATAACACCTTTACGATTGTGCATCAAAAACAATGCGCAGTTGCGGTCGTTGATTCCGTTTACTCCAATGGCCGGACGAGACTCAACGTTTTTGCGATAATTGCAATCATCATTTTTAACCAGACAACGCGCACTATGTCATTCATTACGAACTTTATTATCGTATCGGTGCTAAACTACTTTACTAGACGGAAAGATAATCCATAGTTTAAACCATTTAAGGCCCATCAGACCTTATATCATCAGCGGCAAATAATCATCGTAGAGTTTTTTTTAAATCCATACGTGAATTAAATCAGCGACTGATGACTGTAATTACTCGTCTTCCAAATCGACGAATTGTTATTTCCGATGTAGCTTATTGATTTTCATAGACTCAATTAATGAATTGGATAACAAGATGCACCCCTGCAGCGGTAAACCTCTATGAGTGAAATTGCTTTATCGTGTCGATGAGCCATTTGTCCACGTGCACCAGCATGGTCCCTGTGGAAGTGGGTGTACGGCAGGAATTTAGCAAAGCGGTAATACGCCTAATGATACGGAGGGCTTCTCACCCGGGATGTCTATATTGGAATTAGTTAGCAAGCCTAGGTGCCTCGCAAGCTTTGAGTTGGGTAGGAGAGAGTCTTGATCGGGTATGGAAGCGTCTAAGATCATGAGACGTCGAGACGCGAGAGCGGGCAGTTTTGCCGGTGCCGTCAGTCTATTTGAAAGACGTTTCGCAAGCGTCTCTATTCATCGTTCGACATCCACCAATACCCATCCCGTTCGTTCGTCTATCATCAACGTTTGAAGCTATACATATCTGCCCCTCGACTAATTATACTCGAGTAATAGAGAGTACACTTACACGTTTCAATAAGTCTTTTGACATCACATCCTAAACCTCATCTCCCAGACTCTTGTCCAATTAATTGGCAGCTCGATAACTTTGATGAATAGTGTTCAGGTTGTTCTCAAAGATTTTCACTTTATGAGACTTCCTGCGACGAGTACATGGCAGTAAAGAACGGTTTGATCGTGTTATCGATCTTCACCGTTAGCGCGGTATCAGACTTCTATATCGTTGGGATCGATGACGTCGAAAATAAAGGCACCTCGGTGAAGTCATCATATCCACTCGACGTCTTATGTTCCTCCGCCTACTCCTTCTAACCCACATTCGTCTTCCGGATTCTGCAACTCAGCGACAATAGACAGCACTTTCGCGCCGTTTCAAGAGTCACGAGGTTGTTACCGGAGACAGTAGAGAATTGTCGTCGGTGTTGCGCGAGGGTAGAAAGGATTGAAAAGCTTTCACGTAAAGATCGGTTGCCAACTGTGGAAAATTGATATCAGTTAGTAAAAAACGATGCGCTACACCGGGAGCGTGGAAAGCCGTAAAACGAACGATTACAACGTCAGTGCCATCGGAGAGTGTCGTGCGTGAGTTTGTGTTGCATAAATTGTAAACAACGTCGACAATCATCGTGACTGCAGTGCAGTTGGAGTATATCAGTAGTGCATCGCACATAACGTCGAATATCACAATATGATCGATTGGGTATCGATAGTTCGTCACTCGCGTAGACGGTTCAGCGACTATGTGTACGCGGTACCGATGAAAGTACGAAAACACCGAAGATCGAAGCGTTGCGGTACTGGAAGCGGTTTAACGTCAATCGTCAGGGGCAGACAGGCTGATGTCACGAGTACCGATTGTGGGATTGGTGATCGTGGTGATTGCGGTAGTGACCGTGCAAATCATCATCGGCGCCGCATCGACACAGATGACGATCATTGGCAACATTTGTGCGGCTGCTGCTGTTGGAACCCCGTGAGTCCTCCATGCAAGCGTCAGGGTTTCCCTCCGTTCTCTTCCCATACCCGCATGCATATCAATCAATGATTTCAACGGGCATTGCGGTAGACGCATCCATCATCGAACGTGCAGCCGGTCAGCACGAACGTTTGAGCTCATTTCCGTCGTGACAAAGCTTGCCTGCAATATACGCATGTAGCCTTGACGGGAATATCGATTTCTAGTTTTCATCAGACCGCTAGCGGGGCTTTTACTTCTGCCCCCTATCGTAGTTTACCGTTTCGGTCGACTTTCCAAAGCCCGGAAGCGTTCGTTTATTTTCCGAAAGCTATACTTAGAAGTGCCGAAGCGCGAACCTAACTCGGTCGGTTTCATCAATGTTTTCGCACGCGAAATCTTCCCAACGTGCGTGGGGAAGCTATCGATAATGGCCTCGAGATGTGCCGTGACTCAATGTACATACATGAACGAGTTCTCGTTCGAGTTCGTTAGCTACAACGCAGCATCGAAGCGTAAAATCAGCTGGGGCAAGAATTTATTATGTTAAGTAGGTCATTAAGGAACTTGTCTGCAATTTCGGGTGCCTGAAGCTTAGCAAATTTCACGTATATGCGCAGATAACGCGTTACGTTAAGCACAGTTTAATTGTAAGACGCATTAAAGTTATATCATCGTTCGAAGACGGTTTCAATGTAAACGAGGAAATAATTATCGTAGCGAGTTAGATATGCAGAACTAGTATGCATATACGGTGTAAAACTATTAGGTGAAGACCGCAAGCTTCTCACACCCTTGTTCTTTGGTAATGACTGCGGAAAGCCAAGATTATCTTGGGTAGAGGGACGGAATTGTCCTTGATAGATATCCCCGGAGTATTGTAACGCGCGGTGGTAAGACCCTCGCTTCGATTGGTACACAGGCACTTCCCAATGCTACAGTAGACCATAGCCGACAGACCTTTAACAACGGAAGCCCCTCGAGGGTCCGACAAATCCAGGATTTCACACGATTAGCCTCTCGTCCCGTAGATGCCGTCCCCCTCCCCAATAGGCCATGATGATCGAAGCCTCTACCGCCTCGACGATACAATTCCAACTACGCGTGAAATCCACTGGCCACCTGTTAAGAGCGTTACACACAGTCGTGCGGCAACAGTGTACATTGGTCAATTGATTGATCAACAAGGGGTAACGCGCACGTTCGACGTTCAGCTTTCCGTCTCTGGTCAATGCAAAATGATTTTCGTCAATATGCAATCGCGATTTTGCGCCAATCTGGTAATCCAAACTAAGGTTCATAGATATATTTTTCGTGTGATCTTTAAAGTGTTTCGTGCTGTGATTATTTTTAAGGAGAAGCATTGTGGTTCAGTAAAGTATTCGAATAATGTGCTCGTCAGTTTATTTGACATAAACATTGAATTTTTCAACAAGCACTACCAAGTTCTTGTGCACCAATAATTGACCCTGAAAAGTTCCAATCGATATTTCTCGGAAACGAAAAAATCGATTATAATGATGTCCCGAAATCTCATACAATCACTTTTTTTTTTCAATTTTCAAATGTGTTCGACGTCTCGTGACATCACAACTGCTGTTGCGTTGTATTGGCGTTCCGCACGCACGCGTTACACAGTCTCAACGGAGCGACAGAGCTCCATCGTGCACGCCTCGAAAAATGTAACTATCGGTCAATGCAATTGAACAAAAATGTGATTTCCGAATCATTACTTATAAATTAAATAAAGTGAAAGTTAATTCACAAAAAAAATGTGATAAAAAAAAATTACTTTTCGGCAAACAAGAAAAGTACTTCGAGCAAAATTATTATAAAATTGCTGAAAAAAATTGGCGTCTGTGAATGAAATAGTGCCGTGATAGACGCCATGGCAAACTGTGTACAAGAACGAGCACTGAGCCGCAAATTTTTATCGGCGGATTTATATTCATTACTACTCCTAAAAATAAATATGAAATTTGATTTTGAAATTTTCCTATTAAATCATTAGTAACAGAAAGCTTTATTATGATATTAAGAAAGGGTTGCTTCGTTCTTTGTTCTAGAAGACGAGATACGGTACGGGAGGCGTGGAGGAACAACTGCCACCCCCTCCCTCCCCACCGCTGCTCAAAGAAACCGTTCATCTCGATGGCGTTCCCAGACCTAACTCCGTCGACAGAATTCTGCATCCCGATGGAGGTCAGCATATCCTTGCGAACCACGAGGCGTTAAATAAGGTAAGCTGATGTAAAAAAAGATTACTCGTTACAAAAAAAAAAAAAAAAACTGCCTATAAGTTTTTCACTACGGTCGGTGTCGACGGGTAGATCGACAAACTGGTGAACCTTTTTGCACAATTGGTCTAAAAAACTTTAGTTCGATATACCAAGCTTCAAATTTTAACGAGTCTAAGCGCTGCGCGCGCTCGCGCGTCGCCATCTACTTGGTAATGTCAACATCGCTGGAAGCTCCAGACTTAGTCGATAAAAAAAAATTGTGGACATGTATCCTCGGAGCTGTGTGGCAAGATGTTGGTAGAGCAAAACCCTGCGAAAGCTCCATATGGTAAAACAGCAGCATTACCGACGTTCAAAAGCTCGGTGATGAGGCACATAGCTGCTGCCGGTTACCTCATCTTCGCTGGATAAAGCACCAAAGTCTTTGTTTTCCACATAAGGTTGAAATGCACACCGTTTGTGATGTTACAAAACAGAGAATTGTTTCCTTTATCGCATGAAACTTAATGTTCGCATTTGCTGTTTTTTCATACGACGTGTGAATGCCGTGTGTACAGTACCATAGAGTTGTAATAGCCTCGATTCCATTAACGAGAGTTTTTTAAATTCTTATCGAGCAAACAGCCGACCGCTGTACACATGACTGTTGTCCATTTCCAGTGATGATACAAAGAAATGCCGTTCTTAGCTACAAATTGCGATTGAAGGAGCTTAACAATTGTATTTGTACTGCAAAAAATAAATGGCTCTAGTATAAGGAAAAACTCTCATCAATTCAATTGAAGTGTTCAATCACATCGATTTTTTTCCCACAAAGAAGTTGAGAAAAAAGTTGGAGCGGTTTGTTTATTATTTATATATCAATCGCTACCACGCGTGCAACTCTCCCGTACTCTCCCCGTACTCTCCCCTCCCTTCCCACGAGAGGCAACTTTTTAATAACTAGAGGTAACTTTTCATTTCGTAAATTCGTCATTTAGCGGCAGCACTGTCGTGAAGGTAAATACGAACGCTCGGACATCGATCGAGCTTTGTGCGCGGTAGAACACGTGGACATAACAGTTTGCTAGAAACGCTGCAACTGGTCGGCAACAATCGTGAGGGACTGTGACTCAAAAGCGCATACGAACGTCGTATTGCGCGAAAAAATTAACAACATCGCGCGTTCGTTACCAAATTGTGCTTGAGATTTTTTTTTAATATTATGCTTGTTAAAAAACAAATTTTAAAAAGTCCAGTGCTTCTGATATAACCGAAATCTAAATATTCTCACAATCACATATAGCTGCGGGCAATGCGTCGAAATCTAAACCAAATTTTCTTGAAACCAGTGACAATAATTAACAACAATGATATATTTTTGAGTAACCAATTGAAAGTTTAGTGCATCTGAGACATAGCGAAATATTGAACGACGTACAATTTTCTCGCCAGTTCGCGTTACTCCCTGCGGGCAACATGCCAAAATCGAAGCCAACTGTCCCCATCTTGTCGCCATTTAATTTTCAAACTCTGTACCGCTTTAATATTTCTTTGAATTAGTCGACAAACTGGGTCAGAGTAATTGCTTTGGTGACGTACACATAATAGTCTCTCATTGCACAAAGTAGAAAACACATTAGTGTCAAGAGCGTAGTGACAAATTTTCCACCACGGGATGGTAAGTCTCGCATTATTTTCGGCACGGAAAAATGTGTTGACCCATTTATTCGCGTACGTATTGAGTAGCCGTCATTCATTTTATCGTCAATAAGTCATTTAGTTGAGAGCGATGGGCCTCGAAGTTCGAAAGGCAGCGGGTCGCTCGACGCAATGGCTCGCGTCCCGCGTCTGATCGCACACCGGCCTTAGCTACTTGCAAGCAACAACAGTTCGCAATAACGCTTTTCAAACGTATCCGTTTTACTATTGAGATCGTAAACATCTATTATAGTATTGCACAAGACGCCTGACGCAATAGCCACCAACACAATCGCGTATCTGCGTCTCACAGGCAGAAACTTTACGATTAGCGATATACGGGACATACGAGTTATCAACAAACGTGCGCGTAGTTAAAGGCGCGAGTAGCAGAACGCTTTGTGCGAAATTAGTCATTCAATCAAACGGAGTGTTCAGTTTCTTTCTGATATCTTAAACTAGCTTCACACTTTTCAAAAAGATTTGTTTTTTATCCTTTTTGCTATCTAATAACGGACGTTTTGTTTTCATAAAAAAAAAATAGGTTTCGAGAAATTTGAGATAATACACTAAATTCTTCTGTCCCGATAAATAGTTTACAAATAATATTACAAGATTAATCCTTGCATACTGCGTCCTCATTTCAACTTTTTCCGAAACTTCTTTACTTTTTTAAATGTAAGATTACGATTTATTTTTTATCCTTTTTGCTTGCTAATAGCGGACGTTTTGTTTTCGTAAAAAAAAATATAGGTTTCGAGAATTTTATTTCACGACGTTCAAAATAGTCTAAAACGTTGAGAGATGTGGGTCAAAGAAAAATCGTATATGTGTGTGCCGTGTGTATAGTCGAATTTTTATTGACACTATAGCGCCGGCAATTTTTTATATTTCGAGCGCAAATTCGAATCACTAATCGATTGTTGAAAAAAAAATCGGAAAAATTACTATTTGTAAGCCATCGGATTCAATTTTTAATTTTTCTTGGATTATCGATGGATAAAAGTTGCGCTTGAGTTTGCCGTAAATTCGTAAAGCAGTTCAAAATCCATCAAAATTCGATTTTTTTTTTTATATCTGTACGCGCTCCACCTATTACAAAAATTGAGATAATACGCTAAATTCCTCTGTTCCGATGAAAAGTACATAAATAATATTGCAAAACTTATCCTTGTACACTGTGTCCACATTTCAACGTTTTCCGAAACTTCTTTAATGAGAAAATCAAAATTGAACATCTTACTTTTTAACTTCTGACTGCCCGCCAGGGCACAAAAACGGGAGTTATGCGTTTCACGGAGACGAGCAATTTCTTCGTCCGGTATGTTCTCGAAAACGGCTAAAAAATACTTAACAGAATTTGATACAGCGATTCTATGATGTACGATCAATGTCGTTTGCACTGGAGAATTTAAATTAGTTGAATATATTCGTAGAGAAAAAAGCATTTTGCGGGATAGTTCTTCAGATATATCAAAGATTGGCCGCCATTTTCTGCGATATACTTTTTCCACTCCCGATGGTTCGCAAGGCGCTCGATCTCTGTGCGGTATAACCTCAAATTCACGGAAGCCTTAGTTAAAATTTGTCCAAAAAAAATTGTCTAAAAAAAGAGTGAAATAACAATTAATAATTCTCTTGTTTCAATCGCGAGATTTCCATACTCAATGACGAAAAATCGCTCGACTATAACAAGTGAATAATTAATTGTTATTTCACTCTTTTTTTCTATCGGGAGTTTATTAATTTTTATAAAATTTTTTAATCATAAAAGGTGCTTTGTGAAAGGAGTAAAATAATGGAATTACTAATGCGCACGATTCTACTTTGTACTCTCGAGAAGATAAAATGCTTTTACATGAAAAAAATGTGCCTTTATTGCCTTTAGAATTTATCAAAGTAAAGATGCGATTGTAACAAAAAAAAAAAGTAGTACAGAACGTGCTTAATCGGGTTTTTCCCATGACGTGGAGTATATCTCGAGTTGGTACTACGTGGCAATGGAAAGAAGTGGAACATGCCAGGCGCACATATCGCTCTATCGTGTACTGCGTGAGTCTATTATTTACGATGCCAGGGCATTTGTTTCGCCACGCGATACCAGGGAGGCATGTGAGTCTCCCAATATTCGATAGCCACGGAGACCCTATCGAATCCTTTTATACTTGAGAAAATGAAAATGGGTTCCGATATTACTTCGATATAGCGATACTAACGTAACAATGGTAATAAATTTGATCACAAAGTCTCAACCGCAATGATCGAAATCCGAAATATGGTAGAAATAAGACGCTTAAAACACAGAAAAAATTTAAAACCCGAACTTAATCAACCGCTAGATTCATCGTTTTTGAAACAAACACATGTAGAGTGATAGGAACCATCGCGGACCTTTTTTCAGGTCAAGAAACAAATGATCAAGAGCTGTTCCATATCCACGAAAAAACTACGAATCTTCCATTTTCTCGGTTACCTGCTTGTGAAAAGAATATTAAAATGAACGGGGAACATGTGACAAGTAAAAGACCGGCCGTGATGAAAGTGGAACACTATCCCGAGTACGAACAATATGGATTCCGTGCCATTACAATCAGTAAGCCAACGGATAGGTGTTATCAGAAGATTGAACAGAAAACAAAGAGAATTCTGTTGGAGTTCGTGAATGATTCAAGCTTCGGATGGCCATAGCTAAAAGCAAGATGAGACTAGACGGCCCATTCGAACGTGACCGACAATATGAACAACGTCCCCAACCGTCTTCGACTCGACCCAGTTACGCTCACCCCCACCTCTCGTCTCCCTCTCTCTATTGTCTATCTCTTCTGAATCCTCTTCAACCACAGCGATCGTGCTTCTCCCTAAAAAAATCTTCAGTGACAACGATCACGCGAGGTCGTTCGTCGAGTATATTGACACCTGTCGAGGCTCGAGCGTATAAACTTTCTTTAGGTATGCGGTAGCACTTTGTCTTATTACGAGGAGACCGAAACAGCCTACAGAGCTTTACTCGGTCGTAGTCGCTAATTGCGGATAAGCCGCAAGGAAGATAGGGAAGCGAGCATTTCTCCGGAGCTTCTGGGTAAATCTATACAGTTTTCGAGTTTGAAGAGGCTTAAGGAGTTGTAGAAGCCAACGACGAAGTCGACATACCCATTTAAGTACACACGTTGCATAAAGTCAGAGCAAACATTGAGAGTTCTCAGTTGCGTAACAACGCAATCTTGTGTAATTCTCTTACTTCAATTATGATGCTACGACAACCAAAGTACAAGGGGATCAATCGAGTGACGGGACTTCCGTGTTAACCGATAGGACGGTGTGCACAGACAGTTTTGCTTGAATAAGCGGTGCATTCAACATGCGGCATTATTGCGGTTTAGCACGCAGAGTGATCGTGTATCATTATTACTCAACACTCGACAATAACAATCATGTACTCTTATCTCACACACGATGATGGTAGAGTTAAACAACTCGCGGAATCAGACGATTTATTCGTTTTGAGAAGGGAGAATGGGGTAATGCGGTTCCCCGAGAGAAAAACTCGAATATTACAATGATAAATAAAATCTTTTCAGCCAAACGTCGAAAGAAACCACTTCAAGTGTCTCCAACAAGATACTTGAAGCAATGTAAATGACTTTTTGATGCGGAAAACAAACGAAAAATATTATAAAATTATAATTTCTCCGAAAATCGGTTATGGCGTGGATATCACCACATAAATCAAAACTCCATCAATTTCGCTTCCTCATGGAGGAAACTATGTTTTCAATTTAAAAAAATGTTCACAATATAAAAATATCAGAGTAGTAAAAAAATAATCTAAAACGTTCAGAAAAATCTTTTAAATCGTGCAATTTTGAATTTGGCGCGAGTTCGGCAAGAAATTCAAATTTTATCGTGTTTTGAAATTTTTTAAAAAATGTCCACGACCTTGCGCTTGCCAATTACGAGATACCGAAGTAAATATTTATACACAAATATAAATATCATAGATTGTAGATAAGTAAGATTACAGAATAGAACTGTTCACTTTGCTTCCTACATATTTTAGCCACCGCTTACGAAGCTTCCTCTATGAGGAGATCAGAATTAATTATCATCCTTTCTCATAAAAGGAGCTTTTTGAACATTGGACGATCGGAAGGAAGCATTGTGTAACACTCTACTTTGCAGTCTTGTCTTATAATGTTAGTGAACTGCATTACCTCGTCTTGATGCACTATTCGGCCTTTCAGTGTTTACTCTATCCGTTGATCGAATCGATGTGATATCACTCTATGCGAGTATCCCATATGGGATGCGCGTATAGCAAGTTTCATTCTGTATTGGCATTCAATGTCCGGAATAGAAAAAGCAACTGGGAATAAAGTGGATATCGTACCAAAAAAGTTTCATTGATACACTAATTCGTACGCGTGTACCATTGCGTATACGTTTTTTTCCTTTGTGCAACGATTTGCGTGTGCGGTCGGGCCTACGCGCTCGATGGTTCAACAGAGAGACGCTTGCAGAATCCAATATATATCAGTGATGGACCTGTCAACTGTCACAAGATACAATGGCACGTTGTTCGCGCGCTCGAGCTTCAGGCGGTTTCAATAAAAGTCCCAACACAAACCGAACACTTTTTTTATTTCTCGTGTATTTGTCTCGTCGCGTGATTCCACAGTGTGCCGAACAATGTTTTTCGAACAAAGTTGTCCATCCGAAATGAAAGTCGCTTATTGCGACCGAAATATAACTTTCGTCCTTCAACGCGTTTTGTGGACTTTTTTAAAACTTCATTAAAGAAACTTTATTTGACAGTGAAGTCAGCATTCGCCTGAGACTAAAGCAAATAATTTGCTGAAAAATACATTTCTGACGGGCAAGTCATAAGTAAACCAACTTAAGTGGCACTTTTTTCCGAAAAAAAAAATGTTATAATATTTTTTTTTCGTCTTCAATGTTGTCTTTATCTAATCGAAAACGAAAGTTACGCACAATGCTAATTTTTGCACGGTCTATAAGGCAGAAATTAATAGTTCTATGGAGATTAAATGAAATCGTTGATAATACTATTCTCCTCTATATACTTCACTCTAAGAAAATGTTAAACATACCCTCTTTGAAGGCGATACAAACAGCGCATTTTTATAACCAAGAATTCCGCGCTGAAAAGATTTTTTCTGCATTGAAACGAATGGGATTGAAACTGCGTTTGAAATTCATTAGAAAGCTTCAAATAAGCACAACCGACGCACCGAAAGAGAATTACTAAGCTCGACATTTGCAATCCGCCCCCACAAGATTGCAGCTATAAAAGAAACAAAGCGCGAGCACTCCTTCATTTAATTTCTGGACTTAATGTTGCGGATTTTAATCTTTTCATCAACATCTCGTAAAGCGTTGTTACTTCTGCTGTTATTCCTTTGTGTATTTTCCTTCTGTACCGTAAAGCTCTCTGTGCAAACAACCGGGGCCACCGGTGTAGCTCCTCCCGAAACCAGAGGCCTCGACATCACCGACACTATGCACGCGAATGAGAATGTAAAATATGCTATAGAATCGAGAATATTTGATGCTGTGCCAAATTCACTCTGCTGTATCATTCATAACGCTGAGAATGCGTAATTCGTTTCGCATTTCGTTACACCGTTGTACAGGCTTTCCTAGCGAAGAGCACAACGTGTACCATGCCAAGTTTCCATAAAGGTTGGATTATACATCCATTATGAGTAACTTAACGCTCCAACTCTATAGATTGAGTAGGTCAAGCGAGTTTCGTCAATAACACAATATATCGAAACTTCACACTCCTTTGCGCAAAAGTATGTCATTGTCATTTGAACGCAAAGATATACATTCGAAACTACTGGAGTATGTCCGATGTAAAATAAAAAAAAGGCTTTTCAACGAGTTTTTTTTTTTCATGTAAAACCTCGAAGTTTTCACCGAGGAATCCTCGTGTCAATGGATTATTTGTAGCTATGCAAAGATCTTTTCACATCGGGTAAAAATAAAAAATGCTGTGAAGATTGATCATTCAAGGAGCTCAGTGCGTTCGGTTAGGGAAGGTAGGGAGAGGGGGCTTATCTCTGGGGGAATGAAAGGGTTGTAGGAGCGAGTTACTGCGCTGCCACCGACCACCCACCCACCCAGAGAATGAGACTCCGCTTCTGAGGCTCCGGTAACGAGTGAGCAAGTGTAGTTTGCACGAGATGGCAGCGCAGTGCACCTCGCCTGTGTGACCACTCATTCTTTCCCGGCTCAGACCTCAAAGCATTTCCATCCCCCCCTGTCATTTAGCCCCATCCCCTCCAAAACAACACACACACGAGCATATATACCTAACCCACCCTCTGCCTACCCACCGATTCAAACACTGGCTATGTCTCTCTATCCATTTGTCGTTCGCACGAGTAGCTTTTTCATACCCTTTCATATATTTCATGGATACGCTTTCACACGTACGGTTTATCGGTCTGCACTACTCTATCCTGTTCTACTTGAAACCACGAATTTTCGTCTCGTTGTACCTCGTTCACCGTTCTGTTGAATTGCACCACGAGTAGCAGCAGTGCGCGCAGTGACGTAGGTCAGTGTTCTCGAATATCGCGTCCTCCTGAAAAGCTCCGCCGCGAATATTATCGTGAAATTCGAGTTTCCACACTACACTGGAATGCCTTCCACGTTGCCATGGAGTTTTGACGATCGTCCACGTGTCGCGTACTGGATTATTAATGACATTTCGAAACAACGATGACTCGGGTAACGCTTCAATGACGAACGTACCACAAGTGGCAGTCGCGACTGTACGTACGTGCTGTTGACACTCGGGATTTCGGTACAGTGACCGTTTTCAAAGTGAGATTGATAAACGTGAAAATACGTTTCACGCGTAACGGATCGCTCATAGAACTGGCATTGACTTTAATATAACTGAGAAAATTCCACGATTGCAGCGGTCAACATCGTCATGTGGAGCGGTCGTGCGAGCTTCGTAATGTTATTTCACAGTCAGGGTCATCATATGTGCTGACCAACAAATTATTCAGACTTTACCATCGATTGAGTAGTCCGCTATTCGCTATCGGACATATACAGTTCCAGAAGCGAAGTCACCGCGATGTCTATCAAAAGGGAAACCATCAAAATTGACACTATCGTAAATAGAAAAAAATAATAAACTGAAAAATATGAAATAAAACTGCAGTGAAGGCACATATTCTGGTGTTCGCGATGTATGAATCGTTAATTTATGAGAATTTCGCGAACGTCACATTTCGCAAAATAATCGAAAATCACACGAGAAATCGATATCGGATGTTTTCGCATTACAGATATGAAAAATATATTATTGTCGACGATGGCGAGTGAAACGAGAGATTTTTACCATTTTTTCTTTTCAATTGGATTGTTGAGTCAACAATTGTTAGACACGAGTTGCATATACCGAAATCGACGGAGAAGTCAACGATTTGTGTGAATCCCGTGAGAGTGAGAGGTCGGCTATCTCACGGCGCACGTTCAAGAGCACTGACGTATTATTTGTGATCGCCTGGAATCGGGTCGGGTCGTTGAAGCTCGCTGTACGAGCGTATATCGACCGGCGCACAGTGAGAGCAACCCAGAGGGGTAGTCCGGGCAGCCGGAGGGGTGAAATTTCATCCCGAAAACGTGCGAACTTGTCGACGCCACCGTCGTCGCACGACCTCAGCTCGATCCCCCGCTGCATTCGAAATTTCATTTGGCGAATCTACAACGTGCACCGCGCGTCATCGCTTACAACGATTTTCACCGCTCCGATTTTCCCCACCGACAACGAATTTCACCGACAGCACGAATTTCCATGTCTCACCAGCGAGAGAAACATGATTTTTTGTGCATCGACTGTAGCGATCAGATGCAAAGATAAACATTCGTTACCGAGCGTAAGATCGCTCGGTCGGTATTGTCGCCGATCGTTCATACCCCAGTAAGATTTTTTTCTATGAAACATTTTCACAATTGAATTTTTTTCTGTGAAGTTTGTATCATCAATTATCCGCTAGAATCTGCGATATTTCTTCCCGCCACAATTGCCACGTTCGCGTAACTTCTCGTGACGCAACTAGTAGTCACGTCATATATTCTCATGCATATCCGTCATAGCATTTCAACGATCTCGCTAATCAGTTAGTTTGGGGACAAAGATCTTTACCGCGAATTGGAGCTCGAAGTTGCTAATAAGTCTAATTAAGGGTGGTTGGAGTACCGGTGATAGCATCGATCGATCCCAAGTAGGGTAATAGGTGTCGACATCGCACTGCACCGTCCCTCTATTTCTGTTTCTCTGTGTGCACAGACCCGTGTTTATGACTCCAATGTTCATTGTTCCGAGGTCAAAGAATGCCGAAAGGTCACTATAGCAGTCACACTATAGCAGTACGAACGGGAACGATACTATTCGACAGAGCTGCATGCACGGCGATAGCGCTAATTAATTCGATTGACGTGTATCCTCGTTGCACGAAGGGATAGAACCGAAAATGAATCGCGATTTGAATACGTCAAGCTGACAACGATGATCGTCAATGTGCACGAACCTCGGCAAACTTTTACTCGTCATGTGTGAACCCGTTTCATTTGTCAACTCGGCCGACAGCCACGTTGAGATCGTTACGATTATTTTCAGCGAATTTCAACCCCAATGCGTGATTCGCTCGACGGCGTGAGCTCTCGCGCGGGTTATTGAACTATTAATCAGCGTCAACTATTCAGACCGGAGAAAGTGGAGTCACTTGGAGTGGGAAAAAAACCTTTGTTTATCACGTTACCAACGTAAAGTGATTGCTTCCCTTTAGCGGAAGCCAGGAAAGCAAATAAAGTCCGGCGGTTATTAAACCACGTGGATTATTTTAATTTTTTTTTCATCCAATTTTTTCACCACTCCACCGTTTGCTCGGACCTTTGTTTCATAGTACTCCCGCGATACGGTGGATTTATTTTTTTTTTTCGTACACACGCGACGAATTTGTGAAGCGCGTTCGCTTAATTCCTATCTGTTAATATCAGTGACACCGTCAGAGCCGACTGCGGAGAGTTTGTATCCGCAGCCGTACAGGAGTTGATAGTCGGTAACCGGACTCTGCTCTACCGACACCGGAAACAACCCTCTCGACGGTAGAGTGTCCGCAAATAAGATGTCGTGATCAACCCCATTGGACGGTGCTGTACGAATGACGCTGAAATATGATTCAACGCTAAATAATAACGTGGACACATCCCTTAACGCGACAATAATAAAGAGCCTTTAAAACAGATATTCGATATATATATATACACACACGTATAATAAAGTTAATTGAAAAGTTTGATATTTATTAAAAAAATTAATTAAATATTTATAAACAGTCGATTGTTCGGTTATCGTGAGTAACATTTTTGTGAATGATTGCATGGCTGTGTACAACAGATTGTTATTAACAGTGTTAAGTGAGTACTCGGTGAATAGAATACCGATATGCCCCCAACTATCCCAGCCAACCCAGCCATGTGCTCGATCTGTCCACGAAGCAAGAAACCGCATCACACCAAAAAGCTCGTACGCTTTGATTCTATCGTCGACACATTTTCCATATCGGATACCAACGTACCTGGCACTCAAAGGGTAAGATATAAATTTTCAAAAATTGAGCAGATTGTCGGGAGGAGTCCGGACCAGTCATTGCTCTTATCACTTAACGTCGTAGAAGTGATTAAAAAAAAAACAAAAATTTCTTAAAACAATCGCCGAACCTAAAATAACATCCTCGCCGAGGCTATGAATTATTCCGCAATAAACAAGTGCTCAGCGTCTCAATGTTTTTTTTTGAGTATTAATGGGAATTTTCTTTTTAAATCAAACCGCCAAACTATCGGATTAGAAACTCTGTACCCTGCGGCCAATAGCTATGATAATACGGAATTTCCACGCCGTTTACATTACGGTTCATCTAAATGTAATCCTAACTTATGAAAGGACGGAGCTGTGAAATTTCATTACAGTGAGGTTATGCAGATATTTGCAATTTCTTCATCCGTCGAGAAATTTGCATGAAAATTGGACGGTGCTTTTTGTTCGATGTAACTTTGAATTTCTGGAAGATGTAAATTTTGAAGTACATTTTTATTTTCGGTAATTTAGCTATGTAGGAAAGAGTGTAATTCCTTGCGTATTATCTTATCATCTTAGTACCTTTTTTTGTGTATTAATACCGGTTTTGTATCCACAAAAATATAGCAATTGATCCGCGGAGAGCTCGGAATACCTCCTTTGCTTCACTGTCGCGTTTCATATCGTAGGTCATCCATGCATTTCGACATACTTGTGATAAAAATAATGTATCTCTCGCGCTGTACAGTGGTCGCATAATCGATCCCGACAGGATAAGAATAAATCGCTCTATAAATAACACCGCGAAGTCGTAAATTCTCATAAACGCAAGCAAAGACCGAGAAAAGCGTTGTGACGTTTTGGACTTTCTGCATTCTCGGAAACGAAAGCTCAGGTGCAAACAAGTAAACGCGACACTCGAAGAATATATGTATCTACAGAAGCTTCAGCCATATCATCAGAATTTATGCTCAAAGTTCATGAGTTCTTTTGATTTTTTTTATTCATTCGTAAATACAATGAGAATATATTGCCGTATATTCTTTATGGGCGATGAATAATTCTTTCGTGTAATTCAGCAACAAATGATCATTATACGTTGAAAACACGATCTTCATATTTTACATTCATTATATTCCGTAAAAGCATATCATGTTACGATGCAAATTATATTGAAAATCGATTTATCCCAATTTATAATATTCATATTTCACCGCCTCGTGTTGTGCAACAGACGAAGACTTTTGCAGAATTTATCAGCTTGTCTGAAGGTCGAGGTGTTTAAAAATTTTACGAACCAGTTTCTCCATTTTGTTGTAAACAATTTTGTCATTTAAAATTTACTTAATTTTTTTGTTTCGTTGTTTGTTTTAGGTAAGGGTCACGTCTTCACGACATCGCACGTCGTCCGACAAATCTGTAAGTAGGCGATTAAGTAGTAAAATCTCCATTCGTCAGACACAATATACATCGCACATCTTTGCCATTGACACGTAAACTAGAGATTATATACATTTTTTTTTTTAAATATGAACTATGAGAAAAAAAAAGATTCGTTGGTGGATTTTCGACCCGGCAATATGAGAAACCAAATGATCTTTTTTCGGTGGTCTGATCCTACTACTATGAATATCTACGCTTGCATAGTACTCGTAATATTTACTCAGCACACTCGAAAACCTCACTCGACCCATTCGAGGGGGCTGCAGACGTACCTCTCCACGGCACACGGGCCGGCGAGGTTTCATTAAAACTATTTCAATATGCGAAAGAAATGCCAGAGAAGCACAATTTTCTCGAAATCATCCGCGCTCTCTATCGCAAAGCAATATTTTCCGATATTTCTGATAGATATAAACACAAAAAACGTATTTTTGTAGTCAATTTTCTGAGTATGTGATCAGAAAATTCGAAGATTGTCAATATTTCACTCATCCGGAGATACGTATCAGATTTGAATGAATACCATTTCTGTTTCGCTGTTTTGAAGAAAATACGATGAATTTTTTCTACGGCTATTGTTGAAACGTGTCGAAATTCGTTTACCACTTGTACGCCACCGAAGAGAATTCAAACGAAACTCTGCGAGAGCTTTCGAAGGAAAATTCGAATTCCTTGTTAGAAGGATCTCATATAATCGAATTTTCTTTACAAGAACAAAATGCGTTGCATCAAAGGCAACGGTGTACCTTAACGTATTTCGTTAAGAGCGTTGGCTACGGTAAAATGATGTTCTTTGTTAAAAAAAAAATCTTTTCACAAAAATCCATTTTACTTATCACTTTTACGATCTATTAAGCTCTCCCCGCATCTCGTTGCTTTTCCAAGCTTCAAGGAAGTAAGTGAAAGCTTCGACGGTTCCGGATAAATGAAAATACTCGGCACGTTTCTTATCAGAGACGACCTAAATTACGATAAAGAGGTATTTCTTACTTTCACAGACCGTGGCTTTGCTGTTCTCGTATACTCGCACTCTCCTCTACGTCTTCGCCTCTATTTCACCATTCCTCGTTTCGCTTCTCGGGAGACCCTCGATGCACCCTCCTTCCTCCCTTCTCCAACACACCCCTCGAAATACAATCAGTACTACGTCGTAAGAATTTCAAGACCGACTCACTCGAACAATCCGGTCTTGTTATGCATTTAGATACGCGCGTGATCCAGTTTGTGTCTTGATAGAAATATACGAACACCGTGAAGTTTCTCACTTCTATAAACAGTCCGGAGTTAGACGGTAACGGGTCGGTGCAATCGTTCCGAGGAAACAGAGTAAAATTTGTTTTTTCCAGACTGCGCTAAAAAGACCATATTTCATGCCTACAACGCGAGTTTAAAGTTACCTATTCTTGACATGCGGGAATAAAAGTAAAAATAGCCGTGAATAAAATTAAATAAATAAAAAAAGAATTTAAAAAAAAATTATTTATTATTAATAAATTAATTAAAAATACGCATCAATCGACCGCTCCTGAGTCGCGGCCCCGATTCGTCGAATAGCTAATTTGTGCCGCTAGGCCATTGCAGGCATAAAAATATGGTTGATTTTTAGCACAGTCGGAAAAAAAGTATCGTATGCCACACGGGAGGAGTGGATTTTCAAACGCTTTCACACACTTTCCTTCCTTGTAGCATAATGTACTATTTTCCCGACTACCCTAAAAAGACCATATTCCATGCCTGCAACGCGGGTGGAAAGTTGGCGATTTTTGACCAGCGAGAGCAAAAATAGCCTGAGCGGGTGGAAAAATAGCCGAGCACGAGAAAAGTAGCACGAGTAAAAATGCTTTTCCTCCCGAGGGAAGAAAAGCAGCTGAGAAGTTGGCGGGCCGTTGTAGGTATAAAAATAGGGTCAATAGGGTCAACCATAGTCGTAAAAAAAATAGCGTATGGCCCTCTGAAAGAAGTGCATTTTCACCTCGTGTCAATTTCTGCCCTCGCTTCGCTCGGACATCAAACTTCACACTCGGTGAAAAGACGCACTTTCCTCCCTTGTGGCATAACATGCGATATATTTCAAATTTTCAAGTGATTTTTCGTCATATGTAAAAAAACATCCGAATATAAAAGATTGTTGAAAGAGTTACATTTTTTCTAATATGATTATTAAAAAAAAAATACAATTTGAAAAAAATGTAATTTTCCTTACGATCTTTTATATTCGAAACTAAAGACTTTTTTACGCGGTAAAAACATTGTTACGAACAAACACTTGGGATTTATGATAAATTACTTTACATATGAATAAAATCAAAACCGTTTTTTTGCCTGAAACAGCCGACCTCCCCCCCCCCCCCCCCCCCATCACATAAGAGGAAAATATGTTATGAAATTTTAGCGCCCTGCCAATCATGGCTCAGTGAAAAGTGCTCATCTCGCTGACACAGGCAAAAAGTAAATGCGTGACGAAATTTTACGCTGCCATAAGCTTAACAAGATTCAGTGTGAAATTTACCTTTTTTTTTACATTCGTTTAATCTACTTTTACGATACATATTAGAGCTGTGCAGGTGCATATTAAGAGCGTTAACGAAACAATGTCAACATGATAGCTTGGGTGGTATGTTGCATTCTAAAAAAATGTGGAAACGCCGGATCTCTTTTTTTGCTTCTTCTTGTTTTACTGCAATTCGCGTGAACATATTTTTCTTTCCTTTTTACTGATCCTTCTCGACCCCAGGCATTTAATAGACCGCGCAGCCATATCGTTTGCAAATAAATACAGCAATATTTGGTGAATAAGATTAAAAGAGAATGTCACAAAAAACTAACATAAAGTTAGATTAATTAATGAAAATGTGAAATCACCGGTACGCCGGTGTTGCGGTGTCCGCCCGGTTGCGAGGCGGTGGGTTGGGCTCAAACGGGCATTACGCCGAATAATATCTTTCCTCTGAAAATTAAACGGAAAGCCCGGTATTCCCGGGTTACCTCCCCGTGGGAACGAGCGACGAGCAATTTCGCGATGCGCGAGAGATACTGTAACATAACGCTGTTGCACGCGGGGAAAACGAGTAAAATGTTCAACGTTGGAAGCGTATAATTGGCTTCCCGGAAGAAAAAACTAAAAAAAAAAAAGTTTTTTTTTTTTTTGATAGAGAGATCGGTGCGATGCAATGCCGTTGGAGTTCATGAAATCAACGAGACGGTGTGCCACGTAATTGCAATCGCCGAGAATGCAGAAAAAACATTTTTTTCTCGTGACAGGGTATTTTAGTCAGTACTCATTAACGGCAATAACGAAACTCGCATTGCCATTCGATAATTTTAGTCGCGGCATTATCGCACGAATAATTTACACGGAATATTTCAATTAACTTACAGTTGCAGCAAGATCTGGCTAACGCACTTTGCGTGGGGACAAAGACGGGGGGCGGGGCAAAATTGTTGGAAACACAAATTGTTGGTTGAAGAGAAATTTTCAGCGTGTCATTCACCCCCGCGGCTCTCTAAAATCGAGCCATTCATCGCGATAAATCGCTTTAAATTCATTCGCGTTCAAATGCACTCTTGAATAATTTGTTTTCATCGATTTCATAATGACGTTCGCTCGCGCGATGAATTTTGGCGTCTCGAGCGTTCGCTTATGGAGTACGGAAAAAATTGTGAAATTAAATTTTCCGGGAAAACGGCGTAAAAAATAAAAAACAATATTTTTTTCGCTCACCGTTTCGATCGTCGCGAGATATTTGGAGCGGATTGTTAATTCGCCAATGCGATGCAACGCGCAACACACAACAATCGGAATTCATGCAGTGCCAATGGAATCTGTCGAATGTATTCGGCTGTTCAATGTTCGCATTTAACGTGTAGAATAAACTTTCATTTACGAGGGGATTTCGAAGCGATGCTTCTGTCTGATCAATTTATTTCGCGATTTCCACATTGCAACACGATACGATACATCGCGAGATTTTTTTTTTCGTCGAAAAACAATCGGATTTTTGCGACTAAATGTATTATCGATTCAAGTATTTTTCATTAGATTTATGCGGAAGCAAAATATATTTTCTCAGATACGAGACCAATTCTGAAAGCGTCGCATTTGCGGAGCGTCGAAAGTTCGGCAAATCAAAGGCTCCCATAAGTAGCCACGATGTTCCGGCGCAGTAAAAAAAAAGGATGCGTAACTAACACCAATCGTAGTATTTTTTTTTTACTTCATAAGTACTTCATTTATCCTTCAATCCGATGGTCAAACGCTACGATAACTCCAAAGAGACGCGAGGCATTTCAAAATTAATCGGCTGTCTCTCGCTAACACGGGAATTTCAACGTCTACGGTTGAGTAACAGGCGAAATATATGCGATACAGCGAGCACAGCGTATTTATATTGAAAAGAATGGAGGATTTGCCAGCTACCACTTGGGTGCTCGTCTTGAATCTTCAACGCTCTCGAAATTGCTGACTTGCTACGTCTGCGCATATCGCAATAGCTTCATGATATACGTGTCAAGTTTTCGACAGTCCTCGCGATATTTGATCTCTGAGTTGCATTCATCGGTCATACGTGTATGTCTTGTCGGTATACGAGGCCAGAGACCTCTTTCAAGTACTCGACAAACAGTATAAAGTCAAAAATATATGTCAACTGCGTCAGTAAAGTGTGCAGTATTCCTCTATCGTTTGTCTACTGCATACGTACGAGTAATAAAAAAAAGTTTTCCGTCAATAACTTATATGCGTCTCGTCGGGGTAACAAACGTCGTGCAACCCCATTGGGTGTAAAAAGTATAAATCGTTCAAGTGACCGTAAGTCCGAGATGCAGAAAATAAAATGTTTCACCTCTGTTCTGCGCAAAGTGAGGGATATAATGAAAACTTTGTGACATCGATGAGTACGATGAAGATGCAGAAGCAATGACGAACAGAGGATAACTGCGGAAGCTAAAATATAGGACTCAGTCCCGAAGTTGGGGTCTCTGTTCGAACATTATGTATGCAGGATGTTACTGTACCTACGGATAAAGACACAACTATTATGCAAGCCACTGGGATTTCATTGGGGCATCACATCATGGATTTTCTTGGTGTATCTTCGCAACTCCGATCATATGAACTGTTGCATAACGTTGAAAGCTTCAATAGGTTTTGTGTTACACTTTGTCTGCTTGTATGGTTGAGTATCGGGAGTACAAGAGCTGAGAGTATCGTTTCACTTGTCGAGAAGCATCGGGAATAGAAATTCAATTAAAAACGTTCCATAACTCTTGTTACTTATATTTTAAACTTTTCGTCAATTTAAAAGATTTAAAAAAATATTTTTTTTTTTCGCGAAGAGAAACTTAAGAGGGTTCAGCTACCGGACAAAATCTACGAAAATCAAGTGAAAAGTTTTTTTTTTATAAAAAAATAGTGACGGTCGATTTTTTTTTTTGTTTGTTCGGAAAGTTGTACATGTATTGGGAATCTTATACAAATAATTGTAGAAAAATTATAAATATAACCGGCGAACATTATTTTTTAGGCGTTTGTCAGGGTGCGAATTAAAATGATGCAACTAAAAATTAAGCGGATTATTTAAAAGAATAACAATAATGAGTCGCTCACGATTGCTATACAAGTTTTGTTGGAAAGGGACGTCTGGTTTCCCAATTTCAAAAAAACTATTTTTTTTTACTTTGAAAAACAGTATAGTATCTATATCCAAATATAGTATACGTTTATCTATCCAAAAGTTTAAAAAGAGGTATTGGAAGTCTTTTGGAAAGTGCAACTCATAGAAGTGGTGCGCGTCATGCCGGTATACCAGCGTATCGAAAACTTTAAACGCTTTTTCCGAAAAACTACATTTTTGATAATTACTGGAAAGATAAAGAGAAAACTATTCGACCAATCGACTTACGCCGATACATACAACTAAATAAATACTCACCATCGTCGATGAACCTGAAACTCTTGGAAAAAAATGTTGTCGACTAAATCGCAATTTTTTAAAAACTTTTACCATTTTGTTGAATTTTGAATTTTTTTCTCGTTTTTTTTTGGTGGTTCATCGACAATGTTATTATGATAACAACAGGCAAATCCTTCATCGTTTGTCTCAGATAAAAATTTAAGACTCCAATTTTCCACAAATTTTATATTCCGGCAACGAGGCTTCAGGAACATACCGATGAAAGACTGCTTTCCATCGCTCTTTTTTCATAAAAAAAATTACTCTGTATTGTTCAAATGTGTATTACAATACCCTATATATTTCATGATGAATCGCGCAATTTTATTTTCTTTAAAAAAAAATCCAAAAAATCACGTCAATTTTTATTTGCAGAACTCTCAACAAATGTGCTTTATAAAAAAAAAAAATTAAATTTACTATAGTGTTTGAGAAAAATCTTACATATTTCGAACTGCCAGTGAGAGAAATACGAAATTTATTTTCCCATGAGAAATAACAATAACTATTCACGCCATTAATTTATATCCTATAATCTACGAAAGAAAAAAAATTTAAAGGGAGAAAACGTTAACGCGGCAAGTTTGCAAGGGGTAAAAGAAAGATAGACAAGTATGAAAGCTGGCGGTCTGGCGGCGATTCGTGGGGGTGGAATCGCGTGGAGGGGTAGATCTTGCGCCGTTCACCGAAGCCACTGACAGCATCCCTCTACAGCGAGGGGGCCGCGAAGCAAAACGGCAGTCACTCGCGCGGTTCGCGACCCGCGGGACCTTCTCCGGTTGTACTCTGTGTTTATCATTTTTTATTCTTAACAAACATTCAGTCACGCGGCCGTCGACTGCATTCATTGCTACCGTAAACACGCTTGTCGATGTCTTCGCGTCGTATCTGCAAAAGTTCGATAAGCTTTAAGATTGTGAAAAACGAAAAACTTTTATACCTTCGTACTATGATGAAAAAAGTTCACTTTTCGATTGTGTGTTATTTCAAAATTTTATAAAAGAAACGCACACGTTTTTCGTGTTATTTGCATTAGTAATGTTTTTACACTTCGGCTAAACGACAAAACTCAAAATTTTTCAATCGTGAAGTTTAAAACAAATATAGAAAAAAAATAAAATAACAACGATAAAATTGTATGAAAACGTCTTAAAAAGCACGTGGTCGATATTTGCAGCACTTTTGGAAAATCAAAAATTCGAATGCCAGTGTCGGTTTGGTAAATATTATATTCGGTGCCACGAGGGTGAGAAATTGCATGAACTTTAGCATCTCTATCAGCGAAACGTACCGGTTACCAATCTGGAGTACCAATGCGGATCACGTGTGGCACCCGTCTTCATGGGGATGGGTTTTAACGACAAAAAACTGCGGAGACTACGAAGATTGCGGCTTTTTGGCCGCGCGAAGGTTTATCTCACGGTCCGGTGGCCTCAGCTGGTGGGTTAACTGCGATGATACATATAAATTTATCTTTAATATCCGCGGAAAACTTCGAGAAAAGAAAAAACAAAACAAAAAAATCTGAAAGCACTTTACGACGATTATATTTTTAGAAAGAATCCCCTAACGTTCGCTTTCTTCAAAACATTGTTTTGCAATACGATCATTCGAGTGGCTTGTATCTTGAAGAAGAACATTTTCGATTTTCAAGAACGGTGAGGTAAATAGCGCTATCTTGGCTCGCACCTGGGGTCACGTAAGTCGGGCTTTCCCCGTCAGGCTTGCGACGACATGTATTTCCGATCCCGAAGGACAGAACTAGAAAAGTCCTTAAGCCTCTTAAGCTCTATCGTAAAATGGCTCTTTTTTTTATAAAAATCTAACGATACAAGTAGAGTTACGGAAGTTATACAGTAGAGTACATCGGCCAAGCACCCGGGGATACAACGTTTTCCCTCTCTCCAGTTTCTTCCATATCGCAAATTGCACTCGAGGTAAAATAATTTTTTTCGCTGACTGAAGGACGGCGCTTGGCGAGTATACGTGACCGTGGCATACGCTCGTGATCTCAAGGGATTTTTCACATTTTCCGAACGAATGTATTTCTCTCGTGCGCCCATAGCTTGCGCTCTTTCGTCGAAACTTTTTATAAAGAAAATAATATCAATGCATATAAACGGTAAAGGAAACGAGAAATTGCGGAAATCTACCGAACGAATTGGGAGTAAATATTCAAGGGCGAGGAGGTTTCAGTCGATATGAAATGAATAAAAAAAACCATAAAAATGCTGTACATTTCTTCGTACGAATCTATACAAAAAAATCGTTCGACGGAAAACGCTGCTATCGTTAAATATAACCGTTCATCGTGCATTTGATTTTACTTCCATCGTATAGAATCTACAAAATGAAACTGAAAAAAATGTAACTTAAATAAATAAATGAAATTTAGCAGGAAACGATAAATTCAAAATTAACAACAAAATATTTTAATAGAATAACAATTTTTGTTAGCAATAAAAATTAAACAATTATGAAATACACGGCAACATTATATCGCACTTGGTATGGAAAGGGTTAGTTGACATTAATATATATCTACCCACTTTAAAAACATTGTGCAATTACAAAGTATCTTCTGTGTGACGGAAAAAGAGATAAAATTAATTGTTGTTTCACCCTCGGGGGTCTGTTGGAAGCTTACGTAATAATATATGATGTTGAATCGGTGCGGTGCGCGCACGTGGCTCCGATATCGGCTCACTTGGGATTCCAGACTCTCGCGTTTGCCATCTTTGTCTCCGCGCTCTCTCCTGAGCGATGCCGGACTCTTCCACCCGCGGCCTATATTTATCCCCCGTTCTTTCTTCACGATCACCTCACTTTCGACGGGGTCACATAAATATAGCACATGTTCCCTCTCACCCCCTTCCTCCGTTGGCCTTCACTGATGCTCGCGAATTTGAGATCTCTAGCCAGTATCAACACCGGAAAATATATTGAAGTTTGACCCACTTTTTCTTTAATTTATCCCCCTCCCCCCTCTTAGCGACATACGTCATACGTATCCACACCCTTCGACGATATTTGTCGCAAGCGAGAAGCGTCGCGCTCGCGTCTTTCCTATTCGCTATACATCGTCGCTCGTCATTCATATCATCTCCCGTTCATCCCCCTTTATTTCGCATATTACATATGGAAACGTACCTTAAACTTCGATTCTAATCTATTTTCCACCCACATCTACGACGATCTGTCGATCTTAATGCTCGAAAATTTGTCGCGCCATAGCGCGATAGCGGCTTTCATACTGATTAATGGATTTTTTTCGAATTTTTTTTTAGACAATATTTGCGACTAGAGGAGTGTACACCGTCAGGAGACAATTTTTTTAGAAGCCATTTTCAACCGACCAAAAAAAAAATAAACGTTTAAATTTTTTTTTTTCTGCTCTCATGAGTGCTTTGTTTTGACATAAAAAAATCAGACTGATTAGCGTATTTTATGTATCGAAAAAAAAATCGTGAAAATCAGCTTTCTTTTATCCCGTCACACTAGAATGATCCTTTAATAGAGTGAAGAGTTCCAATAATTCCTTTTGCCCAATTTGGCGTGTCTCTCGGAGTTATTAAGTGGCTTTTAATTTCATCTACGAAACTTTTTAGTGGGCAGAAATTCAATGCTATTGCTATATGCATTCCCAAAATTATATAACGGTAGAGTTGTCATTTTGGTGGAGCTATTTCCGGTAGAGTTTTAAACGTATAAACGTTACTAAATGTTTATATAGTTATTAACCACGAGTAATGCACAAGCATCTATATGGATGGCACATTACACAAACATGGATTTCGGATGCCGAGATTTCCGGGATCCGTGTTTACGACCTTTAACGTATTTACATCGAATAATCTAGACAATAGGTTCAAAAACAAGCATTACCAGTTGGCTTGTTTATAGTATAATGAAGCTAATAGTGTATACCGCATACCGGTTAATTGCGAGAGGCAACCGTTTGCCGCTTCGTTACCACGAAATTCCGCTCGCGAAAGGGAGACTCGGAAGCGCTTGGCACATCCTATACGTATACACTAAATATACGAGGTCATAGTATAAGGTAATCCGATTTGGAGAGCTCCGGCTGAGGGAGTCAGAGTAAAAATCAACGTTCACCAACGGGAGGACCACCGACTTCTACGGCATTTACGATCGTCGGGTTTTACGCTTCAGGTATTTAAACGGGAAAGTGCTTTGGAAAGAAGGCCGTGAGAGGGTAAGGGGGCTTCGTATAAATCTAAAGAGGCGGGTTAGCCAGGTACTGCCGAGCTGTCGGAAAACGTCGACCCTTCGAGGACAACAAGACGAGAACGATAAAATTATTTTGCTCTCTATCGTGTCTGAAGCGAGAACAAGAACGACCGGCCGACAATGAAAAGCATACCGCAAAAGATCGAAAGGAATAGAACAAAGTAAGAGGGAGAGATGTATAACTTTCTTACGAGAAAAACGCACGCTGTTGTAATGGATCTCATTACTTTTATCGGCCGAACATACATCTAACCAAACGCGAAATTGCCCAGTTTCCGTCAGAACCCTCGAGTTCTTACCCACGTCCCCGCCTACATGCAAAAATTTCAAATGGCTACCCCCATCCTTGGCTCTTCAACTTTATCTTCTTCCTTTTCCTCTTAGCTCGCTCTGCCATTCTTGTGCGTTTTCGCCATTCGCCACTTCAACGAAAGTTGAACTTCGCGCTTTGTAAGATCGTTATTTTATCTCTCCACTCTCGGTATCAATGATCGCACGATGAACATTTTTCAACCTTGAACCTTTGTTCAAATTATGAGCGTTAAACTTATCGCGATGTATTCTGAAAAAAAGAGTATTTTTAACAGACTCGTTTGCTCAGCATTGAGTACTTATTCCTCGAAACGGTCGAATACGCGGTGGAAAAATTTTATCACTAATTTTATTTATTTTTTCAACATTCAACATTCAACATTCAACATATAGACATTTTTCCCTTCCCGTTTGCACAATAATTCGAGTAAAAACTCAAAGTCCATAAAAAGTGCTGATCCTTAATTCTTTTTCTTCGTAATTTTTGAAGCGTATTTGTTCCGCGAACTGTCGAAATTTTTTGTCTGACATATATGTGAATCATATATGCATGTTAAATGTGCGCAGCAAGTCTCTCGATAGAGAGCAATTACTTCGCGCCTCGGCACGATGAATAGGCCCATCGGTGGTCAAGGTGACGCTGACCGAGACGCAAACAATCGAGTTCTGTAGGGGTTCGAACGTTAATTAAAGCGTTTTCCATTAACAATTCCATTGGCGATTGTTGGGTGCCCGTTGACGTCCCAAGGGGTTGCGTTAATTCGCGCGCAGACAAAACGTAACTACCAAAGTTTTAATGAAAGCAACTAATTTCGCATACGCGCCACACCATCGGATGCAAAAGCTACGCTGTAAGCATTGTATTATCGTTGTTGTTATATATACCCTACCCGAGCAGTACAGTAGGTCAGAAACGTACGTAAACCCAGCGTTTTATTCAGCATACCAATGAGAAATCGGTTTTTATTTCACCAAAATTCATTGCTATAAAATGCAACGACGAATTTACCATTATTTACGGCTTGTATGTATTTTTATATTCCGTATTTAATATACAGTTAAAATAAAATAAACGAACGATAAATCGTTGCAGTTTTTGAGACAATTTAAGGCTAAAGATAACATTCAAGAGAATGTTTTACGGTGAATTTTCAGCGTTTCGTTACAAAACGCATCAATCTGATTACCATACAAACAACCCGCAGCTAAAGTTTGTATCAGAATTATGGGACGTAGTATGGAAAAATTGTAGAAACGCCGCGAGGGTTGTAAAAATGTGTACTGTATCTTTATTGAATCCGACAGGAAACACTTTGGAAACAATGGAATTTTTTTTAAACTTTCTAATAAGGTCTTTAATGAATTAAAAATATCATTCGAAAGTGCGCGTCGCGTAACAAAAGCTTAATAAGCGTACAAAAAGTTCGGAGTCTTTATCATTTTTAGCGATTTTCCAAATGAATCCTAACGATCGTGAAATGTCGGTAGACAATCAAAGTTCCATTAGTCAAATTGAAACGTGAATTTCCGTCGTAGAATTTTGAAGGTATTCGAGCTCCAGTTACGTACAGCTATGAATTCTGGGTACAACGGAGAAAGAGAGACTTCTCTAATATGCATTTGTCGCTATTCGCAACCGTTGCGCACCAGATAAAGCCGAGTTGTATCAGCTGCCACTCGCAAGAACAATCGAATTCGAGTAAATGGTGGTAATCGACGAGACGGCTTTGATCAACGACGATTAGTAGAACGGGGAAGTTTCCATCAAAGGCAACCCTCGATTCTCCGCGAAAAGTTTGAAGGGGCGTGACTGAGAGGAATGCAGAGAAAGGGCGAGAAACGAGAGGAAATTCAATTGTGCCATAAGTTTCTTACCGTATTGTCTCACAGTCGAGATATTCGCGCGGATAACAAAAAAAAAAAATTGTCCAATGGAACTACCAAAACGAAAATGTTGCATCGGATACCCAACGAAAAATTACCGAATCACGGAAAAAATTACTTGAATTACGGAAATCAAGGAAATAATTGCAATATTTCCAAATATCAATTATTTTCTTATTCGTTTATCGATGTCTATGATACGAGATAAATAGGAATAACGATAATATTTCGGATGTAAATCACGATGATTTTTCATTGATTGACTTTCGTATCGATACGCAACGTGTTACTGACAATTATTTTATTGCAACGGAAATACATTTAACGTTACTGAACTGTATGAAACCAATTAGTCACTCTATCATCCACATATGATGCCATTGTATGTCGATAGCATGGGTCAATAGGTATTAATAACCATCGCGCTATTAATTGCACTAATCGCAGTTCCGTGTTTACAATAAAATTCGAGCGACGAAACGGTAATTATTTTTCAATCAAACATACGACCCATCGTAGTAATTATTTCATCGAATTATTGAAACAGCGTATTTATTAATAAATGAAGTTTACAGCTGAATGAGTCATCGAATATTCCACTGCGTTTCACTAGTCGCGAAGACAATTAAATTGTTGCGACGTGTGTGTATCGAACAACTTGCATTACACTAGTGCGCGCGTTGAATACATTTCAATGAATGACTTTTATGTAATTTAGAATTCACAGCTGACGCACGAAAAAAAACGAGCTACTGGATTCACGCAATAGCCTTACCCATGAAATTGTTTTATCAGATTTAAAAAAGCAAATTACAATTTCGCAATAAATCCCCGTTGGAAATGTGGTGAATCCGCAAAAAACTTCAAATCATTTCGCAATTCAAAAAAAAAAAAATTTTATAAAAATCAAAACCTCCCGACTGAAAAAAGAGTGAAGTAAAAAATTATTATTCGCATATTACCTACATAGTCGGAAGATTTATTCGTCGTTGAGTGTGGGAATCTCCCGACTATAATATGCGAATAATTTTTTATTTCACTGTTTTTTCAGTCAGGAGTTTTTCAATTTTTATAAAATCATTCTTATTTGATTCTTTTTAGAATGCCATACGTGCCGACGAATTGTTTTTCTATTTATTTTAGTATTTGACTATTAATTTTTGATTTAATGAAAAATTAAAAATATTTTAAATCCATCGCTATACAGTCTATAAAGTATAGTCTGTGTTAAATTTGCAACGATGAAGTGGCTGTGTTATTTTGCACGGAACATGCAATAGATTTCCCTCAAATAAATAAATTTGAAATTCACCCGTGGATAATATCGAAAACAAAAATTAATTTCGAAAGAAACGTCGGGTTATTTTATTTATTTTTTTAACGTGACGGTCCGGCGACCACCATACCGTTAAAAGTCGGGTTATGTCCAAACAATTGTAACAAAAATGATAAATATAAATAAAATATAATAATTTGAAGGAATTACAACACTCGCGTATTTAAGGTTACCGTACGGAAAAAATAGTCGAATATGTATGAAAGAATGACGCTGACAATTCGATATATCTGAATAGTTTTTTATTTTCTACTGAATAGTATTTTATTTTCAAAGTTCATTATCTCTGCGAGTTCTTGGGTAATGTTAATGATTTATCGTCAAACACATACTCCAGGCTGCATAGAACTATTACACCAAATTTGGTTAAGACATTTTAAGCCGTTTCCGCAAACATTCCTGACAACGAAAACCGTAAAAATCACGAGACCTCAGTGAAACGCATAACTTCCGTCTTTTTGCCCGGGCGGGCAGTCGGGAGTAAAAAAAGTCCTCCATCAATTTGAGGAGTGAGAATAAAAGAATTCAATCAACATTCCTCCCTCTGCAATGAATACTTTTTCCTGGACTGTGAAATCAGCTTCTATTTTTTGCAGTTTAAGGATGTATTTCACGTACATTTCCAACCAAAAGTTCAATACGATCAAAATTTCATTACTTCGCTATACAGTAAAAATCTGAAAAATATCAAATGTATTAAAGATATCAAGAACATTGATTTTGCATAATAATAATGCCAAAAAGTTATTAACAAATGAGTAAATAAATAAATTGTTCAAAAAATAGCCAGTGGACGTTCTTTTTTCTCATTTAAAATGAATTTGTTGATTTTTTTAGAAATGATAGACATTTTTTCAAAATTTCTTACATTTCTGACACTTTTTTTCGAAATTTTGAAAAATGAATATAAAGGCGCGAATTTTGAGTCTGTTTTCGCAGCGATACTTCACAGCACACGCGCAAAGTTTCGGGGCGATTGTACTAAAGTTTACGTAACAATAGCGTTAAAAAATTTCAAAAATGTACGAAAATTTTTAGCCGGGAAGGTACGTGTGAAGAGCATCCTTAAGCACTTTTATGCACTTTTACGCCTTTTTATGATGTATCAGATATTTACCTTTCTTTGACGCGAATTCACTTTGACCCTCACCTCAAAATGGTTGTTTAAATAACCAACCGATCGTCACTGAGATTTTGCGCAATTAAAATGGCACAAGATTCGATTACACTTACAGTTTTTGTAATTTGATTTCTTTTTCATTAGGATGTTCAATCTCGTTACCCAGTCCGTCTATAAACGGAACTATATGAAAAAAACGACTGAAAGAATCAACAAATAACTAGAATAAGAACTAATAAAAAGTGTTATGGAAAATACGGAACGAAAGCCTTGTAACCCTTAGGAAAAAATAAATACACATACAAAAAGGCTGAGAACAATCAGCAAAATGCTCTAAACATTTTGGCTGATTATTCTACGAGCTGTTTAACGGTTTAAACCCCCTAAAACCGCGATAATAGGACGCACCTTATTATGTTCTATTCTAATTTGTGTTTAACGTTTCGTTTTCACATCTCAACTCCCACCCGAGTAGCTAAACTTGCACAGCGTCAATTTGGTTACTGTAAACATTTATGAAACGTTTATAAAATTATACATCAAGATGCATTCGTGTACAGATCATTTCGCGGAGTATGTGCGACGGTCCCGATCACAACCTCGACAACTGACTTACCGCCACCGGAAAATGATATAATTTTGCATTATGATTCAAGAACATAATTGAATTTGTAGTCCCAACGTTTCTCGCATAATAGTCCCAACTGCTGGCCGCTGATCGACGTATTTCAATAATGCGCAAACGTTAATTTGTCTGTTGACGGATCGGTCTGGTGTTTGGCTGTCAGCGCAACTGTCGTGTGTCAAATAATCTGATCTTTACCCGATACTCCGTACGTAGAAACAATAGTTGTCTATAGAGCTATACGAGATACACATAGCGCGGCTACTATATGTGCCTCCAAGCGAAGCATCCCACACGAGAATTGCATTCTGCGCCAAAGTGCCGCACGACAGAATGCGACCCACGTGTGGAGGATTTCCTGTTATCAGCCTCGATGCGACCCATTTAATTAGTTTCGTCGCTTTGTGAGCTATTTGCTCGTGGAACACGGCTATTGCATCGACTCTGACATGCTTCTCTGATCTCTGAAATCGCTGTCACGCATGTGCAACCGATTGAGTGGTGTATACGCACGGTGGATATGTGGATCCTGGGATAACGTTTGTGCGAATACGAGAGACACGGAGGTTCGATATCGGGAACGTGAATTACCGGCACGCCGATGGTCAGCAATGCTCTTATAGCCGAACACAAACATGTAACTAAATTGGTATCCGAAGCGCCAACCGGATCGAGTTGATGAGATTGCGAATCTGGCAATTTCATCAGTATTTTTGTATCAATTAGATTTGAATCTTTAATATCAGCACGGAATTTCATTAGCGAATGTCCAATTACATGGATTAAAGACTCTATTTCGGAGCTCGATTTGCGGCAATCAAAACGGAATGCTTTTGATGTCTAGAATTTCGTTAGGTATACATCTCATACGTAAGATTTGAACGCAGAATAAACCATCGATAGAGTTCCTGTAATTTATAAAAATATTCGCACGTAGGAAGTAAAGGTCGAGCGCACATGCCGGTACTCCTACGTTTGTACTCAGATAGTTCAATTATATATGTTGTAACCCCGTTCACGATCGATAATCAATAATAACATCGATAACGATAACGTAACACGCGAGAATTCACGGTGTATTCAATAGCAACAGCACAATATGGCGAAAGAACAGTCGGTTACGTCTCCGAGCTCATGTGTGAAAGGTATGAGGTCCACCGATCGATCGGTAATTTTTGCGCTCGTCGATGCGAAGGATTTGTGGCACGCGACGACGACGTTCGCCTGATACGACGACGGTGATTGGCTTCTTCGGTAACTTTCAAACCTCCGGCCTCGCGTCCTTGGGGCTCTTACGATTATTTTTAGATTCCGTCAGTTTGGTCGATATCATCCGCTTCGCCAAAAACGTGCCTCACACGCAATCCCCGTTGCTTATTAATTGCATAATAACTCACTTGCCTCATTTTTGCGATGATAAAAAGAAATTACTTATTGGAGCGTATTTAACCGTTGAATCGGCTGAAGCAACGATTTATTTGTTTTCGTGCGCACAATCTGATTTGCGATCATAAAAATGACAAAATATCCATAATATCGTTTTGAAAAAAGTTATGCAAATTAAATTTGCACTTTTTTAATCGACGCTTACAAAGGTCCTTAATGAGTAACATACCTCCTTAACAGATTTTGTCTTAACAAAACGAGGAAGCGATGTACAAACTTAATTTGCATATATTTTTTTTTATAACCCAATTTCCTCTCAAATATGAACGAAAGAATCAATACCGATTATTGGATAGTAACATTCAGTTGTGTAGAAATTTTAACCTCGATATTTAAAAAGTTGTAAAAGTTATCAGCTTAAACAGTATTGAAAAAAAAATTCTAAACCGCGGAAAATCACGACGATCTCGACGACTGCACACATTTCAATGAAAATCGAAACGAACAATGAGAATTGGCTCCTCAACAGTTCTCGGAAATTTCAGGTCGATTATTAAAAATGTTCTCAAGTTCTAAAGGTTTACATTTTCTCGACCTTTTGTTACACAAATTCAGATATTATGAAAGGAACTGAAAAGAAAGCTTTTTATGAAGAGGGAAAATGCTGCAAATTTCTTCGTCGATAAAATCAGTTCTCGTGATGATAAATTCTGAAATTTTGTTCACATTTTATCATTCAATCTCGTCCTCTATATGTACGTGATTTACTCCAATTTCCTTCATCGCCATCGAAACGCCTTCTTAAGGTTAAACGAACGTTGTACATAATACAGATATAAATTATGTGTATGCCATCATTTTTTGTATACTGAAAAAGCGGCAATCCATTTGTTCATTCACTCGAGAAAACATCAAACGTTTATTTCATAAGAGTTAAGAGGCTGTCCCCCGAAGCTTCACTCCTTTTATCCTGTATACATGTATATGTATCCACAATCACGAGGCCTTAGGTACGCCTGTTGGTCGGGAACCGAGCCACCGACCTAAACTTTTGTCCCGTGAAAAGATCCTGAACCCTTCAGCACTGCCATTACTTACCGAACCGCTGTACACCCTCATCCGAAGTCGCGGTTAGCAAGACCGGCCGAGATAAGTAGAAGCAGCAGGAAAAGAAAATCACTGGGAGATAACTCGGCGAAAAGTAATTAGCCTAAATTAGAATCGGCAATTAGCGAGCGACGGAACGAACTATTCCGAGATAATCTACGGACTTCTCGTACGAGGTTTTCGCTTACGAACGCCACTGGGAGGGGACAAACTCTCGAGAGTTCGGGATATGAAAAACTTTTCTCAATGAAGATTTTCCGTTTTACCGACAGTGAACATAATATTGTGAAACAAATGTTTTCGGATGAATAAAATTCGTTTTATCTTATTCTAGCAACGCTTTGAGTCTTTATCCATCTTTAAAAAAAATTTAATGAAGGTGCGGCGGTTGCGAACCACGTCTGATCTTAAATATACTTTCGAAATCAATAATTAAATTGAATAAATTAATTAAAAAAAAAAATAAGCGATACAAGCGCTGTTAATATTGTAAGAAAGAATTTTTTCGGCAAACTTTGGTCCGTTCGATGACACATTAAATTTCGAGTCCGATGGTCGAGCATTTGTGAACGCAAGTATCTGATTCAGTGTGTGTAGAGACTTTTTGCAACAATACGATTGAAATTCATATAGGTATCGGCGGAATATAGAATCAGATAAAACTCTTGCGGCTATCGTGCCAATAGTCTCTCCACGTGCGGTCCCGCATTGGATGAAACGTTGTATCAATACGCTGTATCGACCACAGCGAAATAGTAATGGCGGTATACCTTTCCACGTAAAGGGTACGTTTAAAAATGAAAATCAAGAGTCACAAACACGCGAGCGCTGCGTTTATTTTTTACCCCGTATCGCGAATAGTCGGCACTGTATCGAGTGCGTTGTAACTTCGCCACAGAGACCGAAAATATAGGAAAGACTGTGCGCGTCTATTATGGTCGTTGGGGCGGCTTAACGAAAATTCGTTTCACCGCATTTCCACCTGAACGTAGAAACAATGGGTGCGAGAGAGAGAAGCGTAAAGCGCAGTCGCCTATGAGCTTTTGCTCTTTAGTGTCTCGTAATTTACGACAAAGCTTTCCTGAATGTTCCCCGAGCCTCGAAGCTTTAACCGCAGATATGCCACGAGTCTTTTGTCATACTATAGTCAATTACGGTGTAATATTAAATAATATTCAAAGCTTTGAGTAAAAAAACAAAATTCTATTCTATATTCTGCTGAGTGCTTCTTCAGTAAAATTTGAAATCTTTTCGTTAAGATTTACGCTTTCTTTTTGGAGGATAAGCGAAAATAATATCGCGACGTAAAATTATGTTCCAATTGTAATGTTGCAAACTACGATATTTCGGGATTTAAAAAGTTACCTCCCATTATCAAGGCGACACTAAACCTTCCATCGAGGATTGGTGAGCACGAAAGAGAAAGAGGTAAAAGTTTCAACGCATTTTCTTCGAAGCCGCCTCGATGAAAGCAGGAACCGGAAGAGTGCGGCTCGCTGTACTTATCAGTTATTCAGGTGCTCTTCGATCTCTATTCGCATAACCCGTCTTCGTGAAAAAGAAATCATTGAAAAATTTGTCGACTATTCGAGTCACTGTAAGGGGTATATCTGCAAAATCTGTTGGATAATACGTTGTTCCACATTTTTAGAATGTTTCGTTTTATGTTTTTAAAAATTCAGGATCCTCTAATATCGTTGATTTCTCAAGGATTTCTTACTACCAACTACTTCGAGGATCTGAAACAGAAATAACTTCCCACCAAGAATGTTTAACCGCACAGATCCGCGATGTTTTGGTGGATCGAACGCGAATAAAATATTATCAGTGTTTGTGTATCAATCGAATGAATCCCCTAAAGTTAGTCCCCGTGAAAACCTCGGAACGGTTATTTCAACGAAAGATGCGACCAATCGAATTCTCTAACTGAGTCGTATCCTGCAAAGTTTAGAGATACGCCGGTGGAAGTCCTCGCGAAGTATGCAAATAACTCTGCCGAAGTAATGACTAATAATTACCTACTGAAGTAATTACCTATGGCAGAAGAACACGAGAGGAAGCAGTAGAAATGGCCTTCGATTCCCTCATTCGTTTCGCCCCATTCTCAACTCGCTTTTTTCCCATTCTTTGAATCATTTGAGCATTACATCAGCTATTGTCTTTGTAAACTATCTTAACTACAAGAAGCTCGAACTCTATCGCGAAACTGGCTGAAACTCCATTAATAACTATAGTAGTAAACACGCGGTCATTTTCCAACGTTCTTGATTCGATTCGCCGACGTATATAGCAAACGGTAGCAACGGTAGCAAATGGTAAAAACGGTTTAGAACGATGCGAAAATATCGGGGTTGTGGTACACAGTACTAATTGCAGTATCGCGTGGTTGTTTTAACAACCGCGAGCGAACCAAGCTTCGTGTACATGCATTATCCCGTGACTGCGCAACGTACTGTTGCCTGTAATATACCGAAGCCTATATATATAGTACGAGAGTATGAACTAAGTTCGTACTGCTTACGACGAAAGGCACTTTGACATGCCAGCATCGCAATTATGAAAAGACGCGGTACGCATTTCCCTGCTCGCAAGCCATTTGCCATGCTCTCTAATGCTTATATTCTATGATACGCCCTTAAAGGTTTTCCAGATTCAGGTTGAAGACTAAATGTTAACTCTTCAATGTCCAGTGTACCATATGTTGCAAATTGATGAAACGCCTATAAAAATATCTTTTTTGAATTTAATTTAAAAATTCTGTAAAAATTTCTGAAAAATATCGTAACGTTACATTAATGTGTCTGACCTCATTACTATATTTGACCAATTAGCGAAACACCTATAAAATATGCTCATAAAATTTGATTTAAAAATTCTGAAATTCTGAAAAAAGTTTACGAAATAAAATTGCATATTATTATTGTTCTATTGGGGTGAAAATTTTGAAAAACATAATTTTTCTATTCTATACAGAAATCGAAAAAATCTCGAATTTCAATAATTTTTGTTGATTTTACTGTGCACTGTCCGATTTGAGTTATTCCTTTGAAGTATTTTCGTTTCCAAATACTTCATACGCGTACGTTGAACTGATTTCGAAAGATGTCCGAAGTGTAATGAGACATACTTGCAAGTCGTGCAGTGGCAAACCCCGAGGGGTATGTATTGCAACTTCAGTATCTACGCGACAAATGCAATGTCATCTTGCCGACAATTTTCCGAGCGGGTGCGAACCTCGCCCCGGGGACATTTATTCAAGAGACTGTCCCTTCGCCGTCTGGTATATAAGTTTCTCTTTCGTACGTAATAAGCGCGTGAATATCCAGTAGGTATACATATATGTATACCCGAGAGATTTCGTTCGTTCTACTATGTCTCCCATTCGTGCGCCCGGCAACAGATCGAGTGGAACAAGAGAGATCACAGAGTATATTGTAGTACATACCATCAGTACGGCACACCCCTGATGTTCACTTCTCAAAGCTTCAGCGCTTTTACTTCCGGCGCGGAAGGAAATTTTTACCGCTCGATGCACGAGACACGACGAACTTTCGGAAAGTTCGTTGAACGTTGCATAAATCCCGTTCGTAAGGGGGCTATTTTCCTGCGTCTCCTCGCCGACCTCCCGTCGTCCCTTATTTATTCGCGCATTCGCTTTTAAACGCTAACCCCACTTCGCCGCTGAGGGTGAGGCTTGACAAGTATAAGAGGAGTTTTCGCCTGAAACATTGCACCGACGTTCAGCCCTCGTCCGTTTTTCTTTACATCGCTCTTAACACCCCGAGAATCGTCGAGTCTGCAAATGGTGAAGAGACACTAACGAGGTGCCAGAACCCGGTGCTCCACCAGCTATTCAATTAAATAACCCAATGTCCAGTACCTACATATAGGGTGAAAATGGGGAATATGGTCAGTTCCAATTAACACGACGAATTTATATCCAAAATGGTACGGTGTATGTGCACCACCTTCACGTTCATATTTTACTGTGTATTACGTACATTCGCGTGAGTATGTGTTTTTCTCGTCTCTCAAACAAGAGACACAACATAAGCTTATATTCGTAATATACTTGTTTTACTTCCTGAAACCAAAGGAGTTGCAAACCTTTATACACCACAGATTGCTCTCAAAAAGCTACAAAGCCGTAGGCACCGCCTGAACACTCCGGCAAAACGAAGGATTTACGAGAGGAAATGAATTTTCTACCAAGTGGATTTTTCAAGCTTTCGCACGGCATAGCACCTCGAGTGCGAAACCACTTTTCTCCAATTCGTCGAGACTCCTTTCGTCTCTATTCTTGAGCTCTGCTCTTCATTCTCTGCCACATATTCTTTCCGTATTAACGGACTTGGATGCAAGAGCTTCGCTTGCGGCTATGATGAAATACATTTATTTTTATATCTCTTGAACTCCTTTGTTGCTGACTTCAGCATTTTTTTTAATCATTCTTTTATCGCTCTTTCGAATGAATTATTTTTACAAAAAAATATTAAAATCTTTTTGTTACTTTACATATTTTTGTGAATAAGCTGACCAATCAACGATTAAAGTATTTTACTTCTCTCAAAAATGATGAAATTATAAATTTATTTTTATATGCCTTTTACAGCTGAATGCAGAATTTTTTTTAAATTGTTTTATTTTTGAGTCTTTGCCACAAATATTCAATTTTGTTTATTATTTTACACGTTATTGTGAATAAGCTGACTGTTGCACGATTAAAGTATTTTATTTCTCACGTAGTATGGCCTCTGTTCGTAACACCGGCGCATAACTCTTCCGCAGTTGTAAGTAGAAATGGACGTGTACGGTCAGACACGAGGCCGCGTAACCGGCTCAGAGTCAAAGCAGCGTCGCGTTGCGAGACACGACGTCACAAACTACACTCCTGACCATCGCTCGGCGCTTTTACAACCTCGGACTTTTTTTTTGTATCGTATTCGATCATTACTCAAGCCGTACACGTGGACAAACAAAGATAGACGGCCCTGCATTCTCTGCCATCCATTGTCCCGCGCGTACTCATTGTTCCACTACAATAAAATTCAAATAGTCGTCCGCGTCTGTCCGCATATTTCACCGTTCTTGATGTACAGCCGACGAAGCAGTGCCAAACAAAAAAAGATCCCGCACTCACCCCAGTCGTCCGAAAATATTGGACTTTTTTTTTTTTTAGTGACTGTAACAAAAGAACGCCTTCAAATGACAATCATTGTTCCTCCAGCGATATCCCCGTCGTTTAAAAAAAAAAAAAACCCCACGCGACTGGAAAATGATCGATTTCGTAAAAAAATCGAGTATCGAGAAAATCCTTCGCCCTGCTCTGTTGTATGAAGTTATTTCTGATAATATCATTAATTTCGGGGGTGTCGAAGCGAATAATTTTTTATTGTTCCGATATACAAGCATTTCACGTATTACGAGAGAAAAAAGGAAGATCGACGATTTATAGAGTTCTCATAAACTACGATTTAAGGGAGGCAACCCGTGTATATAGACGAACCCGGTGATGAGTTTATAAATGCCGCCTCGAGTTTAACGGGGTCTTTAGCGTTCGCAACTCTGATGAATTAATATTCTTTTTTTTATGCAAGTGTCAGATTGTGACACTGGCTGAAGGCGAGAAGTAATGTTTTATCTGATTAACTTTCAAAATTATTTACACTTCATTGCTTCAAAGGAATTATTAATGGGCACATTCAATTTTCTGAAGCTCCTGCGAATTAAATAAAGGAGGTTATTTCCACGTAGTTTGATATCAAAACCCCATGTAAATTTACTTTCAGAAGCGAGAAGAGAAAATATATAATTTAAGTGACTGGTACTTCGGTAGAATTTTGGATCTTCCAAATCGTGCAGTAGAATAGCTCATACTGAATAGAGATCTCCCTCTCAGTCGCTTCCGTGAACGCGTGAAATCCTTATTCCCGAACACGACTTGCATGCAAACGCTCTCCTTTCGTGTATACGAGAGCACCACTGCTTGATATATACCATCTTCAAAGTCTCATATCTCTGAAAACCCTCGTATATCTACCGGCATAACGTTCTGTGGCAAAGTCACGGATATTCGAGACTCGTGTGTCTTCAGATCGAAGCTTAAAGTTCTCATCGAATATCGTATGAAATCGAACGAAGAACTTGACTCATGCGAACCCCGCAATGATTTATGTCCAACCATTCCGAAACCTCACGAGATTGTCCGAGATTCACGTATTATAATGCGAACGTACATACTATAGATGTAACGGTGGAACTGAATAGCTGTTACCGCAAGGGGTGCTCCACTCATTTCCGATCGCAGCTGAGAATCGCTTAGCGATTCAACGAAATCGATAATGAATATGTCAAGTGACTGATTTGCCGCGACGGGCTATAGTTGCTTATTCGACCTGAAATTAATTGACGAATACATCGCGGGTATCGCGTTGAAACGATGCACACAATAATGGCTAATCTTTCAAAACGGGATTAAAAAATAACAGCGATTCGTAGTAATAATTTCAATTTTTACAATTATCGTCCACAATTTATATTTATTCGTAATAATTCGTTTCTTTTCAAACATATCGGCAGGGTATTCGATAGAATCAATCCTCATAGAAATAAAGGATATATAGTGCAATATATGCAAGATACATAATTTTTCGATCTATACTTCTATATATCTGACATTTATTTCTATGGAAGTAGTTGCAGTTCGTGCGTAGAGTCCACAGAGCTCACTAAAAGAAATAATTAGTTAATCAAGAAACGCAGTAGCGTCTCCATGCCAAGTACAGTGGAACCTCCCGTATTTGACGCAATTGGGGGACATCGTTAAATACGGAAATGACCATTCAGGTGCGCGAAACGACTTGAGCAAATCGCTTAGCCAGCATTTTCCCTCTCCCATTCCCCCTTGCAAGGCAGTAGTCAGTAGGCAGGGCTCTTGTCAAATACGAGAGCGTCAAATACCACTGGTTCCACTATACTTAAGGTAGTTATGTCGCTTCGCGTTCATTTCGTATAAGTTCAAGAAACATGAGAGAAAATTGCAAACAATTCTCGATGGTGTAAAAATCTGAATAAATTCATGCATACTAAAGGTATTGAAAATATTAATTTTGCATAATAATAATTTCAAAATGTTATTATTAACAAATTGATAAAAAAATGAATTGGTCAACAAATTTCCCGGAAACCCAACTTTTTTTTGTATGAAAATAATTCGTTCATTTTTCTGAATACGTATGAATTTTTTCAGATTTTTCAATTTACTTTGAATTTTTTTTTTTCATATGGAAAAAATGTGTGAAAAAAAGGAAAAATGTGAAATGAACGCGAAGCGACATAACTATCTTAAAGAGAGAGTCGAGACGCTACCGTGTAAGTCTACGCTAATATGCCGGAAGTGGGCTGGATTTTAAAATTGAATTAAATGAATGATTCTTTAAATCTACGCGTCGTATCTAATGGTTGACAACACTTTTCTCATATACATTCGATACCAGCTTTTCAAACACGTCTA
The DNA here is from genome assembly GCA_934046635.1 of Buathra laborator. NCBI lineage: Eukaryota > Metazoa > Arthropoda > Insecta > Hymenoptera > Ichneumonidae > Buathra > Buathra laborator. The sequence goes on along the minus strand of OW203893.1, from coordinate 7,046,931 downwards.
GTCGCCATTACATCCGTTCAGCCGATGTTGAGATATGATTATAAGCATTTTTCGATTCTCCACATTTTTCCAGATTTTTTCGAAGAGTTTCAGTGTAATCTGTTACCTGTTACCACCATGAATTTGTTCCTTGTTATTTCTGTGAAATTGTTCGCACGTGGGTTACGTTAACAGCTCGCACGGACGAGCCAACACGGGACAACGATGATGGCGTAGTCCCGTTTCGAAAGATCGTTGTTGCGCATGTACTCGGTACGATACTCGGCTCGGAAATTATGTGCTGTCAATCGGAGTTTCGATGGCGTATATCCCAAGGACAATGAATTATATAATGATATTAATTTATATGTGGTTATGGGTGGACGTATACACACTTTTTTATTTGATAACGTTAAAGAAAAGTGTTAACAAACATGAAATATCGTGAAAGAATTTGCGTTAGAAAAATATTGAAATATTGTGAAAATTGTGAATTATTGCACGTGACATTTGTTATTCCGCGATAATTTTAACCTCTATTTTGTTTTCCGCGATCTTTATATTATATTTCATCGCTGGGATTTATCAAAAATATTGACACATATATCTGTTGGGATCTGCGGGCGTTATTTTTTTTTGCAATAGATAGATGTCGTAAAACCACTTCGAGAAAAAAAATGTGCCAAAAAATTGCCAATTTCATCCTCGATTCGGGGCTCGAAGAAAAATCCAATTCTGTGGAGCATCGAGAATGTCATTCGTACCTCTTAATTAAAAAATGTATTAGTTTTTCATTGATCGGAAGCGAAGTATAAAATCTTTCGACAATGGTTTTTCAGTTCGGCCGAACAACTAAATTTAAACCCCTAAAGACGCGCCAAGTATTATTTTTTTATTTTTGAGGGATCATTAAAAACTACTACTTGGCTGATATGATTCCACTATTTTTAAAAAATGCGATTTAACATAAAAATTTTGCATAACTAATTTTAAGTACTTGGCGTCCATTTTTTAAGTGTTTAAATATACAAGTTTTTGAATTTGATTTTACTCACTGCCACTTAAATTGACTATTACTTTCCTTACTATGACAATTATTTCTTTTAAAGAACCGATTATTTATTTCGCCACCCGCAAACGCCGATTTAGTTGGTTCATCCGATTTTTTCCCTCTGTTTGTTACACCCAATCCGCGATTTGAGATTTCCTCATATTCCCATAGATATTCATATTTATACAACACAAATGCATTAATTTCGTAGTAGTATTCCCCTTCCGATCGCCATATAGTTATCGAAAGAACATTTGAATTGCGTTTCCCGCTACTTAACATGAAACAACTCGCGTCAGGTTTCCAACTATCTTTGTGTAGAGATTTACTTTAATTTCATGGGGCAACTGATCGGAAATCTTCGGTGTCATGTACTCCTGACATTCCCGACTTACGAAATTGCGTAAAAGATAAAAAATACATTTGTAGAAAAGCCTCAGCTACTTTGGCTATGTGTGCTTATGCAAGCAATGTAACGATAGTATGCCATCGTTCGAAAGTATATCTTCATGCCTTCCATCCGCAACCCTAATGCTCATAGGTACCTCGTCATAGTCGCGCACTGCGCCAACGAAGAAGATCCCAGACATTCTCTTAATTATGAGAATATGTCTCTAGCGATGATTAATAGCTCGTATCAGACTATCGTTTCTGTGACGCTGCGCGACGAACATAGGCCCATCGGAGTGTCGCTATACGAGGCCTGAATGTTCTAACAGTACCAGTTGTGCCAAAACCTTCGTCGCATCTCAGTCTGGCTGTCTGAGCGATTTGCATCAGAAATTGCGAAGCTACCGTGACGGGGGTGTGAGAGATACGAGAGGCGAGAGAATGCCACACCGCATAGATGAGAACGTAACTAGCCCCGCATGCGGCCTCATGACGTTACTGAAAATTACGAATTAATTTTACGCGGACACTCCATCACCGCGAAATTGAATAACAGAGAGAAAACATCGTACGCGTAATTAGATTCGCCGGATAATCTAAATATTTTGGTCAAAAACCTCCTTAGGAATATAAATTGGATGGGGCGTTCCGCGTCGTATCAATTACGAATAATCGCACCACTTTTCAATCGAAGGTTTTTTTTGCAAAATTGCAATTCAACTTTTTATCGATAAACTTTTAATCACCGTTACTTTACAGCAGGAAAATCGAATTTTTGTTACCAAAAAATATGTATAGAATTAAACGCTCGTAAATGCATCAGCGAAATAATGTCGATAATCAAATTTTTGTGAAAACATTGATTCCGCGTATCCATTATCAACAACCCCTCTGAAACCGGAAATCATTGTTGCCACGAAATTTCGTCTTTCGCGATTCAATATCCCGGACGGCTAAATGGAAAATGACGAGTGAAATGTTGAATGGGGATTGCGGTGGAAATTACCGACGGTGTCGAAGCGGCGCCGTTACTGGCCTCGGCGGCGAAGAGTAAAGGAGCACGTGCTTTCAAACTTTATGCACCTGATTATCGTAACGGCGAGAGAGAGGGTGCGATCGCGTAGCGTAAGGGCTCGTTGCCAACAGAATTGATGGGCGGCCCGGCTAGCCAAATGGCCAGACATTTAAAGCCGCGTAATGTGTTGCACGATACAGATATTGCAGTCGCCGGAACGAGAGCGATACGTTCAACGACTATTAGCGACGCAACAGTTTGAAGTACGAAAATCGAGAGACGAGATACAAAGCACGATACTGCGAAGACGATATTAATCGTATCCCTCGTATTTGTGGAATGCTTGCATAATTTAAAATTATGTTGGATACGCGCTTATTTCCGACGAAACCCGTTTTCGCAAATAGCGTGACCGGATGATGGAGTATTAAAAAAAAATGCAATAATATCGGTTCATTAAAAAAAATATGTATTTTATAACACATCAAACTTCATGAAAAAAAAATTCTTTTTTTTGTAAGTTTAAGGTGCTATGAACCCTTAAGCGCATCGCACTTATACTAAATGGAGTAAAAGTGGTAAATACGACAATTCCATTGATCATGCAAAAGCCATGCAAAAATTGTTCCCCACTTGTGCTCTGCGAGGCTGTAGAATGAATCGTGCGAATATATACTTCATGCCACACTACATACCCCTACGAATACAACTCGCGCAATCTATACGTACACCAGTGGTGAGGGTATGTTTCGGCATCGTTCTATACTAGCGCTTCGGTTCGCTTATATTGTCGCCATAAATCTAACAACGCGGTTCGCAGCATTAACCCCACGTGACTGCATGTCCCCCTCCTATACTTCCGACGCCGAGGCGGAAGTCCATGTCCGATAATACCCCGCCAACGGGGTGCACCAGACTAACCGCCCCAACCATGTCCCCCTCCCACACGGTTCATATACTCCCGATATTATTTATCCTGATTTGATAAACTACCGGTCCACCGTCGCGCGTAGCCCACGTTCTCTCTTTCCTTCTCGCATGCAGCGGCTACGCGAAATAAATTATAGGACATAAAAACAGGCAGATGAGGCAACACCCCAATGTTTACACTATTATTTTCTCCATACTTAGTCACGCATATAATGGTATTGTCATGTATACACAGAACATTCTATGTCAATATCACCAAAATCAAAATTACGAAGATTCCGAATAGGGTAGATGTACCGTTAGTGATCACTGTGCCGTTTGTTGCCATTTTTATTATAATACTCTTCTAATTTTTTTTTCTTTCGAAACCGCATGTTGATTCTTCCAAAGTTCTCATATAAATTCACTGGATGATCTACTCGATTTTTTTTTATACAATTATATTTTGTTTTATTGCTTCGAATTTGATGGCCGCAATCGCACGTAAATCGGTGGCCAAAAACGGTACGTACGTCTACATTACGTTGATTCGATATCTCGTAAACTATTTTATCAGATATTGTATCATATATCGCGAAATTTTGGCTGCTATTTTTAACACAAATTTGGGCGGAATTTATATTTTTCATAAAAGCTCAATTTAACGTTACTACTTATGCACGAACCGAGGGTTGGACTTCATAATAACGTAACAGGATTATTGTTTCGCTGTGTACTGACATTAAAATCAAAATTTTTCTTCGGCAAAAATGATTATCAATATGTATAAAAAAAATGTTCGGATGACATCAATTTTTTATTGGCATAATTCAGCGTGTCTGTAGTTAACATTGAAATCAATAGAAAAAAATGGCTGACATTCATTATTGAATTAATTTTAGCAGCGATAGTTATTAAATAAATATTCGGTAAAAACATCACACGCCCATCAGCGTTTTTCGGGGCTTTAGTAATACGCTGTTTATTAACATTCATAAACCCCTTCATACATAATCCCCATTATCATCCTCTTCGGCAAGATATAATATTCGGCATCATATAATATAAACGAAGCGTCCAAATCGCATGAATTTTTTTTATTGTCATTGTTTCGAGTGTTTTAGTCACAGTTATGAGAAATTGCCAAAAAAAATTGTTGTATATCAGTTTTACCGATGGTAACTATTAAACAAATATGCGATAAAAAAATCATACGTCTACCAGGGATTTTCGGGGCTTCAATATAACATGATGTTTAATTATTCCTTTCATAAAACCTTCATGAACTCGCATGATATTTTTCCTCGCAAGTTCGTAAACCATTGTATAACCGAGAGACTTCCGGAAAACCGATAATTCATACGTTACTATTGTTATTACTATTATTATTATTATCGTGAATACTAATAATATAACAGTGATGATACTTAGACGAAAGGGCTATAGCGATGATAAATCATCATAATAATTATAGGACGTGTATTAATACACAGTTCATTAGGTGCCAATCAAATTTATTTTCAACCTATTGCCGAAAATGTTATTATTAATCCCAACTATAATACTAGCAATTTCACTGCCCAAAATGCTCGTCAAGATAAAAATATAATAATAATAATATCGAAATTGATTGAAAGCTTGTGCGCTACCGAATCGAGTGAAAAACATCGCTGAAGTCGCAGAGGCCCACAAAACGCCCGGGGCAACGAACGTTGATAGTCGAGAAACTTTTTGCGCTACGTCGTCGTAGCACCGTTTGCGGTCCTCCGTTCTCGACTTGTCGAGTTAGGCAAGACCCAGTTCGCCTTATATCCAATCGAACGTAATATCGCGTGTACGCGAGATAGATGCGCGGGAATGGGATAGTGGGAGATGGTTTCGCGAAATCGAGGAAAATTTCAATTCCCTTCGGGGCATCGGTCGTCGACACGATAAAGCGTGTTTCTCCCCATCGAGGTCGCATATTCCTCCTTCAGTTTATACTATGTATATGTATTCATGTATATTACGCATATATATGTAAAAGTACGCTATATATATATATATAGCATTTGCACGAACCGATGACCACGAAAAACTCGTACATTGGCTTCAACTCTCCAACATTCGTCTACAAAAATGTTTGTTTGAATATCGCGTGTCCGAAACATTTCGTCGAATAAACTCATCTGTACAAACCATATGCCTATAGAACTGGGGTTGCGTTCGCCACTTTCAAGTGGCTTTCCCAACTATGCAATGCGTTAAAATTTCTGCAAATATAACCCTCAAATATGAATCGTCCATCCAAAATGAAATTGAGTTTCGATTTGTCGAAACAGTAATTAAAATTGATAAATTAACGAAAGTCAATGTTAGAATTTGTACCGCAATGCATTAATAATGAATTGCACTGGAATTGCATTAATGTAATGGTTGTTATTTTCGATTCTGTTACAGAGTCATGACAGCTGGCAGGGACACGACAGCGACCAGGTAAGCGTGATAAATTTATCGATTTTTTTGGGTATATAAATTTCATTAAAAGTAGAAATCGTAGAATCGTTCATTAATTTTGTCTCGGATTTTTTTTTTTTTTTTTTTTTATCATCGATGTCTCGTTGTTTCATCTTTTATGTTTTTATTCGTATCTCATTTCTTCGCAATGAAATAGCTTGCATGAGAGTGTTATCGCATGCATCGCATATCGTGTTTCAATCGGCTTGGTAATCGGACACTTCATTCGCTCTCATTTCAACTTGATACTATAAGCTTCGCTTTTCCATTCTCTCGCCTCTTCCTGAATCGTGAATAGTGTCATCGCCTCGAAACACAATTTTTTTTTTAGCTGGAAAAAGTACTTTACGTTTCATATCGAAAAAATCGAAATTATAAAAGCGTTTTTGTTAATTGACCATCGAAGCCGATAATTACTCGGATAATTAATGCGCATGTATTCGATCTATTAACATCCGCGATGATGCCGCTCGTTAGCGAGCGCCACTCCACCTCGCGGCATTATTTCAATAATATTACCGGTTAAAAAGCTCAATATCGTACATAAATTGCTTCTCCGACGAAGCCGCGGGGAATTTCCTAACGACGATCACTTCGTCAAACTGCCTGTTACGAACATAATTGATTCAGCGCGATAGACCTAACAGCTGTGACAATATTTTCATTCGCGTTCAACGATTTAATGAAGCGAAACGAGAAATTTTGCTACGAAACGAGATGCGAAAACCGTTTCAGAGGGACATTCGGGAATTAGGTCCGAAATCGAAAATTTCAGTCTGCCGCATGCGGACATTTTTTTTTTTTTTTTTTCAAACTAATAAAAATCGTGTGTCGATGTCGTTTGTCGTGGAAACAAATTGCTCGATTCAACGATTCGGAGCTAATAACCATCGGTAACGCGAACAATATCTTCCGTCCGTTTATTGTTAAGAATTCGATATCCCGCCCGGTGTTATCGAGCGGTTGACTATTCACGGATGTTGGTGGAAAGCGCTCCTTCATATTGGTATGGAGTGTCACACTGGAGCCATTGATAATGCAACGGCGAAGTAAGGTCGGGTGAACGCGCTGTGTCCTATCCGCGATGGAATAAGGAGCCACTTGACAATGGAAGTGGTTGAATGAGATTTACTGCAGCCACCTAATCGGGTTTGCGCTCTACCTTAGGGAGCTGGTCGAGACTGATACGCCCTCGATATTTTATTCCCCTTACCACATGGATGTCGACGAGTAATTCTGATTTCCTGCCAAATGGAACTTGGATATTCCCTTTATAATTCTGAATCCGATAAAACTGATTATCGTTAAAATTCATAACAATTATTCAAGAACCGTCCATAGAACCGCCGATAATTAGGTGCGTTGCCTACTCGTCAAAAGTACGAATCGACCAATAAAATGATTACCTTTTTTTTTTATGAGACTCTTTATTTATATGATTTGGTGGTCAGCGACGTAGGATAATGGTGCAGGATAATTAAATTAATGCTAAAGCTCGTGAGATTGATAGACTTTTTTGCACCAGAAATTCCCGATGAAGCGTTATTTTTAGGTACTGTAATATTTCCCTCATATCTACAATTTATCAGCTGCTTTACAAGGATAAAGTCGTTTCAACGCGCGATAGCCTGTCGAGAGAAAGGTAGTGCTGTACTCAATGAAAGAAAAATGGCCTTATTGCGAGATACGTCTCTGCGTATTTTTTTAATCTTTCAACGGGTTCTTTGTAGTCTTTTCAAACCCTCAGTCAGTGTCTCGCGGTTCTCCACCTTCAATGATAGGTAACATAAAAGATATTCAAGCTATAGATTTTACGTCGCTACACGTCTAGATCTCGTACGCTGGTTTGGTACTCTTTCACTGCACAGTTTCCAGTATCGAGGTGCTCTTTTCGTTGTCGTCCTCGAGCCAGAGACAGAAAGGCAGAAAAAAAGAACGGACGTACAGCAACGTAGGTGGAAGGGAGGCTTACAAGAACGAGTCTTACACGAGGAGCTCCCAGAGACCAGGGATAGATGTTTCGCTTGGATAATCCAAGAGCTCTGCGGACCTCTGTTCTATGCCTCTATCAAGTCTTTTTTCTCTTTCATTGTTCCCACCGGCAGAGTGTCCGGAGCTCTCGACGTCACAAGGGCTCCCGACTGAAGAGCAGAGGCCAGTTTCTCGATGCAAGATGCAACCAACCTGTTTCTCGACGACTTCTCGAGGGCCTGTCGTCTGAGAAGCCTTTTTCCCGTTTTTTTTTTTTCTCTTTCCCAGATTTTCCGTCATACACTTTTCTCGCCGTACAAATTCGCGGAAGTAGATATACCACACGCGGAACAAAGACGATCGTTCGCTTTGTTCCGACGCCCTCACGGGCGCGCGGGTTCAATGCTCGTCGAAAGCTCATCGCTTTTCGGTTTATTTCGTTCAGTCTAAGATTTTTCATCTTTCTTAGCTGCATTTTTATATCAACGCGGACGTTTTTGAGATGATGCTTAGACGGTTCAGTGTTATTAGCATTGAAAATAATTCGTTGGTTTAATCAATAGAATGAGTAAATACACTCCAACCAATTGATTGGTTGGATTAACCAATTAATTAGTTGGTCCAACAGATTGATCTCTTAGGTCAATCAATTAATCGGTTGACTCGATCAATTAATTGATTGAAGGGTATTTAACTATTCAGTGGGTTAAAGCAACGATTCATTTTTCATCGGGCGTGTAGTCTGGATTTGAAATCGTAGAAATGACTCGGTTACGATAAAATCATATTAAAAAAAAAGTTGAATCTCGACGAATTCAAGTTTCAAAATATTCGGAGTAATTTGACGAGAAATTAATGTTTTTCCAGCATTTCTAACGCACTACACAGGGTTTCTCTTGATGATTTCACGAAAGAAACGTTGAGGACGACGTCGAAAAAACTCGATCGTGAGAGCGAAAAGTTTTGTCGAGTAATCTTTTCAGTATCCGTTCGTTGAACTCTTTACCTCCAGTTTACTCATTCCCGAGGGTATGCGGTTTTCCAAGTTGCATTACTTAAACGAGATTCATTCGACAATACCGACGATGCTAGTTACCACTTCGAGTTTCACCAATCTCCCCACCGAATGGTTTTTGTTTCTCGTTCCTTGATTCCCGAAGGATGATGTATAACCTGAACGCATTGGTCCATTGAGAAATGCTCCATATTGAAAATATATTAAGTTACCACTGTACGTCTAATCGCTGTTCGTAAAAATTTGTATTTATAAAATACCGAACTTTTTTGGAAAGGTAATCGGACTGTAGTTCATTTTCTTGCCACATTAACTCCATCCAACCCGAAGCTTGCTATGTTTCGCTAAAGTTCTTCCGGCCATTCCGAAAGCTGCTTCGCTCTAATTAGCAAAACTCACTGGGGTACTACCCGGTGAGCAGCATGTACCTTCTCATCTACTTTTCGTACTACACTGGTATCTCCCATCTCTGTCTGCTCTATCTGTTCGCCCCTTCGCTTTCATTTCTCTCCACCCGATTCGCGGCACGTTGGATCCGCTTCAAACGAACCACTCTCCGGTTATGAGAAATCAGCTCAGCGTTGGCTACAGCATTTCTATTTTTTATTTTTTTACATCTTGTCAATTTTTTTTATCTCTGCCATTACCAGGATCACATGGATTTCGAGGACCAGTGGGAAATTATCATTCCAGACCCTACCGAATAAATCAGTTAACATTCCATCTCTCGTGAGATTGAGAGACAGAGCGACCGGCGCGACACACGTGGTCATCATCCATTCAACACGCATAAATCATTTTTTTTTTGTTTGTTGTTGTTGTTGTTTGTGTTACGTTTGTTCCTAATAATAATAATTTTATTCGCATCTCTCATATCGACGAGAATAAAGTGTTTTTTTTTTCTTCGTTTTCTTTAATTTTGTTAATTTGTATTTTGTGTTTTTCTTTTTTTTTCCTGCGTTTAATACCCATGTCCTCTATTTTTATTGTTGCGGTAATCGTTGAATATCGATCGTTGGCTTGTAATGCAACATAGAGTATCGTGTTTTTAATTAATATACTCACGCAATCGCCTCGCGCTACAAATAATACGCAGTAGTGAATTGTCGCGTTTCGCATTCGTGATCGGCCTATCGAAGGAACCCGTAGATGTTGATGAATGGTAGGTATTCGAATGAAAGTGTGTTGTGTTTGAATAGAATAAAATTGATACGACGTGCGCGCGCGCGGTTTCAATCGTACGACAATCCCTCTACGATGCGAACAGTTTTATATTTACGACGATGAAATGTTGTACGACTCCAATAATTGAAAGTACCTACCGTTACTCAATTGTTTTCAAGATACCAACGGAGCATTATTTTTTTTATTAATTCTTCAACAGACTCGATATGATCTCATGACGAGTGAATCACTGTATATACGTTCAAAAGTCGTGAGCGCCGCGCTTACGAAGAATCCAACTAAAAATCAGCATTATACTATTTCCAACTGTTGACTACAAATGTGGTTGTTATATTCTTTAGGTAAACCTAAAGTTATATGTTTGTTGTTAGAATCGGTGGAACCCCCGAATTATAAAATGTATTCATACGAAAAATATTAAAAATATGCGCAATTAATCGCTGAGATGATTGACATTGTCTTGAAGAAAAATGCAAAATATGCAAAAAGATTTCGACTGAAAAAGAGTGAAGTTTTTCAGTCGGAAGGTAAACTTTTTGTAAAATTCTTCAATTTGCCGCTTTTTTTAAGTATGTATATTAAAATGAAAAAAAAAGATCGGGTTTTGTGATGCGTCGAAGGGGCTCACTGTTTTATCGACTGATCGAACGTAAAGTTAGCTACGTATTCGTACGACGTGCGGGATAGTATTTTAAGGTAGTCGTTGCAAATAGTCTTCACTTCGCATAAATTTCAGAGAAATGAGAGGAAATTACAAACACTTCTCGATGAAATCGAAAGATCTGAAAAAAATCAAGTATATTGAAGGTGCTGAAAAAATTGATTTTGCATAAAAATAATGTCCAAATATTATTAACAAATTGATGAAAAAAAAAAATGTTTAACAAATCTGCCGTCAATCTAACTTTTTTTTTATGATAATGATTCACGCATTTTTCTGAATACGTATGAATGTTTCCAGATTTTTTAATTCACTTTAAATTTTGTGACTTTCCGCACGTTTTTTCCATACAAAAAATATATTCAAATTGAATTTAAAAATTTGAAAAAATTCATACGTATTCAGAAAAATGAACGAATCATTTTCATAAAAAAAAAGTTAGATTGGCAAAAGATTTGTTGAACAATTTTTTTTTTTATCAATTTGTTAACAATATTTCGAAATAATTATTATGCAAAATCAATATTTTCAGCACCTTCAATATACTTGATTTTTTTTTCAGATTTTTATATCATCGAGAAGTGTTTCTAATTCCCTCTCATTTCTCCGAAACTTATGCGAACACTATTCGCAACGACTACCGTAAGAATAAAGCAGCAGCCTATGCAAAATCAACGAAAAACCACTATCCCGTCTGTTTTAAACCTTATTTCTCTCCGCGATTCTACAAAGAATCTCAAAAACGCAGGAACTATAACAGATCGTCAGGGCTATGGAAACCGTGCGGTGAAAACTGTCAAAACATATTTAACAGAAATCATTACTTTAAAAAAGAAAAAAAATGTACAAATTTAAAAAATATACAAAAGATCGTATTTTTCAATTGAGACGTGACATCACGATGAATCTTCTGTATCGAATCATATACAATCGTTTCTTCCGGATTATATCGTAGGAATCGCAAGATGATTTTTTATTTTTCATCTTTGTTATAAATGAATCCGATATTGAAGAAAATATAGAAGCGCTATACGTATACAGGGGCTTAGGGAGAGTTAATTTCTTACGAGAATCTTTTTCTTCGTACGTTCGACGAGCGTCAACCGAACCGGGGGTACATTTTCCTCTATGCACTGCACCTCATAAAAGATGCAAATTGGAGTGGGTCTTGAACAGCGTTCGCGCTCTTCACTGTAATATATATATATACCTATGTATAGTGCATAGTACATCCCTATGCTCGCCCAGCTCAGTGTCCGCAGGCGTTTTCCACGCCGTCCAACAAGCTCTCGTGATATTCTGCGGCTAAATTGCCTTCTCCAAGTTCTAAAGGTTCGTTTAAGTTTCCGGGTCATATAGCTTGGAGCGTTAACGCCGGGCACGCGAGTACCCACGCTGGTACACAGGAATACGTGCATATTGTATACGTACTGCATCGCTCGAGAGACCCTTTCGTTTCCCGGGTTGCATTTTTTTTTTTTTTTTTTTTTTTCGGTTTTAATTCTTTATTGTTTATTTCTCAGTCCAAAAACGCAGCACGAGATCCGCAACGATTTGCGCGTCGTGTGCGACTGACGTTCTTATGTACCGTAAAACTATTGTCGTCGTATAGTCTGGGGGGGGAGAGACTTGCGAACTTTCAAGATACACTACGGGACTCCCGCGCCCAGTCTCGAATGAAACCCCCGTCACATCCAGAAGAAATACATATATATATATATATATACTATCCATATACGCACACATATACACCAACATGTATTGTGTGCAGTAGCAGAGGTCGCATGTTGCTTGGCCCATTAAATTCGAATGGCCAGCTGTGACCCTGGCACAGCGGAGAACGGGTTTGCGCGGATATCATTTCTGCTCGCTCGCTCGTTTCTAACTGGCGGGCACACGGGGCGGCTGAGGATTTACAGATTATACCCACTACTCTGTATTTACCGAGTGAATTTCCATGCCTCGCGTAATGTACTGCGTTTAGACTGGCGAATTTTTAAATCGACATTTTCGTAGCTGGATTCGTGTCATGGTTAATGAGCGTTTAATACGCGTAGGAAAACGTGTAACGAGATAAATCGTCAACTGTTATCGACATCGCGATTCCGCACGAAACGTAACGAAGACTACGAAGGCAACGACGTGTTAAAATTTGTACGGACATTTTATCGTCGGACACGACGTTCGCGAAAGTTTTTGCACGTAAAAACTTTACGAGAGGGATAAATGAATAAAAAATTACTTTGTATTATCGATGTATCGAAATATCATACATACATATCGATGTATTCAAATTTGAACGAACATTTTGATGCCGGATACGATGTTCGCGAAAGTATTTGCACGAAAAGACTTTACGAAAGGGGTAAATCAATTAGAAAATTACTTTGACAATTATCGCATTGGATGAAAAAGTAGCAATGCCTTTTATCGCAACATTTTTTCTCGATATAGTTGCTTGAAAAAAATATAAAATATATTCGCACTATCCATTAAACTATTGCACAGTATATTTACAAATGTCTATAAATGTCTCACAATGTATAAAATCGTGAAAATATACCGAACAAACGATTAAAATTGCGAAAATATAATTGAAAAAATGAAAAAAAAACGTTTAGTAATCCAATTTACCTTTGCAAAGTGTGAAAAAATCGTTTTCGAATCGCTGCCGGTACGATCACCGCTGCGACAATAGTTTTGTCATCCTGCCGCAAGCAGCACCTGTCGGTTAACCGAGCGCCGCGGCAGGTACACAGACCTCACAGTCACGTTAAACACGTTATATTACTGCCCGGTTGTCTCTCGTGACGCGAGCGAAGCGTACCTCATTGGTAAACGTAGCCAAACGTCACGCACTTGGCATACGTTTGCAGGTAAGTTAGTACAAAGTTACAGGATCGCCCACGCGATCGTGACGGGGGATCGTGAAGACTCGTCGTGATTCGGGAAGATTCGTTAACTAGTTTCGCCGGCTGAGAAGCATACGATCGCCGCGCAGCAACTGTGACGTTTAGCGTTAGCGTGTTTCACGCATTGTAAAACTTCAAAATTTTCGCCTCTCTACACTTATGCCACAATATCTTCGATATTCCCTAACGTTGCTAAAATAACATCGAAAGTTTCGCGAGTTTTCGACGCGTCGTCGTCGAATAAAACAAAGCAAGGCGTCGAGTTGACACGATCGTGGCATCGTGCGTTCAACCGATTAGTCGAAGTATAGTATAATAAAGTATATATATATATATATACATGCAGCGCCGCCACCACATCTATAGCTACGCTCGTCGTGGTGTTCGTTTAATCGCCCGAGTCGACGGCGCAAGCGGTTCTATAGTATCGAAGATACGAACGGACCGGGCGAAGCAGTTCAATTTTTCGTTCGCGCATTCATCAGTGTTTGGCAGTTACTGTAGTAAAACTTTGTATCATATATAACGAGACGCGACAATGTGCCGATAACGCATGCGCTCGTCTGCTTGAGTGTCCAATCACTGTGACATTCGTATATCTTTCAACATCGATAAATTAATGCAGAATTACAATAAAGCCGGTTATCGTAAGTTAAAAGTCAGTGAGATCTCGTCGCTCGGCGGCGAGAGGAGTGCCGTGACGGTAGCGAGCGTACGTGGCGAAATTTTCAAAGTTCTCTCGTGCGACCGCTTTATCGGTGTTTTCGTGGAAAGAAATAAAAACCGAGCGTGAGAGAGAGACAACGCGTACTGGACGGCGGAGTGAGACGAAAGAGGCCGCGTCTCGTTCGAGTGGAAGTATGAGAAATCGTGAAACGTGAACGTAGCCACGGCGTCGAACGCCGTTGTGAGAGTCAGTGCACGAGGCTACACGGAGCCGTAGTGAACTAACCCAGGCGAACGACAACGCGAGATACACTGTACATACCGTGCAACCTGTTTACGCGAGACGCCGCGAGCTCTATCGGCATTCGTAGAGTTTTTTTTTTTGTTGTTTTTTTCTCATACGCGTCCCGTAGTGTTTCTCCGCGTGTTTGTGTGCATTTTTTTCCGTGAAAAGTATGTTCGTTCGTCTAACGAAATAATAACATAGTGCGCGTTGATACCCGCAATCGAAACTCGAAGATCTACCGCGACGAACGGGAATAACCGCTCGCTGCGATCGATCGATGAGGATTATCCGTCGATGGATGAATCTCGACGCCGATTGTTCGAAATTTTTCGTTTAGTTTAGACTTTTGGGTTTTTTTTTACGTTCACGCGGTTGTCGCGGGTGAGTGACGGACAATCCGGTTGGTCGGGGATATGTTCACGACGAAGGCCGGTGTAAACCTGAGCCGTCCAGTTATCCAGAGGTCGTTCATTACGTTTGGGTGTTGGCCCTGAAAAACCGGCTGTGATTCGTTCTAATATTTCGAAGATTTCTGCAATACGCCACTCGATTTTTTTTTTTTTTCGGTGGTGCGTTCGTTTTTTTTTTTGTTATTATTGGTAAGAAATGATTTTGGTTAGGATGCGATCTCTCGATCGCATTGTCAACTATCGCGTTGCTGCGCGGAAGGGGAATCGCGGTGGGAGAGAAGGAAGCAGCGCGAGAGTTGGAGGGGGAAACTGAACGAGAAATACGTCGGTAGATGTGTGTATATATATATATATATACATATATGCGCGCGTATGGGGCGATCGTGAAGGTTAGGTTGGCCGACGCTCTGGACGCCGGGACGCATAGTTTCGTGTAACAGCGCCAACGTGCATTCCACAGTGCGGTGCACACACGCGGGGAATCTTTATAATTATTTCCATGCGATACCGAAACTCCGGAAATAGTTAACTGTAACGATTAAACGTTGATTGACGGGTCAGAAATAGTAGACGATTTCACGCACGCGGAGTTATTTCAATTATAATTGTAGGGAACAATCGCGTTAACAATACGATGTCAATGATATATTAAAAAAAAAATTTTTTAAATACATTCCTTCGAAAAGCACATCGTTTTTTGGGCATTTCTCGAAAAGTAATCGTGTGGATACACTTTACTTTTACGTTTTATGTAATAAGAATTATTTAAGGCCGCAACTTCGGCAATGCGAAAATTAATATGTTTTATCAACAAAATACGATAATTTTTTTTTACGTCTCGAGAAAATTGGTATATAGTTGAAAAAAATCGTTATTAATATTAATTAGGGTTTGAAATTCTCCAATTTTTATTTTAACAATAGTCAATTTTAAAAATCAAATATCAAATGAAAAAAAAAAGGAAAAACAAAAAATAATTTTTTTTTCGTCGTTTATCGACAGTGTTTTCGTATTAACTTTTATCGATCGTAGTTTTTTCAATCAATTTTTATTGTACAGCTTTGCATTGCGTGTAAAATCGATCGTTCAGCATTGTCGAGCGTTTGGTTCAATTGATCGAGGCATTCCAATTGACACGTTACAATGCACAGTTCACGATCCCGACGATCCGAGAGCCGTTGATCGATCGAACAATTGATTTTTTTTTCCTTTATAACCATAACTCGAACAATCTATGTGCAGTACAATAGCAATATCGTTTTGACGTAACGAGAAATATATTTCAGCGATCGTTACATTTGTAACAAAGTCAATTGCTCACCAAAATATTTCGATAGAAACAAAAAAATTAAAAAATAAAAAAAAAAACCAAAAAATCTAATAAATGAATAAAAATTTATTTTATGCTTCAAAAATAAAACCGAATGAAGAAAGTCGTATTGCATCATTGATTTTTCCACGTATCCGAACGTTACACAACATATATTATGCTCGCGATAAGAATTTTCGAAACGATCATCCATCCGTCGCGATCTATATACATCGCGTCGAATGCGCACCTGCAACGCCGAGTTCTAGAAACGCGATCTACGAGGCGAGGTCTGGAAAAAAAGAAAAAAAAAGTAGAATACCCGCGGATTGCGACCTGACCCTCGGTCACGGTACTTGAACCTCGTTTCCCCCTCCATTCCCGTGTTACGTCCATCTTTCTCGCACCGACTTTCGATATATATCACGAGAGTTGCACCCACCTGCGAAACTCGTCGCGTAGGGACTCCGGAGCCCTATAAACTCAAGTGCCAGCGGAGGGCATATTACGATAGTATCTCCCGCGTTGTTTGCACGTAACACACGTTTTCGAAACAATATCTAACGCCATACGCAATATTAGCCTTTTTCGAGTGCACCGTCTACCGGTGAGTAACACGCGCGACAGAGATACGGAGACGAAAAATTTACGCAATATTTCTTCATGATTTTTTGAGATATAAAAAAAATAAGGAATCCAAAGAAAAAATACATTTGGTCATCGCGTAGCCCTCGCATATTTTGATTTTGTTGTATTTCAATGACACACTTCGTTTGATTCTTCGGGTATCCAGTCGTAAGCACTCGCGCTGCTCACGGAGCGGCGCAACGCGCTCGAGTGTTTTATCGTTCGTTTCCTCTTTAACTCGTTCACCGGTTATTCCGACTCTCGCTTTGCTACGGATAAAACAAAAAAAAAAAAAAATTGAAAGTCTTTTGTCGAAATTAATTTGACTATTTTAATACATTCGAAGTTTTTTCGATTAACGAGATTTCAATACGATTTTTTTTTTTTTTTTTTTTTTTTTTCATAGGTGTTATTGCTATTCAGTGTTGTAATTGATCGTGTCGAACGTATTACGCGAGTGCAGTTTAGTGCGTCCGGCATTGCAAAGGATTAAAATGCACCAACGCTCGATCTGAGCGTCTGCCGGATTTACTTGGATTACTATAACTGTAGAAAATCGTCGGGAGTCGAAAACGCCCGAGGAAATGACCACGCGAAGGAAGAAGAAGTCGCAGGACGGGTTTCTGAAGAAAGTCTCAAGTCTGTTCAATCTCGACACGGTGAGTCACCTCAATCGTCACGATCGTCTCGCCGATCTCGTCTCTCTACTACTCGCGCTACATACTTCGGAGATCGCTGCTGTGACAAAAAAAATCAATTTTCATTCATTTTATTTTTTAAACTATTTTAATAATAATTTTTTATTTTTTAAATTAATTTAATAATAATTTTTATTTTTTAAATTAATTTAATAATAAATTTTATTTTTTAAATTTATTCAATAATAAATTTTATTTTTTAAATTAATTTAATAATAAATTTTATTTTTTAAGTTAATTTAATGATAATTTTTATTTTTTCAATTTATTCAATAATCGATTTACTTTTTAAAATTTATTTATAATAAATTGGAAAACATATTCGCAAACGGTAGGTACTAATTAGGATTTTACGAACTTTAAAATATCGAACACCGAAGAAGACTAAAATTTTTGTTAATCCGAAAAGGAGTCAACAGTTTTTTTTTACCGTTAAGGGACACGCGTGGTATTGCCAATATTTCATTTGAAAATCGTTGTTATTGCAATCCAATGACCTAAAACCTCGTGAAATTACACGTGACCTGAAAAAAGTTATAAAATATCATGAAAATTAGCCAAATAACCTGAAATTTCAGAATCTACCATCCCGCGGTCGGTAATTCGTTATCATATTTTATTTCAACGAATGTTCTCGAGAGCTTAAAAAAAAAATTATGTACGGCGTGGGAGGAAAATTATCGTTGGAACGCTTGAGAAAACGATTGTTAAAGTGATTGAAAATTGTACATCAAATCTCGCGAGTTTCGTGGGATATTAAAATAAAAAAAATTAAAAAAAATCCCACCCGAGAAATATTTCGCGTTTAAATCTCCGAAACATTAAAGACTTTTATCATTCCTTCGAAAGAGCTAATTTAATTAACATTAATACGACTCCGCGGATATAATGTCGAAAATTATAACAATCGCGTCTGAAAAATGTCGAAAGGGCAAAAGACTTTTCACGTTTTCGTTGAAATGAGTATATCCTCGTCTCCGGTCGGTTTCGCTTATCGCACGCGTCGACGGAAAACTGAAATCGGATGGCGGAGTTCCAGAGCAGAAGGAAAAACACGGAGGAGAGAAGCGGTAGAGAGAAAAATCATCGAAGCGTGTTGAAAATGGTAGCGCGAGGGTGATAGAGGGGTTGAGAGTAACTGAAAGGATCCCTCGTCCATTTTTCCTCAAACGCTATAGGTAGGGCCGCCTTCTCTTCTTGCCGTGTGCTCTCTTCGAAAATGCTTTGTGTGTCACGCGCAGCGTTCGATCCACACGGAGACGTCGATAAGGAAACGTACAATGGCAAAGGCTTTCCAGATACTTATATCTATATATTTATCTATCTGTGTCTGTATTCTACAGTTATATTCCCGCGTAGCAAAAAAGGAAAACGGGAGGAGAAGAGACGGTTAAAAGATATTTCTGTTCGGAAGATGATAAAAGCCGTTGGAACGGGAATGACGCAAGCAATTGAAGGGGTTTTGTCTTTGCTTTTCGGTAAAAGGTAATTTTATCGCCGAACGATATATATATGTTTATCAAGCGAACAATATAAGGCCGCATAATGCTGCCGTTTATCGGCAGTCGTGGCTCTCGGTGCGGGTTTCCCGTGTCTCTCCTCGTTCGCTACTGTAGTTACACGTGTATAGAGACGCGTTTGAGGGTATTGCGTTCGAAACGCTTTGAGGTTCGTCGAGGTCACTCGTGAACCGAGCAAACGACGCGTCGACACAGCCGTTATATAGCGTCGCCCAACGGCGAACAGGTTGAATTTCAATTGTCGGCGCAAAGGGCGGCCTGTATTTTGAGACACAAGTGTAACCAACGTACACTATATCGGCTGTGACACACGCAATTGGGGCTTTGCAATGTAATTCCAATAGGGGTCCATCAAAGAGAGCACACAGATGAAAATCGTTGATATCGAATTTTTTATTTTTTTTTTACGCTTCGATAAAAATCACTTCAAAAATCTTTGAACAAATAAAATATAATGAATTTTCTGCAAATAATTGCTCATTGCTCAACCGAATAACGGCTACACAAACAAATAACTGCCCAATGGGGAAATCGCTCATTGAAGGAAATTCCGGTGAATTTGTAAAAAAAAAAAAATTTGTTTCATTTTTTTTTACAGGTTAAAAAAAAAAATAAGTGAATGTTTATACATTTCCGATCGTTAAAAAAAAAAAAACTCTCAGTCCAAATATCAAATATCGTAGGGAAAGTACCATTTTTTATTTATAGAAATTATTTTCAAAAAATTATGATTAAACGAAAATTTACCTCAATACAAATAAATGTTTTTTGCAATAATGATACACTGAGAAAAAAAAACAGTAGAATTAACAAAATGCGCGGTGACATACGTTCAACGAAATATTGAATTCATAAGATTTCAAAAAAATATTTATATGGTACAACGAAACATTTTTTTGCTTCAATTATATTTTCGTCCACTTAAGCCAATAATTATTAGGTAAAATAAATATTTAATCTTATGAATTCAATATTTCATTGAACGTATGTCACCGCGCATTTTGTCAATTGTACTGTTTTTTTTTTCTCAGTTTATTTATAACGATATTCTCCGCGATGTACTATAATATTGTACGTAGTATGCTAATACCGATCGGTTTCATGGTTTTGTTGAGTATCTATAAGTAATTCGTACGAAGGTCGCACCGTCGATATCCAATTACGCCGATACATGCATAACATGTACGCAACTTGCATAAGAAAAACTACACGAGGTGACGTGGCACGTCGCTTTCGTCCTTCACCGCTGTACTCTATCCGTTTCACGGATGTTCTATCGTAGTTGTAGAGTTGTTATAGTTATGCTGTGCATTTTGTTGCGTATATATCGTAAACAGTCAGACAATAACGAACACGCGAATCGACCGAAGGTTCACCTGCAACTGTACTCCGCGCTCGGAAATCCGTATAGTACTTCGTCGTGCATAACGATTTGCACGGTGAAACTGCCCGGTTATTAAAATATCAGTCATGGCGGATGAAACTTAATAACAAAAAACACAAAACCAATACGACTTCTCGATTGCACCGAAACGGAATGTTGTTACCTTATTCTCGCTTTCTATTTGCTGTAGAAACGATTGTTATATATCATACTGTTGGGTGGTTTATTTTTTTCATCGGTTTAAAGAGCAAAAAAATCTGCAATGAACGCCATTTCGAAACCATAATTATTTGAGGAAACAGAAAATTGTCTTTCTCCGCGTCTATCTGTTTCGCAGGAAACACTTTTTTCTCAAATGTCGCTATAATTTTGGAATTGCATTACAGTTGCTGTTACCGACAGAGTTTTTCACATCACCTTAATATCACATTAATATCAAAATATCGTTGAAAATATGCGTCTTCCCATCAAATTAGTAATTTACGTTTGAAAATCGCAAATATGTGAAAATTATGATTTCGATTCCGTAAATTGCGAAAAACTACTATATACCAAAGATCGCTCCGCGATAAGTGTTTTGATATATCATATGCAGATTTCATGGTTCAGAATTGATTTCATGCTTAATGCTTCATTTTTTAACGTTTCTAATGTGTTACAAACAATTTTTTTTCTATTGATCACATGATAGTTTGTTCGGAGGAGTGAATGGTCACGCAGCATATAATCTCATCGGCACGATGTATATATGCACTTTTGATTCTAGTTGCGTCGTTAATCAACGTGTCTATTATCATCATGTCGTTTATTAACTATTTCGCAATGTTAAAAATACTCTGTTGCTGTGTCGACGTTAAAATTCTTCACTGTCTTCACCGAGTGGCGTATGTATAGTATAATGTGAAACGCGATTTCCAGCGTTGTTAATGGTGCGGGTTCGCTGCCGCTTTGGCCTCGTGACCATTAATAGTACGTCTCGTCTACCCGAGTAAACGCGTATTCACGGTTAAATATATATGCGTCCGTCTCTAACAACAACACGGATTGCTACTGCTATCGCATGCTGTGTGAATAAAACGACTGGTGATCGCACGAGTCCACGCGCAGCATGCGGTGAGAGGAAAATTCTACGTTTCCTTGAGTCGCAAAGCCAAGATCAAGGAATATGTCTCCTTTCCTGCTGCGAGTTAACATTCGTAGTATGTATACGTATGCATGTTGTTCACCATGTGGCGGCAGTAATTAATTTCTTATCTATGCCAAGTTCGCGAGACTGTGGGGAACTATTGCGCTATGATGTAAGCTGTAGATCAACAAGAGACGCTACAATGGCTCGACGCCAAGTCTTAAATTAAAATAAAAACGTGAAGTTGATAAACACGTAGAAAAGAGGCGGTAAATTAGACAGTGAAATATCGTTAATTTTTCTTTCTCATCGAAAAAGCTTTGTTTTCGTAAAAAAGTATATATATTTATATATTCGATTTTTTAGTGTCAATGTGTTCAGATTATTGAAAAAGCAGTTAAAAAAAAATAGTAATGAGGGAGCAATCTGAAACTTGTCGATTTATAAGGTTTTTCTTTGTCGCAGAACTGTAAAAAAAATGTCCATACATTTGACATAACGAATAAACAACCACAGCCCCCCCCCCCATACGTCTTGTAATTAACCTGAAATTAATTATGGCGTTCAGACAACATTTTCGCACGCCTCCGATTTGCCCAAAATTTTATCGCAATTTTTTTCCTCCATATATTCTTTGTCACGTGGGATTCTAAAAAAAAGGGGTGTCTCCAATCTAATATGCACGATTCGTGTAGAAACGCGATGTTGATCCACATTCACCACTTTTTACCCCATGCAATCCTCAGCTGTTCCGAGCTCTGTACTGCTCTAGAAAGAGTTAAGTTTTTGTTTTCAACTTTCGCAAAATGGTCGACATTTTCATAACGACGGAGGGTTGTCATAAACTCTCGACAAAGGTCGGCAGTAGCTTCCAGCTACCCTTTGCTTCCGACCTCAGGATCTTTTCTTTGCCTCTCTCGTCTCTCCTCTATTATGCCAGTCGCAGATCTCGCAAATTTAAGTTTCAAGTAGACGGTCCAACGACAGCTTAACCGCTTCAAGGATTAGACCAATGTTCATCCCCAATGCTTTCTCTTATCAAACTCCACTGACGAATGCAATGACTCTTCTTGTTCTTTAATCGGCAGTCTCGTCAAATAGAAAGTCTGCGCGAGCGTTGCGACAAGAGTAAAGAGAGGAGGAGGGGGTGGAGATGGGTTTGGAAAAGTCTCGGTAAATTTGAAGGATCGGAAGCATACGGGTGGTAGGATTAGATCGTATTATCGATTCAGCGGAAACGGCGAAACCCCCAAAACTTCGATAACCTGCAATGTCCCGGTCGAACCTGTGTGTGAACCCCTTTCAACCACCTCACCCTCGTCTCTCTCCAACCAAATGCCATTCAATGGCGTGTTTCACGGTCGGCTGACGATCCAAACATTTCCCTCCAGACGTATCCGCACTGTATAGGTACTCTTCGTACACCAATGCGCATGTATTATGTACACGTAGATGTCTGACGACTGTACAGTAGCTGGATAGCTTCGCGAACTCGCATTCACCGGCCCATGATACCCGAAAACCACATAACTCATTGAGACCGTCCGCATTGAAACGCGATTTCTCGATGCGAATTAACCCTCAACTTCCTGAGATATATAGTCACCCCTGAAATTCCGTTCTGCAACTCACATAGTCGAAAGTTATACCACAAAAGTTCTTCACTTGCTTATCGAGACTTCAATCGATTTTTCATCGAAAACTCACAATTAGCGATACAGACGATAATTGAAAAATACGGAGTCTTTGCGTACGAAAGACATTTCGCTGGCGAGACTCACTGCACTACTTGCTGTCCAATTTTTCGTTATTTACCATCGCTAAAACTCGTCGTCAGGGTTTGCTGCTCGTCATTATACTGCAGGAGAACAAAAAACAGTTATAAAACGTTGAACAGTGATACAGTTTACGTTACAGCTGCAGACTGAACTCTATCTGTCCCGTTTCGTCTCCCTCAGGACTATAAGCGGATACGCTTCTTCGGCTCGTGTACGCGGATTAATTACGTCGCTTTAATGTTCTTCGTGTGCGCGCGGATAGCGTGTAACAGAGGCGTGTGTATACGAGATACAGAGCCCAGAGGGATGCATCCAGGTCGCGATATTCCCAGGCAGGTCAACGTTAGGTTAGGTTCTTCGTTCTTCGACCGAAACGCTTCTGGCGAACTTATTATTTACTGGTATTGCAAAAAGTTCTCGCGCATTTCTCATTGGTTCCGCATATATAAATAATCGCTCGGTCGCGATACAAATGCATTTGTTCGTTTACGTTATATAGAAGACATCAATTTCGATACGATACAACCGCATCGATTTTTCGATAAAACTCAATAAACTGATTAATTTTTTTTAAACTTTAGTTTTTATTTACAATCCATTTTTCATGTACATTATCAAAGTTTTCTGAAGATTTTCTCATATCTAATAAATATTTTTCTTCTCATACGAATTTTATGGAAATCCTAAGACACGACGCAAGTGTCACATGGAAACAGGTAGATATATATGATAGATGAAATTCACCTGCTGTCGTGATGGATTGCATCTCTCTTTTATGTAGAATCCGACTTGTTTCCTGGGAAAATCGTATTTGCTTCTGGTAAATATGCGCTACCGTAGTCGCTACATATATATATAATATATCGCAGTTTCTCTCAAACTCAGCAACGCGATCGGAAATTCTGTCAAGAAGACTTTTATTTGCGACGCGTATTTGACTACGTTACGAACGTTATTATCAACCGCGACGTCGCATGCCCGTCACACTGTCTGATGTATAAGAATTCACCTTTATTTTCATCAAAATCTCATTTACGCCTTTTTATATTCAAATCTCGAGTCAATGTCACTCGCGCATCGTAATATATAGATATCCATTTTTGTGAAAAGAAACAAAAAAAAAAATTGGGTGAAGCAACAAATAATCATTCGCATATCACAGTCAGACTTCACAAATGCCGAAAGTTTGCCAGTAGATATGGACTGTCGTCTGGCGAGAGATTCCCAATAGAACTTTTTACCAAAAAAAAAAAAAAAAACTGGCATCGAAGTATTTGCCACAAGTGTGCATTGATCCGCCGTTTTCCAGCGCGTTCGTGCGAAACCCGTCACGCAAATCCGTACAGATGAATCGTCTCTTACGTATATGGGCCCTGAGTCGTCCAGTTTGGCCTCTCGGGTTTTCCCATTTTCGGTAAATTGGACTCGCTGAGAAATGGAGTGGGCCATTCTGGACAGCGAGGTAATTCTAGCGAGGAATACCGTCGGCAGAAGGTGAGGCGCGGGATAGTTTACGAAGGTTGTGTGTGAAAACATGTAGGAAAAGAGAAATAGAAAATGCGAGACTTGGAGCGAACAAGAGAGAGCTTGATGACCGAGGAGAAAACTCTCGAGGCTTGCGGACAGGGGGCTGTAGCTTTGCCGAGTGCCGACGGTCAGTCGACAAATGGATGCCCGTTTGTATTTCCGAACGTATTTCACCCCACGGACAGTGACCAGCCGGCTTCCATGCCGGTGCCTCCTTCGGTTGTATATATATATGACCCGACTGTTACGAGTCCAAGTGAGTCAGGGCGGCGTCCAACTAGACGGCACTTTAAACTACCTATCCACCCCATCCTTTAAAACTCTCTTATCTTAGATTTTTTTTTTCACTTCTTCTTCAGGAGAAACCAATCCGATCTGTTTGAAAGTCACTTCTACTGAAACAACAAACGATATAGTTCACTTGTAATATAATGAAGACATCATTTCTGATGAATACTGCAGGCAAATAGAGAAAACGGTTGAACCTCAAAAAAAAAAAAAAATAGCAAACGTATTATTACATGTTTTCCATCAATTCCGTCAATTGCAAAAAAGTTTTTTTTTTGTCATTCTTACTGATTACAAAAATTAATGTTTAAGAAAAATTTTTTTTTACAAAAATAAAAAAACTTCCGACTGAAAAAAGAGTGAAATAACAATTAATTATTCACATGATATAGTTGTGCGATTTCTTCGCCATTGAGTATGGAAATCGTCCAACTATAATATGTGAATAACTAATTGTTATTTCACTCTTTTTTTCAGTCGGGAGTTTTTTTTATTTTTGTAAAAAATGTTAATTTCATCCTTTTTAAAGAAGATACATTTTTGTTGAATTTGAGGTTTTACCGCATAGAGATCAAAAGCCTTGCGAACCACCGGGAGATGAAAAATGCGAAAAAGATAAAGTAAAATGCTTTTTTCTCTACGAATATTCAACTGATATAAATTCTCCATTGCAAACGATATTGACCGTACGTCATAGAAACGCTGTATCAAATTCTGTTGAGTCATTTTTAACTGTTTTCGAGAACATACCGGACAACGAAATTGCTTGTCTCCGTGAAACGCATAACTCCCGTCTTTTTCCCCTGACGGGCAGTCAATGAAACTAATACTGTTTTTAACTAATGCAGGGGATTGTCGGTACTATGAAGGTCGTTACTGATTAACGTCGATATTCTGAACGGTGATAGAGCACCGATTTCAACAGAAGATGAGCGGATAGATATTTAACACTTGACATGCTTTTAAATTAATATAAATTCGTATGTAATTACATTTCGTCGCCGGGAGGTACGCGGTTAACTTGTCGTTCTTTCGCGAAGCGTTAAAATGCGATGCGGCAGTAAAATTCCTGAGTAAGAATGTCGAAGTGGACACGAATCGTTAAACATTAAATCGTGAAGCTTTCAGGTCGAGAAGTCTTTCCTCGACCCGGCATCAGGGTGGGGAAATATATATTTAAAAAAAAGCCTCTTGAATCCCCAGCGCGGTGTTGCGGGTTTCGTCGGCTACGAAAATTGCTGTTGTCCCGTGAAGCGCACCGAGGCCAACGAGAAAACCCGCGACAGAGAGAATTTTTTTTTTTTTTTTTCCTGTTGTGAAATTCGCGCAGTCGTTAATCTGCTCTTATCCAAGTACCTTTTTTTTCGTCATTACTCTCGCTGCGAAGTATATAAAATCGGATGCAGTTCAGCGTTAAGAGGCCTTGTACCCGTATCGTCGTCAAATTGAAAAAAAAAAAAAAAAAAAAAAAAAAAATTTGCCATTTAACTTGAACTCGAGAATTTACTCGTCAAGATTACCCACTTGATTTTTTGTCGAAATGTAAAACAGCAGTGAGTTGCATTTGCCGTTATGGTAACGAAAGCTTCCGAATCAGAGACGAGATCATTAATTTATAATTAATAATAATAATGTTTATTTAAATTGGAAAACACGCAATTTGCATGGAAACTGAAGAAAAAAAATAAAAACAAAACATGTATGTATGACACAAATTTAAATCGATTGAATTTTAAATATTACACGCGAGGACACGTATAAAAAAAATTACCTTGCATTCGAGAATTTGTTTGTCGAGGTTAACTACTTGATTTCGTGTCGCAATATTATATTGCAGTGAATCGCATTTCCCGTTATGATACCAAAATCTTCCGATCCCGTGAAAAAATCATCAATTAATTATTAATAATATTTATGCAAATTGGAAACACACGCATTTACATGAATATTACGCGAAAAAAAAAACAACAACAAATACGTTTCAAATTAAAAATATTATACGGGAGTGAATGCAACTTAGCGATAAAATGGCATAATGTAATACAACACGTATATATGGCGACAATCACATTCAGACTCGCGTCTCGTATGCCAGAACTTTCTGTGGTCAAAAACCGTGTTACGGCATATACTGCAAGTATTGTCGCAATCGTCATGCGGTGTATCGTGTGGTCGCCGGTTCTTTATTTGCGTGCGACGCAGGCGTTTGTACAGTCGACGACGAATGCTTTTAGTTAACTGAATTTATCCCGTCATTCGCCTCAACGATTATACTATTTTGCATTATTTGACAAAAAAATCCGATACCACCATTGAGTATTGTGATTTTCTTCTATTTCATCGACAATATCGACTGTTCGAAACAGAAAAAAAAATCAGCAAATTCGTTTAACGAATTTTTCCTCTTACCGTTGTATGTTGAAAACGCACACGAGTTGTACGATAAAAAGCGGTACTTTTCCTACGCACTCATAAATAAAACGGTTTTATCTCGCGGAGAGAACTGAATATCTATGTCGGCAGGTAGGGGAGAGTCTGTGCTGTAAGGAAGAGGTAAACTATTGCGAATGCAAAAGATTTCAGATGTAATGTGTATACAGCAGTGATAAATGAAGTTTTCGTTCAGACTTCGTTTTTTTTCTTCTTCTTCTATTCCGTATTTACGATACAATGAATATATCGAAGGAGTGTGTTGCGTATCGGTTTGGTTCGTTGATCGTCTCGAGTTTTCAATCGACGAAGCTTGTGCTTGCGTAGTACGTACGTGAGCTCCATCTCGTGTGCCGGTAATTGAATACAGCTAGAATAGCCTCTCGGCAAATCGATAGAGACTGTATAAAGTGCCCTGTCCAGGGTATATCAATTCTATGGGCTTTCCAGGCCGTATTCTCTCGTATATAACTTACGTGATCGCAAACGCACACGGAAAGCTCTCATCGACGATTCTCGGGCGCATTGCCCGTAGCCGCAAGCTGATCCAAGCCCCGTCGCGGTACTCCGATAGTTCGGTGTTTGTTTTCGAAACGAATCGAGTCTCAGCTAAGTCAATGCTGCACGATCGCGGATAAGAAAACCAACATGCGGTATACGTAGTCTGGCAATCTTAACGATTACGTTAAAGCCGTACGAAAATTCGGTTCGTATTTGTATATCGTACAATATGTTTCGAAATTTTAATCATTGACCATAAAATCCTTCGATTGAATATTTCAAACAATGTTGAAAATTTAATTTAATTTAATTTAAATTGGCGTCGTTTTTACGTAACTTAAAAAATGAGACCTGTTTAGGGTTTAACTCCCGTCTGTCCGTTAGGGGAAAAAGTCGGGAGTTATGAGTTTCACGGAGACGAGCGATTTCGTTGTCCGGTATGTTCGCAAAAACGGCTGAACATTACTTAACAGAATTTGTTACAGTGATTCTATGACGTATCATCAATGTCGATTGCCTTGCAGAATTTAAATCAAATGAATATTCGTACAGAAAAAAGCATTTTACGCAATAGTCCTTTGAATATATCGAAAATTGGGCGCCAGTTCCTGCGATATATTTTTTCAGCTGCCGATGGCTTGCAAGGCGCTCAATCTCTGTGGAGTATAACCTCAAATACACGGAGGTTTAGTAGAACTTTGTTAAAATTTGTTTTCTTTAAAAAGGATGAAGTAAAAAAATTTTACGAAAATTACAGAACTCCCGACTGAAAAATATAAAAAAATCTCTCGACTATAACATGTGAATAATTTATTGTTATTTCACTCTTTTTTGTTAATACAACTTTTTAATTACACTCCTTTTTCAGTCGAATGTTTTCAAATTTTTTGATAATTTTTTTTTTTTTTGCCAATTAGACTCGTTTTTTTAACCGAACGCGAGATGTATCTTCGTAAAAATATGAGTTTCATTGTTCGTGAAATAAATAAATTTTATAACAAGAATTTAATTTGTTTTTAATAAAAATTCGCTAAAACCGAAATATATTTTTCAACCATAGAACGAATTAGATTTTTTTTTTTACAGAATGCATATATTTATATTGCTTCCGAATGATTGCATGATAAATGACTAAGTCGATAATAGTCGAATCCCATTGTTTCACTGCGCTGGTGTACATCGATGATTTACAATCCCAATCGGGTAAACTAACTGCCTCGATGATTCGTGAATCGTTTGAATTGTAACGAGCCTCCCGGCTATAATTTCAACCGAAATGCGTCATCGTGCATTCTGCATAGAGTCGTATGCGGGGGCATTGAGATTATTCGTCGTATTTCGATGGCGGGCGGGTCGAAACTCTCAGCGGTTTCGCGATATTATCTCTCGTCACATTGATAACAGAGCCCGCGACCGCGAACCGTATTATCACCCACATTTCTACCGTTTATCCTCCTTTTTTTTGTACTCAATCGCGGAATGTTCATTGATAAAATTCCAGGTCAACGATACGATGCGTCAGATTATAGTACACACATACTATATTGTTTACTATGTTTACACGATATACTACACGCAACTTCTCGATAAGCATTGTTCCCGTAAAGATAAAACCCACCACTCCACTCTTATGCGATACACGTTTAATTTTTTTTTTCTTTCGTTCCCTTTCCCTGATTGGCGTCGAAACTTGACGTGAATATTTTATAGAATCGGAATGAAAAAAAAAAAAATGCGCACAATTTATTTACCGTGCACATCTGCACCGTTGCCGAACGTTGGTTCGATTTATTCGTTCCGCGTTCATCTCTGCGCGCTCTGCTTCAGTCGCTCTCGTCGAATTTGAAAGGCAAAAAGCCCGAATATCCTCCGAAAGAGGAGACGCGGAAGCGTTGAAGGCGACGGAGTAAAAAGAAAAAAAATTAACTTAAAACGTAACGCGACGTGGTCGTCGCACGGATGTACATTGGTCACTGGGATCTCGGGGTATCCGCGACCCTACGCTACAACGCAAAACGGGGACGGTAAGGTAATTTAATTTTCGCATAGCACACGACCACCGGCTGGCAATGTTCGCTACGACGTACCCACAGCCATACGCGTTTAAGTCACGAATTTCCCCGGTAAAGAAATTCTTTGAGAGACGCGAATCCGAGAGCGCCGTCGTTCGTCACTCGTTCAATTATCCGTTGGACCAGAATTCCCTCAAACGGCGCCCATTCGTTCGCGTCAGTTCCCGTGGGTTTGCACCTGTGAAATTCATCGTTCGGTCAATGTCTTTGGCGTCGTTATTTCGTTGCTTGTTCCGAGGCGTCCTACGGATTGCAATGCGAAATACGCAAATAAATTATATCAGACATTTTCCAAATCCTTGCGACTGAAGATTCCAGAAGGCGATACCACGGTGAAGCCGACGACGTAACGACGACTGGAGGCATTACCGACTGGGCACCAGAAACTCGTCGGAGTCGTTCTTTATATCTTGCGGATTTTCTCACACAAAGTCTCGAGAAGTGGGAGAGCAGAAAAAAAAAAAATTGCCAAGAATTTCTTGAAAGTCCCGGAGTCCCCCGACCGCTCTAAAACATCCCGGAAATATATGGGACGTCGAGAAACTCCGCGTTGCTGCTAATTTTCACTCTCCAGTTACCGGCGCTTTATTCCGCGATGAAGTATCTTCTCCGTGCTTCTCGGAGAATCGATTTTTTCTTTCACAGCTTCCTTACATTAGCTATGCATATATGTACAATCCGTACGAATTTTTTTTCGGAAATCAAAGTTGGTTAATTGAATCGAGAATATTTCCTTCGCGATTTCGTATAAATCCGAGAGCCGCGAAAGACACTTTTCATCAATGGCGGAGCTATCGATAGATCATCGTTAAATTTTTTTCGTTGCTTCAGTGATTTCGCGATATTATTATCGCTCTGTTGTCCCTCATTATTCGAAAAGAACTTTTAATAATGAAGTGTTTTAATTTAATTTTCATTAAAATCGAAGTTCAAGAATTTTTTAATTTCATTCGCGATTTTTCGAATAAATCAATTAATCCGACTGTGATTTTGCGTTATCATTGTGTTACGATTCGGAGATTTTATGCAAATGGGACGAGCTATTCGATGTGGAATGCTACGTATGTTTTTCGCGTCACAATATATGATATGTTTCACAGACATAACGTCAACGAGGTGCATGGAAAATGCTGTGAAGTTTGGATACACGTGGAAATCCAATCGCAAAGATAGACGCTGATTCGGTTTCACTCGGCATTCTTCCGATATCCATATTTCACGAATGTTTAAACGCCGGCATATTTCATCCGATGATTTGTTCGTCAGAAATGTGTCGAATTTAAAACAAAATGCGCCGTCGTGTATAATTGAAATTCCGCCATAGGACATTGCAATGAGATTTAAAAACAAATGAAATCTACGAATAAAACTTATGAGTTACGAGTCGCAGTTGCGTTGGTTACTACGTCACTCGATGTATCTCAGTTCCCTTCATATTTAATCGAAATTTATATTCTTTAAATAACTATAGCCATTTGCTTAATCGCGCGAACTTTCGCACGTCATGAATTGATATTCGAAATCGTGAGATAAGTCATTGTCATTGAGAGACGGCAATAACACGAAGAAATTAAATTATTAGAAATGAATGACTGTGACGCATTACGCACTGGCAGTCGAAAAATATAAGGGAAACAAAGAATTTTTTATAACGTTATATTGAAAGGGAAAAAAATAAAAAGAAACCGTGAAAATTCAAGGATTTCATATTTACATAGCCGTCGCGAAAGTATCTTCCGCGAAATGTCTCGGGTGTGTAATAAAATCGTACGGCAAAGGAACTTCAACGTCGTAGGAGAGGGTAGGAGACGACTCACGGTGAAGCAGCTTGAAGATACGTTTCACGTCGTAAAAAACGTAGAAAGATCGCGAGCGTAAAAATGTAACTGTTAATGGAAGAACCGGACGGTAAAAACGAAATCTCTCGAATATGATATAATCGCAGAATTTCACGCACAAGTCGCGTATATATCCTCGAGGTGGTGGGATTTATTCTGATATTAGATCGCACAAAGCTGTTTTATAACTCGAAACGAGTAATATATTCTTGAAGTATGAGGAACCGGTGACAATCGCCGACACTGTATCATTACAATGAGTGTGTAAGGGATATATATCAGGACGAAGCTTGTTCTGCCTTCGAAGCAGGAGAAGATTTAAGGTGAAATGTCGTACCGACTTAGACGTCATTGTCGTAATAACGACGAATATTTTGATCCATTTTTTTTCGTTAATCCTAAAGATTGATTTTGATTTTGCCTCTTGAATTCCAAGCGACTGTGACGCAATAACTCAAGCAATTCGCCAGCGAGAGATGTTGAATATTATACCGTAGAATGAGAAAATCAACACTTAAAAATTATTGTAAATTCGAGAGATTCGGTAATTTTACATTGTTTCCCTCCGAAAATGCGTCGAAAATTTACATGTTCTGTATTACTGTAAATTTAAAAAAATGTCGTAAAATTTATAAAATCAATTCATTTAAAATCACTAATATTCTTGTTAAATTGAGATAAGTTACTGAAATTGCGATGGTAATTTCTTTGAAATTTAATCCACGGTTTATGGATGAAAATGTCTAAAATCGATTTCTAAATTTTGATAGTGAAAATATAATTTCAATGAACTTTCTACAAACTATCTGATAGAGGATAGAAAATTGAATATCCAATCATTTTTGTTTTTGTCTCTGTAGAAAAAAAACAAAATTCGGGGCGATTGTACTAAAATTTACGTCATAATTGCGTAAAAAAATTTTAAATCGGGATTTTCAAAAATGTACAAAAATTTAAAAAAAAATCATATGGTTTCAAAAAAATGTAAGGATTCATTTGAAATAAGAAAAAAAAAGTTTTACTGGCTATTTTTTAAATTATCTATTTATTTATTTATTTTTTAATAACATTTTGGCAATGTTATTATGCAAAATCAAAGTTCTTGATGTCTTCAGGACGGTTGATTTTTTTCAGATTTTTATACGATTGGTAAGAGTTTGAAATTTTCGCGTAATCTCAGTTTTGGCTGGGAAGGTACGTGTGAAGTGTCCTTAAAGCATTGGACAAAATTAAAGAGTATGCGCAAGCGATTTGAACAAAATTTCAATTCATCTCCGAGAAATCGATTCGATGTGTGCGCGCGAAACGTTCGACCGAATTCAGAATTTCATGCATATAGTTCGTCGCGTTTGTTCATCAAGTTCTTCAATCATCCACGTGAACTGGATAGAACTAATCTTCCAGAAAGCTTTTTTAAAAGATGTTGCAAGCACACACTCTACATTCTGAATAACAAAATGAAGAAAACGATGGATATCTCAGCGATGCGCGATTTCATATATATTTTTTTCTCTCGCCTCCCCGTTGAATATTTTTCCCGGTATCTCGCGAACGTCCATACGGAAAATGTGGAAAAAGAAACTCCAGGGAGGATCGCGCTGTATAGATATGAGAAAAATACTTTGAAGTAGGTGAAGCGAGCAGCGGCGATGTATGGAAAGACGATACTTTTCCATGATCGTGAACGCACGATGCTGCTTCGTCACCACCTTTTTTTCATATTCCGCTATACTTGAAGTTTTCATGCGTGGTTTGCACCACCTACACACAAGTTTCCTTGTTCATCGGCCGTATACTGTCGTTCAGCTTTTTCCTTTGCAGTTCGCGCGCATCCCTCCTTTACAACAGCCCGTTTCTATGAATAATAAAGACGCATCGGACTTTATCACAGTCTCGTTGTGCATTATCGTCTTGCGAAGGTCTTCTCGTCGTATACTACCTCCGTCGAATGGCCAAACACAGAGACGTCCACGATAAAAATCTTTTGTCCTCAACCCGATAACGCGTTTACGGTCAACGGAAAGTGCATACACAAGATATACGTTCATATATACCTATACACTATGCTACATAGTATATCTTATATCGTATCCGATATCGACGACCTGATACCTTCGTCCGAATCGAACTTTACCAATTGTACCGATATCAATAACACTCGTTATCTTAAGTGAAATAATGAAGAAAAAAAAAAATGAGATACTGATAACCACAAGCGAAGCTTTCCTATCCGTAGCAATCTTTGAGTGCTTTTTGGATAAATATAACTTTTTTATCGCATTTCTATGAGAAGATACATCCGCAAGGACGTTGAACCGGAAAATGGCTTCGAAGTTATTTTTAATTTTATTCAAATTTTTATGTATGTTAATTAAATGATATATTCTATTTTATTTGTATGTTTTTTTCCCCAATGACATATAAACTCATTATCTTGAAGTGATAGTGGTAATTTTTTCCTATTTTTTCGCGGTATTAACGAGTCTCAGAACCACCGCTTTATCTTGGGCGAAGCTTTCCTTTCCGCGAAGCTTCAGCTGAAGGGTTACCGCGACCAGTGTCCAGGTCTGGTTGGACAGCCGCGAAAACCACGCGGAATTCAGGATTCTCTCCATCGTCTTGTCGAGAAAGCTTCTGCTCGTAAACGGTTTAATTAGTTTTAAGCTCCTGTGAAAATATCGCGCGGATATCCTCGCCGTTTGCGCGGAAGTAATTATGTGTAAACGCCTGGGAAAGAGACTGTATGGTTGGGTTTGTTGCGTCGAGGATTGCAATTTCCTTCCTCGGAAATACAGGAATAAATCGCGATGCGGTGGATTGGAAGTTTTTTAATTTGGCAAAAAATTCCACGATGATATAGTCCCTTTTATGTGACGATATCGGTAAATTCTATTGAATACATGTCATTGTACAGAGGCAAAGGAAAGGCATATTATGTCTATTGGTAGAAGAAATATCTTTAATGAATTATAATTGTCTTGCGCGAGTGATTCATTTCCACTCCATCAGTTCCATCAGCAAGAAAAGCTGAGATGCCGCCATAACGTTGCGACCGCATTACTCAATGAAAAACAGACTAACGAAATTCGTGATGAAAAGAAGACTGGAATAATAATCGAGCATTCAACTTATTATCTCGCGAAGACTGTTGAGAAAGCGACAGGATAGACTGTAATTATTCTCGAAGCGAACAAAAGAATCCTCGGGGCATTTGCAACGAGACCGCTGGCGATGCGGGATGCGTTTCCGATTCCTATTCTGTGAGATACCTAACAAGCCTCACTGAAAACGACAATGCTGCACTGTAGCTATGTACGTACTAATGCACAGATGTGAGTTACTGTGCAGTTACAAGTATGAGTTGCAAGTTCACAATCGACCGGGTCATCCGGACGTTACAGCGCGTATCCCTTTTATGAGGCGTACTAATTGGCACGGGATGAATAAAAGGGTAGCAGCACTGCAACAATCGTGTGTTGCACCGTCGTAGTCATTCGTATTCCACCGAAGGGCCAGAAAATGAAAATAGAAAAATTACCCGGACCAACCGTTGTACCTTGAGAAGAAATGTATTGTGTATCCAATACACTGTGTAAGCAAATGTTGGTTTTTTACAATTGCGTTCCGGTGCTCTCGTCTCGAGGTATCTTTTCATTTTTGTCATATAGTTGAAATAAAACTGCCTGCGGCACGGAAATCGAAGCGAATTTACAAAGGAATAACGGATTCATCAAATGAACCAATAATATTTGTTTCCACAAAAAAAAAACAAAAATTTTTTAAAAATAAAATCGCCTGTTATTGTTCATTGAAGTTGAGTCGAACGATATTTTACAAAATTCCAAACTTATACGGACAAACTATACACGTATTCGTAAACTGGCAATCCGCTAAACGAGAAGAAAATAGTTGTGCATTAGTATTGATGATCTGTGAAGCGAAGCGAAGGCCGATGCCATATTCATACGCATGTGATTTCTATTTCTTTTTATTTTTGGCCCCCGTTACATTTTGCCGGCACTTCATAACGAGAAATTAATTGCATGTGGGATTGTATAAATCATAGAGAGAAAAAAAAACGATCAGAGGAAGGAGGAGATAGAGAAAAATAATATAAATAAACGCACAGTTGCGGACGCACCCAGCATGAGTATCGTATTTTTTACGGGAGAATACTGCAAGTTCTGTACTTTTCGAAGCCCAATCTATTGCGGCAATGGTTCGGATACGCGAACTAAATAATCCTGATTATTGGATTTATAAAATCAATGTGTATACATTTGTAAGTCACTGTAGCGAAATGTTTCTGCTGATTTTTCAAAAACGGTGATTTTGACTCTCCTGAAAGAATCATAAAAATTACACACCATCGAGAACGTTTATCGTTACATGATTCCGAACACTCTTCAGTATTTCGGCGCATCCCGTGTTTATCGTCCTTATGTATTATTAGCATTCAACTATAATATCCACGTACGTAAAAAATTAAAGATCGATCATTAGAAACGAGGAAAGATGACGAGAGTGATTATTGCCTGATTCACCCCGCATGAAGGTTGCTGCCTGAGGAATGATTAAAAAACCCCAAAAACTCACTTGAAATATCTGTCAACATTGCGACGGTGATGATAGAAGAACGATTTCTCATCTAACCGATCGGACCCTCGTTGTTGCAGGCACACACACCACTTCTCGCTGCGGACACGAGACATGTGAGTAATAAAAGACCCTCTCGAAAATAGATATAGAGACCCGTTAAATGAAATTTTACATTGTTAATAAAACCAGCTGAACAGGTTTCATTGACGAGGTGTGATAAATAGGCATACAATTTAGCTGCGCTACCGTCTATACAGGATTGTAAAATATGACCGGATCCATATCACACGAAACTGGTCCAAAGTTCTTGGCATCAGAATCGTATGATGATGTAGCGATTGGTCATATCGTTCGACTGGCCATCCAGAAGTGGCCAGGCTGGCCATGGAAATGGCTGGTTGGTACCTCGTCTTCTTGCGCATTACTAGAAATAAAGTCACCCCCCCCCCCCCCACCCCCGCCTCTTCAACTGACTGATACCACCTTCTACCAAAAAAAGCAAAGTATCTGTTAGGGTTGCTTTCGAATCAGTACTTGTTTCAACACTTATTGCCAACCCATCGTGCGTTATTGTCATTCCCATCCTTCTTCAGCATTCCCCACATCCACTTCCTTCAGCATTCTCGCCTTCCACCTATCCTGTCTTCTATTCCTCGCTGAAGCTCTCTCATCAATCCTACCCTTGCTTCCTACCACGGCGCCCCTCGTCCAATGTAATTCAACGGCCTCAGAAATTAATCAAGCAAACTTTGCCGATGGTGTTCACCGAGCGCTGACACTTAGCTGCCGGTGTTCTCGCACCCCCCTCCCGCTAAGACACATCTCTTGTTGATGTGACCCGGGTGCACACGATAATTCACTACCTAATACCTATATCCCGCGCAATAACTCACTCTAATTTGCCCAAAGTCAAATTCGACTCGGAATTTCACAATCTCGAGATCGTACAATTAACCGTGGAAACTCTCTTTGTTGACAAAGAGACAAATGTCGAGTAACGCAATATCGCAAATTGCAGTTTATCCCTCCGCTCGTAAAGAGTACGTAGCAAATGAAACATTCCATATTTAGCGGGAATTTAATTGTCTAGCTTCTGCAGCACTGGGATAATAATCAACAGCTCGGACAGCGTTTTTTTTAACTCGCGACTTCCCCTCGGGGCAAAAGACGGGAGTTACGCGTTTCACCGTGAACAGATGACTACGTGTTTACTTGGTACCCGATGTTCTCTGAAACGACAGATAATGCCGTAACGAAATTTATAATACCGTTCCTTTGCCTCGGGACCTGTAACTTTTTTCGGGTTTTATTACGATTGAATGCGAATTGATAAAGATAGAGATAATCGTGGCGAATTCCCTGTGAAAGAATAGAAGACGCGCCACGAACGACCGCTCGGCAGGAGGCGTTTGATCTCTGCAAAGTATAACCTCAAAAACACGGCGAATTAAGGTACAGTCCAAGCTCCGTATTCTTAACTCGAAGGGACTGGACCCGTTTCCTTTTCTGTATTTCCCCTATCGTCCCTACTCCCGGTCAGTTGCTGCGAATAGGGGTAACGAGGGGTATACGCGTCCGTAGGTACGAAGCCACCTTGTACCTGCTGCGCTTGCGCAGATTATATTGTACGAAATAGGCTCCCCTTGGAGTGGGGCAAACGGACTCAGGGGAAATACAGTTAAGGGAACTCGTTGTCATGGTAATGAGTTAAAATAAAGGGTCGGTTAAGTTAAGAGGAGTTAAGAATACGGAACATGGACTGTGTTAAAAAAAGTAGAGTATTAAAAAAAAGAAAAAAGTTGTATATTAATGAATTTTAAAAATGTTACAAAAATGTAACGAACTCCCGACTGAATAAAGGGTGTAACAAAGAAATGCTATCTACAAAAAAGTGTGAAATAATAATTAATTATTCGCATTTCATATTTGGGAGATTTTTATAGTTCTAATGACGAAGAAATCGCCCGACTATGAAATTCGAATAATTTATTGTTATTTCACACTTTTTTATCGATAGCATTTCTTTGTTACATCCTTTCTTCCGTCGGGAGTTTTTGCCATTTTTGTAAAATATTTTTTCTTGTAACCGAAACTTTCTGGTAATTTCAGAATGACAAAAGTCCGTTATGTTACAAACTAAGAAATAACTGAACTTCAATGACCCGTTGATGAAAGCAACTCTTGAAGTGACTCACCCGAGTAGGTTTGAGGGTTAATTATTGTTGTTGATTCATGACTACACACACGTTGTAAAACCCTTTCTCTTCGTTTATCACGCTATAAACAACCTGTACATGTTTATTAGAGGTAAAAGAACTGATTTGTCATACCAATCCTTCGATAGATTGCATAGGTGCAATTTATTTCATAAAAATGTACAACTGCTTTGTCGCACTCTGCTGAGAGTTACTGTGAAAGATATTTGCTTCAGTCGTATCTGTAACTTTAGGATCTAAGAAACGATGTTTATAGTCAGTTGCTTGTCCAAAGTAACTCCTTCATTTTACATTATTGTCATCAGGAGTTCCTAAGGATCTCTCCGAAGCTTTGTCGTCATTGCGTTTAATTTTTTAATTTTTTTTTTAACTCCGAGATTTGTTCGTCAACACGGTTCTTCGTACACGACGTTGGCGTCAACGTTCTCATTTGCAGCGCTGTCGTGTCTGTGTTTGCTACCGGCGCAAATACGCGCGAAGTTTCCAACTTCCTCAACTTTATCGCCCTATATACTCGTCTACGTGTCGCTCCACTATGTGGCCGTCGATGAGATTTCCTACGTTACTCCGTCTTCGGATCTCTGCATCCGTCTCGAAGATTCATGGGAGTATAAGACTAATTCGATTTGCAAACCCTCGTGAATTTCGGCAAGTCATGTCTCATTTCTTGACACGATCGGCTCGATATGAGAAATAATTCAAGGCGCGAAAATCATTAAGTTATAATTGGAATGTAAGTGAAAATCGCTGTTCAAGTTTCCACCTTTGTTTAAAAAAATCCTATTAATCTAATTAATTCTTGCAAATTCAATTGCTTTTTTTTCGATAAAATATCCGCCAAAAATTCGATCTCTCAGGCAATTAAATCTCCTTACAGATGGTAGTCGCACGTCAGATCGTAGTCGTAGAACCATTTGCAGAGTTTATGAGCCGCAGACTCCAGCAATGAATCTATCTCTTCCTGTCAGTCTGCGACGCCCCGAGCGTTTCCTCCTCCCCGCGTTCGAAGCCAAGTTCTTCAGCAACATAATAGCTGCGAATAGGCGAGAGAACGCTTGCACCGCTCCTCCAAACACTTCTGTTTATCATTCGGAGGGGCTGACAAACGCACGTGTCGTCCTCTCGGTTTCCTTCCGTTCGCTCTCTGTCCGCTCGCGGGCGCGCAAATTGGGTAGATTAGTACTGGAACACTCGCGGTCGGCGTATTATCTTCGTCCGACATATCCGGCCCGACGAACGTAATTTTTCTATATCCTACGAGCGTTTCCTCTTACGGCCGGTCAAATTAAGACGATGCGACTAACTGCTACTGCTGCTGCTGCTGTTAACTGCTGCTTCGGCGGTAACGGACAAAGAATGTCCAAAGCTCATCTTCGACAACACTGAAAAACGTGTGTGATTCTTATGTATCAATTCCGAAAGACTCGTCGATGTATTTTCGGTCGGAAAAGTTAACGAACGATTGATCATGAAAGAGCATATTGTTGAAATACGAATTTGGTTTTTTTTTTTAACATGTTCTTGATATGTTCCTAATGGTTAGATGACCTCAATTTTAAGGTTACATACCACCTACTTTGCTAACGCTGATACTGACACTGGCTTTTCTGTATGCTGAGTAAAGGAGTAACGAAAATCGCAGAAACTAAGTGTTCTACGGAATAAATTAGTTTATTTTTATTTATCCGAATGTTGCATTTGTTAGAAAAAAAATCTTTTGTAGCGAAACTACGATCTCTCAATGACGAAGTTTCTGGGCGCGTTGAACAATAAGGAAGCCGCATTACGACGAACCCGATGAATGCAACTCGTGGTTACGATCAATATAACACTACACGTTGACAGCTATTGGAATGAAAATAGGAAGAAAAAAGTCCCACGTTATGGCTTCACGGCAAAGAGATGCAGGCATACGATTGTCTTCCGTTGTCGACTCTCATTGGCGAACCGGCGCGAGGGTACGGCAATTCCGTTGAAAATTTGTACTTTCATTGAGGGGACTTCCGCGTTACGTGCGGACAGTAAAGAAACGAAAAAAAATAAAACTTTTTGCCGAAGTTTTTTTCGCGCATTCGCTCGTTAACGAAAGGCTGGTCGGAGGGCTTGGGCGAGGCGATCGCAGTCCGTTAACGAACGGACCACAATTCCTCTTGGTTCCGACGTACCCAGCGAATCCCGTTTCGTATGTAACGACGAACTCGGTGAACATCGCGGCAATCCTTTCTCAGTATACACACACATGCAGATGAAGAGAGCTGTGCGGTCAGCCGCGTTCGCTTCTGCTGAATCCATAACGTAACATCCTGTCATTCCCCGTCCATATTTTCCTCTTTTCCCTCCAATGTTTCTCATTTTACGGGGCTTTCGCTTATGTGTCATGGACATCTCTGCACAGAGCACCTCTCTATCTATTGTAGAATGCAAACTCTCCTAGTCGATTGGTTTTCTGTACTTCGTGAAAGACAATCGGTATAAATGTTCTATCAGGAATTCGTTCGTTTCCCTGCGCTTCGTATGCTATTAAAAGTCCTGCAAGCTAAGGTCTTCTCTATTGATTCTGTATTAATGTAAACAATAGCGGTAGTAACAACGGTCTAATTCGAGAAAAAAAGGTACAGTAACCATAGTTAGTTTTCTCCAGTATTCGATGAGTAGCAATGCGTGACGATATTACTATTTGATATTACTTTCTTTATTACAATATAATTCATAAATCTGTGAAAAATTTGACAAAGTGTATTGATAAATGTTTCTGAAAAATGTAATACAAATGAAATAAATTTCAGCTGAATAAAAAAAAAAGGACACCGTATAAATAGTATATTGTGCAACAAGGGCCGAAAGTTGGCGATTGCCACGAGTGTGAGGTTTGGGGCCCGAGTGCAGGCGAAATCGGCGCATTTCATGGCAGTTTTGCGGGACGGGTGGAGACCGACTCTACACCTCCCAAGTCTACGCGAAGTCAACTCTACACCAAATGTGTACACCGATCGACTCTACACGCGAGCAAGTCTACACCGAATAACTCCACACTGAAATGCTAATACTGCACAACTGTACACGCTGACGATCTGCATAAAAAGTATGCACCGATCAACTCTACACGCGAGCGAGTCTACACCGAATAACACTGCACTTAAAACTGTACACCAGCTAACTATCAAAACTGCACACGAAGCGGCTGTACACAACGATCAAAAACATGGCACGACAAAAAGTCGACACTAAAAACTCGACACGACAAAAAGTCGACTCGAAAAACTCGACACGACGAAAAGTCGACACAAAAAACTCAACACGACGAAATGTCGACACTGAAAACTCGACGCTATTTTTTTTTCTTTGATACCATTCAGTGTCGAGTTTTCAGTGTCGACATTTCGTCGTTTTGAGTTTTTTGTGTCGACTTTTCGTCGTGTCGAGTTTTTCGAGTCGACTTTTTGTCGTGTCGAGTTTTTAGTGTCGACTTTTTGTCGTGACATGTTTTTGATCGTTGTGTACAGCCGCTTCTGCAGAAACTGCACACGCAGTTTTGATAGTTAGCTGGTGTACAGTTTTAAGTGCAGTGTTATTCGGTGTAGACTCGCTCGCGTGTAGAGTTGATCGGTGCATACTTTTTATGCAGATCGTCAGCGTGTACAGTTGTGCAGTGTTAGCATTTCAGTGTGGAGTTATTCGGTGTAGACTTGCTCGCGTGTAGAGTCGATCGGTGTACACATTTGGTGTAGAGTTGACTTCGTGTAGACTTTGGAGGTGTAGAGTCGGTCTCCACCCTGCGCGAACCTACCTTTTCACTACTGTCATGAAATCGGACACTTTTGTCCCGTAAAACTGCTATGAAATGCGCCGCTTTCTATGCCGGAGTGACAAAATCGTATATTGTGCAACTAATGCCGAAAATTGGCGATTTTGACGAGTGCGAGAGTTGCCGCCCGAGCGAAGCGAGGGTGGCAATCGCACGAGTTCTACATTCTTCTTTTTCTACACGCATATTTGTTTTTCTAAACGCTGCCGCAACATTTCCTAACGCGCCCGTCACATTTTTTAACGGTGTGTTGAGGTTAGGGACCCTTTCCGCTCATACTCTACAGTCTCGGAAAGCGATCGTTTCTATTCTGTCGTTAAAAAAAGCACGGTGTGCAACTAATGCCGAAAATTGGCGATTTTGACGAGTGCGAGAGTTGCCGCCCGAGCGAAGCGAGGGTGGCAATCGCACGAGTTGCAATCACATTTTTTAACGGTGTGTTGAGGTTAGGGACCCTTTCCGCTCATACTCTACAGTCTCGGAAAGCGATCGTTTCTATTCTGTCGTTAAAAAAAGCACGGTGTGCAACTAATGCCGAAAATTGGCGATTTTGACGAGTGCGAGAGTTGCCGCCCGAGCGAAGCGAGGGTGGCAATCGCACGAGTTGCAATCGCCAATTTTCGGCATTAGTTGCACACCGTGCTTTTTTTAACGACAGAATAGAAACGATCGCTTTCCGAGACTGTAGAGTATGAGCGGAAAGGGTCCCTAACCTCAACACACCGTTAAAAAATGTGACGGGCGCGTTAGGAAATGTTGCGGCAGCGTTTAGAAAA
This sequence comes from Buathra laborator, assembly GCA_934046635.1. Taxonomy (NCBI): domain Eukaryota; kingdom Metazoa; phylum Arthropoda; class Insecta; order Hymenoptera; family Ichneumonidae; genus Buathra; species Buathra laborator. The sequence continues at coordinate 7,003,491 of OW203893.1, read as the reverse complement.
ACAAATATGCGTGTAGAAAAAGAAGAATGTAGCTGATGTGCGCATGCGTAGGACATTTCCTAACGGCGTACGGGAACGGCCCACGTTCCGCCACGCTCTACAGTTGAGAAAAGCGGGAGTTTCTATTCATGAGTTAAAAAAAATACATTTTTTTCTTCGCAAAGAATGTGACAAAAACACCAAGTAGTTTTGAGGTACGATTTTCAACTCCCGACTGCCCGCCAGGGCAAGAAGACGAGAGTTATGCGTTTCACGGAGACGAGCAATTTCGTTGTCCGGTATGTTCTCGAAAATGGCTAAAAACTACTCACCAGAATTTGATACAGTGATTCTATGATATACGGTCAATGGCGTTTGCAATGGAGAATTGAAATTAGTTGAATATTCGTAGAGAAAAAATTATTTTACGGAATAGTCCTTTAGATATATTGAATATTGGGCGCAATTTCCTGCTATATATTTTTTCGACTCCCGGTGGTTCGCAAGGCGCTCGATCTGCGTTGAGGACCGCCTCGCGGCGCTCATACTTCCTTAAAGATCAACATATTTTCATGCGATTCTCTACTCATGCATAAGAAACAAGGACTACCTTAACGACGGATACCTACAGCAAAATATTTTTCACATTATTCGACTGCAATCATTTGAATACAAAAATTATCATTTTCTTTATTAAATATGCCATTGCGAACAGAGTCAGTAGTAATAACTATTCAAATACATCGCCAAACGTAATTTTTTGTGTATTGACAATATCACCGGCGAGCGAAATGTAAAGGATGCAGTGTATGTAATCACAAGAAATAATGTTGTAGAATATTAAAGCTCCGCAACATCTTATGATCATCTATATGTATATCTACAAAAAAAAATACGGTATGGTTATTATACGCTATAAAAGCGTCGGTTACGCAACGAGAAAAACGAGACAAGAAATACAAAACGACAATAAAGAGACAAGCCGGCGGGAGGACGAAGACCGCAGATATGTCACGTTCCTTGTCGCTGGGCTCACGGTTACGCAACTACGAGGTACGTTTCGCTATGAAGTGCCTTCGCAGGTAAATCCAGTTTCCTGAGAGTTTCGAATAAATCTTTGTTTTTATGAAAGAAAAAAAAAAAAATCCCGCCGTCGAGCGTCTTCAAGTGTTCTCGTCCATCGGGCCGGAGTACCAACTCTTTTAGTTGTCTCGCGGCGCGGATCAGCGCTGACAAGTTTTCCAATTTGTCTGAGAAACGCGTGTCTGCCCTTCTCTCGTTCGTCCGAATCGATACAGGAAATTTCTATGCAAAACGCTGCCAGCGTCCAACGGAAGTTGGGATGAATACTTGCATTACATCGCCGAGTTATCACGACGAAAGTCGTTAACTTATCCGACTGCAAGATTATGTCTCCATGCATTACCGCACTATTGCCTCATCCAATGCGTTTCCTCGAACACGAATTGTCGACAACGGTACAACAAATGTGCAACGCGCATCACGTCGCGAAAGATAGTTGTGAACTGCGTTTTCTGCATATCGTTGACTGTTGTAAAAACTTCCCGAGTTGACGCGTTTTCATCGAAAGCTGCAGTACACAATTTTGTTAATTTATTCGTTGTCGTTCGTGTTCTGAATATGCTTTCGAACAAAAACAAATGGATAGGTGCACAACATGCGTTTCGCTACATAACTATGTGATCCACAGGCAAATATGAAGTCTATAAAAAAAAGCCTATAAGAACAAAGCTGATAAAGCTTATTGTCAAATAAAGTTCATCATGCGGGATAATTGAATGTTGTGAGCGCAACGGATCTTCATACCGTTGAGTTCGAGCAGAACGGGAAGTATTATTGTTTGATTCTTATTATTTATGAAATTGGATGCAGAATTAAATTGCCTGGCGTTTGCGTATCCTTTCTCTTTTTTTTCTGCCCGGCGATAATACAAATTTCTCTCCTCTATCCCGCTCGCCAATCCGTTTATCTTTGACAACGAGAGGAACGGCGAAGCGGCGAAGAAAAATAGATAACAGAATGAAGGAAAAGCAGGAAAAAAAAAAAATCAGTCGAGAACGCGGATTAATCCGGCGCATCCAAAGAGTCGTAAATTTATTCCAATCCTGTATATTGCTCGGTGTCCGCCGTGTTACTTTGCTTCCTCCACGCTAAAGCGGTGCACAAGTCGGACATCCACAGGGCGAGCTTAACGTTATCCCAGTCACGTCTGCCTGCAGGTTTTCTGGTCTCTTTTACAGTTTACTCTTTTATTCCCCTACTCTTGCATTCGCGGCTTTGCCTCTTTCTTTACATTCGTCTCGGTTCATTTTTCTTTCTCCTATTTTTTCGAGAGCGAGTTAAAAGCATCGGCTGGGTGTGTGTCTCTCCCGCTCACTCCTCTCGGCGTTGTCGCGGTACAAAACATCCCGCACTCCTTTTCCGCTGCTACACCGCAGAGGGTCGTATACTTTTCCACCTCAACCAACCGTGTTATAGAGTGGTGCTTCCTCTGTACAACTGCAGTATATCGAAACTGAACATTCGTTCAGCCGCAACGTGTATTTCCTCGCTATCGGCTATTCGGCTTGAACGAGACTCTCGAGTTTTGTATGCCTACAATACGCTGAGCGATGCACAGTCGCTGCGGTTCCCGAACCAGCTATTGGCAGCTTTCCGCATTCAAACGTATCGGATAGAAATAATCACGATTCTGCCAATCACTGCATTTTTCATCCGTTCTCGCGTGACCAATAATCGTGTCGTTTGCCAGGTAGTTGTGGCGTTTATCCTGTAGCTGACGATTCAAAATGCGAATAAAAAATAAAATGATTATTTTTTTAAATAATTATTGAAAAAATGTGAAAAAACGATATCTCCTCTGGAAGAGGAAGTGACGTTTTTTTTTTTTTCTAAAACCTTTAGCGGTGGACACTCTCCAGAGGTAACGATGCATCCAAAATCGAAAAACGAAACGGGTTAATTACGTTAATAACGATGATACGTTTTTGACAATCGTTGAGTCTTTTAATAAATAAGTTAAAATGCCGGCCAATTAAAACTCTACATGAGAAATCCATGAAGAAAGGCGACATTTTGGCGTAATTATGAAAACGTAATAAAAGACGTTGAAGATCGGTTTAAAAAATCATGTTAATTCGCGCGTTTACTCGTATCGTATAGAAATAATCACAATCCTGCCAATCACTGCATTTCTTATGCGCTTTCGAGTGGTCAATAATCGTGCGGTTTACCATGTAGTTCTAGCGTACGCTAAACCAGGTACCGATGCGCTCCACCTCATCGAACTGAGATTGTCCGATACATAAATCACCGGGTTTTTCGCTCTTCTACTCTGCACGAAACACTTCGTCACCATGTTTGAACGTATATATTCCGAGAAAATAAACGAAGTGAAGTGAACTTCGAAGGACCTTCATTCGGTCGATGCACTTCCGGCTCTTTTCGTTATTTCGTTTTTGTGTACTCCGATATCCGAGAATCCTTGTCTTGTCTCTTCTCGTTAATGAATATTTATGCTATTTCATCGCGGCTCTCCGGTATTTCTCGTGCGGGTGTTACTGTGAAGAGGAAAAAAAAAACCTATTCGAGTCCAAACACCGAGCACCGTCGTAGTTTATTCTCACTCTTGCAATTCTTGGACTGGATGAGAGACGAGGGGTTGGAAACGATTTTTCCTCCAGCGAACGAACCAGCGGTAGCGAATGCAACCCTCCTGGTGGAGCCGGAAAGCGGTAGTAAAAACGTCGGGGAAAGCAACGTTTGCATAAGACCCCAAGGCGTTGCTAGGTTTAAACCCGCGAGGATTTCAACCACGAAAAGAAAAACTAACGTAGCAGAGGTTAAAACTCTAATTTTTCCGAAACTTCAAGTTCACGCATATCTTATTGTCGCTAAAACACTTGACAAATTGGCTTGCGATATCTGAATTTCTCTAAAATTCTACTTTCCGAAGATAATTCTTCCTTTTTTAACACCCGACTGCCCGCCAGGGTATCAAAAAGACGGAAGTTATGCGTTTCACGGAGACGAGCGATTTCGTCGTCCGGTATGTTCTCGAAAACAGATGAAAATTATTTAACAGAATTTGATACAGCTATTCTATGACGTAGGGTCGATGTCGTTTGCAATGCAGAATTTAAATCAGATGAATATTCATACAGAAAAAAGGATTTTACGGAATAGTCCTTTGAATATATCGAAAATTGGGCGCCATTTTCTGCGATATATTTTTTGGCTCCTGATGACTCGCAAAGCGCTCGATCTCTTTGGGGTATAACTTCACAAAACACTGAGATTTAGGACTGTGTTAAAATTTCTTTTATTTAAAAAGAATGAAATAATTAAATTTTAAGAACCTTTGAAAATTCCCGACTGATAAAAGAGGATAATAATGAAATTGTGTCAGCAAAAAAGAGTGAAATAACAATAAATTATTCACGTGTTATAGACAGGAGATTTCCATATTCAATATCGAAGAAATTGCTCAACTATGACATGTGAATAATTTATTGTTATTTCCCTCTTTTTGTTGATACTATTTCTTTATTACGCTCCTTTTTCAGTCGGACAGTTTTTAAATGTTTGTACATTTTTTTTTAGGTACTAAAATCGCGATAATGTCTACTCACACACGCGAACTAACTAATTTCATTGTACAACAAACAAATAGAAAAGAATTGGATAAAGAAAAATTCATCGACGGTGAGGAAATAATTATTAAACAAAAACGAGAGAAAAAGATATTCGGGATGAAGAAAAGTCTGAAGGCTGTGGGTGAGCGTGCGGTTGCCAAGTAGAGGAGAACGATTCCATGCGCGGGTTTATCCCTGTGAAGTTCCGTGGACCATCCCGTCCGAAACAGACGACGGGGTTGCCGGCATATTTAAATATATAAACAAAGGCCGAGCTGAAAATTAATATTCCTCTCGTACCGCCGCGTCAAGAGGCCGGATTTTCATTCTCCGGGCAAATCTCGCTTCTCGTCCACAGCCACTAACTGGCTTTCTTTATCCGAGCTTTCATCGTTACTCACTGACTTTAGAAACAATTATTTTATCGTCAAAGTCAAAACGCGGCAAAACTCACTGAGGCTTCAACGATTGTTTCGTAATATAGAGAAGCTTCCGATTATCATTTGATCCTTATCAATGCAAATACAAAATTATACTTTAATGAACCACCGAATAATTTTATTTATTTTATGAGCAAAGAAAATTGAATTCGTCGAGTGATTTCGCGATGAATATCGATTCTCGGAGTTTCATATAGTCTTCGGTTGTGACACGAAACGTCGAAACTTTCGAAGAATGCTTTCGTCACGGCTTTCATTGTACTTTTTATTTTCGTCGCGAAAACTTTTATCACTCGGGAATTTTTAGCCGTTCTTAATTGATCTATGAATAAATTAGCCTTAAATTGTTGGTAACGCGAAAGCTCGCTCTTCGTGTTTTTTTTTTTTTTTTTTTTCGTCGGTCCAATTCTCCGTCATCACTTCTGTCCTCGCGGCGAGACAGTTTACGCTTTGCGTCCCAGGCACGTCTCGTCGCACCGGGCATACGGCTCTAATCTTTATTTATGTCCCGCGTACGGACCACGGCGAACACCGGGTTGCTGAACATTCTACACAATTCAAAATAATCAAAGTTCTTTTTATGTGTTGATCCTCCCATGCAGGTCGTTAAACCGCGTCTTTCACGCAATCCTCCTCTTGCGCTCTTTCATTTTTAAAAAAATTCGCTCCGTGTTTTGCTTTTCCAGGCGTATACCCTGAGGCACATTTATAATTTCACGTCAACTTTTCCGAGTTTCTACGGCATGGAATACTCAAGATTTTCACAACACAAAGTGTAGATAAGGCATAAAAAAATTGCAATAACGAATTCATTTGCTTTCGGCAAATTGAAATAATTTTTTCGTCATTCTAATTTTTGATAAAGAAAAACGACGTTCTTTTTAGGAAAGTAAATCGCATAAGCCACTCGCTAATAGATTATTAAAACGTTGCGTTGCGTTGCGTTGCATCGGATTGCGTTTGCGTTGAATTTTTATATCACTTAAACCACAACTCCGTGAAGAGTATTTCCCGCCGTGTTATGTGATAATCGCGGAATACCATTACTATATTAACCAACAAATGCGAAATCCGATTAGTTTGCTTCTCTGGTATACGGAAACTGTCCCCATCCATTCGAGATGATAGTGTACTTGTTTTTGCTGCTGTATCAACATTTCGAGTCCAATCTCAAGGTTTACTGTCCTTATTTAATTAAAGTGCATAGCATCATATCCCGTTTTTTGCGTCTGTCGCTTTTTGACCCTCTCGACGAACATGAAATGTTTTGATTTACGATGAGAATGAAATTGATTTTTTTTCGTGATTCGGATTTGGCATAGTAATTATATTAATTCGAATTGACGATAGAGCAACTTATATATACATTGGAACCTCCCGAGGTATTTGACGAGAGCCCTGCCTACTGGCTACTGCCTTGCAAGGACGAGTGGGAGGGGGAAAATGCCGACCAATCGATTGGCTCGCCACAATCGTTTCGTGCACCTGATTGGTTACTTCCGTATTTGATGATGTCTCCTATTGCTTCAAATACGGGAGGTCCCACTGTACCTATGTGTTATTATAACGTTCACCTATAGTGTAGTGTCATCAGACGACATGTTTTTATTCCCGGGTGCAAGAGGTCTGGCCACAGCAATTAGCTGCAGGCATCGGGACTTCGCATGCGAGTTTTGTGGACATCAGCCTTAAAGCAATTCTATTATATATATATTAGGTATATATATATACATATGACGATATGTATATATACGCTATAACTTTTCGTGCTCAGTTTACGTTGGCTCTTTAGACGAGGCTGGTGCTGCAACCAGCAGCTAAACTCTCGTTCGTCTCAATCGCAAAGTCGTAAAGTTGGAGATACTCCAATTTTCCTAATGCACCGAGAAGCAAGAGCACCGGCGGTGGCTTCCCTCGTAAGTATCAGTCCTTGGAGAGGCACTGGGGCCAACGGATGTGAAGCCAGCGAAGTAAGGGCGAAAGTAGTAAATACAAGGGAAAGCAAAGGTCGAAACGCGTAAAGTTCAGGAACAAGAAGGAATATCGGACTTCGTGCGAATATGTAACATAATTTTTAAAGTTTTTAACGATATTTACCGAATCGCTGGATAAAGCAAACAAATTTTGTCGAACTCGCGATTTTCTATGTTTTATAATCAATTCTGACTATCGTAGAGTTTTCCATACATTTTATCATAATCTTCTTTTCGACTTTAGACAGAAACATGAGTTTCAGATTCTCTCGAATTACCCGTTCTGTAGTCAACAAAATTGTATCTAATTGTCATCGAGGGTTCGGAAGTTTTATGATGAATTTTAAACGGTTTACAAAAATCTTCAATAAGGAACAATATTCGTTGTTTGCTTCATTAAGGATGTATTACACTTACATTCCCAACCAAAAGGTTATACGATCAAAATTTCACTACTTCGTGATAGAGTAAAAATCTGAAAAAAATCAAATAAATTAAAGATGTGAAGAATATTGATTTTGTATAATAATAATGCCAAAAAGTTATTACCAAATAAGTAAATAAATAAATTGTGCAAGAAATAGCCCCATTTTCTTATTTAAAATGAATTTGTTCATTTTTGAAAAACCATATAAATATTTTCAAGTTTTTCTTACATTTTTGAAATTTTTTTTCGAAAAATAAATATAACGGCACGAATTTTGAATATATTTTCGAAATATTTCACGTACAGTACACTCGCGAAGTTTCAGGGCGATTGTACTAACATTCACGTAACAATAGCTAAAAAATCAAAAGATTCATTTGAAATAAGAAAAAAATTTTTGAGTGGCTATTTTTTCAATTATTTATTTATTTATTTGTTAATAACATTTTGGTATTGTTATTATGCAAAATCAAAGTTCTTAATGTCTACAGTCCAGTTGATTTTTCCCGATTTTTATACTATTGGTAAGTCTTTGAAATTCTCGCGAAATCTCATTTTTCGCTGGTAAGGTACGTGCGAAGTATCCTTAAATCAATATTTGGAACTTGATCGCAGAATTTTATATAAAAGTTACTGAGACAAGGATAAAAGTTATTTGACGTTTACAAACGTAAATGATGGAGCGAAAGGTTTAAGTCACTGCGTTTAAACCATCTCTGTTGCTTCCCCGCATCCGAGTATGTGATCCTTAAACTTTGTGAGTGACTAAGAGATACGAATGAGAAGCAGAGAGAAGACTTTTCAAAGGTAGTAGTTTCCGCTCGCTTGGACTTCATTAACCCGATTTGCGAATTCGCTCTCAACGCTAACATTTGGCGCGATACGCCCGGGCCTCGGTAAATATGGCGACTATTCGTAACTCTGTGTTGGCGTCTGACCCGAGCCGGCAAACTGCACTCTCTATAATTCGGCCAATCGAACCCATAGCGATGTTAGGGTTCCGCTAGCAAAGTGCCGTATTTTCGCGGCGTCAAATACGGAAGAGTAAAATAATAAATAATTACTTGCTGATTATAGTTGGGAAATTTCCACACTCAATGACGAATAAATCTCCCGATTATAATGAACAAATAATTACTTGTTCTTTCACTCTTTTTCGAGAATACAATTCATTTATTAACCTTAATATTCCATTCGGGAGATTTTTAATTTTTGTAAAAAAAAATATATATATCTAAATATTGCTTTGTTGTGGCAATTGAAAAAAACTGCAGATTAGCCAATAAAATGGATGAAATTCCGAATAAAAGTGCTGCGATCGCATACATTCGATCCGGATGACGTAATCTATTTTCTGTTATGGAATAAGAGTTGAAACTCGTTGTACGACCTCGAGACTTGTGTTCTCCACTGTGCATAGATACATATATCCACAGGAGAGACACCACGAAACAACGATCGCAAGTAACACGAGACGAGTAAGCGACATGCTCTACATATCGTTTCCGCGTTGTGACCACGGTACGACAAGTGCAACTAAATACCGCATCGCGTTTGCGCCACCAAGAGCGTGTGTCCTCGAATATAAGGCGCGTGTCGGGCTCTATGCATACAATACTGCATGCATCGCACTCTATATGTATATGTCAAGTCGCAATCGGCGTTTCTTTGATGCAAATAATTATTGCGTTAATGAAACCTATGTCTCGATGGTTGCAAGGAAATTATAACGTCGGCAGCGAGGATATGGCGCAAACCGGTCTTCCGAGGGATCTAATCAAATTCAGATCATTTAGCGTGAGTTCTGTAACAGGAACATTTTTTACTTATATTGACCACGTTAAAGGATCTTATTCTAAAAAAAACCGTCAGTCTTCTTCTTAGTCGTTGAAAAAGTACATCTATCTGCACTGAAAATAATCAGCAAACGAGTCGGCATAACTAATAGTTAGTTGAAGGAACTACTATTTAAGAAAAAAATAGGTTGAACCAAGTAACTATCAGTTATCAAGAGACGTGACAGCGTCTCGACGCCAAGTACTTAAAAAAAAGTTTTTTTTTATGCGGCGTAACGCTACAGTGTATACATCCGCCAATGTATCGGAAGTGTACAGGAAGCTAAACTTTCGACCGATATATCTCAGGAATGAAACAGCGGATCAAATTTTGGTTGACTCTTTTATAATATAATTTGGGGTCAATCTTTCGAAAGCGCCTCGTTACAATTAAATTGGGTCAATCGATTATGAGATATCGGAACCGAAAAGTTCACGGTGTCAAATCAACGATCAAAGTGTCCTGTAACGGAAACGTCTACATCAGTTCATCGAAAAATTCTCGTGGTGGCGCGCGCGTCGACACAGCCGCCTGAGCTATCAATTGCTATCGTCGACTATTTTTTAGTATGACCGTTTTTTCCAGGTTTTCCAATTGCTTATTGCGTGATAGCGTCTCGTTAATAATCGGAATTAGTCAGTGAAACGAATGCGCGAAATTGAAGTAAAAGTACTTAATTTTCACATATGGTAAATAAAGATAACTTTTTCAAAAAACTCGACCCAATATCTTTAAAAATATTTTTAATGAAATAATGTTGATAAAAAAACATTTTACAAAAAAATCTCACATTTTTAAAAAGAAGTGAAATTTGCCAAAAAGTTTTTTCAAGAGAAAAAATAAGGTACGCCAAGTACTTAAAAATCTGTTTGTAAAAATTATTGCCATATATAATTATGTTTCTTCTTACACGTGACCCATATCATTTAATTTATTTTAAAAACAGAATTTTTAAATACTTGGTGTACCTTTTTTTTTTCTTGAAAAACTTTTTGGGATATATCAACTAATCGTCCATTCTCTCAACTTATCAGGTTTTTTAGTGTAGTGGTTTGAAAGCTGAGTTTAATGTTTAATTTTTTTATAGCACTTTACAGAACTACATAGAACTATAGGATGTAATACAACGGATTTTTCCGAAGAAAAAAAAATCAGTGACCATCGATAATTTGTCATTTACTGCGTAAATTCTTAAAAAAACATCGCGAAAAAAAATTATTTTATTTTCTTTTATCGTTTTTGAAAAGTTCTTTTTTTATTTGACTCGGATAACCCCATCTTTAAACCCTGAAAAGAATAAAACAATTCATCAGCCAGTAGAGCTGACCTGAGACTGGGTCAACAGACAAAAAGTCAACGTGCCTAAGTGCCCTAGGAATAGCCACTCGTAAAATTTGAGCTCTGACACGATTCCTAGTTTTTTTCATTCTCTGAAATACTTGTTTCTTTACAACATTAATTGGGTTTGCGCAATAAAATTTCCTGATTCTCGTAATGTAATCTCAATGTGTGAACCTATCGACGCAGCGCCACCGGTAATCTGCTTCTCAATGGTGATTCCGCTCGTAGCTTGCAGTCGTAAACGCTGCAGAAGTAAGGTGCGCGTTTTCCCCAAGAATCTTCGCGCGCGAAGTACGCAGCAAGAGTATATCCGTTTTATACGAGTATTACAGTATTATACTCCCTTCGATAATCATTGTAGAACAACGGCGACGAGTGTAGAAACGGCACTGTGGTGGAAGTCTCATTCGACGGCGCGGCCGGAGTCTTTGCTGAGTAGAGTTTACCCGCGGATTCGGCACGTACAACCGAAGTACCACGGTTGCGATAACTAACATCGTGCTTACCAAGGCGGTCTTACAATTTTCTACAAGCAGCTCCTGAGCTCAAACGGCTCGGGCCTCATTTCAAAAGTCTCCGGTAACCCGGTGTTCCCATTTTCCTGAAGACAATTGTTGAAAAAGCAGTTTCGACCAGCGCACCGAGTACGTAAAGTACGTTTGCATAGTGCATATATATACATATATATACATATATATAATATATATAGCATCTCTCTATACATATTCAAGAAAAAACCACGAGTTGGCAAAAATTTCAGCGAGTTTTCTAGAATTTTCTCTCTCGTATTCTCGGCGAAGTGCCGCGAATAGGAATGAGAAGAAAGCGTGTGGAGTCGGTGACTCGAGAACGTAAATTTAGTCAGTCGAATTTTCGGTGCTTCTCGTTTAGTAGAGTGGCAGCAGTTTTTCGTTTAAGCTTTTGCTTTTTGACTCTTGACTTCTTCTATGCCACGACCTCGACCTCGACTCAGTTGACTTTTTCCGTCCGGGTTAATGCTGTAAAGTTGAACACGTCTTGTCGACTATTTGACGTAAATGAGTCTCTCGCATTGCGAGATACGAAGAGACAAGTCTGATTGCGCGTGTTACAGGGTAAAAAGTGATCAATATAACCCGACGTGGTGAGACGGTCTCCTGCTTTTTTAAACGAATCCGTTTGGGTAAAAAAAAATGTAACCAGTCCTCTTTCCCACATTCTGAGAACCGCGCGGAAACGCCAGAGTGAACCTTGTTTTCCGCAGCGATTTGCGAGTTCTACGCAATTTTACTTGTTGCTATAGAAACGAATAGTTGGCAAGATATCGATGCCGTTTACAGGATAATGTTTTTTGTTGCATTGTAATCCGTCATTTCATCATACATTATGTAAAAAGGTAAGAATGTTCAAAGATAGAGTTCACAATTGCAGAAAAATAATATTTGAAGTACGCATACGTGAACGCAGAGCTTTCGTCTTTTTGTCGTACAAGCAGTCGGGAATAAAAAAATGCAGCATGTCGTATATATACCTCAAATTTTATTACATTCGAAGCAAAATATATTAATTTGCATCAAGGATCGCAACGGCGGAAAGTTCAAAGATATCTGTGAATTAATAATCATTTAATGACAGCATTATGCATATCAAATTATATTAAATTATAGCGAAAAGCAGAAATTCCATTTCAAAAGCTCGAGTCAAACCTTCGTTATTCGTTTCACATTCGGCAAACATATCCGTTTTCCCTTGGACCGCGAATTGAATATCGATCGTATCGTTTTAGTATAGTCGGTATATAGTATATCCCTCCGCCCGTCGAGAACCACAGAAATTTAACGCTCGGCATAGCGCGAATTCGACGCGAATTTTACCCTCCGGCTCATTCGTATCGCTCGGGGGGGATACAACCCCAGTATATATATGTGCGGTTCGCTCGCGCCAGCCATTCAACCCCATTGCGTTCGTTCTTGGCATTGAGGGCGGCGGATCGAGTGGGACCCTCCGCTGCAACCTCGGAACACGTTAAACTGCATCGGCTTGCATGCATGCGTACCTACTGAACGTTGGCAAACCCTGTTCATCCCTGGCGTACACATGTGGCTCCATGAATCCCTTCGCTATTTACGATTTCGTGTGGGAGAACAAACACTCCAGCGAGCTTTCGTCTCGACGAAACGTGAGCATTTGATTGGAGAACATCGAAAGTACGAAAACTCGCGTGCCGACACTACCCTGAAGAAGGGTGAAGAGGGGGGTGGGGGGAGGTATATATTGTCTTTTGGAAACTCGAAGTTGCAATCATGTTTGCGCATATGCACTACACATGCACCGCATACATATTCTATACGCATTATACATTACCGGAGAAACTGCGCGATCCTACATGCATAGTATGTAGTCTAATTATGGCCTTCAAACGCACGTAGTCTTAGAGTCTGAAGATTCGGGATGCGCGCACTTGTGATCTCGTGCAACGTTGAATGCTATTCATGGGTTCTTGAGCATCCGATTCGAATGGTGCGAGAATAGTTCAGACCTCCAGAACCAATTTAATTTTGCGGCAACAAACGTTGCCAATGCGAAATGTACAAAGGGCTTTCCAAACTTGATATCGTAAACTGTTGCAAAATTAATTAATCTAACATTGTACGATTGGCAAATCTTAATCTTTCCTTACGTTTCACATGTATTTGTTCCTTTGTTATGGGGAAAAAAACTCCGAGAAGCAGCGTTAGACATTATATTGTCCGCGGTATGTAGGTTTTTTTTTTTTTTTTTGTAACATACGCTAAGAAAAAAATCTTCGTCTTCATAGCCGTCTTCTTCGTCTTATTAGCATCAGTTGCGAAAAACATGTTTTCGGCAACGAAAATGTATGTTGTACTAACTATAAATTCATTCGAATGGGGGTCAACAACGCTGATTTAGTCGATCCAAACATATTTTCTCATTACAAATATATGCAAATTTGGAAAAACCTGCGAGTCTGAAGTAAAAAATAAATACGATATAGTGACGATCGAGAAATTTTAAATTAGATTATTGAGCCAAAGGACCTATAAAACAATAAGGGAAAGCCAAGAATCCGAGGAAGATCACTTGACCCGTCGATCTCCACTGGCTTGTTCTCGTAACGAATCGAGGCTGACACGAAGCAAAGTAACAGCAGCGTGTGGGGCAGCAAGAAACACCTCGCCGCTCTGGGACGAAAGTTATTTCGGCCGCCACGTCGATGTGACAAGAAAGCAGTTGCTGGCCCCGCGCGTTCCCGAGGAGTGTATTTTCACAGTCAGTTGGAAATAGTCGTTCTAATATCGTTACCGGGAATACGCGCGCAGCTCGCCGGCGAGCCGGCAGTGTGACTCAAGCCGCGGATATAGCGACGATGATGATGACGATCGTGATGATGAACCTAACGAAATGGTGGTTAAAAATACGATAAATCGATTAAGAATCAACCAAATACGATAAACTTTGAGCTCAAGTTTAATTTTTAAAAGGTCAAGAAAATTCAGTTTAAAAATGAAGTTGATTCGATGAATCGCGAGTGCATCAAACACAGTTAAAAACGAATTCATAATATTGAAATATATAGATATCAGTGATTGGCGTGTGAAAAAATAACCACGGAAAGTAGTTCTGTGGAGCACTAGCCTTGGCAGTGGATAGATAACAGTGGAATAAGCCGACTGAAATAAATGACAACTCGAAACGTTTTGGTTGGGCAACTCAGTGGTATTCGCTTTATTCACTTGTGAACTATGACGCTTTCGATGAATGTACTTTGTATTGTCTACGCATCCCTAACAGGGTATAGCAGCCGAAGGGAGCATTAATATACGTTGGAAAGTGCGCGGGTTGAAAAGCTCATTGGGAAGCACGAGTGCGCGCAATATTCCATGATACAGTAGAGAGTGAACAAACGGTGTAATCAAAATAATAATATTTATAACAACGCGATTTCGCGGGATAAGTGACCGTTTTCCGATGCCAACAGCTGCTATAATATAATTGCCATCACCGCGTCCAACGGTAGCGGCACTCGAAGAATGGTAATTTGCCATCCTCTCGTTAAATATAGAAAGAATAAACCGATATCGCAGATGAAATTAGCATAACGCATGACAATCAGATTCCAACAAAAACAATTGAAAATACAGAGTAAAGAAAAATGAAGATTGGTAAATTCGGATAAAAAAATTTCACGCTGATGTTAAAGATTTTAAGCCGAGTAGCGTATTCACTAGGAAGTTTTTCTACAGTTTTCAGTTCTTACACTGTAAGTATGTCAAGTTTTCGGTCAATGCGGCCACTCGTGCCCATGCGACAACGTGCGCAATTTACGACGAAACTTCATATGTTGGAAAACTTGATGTACACGTATGTTGGAAAAAAAAACTAAGCATGCTTCAAAATTTTTTAACTGGAAAAACTCGTTCAGTTTTTGAAATAAAAACTTTCAATGATCTGCCGAAATGATGAGACATTGAATTGGATGAATCGTCCATTTAATGATTTCGAAGCATTTTTCTGTCAATTTAATGACTATCAAATGTAAATTTCAATTAATGTGGGTATTAAAATGTTTGATCTTTGAGAATAGCAATTGGTTTTTATTCAATAATGAAACAATGTACAAAATATTCCAGTGGTCACATATGTATGCTTAATTTCCCAAACAATTTCCTTTGAATGAACAAACCGACCCCAATACTTTGATAAATAATTTTTGTAAAATTAATTGGCATAGCTATTTCCGTCCACATGCGTGAAGTCGTTTTTCGTGCATTTGTAAAGCGTATTCACTAAACAGAATCCACCGCAAGACGATCGCGTGTCAGCGAATGGCTTTGCGATGGCCCTCAATTAGGTCTCTCGGACTTTCGATGTCCGCGAATATAGTAATATAGTACGTGCGTGTTGCCGAACCACGCCCGACACTGATATTTCCGGAATGTGAGGACTTCGCCAGACAATCTCGCTGGTATATCCCGATGTCATGCACTGCACACACGAATACACGTGGTCGACGGGTTCTATATGGAGATATATCCTGAAGCGTTCCCTCACGAGTAACAAAGCCCTTTCTCTTGAAGCTATGCTATTACCGCTCTGTTATGTGATATGTGTTGCTGGCGTAAGTCAACCGCGAGTATTGTTAAATTGATAACCGCAGAATTTCCTCGACGGAGCTATGCTGTAGCGTGGAGAACAAGCGGCACAGAAATTGGCCACGTTAAGGAACTGGTCTGATAGTCTGATTCCAGTTATTGGCAGAAAATTCAATCTTTTCCGCTGAGCTTTTCGCTTAGCCTCTGGACAGTTTTTTTTTTGTAATAACGGCAGATTGAGGCTACAAATAAAGTAACCAACCGTGAAGTGTTCCTATTTTCTCATGATGAACCCATGTTTTAATAAGCTTCATGGTTACGCCAGTATCTTCTGTCTGCCTGTGGAGGGTTCGATATGAAGGGTTACAACTGGGTTGCCCGGAGGTCGTGACTGTAACGTTCACCGCAAATCAAGTACCCCAGCTTGGCGCCGACGTTGTCACATTAAAGTACAGCGAGTGATATCATTGTTTTATGCACATACATACGTAGCATAATATCCATTCATGGTTGTTAGACGGTACCGTCTCACTACCGCCGCAAAACTGACTATTAATCAAGAAGGGCGCACCTACGTTCAAATGCGCTTGAATTTAATTACACATTTACGACGCTGTAAATTTTCGTCATTATGACGCGACGGTGGTGTCTAATTTAATATAGAGAGACTCGAGCCAGAGAGGAATTAATAAATTCGCACCCACCGGATGAGCATAGAGACTCAAAGGGAGAAAGGCTTGGAGGTCTCAACTAAGGCAATTCGAGGACCTCACATGTTCCTACAGTATGCGCTGTAGGGATCAAAGATTTAACTAGAGGCGTGGGGCGACGTGTATTCTGTATCGGGCATCTTTTAACGGGGATGTGATTAAAAAAAAATCGTAATATTCACTTTCGAGTCTTATTTCTTTATTGATAAAAAATAATAATAAATAATACAAAGAAGATTGCAAGATAGAATGTGTACATTGCTTCATACACATTTTCCACCTTTTATGAAGCTCCGTCTGTCAAAAATTTTAGTCCATTATTTAAATATTTGCAAGAGTACGAGTGCGAACAAAGAATTTCAAAAGTAATTAAAAATTTAATGAAATTCGAACTGTTTCCCGGATTCAGGGAAAATTCAATCTCAAATTCTTATTTAACAATATTCTATTTGTGTTTTAAATTTGTGCCGACATTTAAAAAATGTTAGGAGCTCGAGTACCAATGAAAATTCGACGAAACATACATACATACGGACAGTTTTCTCTGAATTTTAAGTTCCCCAACATGAAATTCGCGAAAACAATGCTTCCTTGCTGGAGAAGCAAAACAGGCCTCGGATGGAGTGATATACCGATCCAGGGGTACCAATGGTAACTCTCTGCGATCCAGAACGATTTTAAAACGATTGATATAAACGCGAATTCGCTTACATCGCTTTGATTCGTTTTAATTCGAATCAAATGTTCTAAGGTATAGTAGTTCCGGATCGCTAAGTGTTACCATTGGAGCCTCTGATGTCGGTATGTCACTTCACTGTAACACAAATTTGTATTGCTTTATGTATGAGGTATCGCACCCGTGAGGTCAATTCTCATCTCCACAGATTCAGAAGTCACCCCTTCCCAATGTGTATAGTCAAATCTTCATTTATATCAACCCAAATTCCATCAATTCGGCGATGCAATTGGCGTATGTATTTCGAAATCTCATTACCCCGGAACGTCCAAATCCGACTTCCGTTGTTGTTTCGGGAATCGCGCTCCCTCGACCGCGTCGAGACTCGCGGTATCCAACAGCTCCAGCAACCCACATCACCTCCTGAAATCGACTAACTACCAACCAGTCAACCTCCTGACCGCTCGCCCGATCTGGATACCTCATGCAACCACTCCTAGACTACAGTGCAGAGCAACGTGAGCCTCGGTCCCCAGTGTAATCAAAGCCGGCTGATCCGGATTGTGGCTCTGATTCCCTTTCTCGTATTACCAAATATACCGGGGGTTAAACTAGAGCAGGTCAAGCGCGCAGAATCGGCATGTACGTAGTCCCCTACTCGTGTACGGAGCCAATTGAAACGACTCCCTTGTATATTCCAGATTCATGTGACTCCGACATTCGTTACTCGCTTAACCCTTCAACGCCACAACAATCGGGGAAATCGTTATGATCCTCAACGCATATGGCGCTTAACACGAAATGTACACCGATACCAATGCCATTTAATCTCCATTGGGACTCCAATTATGATTGGAGACTATGAAACTAAACATGTTCGTTGGAAATTAGGTTTGATGACGTGGCCTCATGTGGGGCACTTGGATTATTAGGTTTATGGCGTCGAAAAATGATCTTCGTTGATTTTGGTAGTCATGTCGTGAAAATGAAACTATCAGATATGACTACAACCGTTTAAACATTGGATATTGAATTAATGCGTTAGACAAATTAAACAAGAAATAGCAATGAACTCGTTGATTTCTCGTGTTACAGGCAAACGGCGACGATGACTGGGAATATGAGGAGATCGTTCTCGAGAGGGGCGGCGCAGGTCTCGGCTTCAGTATCGCCGGTGGTACCGACAATCCGCACTTCGGCAACGACACCGCGATCTACATCACGAAACTCATACCTGGCGGTGCCGCATCGGCGGACGGTCGTTTGCGGGTCAACGACACGATACTGCAGGTCAACGACGTGACGGTCGTCGACGTACCACATGCGAGCGCCGTCGATGCCCTCAAAAGAGCCGGAAACACCGTCAAACTTGTACGTATACAATCGACATATAGATTTTATTTTCATTCAGTAGCATAGTTGAAATTTCTTCTATATCGTCTGTTTTACTTGAATTTGATGAAGAAAACGCAGTTTTTCGTATCACGCGAGGTCCTTGCGTTTTTTTTTTCTTTTATAATTTGCTGTAATCTCTTCGTTGGACAAATGTATCCATATATACTTTACTGAATTCTATGAAAAACTATTTGAAAAATTCTTGATTTTGATTGCAGTCTTAAATAAAAAGCAGACAAGTTGAAAAAGCGAAGAAAGCGTCGCCTCTGAAAATAGTAACTTTCTGTAACATTTGGCAACACATTGCGGTTTTTTCTTTTTTTTTTCACAAAATTACTCGATTGTCCGGATTCAAAATTACATATTTTCAAGTGGCCAAATGACTTCCCTTTTTGGAGTCGGCGTCTCCGTAGTCTCTTTTTCTCTTCAAGTACATTTCCTCAACTACGATAGTCAGCAAGGATTTAGTTTTATCGTTTATTAAGAAATTACGAATTTTTAATAATACGAATGTTTTCCTGACACGTTGATTCCAAGTCCGACTCATAAACTGAACCAAACCAAAAAGTTGATAATGTTTCTTGAGGTCTTCGAAATCATAGATGCATTTTTTCGGATTTTTTATAATCGCATCTTTTCTGACGCTCTATGTCATCACTCTTTCTGTTGGTTTTCGCGACCATTATTGATCATGTTACGTGTTGATCGATCCCTGTTCCGTCAACCCAATACACCTTACGGTCGTCGAAAGGTCAGAGTCGGAAACAACTCTGATATAATGGTTGATACTGTTTCTTGAGGTCTTCGAAAACATAGATGCATTTTTTCGGATTTTTCATAATCGCATCTTTTCTGTCGCTCTATGTCATCACTCTTTCTGTTGGTTTTCGCGACCATTATTGATCATGTTACGTGTTGATCGATCCCTGTTCCGTCAACCCAATACACCTTATGGTCGTCGAAAGGTCGCAGAGTCGGAAACAACTCGGATATAATGCGACATCGAATGACGAATGACCCAGTCGTAGCATTCTTGCTTTACGCAGACCCTTCTTCTTCCAACTATTCGGTTCGAAACAAGTATAACAAGGGATGACAAGCCGGACACAGATACCAATCCCGCGTCAACCAATATTTCGATGTCACAGAAACGACAAAACTATATATTCCCCAAAACATCGTTCGATGATAAGTCATTAAAATATCTTACGAATCGTGCAAATAAAAACGTAAAATATGACAAATTTCCAAAGGTAACGAACATCCGGTTTCATTCCTCATTATTTTTCATTACATTTGTAAAATCGTAATGAAAATGGTATCCTTCAATAACATGTCTCTTTTTGCAATGAATTGATGGATACTTTTCCCGGCGTCATGGCCATTGGAAACATTTCCGAGCATTCAATTACTGTAGATGGTTCCTGTTCAGTGGATTTATGTAGCGGCCGTACAGCAGTTGGTGTGTATACTCCATCGTGCTGTCCGCAATGCTTTCGCGGGATGTTGCTTACGTTCTTTCATTCTCTTCGGTTTCTATTATTTCGTTTCCTACGGGACCGAGATTTTCTCGACATTGTATCCAAGAACGCTCACGGTATGTACGTTCATTGTTGGCGGCTAATATCTCCGCTGTACCGTCGACCTGTACTCTCACTCGCCCCTCGCGGCTTTTGAAAGAAATGGCTGACCTCGCGTCCCATACCCGGTCACAATACTTTGGAGATTCGGTTTTTTTTTCGTCTGCGCTCGCGGTTTTCCCAAAGGTCCAGACGTTACTCAACGGAAGTTTTTTTCTTGTTTTTTTTTTTTTTTTTTTTTTTTCAAGCATTTTCCTCGTCTATCGATTTATATACGAAGTTCGATTAGGAGTTCGGTATGGAAGAACGATTTATTCGTTCTAATTGAGTCTGCGAATGAATTCTCGAATAGCACGGACCAAAATGAGAGAATCGCGATGCGAGAGATTTTCACGTTCCGAGGCAAACAAATAATAGTTATAACTCTCAGAGCCATTCCACTCGCTCGCGTCCACCAACGAGGATAAAAGATAATAGGATATTGTAGATGGGGTATCTTTTGGATGCTCAATTACGCGGCTCAAATGTCGGGGCGGGCGCCCGGGCAGTTGGTAAATTGAACTCGAAAGAAAATCGCGAGAATCTCTTCGTCCTTAGGATGAAAAAGTTCGCAGTTATTCTCTGAAGTTCGTTGAGAAGCGAATCAGATTAAAATCACGAAAATTAAACGTGATTATCGTAATTTACAATTGTATTCTTCCTTTTTTTTTGTTCTTTCTTTAACATTCTTTTTCATTTAAAAATATGATAAAGACAGACATTATAGCCAGTTGACGAAACTTATTGTATATCGGCAATGAATGTGAAAGTGAAAAGTAAAAATAAAAACTTCGTCCTCGCGACCGGAAACTTTTGTCGATATTTCTATAGTTCGTTTAGCGTTCGATTCGGATAAAGTTAAGAAATATTACACTTTATTTTAGTCATTTGCTAATGGGTTTCTAGTGATTTTTCTTAACGGCACAACGACGGAGATGATAGGAACGATTCTTTTTTTTTTTTTTAACTTCTTCGTGTTAAATATTAACGAAATAATGAAATAACGAATTATTGTTTCAGTATGTGCGAAGACGACGCCACACGCAACTGATCGAAATCGAGCTGATAAAGGGCAACAAGGGTTTGGGTTTCAGTATCGCAGGTGGAATTGGAAATCAGCACATACCCGGCGACAATGGAATATACGTCACGAAGATCATGGAGGGTGGAGCAGCACAGGTCGACGGTCGTCTTGTTGTTGGTGACAAATTAGTGGCCGTGAGGAACGCTCTGGTGAGAATGACATATAGACCATCCCTCGTCTCTCATTATAGTAGTATAACTCGGTGCACTCTCCGCCACTGTGATCATTACATAGCGTTACCGCAACATCGCTATGCCAACCTGTTTCATCTACAAAAAGATAGCGCTATACTTCTTTCAATACGATTCCTCAACACACGTTAATGCATCAACTTTAAGGATGTATTACACGTACATTCCTAACCAAAAGTTTATTACGATCAAAATTTTACTACTTTTTGGTTTTTACGAATTTGGTGATTTTTTTTAGAAATCATATACTTTTTTCAAAATTTTCTTCCATTTTTAACATTTTTTTTTTCGAAATTTTGAAAAATCAATATAAAGGCTCGAATTTTGGATATGTTTTCGCAGCAACATTCCACAGCCCATTCGCAAAGTTTCCGAGTGATTGTACTAAAACTAGCGTAACAATAGCGTTAAAAAAATTTCAAAAACAAGATTTTCAAAAATGTACGAAAATTCGGAAAAAATTCATATGATTTCGAAAAAATCCAAAGATTCATTTGAAATTAGAAAAAAAAAGTTTCACTGGTTACTTTTGAAATTATTTATTTATTTGTTATTAACATTTTGGCATTGTTATTATGCAAAATCAAAGTTCTTGATGTCTTCAGTACGGTTGATTTTTTTCCGATTTTTATACTATTGATAAATGTCTGAAATTCTCGCGATATTTCATTATCGGCGGGAAGATACAGGTGAAGCATTCTTAAGCCATATGTATTTTTTCCTTAAGGAAATTAATTAATTTTTTTTTCTCAATATTTTTATTTTATTCCGTTCCTAACGTTTACCGGAAACGCAGAGATAATTTTGCTTCGTTGAGAAAGCTGTATTTTCTTGAAAAAAAAAATGGATATATACATTATTAACGTCGCATTTGTGACTTTTAGACGTTAACACGATAGATATCACAAATTACCAACGATACATTTGAAATTTAGCAACTAAGTACAGTGATCACCAGCATTGATCCTTTTTTTTACGTTTAATACCTCGCAATTCTGTAACTTATAAGAATTCCGACTGTACGGTTGCATTACGGTTTACGAGATGCGACAGCGCGAAACACGTCCGACTCATTTCCACCGCTGTACACTTCGCGGAGTATAAATAATATCTTCCCATTGAGAACCCGCGTCCCGATACAGATAGAAGAGAAGACAGTGCATGTTAGGTGCAGAGTGCAGAGAAAAGATGATGACGTCGAGGGAATAGCAGCAATACGCTCGAGCGAACGCAGCTTTTCCAGTGCTCTGTGAAAAATTATAGACGACTCGTAAAGGGTTCGCGTTCTTTTTTCTCTTTCGCGTTCCTTTCCCTTTTGCATCGTACGTACTACACAGAGCTGATATTTCTCAAGAGCGCTCGAGAATATGTTCACTTCTATATGCGAACTTCCGTGCCATGCAGTTACATCGATATCTTCCGACTAGACGCCCTTACGCCGTGAGACGAAAGCACCCCAAAAGCATTCTACCGCGGAGCGTTCTGTCTCTGGCATAACCATCGGGCAGAGAGATATCTCGTTTACAACTTTTCTTTCCTCATTTATATACGGTACGAGGAAAATGGCTCTTTCGCGAAGAGCACGAAGATCCCTCAGTTTCCCCCTATTTTCGTTATAGGAGACAATCACTTTCGAGTCTCGGATATTATGACGCGAAATGATTCTTCCGTTGGCTGCGATGGAATTTGACTTTCGATTCTTGAAAAACGCCCAAAGTAAAATTTTCCCGACGAAAAAAAGAATCGCGAACGATTTATTTCTTTCTTTTACTTCGTTTTTTTTTTTACATTTCTCTTATTCGAACGTGTGAAAGCTTTCGCGTTCGAAGAAGAATGAAGTCGCGATCATTTTTCACGGACGAAAGAGAGGAGGGATCGTAACTCGTCCCTTTAGCGACCACATAACAGAGGCCTACGTTGCGAAAAACGTCATCCGCTACTCTGAACAAATGGATGGTTAAGTGCGGATGGGTGAAATAGATTAGGAGCGCGAGACTTTCGGGGTTCTCTCTCATGGTGAATGATAGACCTTCCTATGCCTCACGAAGGTTCGAGTAGAAGTGAGTTGTATGTCACTGTATTTGTGAGGTTTGTCAGTGAGGTCACTGACGGAGGTCTTTATCGCGCGCATTTAACGGTTCCGTAATCAAATGAGTCTTATAAAAAACGGTTCAATTTTGCTGAATTCACACTATACGGCATCGACAAATGAGAATTGTGTGTTGTTGTTACGTCTCAGAGTTCTGTTTGACCGCAACTTAAGACACACGACTCAGAGGTACGCGAATAACTTGTTTATGCGCGACTTGGAGGTAATCTTTAGAGTACTCCTTGCAAATAGTGTTCACTTCGCATAAGTTTCAGAGAAATGAGAGAGAATTACATACACTTCTCGATAACATAAAAATCGGTCAAAAATGAAGCATACTGAAGGTGCGGAAAATATTGATTTTGCATAATAATAATTCCGAAATATTATTAATAAATTGATGAAAAAAAAAAATTGTTCAACAAATCTTCCGTCAACCTAATTTTTGTTTAATGATAATGATTCTTTCATTTTTCTGAATACGTATGAATTTTTTCAAATTTCTAAATTGACTTTGAATTTTTTTTAATATAGAAAAAACGTGTGGAAAGTCTCAAAATTCGAACTGAATTTAAAAATTCGAAAAAATTCATACGTATTCAGAAAAATGAACGAATCATTTTCATAAAAAAGAATTAGGTTGACGAGAGATTTGTTAAACAATTTTTTTTTGTTCATCAATTTGTTAATAACATTTCGGAATTATTATTACGCAAAATTAATCTTTTTAGCATCTTCAATGCTTCGTTTCCTCCTCTTTTCTTTAGGTTTTCATCTATTCTGCACCTTCTGCAAGTACCCGGATTAGTTGTTACTCTTTCGTTCAAGAGATGGATTAAGGCTATGATGCGAGTTGTTCGGATGTTAATTGTAGACTGACTAATAGGTTATGGAAACTGGCCGTTGCAAAACGGCCAGCAAATGCAGAATTCGCGCGACAGGAGCGATCGTCCAAAAAAGAAACTCAAAATATGCTTTTTAGGTAAAAGACGCGAGCGCTCGTGAACCGTCGCGAGCAGATATATGAGTTGCCGGAATGTGATACTTATTATCCAATGGTATGATTTTACGTTTAGATCTCTTCCTTTGGAGGAACAGTACTTTGAGAAACAGTAGGAGATAATTTATCGCAAGACAACATGTTAATGAAAGGTCGGGACGTAACATGTGTAAAGGGCTAATTTACGAAAAAAAAAAAAAAAAACAATCAAAAGTTAATAATCATCTCGAAATGCATTACACCCTTCAGTGAAATCGTACGATTCCAGGGTTATGCGTCCATAAGGACCGGTGGAGGTTTATCTTGCATTTTCTGAAGTGGAAAAAAAATAGAAAGTCCGCTGTTCGAGAGCAGAAATCTATGAGGGTGGATAAGGGGTGGAAATGAGGACGACACATAGAAGCTGTTGGTGAGCCTCTGGGATCTGGTGAAAATGGTCACGTCGGCCATTTACGACGGCAATCCCGGTCAACGTTGATGGCAAAACCCGGACAATCGTTTCACGGAGCATAGAGAGCCGCTTTCCCAGAGCTCTCGAGCTTTGGTGACCTCAGATCGTTGGGCCGGACGTTGCACGTCGGACATTGCTGCCATTCCTTTTCGTAATCTGGCGATTTTTTTTTTCGTTTTTCTCCTCCTTGGTCTATGACAGGCGTATCACCGTTAAGTCCGACCGCGTATGGCAGTACGACGTCTTGCGGTGCTGCGAGTTTGAAACGTTAGTCTGGAAGAAACTCCGAAGAGTACTGTTAAATCAACGCCAGTTGATAGCGTATATTCTTTAAGTTTTATTAAAAAAAAAAATGAAATAAATAAAAATACGAAAAAAAATGTTTTTAATAAATAAAGAATTTATCCGCAGGAAAAAAATGTGCAATAAATTAATATTTTTACAGAAGCATTATTAAAAAATCGTTAAAACGTTTTCGACAAATATCGATGTTTAAAACGATAAATCGAACCATTTTTCAAGGTTTCTATAGGAAAAATACATTTTTTACGGACGAAAAATAAGTATTTCAAGGATACAATTCTAGAACCAGTTTAGGCAAATTCACCGACCGAGGATTGCAATAGCTCTGAGACTCGAGACGTCTGTTCCGAGACAAACGAAGTTTACTGTTGAAAATTCTCCTATAATCGTAAAATGAGAACCGCGCACACAATAAAACCCCAGAGATCCGCATGAAACACTCGAAACGATAGAAATAAAAATTTTACTTATTTTTTTTTCGTTCGCAATCGCGCTGCACTAACGATCGTGAGCGCAATAATCGCCGTAATGGCACACAGACGCTTTTCATCTGCGTCCATTTGCAAATGAACTTCCGGTACTCGGACTGCTGAATGAGACGACGCTGTAGTGTAATCTACTCGTGTATAATAATAACTATGAGAAAAAATTTATCGATTCCTGGAAAAGCGATTTCGCTCTCGAAGGGCAACAGCCGACGAAACTTGTATTATTAGTTTCAAATAAATGATCCCCGATTCTCGTTTATTAATAACAAAAAAGGATACTACTGTCGAGAGCAATACTTCGCTTCGGTACAGTGATTATCGTATTGTTGCGAGAATATGCGATAAACCGTGAAGAGTGTCGTTATAGTTGTTGGTAAACTTTCGATAATCGAGAATTTTTTCGATCACTTATGGTGAACGATAAAATCGAAAAATATGATCGACAAAAAATGGTCAGTCTATAATATCAAAAGCATCGAAATAAAAATCGTTGTTTACGGCGCGCTGTTCCATCGAAAAATACTCTATAACGCTATAGATTATTATTATTATTATCGTAGTCGTATCGAAGTATTTTCTTTTTTATTCTTTACGCGGTGATCCATTGGTTCTTACAGAAACGATAAACTTGGGCATCGATTAGTGGAAACCGCAGCGAAGTTTAACGGTAGTCGATCTTCGTTTGTCTCAGCATTTTGAGACTCTTCCACTTTTTCTTTTCTTCAATTTTTCTGCATTTATTCATTGGCAAAAACGGAAAAATTGAAGTTTTAAAAAATTTTACGATCGGAAAATCCACACACATAGTTTTCTGGGTGAAATGAAAAATCACATCGGAAAATTCGGAGTTTTCTTTCGCGATCGGTCGCGGTGCAGTAGAGAAAATCTTTTTTTCATCCAATCTTCATACTCTTTTTTTTTTTTGTCAAAAAAATAAGCGAAGTTTGGAGTAATACTATCTATCGTCAGGAAGGATCACTCGCCCGTGAGGTACGGGGAAATTGAACGGGAGAAATCAATTATCAGGGTGGTGAGCAAACGGATGCGATTCTGTGCATTGGATGAATTGGTTTCATTCGAATCGACACGTCGTATCGATTTAACTGCTGAGAGAGTCGCCAACGTGAAAGTATAATTGACGAATTACAATTGATTGGCGATAAATCGCGGGAAGAAAAATACGGGTTTAAATTTTAATAACAATCCGACCGTAAATTTTATCCTCAGTGTTGTTCATAAATATCATATGAATATCAGGGATTTGCAAACTGCTAATTAGGTACGTCGTCGAAAATAAATATCGTTTGTTATTGATTACGGTATCGTTAATTCTTTTTATTTTTCCACTTCTCGTCTAAAAAAAATGTTATCAATTTTAAGTTCCTATGACAAAAATAATTATAACAGTCATATATTCGCGTCATTCAGTTATTATTATGAATGAATTTTTTTCATACGGAAATGGGGCATTTTAGCCGATGTCTTAACGTATCTTTTTAAACTTTGAATTGTATTACAGTACAATATCGATTATCCGGGGTAAGAGGGAGGGTAGTATCCACGGATAAACCGCAATCGACTAAAATATGATTTAAAAATAATCATCGTTTAATGAAGTTTCCTAAAAGAGTCACTTATTTTTGGTTATTTTATTTACGATCTTAACAATAAAAATTCAATTTTTGACCAAAATTTCGAAGGTATTGACGTCATTTTCCAAAAAAGTCCGTTTTTTTAATGGTATTTTTAACTTTTTAGTGAAAGTATTGCTATTGTTTTTTTTTCGTCAGTGAAGTGAGTGATGAAATTTAGACGCGATTAACCTGCTGTCCGGTTCAACCGCTCCGGTCAATCGAAGTTTTACTGTACGCAAAAAGCACACGCACACCCTGTACTACCCGACAAATGCTACCCTCGCATACTCAAACCGCCGCAATTCTCATATAGGATCCCTTCATTCATACAATGCATAAATTCTGCAGCGAATTTCACAGGGTTTTTCATCTCTACGTCGTAGACGACAATAACAATAATATGCGTTGAATGGATAGCTGAGGTTACTATTCAAGTTTATTTTTTGTTCAACAGGGCGACAAAAACTTGGAGAACGTGACACACGAGGAGGCGGTGGCGACATTGAAAGCGACCCAGGATCGTGTGGTACTGTTGGTAGCCAAACCGGAAGGGACGCTGCCACCTCCGCCGCCCGCCTCGGACATCTCTCTTTCCCCGCAACCACGTAAGGATCCGTAAAGCTAGAATTTCGCATGTTAGTTTCAGTTGCCAACTGAACGCAGCACATTTTGCCCTCCGCACATCCTTGAAAACCATTTTCAGCCTGTTCTCTCGCACCCTCGCGCGATGCCAAGCAAATTTTTTTTTTTTTTTTTTTACGCCGCTCAAACGTCCGTACAAGCGCTACCTGCTGCGTTTGTCTTCCGCCCGATAAAAGTTTCACTCGACGCGAAACGTTGACCCGCGCCGCTGGTCCCGGCCTCCTACCACCGGGATGACGGGATCCCGGGCGTAACTCGTACTATCTTTTGTTTGGGTTCGCGAGAGCGCCAGGGGTTGTGCAAACCGTACTTCCTTCCGGACAGTCGGCACCCAGCGAAATGACAACGATGAAATTCACCGTGAATCGAGAATAAATCCTCGAACGATCGAGAAAAACATTTTCCATTTTAGTGCTGAAACATTTTTTTTTTTTTTTTCAAAGTACACGAATTGCAATTATTTCAGTGTTATTAAGATAATTCTCGCCGTAAAATACAGTATATTAGTATGGAAATGTCATACATTTTATATGTTTCATACGAGAAACTCGCGCGACGTCCGGCAAATTTGGATTAAAGGGGCAAAATCGCGTGGATGTATTTTGTCGTAAACTGCGTTGTTTTTCGTTATACTTTCTTTTTTTTTTCATAAAGTGGCAATTTTTTAATGCACTTTTGTTCGCACAATTTTCTCATTGAAAATGCGAATAAATTATTCTTGAAATATTGGTTCACAAGTGAGTTGACTGCACCGCAAGGACTGTCTTAAGGATGTATTACAGGTATATTCTCAACCAAAAGTTTAATACGATGAAAATTTCACTACTTCGTGATACAGTAAAAATCTGAAAAAAAATCAAACGTATTAAAAATATCAAGAGCATTGATTTTTCGTAATAATAATGCCAAAAAGTTATTAATAAATAATTAAATAAATAAATTGTTCAAGAAATAGCCAGTCAAAGTTCTTTATTCTCATTTAAAATTAATTCCTTGATTTTTTAGAAACCATATAATTTTTTTCAAAATCTTCTTACATTTCTGATTTGTTTTTCGAAATTTTGGAAATTGAATATAAAGGCACGAATTTTCGATATATTTTCGCAGCAACATTCCACAACACATCCGCGACATTTCGGGCCGATTTTACGAAAATTTACGTAACAATAGCGTTAAAAAAAATTCAAAAACGAGATTTTCAAAAATGTACGAAAATTCTGAAATAATTCATATGGTTTTTAAGAAATCAAAAAATTCATTTGAAATAAGAAAAAAAAAGTTCCACTTGATGTTTCTTAAATTATTTATTTATTTATTTATTTGTTATTAACATTTCGAATCAAAGTTCGTGCTGTTTTCACAACGGTTGATGTTTTTCAGATCTTTACATTATTCGTAAGCATTTAAAATTCTCGCGAAACCTCATTTTTCGCTGGGAAGGTACTTGTGAAGGATCCTTAAGCATAATTACGAATCAACTTTTCTGACAATGTAAATAAGTCCATTAATTGTCCACCAAAATTTAATAATAAAAAAAAAAGAAATGACCCAAAATTCAGCGAAGAACTATTTTCCATTAACAATCTCGTTTGACAAAGCGCCATACGGGAATCTGAATATTTTCAATGGTCAATATCCCTTCCAATATTGCATTCCGATTTTTCATTTGCACGTGAAATGGCTGCAGAGACCCCAATTCCAGACTCCATTCGAATTCGCTAAAACTGTTGCAATTGAAAATAAAAAAAAGGTCAATTGGAGTGATTGATTGATTTTTCCGATTCGACCGCTGATGGATTACGAAAAAAAAGGGTTTCTAATGGATGCCAGTCGGTTGGAAAAATGGTAGAATTTTTTTCTCGAGTTCCATTCTAAACGTTGACCACTCATTTTCATTAACTTACAAAATTGCCGAGTTGATTCGTCTTTTAATTTCCTTTCTCAATTCGTTGGGGTATCGGCGTCAAGTTAAATCCTCGCTGCACCCATTCACTCGTGGCGCCTTCGCGAACTCCGCTTTCTTCTTCGCGTGGCTCACTGCACGTTTTAATGGAGAGATCACGCGACCTGAAAGAGGACGGTGCGGCGTCGACGAGCTTTTTACTTGGCGAATAAAAAAGTTTTTATTACACCGCGCGCGGCAGCCTTTCAACGAATGTCATCGCTGTCGACTCGTTTGATGTCCAACTGTAGTACGTGACCGCGCAAGTGTAATAATAGAATCCGAGGGTTTAAAAGTCTTCACAAAGTTTCGTTTCACCCTTTTCGCTTGACGTACATTGCGATGATTTATCGATTCATATCAGAATATCACTAATTTGCCGTTATAATGTAATTAAAAAATCATTTTTA
Organism: Buathra laborator; assembly: GCA_934046635.1. Taxonomy (NCBI): domain Eukaryota; kingdom Metazoa; phylum Arthropoda; class Insecta; order Hymenoptera; family Ichneumonidae; genus Buathra; species Buathra laborator. Next base: position 6,973,113 of record OW203893.1, on the reverse strand, counting down.
ATTAAAAAAAAAATTTCAATTATCGTTGAATTTTTACCGTCGAAGTATTTCGACGTATCTACGCACTCAGCGGCTAATAAATTAATTTGGATTGTGTAAACTGAGGCATTTCACCGCTTTCTGGCAATTTCCGATATGCTGGACGAGCAAATATGTAAATATGTTATGTATTTAAAAACTCGTTGTTTCCTCAACGATATGTTTATGAAACGAACGTACAATGCGTAACAGCGCTGTACGGCCGCACGGAATAGTTCGGTAAGCGATCACCGACTGCGCTCTGCAGAACCGGCACCGCATCCGATATCCTCCGGTAGCCCCATAGATAGCGTTGTCCGGTAATTGCTTTATCAATCCCTTCTACCGGTAGAAGTGCGTCGCTTTGTTGGGCCCCAAAGTCGAGTTGCGTTGCACACGGTTAATACTTCAATGCACTGCCTGTGGTCGCACACCGGCGTGCATACTGAACCGTTGACCGGGTGAAGTCAATGTCGTCCGGATGATGTTCGCGCGGTGGCGATGACGATTCAAAAACTAAGTTTCGAATTTTTTTTGCAATACCTATAAGTGATAATAAAATTTAAAAAACGTTGTACTGAAAGGTATATGTATCGAGAGCCTCACAAAAAAAAATAATCAAGTAATATTGAAAAAAAATACAGATATGGCCGCCGAAAGATTGATATATTAATTTTATTTTTTTTCTTGATATTTGGCGGTGGATACCGTCCAGTGGAAACGATGCATCTAAAATTTAAAAAACGACCACGAAAAACGAATGACGACGATCGTTGACCATCGCTGATTTTTTGTATATTTTTTTTCACCAATGACGACGAGTTTTTCGTAAGACACTCATTCCATATACCTTTCAGTGTAACAAAATTTATTTTATTACCTTTTCTTTCCTTGGGCTGCGGCTTCGGTGCGTCCCGAAGCTGCAGCCCAAGGAAAAAAAGGTAATAAAATAGATTTAAAAAAAATTAAATAAAAAAAAACTGCATTCTCATGCATTTGATTTTTTTTCTCGAAAACTATAGGAGGTAATAAAATAATGTTTTGATGATGCAGTAGCCGATTGTTCAACTTTTCTTTCCTTGGGCTGCGGCTTCGGAACGCACCGAAAAAAAAGTTGAACAATCGGCCACTGCATCATGGAAACATTATTTTGTTACTTCCTATAGTTTTCGAGAAAAAAAATCAAACGCCTGAGAATGCAGTTTTATTTTTCTCAATTGCTCTGCCTGTCATCCTGAAAAAGCATTGCAGCGGTGGGTAAAAATGCAGAATACGGCAATATGAATGTCGGATATAACGACTAAATGGCAAAGATAACGCCTACAATATCCCGGAAAAATGTAATTTCTCCATCCCGCAGTTATCAATTATTGATAATTTATCTGTATGTTTTTTTTTCTGTTTCTCTGAATTTAAACAGGCAAACAAAATGGTTCGGTTTCAGCGCTGGAGAACAACAGCCCGTTAGTATTCTCGAAAGAGTCACGCAACGCATCGTCTCTCGCACTGCACGGCGCCGTTACGCCGCGCGCTGTTTCTCAAGAAGACGTGTCACGGTAAGTTTTTCTTATATCCAATCGTATTTTCGGATCAATGTTGTGTTGACATAAGTTCTCGGAGACGGAAAAACTTCAACGTGTTTGTTGTAACAAGTAAATGGTGGTTTACTCTTGAACCCTGAAAAAACGTGCCTACCGGCAGAAGTATGAATTCAAGACATCGAAATAATTCCATTTCTCTCGATCTCTTGTTCGTGATTTTTTTTTTTTTCAATTTTTTCGTCTCGTGAATTACGAGTGAACGACTAAAAAAAATGGAAAAAAAAAAACATCTTGAAGAAATATTGCCACATCGGTCGATCTTTTCTACAAAAAAATTGTTAACAGAACAATTTTTTTTTGCCGTTCTCACGATATATTTTAGAATAAAAATGAGTAGGAAGACAGTACGAAACTTGTATCTCATTGGGTTTGAATAACGGAGCGAATTTAACGATACACCGGAAAGCTCTCGAAAGCATCAGCGATTCATTGTAGCAAAGTTGAGAGTACGTTGAACTGGTGAATTTCTAAATCCTTGAGATCAGCAGACGGGCACGTGGTAGCATGTTGCGCACCAGTCGATTCTCGTTCGTCGGATTGCGGGGAATTACTAGTCTGATAAATCCGATCTGGCCGACGAGAGATCCAACGTACCCCACAGTTCAAACCGCAGGTTTGATACCGAACTATCCTCTTCGTCGTACTCTGGGATCCCTATGAAGACTGGTTAATTATACAATCACCGTTCCGTCCGTTCGCGTGGGCGGAGGTCGAATAGCGCGTGAGAAGGATATACGCTCGGAGATCCGCTGAATGCGACGTTGAACTGAACTATAGCTTGCGCTACCGGCGATGCGTGGGAAGTTCAGGCGGTCATCGCAGTTTCGGTAGCCACTATCCGAGCTAATTGGCGATGGATTAAGGGGCTTATCGAATAACCATAGTGAACGCGCACAGAGCAATCCTATATTGGATACGTTACTGTACAGTATCCTATTCCTATTGGTCAACTACTACGATACATGACTAAATATAAGATAAGTTCATATACAGTCTCCAACGACCCGTATAGTCACAACAGTTAATAAATGTCATGAAATCGTTAAGGGTTTAGAAATTGTTATGATATCGATTTCTTCCTTAAGGATGTTTCACACGCACCATCCCAGTGAAAAATGAGATTCCGCGAGAATTTCAATCGCTTACCAATAGCATAAAAATCTTTAAAAAATCAACCGTACCGAAGAGATCAAGAATTTTGATTTTGCATAATAACAATGGAAAAATGTTATTGACAAATGAATAATAACAAAAATTGCCAGAAAAACTCTTTTTTTTTCTTATTTCAAATGAATCTTTTAATTTTTTAGAAAACATTTATATTTTTTCAGAATTTTCGTACATTTTTGAAAATCTCGTTTTTGTAATTTTTTTAACGCTATTGTTACTTAAATTTTAGTACAATCGCCCTGAAACTTTACGAATGTGCAATGGAATGTTGCTGCGAAAACATATCCAAAATTCGTGTCTTTAGATTCATTTTCAAAATTTCGAAAAAAAAATGTCAAAAATGTAAGAATATTTTTAAAAAATTTATATGGTTTTCTGATTTTTACTGTATCACGAAGTGTATCTAAATAAAATCATAAAGAAATTTCGACTTCGTGTCTAAAAAGGCCGGATATTGCATGAAATATAATGGACCCTCGTTTTGTTAGGGACTTTGTTCGAAAATTAACCAATAAGTTAAATCACTCGAAAAACGAGTTGACGAGAGTTTTGAAAAATATTTCCAATTATGAAAAAACTTTTATTATACAAAAATGGTTTCTTTTATAGCGACTCTTTAAGCTTCTGGAAAAGTTCGTTAGTACACAATGATGCATTTCGTCCACTTAGACATGTTTATTTATTATTTCATCGGTATACGCAACATTCCTGGTTCAAGCAACGGGTTCCTCTACGCGACGAAGCGTCTAACTAATTATCCTCCTAATTCTTCCTTAAATAGTTGGTTAAAGAAAGCAGCAGGAAACAAAATAGCAATCTGATGGCGCTGAAGCACTGGGGCAGGATAACAGAGTAAATTACGACGAGAGGGCATAATGGCTGCGGGAAGCTAATTTAGGAGAAGGAGAAATTAAAGTTTCTTTCTTTTTTATTCCTTACCGCGTATTTGCCGTGAGGGCTGAGTACTGTAATAACTCTTGTCCCTCGGCGCGGGCACGTGGCGTTTTCCGATGTTAGAAGCGCGTTCAGAAGCGGAGAGCCTTAAACGCAAGGATTACGTCGCCCGCGGCGCTGAGAACTCTACTAACCGGAATCTGCGAGAGGCAAAGAAGTAACCTCGGAGGAGGAGGTCCGAATTTTATACTTTGCGTCGAAAACTTTCGACGAATAAGTCGGGAATAAGTGAGAATTTGGAGTTAGCTATGGACGCCCTGTCCCGTTTAACTAAACGGGTGAATGGAGGAAATGAAGTCGAAAAGAGGAAAGTAAATTCCCGAGCATTACTTCTTGTTGCAGTACGCGAATGAACTAATGGCACTTTCGAATTGCTGGCGCTCGTAGAAACTACAAAGTGGCTTGCAACTTCGTTCTAAATATTACCATGAAAGGAATATTTCATATTTGGACCGTGAGAAAGTGGGGTCACATAAGTTTAGTCGCGAAAATGCAAGAAAAACCGTACCAATTTCGTTTCTCGCGGAGTATCTTTTTATTCTACCGGTAGCACCCAACGTTATACCTAATTCGATTAAATACTGATCATTTTCGTGCACGTTTTTGAAAACTTGAAAATTGCCATATTTTGCACATAGTTACCGCATAAAATTCACTTCCTTTGAAGGATATTTTCATTTTTCCAGTAATATCCAATATTGTACCTAATTCCACCAAACATTGATTTTTTTAATGTTGTTTCTTCTTTCATACTTTTGCAAGCTTCAAAATTAGGATACTTGGTATACCCATTTAAGGTAGTTATGTCGCTTCGCGTTCATTTCGCATAAGTTCGAGAAAATTGCAAATATTTCTCGATGGTATAAAAATCTGTAAAAATGAATGCATATTAAAGGTACTGAAAAAATTAATTTTGCATAATAATAATCCCAAAATGTTATTAACAAATTGATGACAAAATTAATTGGTCGACGAATTTGCCGGGAACTTTTTTTTTTTTTTTACGAAAATGAATCGTTCATTTTTCTGTATACGTATGGATTTTTCCAGATTTTTCAATTTACTTTGAATTTTGTGTTTTCTCACACATTTTTTTCCATATAAATGAAAAAAAAATTCAATGCAAATTGAAAAATCTGAAAAAATCCATACGTATTCAGAAAAATGATTGAAACATTTTCATAAAAAAAACAAGTTGGTTTTCTGGGAAATTTGTTGATCAATTTATTTTTTCATTAATTTGTTAATATCATTTTCGAATTATTATTATGCAAAATTAATCTTTTCAGTACCTTTAATATGCATGAATTTTTTCAGATTTTTATACCATCGAAAAATATTTGCAATTTCCTCTCTTTTTTCACGAAGTTATGCAAAATGAACGTAAAGCGACATAACTATCTTAAATCGAAAAATAAAATTTAAACGATTTATTAGATAGTCTCTTAATGCAATTTAAATTTTTATGCAAACTCGCGAGTAGGTTACAAATATTCTTGAGTGCCACTTTTCACTTTTTATCCTATCTTTTTGGCGCGACAAACTTAGATAAAAGTCCTATTCTTACTTCTTATCAAACTCATCGCGCCGGTGCACTTCAGACGGAAAAAGGACTATTCTTATTGGCTAAGGAAACTAACATCCTACCAATTTTTCGTCCTCTGTAAAACTGGCGTTTAAGGATGTATTACACGTACATTCCCAACCAAAAGTTTAATACCATCAATATTTCACTACTTCGTGATATAGTAAAAATCTGAAAAAAAAAAAAAAAAAAAAACGTATTAAAGATATCAATAACATTGATTTGCGCAATAATAATGCCAAAAAGTTATAAATAAATAAATTGTTCAAGAAATAGCCAGTCAAAGTTCATTTTTCTCATTTAAAATGAATTCTTTGATTTTTTATAAACCATATAAATTTTTTCAAAATTTTCGTACATTTCTGAAATAGCTTTTCACAATTTTGAAAAATGAAAATAAAGACACCAATTTTGGATATGTTTTCGTTGCTACATTTCACAGCACACTCGCGGGGTGTCGGGGCGATTGTACTGAAATTTACGTAACAATAGCGGTAAAAAATTTCAATAAAGAAATTTTCAAAGATGTACGAAAATTCGGAAAAAATTCATATGGTTTCTATAAAATCAGAAGATTCATTTCAAATAAGAAAAATTATGTTATTATGCACAATCAAAGTTCTTGATGTCTTCAGGACGGTTGATTTTTTTCGGATGTTTATACTATTGGTAAGTCTTTGAAATTCTCTGGAAATCTAATTTTTGGTTGGGAAGGTACGTGTGAAGCATCCTTAATCTTTCCGATGTACGAACAAGTTGATGACCCAAAAGGACTTCCACTTTATGTACATTTCGAGAGCCGGTAGTCGAGATTAAGATTTCTCCACACAACGTTGGCACGCAACTCCGTTTCCAGCATATATTCGTAATCGACGAAGTCTCTCGCCAAAATCCGGGCAATCTATCATATAGGAATTATGGATTTCTAATTCTCACCGGTAGTCGAATAACGAACGCGATTTGGTGAACGCAAAACGTGCGGCAACGGCGATCCGAATGTGTGCAGCAAGGATGGGCACAGCCCTGAGCAACGTGCCACCATTAGGACGTCCGTAAATTCACGACTCCCGACGTTCCACCTACGTAATGGGAAAGCACACCGGTATTCGTATATCATGGGCGCGGGTGCAACCGGGTAGTGCGGACAAACGGTTCGGAATGAACTTCCCAACCGCGGCGCTGAGCCCGAAACCGTAGACGAGAACAAACGCAATGGGCATAGAGCAGCTCGGAGCTTACGGTCTCTGGAACGATTACTTTTTCAAAACTACCGCTCTAACCTGCTCCGTGACGTCTTTGCCAGTTAATATAAAACCGGAATTCATACGCATTTGATTCAGATGCATGTACTCTGCTATATCGTAGCTAAAAAATGTTGGGTACATACATGATGTTTGCATGGAACATCCCTTATGGCAATCAGAATTAAATATCGAAATTTCCCGCAGTCCGATACATTCAATAATACGAAACTTCCTCATGGTTACTATTCTCCTCGATACATTGAAATCAAATGATTACGAAGTTAAAAAATAGGGTTTTTCAAGACCATTTAAACGCGCCTGGGTTCTGGTCACAGCTGTGGCATTATCTGTCCGTAATTCGACATGTGGGCGATTCCGTATCTGTAAGTACACACGTGTGTTACAGCAAGGCGACGCGATGCCCCAGGTACGTTGGGCGTTACACGTACAAGCAATTGCACGATTTTGTCAACGTGTGTTAACAGTATTATGCATACTAATGCGGAATCTACGTATGGATGTTTGCGCTTCCCTTTCCGACCGGTAGCCGAAACAGCTTATGTATCCACGAGTACGATATACGTGTATTAGCAGATATATGTGGACACCGTGGTGAGAAGGAAATTCTTGGCACGGTCGCCGCAGTTAACCCACGAAGCGAGCATATATATTGTGGCTTTCGGATGCAGGCCAGGGTCAGGGCGCAGGGGCGTCACGTGAGTATATCGGCGCTCTGAGAACAATCCGCTTACGTAACCCGCTCTCGGTAGTCGAGCGTTTATATATATATATGTGTATATACATATGTGGTGCGTATATATACATACGTAGTATACTATGCGCTCGCCATTTATCGATTATTGCTGCTTCCCGGTGCTGGCAGACAGATAAGGCCGAAATTTCGTGCACCCGGGTGATGAGTGTTTGAACAGTTGAACGAGAGTGAGAAGTACGAGCGAGACGAAAAAAGCATTGGCGTGTTGGGGAGAAGTTGGAGAGAAACTCAATGAAAATCTATTTACATCGGAAGATCGAGACGAAAATTAATACATAGAGTATTATCGAACCGTCAGTCGTAATTCGAAAACTATAATAGTATATTGCGTAACAAGTGCGAGTTACGCATACTATTTTTTGTAACGCATGGATGAGAAGTGCTAGTTCTCGTGCCTGCCGAGAGTCGCGTAAGTAGCGCGTTATAGCAAGCCGTACTGTAATGTCGCGGCGCATGCGCACATTAGCCTGATTTTACTTCTCACACGCTTTCGGGACGCAAGCATGCGAGAAGTCAGTACTTCTCACACGCATTTTGGTACTTCTCGCCCGCTGTGGCGGCGCCACAATCGGCACGCACGGCACTAGCGATCCTCCTGCACTTGTTACAAAAAGCATCATGCGATACTTGTACAACAAAGCGGACTTCCGATGGCAGTTATAAAGTAGCTTCGCCGTAAAGTCCGGCTTCTCGTACTAGTATCGCAAAATACTATAACAGAATTTGATACAGCGATTCTATGACGTACGGTCAATGTCGTTTGCAATAGAGAATTTAAATTAGTTAAATATTCGTTGAGAAAAAAGCATTTCACGGAATAGTCCTTTAGATATATCGAAGATTGGGCGCCATTTTTTGCGATATATTTTTTCGGCTCCTGGTGGCTCGCGCGGCGGTTAATCTCTGTGCGGTATAACCTCAAATCCACCGTTTTTTTTTTTTTTTTTTTCAAGCATTATAATTTATTTATATTTGTAATTTTCTTTTTATAATACTCTCAATATATGTACTTTTCAGTGAAAAAAAAATCAATCCTATTTCGTCAAGTAGTTGTCGAGAAAAAAAAAATTACTACATTTTTTTGTTTGTAATCCTCGCAACGATTTTGATCGTTAATACGTACGTGGGATCCTTCACTATATCAAGACTTCATCTATCATATTCACTGATAATGTTTGAATCATCTATGCAATTTTCAGCAATCCATCATACTTTTGTTATTCTAAAAAAACGATGATCCTTACCTTAGGCGTTTTCAAGTACCCATAACTGTACATACAGTGCCTTACGGATAATGATCTGTAGCACGCAACACTATCATATACATTAAGTTGGAACAATTCCAATGAAATTATTTTGCCGATGTAGCGAAATACATCGATATTATGTCGACGAGTCTTAATGTGATGACGATTCCAGTCGACTTTCATACTGTTTTTCGTACCCTTTAAAGTCAAATGGAAAATCGCTTGTCGGTGGTTTTCCCATCGGTGACTACGACGAGGCGAGAGTTAGGTATTGTCCTCGAGACAGTGGCGATGAAATAAATAAAAAAAACGGGAAGACACTACATCGCGCGCGTCGGAACGCGAGACAGTCGAGTCAGCTCTATCTTCTTACAATATATACGTATATAGAGAGGTCTCCAAGCCGGGAGTTTAGGACAAGGGGTGCAGAAACAGTTCGCTTGACTACCGAGCGCAGGGAAAGACTTATCGGTTCCGGTGTCCCGGATACAAATTGTCCGATCCACTCGCCTTGTCCTACGGCTTAAACTAACGACTCGTCGACGAACGGCTATTTCAGCGCTATCGTTCAGAGCTTATAGCTAACTCCTCTCCTCCTCCTCCATGTCGAATTCGAAACTGGTAGGAATTCACGTACTTCCAAACCGATTCAGTGAGGATGCGGTTAATCTATGGGCGCTTTTCTGAAGCTTATAGAACCGTATAAAACTCCGAAGTTTCATCTTTGTTATCGCCTTTTATTTTTATTTTTCCGACTCTCGGAAACTTCGTTGAGGTGTATGTATCATACACAGGAAACTATCGACTTTAGCGTAACTGCAAATTGCGAAGGAAATATACGGTATGGAACAGCAGTTTGCGCATCAGCTGTCATCAAGGTTTACATGAAAATGTCTGGAACACGTAATAATAATGCCATGTAACGAGGCCGGAAGCTGCGCATGCCACAGTGACTCGGCGTTGCTCGGTGTTCGATAACAAGACGATAAGTGCATTGTCTTTCAAGTGTACTCGTCCTTCCCGCGCTTGCTGTTACGTCAAACATCACCCGATTGATACACGCAGATAAGACGCGAGAATTTCGCATTTACATTCTGTTTACATATTGTCTCACCGTAGGGCGACGATTTGCTCTTGCGAAACTCTCAGCCGTACGCCATTTTCTTTTTTCCGACTATCCGTTTATGTTTTCGAGTAGAATAAAAATCAAGGAATATTCTCCTGAAAAAATTATTCACGATTGCAAATTTAATGAAAAATTATGAATCCCTTCGTTGGAACTCCTTTTTCAATACTTTCAATACTTGAATTGCACTTATTGGCGAGATTATTTTTCCTACGTCTACGAAAAATACAGAAAACTTAGCTACCGATCAGACTTTCAAATATATATGGAATTAAAAAAAAATCTGCGTCAATCGGGACTCAAAATTTATTACCGTGAAGAGATTCGTCTCTTCATCGTCAAGTTGGTCGCGGCAACTTCATTCTTCTTCGTCCCTTGACGCGGTTATCCCAAGCGCTCGACAGTTTCTCGACAAACTCATGGAAGTTCATTAACCGTTCAGAAATTATGCAAAGAACGCGGACGTGGAACGGGTAAAAGGGGGATAAGATGCCAGAGAACGTTAGTTGTAACGTCGTCTCGAGGACTCTTCCGCACTTCGGCATACTTGAGGTCGAACAACCGAAGAAGTTGTGAGAGAAAATAAAAATGTTCACGAAATAGTGGATCATGGAATCGAAAGGACACTCTAAGCAACTCAAAAGCTCTCCTTAAGGCTTTACAAATTCAACTCCTACAAAAATAACTTTCGTGTTGAGACAAGAATGATTTACGATACAATTGCATAGTGCAATGAACAATTCATTGGGAAACACATCTTAGAAATTTAGAAGCACTGTATTATACAAGTTTCCTTCATGGATCTCCTATAGAACTTCGACCTGTGCGCGCGAACTTCCTGTAGTCCTGCATTCGGTACAAGCAGTGTTTTCCACTTGCCGACTCACCAAATACCTATTCAATTATCGATAATCCGATTGGCTAAACTTTCCGCACTCGAGTCTTCGAGAAGAGGTGCGGAACAACTCTTCCATGCCATGCTATGCGCTTCTACGATGCTTCTGATATGTGAAGATTCTTGCGCTCGGTTCACGCATCTTCGTCTTCATCTTCACGCCAGTTATATTCTTCCTCCTTTGTCATCGCCGATCTCGTTCCTGAACTTTCTCCGTTGGTACTAATGGAGAAGGCGAACTCGGCCCCCGATGATCCGAAAGACTAGCGTCCAACTTCGTCGAGGAACGCGGCGCTATTCATCTATCCGTAACTCATTGAAAACCGAGTATATACAGGGGAACCTCCCGTATTTGACGCTTTCAAATTTGACGAGAGCCCTATCTACTGGCTGATACCTTGCAAGTGGAAGTGGGAGAGGGAAACTGCTGACTAAGCGATTGGCTCGCCACCGTCGTTTCGTGCACCTGATTCGGCACTTCCGTATTTAACGATGGCTCCCAATTGCGTCAAATACGGGAGGTTCCACTGTATATACTACAAAAGATCTTCAATGCCTTCGTACCGTACAGCAGCAACCACTATTACTGGGAGATCGATGATCGACCAACTACCGGGAAACAACTTTTTGCTTTCTCCGCTCATCCTCTTGCGTATCGGCCCTTTAGCGAGTCTCTCGTGTCTCCGGTATCCCTTTGACAAGAGTATTATGACGATAAGATGCCTTTGTCGGAAATAAAAAAAACTTGTAAACCCTCCCGCTTCGTGTGTTTTGCTATTGGCGTTTCCAAGAAATTCTTGTAGAACGACAGATGAAACGTAGTAAGGGACTAAATTGATACGCACATTGTAAAATAATTGCGCGTTGGTAGAAGTTGCGATTACATGTAAACACCGACTGAAGAGTAACGTATTTACTGTTAATTCTTCTGCACAAATCCACGATAATCTCATAATGCCGCACTATCAAAGATAAAACGTTTACGGATTTATGGAATATCGATCAATGTGGTTAACATTTTTTATTAGATTTCAATACATTTTCGCTGTAATATAAATTATTACCGTTTTTATCAGGTCGCTTCACAATCCAAACGATAAAAGTATTTACCGAAGTGAAATTGAACAGCAGACTTAATGACAATCCAATTAGAACGGTTTGTTTTTTCTTTCTCTATGGTTCATTAGGCTTTCGTCCGCTTTAGAAAAATTTCAATAATAAGCTTGAAACTGAATTATTCTTTCGTCGTTCTATTCAACTTTATGTTCCTCCGAGAGATTTCAATATTAAGAGAACTCTCAACTTATTATTCCCTTGGCGCGTTAAAACGTTCTCGACGTTCTTAATCTTCTCGACTTCTTCTCCGATGTCCCAGAAAAATGTGCGGAAGTCAACGAAGCGACGAGAAAAAACTCCTACACACTTATCTAACGTCGTATATACCGCTGTACAGCGTATATCTATAGTATATATATATCTTTGTCGTAAAACTTTCACGGAAATTCGACGCGTCACAGTGTAGATATAAAAAAAAAGTGTGCAAAACGGATTCCCCTGACTCAATTAAACTTGTCGGTCTCTCCGAGTCCAGCTAGACGAGGGCGAACGAATGGAAAGGGGAGTAGAGAGAGGATAGATGGAGGGATGGAAGTCTCGTGGGTCAATCCTTCTTGCAGGCGTATAGCGCGCCATGTCTTTTTAATTTTTCCTGTACTTCCGAGAGTTTCCCAGGGGCTCAATGCCGTCCCAAGTAGCCTCTCATTTATCTTCAACAATTTTCCATCGATTTATTATGTACTATACTACAAAAGTACAAGCGGATAGTTCCAATTAACGGCCGTCTGACATGCAACATCTGTAGATTCTTTTTTTTTTCTAATTTTTTGTTATAGCCATTATTCAGGTAAAGCTGCGTGTTGGTCACGTGATAAAAGTAGTACGTTGCTATATATGAGTAGGTAAACTTAAAGTCTATGCAAGTATCGCGGAAGATCTTATGGTTCGCACGCGTACGCACTGTATCGTCAAATGCCTTCGTCTTGTTCTCTCGGAAAGCCAACTTTATCGAGATACCGATACGTGCTGAAGACAACGTTATAAAGACGACGGATAAAGAACAGTGCGAAAAACTATCCTTAGCTCTGAGGTTTTGCGAATCTTTACGACGTTTTAGATTTAGAACAAAAAAAAATACATATATACGAGAAATAAAATAGGGAAGCTTTCGTCGACGTGTGCAGCGCTTATACGATCGAAGTCGTAAGGCTTCATGGATGAAACGTGCGGCACCAACTTTACTTTATGTACACTCGTGGAGGTTGAGGCTAAAGTGAATTGTGTGGAAATAACGAGAAGGCGACGCAATGGACTTAGAAAGTTCTATTTTTTTTTTTTTAAACCCGATATTTTTCAATACAGTTGGTTATCAAACTCCACGCGACTGACTTAGGCATCGATTTTATTTTCATGTTTCATTGTTACTCTACGATTCACACTGACTGTTCATAATTTTCGGTCGCCGAGTTACGCACATATCATTCCTTGTTTTCAGGGGGATTAAAAATGTAACTAAAGATGAGAATCAAATTGACCGAAACCAGAGATACGATACTTTCGCAATTAGGTAATCATCGCAAATTCAATTTGTCGATTCATGCTGAAATTATAACGATGTATTAGGAATTTCGCGAAGATTCCGCGCCCTTTGCGAAATTGCATCAAGACGAGTTTGCCATCGAATGTCTGTGTGATTGGAGGAAGCAAAGGCGAGTGGTAAAGTCCGAAGGTGACAGACCGATACTCTGAAGATTCCTTTTAGATTCTATACAGAGTCGTGTAGTTTGGGGGCTGAAACTGAGAATGATCGGCGCTGCTTTCTGTTCGCGGAAGTCAATTCCGAACGAAAACGGATCGCGTCTAACTATGCGCCGTGAGAAATTCCGTTGTACGGATATGTCAACTTGTTGTACCTATACAGTTCGCTTTCTCAGATGCCGGTGCATCCGACTGGGGACCCAGAGTCGTTTCGTTCGGATGTTTGCGTAAATCCTCCGCTAATTGACTTGTAATTTCTTTTACGTCCGACCATAATGACTAAAACTCAAATTTCTTTTACTAATTCACAAGCTTTCATATGAATAATTTAATGTCGATGTTTTTAACGGCGATTTAACGAGACAAAGTCATTCGTTTATTTGCAATCGCAAGTAACAGATCGAACTGATCAATAAGAATTTGCTGATTTATTGTGGGATTTTTTTTTCTTTTTTTTGTGGGCCACAAACGACAGTTAATTTTACGAATGCCCTTTAGTTGAGTTTCGTCGTATTTCCACTTCGCTCTTCACCGGAATTATCCTCGATAACCCAAACATTTCGTAAGCATGCCTTCGGGCAAACATTTTTCGGATAACGGTTCGAGACATCTCAGGCGTCGACGATACCGGTGACCCCCTTTTCCGAATAGGTTTTCAGATAAGACTTCAATGGATACTCAGAGAGAGAATTCCATATATTCGTTCAAATGCCATTGTACCTATAGATAGCAGTTTTCCAGTTGTTTCAATAAAAACGTATTTGTTGACCGTTCCATTTTTGGATGCATGCGAAGAATATATAAATCTTTCTGTTAGCCGTTGTCATGGGATTCAGTCGAAAAGGGCTTATAATTTACTATGTCTATTTACAGTTGATACAGTCTTGTGACGTTAAGGTAGTTATGTCGCTTCGCATTCATTTCGCATAAGTTCGAGAAAAATTAGAGGAAATTGCAAATACTTCTCGATGGTATAAAAATCTGAAAAAATGCATGCATATTAAATGTACGGAAAACATTATTTTGCATAATAACAATTCCAAAATGTTATTAACAAATAGATGAAAAAATTAATTGGTCAACGAAATTCCCGGGAATCCAACTTTTTTTTAATGAAAATGATTCGTTCATTTTTCTGAACACGTATGCATCTTTTCAGATTTTTCAATTTACTTTGAATTTTGTATTTTTTAACACATTTTTTCCATATAAAAAAAAATTCAAAGCGAATTGAAAAATCTGAAAAAATGCATACATATTCAAAAAAATGAATGAATTATTTTCATTACAAAAAAAGTTGGATTTCCGGGAAATTTCTTGACCAATTAATTTTTTCATCTATTTGATAATAATATTTTGGAATTATTATGTATTATTAATATGCATGCATTTTTTCAGATTTTTCTCGAATTACGCGAAATAAACGCGAAGCGATATACCCCCCCCCCCCCCCCCCTTTAGCCCTTAAGTCATCGATATATAATCCTTCGTCACTTGCACATTGCATTTTCGATGAGCGAACGCCGCGTATTATCGGAGGGTTGGGAAATCCATTGTGAAGACGATGTAGAAAGTAACTTTGTGAATGGATCGGGATTGAAGCAAAATAAAGGTTCATAATCGCGAATTCCAATGACAGAATGATCCTATGTACACATACGGTGCATGACACAGTGTGACGAGTCGACTCATTGAGCTGCCGATGTTGCTGACTCACCGAGTCGACCATTCATCGCTGGGTACAGAATGAATTGAGAATCGTGCGAAATAGTCTACAAGTTGTATCAGATTTATTCGCTTCTCTTAAGGGGAACTTAACGATCTATTCCCACATTGATCGAGGAAAATATTTAAAAAATATTTTTCTTGAAAATGTCCTCATGGATCATTTTGTCGAATTTTCTTCGAGTACATTATCTTAACAACTAATATTTCGAGAATAAAGAGATCCCGGAGCAGTAAAGACTTTTCTTCCCTTGTGCACCTCGTTACATTTCACGAGTTAAGAAAAGCTACGGAGTTACAAGTACTGTAATATGAATAATTTCCGGGAACCATGTCAGGTTTTAGTGAGTGTCGTTTTCAGGAGCTTCGCATTTGTCGTTACAGTACATACAAGAGCATTGCAAGTATCGTACAGCTCTACCACTCTGCACGTACCTTCGTCGAAGACGTGACCACGCGACACGAACGGTGAAACGCGAAGGAATGTACAACCGCTTGCCACGGGCCATTTAAGTTTCGTATACCGCGGTCGAGCGGCTCTCGTTGTTCGGGGTGCTACATTTCCGTTCGACGGTATAACGTACCTCGGCCAACCAGTCATAAAATTTCCCAGTAAATTGACTCGTAAAAGTGGACAACGCTCAACGCAACACGGTCACGAGGCAAAATCCAACAACAGAGCGAATACAGCGTTTGAGTTTCAGCTGCAATCGAGAAATCGTCACGTGAAATATTATGCTTTCGTGACATAAATGTGTATTTAACCGATGGTATTCCACTTCCTATTCCATTCGAGATTACAGTAAAATGCTTCGCGATTCTTTCCGAGCGCATTTCGAGTGGCATAAAATTTTTTACTACAGTGTCTCCTCCATTAAGTGATCCATGACGAAATACTTTACCCCTGAATCGTAATATCGAAGTCATTTGGCTCCATGTCCGGGACTCCCGAACGCTGATCATATTATACAATTGAAACCAATTAAAATGTAATTCGAGTTCGTCGCAAGCTGAAATTGTTCGTGAAACTCGAAAGTTTTATTCGCGCTCGAGTTACCGAAAAATTGTCGACCGTAAATAATCAAATTTTGCCGCGATCTCTTCGTTTTAAAGACATATTACAAAGTACCGCTTTACTACATCTCGTAAAAAAAATTTCTTTAAAAAAAGAGTCGCATGCAGGCGTTTCTTTAATTAATAAAAAAATGCCTGTTTTTTTTTTTTTTATAGAGAAAATAATACATATATCGAGAGACAAAGCGCAAAAGCGGTGATATTTCAATTTTCACGAATGGCATATTTATTGAAGATTTTTCATGCCTCGATGATAGGTCGTTTAGCATGTATATTGACGCTTCACAAGGTTACAATAGGCTGAAGACAGAAATCTGCATAGCGAAGTACTAAAATCTTTTGGCAGACGTGAAAATTGTAGACAAATGACAGTCGACGAGTCCGTCAGTAGCAGACGAGCAGAAGCAGACGCAGGAGTAGCAACGATACATAATCCCGTATATACCTACATAGAAGGAACTCCTCCGGTATTCCGCGCGAGTCGAGCCGTCGAGACGCCGCATTCGTAATCACATGACGCGCAATGGTTCGCTCACTCGCACGCCTTGTCACTCGTGACTCAGAAGTATAGTCAGTCAGTGGTGGAAGGGTACTCTGCTCTATCATTCCTCTTCGCATACGCTTTTCACGAAACTTACGTATCTTCTAGTAATACTTACTGCTTATGCGGTATAAGCTGATTCCAGTCCTCTCGCTACTTCAGACGCGTGTACATCTTTTTCATAAATTTACTCGCGCGACAGGTACGCAAATTGTATGGCAACAATGCTTGTGTCGCTTTCATACACGTGTTCGCGGGTGAATTTTATAAGTTACGAAAGTTTAATATTTCAAAAATTGGAGTGTTAGTTAAATTATCAATGGTATTTAGTGATTTAGTTCAGTGCAGTTGCGTGTTATGTGTTTTTTTCCCACGACAATAGATATCGGCGCTACTGGATAATTACAATAATTACAACAAAATACAATCGCGGGATTTCTATTGATGGGGTGGAGTGGGAAGGTGAGAAACATCGAGTAATAATAATGTAACCGTAAAAAATGGCATCGAATAATTGCAAATCATAATAATCATATCGTTCATTACTCGAATGATTTTCCTTTGGACGACAATTAAAAAAAAAAAAATTGTAAGAATCAATTGTAGAAATTTTTCAAGAAGATAAATAAGAATAAAAAAAATGTAATAATAATAATTTTTTTAAATTAAGCAACCAATAATTAAAACACTGATATGCATCATTTTAATATATCTTAAATAAATATGGGCTCTCGTAACGCGCATAAAAAAGAAAATAAATACATCGATTGTAGTGAAAAAAAAAAACGCCATTTACAATAGTATCGATATTTACGAGTTACTCATGCGGGAACTAACGAAAAACGGCGAAAAAAGTGAGAAAACAAATGACACGATATCGTACTGAAAAGTACATATGTGCATTGCGAACGAGTGAAATAAAAGCCAACTTCACACGGTGATCGGCTTTTTTTATTTTTTTATTTCGCGTGTATACACACTGGAGACACATCGAGAGAGGTACCTATATTGATGTTTGTACACTGTGAGTAAAATGTACGTAGTATTCCCCTCGCGTCGCGCGGTTTGCCGGATACGCGACCGCTTCGATCGAATCCAAACCGCGTCGTAAGAGTATCTATACTCGTACTATTGTGTAGTTATACATAAAAATTTAAAGAGACTACCGACTGTTGCTAAGTGTACAAAGCAATCGCCTCGTCTATAATTCATATGCTTTCCTGCTGTACATCGGGTTGCATCATATCGATTTGAGAGGAACAAATGTGTGCGCACTGTGTACCTATCGTTAGAAAAATGTCAAAGAACTTTCGTGAACTCGAGTTCACAAAGCGAAAGGTCATTTTGCTGAAGAATCAATGCAACAAAGTAAAAAAAAAGGATACATACGCTTGCAACGGATACATACGGATTGCAACGCACGTTGCAATTTCTAAGAGATACGATGTTTAGCCGCTACGGCCGGCGTATCGATCGTACAACGCGAAGATCGTCATAAAAAAAAAGGAAAAAATGCAAAATAAAAAGAAGATGAGAGGCATATAAAGCATCCATAGTTTATAGTGTTTTTCTCTCGTGCCGACGCCCTGAACGCTATCCGCAATTTTTTGACGAGCGCATTGGCGAAACTGGAGGAAAAATCGAGAGGTATGGGTCTTGGGTATCGCGAAGGAAAATACATCGCCGCGGGATGGAAATCGCGCGAAAACTATATCGTGCTGTATATAACAGCGTGAAGTAAACGTACGCCGCGAAGCCGGCCAGATTTATGCGCTTTATTTCGAGCACTTCTCAGCTGGTGGTCTCCGCCAATTTTCTTATAGCCAGACGCGGCGTACGAAAACTGCGAAGAGCGATGGTCCCACCGAAGGCCGATGGCGATAGAGCGTAAGAGACGAAGTTATTTTGAAAAATGCGAAAAGTTTTGCGAGCGTATTTATCCAAAACGAAGCACATGGTTCATAGCTGCGGTCAATCATTATCGCGTTACGGCCGCAGTCAGCGTATATCAATATTATATTTCTCTATAACGTTTAGAAGCCGTGAAACTTTTTTTCCATTAAACAGGAAGCCTGCAGGGTGTATACACCGGCCGATTTCATTTTTTAACGGGTTTCATTTTCGTGCTGCCATCTGTAGAGACTTTCGAGAACATTGCTGCAGAGTTGCATTTGTTCCCATCAATGAATATTTCGATTCGTAATTGATGTAAACTGTCGAAGATGCGCTGATGTGACTTATGCAATAGTCTATAAACATTAATAATAAATCAACGAAAATTTATCGATTGCTGTCCTCCGATATCGTGTACTTTCGTAACGGTGCTTCAAAAATATAAATTCGCGAGATTGCCGTTTTGTTACAATAAAACCGAAATTCCAATACAGAGATTGAAAAGCAATGGATAAAAATCATATTCTGTATAATATTATTTTATTACCAGCTGCCGCGTAAACATATATTCGTATATCAGCCGAGTATCGTAAACAAGCGTTTATTTCAATATCGAGTTACAAAATTGCAACAGGAAGAAACGAAGCGATAAATCGGATTGAAATCTCGATTGGCTCGTGAAACGAGTCAAAAGAAATTCCGAAAGAATGAACGTGTTGCAGACATGGATGTGCGTGGTGCGGTACAGTCCGCTCAGCTCCAGTACCAAATTTTTTTTTATTTTTTTTACTCTGATTGGTGAATTGATTCTACTGCAGAGACCGCTTTAGGAGAGGGTGAAAGTCCCACGAGTACGGGAACGCGCCCTCTCTTTACCCCCTCTGTTAAAACTTTTTCTCTAACTGCGCCCGCTACCGGTTTCACGACCCTATGTAAACTACTGTATAACAAATCCAAGCGAATAAATCGTCCTTTGACAAATTTTCCGATTGCACGGACCAATAATTCCATCGTCTACTGAAAAATATCGCGTGCACGAGGTGTATGGACCACGTTAACTTTAACGTAACGCGGCTGTACAATATCGCATGTGCTAAAGGTTTTTGTATACAGACGGATATCGTTTTTTCCGCGGCTTTATCAATCCCTCAGTCTCCGTCGTTTTCGCCAATGGTGAACACGGCGCGTTGGTTCGCTGTACCCTTTTATCACGACGCGGATGTATAGGAAGTCAGTTGTTAGCCACGCGTTTCACAACCCCCTGCGTTCGCCACTGAAGTTCTACAAGCCGAAGCGGCTTAACGCGGAAAATGCCGTTGGTGTGTAGAAAGCCGCAGACGCGTGGTGATTTTTGCGTGATCTCTACTCAAAGATTCGAGCCAAAGCCCAGGTGGGGTTGTGCCGATGCTGACAGGCGGGCCAGCATTGGCACAATGGTGGGTATCCAGTGTCGAATTGTAACTACGGGCCAAGGCTGGCCGATGTGTTCTGGCCGACGCTGGCTTAGTGGCGATCACCAAGTCTGACCCAAGTCTCACCCAACGTTACAATACCGATGTTGGCAACTCATAATTCATACTAATTCTGTTTAAACATTCGAAATTAACTTTTAATTTGTTTAAAACTTCAACATGAACGTGATGTTTTTTTTGGAAATGAAATATTCTCGTAATATTGTAATAATCCTATTACAATGTTCAATTACAATTTTCTATTTCTTTCCAAACGTGAGCCAAACTCCGAGACCAACCGTTGAATTCAATAGTCGAGTTAAGACTGTCAATTATCCGGTTGCTATCCGCGAGGTTGTAATTGATACGTTTACATTTTCGGGCGGTAGCCATCTATGGGCATAGAAATCGGCATCGTCCGATTATTACTCTGTAAATTCCTACACGTGTCGTGCCTGTTATGTAATTCTTTTATAATTTGAATTTTATGAGTTATTTTTCGGAAAATAATTCGGGATACAACAGTACCATCGCTAATTAAAAGCCAATAGCGATCGATCCGTCGAATACTTGTACTGTACGTCCGTTTGCATGATAATGCGTCACGGCTTTTCGTAGGATGAAATGTGTATTGAAGTACAAGTGTTTAACAGAGGATGCGAAAAGCTGCTGATACACGGTGAGCGTTACGTTTAATTGTGAAATGTTTGCGACTTTCGAGAAGGCTTAAACCTGTGTGATCGCAATATACAATTCCACGTGAAACCCAGCAGACGATGGGCAGGAATGTACGGAGATTCAATAGAAGCACGCATGCTCTCGTGATTTTCAAGGGGTTTTCAAGCTATCGGATGGCAGCGTACGACACTGTGTACAACGCCGTGTGAAACACATTGTCGGAACCGATACTTCGGGAAAGGGCAATTTCGTTTGTCAACGGTCGCTTCTATCCGATCAAACTTCGCGATGTAGAAAAAAAGAGAAAAAAATACCGTGTCAAATGGAAAGACTGATGAAGGCGAATAAAGTTCAATTATGTTCTAATTGAATGTAAAACGTCTATTGCACTTCTATTCAGTAATTAAAGTCGGACGATGGACAGAAATATACGGAGATTCGGTAGGGGCACGCTACCTCTCGTAATTTTCAAGAGGTGTTTTCAGCTATCGGATGGCAGCGTACGACTCTGTGTGCAACGCCGTGTGAAACACATTCGCGGAAGCGATACTTCGGGAAAGGGCAATTTCGTTTTCGTAACTCGTGCATGAATCGCGGCACTTTCCATGGCAGTCTTGCGAGCCGAAAGTGGCCCATAGTATGCCAGTCGCGAACCCGTGGTGAAATGATAAAGTCGCGCATGCGCAGTTCGTATTTTGTTCACTTTCGGCCCTTGGGAGTTTACTTTCGACGTTTTCGCCCCTAGAGACATAACCTCACTTTTCAGTCTTCGTCTCGCGCGACTGCCATTCCAAGTGCCGCAGATTCATGCACTCGTTGTTGCACAATATACTATTGTCAACGGTCGTTTCTATCCGATCAAACTTCGCGATGTAGAAAAAGGACAGGAATATACGGAGATTCAATAGAAGCATCCATGCTCTGCCCATTGATGTACCATAGTTATATTGACTGTGAAATAATAATTGCATGCATAAGATGCTCAATACTGGATAAGGCTCGCACTGACATACAGCGCGCAACCAGTGCTGGACCATGCACCATCGGCGTCTGATCGCCAACCAGACTTGGGCCGATGTTAGCATTCCTTGCGTATGCCGAAGTTGGTCCAACACCGTTGGCCAGCATTGTGCCAGCGTCGAGGCCCCGGTGACCACGCCTGGCCCAGAGCCGAGCCAATCATCAAACACTACCTGGGAGCGTAAAAATCTCGAATTTCTTTTTGAAAAATACCAAAAAATATGGGAATGTCTGCCTTTGGGTGTGGAATTCTTTGATTGTGGTTCTGGAACGATATACATCCGCGAGTAGAATTTTTGCGCAGAGTCCCGTCGGAACTGCGGTTATCCGTTTTCCATTCACGATGAACACCGAGGATACCAATATACGAGAAATGCGATACTATTATAAACGAGTAGAGAATTTCAAGTACGATCCGTCGTTCCATCTACACACATACATACGGTACAATACATAGGCATCCCATCGGACCTAACGATCCAGCGTATTCGGTATTAACGAGGTTCGGCGTTCCGTTTTACGAGCGATACCCCCGTAATGACGTAGCAAGTTCGTGATGGAGCTAACATACACTCGCAAACTCCTCGCAACAGCCTCGCGGACGTCGAATCTCTGCGCGCCCTTCGCCCTCGATATCTCCTCGCGTTGACTCATACTCTACCCTTTACCCTCCTTTACCACAACAGCCTGAGGGCATTTACGAGACCCGTTGTTTTCGCCCGTCGTTAAAGCTTATGTTCGCGTGTTTCTCCGGTATAGATGTATGTATAGTTGAAGCATTCATAGCCGAAGATGCATTATGGATGATCGACAGCTCAATCACACCCCCCGGAGATTGGCGCCAAGTTATTTATCCGAGAATTCTAGGAAATTCCTTTGTTCTTTTTAATTTTTTTATATAATACTCATTCGAATGCACTGTACCGTGAAATACTTGGAAGAGACGGGGATTATGTTGCGTTGCGTTCGTAGTTATTCCGTTAATCATTTCCCCGACTTAAGACGGGAGTTCTGCAATTTTTTAGGTTAAAAAGCGCGTTTGATTTATTGCTATCGCTAAATACAATCTTATCAATCACTCCATGCGATCGTTTGCTCGTATCGATGTCCTAATCATTTTAAAAAAATCGGAGGTCCAAATATAACAACGTTTTGACGTAGTTAATTTTTTTTTAATTTAATTTTCATGATTGTTTTTAATGAAAAGCAAATGACACTTCTCCTGTAATCTTCCATATTTGAAAATGGAATTTATTTTACACAATCCGAAGATTGTTGTTAACGAAGAATCACGTTGACTGGAGGATACGATTTCTTTAGACGGATAAATTGAGTAAAATACGTTGTTTTGCCTGTAGTCGCTAACCTTTCCGTTTTATTTCTGGAAGAATAATTTGGGTAAAAGTATTGATTGACTACACACTTTTTGAATATAGAGCTTCAGCTTTCATTTTTTGATGTTATAGAGCAATGTGTGAAGAGGTAATTTATTTCGCAAAAGACAATTTAATTCGAGAGATCGTTTCTCATCATAAGAAAACCATAAGCGGATGAATATTGATAAAAAATGGAGAGCCATTGAAAAAATGTCTATCAAGCGGAATCCAAGGCTGTGTTGTGATTACGAGATGAAAATCCGGCGGATAGTATGTTATATCGCGTAGGATATAAATCAGCGGTATACCCGAAGGTTTACGTTGGCTCTTCGCTCTCCACGTATTAGTAGAACTTTATCACTTGATTGCTCTTCTAGCATCCGGAATTTTATCGATAATCGATAAACGTCTTTCCACCTCAACAAAGTGTATACATCGTATCGTTTGCAAAGAGCATACCCCCGCTGTGTTTCGACTTTAGAGATACCTTAGGATGCTGACAACAGCATGCGACGACGGCGACAATGACGACGTTATTCTTAAGGCAGGAAATTGTGTTGTGGTAACGTTGTCGTCGGGAATTGTTCTGACTGTCACCCTTGAGAAAACATATCGGAAGAGCGTTGTTCCGAGAATAGTTTCTCGTGTCGAGGTCACGAGAAGCAAAGGAGTTCCGGTAGGATATAACATCGATGTTCATTATCCCAAGAAACGTTTAAATTAAACTTCATAAAAAAATTTTAAAAAATTAAAAAAAAAGGTATGCGACTATACTAAAACCTTTCCGAAGAAAAGAGAACAGTTCTGAAATAACAGAAAGAAAAAAAAAACCAAAGATTCAGATATAAATGAATGAATGTGGATGCAAAAGTTCAATTGCTGTGAGCAGTTAGGCGATAGATTAACCCTTTGCGGGATAGTTGTGCAATGGGTCTCCCACCTTTTTCCGCTTGCAGTTCACCTGAATGAATCCGTCCACATCATAAATGATGATGATGATGATGATTTCTACTGTTATCACTGATATAAATTTACGCCTCAAAGGGTTAAAAAACCATCTCCCTGCGAACTAACTGCAGCGTAAGTTGCATTTAACGAAAGCATTGATTCTTTGATTTTATCAATCACTAAGCCCTTTTTTCAATGCATAAGTATCTTTAGTATAACGGGACCATCACGGAGGTTATTTATTGCTTTAACCTCATCCGAACCCGGCGCTTAAGTCTGTGGTTTGTCGCATCAGATACTGTAACGAGCGCTCACTCCAGTATATCTATTGGAAAGAGGAAGTCTAGCGAACACCAAAAGTAGGTTTCCACCCGGTACACTGGGCACGAATACCCACCAAGTTGCTGCGCTCTCACCGTTGGAAAACGGTTAAATCTACAGCCAAACAGTTTGATCCACGAACGCGCAGGAGTTCGAAGCGTTCTTCAAAAAACGCTTTTGTCAAAGTTAAATACACACCCTGTGGCAAGGGGTTCCGGGAACATTGTGCATTGAAATGCTGCCTTCATTTCCGGAGTTTCTACCCTTTTGACTGCGGTTTGAATCTTCTATGTTCGAGTTTAGTTTCGATCGATACGAATACAAATGAACACTTTTTCTCCGGGTGAACTCGCTGTTTCTGAATAACACTATAAACAATTGAGATAAAAAATTCGAACTTTTTTTTTTTAATGATTTTGTCATTTTTCATGCTGAATCGGCAAATTGACTTCCCAGATGTCGAGATATATTGGAATCGAAATTATATCAAATGCTTCAAGATAACAAAAAATCTCCTTCACCGGAATGATAGTTTGAAGAGTGCAACAATTATTATTGTCGTATGGGAATTTTCTACACGATAATATTTTGTTGTACTGTAATAAGCGAGAAGTTTTATTCAATGAAAGTATTCGTATAGTATGATGAACTCGCTTTCCCAGAGGGTAAACTTGCAAAGGTCTGTCACGACGCGATGCACTTTCCTGTGTAGGAGAGGGGAGGAGATTCGCGAGGGGAACCGCGTCGGCAGCAAGCACATCGTCGATGGCTTCGGCTCTCTTCCGCAACGTTAGAGGTGTGTCGGTATGCTGGGATGTACGGAAAAGCCCTCGGGGTCCCCAGAGCCCTCGCGAACGAAAGCAAACAACCGGAGAGAGGAACATCGTGTGAATAGAAATCCCCATTGGTGCCTCTCCTCTGACTTGATTTCGCCAGTCATGCAAATACTAACCGAGAAATACGCTGTAAAGTGCCGCGGTTCAGCGAAATCAAAAGTCTCGACGTGTGGAGGAGAATGAGGTTGCAGAAAAGAACGAGAGGCGTACACAATTTCATCCGTCTCAAGTTTTGTTGAAACGTCGAGTTGCATTGTTGCGTAAAATAACACGAAAATTAACTGATCCAAGCGACAAATTGTCATAAGTGTTGCAAACACGGATAAGCAAAATATAAAGTTTTAATTACTTTTCAAACATCGTACTACGATTTTCGTCAAGTTTAAATTTTTTTTTTTTTTTTATCAACTAATTTCAAATTTACCGTGACGATGGAATCGCGCTGCGTAGCCATTTCAACACTGCTGAACAATTAACAACTTCTGAAAATAGGAGATAATAGAGATAAAGTATAAAATGAATTTTTGGTTGCTGATAAATACGAAAGCCTCCCGAAGGGGTTTGACGGGTTTAACTTTACGAGACACTGTGTTGTCGTACGGCAACGCACTGCGACATGTCCCGCTATGAACGAAATTAATTGGGCTTCTAGATATGTTATCATTAAAATAAAAAATAAAAATTCTAGACAATTTTTTATTTTTTTATTTTCCTGATTAACAATTAGCGCTCGACTGCTATTTATACTTTTGCTTTTAATATCTCAGAAACGAATTGGACAATTCTGAATCGTGATACGATCGATGAGACATGTTATTACGACTTTATGTGCTATAAATTTATTCCAAGTGCATGTCGATAATTCTAAATTTCGATCGTCTCATAGTATGGATAGCTGATTCTAACGAGTCACAGTAACGATTTGTTTTTCCGATTAAAAAAATCGACACATTGAAACAGGAAATATTTTTTTTTTATTTACGGAAAAATGTGAAAGAAATGAGGAAATATTTTAAAAATTGCTATTATATTTAAAAAAAATACCAATTGAATTTGCAATTTGCAAATTCCATTTTCATTTTTCTAATAATTTTTCCCAAATAATATTAAAAAAAAATTTCAAATTTTTGCTTCGCTCTTCTCTGTATGGCGTAGTTAAAAATCGAAGGGCGTATCTAGAATTCTCGTGTACACAAAAATACGACCTTCTAATTTCAGTTACTCTTCGCACCCCCCGTACCTGCCAATTACGGCCGGTGCCATATATGAAATTTATCATCGTTATTAATTTTTCGCTTCGCTTAACCCGAGAGACTTCGAACTACGCATTCGAGTGTCCCTTGCGCGTCGTGTTATTTGTCCCCCGCCTACTACCCCCGACTCTCACTCGTTATACGATTCAATCGAATCGTCGAAACGGAAGAGACGACTCATCCGTCGATCGAAAGGAAATATTATGTACAGTTGGGGCGGAGAGACGATATTTCTCGACTGGAAATGCGTCTACTCTTGAACTGCCGGAATTGGCATAGCAATGAAATTCCGATACGAACGTATTCGGAGTATATCTTTTATCATACTGCACAAGTGCATCGCGATGCCTTCACATATTGCGTCGCAGATATTCTTTTTAAAAACGTTGATCTATATTTTCACATTAAGTTCGAATAAATTCGAAATATCAATGAGCTGTTCAGCTTTTGAAATCGAAAAGTCAAGTATGCCATTGGATTCAATCGCAAAAAACGTTGCATTCGAGCTGTGAGCCGTTTTATCGCGATAAACGCCGTACTTTTCATAACTGGATCGCCCGGACTCCGTTATCCCAAGAACGTTCGTGAACTCGTTAAAAGCCAGTAGCGTATTTTTCTTATTCCCGACAAGGCAATTGCTAATTAGTGGAGTTGCCTGCCGGCAGCAATAACCCGATGAAAAATAATATCCTACAGCGTAACATCTGCACGAAGAACAAACTGTCGTCTCGTCTGCGACATGTTCGTTTCGTTTCGCGCAGTTACGAGCTTTATACCGAGCAAATATGATGCACCTAACCAAGTAAACATATCTGCCGTCTGCGACACACAAATAAATATGCCTTTTTTCCTTCTCTGCTTCAGGTGAGTTTCCATGCCATGTTTACCATATTTTTCAATGCCGTTTGGTAAGTAAAAGAATTGATTGATTGTATTAACAAAAAATTCTGAATACCGGACTTTTTTGAGAGACAAATACCAATAGTGAGTACGCTACGGTACTTTGTGATCGTTTATGATAGAAGACAACTAAGGGATCATTCTAGTGTGACGCGCCAAAAAATTTCTGATCTACACGATTTTTTTTTTCGATGGATAAAATACGCGAATCAGTCTGATTTTTTAAATCAAAGCACTCAGAAAGACCAGAAAAAAAATTTTAACTTTTATTTATTTTTTTTTTGCGCTGAAAATGGCTTATAAAAATATTGTCTCCTGACAGTGTACACTCCTCTAATCGTAAATATTGTCTAAAACAAAATTTGAAAAAAGATTATTAATCAGCATGAAAACCGCTATCGCGCTATGGAGGATTTTTTTTCTATCAAAATTGACAAAATGGCGGCGATTTGAAAAAAAAGTATTGAATTTAGCCTTATTTTCGACAGTTTTTCGTTAAAAAAAAAAGGTTCCATAGCAATATAAAGAATGTTGTGTCAAAATTTGAGACGGATTGCCTGAAAACTCTTCCTTTGAGAGTGTAAACCGTGTCCGTGTAGTGTCAAAAGATTTCTTAAAAATTTTACACTTAAATGATCCCTTAAGTTCCGTATTTGAACAAAGGTGGTTTCGGACAATCGACAATATTGCAGATAAGGTAGCTTCGTGTGTTCAATACTTTTTACCCATTTATCTATTATTTACAAACATTATCATGGAAAAAAATGACAACTGTATTTTTCGAAATATTACCAACATTACGAACGCGCAGATTTCTCCGAAAAATCTTGACGCCAACTACGTAAGAAGATTAGCAAACAACACGACTCAATTATTAGTTAAAATTTGAAGACCAAAACTTGCAGAAGCCAAACCCTCGCCGCCATGGATAATCCAATTTCATCGATATAGTTAAGGATTAAACCGAGTAATACAGTGGAGCGGTGGTGTCGCGGTTATCCAACGAGGTATCTAACGACATTTTAGCTTCCTTCTTGTAATTAGTTGAGAGTGGAGAGCGCGCATTAGGGAGTATTTAATTATGAGGGTTGGGAGTGTCGCGCTTATCGCGTATTTAGCACAGCATATCTCGTTCTACCGGAGTAATGAGATCTTAAATTACCCGCAGCTCGATAGTCACAGTCTGAGTTCTTTTGTTGAACCTAAAAAAGTATCGCTATTGCTTCGTTTAATCAAATGAGTTTCGAAATAAAAATAACAAATATACACCTTTGGAACAATAATAACAATAACAATAACTCTCACCTTCAAAGAGTTCCTTATTGAATTTAATCGGACGTTAACGTTCATTTGCACGAAAACATCGAACGCGTTTGCTACAGGTGTCGCGGAAGAGTGTACAAAAGCTCTTTTGCTTTGCAGTACAGTGAGTTCGAGAAACTCGCTATTTCCTTCGACGCTTCCGCCGAGCATAGTCCGCCCACCCCTCTGTCGTTCCCGGTCGAGCGATCAAAGTAACAATGGGGCCACGAGACCGAAGACCCCGGAGTTGTACGCAGACACACTATGAAAACTATACGTACGAAGTCGCGTTATCCCCTCGTGGGATCATCGAGTGAACGAAGAAGGTTCATCTATAATACTATATCTATAGTTCAGATACCATAGCGAGGCATCGCGAGACTTACGGTACCTCGAGCGGACGTTAACGTACACAACCCGGTTGAACCCTCGTATCCTCTTGCTGCTGCTGCCGCGTCTTTATCAACTCCTACGCATCATTATGAATCAGCAAACTTTCGCGAAGTGCAACGTCGCCGATGTGAAAGCGATTAATGACACAGGCCGCCCATAATCTTATGCCTTACCGTTCATCTCCAATCGCAAAGATCCTGCACACGGCAGTTAACCGGCAAGTCTATCGTAACCATCAACAGTATGCGCAGAAAAAAACAATTGGGCATTAATAATAATTTGCTATTAATAATTCTCTGAGTTATTACCATCGGAAATTAAAAAAAAACTGCAATTCTCATGATTCTAGAATTAGATATTACCGCAACTCATAGTACTATAGTGTATAGAACATTATTTTATCGCTATATCCCTGGAAATACGCAAAGGTCTACTCGTTCATTTTTCTTCAAAAATTAATTTTTGTATTTTTATAAATAATAATAATATTTGAACATAATTTTAAGAGAATTCACTTCGCACAGACCGAACCAAATAAGATTTCTTGCATATCTTGACTTGAGAAAAAATGCATACTTCGTAATGTTTCGCAGGTAGTGTCCGTGTGGTGCAGGTAATTGATGTAACAATCGATTCGAATAGTTTTAAAGTGGCCTATTCATCTATCATCTGTGATTATTCTTTCGAAAATAGGATAGATAAACCATTCATGGCCACTGTACCGTTTGTGGCCATTTTTATTATTATACTCTTCGAACTATTTTTTTTCAAAATCGCATGATTTTTCGAAAGTTCACATATAAATCGCATGATTCTTCGAAAGTTCACATATAAATTTACCGAATGATCTCGTCGAAGTTTTTTTATTTAATTCAATTATATTTTATTTCATTACTTCGAATGTGATGGCCACAATCGGACCTAAGGTGACCAAAAACGGTACTTCTACCCTAATTATTAAAAGAGCCGAACTGTAATTTTGTTAAAAGAACACAATTCATGCTGAAGATTAAAAAAAATATCGGTTAAAAAATGTTTAATTGATGTCGTTGTGCATTCAAGACAAATATTATAAAGTTCCATTCCCGTAACGAGAATGAAACAGCGAAGATTTATTTATTCAAGAAGATGATTCACGTAGTTCTTCTTTCCATTACCAACATAATGCAAATGAATGAAAATCCGAGAGAAAGATTAGGAATGGAAAGAGCAAAGTAATACATCAAACTTAGATGAATAATAAAAAAAAAAACGAAATTACGCGATAAACGCCTGAAGAATGAGTATAAGAACACCTGCATATCGAGAGGTCGAAGGGAGCCTTGTGCTCGCGTCTCGCATCGGCCAGTACTCGAACACTTCGAGGCGTTTGTGCGAGATGAGGCTTGAACCGTACCGAGATTACGAGGGAGCTGTTTCTGCCTGCGGCTTATCATTTTCCTTCGCCGACGTGGCTCTCTCGGTCTTTCCTATCAATTTGATGGACGACCCATGCGAGTCTCTAAACGCGGTTAACGCCTTGCAGATTCTCGAGTCTGCATAGCTTTGAGATTTCGTATTCTACGTATATCTCCGAATACCGTGGTGAATGAAGATTACGCGGTCCTGAATATGACTATCAACGTCTTTATTCGTGTCAATGAAATCAATTACGTGTCTTAAACCATTGAAATGCGGCTGCAATTCGTTAGAACTGCACGCGACGAGCGCATTCACGATGAATTGGGGCGATAACGACCTTTAATTGTTGATGTCCGTGTGTTCTGCATGTTAAGTGCAATCAAAATTTAGCGCAACATGCAGAAATCGAACTGTTCGCGATAGTGAACGTCTTTACAAGGCTGTGGACTCGATTGACGAATAATCGTGGCGTTGCCGGGGCGTAAAAAGCAAATTTAATCACTCGTCGTTTGCGGTACTACAACCCGGATGCCAACACTTGACACGATCGAAAAGCGAAATTGCTCGCTGCAGAGGTGATAGAGAGCGACACGGGAATAAACGTCCATTGAGCGAACAGAGGTGGTTAAAATTGTCAGACAGACACGCCGACAGACGAAATTCCCCTCGCTATAGCGACCCCCCCTCCTCCCCATTAATTTGGAACTCGTACAGTGGCCATCAACTACTTTTTTTCCTTTCGCGATCCTCCCGCGTCTGTATATCAGTGCGAACTGTATTGAGTCATAAAGAAAACCAATAGTACAAAAGCACTTCCGGCTGCACAATGGAACATATCGCTACTATTGTACAACCGGATAGACTGATTTGTTAGTCAACTAGTCGCTTATGAGAACATATTCCTCCGAGAATCAGAGATTTCAAGGATAACTAATGGCAAATATACGGTTCTCCTTGGTTCGCCAAGTTGTAGCTTGTTGTTGGATGTTGAATTGAAATGGCGCTATTGATATTCAAGAAGCTTGGAACAAGGAACTCGTCATCAAATAATACTATAGGAAAACAACGAGTCGACGAGCATTCAACGGGGTCGATACGTACCCTGTTATTAATACGTTGTTACTGGTCAGGATGAAAGTTTGCAGTCCTACATGTCGGTTCGCTGGTCTTTTTAATCGGAACGTATTTGCGTATACAACGTATAATGCTGTTGTGGAAAAAATGTTGATGCCTTTTTACTCGATTTCCATGTTTTCATTATTGTTTTACTGCAAACGCGGAATCATTTAGATCGATGTGCCGTGTTATCGATTCAATAATAACTGACTGATACAACTCGTGTACTGCAAAATGAAAATTCTCGAGCAGCGAGAGAACAAGCGTGTCAGCGATTTCAGTTGAGAGAATCTCCAGCTTAATATACCGTGTAACACACCCCGACTTCGCGTGGGTCACGTAACTAATCAGAAGTTAAAGGCGGGACGGAAACAGGGGGCGAACTACCGCTACACAAGCTGACGGCTCGTCGACACTACTGTTGCTTCGTCGAGTGGGTTTAATATAGTCGTAGGATTCACCGGCTACATCGACCATAGTAGCTGTGAATTGTAATGTGAAATATTGGTACAGCTTATTCTCGTATCCGCATTAGTAGGTATACATCGATCATCTTGATATCAATATCTACAACGCGTTGCAACGTCCCCGCGCATTTTTTTATATTATTTTCTTATTTTCCATAAATCGCACTTGACGTTCATGAATTTTTGTCGTCATCAAATTTCTTTAACGTTTCGAATGGGGCAATATTTCTGGATTTTTTCCAGTATTTTTTTCAAGATATGTAACTTTTCTTCATTCTGATTGTCACGATTTTTTTTTCGATGGATAAAATACGCTAATCAGTCTGATTTTTTTATGTTAAATCAAAGCACTCATGAAGAACAGAAAAAATATATTTAAACGTTTATTTCTATTTTTTTACAGTTCTTTTGGGCGGTTGAAAATGGCTTGTAAAAAAATTGTCTCCTGACGGTGTACACTCCTTTAATCGTAAATATTGTCTTAAACAAAATTTGAAAAAAGATTATTAATCAGTATGAAAGATTTTTATTGCTATCAAAATTGACAAAATGGCGGCAATTTGGAAAAGTATCGAGTTTCGCCTTATTTTTTCGACAGTTTTTTTGTTAAAAAAAATATGAAGATTTCGAAAAAAAAAGAAAAGGCTTCCATAGCGCGATAAAGAATGGCGTGAAGAATGTTGTGTCAAAATTTTCGACGCATTGCTTAGTAACTCTTCCCGTGAGAATGTACACCGTGTATACCGAGTGTACAAAGATTTCTTGAAAATTTTACACTAGAATGATCCCGTAACGAAAAGACACTGCATGAATTAAAAAAACCGCACTTCAAGTATCAGACTCCTTTATATTCGTTTGTTGAATACTATTAAACGTACTGAATGAATGGGTTACGGTTGTTACATTTTTTACTGACGTGACTTGCAACAATCAGTTTTACGACGACTTCGGTTTGCATTGCGTGAAATAACGCGCGCGATCTTAGACTTTTTCAGTTACATTTGTTCACGCGTCTCGGTAGTGGCAGCGCGAACGACAATATACGCACGAGCGTGTAATTCACGGGCGCATTACCGCAACACCGCGGTGTGAATGTTACAAAACCTTTCCGGATAATAATAACCTTCTCGTGTGAAAAGCACTCGCGTGTCGAGACATTGTTCGCGTAAGGTATACAAGCGAAAAAAAAAATAACTCGTACGCTTTTTTCAGCACACTGCCTTCTTTCTTCCCTTCGTTGAATGAACGTTACCCACTTCCATTACATATTTTCCACTTTCTTCAAATATCATACATTATTATTTTTCATAAATATAGAAATACGAGCATTCTATATGCACGTACACGAAGGTATTAGGATACGTGCATATGCATGAACCGTGGATGGGACGACAGCTCGTGAGAGTACCCACGCGGCCCCGCAAACTAATAACTAAATTCCTTGGGTCCGCGAACTCACCCGCCAGCAAAGTACATCCTCGCGCGACGTCCAATTTCGACTTTAATATCGTCGTGGTTCGTATGACAGTGTGATAAAAAGTTTACATCTTGTACACGAAAGACGTTCTCTCGTGAAAGCGGTCTCTCAAAAACCTCGGAGTAATAAATTGAACAGTTTGAAAAAAAAAAAAAAATACGAAAAAGAAACTTGCAGTAAAAAAAAAAGAGGCATTCTAGTGTCGTCGTGAAAATTTCAATATTTCTGCTTACGCGGAAAAGACATTTTCATGAATCGTCTAGCGTCACGTATACGAATTCAAATTGAATTTTTTCGATCGCGAGGACGAACGGGGCGGAGGGTGCGAATTTGAAAATGAAATAACGAAAACCGCGAGCGCCGCGGACACGTGTGCAAATATACGGAGGTTTTCAGAAATCTGATGAATTTGCGGATCGTACGAACCGATGAAGATTCGGTACGGATGCAATGTAATTAACACCTTCGTTACAGAGCTTGCGGCGCAGTGATTGGGCTCCGCGAGGGGAAGACAATCGGTACTTTATATTTTCCATTTTTTCGTTACGGTCTATACAATGCGTTTTGTCGGCTTTACAAAGGAAGGATCTTAGTCTAAACTTCGTATTCTAACCTCCCGAACATGGCAAGTGGATCGAATCACTCAGAGCAAACAATTTCCAACATTGTGGCGCGGCCTCCATAGTCCGGAGAGAATGAGCCAAACTTCGCGGGTGAGATAAGTTAAATTAAACATAGCGCTACGTAGCACAAGCACTGTTAGCCTTTGCGGTGGTAATTACTGGGACCCTGGCGACCGGCCGGCTAGCCGGAAGGTGCGGTCGCACCTAGAAACCCGACATGCCAACGAAAGCGTTGTTTCTTTTCTCCAGTAGTACACAGAAACATTCACAGTAAGCGTCGCGAAATTTTTAACCGCGAGAGAAAATAAAATGTATTCTGTTCTTTTTCAAGTTCTAAAGTGCCATCATACATAAATGTATAGAAATGGCGATTTGTTTAAAACTTTCAGTTCACATCGGTCATTTTGTTTTTTAATGACTTTGCTTCGTCAAAGGGGCGTTTTTTTTTTTTCGAAATTTTAATGAAATAAAAATGAATAATTATTAACAACTATTAATAATTATTTATTATTTTTTTTATGTTCGGAATGTATTAAAACGATGAAGACTCCTATTCAGAAAAAATCAGCCACGGAAAATTTAAACTTCTGTAACTTGGGAATACATTGAGCTTTGATTAAACTGAAATTTATCACTTTGATTTTTTTGTCGCCTCGATTCACTGCTTCGTGATTTTAGTACAATTTTGTTTTTCCTAAAAAGTTTTATTAGTTTTAAGCAGTTATTTTAGTGTGTTATGTATAAGTTTTACTTAGCAGGCGGTTAGTATCTCATCGCGATGCTGTTCTATCCGCGCCAACAGGATCAATATTATGCCTCGAGTTTCATGCATCTGATTTACTAACGGTGGCGCGCGAAAAATAAAAATAAAAAAAAGAACGAATATTAATGCCCTCGCGGTGTTGGGAGCGTTACTTAAATATTATCGGCACTTGGGACCCTCCGAGTACTTGGCGAAGAGCGATGGCGATGTAAGAGGGCGAAGAAGTTTGAGAGGAATGGGGCGATGAATAATATCTCTACTTTTCTCACTTTTTCTTTCTTATCTGTTTCTTCTCTCCTTCCCTGGTATTCCAACTCGCTTACGAAACCACCCCGTGAGCGACTTTCCGCACGAGATATGATAGGTGTAAAAAAAAATATAAAAATCTTGCGAAGGGTGCGCCGAAGCAATTAAACGTGTGTGTGTACAATAAAGGTGTGTCGTAATGAACCGAAGCATAAGCGACCTCGTCATTAAAATCTCGTCAATAAACGGAATATCCTCAACAAAAAATTGCGCCGTTGTCCGTCTCTACGACTAATGACGGGAAAGTGTGTTATAAATTCGAACGGATTCGAAAAATATATTACGAAAAAACGTTTCAACGAATTCGTAACCAACGGCCGATACACGCATTGATTAAACATGTAGCCTTATGAAAACCTTTTCCCCGACGACTGCGCAACCCTTCGCCTTCAACACTTCGGTTGCGAATGTCACCACAGTTTTCAACAGGAGACTCTCGCAATCGCGCCTTTTTATTTGTTGAAAAAAAAAAAAAAAATCCTCAAGAACGAAATTCGTGCTCAATTGTTTCGCAAGCGCAAACGTAGTCGAACAATTCGACGGAAATTCGTACCCCGCCAGACTAGGAACAAGAGGAGCAGCAGCGGTAGCGCAGCAGCGAGAACTAAACGAGTTCGTTAAACTAAACTCCGAAAATTTCAAGGTACTAACCTATCGACAATTTGAATTGTAAATCGTTTCACTGTCGTTGGCTTCCGGCGTTGATCTCACATTCGAATACGGGGCGCACACCAACGCGACGAACTCGTATAGATGCGATACGTAATGAAATACTCTTCCGATGTGCCTCTCGCCATGGAGCGCTATTACGCGCGGATAAATGGATTCCGCATTGAATAATTAATCGAATCAATTAATTATAATCAGTCGACGAATATCGTAACTCCGAAATATCGTTGATGGAGAGTTCAACCGAATGGAATTTGATGTTTCGACACACTTGTTATTCGTCATGATGAGCCGTTGTTCGTCATGTCACTTGAACATTTCCATCTTTCGTACGTTGCGATATGCATGAACCCACAGAATTCCTCGATTCGCATGTACTATCTATACCAGTGGTTACGTATGTAACGTAAGGAGGATCGTCGCGATACACGAAAACCAGTCATACGGCTTTGTCCATGCGGCTCGGGGGACCATCCGGATCACAATGTCTGGCATGCTGTCCGCTCCGGGTAGAGAGTGCAGCCGGCACAGGCCAAGCCAAGGCGAACCCGAGACAAGGCAACAACCAAACAACCACTACCCGTGTGTGTGTGTGTGTGTGTGTGTGTGTGTGTGTGTAACTGTGGCACGTTGGCTTCGCGAAGGGTACACAGTACGTAAACTATGCTATACGTACACTCGCCAACCTACCGTACCGTACGCATTATCGTCGTTGGGATACAGCCATATTAGATACCGTGAATTATCCGCGCATTGGTTCGAGACTTGCATATAGCGCGTTTTCCGGGAATGCGCTGTGGAATGCGGACGTACCTAACTGGTATCTCGTCGATGTCAAATTGTTTGGCTCGCGAGCTGATAAATACTACAGAAGACTTCGCGCGATGTACGATAAATATTGGATGAAAATTGATAATTCTATAATAGCGCAATTAATTCGCATGGGGGTTAAGGGAAATTGCGTTTTTTTTCCCGAGAAGGAACTTTGAAAGAGACTTATCGGTAAGGGACTCTGTGATCTATGCTGCAACGTACGCGATCTATGTATATAATAGGTATACATTTATAACAGATCCGTTGTAGGATAGCGCTTCGTTGCTTTTTATCGATCGTCGCACGCTTACCTGCAATTATGGGTGCGTTAATCCCCCCACAGTCAATCGGGTCTATGTATTAGTCTTGTGCAATCGTAGACGGTACCTGATACCTGTGCGCAACAATGGATGCATTTAGATGCTGTAGGAGTAGCAACCGCAACGTATACGCACCGTTAAGGCGAAGCTAAAGGTCGATATAACTTCGACGAAAATTTAAACGCCTTTTTTTTCTCGTGGAAAGTTTTCGTTCAAAAAACTAATCTATGCAGAGAGATATTGATAATAGGTGACGATAAAAATGAAAAAAAAAAAAAATTATAAGTAGATTACTGATTAGATTAGAATTAAGGGGGCATTTGGCAATCTTCAGCAAAAAAGGGTATTATTTGTTTTAATAAATGAAAAAAATCGTATCGCTAATCCGATTGTTCATTGGCGACAGTGTTCTGATCATGTAAAAGAATCCCCAGAGCCAATTATAGCAGATGATGAGAGAAGTTAAATTTTTTGTTAACACAAAAATTTAAAAAAAAATTGAACTCTTTCGACGAGTTGTGATATTCGAACCGGGAGATTTTTTTAGATGAACGAGACACCGATATCGATTGCATAAAATTTTTGACAATTTTTTTTTTTTCCGAAAAAAATACTTTCTTTGACCTGAAATGGTCGAATCGCCCGCTCAACTATTAACAAGCATTTAAAAAAAACCGTTTTTCTCTAATATCCGTAACGTCGAAAATACAACTTTCTATTTACGTAGAAATTTCGAATGTAAAATTTTTGTTTCAATCGATGCATCGCGTCGTAAAACGTGCTTCGCTCGCGGCTGTTTCAACGGGAAACGTTCTATCGCCAGAATAATCGTCACGACTTCAAACGAACCCCATGATGAATTGCGAAAGCGACTACAAAATTTTCGGACGGGTGCCGAAAAAATGGTATCAGCAGCCGGCAGGCTTCGTATTCGTCACATATATATATGCGGGGTTGTAGCGCGTTCAAAGCCATCGGGAGGGGTCGTACAGGCATGTTGCATACAATGGCCAAACGAATAACCCCGGTGGTCGTTGGCGAAGAGGGGTTGCACCCCAACCACTGTCCGGGTGGTGCGTGTGTGCCTTCCTTTCCATCAAAGTACGTTAGTACATACCAGTTGGCTCACACCGGTAAGAGCTTCGAGGTATAACGCTCGCGGGTTCTCTCGCCGCCACCCGGCCGCCAGGCACTACACAGGATTCACGAGACATCCGACGTCGCTTGCGTTTTGTCGTCTCGTGATTCTTCTTCGCCAGTCTATCCGACCAACCGTTATCCGCCGGTCGACTATTCGAACGAAGAAAAATCGCCACGGGAGTGTAATAAAACGTACGAGTTCCGGACTTTTCAAACGTTAATATATGCGCCGTGAGAAATATCATAAACGGTTATGCGAGTGGGAGATTATTCGGCTCTCACGATTATCGGCGAAAACGTGAGTGAGCCACGACGTTTGTATTTTATTTACACCCCGAGGGAGTGAAATCTGTTGGTACTCGGGAATATCATAAGTGCGTGGATTACCTCTATATGCATGATTAGCTATCTTCTTGTGTCTTCGACGTCCGACGTAATCATCGTTTTTGCACGTCCTTGTTAAGCACATCCCTCTGTATTCAAGTATTATTATTACCGATGGATGAATAAGTAATCATTTTCATTGTTCATCGATTGATTCTCAACTTTGTAAAAAAAAAAACAGTAATTTTCTATATACTGATAATAATAATTGACAATGAGTCTAAATATTTTATTTTTTATTGTTCCCATTATGAAAATCCATTGACGATCACGAGGATTTTTTTTTTATCCTTATATTTATTAAATCGTTATAGCGAAAAAAATTCTTCGGTAAAAAATACAGCGATATAAAAATCAAAAACTTTTTTTCATCGCGCGGATCTAAAAATTGTAATTTAGGTCGGTGAAGACCTTCCCTCTGACCGTTAAACGATTAAACTTACGGTGGGAAAGTTTGAAAATTAATAAACCAGTAATCGAAGTTTTTACGTAAAAACGCGGTATATTGATTTTAATATACAAGTTTTTAGATAATATTAAATACTGCGGTATTTTAAACGAAAAAACGTAATTATTTTAGTACACCGCGCAAATTCAATATTAGTCTCTAATTTTATATTGAACTTTCAAAAGTTCATTAATATCGTGTTGTTTATCGAAAAAGTATGGATATCGGTACGATAAATTTATTTCCGAGTTGCCGTTATAAGCGATAACGATACTACTTAGTAACGAGAAGAGTGCGTCGATGTTTTATGATATTTTTTTAATGTGTGCCTATGCTGTGCCAATATGCCGGTTCAACAAGGTTTCGTAGTTTTACACCTTTGTCGTTGTCGTCGATCGGAGTCACGACTCTGAGAGCTCCGACACAGACTCATTTGGCGAGCGCGAGACGGTCCGACGCGATAATAGGTATACGATCTCGAAATACATACCGGTGCCGCGAGCTCGTTGCACTTTCTCGTCGCACGTACGCAGCAACGGTTCATTCTGCTCTCTTACTTCCACCCACGCGCGCTTCTTGACCGACAAACGAGTCAACGATGCCGAACGGGTCGGAGGGCGGCTGCGCCTATAGTAGTGTCGCGCGAACGCCTATGAAAACTCGTCGTCATTCACGAGTATTTTCATCCTTACGACTCTATACACTGCTATTTTTAACATATTTTATAAAAAAAATTGATATGAATTTTAAAAAACTCCGCTTTGTAACTTTTCTTTATTGTAGTAAAACTTATTACGCATACATTTTTTTTTTCTTTTTCGTTACTGTTTATGAAGAAAATACTGGAGCACAAGGGTTGAACCGTTGTACGCTGTCCATAGCAGAGCCCAACATAATGCAGTTAGAGTATAATAATACCGACGTTCCTCTATACGTTCACTTCTCACAACGGCAATCTGCGCTCGATCGCCTACGATTTACCTCGGAGCTATAGAAAGTACGCCGCCGCCTCTCCGTTTTCTCTCCTTCCTGACTGCCAACTTCGTCGCCGAGACCGCATAGCCCACTATAATACTCTTCGATCGTCGCGTTGCTAGAAGTCGTTGGTATTTCTCGCGAGTTCCGATCTTTTTTCTCGCGTTCAGCTCGGACCGACGACCGGTTTCACGAACACATTCACATACGATTTTACAAGCGTGCGAAACTCTGATAGCCAAGAGAATCAAAGCTGACCATTATACTGTAATCTATCGCTGGTTATTTCATTCGAGAGAATTGGGTCAATCGACAGTCCGTTGAAGAGAAAGAATTTACCTCCGATATTTTTGCCGATAATGTATCCCTGATTTTTACTAATTTTGCTAATGGATGTTCATTAGCTGCAATATCACTAAATTAGTAATAAACTTACTAATGTTAATAAAAAAAAAATTGGGTATATCAACGAAATCATCAATGACAAATCGATCTAAAGTGCAAAAAATGATGTAACCTTAAACATTTTTTTTTTTTATTACTATTTTAGAGTACCTCATTTGTTTAAAAAAAATCAAAATGGAGTCCTCCGTTGCGCGAAACGAATTAAAATTCATATAAACTCGCAGCTTTTGTTCGCGTATCATTTCGGTACAAATTTGAACGGTCTCTCGTGGGGCCAGTGACTCATGCACACTCACCATTATCGATTAAACAGACCGGCCTTCGTGTTCTTTCATTATCGTTTGATATACTCTATACGCATTATCGTGTGGTAGTCGCGGTGCGTGTTGCTGACTGGTTTGAACCACCCAAAACTATAGGCACGCGTGATTGTATTACGAACGCGTATATACCAAGCAGACAGATAGTAATTGCATCCCGAAATAAAAACATGCGCGATCGATCAAAAACCGTTTCGTTCTTTCACTACAATCCATTTCACTATTATTCTCACATTTTACAATATATCTATTTTTTTCTATCTAATTTTTTTTTTGTACAATGACGAAACGTACAATCGCGACTGCGCACGACAATAAGATGCGTGTAGGATCGACGAGGGGCTATTCGTAATTATTCGCGATTTTCCAGTCATGTAAACAATCGCCGTGGGCGCCGTACCCACGTCTCCGTCTCTCATTCGTTGCATCGAGAGGCAACGACTAAACGACGAGCATACAGTTTACAACGACCGATAATAATGCGTTCCTTTCGCGCTCGTTAAGGCATCGTTATCCCCGCGTGTACCCTCGCCGTCGATCTCGATTGCCATAGCGGCAAAGTCACGACGAAACATCAGAAGTTATGCACAGCGGAGCATGCACAGCATGTTGAACCCTTATCTATGTATCGCATGCATGCAACATCGTCAATTTCTCCGTAGCTTCGAGACTTTTTCTTCGATCTCTCAAACCAGCATTGTGGTATTTTATTTTCATCCAACTATTTTTTTTTTCCGCGCAACATTTCTACGAATAAAATTCCCCGGGGCTATAATCCGAACTTCTCGAGAATTTAATCGTCCACGAAGCTTTACGGTACGTCTTGTGTGAAAAAAAAAAAAAAAATTTAGATCGTCTCACGCTGCTTTGGTGTGGTCTCTTCTCGCGATCGACTCTCTTTACAACGGTGGAACGAATCATTTGTATATAGGCGGATATACACGCTGTGTATAGCTATATTTAACTTTCCCGACTTCTCGGAATAATTGTTAAAACAGCTGAGCCGAACCGAGCTGAGGTAATCGCCGTGAAAAATAGAATTTGGACACGCGTTGGAGATCAGAGAAAATACGATGAATCGCTTCGTAGAGTTCACTTTAATTTGAATGTAACGACCCGAATCCTTACAGTATTTGAAGTGTATGCACTTGTATAAATGAGATTGAAATCAGTCGTATCGGTCAATGAAATCGAAAAAAATCGATTTATCGTTTTCTTGAAAGGATTAATCTCGAATTCTATAGACGAAAGAATTAATCTCGAAAAAAACAAACAAACGTACAGAAAGCGTACATTCGTACGCTAAAAACTAT
Source organism: Buathra laborator (assembly GCA_934046635.1). Classification (NCBI taxonomy): domain Eukaryota; kingdom Metazoa; phylum Arthropoda; class Insecta; order Hymenoptera; family Ichneumonidae; genus Buathra; species Buathra laborator. The sequence goes on along the minus strand of OW203893.1, from coordinate 6,931,033 downwards.
TATCAAAAAAATGTTGAGCGCGATAAACATTTTTTTTAAAAATTCGCATCTAGAAAATTGCGTCATATGTAATGTCAAGTGGTCCAGTAGATTGCAGACCACCGCCGCTTTTTCTTTAATTGGCTTAACTTCGATTTGTTAAATAGTTTCGATGTCTCAATGACTGAAACATACATCGTTGCTGGTTCCGTTATATCTCATTCCTCCAAACGAAAATACTTCGAACAGAAGAAGTTCAACAGCAGCAAACTATAGTAGTTAAGAAAAAAAAAAACGGAAAAAAGTAGAGGAAAGATCCGTAATGCCGGTACACGATCCCGTGCAGCTGTTCGCCTCTCGTTACTAGTTACCAGGCTGCCGTGGCAGTCGTGCTTCGCTCTTCAAGTGCGTGGGTGTAGATCGGCTCGCCGGGACGCGAATGACGCAGTCCGCGGAGGATAGTGATTCGAAACGAAGAGGTGGAGAAGGTAGAGATTGTTGAACGGTGCTGGTAGTAGTAGTTTAAACGCGTGAGATCACGGTAATCCCTCTTCGCACACCAACACATATATACACATGCATACAGCATCCGTCCCAAGACCAGCAAGTCCTACGAGCAGATCGTGGGCTCCCTGAGAAACCGGCATCTGTCATTCCACGAACGACTCACGTGCCGGACAGTCGTCGATTTTCTCTCGCGAAGTCTACGCCAACGAGTTTCAATAACTATATTATAAAAACCCATTATACACGTCATGTATAATCATCTAACCGCTCGTCGAATATTCAAGACTTGCAAACGCAAAATCGTATTTCGATCGCAGTGAACGAAATTAATTTGAATTTGCATTTAATATACGATCATTAAAGCTATGCAACTGAGTTATCCATTGGTGTCGTTCCCGGGGGGACGGGGCGTTTACATATAATGGTTAAATGTTTAGCGATTCGATATCGTTTCACTCGTAATTCAACTCCTTTATTCGTTCATGAAATACAATAAACTACATATGCACCGATAGACACACACAGTTTCCGTGTACATGCGGTGGAAATATCCTATAGAATTGTTCTCCGTAAATGCTGATGGTGTTTGATTGGACCATTCGTGAAACTCGTTAAAATCGATGAAACTCTATTGTTTTGTGGCCCATAGCCGTTCGGTGCACTATCTGCAGTCTGGATTTACACGTTGACACGTTGCTGCTCACTTCCCATCGTTCGTCTATCCAACGAATTCGTTCTATCACGCCGCTCCATTCGTATTCGTGCGTTTCGATTGTATCACACGCGTTAACGCGAAGTGGGCGTTGTCGTTTCGTGAGAATTTTCGAAATTTAGTCGCTTTTCTCCGGATGCCTTTCGGCTTTGCAACGCGACCATAAAACCCCATAGTGGTGTTATGTATTTTTTTTTTTTTTTTTTTTTCGTTTACGAGAAAACTGTTTATCACTATCGTGTTCGATGGAACAAAGTGACTCAACAGCGGAAGTGAAGACATTGGCGATGATACATTATTAGAGTTTGACGCCATTTTTGCAGATGGGGAATGTACTTTTCGCTGGTGTTTCACGTGTGTGCAATATATAGCTCCGAGAAACTTTTCAAAGTTTATTTAAAATCTCCCGCCTTCCGCCACCGTTGGGCTCTGACAGTGACTCGAGTGCCGATAGAAACGACGATAGTCAAATATCCGCATGTCATTGCAAAACTCTCGGGAGAGATGTACGCCAGCGCCGAGGAGAGGTGTTGAACCCATAAACAGGCTGTCCATGTGCGGCTGCTGGATATCTCTCGTTGGATACTTCCTCTGGTGCCGCGGTTCACGAAGTTTATCTAAAAATAACTGAGCACCGAGGGAACGACTTCGGCATAAGTTATATAGTTTTGAGAGGAAGCGGCGGCTTGTCACAAGGACGCGAAGGGAAAAACGCGGCGCGGTCCAAAAAGGATCGAACATTCTTGGATGCTGAGTGGAGTGGATGGGAAAGAAAAAAAGAGAAATTTGGAGAAATAATAAACAATGATATTCGGCTCGAAGTCCGTGAATTCTTGAGACGGTACTACAGTGAAGAAGTTTCTCGCGGAAGAATTGTTTGTTAAAATTTTCGACTGTGCTGCCCACTTGCGAGAGTAAAATGTGAAGAAATGCGTGAAAAATTTAAAAAAATGTTGTGTCTTTTTTCTTCCCTGAAACTCGTGTATTTTACACAAAAAATTATGCCACATGTTGTTTTTACAATTGCCAAGTGCTGAACAGACCAAAGTTTGTGAAAAAAAAAAAACTTTAATTAATTTTCCCGTGAAGCTGTTTACAATAACGAGAAAAACGAGGGGCCAAGAAAAAGATTATTCGTCAAGACTGAGCGAAGTGCAGCGAAGACAAAATAGCTAAGAATAATAAACGGGTCGTTAAAACTTCGAAATCACCGAGAAGCAAAGTTTTTTCATAAATTCTTTACGACAAAGTGTTATACGAGGAGCAGATATCTGGTAAAAAAAAATTCGCTCCAAAACGATTTATCAAAAGTTCAAAGAGTATAGGAGATTTCGAGAAAAATCAGAAAATTCCTACACTCCGAGTGAAGCGCCAAGGATCAAAGTAGCGATGAAAAATATACCGATCGTGTGAAATTTGAATTCATCAGCGTATATGCCAAAAGTTATTCCGAAAATGATTTATTGTTAAGTGATAAACGCGGATTGAGTGATATACATAGAAATGAACTGATTCCCACGAGTACGTAAAGTTATCGCTGTGACAAAATGACGCGTAACCGGCAACAGATCTTTCCGATCGGTGGTCCCTTCGCAACTCTGGGTCGTCGGCTCCTGAGGGATAAGCTTGTGAGAAGGTAGGTGGAGCGTGTTTTACACGGTAAACCCGAGATTGAGAGGGTCGATCGCAGCGGTGTGCACACTGTTGATGTAGTACAGTGGAACCTCCCGTATTTGACGAAATTGGGAGATATCGTCAAATACGCGAGTAGCCAATCAGGTGCACGAAACGATGGTGACGGACTGCTTAGCTTAGCCAGCAGTGGGAAAGGGAAAACCTTTCCCACTCGCCCTTGCAAGACAATAGCCTGTAGACAGGGCTCTCGTCAAATGCGATAGCGTCAAATACGGGAGGTTCCACTGTACGTACAGCCGATATGGTTGACTCGATACTCCCGGGCGATCGGATATAAATTTTTCTTCTCCTGTAAATTGCTCGCGAGGAGCAAACCGTCCTATATTGAGACTCCGGTGGTGCCGCCCCGATCAGCAGCGGAGGCAGTGGCATCGAGCAACACCACCGACGATTTATTGCTGTTCACCTAAGAATGCTTGACCTGCTTTCGTTGAACGGATCCCGCTGCGATGTTAACCGTGTCCGCAGAGACACAACTGTGTGTCCTTTTTCGATCGAAGAGATCCGAACTCGCGTCTCCTAGCTGCTGAGCGCATGCGAGTTACAGTATTAGTATACGAGTGCGAATACAACTACTACTGGCACTACCGGTCTCGAATGACAAACCGGATGCCAGCGGAGCCGCTAATGGAGCGACGGTGAAACGCCGTTCAAAATAATGCACTCCGACGCATGTCACATCGCGGCGTGAAACTCGTTATTGAATTTCTTTCCGCGAATTCATTCGATTGATGTGTGACAACTATTTCAAATCATCGGAATAGCGATATAACGTCAAAAATGATAATAAAACTTCATAAACAAAAGAAATACAGGTCTAAAATTTCTCTTAAATTAATTATATGAGCTTTTGACATGAGCAAATCGGAGCTGACGTTAGGTTCGTTGCTCATTGCGCGATATAAAAAATAAACTGTATGATAGGATTTTTGGATTTGCATTTGGTCCTCAGACTAAATATTATTGCTGCCCTGGCGACCATCTTACTTTCTAATTTTCAAATGCGTAAAATTCATCTTGTTACGAACAAAATCTGTTTAATCGTCACAACGTTCCGATAGCGCAGGTCGGATTTTGATGTCGTAGGTCGGGAATACAATTTCCCCGATAATTGCATCCACTCCGAGGGGAGTTTCCACCGACCCTCGTAATCTCTGATACGGTGATTTTCACACACACACAGTTCACGCTGCACCCTTGGCGATAAAACCCCCAACTAGGATAAGTATATCGATCACTTATGTTTTATTGCAAATACCATAGAAACGATTTTCCGGCATCGAGTCCAACAAGTTTCGGAGAAATTTGTCAAACGTGACATCGTATATCGATTAGTTCGGTGCCCTTAGGCGCTTCCTTAAATGTGTTTAACACGTGTGGGCAAAGTGCCGCTCTTTGTTCAATGAAGACGAGCACTCTGGGCGTATTTAGTCAGACTTTGTCACCGCATCAGGTTCTCTTAGGAAGGAAGTTATACATTACCAGCTTATCCTTGAATATTCTCGTATCGTTGTTTCGAAAAGCCCGAAGGTTCGGGTCATTTCTCATTTGCTTTGGAAGCACCGGGTATAAAGTGTTTCTTGGCTTTTCAAACAAAGTACATGGAGAAATACTAGACGTGAGGGGTGCGCATATTTTCATGAGGATAGGTTCAGGAGAACGATACTATCGTAGACAAAGTTTGGCGTGAGGAGACAGCGGGCGTTACGTTCCCGGTTTCCATCAAGGCGCAGGAAGTCGTAGTATGCCGAAACGCGCCATCCCGTCATCAATACCCTACAGACTTAGTAGCCCATCTGTTTTTCCACTCCGTCCCCTCTGCTTATTGTCCGAATGCGCACAAATCTGTCGCTGTATCGTAGAACTCAGCTGGAAAACCCATTAGTATCTTATACCGACCGAAACCGCGAAGCAACGGGTGTGACACAGGAAACATTTGTTCAACCGAGAAATAGCAAAGTTCGTGCGGCGCAAGCTTTGGATACTTCACCGATACATCCGATTCTCCGGAATTTGTGGCGAATTTCTTTTTCTTCTCTCATCCCTCTGCTCCAAGACTTTTCTCGGTTCTCAGAATGGGGCAAAATGGATATGAACAGCAAAACAGGTACATCGTGCAACTGAAGCGAAACAGAAAAATTGTTGAAAAAAAATTGAACCTAAGATTTAACAGAGAAAAATGTCATTTGCGTTTTTATTTCATTTTCTTCGGAAATTTTTTTGAGCGATTTGCGTCAAGTTTTAACTTGAACTTCTCAAATTTAATTTCAATTAAAAAAATTTGATCTTTATGCTATTCAATTTTTAATTTGTTTAGTTCTTTTTCGCAACCAGTTGCCGCTGCTTGTTCAGTATATCAATGGCTCAATCGCCAATATCTCTTATCAGCATCCGTCGGAATAGCATGAGTATTCTGCGTTTGACTTCGAAGTAAAGTTCTGATTTATTTTTATCCAAAATTCTAATTTTCTATCTATTCCCTATAAGGGACGGACGAGTTAACCGTTTTGCCGGCTAAAATGCTCAAAGCGAAATTGCCTTCGTAACCACACCGTGAAGGTCGACAATTTATGCGTGGGACACTCTCTCGACACTTGCAAACATCGGAGGTTTGGCCGCAAGCCGCCGTGGAAACGATCTCTTAGGTTATTTCATTCGTATAAGTTTCGTGAGTGCGACGCTGCGAGGTATAGGCGTATCTTCTCTCTCTCGCAACGCCGTTTCCGTCCGCCCTCAGTTGCTCACGCTTTTCATCCCTTACCTCAGCTCGTACTTAATCCTATTAAAGTCACGAAACTTCGTCTAGGCGATCTCGAGACACCCCCCAGAGGACTTCGGTTTGGTACTGATCCTCCTGTACCTCGCGTGCGCATACCGAGACTCTACCTAGAGCAATGCCACTCTCGTATGCCAACCCGATGTTCTGTAAGAGCCGCGTAATCTTCGACCGCGAGAGTATTTCGATTCCCGACGTAGAGAAACCCCCTTTCCCTTCCGGTTGCCATGCTACACGTTTCTACTTGGTGGAGAGGAGACGATTCAAAAGTTTCGCGAAACCCCACGACGATAGCATGTGGAAGATAGAACGAGAAAGATCTTAGACGTCCGTTAGACGTTCCCTCGAGCGAATATCACTGTGCATTCCCGTACCAACCGTCTTGCAGCCGATTTAACTTGGCGCGCGACTTTTGCTCGTCGATTTTCTGCGAATCGCGCATATTCGATTCGGGAGGGGAAAAATAGATTGAATCTGCATGGGAAGAGATAACCGATGTATAGCTTTGAATTCCCAAAGGGTGCCGAGTATATCGGTCTCTTGCAAAGAAGCTGAGGAGTGACGCATGTATTGAACCCGAACGTCACGTGCGTCACGGCGACTCTCGAATCTCGCTCTCTGCTAGCCACGTGTCGATCCATCTGTCCTGTTTGCCTTGTCTATCCCTCGCGCGAACCGCGCGGCCGAGTGCATTTCAATGTAGGCCCGCAGATACAGGACGCACGTGTAACGGTAGTTGTCCATTGGCGTCAAAAGGCTCACGCAGCGGAGACACGACAATAGTACGAAATGTATCCATGCCATCGGCAATTCCGAATTCGGTTTGGTAATTACGCCCTCGGTAATGATACGAAATTCTTGTTAACGCTGTAATACTCGGAGAAATCGGCGCTGTTTGCAATTCTGCCATTTTCGACGAACAATCGCTGTTTTGAGATCAGCAGTTTTTTTTTTTACTTGCTTTTGAAGCATTTGTAGAAAAAATTTTAATGAAAAATTAGCTATGACTGCGAACAAGTAATCGCATCGTTAATCCCGTCGATCGAGTTATTTTCGATTAATAACGATATCGAAGCTTATATAAATATTTTGAATGATTTTGATGATTTTGTCATATTTGGCCATCGATATCAACATGCATAATGTAGAGAAAAATATTTTCTTATCTAAAAAATGTACGCCAGATGTTTAACCCTATTTCTGTATCTGCCCGATACGAGACGTGTTCTCAACCCTTCTCTCTCGTGACGAGCTGATGACACAGCTGCGACATCAGCACATTCAACAAGGGGATAGATTTTGCGAATGCGAAAATGTCAAGCGAGCATCGTGTACGGGTTGATAAGGCACACGGTACTGTAATAGCTCTCTGCACGCGGTATGAATACCCCCTGAGCGTCGCCAGCCGACTCAGGCTTTCTTCACCGGCATATCGCAGATATCACTGCCAAGTCCTTTGCATTCCGCGACTTCAACGAGAAATGAATCGCGTCCCGAACTTTGAGATATTCCGCGACGTCGTTACGTCAGTGTGGGAACGAAAAAAAAAAAAAAAAAAAATACGCTAAACGACACTCAATAACTTCGAAAGGTCGGCTTCATAGGCTTTGCAGCAACAGCTCTAGAGTAATAGTGGACTTGCCGTGGGTTCCTTGTGACCCAAGCGTACCTATTGCCAATAACTAAAAAAAACGGTTTGCGTTACCGTTCTTCACAAACTTTATAAGTTCATTCCAATAAATTGTGGGTATAGTCTTACACTAAATATCGGTACACGATTTAAAAATGTTACTAACTAACCTACTAGACTATCGTTTGTAGATTCACTTTTTTTTCAAAAATAACAGAAGTACAAGTAGTTTTTATATTAGATAAATCGCGATTTGTGCAATCGGTGAGATACCTAGTAAGGATTTTCGCAGCGGAATTAATTTCCGATATCTTTCGACAAAAGAGTTAACGATTAATCCTTAATTTGTGCACTGAAATTAGAGAATATAAAAAAAATCGAAATCGCATCTTCGTAAACAATTTTGCTTTTCCGTTAGAAAGCAAACGTAAGCAGTTTTTTTTTCTTTAGCTTTGCATTAATTGTTAATTGTTGACGCTTCAGTCGAAAGACATCTGAAAACAATTAATTCAACGATCTTACGAAACGCGATTAATCTTATTGAAACCACCTGTTTTTTTTTTTTTTTTTTTTTTTTATAAAATATATGATTCCCCAAAAAATAATATAAGCAACACTGGTATCCGTGGATTCGCCCCCTGCTAGTATGGTAAACGTATAAAGTCGAAATATTCGAGGCACATGCCGTAAACGACTTATAGGTGTTTTGAAATCTACCAATAGCCAGAGGTTGGATGTCTGTTCGTTGAAGCGATCGTTCTCGGTAACGTCGTAATGGCGATGGACAAGAAAGGGAGGAAACGCGATAGGATTTGCATTTTACGAGGGCACGTTTCCTTGCGTTAAGGGAAACTAAACGACCCCCAAACGACGGAGGCAGAACGAATGCTTTGCGAGAGCTTGCAGCATCACCGTCGTACGAATAACGATCCAAACGGTAGAAACTTTACTCTTCAACAGTCTCGTGCCTCCTTTACGATCTCGGAAAGCTACTGGGTGGCCCTATCGCGTAACGTAGGGTCTCAATGCGAAAAGTCTGAGAGACGTATCCGCTTGTGAGATGCTTTTCGCTTTACTCGTGTTCCGACGATTCTCGATGCGATTGTTCCACCTCTGCGTTGCTGTTTTCATAAAAGTCGATTGTAAACTTTTAAAAGCAACGACAGTAGATAGAGAAGTTTAATCGGGTTATTCTTAACGTTGATAATATAAAAAAAACCGCCTGTAAAGCAGTCCGATAAACCATTTTTAATTCAACAGGTGTTGAACCATGCGACGCCGCGATAGAGTAAGTTTCGGGATAAAATGAACTGAATTATCTTCGTAATTTCATATACAATGTTACGAAAGATTTTTTCATTGCCCGGAGTATCAACGATGTTGGAGAAAAATGATCCAAAATATTAATATTAATACGATGATTATCGATAATGAAATTATTCGCGAACGAAAACTGTTTCGGAAGGGAATAAGGATAATTAATTACGAAAAAGCGTCTAAAGCGGCGTGAATAAGATCAGCTTTACTGTACTGCAGAATGTCGCTGTTCTTTTATATTCATTAACGCTTAATCTCAGCGCGTTCTGAAAAGAGTTCGCTAGTTATGCCAATGCATACAGTGTGTACCGAAGCCCGATGAAAGCGCGAGATTTACCGGAGCCCCGGGAGAGAAGCTTCGCGAACGAAGCTTGGGTAACGAGTTTGTTTCGCAAGTGCCGTGGCATGCAGTTATCTGCACTCGGGACGTCGCTCGCGTGGAACCAGAGTGGCAATTTTTATGCATGCCATAAGCTCGCATATCAACCGGTCTCTCGAGGAGTCTCACTACCATCCTCGTTACAAGCTTAGACCGCCCGCGTTCGTTCCTTTCTCCCTCTCGTCTCGTTTTGCATACGTTAACGTACGTATTATACTGCACGTCGTATTTCGTCCGACTCATCTCAATACCTCGTGGAACTAATTTCGCGACGGTTACGAACGAGCATCGGATCAAGTGTGTTCCCACAGCAATTTTAACGTGAAAGATTCCGCTCAACCGAAAGGTTGATATTCCGTAACTTTAAAGAGATCGTAATTTCCAACGAGATAATCATCTGCTCGATAATAAAGGTTTTCCCATCGACTCGTCGCATTTCAATGTGTTTTGTGTCTCGTTGAAAGTGTTACTGTGAAACGTGTCATTAACATCGCGATGCTGTTAAATTACCTTTCACCTATCGTGTTCTTATCTATCGTGGACCTCCATGAAAATGAAATATACTGGAGATATAGAAAAAATATAGATCTGTCGCCCGAAAATATATAATAAATACATAATTATAAATAATAATAATTATTTATTATAAATATATACATATATGATAATATTACAACTGATCTTATTATTTTGAGATTAAAACTGATCGTTTGGTAACAAAATATTGGCGAAATATTCCATATTAGCCTTATAAATAAAACGAAAAATTATCCTACGTAAAGCTTCATTGCGATACGATAAATGCTGATTTTGGGTTCCGAAAGTAGGTTCTTAAATAACCGCGAAAAGTATATTGTTCCTTTCTTTAATGGTTCCAAACGAGACCCTTTGTGACAAGCGTCTCGGTGAAATTTTTCTTCGAGGGACGAAAAGAGGTAAGCGACGAAAGGTTCGAGAGTAAATTTTAGTAACGCTGACCGAGTGGTAGGGCCGCTCGTGTGCTTGCGACTGAGTTTATATTCCTATCGATCTGATGATAGCTAGAGCGAGGCAAACCGAGGCGCGCATGGCGACGACGAGGCCACCAGTGGCCTTTAATCCGTCGCGACGCCCCCAACGTCGAGACGGACAGGAAAGCCCTTCGGCGCATTGTCGGCTCGGACGTGGAACGCGAAGACGCGACGTTTCCGCGCTTATGTCATCGCATACTCTCTCAAGTTTGTCGGTGTCAATGGTGTTTCGCGCCTCGTGACGGCTCGTTTGTTGTAAACGCTTTGAATACATATCGACAGACCGCTATATAGATTCGCGAACGCGCGTAAATGCCTGTGACTCGTCGATGCGCCGGGGCCATAGCTCCATTGAATTCAAGTGGAACGATGGAAAGGGGAATGACTTGTGGTGAATTGTTACTATATTTTTCATTGTAGTATATTCCGTCAACAATCGAGTTTTCTCGGTGGTCTCGCTTTCGCGCCACGCCCAGTGAATTTTCTCGTGGTATATTGATAAAATCGAATTGTATGCGCGACGAGTTGAAATCGCTGTCGATGTCACGTCTGCAGCAGGTGTCCCGTGCAGGTGGTGAATGCTTCAATGCTTACGCAAGACGCGCAACCAGCAACCAGCAACCAGCAACCACCACGCATATCTCGTGGCGCAGCCACGTTAAATGTGCGTACACACAGCTTATACCTCCCAACCACCCCCTGCGTAATATAACACCTCCGGAATATAAATTCGAAGCACGAGACTTCCGTTGATTTCGTTCCAAGGGCGCGAAAGCTATTAGATGACCTCGCAAAGGAACGATGCCAATTCTTAGATGATATCGCATTGAACTCTTTTCGAAAGGTTAATGCCTCTGTGACGGACAGAAGTAACTCACTGAACTCGGATTATTTTATTGGCAATTTTCCGTTTTTTTTTTGCTATCATTGCAAATAGTAAAAGTGTGCGCGCTCGAGTGTAAGTTAAAAAAAAAGTTAAACGAGCGCAACTACTTGTAATTTGTTCCGCAAAAAACAATCCACTTCCCCTTTTCGCGAAAAAAATGATAATAAATTTAATCCGCAATTATTTGCGGTCGCGACGCAACGTAACGTGTTATAGACGCGTACTGCCTTTATGCCGTTTCTCGTATAATACATTTTTTTGTATAGTGACACAAAAATAGAGTACAGGGAAGGGACTTTAAATTATTTAAATTTGATCTTTGCAATGAAAATCGGGCCTTATGATTTTAATATTACGCGTTCAAAGAGGGGTTCGGGTATAAATGAACGTATAGCTGTACTATACTATATAAAACCCTTAACTATACTAAAAAAAGCGGTACGATGCGAATTTATTTTCTTCCCGTTAGTAGAAAAATCAACAATCCCATAAACCAGCTGTTCTTCGGATAGATGTTTCGCGCGGTACCAAAGATAAACTACAAAAAAAAAAACTTTTAAAATTTCGAATTGTTGAACAACAATATTCGGAATCACAAAATTCCCATTTGGCGGGTGTGAGGTTTAGCGAATGAGACTCGTTTATCTGTTTACGATCGATCGGAATGTTTATTGCGCGCATAATTTATATGTACGATTCATTTCTGAAACGAGAACGTGGGTTTGCATGTGTAACACGGGGAACGAGCGTTCAATTAAGCGTTGTATATTATCGTGTCTACCGTAACTATCTCTCACTATCGTTATAAATATTTCATGAGGCAAGGTAACGATTGTCAGGGCCTTTGAACAGCAGAGCCAATAGCGAGACGATTGAGGTGTGCGGTAATCGTCAGTGAGTGACGACAGTGACGAGAGCCTATATGCGTTATAACGAGAGTTTTCGATTCAGTGATCCAACCAATTCCGCGTTAGGTGGTTAAAGGTAAACCAATACGTTGGTTTTTTCAGGGTGTCATAAATATCGCAATTGTTGTGACTGATATAAACAACGTTGTTTAACCTTAAAATGACGCACATATTTTTGAACTTCTTTAACGCTACACATGCGTCTGGGAGACTCCGCGTCTTCATCGTCGCGAAAGTTTCTCAAAAGTCAATTTTCAACATTTTTTATTCAAGTGGAATGGATTCGTCAGAAAAAGTACACTAAAAATTGTGGAAGATACACGTTTTTAAAAAAAGGCCAACATAACACATTTTTTTTTAATTGAAGATTTTCTTGAAACAGCAGAGATTCTGGAGTTATCTTATCTATAATCCCGAAACGTAAGGAGTTGAGTCGAGAAATTAAATTATGGAGTAAATGCAGACGACAAGAGTTCTGTTATACTAGTATTCGATCGATTCATCATTTATTAAAGTAGTCCTTGCTGATAGTGTTCACTTCGCATAAATTCCAGAGAAATGAGTTGGATTACAGACACTTCTCGATGATATAAAAATCTGAAAAAAATTTAGCATATCGAAGGTGCTGAAAAGATTGATTTTACATAAGAATTATTCCGAAATTATATTAACAAATTGATGAAAAAAAAATTGTTCAATAAATGTCCCGTCAATCTAACTTTTTTTTTTATGAAAATGATTCGTTCATTTTTCTGAATACGTATGCATTTGTTCAGATTTTTTAATTCACTTTGAATTTTTTTTCTTATATGGAAAAAAACGTGTAGAAAGTCACAAAATTCCCAGTAAATTTAAGAATCTGAGAAAATTTATACGCATTCAGAAAAATGAACGAATAATTTTCATTAAAAACAAGTTAGTTTGCCGGGGGATTTGCTAAATATATTTTTTTTCATCGATTTGTTAATAACATTTCGGAATTATTCATATGCAAAATCAATCTTTTCAGCACCTTCAATATGCTTGATTTCTTTTTTCAGATTTTTATATAATTGAGAAGTGTCTGTAATCCCTCTCATTTCTCTGGAATTTATGCGAAATGAAACACTATTCGGAAGGACTATCTTAATGCCGCGAACACATTTTTTATTTGTAACGACGGTCAAGTCCGTAGAGTCGAATCATTCTATTTCGATTTTGAGTAGCTCTCCGTTTACGAGAAAAAAGTGTGTTTAATTATTTTTTTTTAAATGTCAGCGCGAAAAAAATAATTTTTTTTTGGCCTCGTGCCAGTCTTGTATGTCCTTCAACGACCTCGTGAAAGCATTATGAATTTCATACTGTTGCATGCAATTCAGAGAGAAACTTGCTGACGCTTTTGTAAATTAATTAATTCGTTAATTGGAGAACACAAGGTTCAGACAATAAACATACAAAATATATTCAAACTTTTTTTTTCTATTCAATTGAACTTTCGTAACAATCCCCGGCAATTTTATTAATATTATCATTATTATTATTCTTATTACTATTATTAGTTACATTTTTTATATGTCAGCGAGTTACCTGCACTCTTCGGTGTTTGCTAATTTATTCCCTTTATTTCCATATATTTTCCGTATATTTTATCATAATAAAACACTATTCGGATTATACACACTAAAAGAGAAGTATTGATAACATATATTGATTTTAAAGAGAATAAAAAAATAAACTAAACTTAAAAACTAAATAAACACTGACTAATATTTTTGCATCTTTCGCTTATCAGCTATGGGAACCATGAACCATAGGCCAATCAGGTATTGGTGATAAATAATCTTTTAAATAAAGCAAACATCCGGTTTATCTGTACTCTAACGAGTACTCCACAATTCAGCCAAATTATCTATTGCAATAAACTCCCGAATCGTGAGCTTAGCGGGGTTCAGATATATCGTCAACGCGAACCTATGCCGACAAGTAGGCAAAGTCGCTTCCTCGACCGACCTACTAATTTGCGGTCTTTGTTAAGCGCAAGAGGCTAAAACTCCCCTCAGCAGCTTCAGCGAAGTGAAGGCAGCGTGCCTCTCGGTGCTTCTGTCAAGTGGTCAGAAAATAGGGTGAGCCCCGCGGGGATGTAAGCCGTGAGAACCCCCTTCCTGCTTCATGCATTTTCCTTCGCCACGTCACTCGCACTTGGATCCTCGCATTATGCAGAACTAAGTCAAGAACACTCGTCCAAACCCTACTTGCGCTTTGTAGACGTACGTATGTACCGTGTAGACCATTCGAATTTCAATGGAGACCCTAATTAACGTGCTAATTTCCCGGCGTTCGCTCTATCCACCCCTTTCGACAATCCCCCCCCCCCCTTTTCTCTCATCCGTTGAGCTAATTATCGTTTGTCTAGCGGGTGTGTTATCATCTCCACCGTTTAATGACTACCAAAAGAAATAATAATTACAATTGGGTTTATACAGAGAGGAGAGTGTACAGTGGAACGCAAATAGATTAAAGCGACGAGTGTATAATATGCTCTCTTCCAAGCATCGGGTACACACATGAAATTACATAAAAATTGCGGACAGCAGCAGGTTGAACGACACCTGTTGCATCTCCAGTGACCCGGGCGCATTTTTTACTTTATCTTCTCTCGGGTCCTTTATAAATGTATATTCTCGCAATTTTCTGCATTCTCTCGCCTCCGTTTATTCATTATTCAAACTTTTTAATGGTTCGTTATGTTTTTCGGCTGTTGCAGAGAGGTGCGCACGGTTATACTGAACAAAGGTACATCCGGATTGGGATTCAACATTGTCGGTGGTGAGGATGGAGAGGGAATTTTCATTTCATTCATCTTAGCCGGCGGTCCGGCCGATTTGAGCGGCGAACTACGTCGTGGCGATCAGATACTTAGCGTTAATGGCATTAACCTTAGAACCGCCACCCACGAGGAGGCTGCGGCCGCTCTCAAGGTAATTATGTAGAAAAAAAAAACAGTTTATTATCGACGGCGTAATGTCGATCGTTTGCAGTTTGAAACGAGATTAATACATTCTAAATATTGAATTGACAAGATCGATTCGTTTACAATTCAGGGTACCGGTCAGACAGTAACTATTGTCGTACAGTACAAACCTGAAGACTACAACAGGTTCGAAGCTAAGATCCATGATCTTAAACAACAAATATCCCAGCAGAATATGACGACAGGCACCCTAATGAGGACTTCACAGAAGAAATCTCTCTATGTCAGGTAATTAATATTATTCGTCTCGATATTAGCGCAATTAGTTTCGCGAATTTTAGTCAATATTTTTACGTTTACAGCAATTAATGAATCATCGGTAAAAATAATCACAAAAATCGGCAAATATATAATCGGCAAAAATCGGAAGATGATTAAAAATCGATATTTTTTTAGTTTTTTTTTTTTCGAGTATTTGAGTTTTTATTCGACTATTATTTTGTATTGTCATATTTTTTGATTCTCGTCGTGATAACGGGGAAAAAATGGAAATATTGAATTGTTCAGTTCAAAGTTTTTTTTTTTAAGTACCTATGTCGGTAAGCCGGAGTCATAGACATAAGATTAAAAATGAATTATATGTGGGATTTTGACATCTGCAAAAAAATGCATTACGCCGTAAATATTCGGGAATTTATTTTCTAAAATCGTAATTATATTGTGATGAGTTTTTACGAGTAGAATAATTTTTTATACGGATTTGACTCCACTTTTCCGACGATATCTTGAAAATCGGGATTTTGTGAGGTTAGGTAACGTCATATGATACCGGATCACCGACTTTAATGTCATTTTGATTTATCAAACGTCCGGTAACCCAATGTTTTTTTTGTTGTTAATGGACTCCTAATACACTAACAAATACGTAGTACTTAATTTGTTTTTTTATCTTTGATCGAAGTGTCTTTATTTTTTATCTGAAGATCACGTTTTTCGATTCTCCCGTAAGCCGTATGTAAAAAAATCGATATTCATGATTCGATTACTCGTTGATACGGCCGGTAAAGAACTTTGAAATTTCGCAGGAGTAAAATTTAATAATTAAATTGTAAAATATCAAAAGACCGGGAAGATGAGTTTGTATTGTCTTCGCGACATAAATACCTTTTAAGGTCTTCTCATCGAATCTTTTACAGGGCTCTGTTTGACTACGACCCCAACAAGGACGACGGCCTGCCCAGCCGTGGACTGGCATTCCGCTACGGCGAAATTCTTCACGTTACGAACGCGAGTGACGACGAATGGTGGCAGGCGAGAAGAGTTACGCCGCAAGGAGAGGAGGAAGGATTAGGAATAATTCCATCTCGCCGACGATGGGAACGCAAACAACGGGCCCGAGATCGCTCAGTCAAATTTCAAGGTCATATGCCAGTGATACTGGATAAGGTAGGAGGATCGGTAAGGAGTTTTCGATTTTTCTCAATCCCTTCCCCCTCTTGAAATCTATCCTCCGGCAGAATATCTCAATCATTCGTATCTTTGATTTTAGCAATCGACGCTCGATAGAAAAAAGAAGAACTTTTCATTTAGCAGAAAATTCCCGTTTATGAAGAGCAAAGACGACAAGTCTGAGGATGGCTCGGATCAAGAACGTGAGTATTGCAATGTCTTTTTGTATATAATATCGTCTAAAAAGCACGAATCCTGCACGTTCGGTTAACTCCATGTGTTTACATGTACGTCACATGTTATATTGCGACACTCGAGTAAATCCTTACATATAACTCTGTCAACACGTCCGAACGATCTGTTTTCTTTTCGTTTTTTTTTTTTTTTTTTTTTTTCGTAAGAAATTTTATTGGTATTAAGTAAAAGTAGAATTTTTTTAATCCGCCAACGAGTGACAAGAGAATAAATCGTCAATGAAGATATTTTTATTTAAGGATGTATTACACGTACATTCCCAACCAAAAGTTTAATACGATAAAAATTTCACTACTTCGCGATACAGTAAAAATCTGAAAAAAATCGAACGTGTTAAACATATCAAGAACATTGATTTTCCACAATAATAATATTAAAAAGTTATTAACAAATAATGAAATAAATAAATTGATCAAGAAATAGCCAATCAAAGTTCGCTTTTTCTCATTTAAAATTAATTCGTTGATTTTTTAGAAACCATATAATTTTTTTCAAAATTTTGGAAATTGAATATAAAGGCACGAATTTTCGATATATTTTCGCAGCAACATTTCACAGCACACCCGCGAATTTTCGAGGCGATTATACGAAAATTTACGTAACAATTGCGTTAAAAAAACCGTCGAAAACAAGATTTTCAAAAATGTATGAAAATTCTAAAAAAATTCATATGGTTTTTAAAAAATCGAAAAATTCATTTGAAATAAGATGAAAAAAAGTTTCACTTGCTATTTTTTGAATGATTTATTTATTTATTTGTTAATAACGTTTGTTGTACGTGTGAAACATCCTTTAAAAAAAACGCATCGAACACAGTGATACCAGATTTTCGTGCATCTATACTATAGTATATATATTAATTTTTGATACCTATAAATATATCACAAGTGACCAGAGATTGTTCCAAAAATGATTAGTCTCAGTCTTCATTTTAATCAAATATAAAAAGAGAAAATTCAAATATTTCTCATTTTAATCCCAATTATATCGCGTTATCTAGAATCACTGGTCATTCGTATATTTTCGTAATCCGCTCGCACCAATACAATTAAAACTGCAAGATTGTTAAACTAAAAAAAAAAAAAAAAAAATTGTAAATCTGTGAGTCAATATTGTTTTCTTATTTATGTTTGAATGAACGTTCGATATCATTTCGTATCTTGAAACAAGAGAAGAAAAAGGAAAAAAGAAAAAAGTTTAGCGTTGTCGCCGGCCGACAACAGAGTCCATCGTTATCCCGAATGAGCTTTTGTGTTTTTTTTTTACCATGTGATACGTGACATGTGTTTTGTTTTGCCTGCTTGTGTAGGGTCGCCCACTACACCTGAGAATGAAAACGATCCCACGCGTAAGTATCTTACGTAAAATGTTCGGTCCATATTTACATATATATATCTATTTCTGTTACCCAGCTGCTTACTGCATAATCCATTGCACCCCTTGTTTATGCACCGTATCCCCGACGTATAGCTTGTCCTACACGTATTGCCTGCAAAGCTAACTTGACGTACCGCACAATATCCCCGTGAAGCTCCTCTCGAGCTCTCGCGATTAATCCCGCCAAACTGATGGTATCAGCACCGCACCGCAACATCGAAAGCGCACAATGGTGTTGCGGTATCGATACCGCGTACATAACCTCGTAACACCATGAATAATACATCGAAATCTTCGGCCCATTATCGTGATGCTTAATCAGTCAATTAATGACTTCGGTGTCGATTGATTAATTAATTAATTAATTAATTAATCAACACCGGAGGCAATACACGTATTCATCATTTGGAAAAATAATATTTGACGCTGCGTAGTTGCTAGTTGAGCGATGGCATCGTAAAACGCGAACGATCATTAAATTGCAAGGTGATAGCGCCAGTTACCGACCGTCAGCCACTCAATTACTAATATCCGAAAGAATTTTTATTTTATTTCACTAAACCGTTCGTTATTTTCATCAGTATTGAATTATCAATTTTTCGTTACTACTTCGTTAAGCTTTTTCGTATCTAATTTTCTAATAAATAATGTCAGAGTTTTACAGAGAAAGCTTTGAAATGTTAAAAATAAAAAAGATTTGCGCGCTAAACAGAAGTTCGTATCTCCACCCTTCGATATATCTATTATTATTTTCATATTGTTGTGTTTTTTTTAAATTGAAAACAATATCGTAATTGACGAGTCGCCGAACGATTCTCACGGGCAAAAAGTATATAGATACTTCGCGCAGTCAAAACGGCCAGTAACTGGAAAACTCACTTTAGAAATCATTAGAAAGAAAACGTGCTTCGCGAAGGCCTTTTTACCGCAACGACGACGAAATAATTTATTAATTTAGCCGACAAATATGTCTAATTACAAAATTACTATGTTTTAGCATTCATGCTGTGCTACACGCAGGACGACACTAATACCGAAGGTAATTTGTCAATTGTCTCTTATGCATCGCGAAAGTTCGACGGTTTATCGACGTAATAATTTTTTATTGAATTTTTAAAATTATACATCGATCACTTTAAATCACTACCATTGCTCAGTCATTATAGTTATTATTTTGTTGAACTCGCGATAGCCGTCCCGCAAGGATTGCAAGAATCGTGCAAAAGATTCGATTGGAATTTCGTCGTATCTCATTGCGATTTAATAACATTTTATTACTTCTCTCATTCATTTAAGATTTGTCTTCCGCTGCAGGAAGTAAAGAAATTTTGTATCGCGTTGAACTGCCCTATATGGAGGAACTGACATTAGTTTATCTGGAAAAGGAGGGTGGTGATGATGATAATAATGACGAGCTTAGTAAGTTCAACGTGTGAGAGAGCGTGAAACGATTGACCTTTTTTTTTTTCTTTTTCTTTTTCTTTCATATTGGACTAATAACGAATTAAATTCGACAAATTTCAATGTGTTTTATTCTATAAGCGATCCGTTTGGATTCCCGTACGTGTCGCGCGACTACGAGACACTTCGCGCATTTAAGACAGTCGCGATATGCATGCGTCGTTCCGATTTCATTCACGCGTCGTTAAGGTAGTTATGTCGCGAAGGCAATTCAAACTCAGCTACTCGATCTTTTTAACATGTTACAATTTAACTAATAAATTTCACGTCTACGAAATTTCAAAGGCCATTGCCGGCCATATCAACGAGTAATCGAATCATGAAAATCGATTTTTTTACATACGACTTACGGGAGAATCGGAAAACTTGATCTTCAGATAAAAAATAAAGACCCTTATATCAATGATAGATAAATAAATAAAGTACTACGTATTCGCAAGTATATTAGGAGTCCATTAAGAACAAAAAAACATTGGTTTACCGGACATTTGATAAAACAAAATGGCATTAAAGTGGTTTCCAAGATGTCGTCGGAAAAGTAGAGTCGCATCCGTATAAAAAATTATTCTACTCGCAAAAACTCGTCACAATATAATTACGATCTTAGAAAATAAATTTCCGAATATTTTTGGCGTAATTATTGAAGAAGTTAAAATACCACACGTAATTAATTTTTTATGTAACATAGACTTTGACGTCTATGACTCCGGCGTACCGACATAGCTACCTTTCTCGTTTACATATATTTTTTTTTTACATCGATCGCGGTATCTCCGCTCATTTTTCATTATCCAAATAATCGATTGAACTTCAGTGTAGACTCTCGACTGGAGTGTTCTATTTAGTGCTGTGTGTTTCTAACCTTAAAATACAATTGTTTGTCACACGTTCCGATTATGGTGCGTGGCTAATAGAATTTTTTTTTTTTTACGTCACAGGTAGCGAAGAAAATGTATTGTCGTACGAAGCTGTGCAGCAACTAACTATTCAGTACACTCGCCCAGTTATCATTCTCGGCCCTCTCAAGGACCGTATTAACGACGATCTGATCTCCGAGTTTCCTGATAAATTTGGCAGCTGTGTACCACGTAAGATACCCAATACTATTATTATTATTATTATTCCCCCAAATATATCTCTCTATATATATAAAGTTACCGCCACTGTCGCCGCCGCCGCCGCCGCCGTGTCAGGAATCGAGGGGGTCAGCTTCACCATAAGGTGGGGGAGGTCCATTTCGGTGAAGCTGACCGTTTTCCCTTTATTAAAAGGGGAAAAAGGTCAGCTTCACCAAATGGAGAGCCTCCCCCCGTACGGTGAAGCTGACCCCCCCCCCAAGGCCGAAATATTCTAAGTCCCTAAGGGGGCCTTGACTCGAAATATTCTAAGTCCCTCTAAGGGGGACAGAATATTTTTCGGGGGGAGGGGAGGGGGATAGGGAGGAGCGTGGGAGAGGAAGGCCAAAATATTCTAAGTTCCTCTAAGGAGATTTCGAAGGAGGCAGCAGCGGTGGTCGGCGGCGGAGAAAGAAGCAAAAATATTCCCCAAATGGGCTTTAACTCAAAATAGTTTACAATTGGCCAAAATATTCTAAGTTCCTCTAAGGGGA
Source organism: Buathra laborator (assembly GCA_934046635.1). Lineage (NCBI taxonomy): Eukaryota > Metazoa > Arthropoda > Insecta > Hymenoptera > Ichneumonidae > Buathra > Buathra laborator. The sequence goes on along the minus strand of OW203893.1, from coordinate 6,910,133 downwards.
TTTCGAAGGAGGCAGGCGCGGTGGTCGGCGGCGGAGAAAGAAGCAAAAATATTCCCCAAATGGGTCTTAACTCAAAATAGTTTACAATTGACGAGCGAGCGCGCGTAGCGCGCGAGCCCAGGGAAAAGCTAGTATACATATATAACATTTATTGACGAACTGGTAAACGATTAAAAAATGATTAGTCGGGAAAAATAATAATTTGGTGGAATAAGTATTTAAGAAAGAGAATCGATTTGATGCTTATATGCGGACAAATATGCACGTGATATGCGGTTCCAATGCGCAATGGATCGTACAATGTATATAAAATATTGACAAAGTATTTCGAAATTCGCGAAAAAATTGTGAAGTCATATTCACGTTTGAAAATCGAATTCAACCCTTTGGAATTTTTTTTTAAGAGCATTCGTTCTCCGATTTACAAACAACAGACACAGTTAGGGGAAACAGATAGTTGCTGTTACAGTTGCAAACAGATATTAATATATTACCGAATAAGAAAAATTCCGGGATGTTTTCCATTTCCGTTTTCCGTTCCAATTTCCGTTTGCGAAAATTTGCGAAGTTGTGAGATAACATTTTTTAAAATAATTTTTGTAACGAATTTAGATACGACGAGAAGTAAAAGGGAGTACGAGGTCGATGGCCGGGACTATCACTTTGTCGCTTCGAGGGAGCAAATGGAGAGAGATATTCAAAATCATCTCTTCATCGAGGCGGGACAGTACAATGATAACTTGTACGGGACATCGGTAGCGTCGGTCCGGGAAGTCGCCGAAAAGGTATATTAAAAACCGTTATATTTCCTATAATTCCCATAAACTCTATCGATTGAAAAATACATAAAACAGAGGAATACGAGGATATAACTGTTATTATTTTTTACAGGGGAAGCACTGTATTCTTGACGTTAGCGGTAACGCAATCAAGAGGTTACAAGTTGCGCAATTGTATCCCGTGGCGATTTTCATCAAACCGAAATCCGTTGAATCCGTTATGTGAGTACAAAGTTTCGATTTCCATAACTAAAGACGTTTGAAGCCCCTATTTCGACATTGCTGATTAATCCTCACTATCGTTCAATCTCGCAGGGAAATGAACAAACGGATGACCGAGGAACAAGCGAAGAAAACGTACGAACGCGCACTCAAGATGGAACAGGAGTTCGGCGAATACTTCACCGGTAAAATTTACACGGCTATAAAATAATGAAGCGAAAGTCCTTAAGGATGTATTTTAACACGTACATTCACAACCAAACGTTTAATACGATCAAAATTTCACTACTTCGTGATACAGTAAAAATGTGAAGAAAAAAAATCAAAAGTATTATAGATATCGTGAAGATCGATTTTGCATAATAATGCCAAAAAGTTATTAACAAATAAGTAAATTGTTCAAGAAATAGCCAGTGGCCAGTAATAGCCAGGTCTTTTTTATCAACGAAAATAAATTTGTTGATTTTTTAGAAGCTATATAAATTTTTCTTACATTTCTAAAAAAAAATTTTCGAAATTTTGAAAAATGAATATAAAAGCACGAATTTTGGATATATTTTCGCAGCAACATTTTCGGGGCGATTGTACTAAAATTTATGTAACAATAGCGTTAAAAAAATTTCAAAAATGTACGAAAATTTGGAAAAAATGCATATCGATTCTAAAAAATCAAAAGATTCATTTCAAATAAGAAAAAAAAGGTTCACTGCCTATTTTTTAAATTATTTATTTATTTATTTACTTGTTAATAACATTTTGGCATTATTATTATGCGAAATCAAAGTTCTTGATGTCTTCCATGTGCATTAAGGAGAGCGTATATTTACATTTCCAATGAAAAAGGGAGATTCGAAGAGAATTTCAGACTTCCGATGGGATAAAAATCTGGAAAAACCAACCATACGGAAGGTACTAAGAACATTAATTTTCCATAATAATAATTCAAAAAAATTGTTAACAAATTAGTAAAAAAAATTTGATCAACGAATCATCCGGTAACCTGATTTTTTTTTAGCCAAAATTGATTTTTTTCCAATTTTCGAAAACACCGTTTTTTGTAAAATCATTGATCGAAATTTATTATATTTAGCATATGTTCGATCGATTGCTTGGAAAATACTCAAACGTAATTCGCAGTATTTCTCTGAACTCGTATCCAAATTCGGGACTTTTCATACGAAAAAAAAAATTTTTGGAAAAATATAAACAATTCTAAAAAAATTTGTATATATTCAAAAAAACGAACGGGTCAATTTCTTCGAAAAAAAAAAGTTGGACTATTGGACGATTTTTACGAACAAATTTTTTCAACCACTTTGTTAACAACTTTTTCTCATTATTATTATGCAAAATTGATTTTTATAGGACTTTCAATATTGTTCATTTTTTTTCAGATTTGTATCCCTTTGGGAAGTATTCGGCATTCGCCGGGAATCTCCCCTTTAGCTTCGATCGTAACGATACACACCCTCCTTGAGAGCATTTATTTTATTTTAATAAATGGCCGAAAATTTCGAGAATGTCTGAAAATGGGATTTTTAACGTATTACAGCGGTGGTTCAAGGAGACACTCCGGAGGACATTTACGTCAAAGTAAAGGAGGTGATCGGCGAGCAGTCCGGTCCTAACATTTGGGTACCATGCCGCGATCAGCAACTGTGACGTCCTGCCCCCTGCGCTCATCCCAGCACCCCATCCAACGCTTGGACGCTGCCACCCAGACGCAAGGAGTAACAGCGTTCCGCGTTTCACAAAACAAACAAACAAACAAAATGATTAAATTAACACTTAAAAGCCTTTTCTCCACCTATGTAGCACAACGTTATAGTTAAAAAAAGAAAAGAAATGAAGAAAAGAAGGCAGAGAGTGAGACGGGAGGGACGCGAAGCTCGGGCGCAGCTTCGATTATAGTCCCAAATTGCCACAGGAATTTACCGCATGAAAACAAACAAAAACTGACGAGTTACAAATAGTCCACTACTCTCACTCACTCGAGGCCCCGTCATCGCATTCGTACGATTCGTTTACTCGCGAATTGCGAATCTGAACCGCTGGTGTAATGTTATTGAAGAAACCAAGAAAAGCCGGACAAACGGTTGTGCCGTTTGATTGCTTTAGAAAGAAAAGATACAGTAAAAAAACGTCACTGCAAGGGGACAATCCGGACTTTTGAACTTCACGTTGGTTTTTATCTTTTGTGCTGAGAAAAAAAAATGCAATGGCTGATCTTTACCTATTCGGACAGTGCGCCGAGATTCACAAGCGGCTGATAAACAAATCCGCGATCAGTCGCTAACCGCTTTTTAACTCTTGACGATCACAAAAATTGACGTATTACGATATGTTAATGAATTAAAAAAATGACATAATGGAAAAAAGAAAGAGAAGAAACGAACGTGTAATGAAAAAAAAAAAAAGACGAAAACGACTTCGAAAAGAGAGAATAATTGCTCCGCGCTGCCCGCGGTGTGTCTCCGTTCGAAGACGATACACCGGTGTAGCGACAACAAGAATATAACGAGACTTCTGGCTTCACTGACTCATCGATAGTTCGTCAGTTTACAATTGAGTGAAGTAGCGCGATATTTTTTATTAATGTACTTAATCGCTGGAAGCAAAGTTGTTCGTGTTGCCGATGAAAATTAAAAGGAAATACAAAAAAAAAAATATGAAATATTATAACTCAGAAACCCGATAGAGTAATAGTTGCGATGTCTGCGCGACGCCGCTGAGGCTGAGGATGGATGGTAAAGTAATTAGAAGAAAATAAAAAAAAAAGAGAAATAAATTAAAATCTCGTTCTCGCGAGATTTATATATGTGAACGACGCCTCGAGGCTCGCGGCATCGCATTGATTCGACTGTGTGAATCGCGCGAGAAGTCAGGAATAAAAAAAACAGAACTGTATGTAATTGTATCTCGAACGCGGAACCTCACGATCTATCTGACCTCACAGGACAAATCTTTTAGTGATAGGATATAACGATATATAATGTTTTGTACAGCTAGATAACTAAGCCAGTAATGGGTTATGTGCAACATTATATAGAATTAAAAGAGCGAAAAAAAGGAAGAAAAAGAGGGAAAAAAAAAACAACAAAAAATACTATTGTAATTTAAATACCACTACTAAATTATTATAATAGTAGGTATGTATTATTGTAAATACCTATGCCTGTATCGGGTAGAAAGAAAAAAAAAAGATGAAACAAAAAAAAAATAACAAGAAACACGAAGGCGCAAAAAAAGTATAAGGTTTGAATGTTGTATGTAGGCCTGCAGGCAGTATTTCTGAAAGTCCAACACGTGCTTATTCGCGCATTGGCATAATTGTTAAGCCTTAAATCTAATGGGAGATATTAAAAAAAAAAAAAAAATGAAAAAAAAAAAAAAACAAAATGAAGAAAGAAAAATGGAAAAAAACGCAATCGTTGAATGTACCCCGATGGAAACTTCCCTTTAAGGATACACGTACATTTCCAACGAAAAGTTTAATACGATCAAAATTTCGTTACTCCGTGATGCAGCAAAAATCTGAAAAAAAATCAAACGTATTAAAGATATCGAGAACATTGATTTTGCATGATAATAATGACAAAAAGTTATTAACAAATAAGTAAATAAATAAATTGTTGAAGAAATAGTAATTGAAAGTTTGTTTTTCTCATTCAAAATGAATTTGTTGATTTTTTAGAAACCATATAAATTTTTTCAATTTTTTTTTACATTTATGAAATTTTTTTTTCGAAATTTTGAAAAATAAATATGAATGCACGAGTCTTGTATATGTTTATGCAGCAACATTTCACAACACATTTGCGAAGTTTCGGGCGATTGTACTAAAATTTACGTAAAAATAGCGTTAAAAAAATGTCGAAAATGAGATTTTCAAAAATGTACGAAAATTATGAAAAAATTTATATGATTTCTAAAAAATGAAAAGATTCATTTGAAATAAGAAAAAAAAGTTTCACTGGCTATTTTTTTAAATTATTTATTTATTTATTTGTTAATAACATCTTCGCATTGTGATTATGCAAATTTAAAGTTCTCGATGTCTTCAGTACGGTTGATTATTTTCAGATTTTTGTACTATTGATTCTCGCGAAATCTCATTTTTCGCTGGGAAGGTATGTGCGAAGCATTCTTAATCCTCGAGTCGTTCTTGGAAGGTAGTAAAGGATCTCGAGACTCTCCCCTCCCCCTCCGACTCGGCACAAGTTGCCTTTTTTCCGTGGGTGTTGAATTTTCCTACTCCCCCCTTAACGCGAACGAGAGATATGAATTTCAATGGAATAATACAGGAAAACGCTGCCCGTTCTCGATGGGAATGTACTTACGTTACACCGCGTTTTCGATATCTACAAGGGTAATAAGAGAGAACAAAAAAAAAAATAATAAAAAAAAGAAGAAAAAAAAAAAGAGAGAAAAATGAAAATAAAAGGCGAGAATAGATTTTTAGAGAAAGAGCTAATAGTGATGATATTATTATGACGATTGTTTGTCAATTTAATTGTAATATAAACACTACATCATGGTAACCGTATAGAATTATTATAATTTTTATTCGACTATCTGCGCAGTTATTATCGCCGATTATCGAAGCTCTCCGAGGCACTGAAAAAAAGTTACATACATGGAACTAGAAAAAAATAAATAAATAAAAAATAATCGTATATGTGAAATCGTTGTACACAGTTGCCTTCGCTATGCAAAAAAAAAATGAATTTAACGATTATTTTTGTTTGTTTCATTTTGTATGCGTATGTCGAATGAGAGGTATATTTCGTGCGGATTCCCCAATCAATTGCGTTACTTTTCGTGCGATCGATTTAAATTCAACAGCTGTCGCAGAGCTGTCGAGTATAAATGTAAAACGATAAATTCAAAGACGATACAAGCACAGAACGTACTTCGTACAGTTGTGGTGTCCTGAAATGAAAATTTTTAAAAATAAAAAATAAATAAGGTAACAAATAAAACTCAGAGAGGCCCACAGGTTTCACCGAGTAAAAAGGTATCTGTCTCAATGTAAAGGAGCGTATAAAGAAAAGAATAATTATTACGGACACCTATTATACATCTCTATAGTCTATTTAATAATATTACTTATTGAATTATCAATCTCATGTTCACCTTGTTTCATCGTTTTTAAATAGTTAATAAACGTTTTACCAATTTTACGAAAGTATTATTGTATTACTGATACCCGTTTATCCTTTTATCGATGACCTCTTTTTTTTTTTTTTTTTAATACCATTTTCTTAAAATCAATGTCACTTTATTCCTCTCGAGCGCACGAATATTATCAGATTTGCGTCATCAACGCTTCGTTTGTTCGTTGAGTTAATTACTAAAGACGCATTCGGAAACGGAATGATAATAAATATGATATAAATGACTTGTAGATAAATATTCCATATTAAAAACCAATGCACAGCTTATCATCGTTTAAGATGTGAGCGCCTTTCGCGGGTATTTCGTGAGAAGACAATGGTGAATCTACGGCTCGTTTTGCTATCGAGTCCGAGGCTAAGCAATCATATCCTTAGTCTATTGAATTTTACGTGACTCGTGCGAAGCCGCAGCGGTATCATAATTAACTGTTAATGAATAAAGAGAATCGCGAAGAGAAACCAAATGCAGCTACTGCGTGATTCACAGCTCGACCTCTTCACATTTATCACGCCTCGCCGCGTTACCATTTCGTTGCAAAATCGTTTAGGAAACTTTATGCAATGTTTTCATTGTGGCAATTAAGAAGAAGAATAGAATCGCCTCTCTGTGGTTTGACTTTGCGTGCATTTCTTTTTTTTAATTTTAATAATACGACCCCGTGTTTTCCGAGTTCGTGAAAATCGGTGTTTTCAGGCATTTTTTGGAACAAAGATATCCCGTTTTCCCGGCAAATTCAAGGGATCATTCTAGTGTGACGGGCCAAAAAATAGCTGATTTTCACTTTTTTTTTTTTCGATGGATAAAATACGCTAATCCGTCAGATTTTTTAATGTCAAATCAAAGCACTCATGAAGAACAGGAAAAAATGTTTAAACGTTTAAAAAAAAAAAATGTGCAGTTTTTTTGGGCGGTTGAAAATGGCTTGTAAAAAAATTGTCTCCTGACAGTGAACTCCTCTAATTGTAAGTATTGTCTAAATTAAAATTTGAAAAAAGATTATTAATCAGTATGAAAGCCGCCATCGCGTTATAGAAAAAAAATGGCGGCGACTTGAAAAAAAAGTATCGAATTTAGCTTTTTTTTCGTTAAAAAAGATATGAAGATTTAAAAAGAATGCTTTCATAGCGCGATAAAGAATGGCGTTAAGAATGTATTGTCAAATTTCGAGACGGATTGCTGGAAAACTCTTCCTTTAAGAGTGTAACAAGTTTTGTTGAAAATTTCAGACCCGAATGATCACTTAAGGTGTCCATTGTATTCAACGACAAAATTGGCCATTTTTTTTTCGCCGATCAATGAAAAATCATGATATTTTGTAATTATTCCTTTAAAATCCCTTCCGGCGAAAAACCATAAGTTTCTAACCGGAAGTGACGTCATCAAAAAGTTGACGAAAAAAAATTCTGCTCAGAAAAATAAAGTTTTTTTGTAATTTTCTTTTTGTTTTGAAAGCGTCTGTTTAAAATTTGAATTTTCGCACTTGTATAACAAACCGGCTATTTTTTTTTAAGTCGTAAGAACAGCGTTTAAGGCGATGAGAAGCGCCAATATTTGCATCGGAGTTTCAAAACACGCGTCCAACCTCCTAAGCGCACTTGCAGTTGAACCGCTTGGAGGCTTATTAAGTCGTATTGCAGGCTTTACGTTCTCCCACCTGAAATTACAATTCCGAGCGAACCGATAAAAGGACCGACTTGTTGGCTGAGCCACAATATCAGAACGCTCAACGGGTTTGACGCATCGTGTATTCATCGGAACAAAACTCCTAACAATATTAAGCCACCACTTGTCGCTATCCATTGAAAAAACAGAAAATTACGACTTGTGTGGACGGATATATCACAGATAGCAACATCGAGATGGCGAGGGATTCAGCAGCCGAACAGCTATCGAACTACAAAAGACATCTCAAGGTATTGATTTAATTACATATTGGCTAAAAAATGCTTTCTCTTTCGGCTTAAGACCTTATTTACGCGATTTCGCCGATTTTCGAAGGTACTTTTCTAAAGGTACTTTTCTAACTCTTTTCGCGGTTAAAAAAAAAATGAGGCATGTATTGACACCATTTTTTTTACAGATCACTTATGCACATGGTTAAGTATATGTAAAAAAAAATCAGAAATATTAACAAATGGCGGAGATATTACATAACAAAGCAATGTATTTTTTTTGCGCGTGCGTTGATGGTGAAAGTTCTCGGCATCGATGTGTCTGAAAAAACAAATGAACATATTTATCATTGCATAATGAATGTATCTTCAGTGTGAACCAACAATGTTATAAAAAAAAATTTATTATAATAAAAATTCGAAACTTCACATTTTTTTACTCAATTTTCTGTCGGTATTTATTTTATATTTTTTTTTGTGTCATTGAAATCTTTGTTTCTGTGGTTCACACGATAGGTGATGATACTAAGGATATGTTGTAAACATTTCAGAGCGATCTGAAACTTCGTTCAAAAGTTAAAACTTTCACAAGGTTCAAAAAAGTGAATCGTGGAAAAACGGCTTTGAAGTTGGCGGTCGGGCGCACTTGTCTCCGTATAGCGCGACCGGTTACCGCCACTACCTGCCTGCTTCCAAGAAAATAAAAGTTTTTACGCTCCAAATACTGTAACTTTAACAATTTTTGGAATTTTTCAATTCTGTAAAGCTTAAAACATTCCTAACCGTTCAGGCTAATGGAATTAATTTTTTTTAAAAATGAAAAATGTTGAGATTTCTCGCGTATATAAGGCCTTAAGGATGTATACAATGACGAACCCCCTAAAAATGAGATATAAAAAAAACAAAGCCGTACATTGGAAATAAATAAATTAACAAGAATTAAATAAAAAAAGTAAATCAAGAAATTAAATTAGGTAAGCATACGATTAAAAAAATGGCTGTACATTAAATATACTGGTAAATACTGGAAGTTATTATGCATAAGCTGATACATTACATTTCGTGTACAATTATTATAACCAAACATTAATGTACGGTATATTACAAACCGTAGATATACTTCAGTTTTAATAATTTCTTTCAGTTTTTAATTTTACTGCAAAAGTATTTTAAAGCCGATAATTTATTTTTATTTTACTGTAAAAGTACATGAAACTTAATACAGCATAAAAACTTTAAGTACCAGTACATTAAATTAACTGTTTTTTTTTTACAGGGTAAGTATAAAAATAAAATAAATTTGGTACCAGAAATTCGTTAACCATCGTCGGTCATTGCATTGATAATGCCAGATCTTTACGTCGTATTAAAATGGAGGAATTTTGAAGGAGATTTGCCGCGAAGTCCAAATTGCTGTGACTGTTTTTCATAGCGCATGATAACACTATTTTTTAGTGTACGGGACGCTAATGAGAGTCAATTATAATGTTCTTAAAAATGCTTTTGTAAGCAATACCTGAAGCTTCATATGGGATGCCGACGGCGGAATCCATAAGTAATTTTAAGCCCTTCATTGTGTTGAGGCTATCGAATTATATATCTGCTCTTGTTGATTCATCTCTAATTAATCGTTGTCACATCGATACAATGATCAAGAAACACGCCGGCTGTCGCAGCGTTATTCTATAATCCTCAAGTCAAAATGCGATTACGAGTAGTCACTCAACGATACTTAACCATTATCAACGTATAATCGACCGTAAATGCTTTACGCGTGGTGATAATATTAAACGCAACGACACATAAGTATACCTCGCTGTCTACCAAATGTCGAATTATGTTATCTTCACCTTCGAGTGATGACACACATGTCATCGTTCAAACAAGGGGTTTTCGGTGAACAGTTTTTATTCTGCATTGACTTTTAATATCTATATTCGAGCGACGTAACGATCTCGTCTTGATCGCTTTATTCGTCTTAATTATTCACTCATTATCTTGACTTTAAGGATGCTTGACGCGTGCCAATTAATAGTATAAAAATGTGAAAAAACCGAACTGAAGACATGAAGAACTTTGCATTTTGCATAATAACAAGGCCAAAATGTTATTAACAAATAAATAAATTAATAAATAATTTAAAAAATAGCCAGCGTAACTTTTTTCCTTATTTCAAATGAATCTGTTGATTTTTGAGAAACATTAGAATTCAGAATTCATTTTTCAGCATTTTTTCAGAATTTTTGCAGCTTTTTGAAAATCTTGTTTTAAACATTTTTTTAACGTTATTGTTACGTAAATTTTAGTACAATCGCCTCGAAACTTCGCGAGTGGGCTGTGGAATGTTGCTGCGAAAACATATCCAAAATGCGTGCCTTTATATTCATTTTTCCAAATTTCGGAAGAAAAATTTCAGAAATGTAAGAAAATTTTGAAAAAATGTATAATTTCTAAAAAATGTACAAATTCATTTTAAATGACAGAAATGACAAAAAAAACTTTCACTGTCTTGTTTCTTGAACAATTTATTTAATTACTTGTTTGTTAATACATGTTTGGTATTATTATTATGTCAAAATCAATGTTCTCGATATTTTTGATACGCTAGATTTTTTTCAGATTTTTATTGCAACACGAAGTAGTGCATTTTGATCGTATTAAATTTTTGATTGGAAATGTATGTGTAATACATCCTCAACGGTCCCTTTTTTACACGTATGACGCAGTAAAAAAATTCTATTAAAGTAATGGATGAGTGACATATTATGCTTAATATCATTCATTTTCCTTAATGTTAGTTTACTTCTTTGTGCAAACTGGTTATTGGTAACATTTTCCGGATTAATGAGGACAAGTAACTACCTATCGATAGCGTTATGTAAATTCACTATCCAACTCTGTACTCCACATTCGTTATATTTTACGCATCAAACAGTCTCCTGCTTATAGTATTTGATAATATTTTTTCTAACCTCACAGGACTACATGTTTATTAAGAACACATTAAATACTGCCGGATAATCTATCGATCTATTGAAATTGAAACGACCGATAGATTTAACATAAATTCGATCACAATTACTCCAGTTATGATGTAACAAAGGCAACTTATTCGTAACATAACCTAATAACTTTCATGCATATAGTCTCACGAATTTAATTTATTACAAAACGAATCAATGAAATTTCGAAGCTATTTAGGAACAAAGAGAGTCATAAAACCGGCAATTGAGCGATCGAATATTGATGGGGAGGTACCTCTTCTATTTCAGGGGGAACCTCCGATCTTACTAACCGGAAATGGAACACCAATCGCAAACAAAACAGCGAGCCTCACGATTGGACCGCGAGGACCCATCCTACTCCAGGATTTTGTCTATTTGGACGAAATATCGCATTTCGATAGAGAAAGAATACCCGAGCGAGTCGTCCACGCCAAAGGAGCCGGTATATGACAATCCATTCACAATATAAATGCCCGATACGTATCGATAGAAATAAATCTGATTAGATGCTCACGAGAGACCGCAAGAAATTCCTTTATGGATTTTTGTGTTAAAATCTCTGTAACAAGTATCTTTAGCAGAGTTCAAGGATTAGTAGTATACATAAAAAAATGAAGTACAGCATATCTAAAGGGGATATCTAGCATATCTATATATTCAAATAATGTTTTTTTTAAATTTGTTATTTAACAGGCGCATTTGGTTACTTCGAAGTAACACACGATATTTCGGAGTACACGAAGGCAAAAGTGTTCACGAACGTTGGAAAGAGAACACCGATAGCCGTGAGGTTTTCGCAGGTGGGAGGAGAAAGTGGTTCGGCCGATACCGTCAGGTCAGAGTCCCGAGTGAAAATCCACAACGATTTGCAATCGCGATAAATAATTCCATCTTGATAAATGTAATAAAGGAAGCAACCGCAGCAGGCGGCTACATAGTATATCTATCGGGAACTGTTGCGTCCGATGCTCGTATTGTTTGCGCAAATATGAGAAAGTTTCGATTCGTCACGGGTGCGAGAATACACCGCTCATTTTTCTTTTTCTTTTCTATTGTCGATTATTATTAACGCACCATTGAAAATCACGAGTTTAACTGGTCTTCAATTCTGAGCTCCCGAAGAGCTGTTCAACTGTTTTTCGATCATAAATTTCCACTTACTCGTCGCTCGCGATACAAGAAAAAATAAAAACTCCTATTAACGCTAATCGATGCAACCGATTATTGCACTTATATTGACGATTATCTAAGATAATAACGATGATGACTTTATCATGACGGACAATTCGATGGATTTAATCCCTTTAATTTTTTTTGAGCGCTTTTGTTTCTTAACTCGATCGCCATAGTTCATCGTCACTCGTTATCGTTAATATACAAACAGAGATCCACGTGGATTCGCCGTGAAGTTCTACACCGAGGAAGGTATCTGGGATCTCGTCGGCAATAACACACCGATATTTTTCATCAAGGATCCTCTTCAATTTCCGAGTTTCATTCACACGCAGAAGAGAAATCCCGTGACTCATCTCAAGGTTCGGCGACTAATGATAGTCTATAAAGCCCTTAAGGGATCATTCTAGTGGAAAAGTCTCAAGAGATATTTTTACACTCGGTGTACACGCTTTACACTCTCAAAGAAAGAGTTTTTAAAAGCTATCCGTCTCAGCTTTTGACACAACATCCTTCATACTATTCTTTATCTCGCTATGGAAGCTTGTTATTTTTTTTTTAATTTTCATATTTTTTTAAACGAAAAACTGTCGAAAAAAAGGCAAAATTTTTTCTTGATCGAATTTTTTCAAATTTTTTCTTGATCGAATTTTTGTCAATTTTGATCGAAATAGTACATTATGCAACAAGGGCCGAAAGTGGCCGAGGGGCAACTCGTGTGATTGCAGCCCTTGCTTCGCTCGGGCCGCAAATCTTACACTCATTGCATTCGTCAATTTATCCCGAGTTGCACCCTATACTTTTTGGAAGGAGTGAAGGGAAACCGGCACGTTTTATAGCAGTTTTGCGGGACGGACAGTGAAAAGTGAAGTTATAACATGTTTTATCCCAAGGGCAGAAAAGTTATCTACAGGGAAAAAAAGTTAAACTTTTTTTTCCTAGGAACGAAGAGTAAGGCAATAATGCGCACGCGCAAAACTTCCTTACGATGCTGCTACGCAAAGGGCCACTTTCGTCCCGCAAAACATGTACGAGTTACAAAAAAACAAATTCTCCATAGCACGATCGTGACTTTCATACAGATTAATAATCGTTTTTCAAATGTGTTGTTTTAGACAACATTTACGATTAGAGGAGTGGACACCGACAAACCTGTAAACTTTTTTTTAAAACGTTTAAATTTTTTTTGGCTGTTCTTCGTCAGTGCTTTGATTTCACATTAAAAAATCATACTGATTAGCGTGTGTAATTCATCGAAAAAAAAAGATAATGAGAATCAGCAATTTTTTGGCGCGTTACACTAAAATGATCCCTTAATCATAGTCTTTGCGGTACTGTCAAGTCAATCGGATGCTAACGATTCAAACGAGAAACTTGCGTAAATTAAGGAGAATTCGAATTGAAGAAGCGTACGTTGTGGCGAAAATAAGTAAGTAAGTTAAATGAACTGATAAAAGGTAATGTAACAATAAATAATAATAAGAATCATCATAATCACAAAAATAAATAAAGACAAAGGACTATTGAAATCTTAGTAATCGATTGACTTAACCGTATCGCAAAAGATTCCTTAATTTTAACGGGGGATTGATGTTATCGAATGTATCGAATATATATTGTTATCGTCATGCTTTTTCTCAGGATGCCGATATGTTTTGGGATTTTTTATCGCTTCGACCGGAATCGACTCATCAGGTGATGATTCTCTTTAGCGATCGTGGCATTCCCGATGGATATCGTCACATGCACGGCTACGGTTCTCACACTTTTAAGCTCGTCAACGATCACAACGAAGAGACCTTTTGCAAATTTCATTACAGGGTAATAAACAAGTGCGATACAAATTTAAAAAATAAAAAAAATGTAAAATGAATTTTTTCGATTAATCGTTTAATTTTTACGGCACCGCAGACCGATCAAGGAATTCGCAATATCAGAGCCGATAAAGCAACAGAACTTGCGGGTACTGATCCGGATTATTCGATCAGAGATTTGTACAACGCAATCTCCAAGGGAAGGTATCCCAGTTGGACATTTTCGATACAGGTGATGACACTCCAAGAGTCTAAAACGTTCAAGTGGAATCCCTTTGATGTGACGAAGGTACAAATGATCGTATCATCGAAAAGTACGCGAGCCTATGCAACATACGCAGCGTGAATCCATGCGAAATATACTATGTCCGCAGGTTTGGCCGCACAAAGAATTTCCACTGATACCTGTAGGGAAACTTATACTCGACAGAAACCCGGATAATTACTTTGCCGATGTTGAACAATTGGCCTTCAATCCGGCGCACATGCCGCCCGGTATCGAGCCGAGTCCCGACAAGTTGCTTCAGGGACGTCTTTTCTCCTACAGAGACACGCATTATCATCGTCTCGGTCCTAATCATCTTCAAATTCCTGTAAACTGTCCTTACAAGGTGACCTTACTATATTTTCTGCCTAAAGTTGCAATGCTTTAACATAATCCCCGCTTCGTCTGTAGCTATAAGATCGCATTACATAAAAAAAAAAATCCGAGAATTAAAAAACTTTTGACTGGAAAACAGAGCGACATAACAATGAATTATTCACATGTCATAGTTGAGCGATTTCCTCGTCGGTGAGTATGGAAATCTCCCGACTATAACATGTGAATAATTAATTGTTATTTCACTCTTTTTTTTCAGTCGGGTATTTTTAAATTTTTGTGAAATTTTTTTATTTCATCCTTTATAAAGAAGAAAAATTTTAAATATGACCTAAACTTCCGTGAATTTGAGGTTATATCGCGCAGAGATCGAGCGTTTTGCAAGTCACCGGGAGTCGAAAAAATATATCGCAGAAAATGGCGCCTAATCTTCGGTATATCTAAAGGACTATTCCGTAAAATGCATTTTTCTCTACGAATATTCAACTAATTCAAATTCTCCATTGCAAGCGACATTGACCGTATCTCATAGAATCGCTGTATCAAATTCTGTTTAGTAATTTTTAGCCGTTTTCGAGAACATACCGGACCACGAAATCGCTCATCTCCGTGAAACCCATAACTCCCGTCTTTTTGCCCTGGCGAGCAGCCCGGAGTTAAGGGATCATTCTAGTGCAAAATTTTCAAGAAATCTTTTTCGCACAGTGTACACTCTCAAAGGAAGAGTTTTCAAGCGCTTCATTTTTTTTTAAACGAAAAACAGTCGTAAAAAAACGGCTAAAATTGCTACTTTTTTTCAAATCGCCGCCATTTTATTAATTTTGATTGAAAAAAAAAAATCCTCCATAGCGCTACGGCGACTTTCATACTGTTTAATAATCTTTTTTCAAATTTTGTTTTAGACAATATTTACGATTAGAGGAGTGTACACCGTTAGGATCCAATTTTTTTACAAGCCATTTTTAAACCCCAAAAAAATAGTTAAAAAAATAAAATAAACGGTTTCTAATTTTTTTCCTGTTCTTTATGAGTGCTTTAGCGTATTTTATTTATCGAAAAGAAAATCGTGAAAATCAGCAATTTTTCGACCCGTCCCACTGGAATGATCTCTTAATTACATACCATACCTCGAATAGGTCGAACATTTTTAAACAAGTAAATGGGCTTTGTGTTTTGTTGCAGGCGTTTTCTAAGATCAATTATCAACGGGACGGTCTCATGACGATTAACAATCAAAATGGTGCACCGAATTACTATCCGAATAGCTTCGGCGGACCTCGGGAATTTCCCGGAGTGAAATCGCCCGCTTTCTACGCGGCCGGCAACGTCGATCGTTATGATCCCGTTAACGAGGACGATTTTAGTCAGGCTGGAACCCTCTATCGCGATGTTTTGGACGACGATGCCAAGACTCGACTCGTCGATGCGCTTGTGGGTAGCCTCCGAAACGCGTCAGGGTTCATCGCCGACAGAGCCGTCGCTAATTTTGCACAGGCGGACCATAATCTCGGCAAGAGACTGAAACATGGATTGAGGAAAGTTTGCAGAAAATATTAAACTGACATCAATACCGCTGTCGATGTTCTTGCTTGTGCTCCCGATCCTAAGTTTTTTTTATTTGAGTGAAAGAACTTCGTATTCTTTGTGGAACGTCGTTTGCGGTTTGAATATCTCAGCCTTTCACCGAAAGTGACGGTACGGAGAAAATTATGAAAATTTCACTTTATCAACAATTTTCCACAAGTTATAAACATTTTCTCGACGATGTCACCTCCGGTAAAAAAAATAAGATTCTTAAGCATTTCATTTATTTTCGGGAGAATAAAAAAAAATTATCGAAATATGTGATCCAAAATTAATTTTTTTGAACTTTACATTTTTAAGGAAAAACAATTGCAAAATTTTCACCCTTCAATTGGTTGAAAAAAAAATTCTATAAGTATAAAAATTTCGCAATTCTGAATGATTACCGGAATAATAATAAAATATTGAATATAATTTGTATATACTGTAGAAGATTAACGTCAATTGTTATCACGTAAATCGCAGAGTTTGCATGGGATTTATTAGAATAATCAAAGCAATGAAAATGATAATTGTATTTTAATTCCATTTTTACAAATCACAGAGAAACTCTAATTTGTATTTCTCGCTTTCGATACACGTTGCTTCGAACTAAACTCATCATGAAATAAAATATATATATTTCTTTTATCCATATATCATTATTTTTTTTTTTGTTGTTCTTGTTGTTCTTTCTTTCTTTCGTAAAGCATTATCGTTAACACATTTAGAAGTTTCTTGAATCTATAAATATGCGGAGGAAAGTTACGCTTAAGAAAAAATGTACATCGATGTTATTTTTTAACTATTATACGTATGTTTATAGTACATTAAAAAAAGCGAATAATAATATTATTATTATTATTATTATTATTATACTTTGTCGTAATATTTACATACGCGATCGTCCACAGTCGCGTTTCCAATTCATTTGAACAAACTAAATTAAGCGACGCGACACCAGTACGCTTTTCTAGATACGCGAAGGAGTAGAATCGAAAAATTAACAATTACGCATTTAACTAATTACATTATCTCTTTTTACGCTTAAGATTTATCATACATACAATACACGTTTAGTTACACAAAAGTCGTAGAGCTGCGTCAGTGAAACGTTCCGCGAACGTTATCTCGATTACGTTATTTAAAATAGTCGATATATACACATACAACTTTGCCGATTCATTTTTTGTTCTTTTTTTTTTCTTTTTTTGCGGTTTTTCGTAATTCATAATAATCTTCGGCTGAATAAAATACAAGTGTGCGGTTAGGCATAAGTATCAGCTGGCATATCGGAAGAGGTCTAACTAAACTACTATACATTGGTACGTATTACATCCACTACACAATTATTAATGACTGACGACCGATGCCCACGCACTTTTTTTTTTTAATTTTAATTTTTGTTTTTACTTCGACATATTAACACTTAGGTAATGGAGATTACACATAGATTTCCCTGAGACACGATTATAACGATGAAAATCTGTATACAGCATCAAAATTAACGCATAATCGTAGTTAGTCGTAATAGTAATAGTAGTTTATTAACAGTAATAGTAGTGTATTAGTAGTTGTATTTATTATTAATAGTTGCAGCAGTAATATGTAAGCTTTCGGAGGATTTTTTAATTCTTTTTTTTTTTTTTTCTTTTATTTCCCTCGTAACGTT
This sequence comes from Buathra laborator, assembly GCA_934046635.1. Lineage (NCBI taxonomy): Eukaryota > Metazoa > Arthropoda > Insecta > Hymenoptera > Ichneumonidae > Buathra > Buathra laborator. Next base: position 6,892,234 of record OW203893.1, on the reverse strand, counting down.
CAACACGAAGCTCTACTTTGATATTTAACACATTTTAAGGATACTTCACACGTACCTTCCCAGCGAAAAATGAGATTTCGCGAGAATTTCAAACACTTACCAATAGTATAAAAAAATCTGAAAAAAATCAACCGTACCGAACACATAGAGAACTTTGATTTTGCATAATAACAATTCCAAAATGCTATTAACAAATAAATAAATAAATAAATAAATAATTTTAAATATTTCCAGTAAAATTTTCTTATTTCAAATGAGTCTTTTGATTTTTTTGAAACCATATGAATTTTTTCAGAATTTTCGTACATTTTTGAAAATCTCGCTTTTGCATTTTTTTTTACGCTATTGTTACGTAAATTTTAGGACAATCGCCCCGAAACTTCACGAGTGTGTTGCAGAATGTTGCTGCGAAAACATATCCAAAATTCGTGCGTTTATATTCATTTTTCAAAATGTCGAAAAAAAAATGTCAGAAATGTAAGAAAATTTTGAAAAAATTTATATGGTTTCTAAAAAATCAACAACTTCATTTTGAATGAGAAAAACGAACTTTCACTGACTATTTCTTGAACAATTTATTTATTTACTTATCTGTTAATAATTTTTTGGCATTATTATTATGCAAAATCAATGTTCTTCATATCTTTAATACGTTTGATTTTTTTCAAATTGTTACTGTATCGCGAAGTAGTGAAATTTTGATCGTATTGAAGTTTTGGTTGGGAATTTACGTGTAATACATCCTTAATATCCACGCATTGTTTCACACCGTGAGAAAGTAATAAGTACGTAGTTAAGGTTTTTCTTCTTTTTTTTCCTCGATGTGGACAAATAAGTAAAAAAAAAAAAACAAAACAAAAAGAAGCCACAGTTTCTCAATTGCTTACTATAAAATACTTCGTGTGTCGTTTAATTTACGTTTGGGCTCTCACTTTGATTTGTCAAAGAATAATAATTATCTTAACGTATCGGATCATCTAATTTTAGTCGCGATAGCCGACCGAGCGTTTCGATCGAATGTTAAGCGGCTTTATACGTTTATTGCACAGAGAATATTATTCATTTCAGAATGATAACCGAAACACCTTCGATATATAAACATCGAAGCAACTTATTTTCAAAACACATTTGTCTAATTGCATCACAATTATATCCACGGGTATCGATTAAACAATAATCATGTTTTTTTTTTTTTTTTCAAATTGCACTTCCCAAATTGTAACTTGGCTTTCGCCGATCAACGATCAAAGAAAAAAAAAAACGTATTTACATCGAATCATAATAGTTGTTTATATTTGCGTTCGTAACAGAAGAAAAGAAAAAAAAAGATAATGTAGAAATATAAATAAGATGTGGTAACATTGTTGGCGCTGATCGTCGCAATCTCACCGATCAGCTACTCGATTCCCTAAAGTTTCATTGCGCAAACGTAAACGAAGTTTCGTTAGAAAACGAAAGAAAATTTAACACAACTGTTCGTTGCTTTCGCGCATTGTCTCGCTAACTATGGGATTCACCGGCTTTCTTCTTTTTTTTTTTTCATTGACAACAACTCGCCGAGACCTATAATCGTTTGACGTTACCTCGTGGAATTCTGATTCGATAACAAAAAAGTCAAATTCAATATTCTTTCTTTGTCTCTGTCTCTCACCGCATTAGTGTGAAAAAAAAATTACACTTTTTTCTCCGTTTATACGGCGAGTTTGCGGTTCGAGTGATAGTTTCGATTAATCGGTCGATGAATCCCATTTGCGATGTCGAATTTGCACTTTCTATTGTCATAGCGGCAGTTTATCTCTAGAAGCGCATACATTAAAGTTTCCTATTTAACGAGCCTTTCACAGTGCCTGTTAATAAAATATCATCGTTCTACGGATATATAATTCTCCAATAAATACTCTAATATAATGTCACAGATCGCTGCTTTGTTATCCTTACTGTTTCCCCCGTAAACCCCCCGTTGTGTAAAAACTATTCCACGTTTGTGTGTCGTCTCGTTCACTTTAATTGCACCTTTTTCAACGTATATTACGAATTCTCTTTCGAATCGACAGTCGTTTTTTCTTTTTTTTAAAATTATTATTCGTATTTGAACGATAAGATAAGCACCGACGCTTCAAACGTTTGATAGTTTGTAGATGCGGCAGCTAAATTGGTATTTTTCTACTACGCTTCGTCGAAGCTACACACGCGCTCTATTCAATCCGCAGTTGTATTGTTAACCTGTCGTTTTCTCAATTTTCTATCTTTCTTAAGACTAAATCGGGACGCAGTTTTTTCGTTTTTTTGAGACTTCGCTGAAATCGACGTCGATGGTTTGTTCTGAAGAGTCGGAAGACTCTCCAGTGTCTCCTCATGTCACCTCAAATTTATCGTAACCCGTTCGACGTTCAGCAGTGATCTGACTTTATCATTGTATTTTATAAGTGTTACTTTGGATCCGCGCACATTTATTCTCTCGCCGCCGCTCAACAGATGACAGCAGCGCGATTGTTCGAGAAAATCGTGAAGCTTAAGCTCCCGCATTACGTCACGATGCGCAACGGCTGCCGGTCCTGTGGGGGCTTTTGGATTCACTTGTCGCAGCAGAGCGTCTCTACTCTTGACCTTCAGAGCCGTCATTAGATCTTGTAGCAAAATCCACTTATCGGTATCGTTCGCGAGGGTGAAGAGTACCGGAAGATTCACGTCGCTCACTTCCATATCTATTTCCTCGAGTTCTGGTTCGGGGGAACCTTGCGGCGGATCCTCCAATGGATTGTATCCCGTTTCCTCCGGGTCTGTAAAACGCCATCGAAAAAGATGTTAATTGAAATATAACTTTATTCATTAACTACACTGTAAAAAAAATTTATTGAGAAAATTAAATGTACCGATACGCGAAGTTTTAATGAATAATTTGGTACGTTAAGTTTAATGGACTATTATAATGGAACATTAATGTCGAGCGTATTAAATAATTGTAGTCGATACTTTCCCTTTAATCATTTAATTTAATGTGACTATAAGATTACGTTAAATAAAATAATTTTCTTTAATTGCACTGCAAAAGTCCATTTATTTTTTATCGCCATTGTGCATTTAATTTAGTGTATTTATTTATGCATAAAAAATTGCAATTTTTTTTAATAGTGCTGATTAGGTATAGCGGAGTTTTAGCGATTCGAAACTTTGGGTTCTGCCATTTATTTCTCGAGTCTATAGTTTCTTTATTATTTTTTTTTTTAGTATTTGAAAATTCGGCTTATTTTTTAATTGTTTTTTTGAAAACGTTTTTGTTGTTACGGTCTGTCGATTGAATTTTTATTAGACTATAATGTGACCTCTTCGCATTCTATCGATCTCCCGGTGCGTGTGATTAATTAATAGATTCATTAACTTGGCTCATCGTCCATGACGATCCACAGTAACCGATGTAAAATGCAAATAATTTATCATAAGGATATATTACACATACATTTCCAACCAAAAGTTTAATACGACCAAAATTTCACTACTTCGTGATACAGTAAAAATCTGAAAAAAATCAAACGTATTAAAGATATCAAAAACACTGATTTTGAATAATAGTAATGTCAAAAAGTTATTAACAAATAAGTAAACAAATAAATTGTTTAAAAAATAGCCAGTCAAAGTTTCTCTTTATCATTTAAAAGGAATTTGTTGATTTTTTAGAAACCATCTAAATTTTTTCTAAATTTTCTAACGTTTATGATTTTTTTTTTTTCAAAATTTCGAAAAATGAAAATAAAACCGCGAATTTTGCATATGTTTTCGCAGCAACATTCCACTGCACACTCACGAAGTTTCGGGCCATTGTACTAAAATTTACGTTACAATAGCGTTGAAAAAAATTTCAAAAATGTACGAAAATTCTAAAAAATTTCATATGGTTTCGAAAAAATTAAAAGATTTCTTTGAAATTAAAAAAAAAGTTTCATTGGCTATTTTTTGAATTATTTATTTATTTATTTGCTAGCAACTTTTTGGCATTGGTATCATGCAAAATCAAAGTTTTCGATGTCTTCTGTCTGATTGATTTTTTTCAGATTGTTATACTATTGGCAAGTGTCTGAAATTCTCGCGAAATCTCATTTTTGCCGGAAAGATACGTGTGAAGCATTCTTAACACAGGAACACTTGTATAATTAGATATAACTGCAAACTTTTTGGAAACATAGCTAATGTTTTGTTGTTATCCTGGATCCTTCCATTCATTTTTATCTATGCGAAACTAGTTGTAGGCAACTACAACTAAACCCCCCCCCCCCCAACTAGTGTGGGGGGTTTCATTTCTACTGCAACCCGTACCGTCTGATTTCGTCGCAACACCGCGCACAGGAATTTACAACTCCTGTGGATTGACTAAATAATCGCTAAAAACTCCATCCTACATAACTGCTTCGTATTAACGTTAATTGTTATTTACCAAAGATGGAGGATGGACCGCCGAAATTCCAGGGAATATTGGGTCGTCCCTGAACATCGTTCAAATGTTGTTCAAGAATTGTGTACGCATCCGTGTCCACTGCCAGCATAAGAGGCGTTTGACCGGAGTATGTTGCGAGCAGCGGATCAGCACCGTATGATAACAGAAGTCGAACGAGTTCCGTAGCACCGTTTTCCGCAGCTTCGTGAAGAGGTCTGAAATTTTAGAGCGCCGCGGGGATCAGTAAAAAATAATACCACTGCGCCGAAAAAATATAAACCGTTTGATGTTTAAATTTATGCTTTTTTTTCACTATATTTTTATGGCAGAAATGTCGGTTCAAATTTTGTTGAAAAAATTGTTTTGCTATGCGATATTTCGAGTCTACGGAAAATATTGACTGCGTTGTTAAGAACTGATTTATGAAATTCAAATATATTGAAAACGTTGCGCTGAAAATTCTGAACCGTTTTATGTTTAAATATAGAATTTTTTTTTTTTAATGTTTTTTATGGCAGAAATCGCGGTTCGAATGTCGTTGCAAAAATGATTTTGTTATGCAATATTTTGAGTCTACGAAAAATATTGGGTGCATTGTTAATTTTTCTTGTTACGAATTGATTTACGTAATAAAAATATATTGCAAGCGCTGCGCAGAAATAGCGACGAATTAAATATATTCACCTTATTCCCCCGTTCGCACTTTCGCTCGCATTAGCACCGTAGGCGAGCAAAAGTTTTGCGATTTCCAAATGACCCCTCGAACAGGCTTCGTGAAGCGGAGTGTATCCGGCATTGTCACGCGGACTCGGCGCACTGTCGAGTTTTTCCAAGCAATAGGCAGTAACGTCCTGTGGAAGTGACATATCATTTAAGGATGTATTACACGTACACATGCAACCAAAAGTTTAATACAATTTCACTACTTCGCGATACAGTAAAAATCTGAAAAAAATCAAACGTATTAAAAATATCAAGAACATTGATTTTGCGCAATAATAATGCCAACAAATTATTAACGAATAAGTAAATAAATAAATTGTTCAAGAAATAGTCAGTGAAGGTTCTTTTTGCTCATTTAACATAAATTTGTTGATTTTTTTAGAAACCATTCATGCTTTCAAATTTTCCTTACATTTCTGACATTTGTTTTTTCGAAATTTAGAAAAATTAGTATAAAGACTCGAATTTTGGATATGTTTTCGTAGTAACATTTCATAGCCGACTCGCGCAAATTTACGTAAAAATAGCGTCAAAGAAATATTTCTAAAACGAGATTTTCAAAAATGTACGAAAATTAAAAAAAAATGCATATGGTTTCTACAAAATCAAAAGATTAATTTGAAATAATAATAAAAAAAGTTTCACTGGCTATTTTTTAATTATTTATTTATTAATTAAATTCTTAATAACATTTTGACATTTGTTATTATGCAAAATCAAAGTCCTTGCAGTCTTCAGTACGGTTGATTTTTTTCATATTTTTGTACCATTGGTAAGTGTTCAAAATTCTCGCGAAATCTAATTTTTGTCGATTCAATCGGATTTCATAACGAAGACACGGAATTAATAATAATACAGGATAATACGGGATAATTAGTAAATCCAAAGTTTCTACTGACCGTGTAACCGAGTCTCGCAGCACGGTGCAGAATAGTTTCACCGACACCCTTCTTTATAACCCACGTCCTGATTTCCGATTGGATGTCCGCGACGCATTCGGCGTTCGGTCGCGTAATTATAGGCTGTAAGATAATGAAAAATAAATGATCTATCGGGTTTATCAATCGGTATAATGGAGAATCAATGAAAAAAAAGATAACCAACCCTTTTTCTTTCTTTCGGAATACTTTCATCCTTCTTGAGCGGTTTCTTCTTTTTCCTAATATAGTCGAAACCCGAACGGAATTTCCGACGTCCGGTTCGCAATTTCAGTTTCTTTTTACTCGGTATTTCCGCATCATCGTTATTCTCCGCTTCCGGCTCATTAATTTCCGTTTCCTCTTCCTCCTCCTGTTCCTCATCCTCGTCCTCCGGTGTTGCGATAACCTCCTCCACTTCTTTCTCAATCTTAATATCCTCGAGTTTCTTGTTAGCCAACGACTTTATCAAATCCTTGCGTTTCTTCGCCGTCAACAAGTGTCGTTTCGAGTTTATAACGGCTTTGTGACTTCTCAGTATACCGACGTTTCTCAATCTCGAGACAACTTTTTGTTTCAATTTTCGGGTTCTGCCGAGTAAATTTTCTCGCGTTTCGTTTTGCGAATCGTCATCTTGCGACGTGTCACCCGCATGATTTTGCATCGGCGGCGCTGACGCCGGTCTCTCCTCGCCGAAGACTTCTCTTATCGTCGCTTGTTTCTTCAATACCCGGGTCTCCGTTCGGGTTCTACTCTTCAGCACGAAGGTAGAAAATTCATTGGGCAGCGCGTGATTATTTTTGAATGTATTGCGGAAATTATTAACAGTCTCCTTGCGAAAATATCCGAGAAGATAGGAGTCCGTGACGTTTATCGGTTTGGACAATTTATTATTTTTCACCGGTGTCTTTCCCTTGACTTTCGGCGATATCTCGTTACCCATCGGCGTCAGATTCGGTGTCGGTAAAAGTTCCGGTTCGTTGGTACCTTTGGGCAAAACTTTGCTTCCGCTCTTTTCGAACTTTTCGCGATCTTTCAATTTTTTCTTCTGATCTTTTTTGCCGGTGCCGACTTTACGTGCGAGCAAATCAACGATCGAATTGCTCTCCGATTTGTTTTGTCGCGTAGTTGTTTTCGGTGGACAGGATATCGTTGTCGACGACGTTGCTTCTTCATCGTCGATTTTGCTACCGGCACCGAGGCCCGTTATGCTGAAACTGTAATTAGATTCCATGTCGCTATCGACGTTACGCTTTCTGCTGAGGCAAACATCGGAACTGTCCATCGACACCGAGAGCGCCGGGGAGCCGGGATCGAGATCCGGCAACGAAGTCGATAGTCGATGAAATCTCGAGGGCTTCGAGACCGTTATCAATCGCGGCGGCATTCTTAATGATTTTTTGTACACGTAAACTTCGGCCTCCCATCCCGGTCTGAAATCACTGCCGTCGCCGAACAGCGGTTTGGGCTTTGGCTTTTGAGCGGAAGTACCTTTGGTTCCGCTTCCTTTGTTCTCCTTATCTTGTTTCACTTTATGCGGCGTCGTGTCTCTCGAGCGAAGTTTCATGCCTTCGTTCTCCACCGCTGTACTCGTCGCGGAACGTTTTCTCGCTCGCAATCGATGAGCGACCGATGAACCGTCACCGAGTCCCGTACTGGCGTCGCTATCCTCGTCGCTAGTGGAATCGCTTCCACTCGATGATTCCAATTTTATTCTACTGCCGCGACGAACTCGTCGCTTTCGGCATATTATCTCGTCTTCTTCAACGTCGCTGTCCTCTTTCTTGTATTTTTTCATCACTGCCCGTTCTATCAACGGCAATTCGTCGGAATCTTCGTCTGAATTTTTCTCAACATCGTCAATTTCGTTCTTCGTTTCTTCTTTTATCTCTATGTTCTCCTTTGGTTCAGTCTTCACCTCGACGCTTATATCTTCCGTATTCGTCGTCGTTTCGTCGTTATTACTCGCGCTAATAACCGGCGGCTGATCGATATCTACTATTTCTTGTTTTATATCTTCGGGTTTTATTTGAATCTCAACGGGACTCGGATCCGTTGTTTCTTTACTCTCGTCCTCCTCCGGCTCGTCGGGCTTCGAGGATTCGCCGACTTTTTTCTTTCTTCCGCGTTTCTTAACGGAATCGCCGCTTCGCAATTGTTCCATAAATTTATCACAGGTCGCAGTCCAAAATGGATCCAATTCCGATATCTTGTCGTTCTCCTGCGTGAAACAATCGTACAATCGTTGAAATATAAACGCGATGCGTCTTACTTAAGTAATTCTATTATTTAACGATTTATTTCTTTTACTGTTGTTAAAACTCCATTGAAAATACTTAATAAAATCCTTTATCATCGTTACTCGAAGTTAAAAAATACTGTGGACTTTTAACTGATTATTTATTATTTTCAAAACAAAAACAATATAAAAAAATTTATTATATATTTTTCATAAAAATTTTTGTGAAAGGCGTTTTTTTTAATGAATTTTTGATATTTATAAAAAAAAATACCTTGAGCTCAATTTTGACGAGATCCGTCGTCGACGTCATTCCTAAACACATCGCATCGTTGAGAGGCACCGCCGGTTGAACTTTGGACAATTGTTTCCGGTCTCTTCGCATTTCTTCCAACGTTTGACGCTCGAGAACCGGCATTTCACCCTCCGAATCACTTTCCCGGAAATCGAATACCGATGTCTCCGATGAACTTCGAAAACCGCTCGCGCGCGCCGGCACCGTCGATGCCTCGGCGATTATTGGTGCCGGTGCTGGTATTGTCGCTGCTACTGGCAAACTTTCTTCTTCGGTTCTCGAAAACAATCGTCGCCTCGGTGGCAAACACGCAGTTTTTTCACGCGTCAACTTCGGTGGACTGCCGGCCGATGAACCGGCCGATTGGGGAGTTGACGTTGATGCCGAACCTTCTACGTCTGTAATTTGAAACAAAAGGATTTTCTTCTCAAACAACACCAACAATAACAACAACAATGTTTGGTAATAACGAAACATATCGGAAAATTTGACATTGAACAATTCTTTATTTTATAAGTCGTTTTAAAGTCGATTATTGAATTTGAAGAGTTATATCGGTTAAAAAACTTTACGATGACTTTCTGCTTCTTATAAAAAAAAAAAATTACAACATAAAATTATGAAATATCTCAGGTAGGATTGGTAACCATATCCAATGTCCGAAGAGCATTGGAGTGGAGGCAAAACCAGTTTCTCGACTATCTATGAATATGCGATAATTTTAATGCAATATGAATAATAATCGAGGCGTCAGACTCACCGGTGGGTGTAGCGGATGCATCTTGGGACGGAACTGATGTCGGCTTGGAAACGAATTGACCGGAACAAACCTGTGCGCAAGAGAATAATTGATTATACCGATAACTCATTGTTGGAAAAGAACACACGAGCGATTGACAACAGAGTGACGATCGATCGAGAAACGAGAGAATTAAATTTAACTAATGCTTTGGGATTCGAAAACTATATTTTCCATAGTTTAGCGAAAGGAATTTAAGGTTTCTGTTGTGTCTCTTGTCGACGAGTGTTATTTTTTTTTTGCACGGAATAAATCGTAATATTTACTTCCAGGAAGCGCGTGCGACGTACTCGTATTTTCTTTCGTTTCCGGCATTGATACGAAATTTTTTTACATTCCAAACGTGATTTCAATATAATCGATTCGTTTTGAAAAATTAAAGCCGAATGTTTTTTTTTAATCTAATAATTGTTAAAGATTTTTTTGTACCCCTCAACACTCGTGCAAGTCAATTGAGTTGAGTACATTCACTAATATTTCGGAAGTTGGTATATCGACGTTAAGGATGTATTACACGTACATTCCCAATCAAAAGTCTAATACGATCAAAATTTCATTACTTCGCGATACAGTAAAAATCTGATAAAAATCAAATGTATTAAAGATATCAAGAACATTGATTTTGCATAATAATAATGCCAAAAAGTTATTAATAAATAAGTAAATAAATAAATTGTTCAAGAAATAACAAGTAAAAGTTATTTTTTCTAATTCATAATGTATCTGTTGATTTTTTAGAAACCGTATACATTTTTTCAAAATTTTCTGAATGAATATAAAGGCACGAATTTTAAATATGTTTTCGCAGCATCGTCCCACAGCACAGTCGCTAAATTTCGAGGCGATTGAACTAAAATTAACGTAACAATAGCGTAAAATACCGTTACAAAAAATTCAAAAACGAGATTTTCAAAAATATACGAAAATTCTGAAAAAATTCATATGGTTTCAAAAAAATCAAAAGATTCATTTAATATACGAAAAAAAAGTTCGGCTGGCTACTTTTTTTATTGTTTATTTATTTATTTGGTAATAACATGTTGGCATTGTTATTATGCAAAATCAAAGTTCTTGATGTCTTCAATACGGTTGATTTTTTTCAGATTTTTATACTATTGGTAAGTGTTTGAAATTCTCGTGAAATCTCATTTTTGGTTGGGACGGTACATGTGAAACATTCTTAAGTTGAAAAAGAAAAAACTCATAGCGCACCTGTTTAAGTTCGGCCTTCGTTCGTATCTTTGCTGCGAGTATCGCAGCAAGACCGTCATCCTTGTCGCGATGTATTTGATTATCAACCCCGCGAGGCCCTAGGAGAGCTTCTTTGCCGGGAAGAGTCGCCGATGAATTCACTCGGGATCCGTACAGACTGCGCGGTACTTCTTGTGTTATAGAGTCGACCGCTCTCGGCACGTGAAACTTATAATGTGGTGGTGTATTGCTGTTGCGTTCGAGCAAACTGGCCGCCGTAAATGGCGACAAGTTATGCCTACCGATATTCGTTTTTGGCTCTACCGGAGCGACCACCTAGAATAAGACGAAACCACGATAGTACGTACGTTCGTTCGAATGAACAGCTCGTTTCTAGTCAACTATCCGCTTTTTGAACAATTAACAAAGTCCGTATTTCTACATTATTATTATCATAGTATTGTTGACTCAAACTATAAAACAGATCGAGTAAACGATGTATCGAATGAGATTTCAACAGATATAAGGAAATGATATTAGAACTCTATGATTTTTTACGATAATTTATATATTATTATTATTTTTATTATTATATCGTTGACGGAAATTATAAAATATTTCGAGTAATCGATGTATGGAATGAAAGTTCAACGAATATAAGGAAATTATATTAGAAAGCTATGATTTGTTTACGATAACTTATTCATTCGCATCGAAATAATTGAAACGCGTGTACGCGTACGCGTACGTGTATCTGAAAAAATATTCATTTAAAGAAAGTTCTTTCGCTTACCTTATTTTGGAAGCTTTGTTGACTATGATTGACCAGTATGGGTTGCTGGCTATTGAGCTGTTCCTCCCTTTGTTGCTTATTTTCTAAGCTATTTCTCAGTAGACTCAGTACCCTTTTATCTGCCCCGGTATTGCTCGGCTGTTCGGGTGGTTGTATCGCAACTCCCGGTGGATATGACGATCTTTGACTTTGTCTGTATCCGGGGTAAGGAGTTTGACTGCCCGACGGTTGCGTCGGGGGATGATTGCCGGAGCTCTTCGAGACCGGATGATTATAGGACGTTGGGCTAACGGAGATCATAGATTCCGGATAGTTTCTCTTATCACAGTATGCCGAATATCGATTGGAGTCGGTTGGACACGGAATATCGGTTCCTCGTTCGTAAGATCCGGGAGTAATCAAAGTACCATTTGGCAACGGTACTGGCAGATTCATTTCTTGTCTCTTCTGTTGTTCGTGAAGGGCCTTTGCCGTCGATAGCTTCTGCTGAATTTGTTTATCGATAGCCAATCTCCACGGATCTACGCGCGGCTGTTTCGCCGGTCCACTTACGCTGTCCGGATAAGGAGGCTCAGCGGGACGCTTTGCGCCGGGGCGATCTCTCGTCTGCGACGATTGAGGAAATTTACTTCTACCCTCGAGATAATATTTGCTGGGATCGGGTGGATACTCCTGTAGAGGCAGTGCAGTGGCGGCTGTTCTCGTTGGATCGACGACCGATGGATATCTCATCGACGATGGCCTCGGCGCTGTTGGCGTGTCGTTAATCGATGGTGGATAAGACGTTGATGCACTCTTGTTGTCGTACACCGACGTCGTGGGCAGTGAAGTCTTCTTGAAGGTTGTCATGTGCGGCAATGGATTGGAATTCGAATTCTGCACCGGCGGCTCGTAAATTTGTCTTGACGCGCTGCGTCGCAGAGCATTTTCCGGATGGCTCGGTGGACCAGGATGATGATTTCTCAATGGCGTTGAATTGAAGTCCGGAAGAAAATCAACTTTCGGGGCGCACACTGTTTGCGGTGTTGACGCTCGGAGACACGAATTCATTGGATTACGCATACCATTTGTCGAATTTCGCGGATCATAGGTCATGTAAGAGCCCGAGGACGGAGGTTGTATCGACGGTGGGAGCATATCTCTCGCGCCGTTGCTCCTCGAGCAACTAATATTCGTGCTACTGACGTGCTTGTCTATCGTTCCATTGTCGAGATCGTCACGGGCCGTAGAATCCGCCGGGGTCTTGACAGTCTTGACCGACAGGTCGAGGGGAGACTGAAACTCTCGCTTTCTCATTGGCATGCCGTTAGTCTGCGGCGGATTGGATTGATTCGACTGCCCCGAGCCCGTGCCCGAGCTACCGTAAGGATACTCTTTGTACGAGTAGCTGTTCTCGACCACTCGTTGAGGCGGATAGGATGATCCGGATCGATTGGCAGGATCGGAAGACGGACGGCTGTGAATAGTTACGCCTGTCGACGCTGAAGGTCGAGTCGTTGAGCCTATAGACGTCACGGTGGTACTGCTGGAAGAATTACTCCCGTGATGACTCGGTGCTATCGTTGTCGCGTACGCCGGATAGCCGTGTTGACCGCCGTATCTAACGCTGGTTCCGATTCTTTCGTTGGATGGCATTGTCGCGTGATTGATCGTCGATTGTCCGAGCGAATATTCCGAAACTCGTGATGGCAAAACCGCCAACGCTGACGCCGAAGATACCGCAACAGCCGAATTACCACCGCTTGGTTGAGTTCTTTGCCTCTGCGTCGATTGAGTCTTTCCTCTGTTGGAATGGTAAGACGATACCGACGCGATCGGTGGCAGGTTGTGCGTGTTGCTGGTGCTACTCCCTCGTTGATTCGTAACCTGTCCAACTCTGTACGAGCCGTAAGACGATACCTGATTCGCGCTCGAGACCGGGTTTCTCTTCGAATCCGCACCGTTGTACACCGATGTTTTGCTATGCGGTGTCTGATAGGGCGTACCATTGACGTTGCTACTATCGTTAACACTGTGGTGAGGAGGAGGAGGCGGTGGGCCGCCAATCGGCATTTGACCGTATTGCGATCGATTCGACGACGATTGCGAGTAAAATGCCCCTTGAGACTGTTGGCCACTCTTCTGGAAGGAATGGTATGAAGACTGATGATGCGGTGGTGGCGGTGGATACGAATTTGGATAGTTCCCCGCGCCGCGATAGCCTTGCGAGGACGATGCCGTTGGAAGGCTGTACGGATGGGGCGCATTGCTTCTTTGTGACGCCGATGGCGGTGGCGGCGGCGGTGGAGGTGGTTGCGGATAGGTGGAGGGTTGAGACTGAAAGTTGGCAGCGCTGTGAGGCGAGGGAGTATGGTGATGAGGCGAAGGTGCGTGGTGAGGCGAAGGAGTATGATGTGGCGACGGAGTGTGGTGAGGCGAGGGAGTGTGATGAGGCGAAGGTGTATGATGGGGCGAAGGAGTGTGATGAGGAGAGACTGTGTGAGGATTCAGGACGGGTACATGGGGCGATTGTCTCTGGGACGTTGGACTCGGATGATGATTTGGCTCGTGCGTCGAGGCTGTCGGATGACAATTGGATGACGACGAGGACGACGACGATGAGGACGACATCGGAGGTGGTAACATCTGTTGTGGGCTGTTCATCATAGAACTGTGACAAGTTGTCGAGCCGCTCGAATAAGGATTGACCCCTCTGCTCGGATACGGACTCTGATTCGGATTCATGCTGTGCGGCGGTCCGACCGTCGTACCCACTCGACTAGGATGCTGATGATGCTGAAACTGCTGCTGCTGTTGCGATAATCCGTGAACCGAAGACGATCCGGACGAGGGCACCGAGGGTACCGTCAGATGCGGCGACGGAATGTGCCCCGAATGATTGTGAGACGAAGGAATGTGACTCGACTGGTTATTGCCGTATCGAGGACTGCACGGATTCGAAGCTGTCGATGCCAACGACGAGGAAGCTGACGGTGGTACGACCGATGAGGAATGCACGTTCGATACATCCGCGACCGTGTGATGTAACGGAGTTAAGTGCTGGCTGTGCGGATTCGACGATCCAATCGATGGACGACAATGTTGTTGCTGGTGATGACTGGCCACACGATAATTGACGGAATTCTGACTCGAGGCTGGAATCGGATAGACGCTCGATGCACCGACGTGATTCGACACCGGCGGTGTCGACGGATAAGCCGACGAGGGCACTACGCGCTGCGAGTGTTGCCGTTGATGATCCAGCGAATTATTATTGTTATTATTATTACTATTACTGTTATTGGTATTATTCTGATGAGGTACCGATATCGAATTACTCGATTCGACCGGAGTCGGCCGTATCGCCGTTTGTTGATGAGTCACAGACGGCGATGTCGCGGACGGCGGTGCCGATGATTGGTATATGGAACTCTGGGAGAAAGGTACCGGTGCGCTTTTCGTTATGTCCGGATGATGATATCGCGGATAATACTGCGTCCTCTGCGGGACTATGGGTACCGAGGGCGGTCGGCTTTCGGAACTTTGATACGTCGAATGGGGATTAAGAATCTCGCTGGCCGTATATGACGTCGACGATCTTGAGACGTTGTTCAATTGTTGATACACCGGCGCCGGTGAGTGGGGCTGCTTCGGCGCTGGCTGCATTTGATGCAACTGCGGCGAGTAACTCGAGACCGCATCGGTGACGAATCCACCACCTACCGCGCCAGACATCGACGGATGATGTTGCTGCTTTTGCGAGGACTGATGATGACGACGACTCGACGGCTGCATTTCCGTTAGACTGTGACCCGCGGCCGATGTCGAATTTGCCTCGTCACCGGAACCTCCGTCCGGAGGCCTCGTATCGGGGACTTCGACTCTCGTTGGTTGCGGTGCGTAGGGCTCCACAATCGAACGTAAGCCACCGGGACCCGTCGACGAACTCCAGTAGGAACTTGACTGACTCTCGACGCGATCGTGATGCTGACTGTCGCTCGATGATTGCGAAGCCAACAACGACGACGCGCCGACGGTCTTTGTCGGCGTTCCCTGGCCATTATCGTACGGTGACGGTGGAATCCCGTGGTTATCAGTCGACGACGACGTCGGGGTGGATGTCGACGTCGAACCCGACGAATCCGAAGTACTCGGTGCAGGCAGTCCCTGGAAGTACTGGCGAGCCCCCTCCAACACGTTTGTGAAACTCACATCCATGTCACGCCGACTACGGATCTGTAACATGCGAAGGTAAAGAAAAGGCTCATTAGGCGATCGATGTTTTGTCGTTAGAAGAAAATACGAAGTTTTCCATATTTTTGCGGGTAGTGAAACATTATGTTGTTGTACAGATTGTAATGTTAGTTCGTGGCTTTTAATATTTCGAATGGTATAATTTATGGAAAAACTTCGTATAAAGTGTTTCGCATTTTAACTTCAAGAAGGGTTCGGCGATTTCAAGCAAAAAAGCGTGTTATATTTGTCGTTATAGGTAATGAAAAATCATATCACTAATCCCATGCGATTGTTGATAACAATGATCTGGTAATGTAAAAAAAAATGCACAGCTCCCAATATTAAAGATCGTAGACGTATAGCTTTATTTTACAGAAAAGGTTTAAAAAATTATATTTAAAAAAGTAACCCTTTCCTCACGTTGTTATATTCGGATCTGGAATTTTTTTCACACAATCGGGACATGAGTACAAACAACTAATCGCATGGAATTTTTTTTTTAATTTCATAAATTTGAAAAACTTGACGAATTGTAGAATTCTACTAAAATTTTTTGAATAGCACCGACGATTTCGAGAGCAAAAGTGACAAACATAGGATGAGTCTAACAATTGGGGATACTTTGGCGGAACGTATTTAACGAGAGTAGATACTAAAACGTCGACGAAAAAGAGCATCGATCAATAGCGAGCCACAATTGAGTTTCTACTATAGTACCGTCAACTATTCATCTAACAGACTCCGCGCGCACTACTCCACGAGACGTCAATAGTTCGAGTAAACAAGGTGGAAAGGGTTCATAGCTCCCCGCACTCTCGTCTCCGTTCTCTCGGTGAATGCCAAGCCGCTTAATTACGCGGTCGTTCGACACTCTCGGCCGGGAGTCGCCTCGATTCCCGTTCGGATTAATGCACAGCGGTCGCATAGACGGGCCCCGTTAATAGCTACGCGTTTCGGTGAACCGGTAGAATCACGAAGTTCGATCGTTCAAAAAGTTGAATGAAATAAAATAACGCAGATATTTCCTATCAAAATGTCATAACTTTTTCGTGTGTCATGGAGATGGAGCAATATCATTTTCTGCCGAATCGATTCTACACAATCGAAAAAATGTATATCTTTGCGGAAGATCTATTCTGCATGAGAATAGGTTGAAGTAATTTGTCGAAACAGTAAATAAAACGTAGAATATCTATAATTTGTATTGTTAAGCATTGTAGATTGAGACATTTTTTAGAACATTTATTGAATTGAATCGTTTATCATGCATCAGCGAAAATGCAGTTTCGAATATCTATGAATTAATTCCATTCACTTTATGCTGATGAATATGATGAAACCTGGTGATGTAAATTTTTCCAATTTTACACAAATCGTGGAAATTAAATCTTTGCCATGGGCACCGATCCATGTTTTTTTAATCTTTCGACATCAAACTAATTTTTGTAATTTGCAATTGTAATTCACTCGAGGGTCGACATTTTCCTGAACGAGTTATCGATGTCTCCGCTAGACGGTCAAAGAATACGAAGAGTTCGATCGTAGAAATGTCTTCGTGTCATATACCAAAGTTGCCGAAAGGCGTTTTCTCACGAAGTGGAGGCGGGGAACGGCAACGAGCGGACGAGCAACCGTGTCGAGACCGCGCTGCGGGACGAAAGCGACATTAATCTTCATCGTCTTGTATTTGTCTTGTCGAGTTCGCTCTCTCTCAGGCGTAAGCCAGTTGCCACGCTGCTGGCAACAGCCATAGAGCCTCGAGATGGTCCCGAGAATCTCGCGCCAACCCCCGAACCCACCGTCCCTCGATCTCGCCTTATTAATCTCGTTGGCTCAGCACCAGCGTTGAAGATAATATCAACGCCGGGGACACGCGATACGCGCTTGACCCGGACGATGGAACGCGACTGCTGATGGTGAACCATCTACTATGCTCCGATTACTGCCGCGTTCTTCTATCAAACATTTCCTTGTTCTTTCGGAGCTTTCATTATTCTAACTATAAACGTTCGGCGTGATTACGGACCTCGTTAAAATCGTGAAAGACAAATTTACGAATTATCTTAATCTTTTTTTATCTTTTCTACGGAAATAGCAAGAAAAATCGGAATGATTTTTACGATAAATCTCGTTGAAGCGAAAAATCGTCTCCCTTCGCACATTCGCATAGAATCCGTTATAAACATTGTGATAATACGCCCCAAAGCGCCGACACAACCCACTCATCTCATTAACCTCGAAAAACCTCGGCTCGTCCTGCTACACTCGAATTTGCCGGTGTTCACATTCATAATAGTGCATAATGGCCCAACAGCTGCTTCGTTCTCGCCTCGTTAAATACCCGCACGAGCGCAGTGCAACGGCCGACAGCATATTGGCTGCATTTATCGAATCGGACGATATTTACGTTGGATTTTGTGTGCATGTTTTTTGTTTTTCGTTTATTTTATGTTTTATGAAACGCACGATCGCTGACTAATACGCTTTTTAATCCACTATTAATTAATTGGATGCATCGATGCAAAATTAAAAAAAGATTATTAACTCGATAGGTGCGAAAATACAATAGCGCGATCGGTGAAAAAAATTGGATTGCGATATAATAATTTTAAAAAAATGACACGAATAAACGTGTCGATCCTTTTGCAATGCGCAATATCTACTGTTGGCGTTCAAGAAAGTTACATCTGCAGTTTGGTAGACCATAGATATGTCTGTACGTCAGTTACCTCAGTTGCGATATACGAGTGATCTACGATTGCCATGAAGAGAAATGTGCAGCCTGTTGGGTACGCGGGTGAAGCACAAGGGTACCCATGAGGGTTTGTTATACAGCGTCAGCATCGATACGATGTGTTATCGATCGACGAACAAGACACGCTCCATTACCGTTCTCGATATCGTGCCAATCTTGTCACCGTGCTTGTGGTTCATTGAGACGTGTAGGCGAAGCTCCCGCCACCCTCATAGACCGTTCATCGAGAGGTATCTATTCGTACGGGACGCAATGGCGCAAGAGCGAGAGCTCTTCGAATCCGCAATGCCTTTCGAATGCCTATAGAAAATCGGAGAAAGGCCCGAGACGGAAAAGACGAAAGATTTATCGGAAAATCGTGAACGCCCACATCTATGTATGTACACGCGATAGTACATATATATCTATAAATGACAAGGAAAGCAATAGAAATCACGAGCGAGCGGTGTGAATAAGAGACGAATATGCAGGAAGAAGCGTCAGTGGTAGAGCGGCAGGCGGGAATCAATATCGTGCGCACCCCTCTCGTACGCCGGAAGAGCAGACAACGTGTGAGGGGCGGTTAGATACCCTCTGTCTGATTCCCGATCCTATACCCCACACTGTATAGTTTCGGACAAACGGTACAGTGATTGGCCTTTGAAGGAAAAACCTATCAGCCGTTGCTGAAGAGATACAGAAGCATAGGTACTTTTATTGCGTTTAGTACAATGAATCTCATATATTCGAGTGTCCAAAAGCGGGCCACGCGCGCTTTATTTTCCCATGCAGATTGGATTTATTTTATGCATCGGGACGATCGATGGATCAGACCGAGCAGATCGGCTAATATGGACGGAACAGCGATGAACGGGGTTACGATAGTTTCACTACACGTGTATCAATTCATTGACACAATGATGAGTTGTTAGCATTAATAGTCAATTCGGACAACGAATTTTTAAGAACAAAATGGAATGGTGACTATTAGTTCTGTCACCTAATTGTGGGTTTTGTTGGCCAACTCATCATTTTTTACGGTGTTTCTATTGAACTCATTTGTCCTATAGGAGCGTTTATATAGGGTTTCGATTACTTATTTACAATATATAAAATATTGAATAGCAATTGAAGGACCTTCAGCATAATATGTGTGTATTTATCGTTTTCACATATTCGGTATTTTACCGTAAGCGATTTTTGAAATAAATACTCACAGCATTGTCGATAACTGTTGCAAGTAGTCAATGACTGTATATCCTACTTCGTCAGACTCTACGACTTCTGACGACTTTTCTTCGATCCGCGAAATGTACAGAGTACTTTGATGAGAGTGCGTAGCAAAAAAATTGCAACAAATATTGGAGTGCATGTAACATGTAGCAAACCAACGCATTTAAATATGAAAAATGTAAGAAAAAAAAAAAAAAAAAGTTTAGCTGCAATATTTTTGAGGGAAGCTCGCCGTGTATTTCGGTTCATCTATGGAATGAAAACGTTTGTACCGCCTGCTTGCAGTTTCATCGCACAATAATTATTTTCCTTCGCGGTTGAAAAATATTCGTTAATGTTTCCTTCGTGATTAAAATGGATGTGTCTCTTTGGACAACACAGATCCGTCTATGTGGATACTTTCGATGCGGAGAAGTTTCTTCACTTCATTCAAAAGTAAAAAACCGTCTGGAAAATACTCGAGTAGAGCTATATTCATCGGTATATAGGTACAGAAGAAGCGTTCTACTGGGTGGGGAGGATGATTTCGCCTCTAGAGAAATCAGCGGCACGATACGATGGAGCGAAACAGGCCGTTTAAAACAGCACATCGGACAGCTCGGACGAAGCACCAGCGGGTTTGTTTCGGTACTGAAATTCTTCGATCGTATACGAAGTTATATCTGTAACTTTCGAATGTTGAAAATCAGTCGAAAGCTTTAGCGAACTTCGGTCGAATAGAGATCAATTCGTACAAATTGAAAGTGGAATCGTCGTTACTCTTAGTGATAAATCAAAACGTTATAACACGTCTCGGGAAGGGCGGCGGGGTTTAAGTATTGGTGATCGAAGAAGCGTTTTACGAGTCAATAATCCGCGAGTACGGAGCCTTTCAAATATCGAGCACGAAAACTATCAATGAGAGATAGGAAGAGCGCTATTCACGGTAACGGGAGATCGTTAGTTAAGCCGTTACGACGGAGATCCCAGGAGTAACGGGGTTGCCCTATCGTGAACTCGCGGTCAGCAACCCATCGACCCTATATAAGCCGCTAACACTACCTTCTCATCTCGCTTCTCACCTGCTTCTCCTTCGTCCAACAGACGCAAACTTTCAATCTCATCCTAATCACGCCACGAATAATTTGTCGATTAAGTGATGCGCTACAGTACCTATAAAGGTGCATAAATGCTGCGTTATCTCAAATGATCATTGAAACTATTTCAACGAAATATTGAAATAGTAAAGATAACAAAAATAAATTAATCAACGATAACAATGCGTCAAAATTTTAATGCGTAATTTACGAAATAAATTCACTCGGAGAATAGTTGTTACATTAATGTCATATAATTGGGTTTTAAAAATCAGAATGATTTTTCAATTAATTAGAATAAGCGAAGATTATTAAAATATAAATAACAATTTCAATTAGTTGATATTCGTGGAATAAAAAAAAAATAACTCATACATTTTTTTCGCGCGACAAAAAATAGTATCTCGCGACTAAGTGTTAATCACTGAGATACAATTACTTTTTATTCCGAGAAATTGCTTTTCATTTAAATGAACGAAGCGCTGTCAAAGGGTGAGAAGTTTTGCCATATCCCAGAAACGAACAAGAGAATGTTCAGCTGGTCGGAAAATAGAACAGAAAATCACGAGAGGGAAAAAAATCAATTCCGAGTTTTCCAAATGAAAGAGTTCACGTAACTCCGTCGGTGACTTATCGAACGATTTATTATATAAAAAATATTAATCTGTCCTGCGACGACCTCATCTGATTAAAGAACACTTTTCGTTCCGTGCGACCATTGCAGGATCGCAAACGCGAGTTGAAGAGCTTCCTGGCATCGTGAACCAACCGCATTCATCGCTATGAAGAATTTGTGCCGATGAATGGCAAGAGAACCCACCGGTTTGCAGACGGAATTCTCAAGATAAAATGTATAATTAATGAAATATAGCGAACTGTTTAAATACCAAGTTAAATACACAAAGCCTTCGTCTATCTTCAGAATTTTCCGACAATCTCCAAGGATCTCGGCTTATCGTATGTCTGTTACTGTAATCGCAATCCACAGCTGCCGGCAGAAGGGTCAAACGCATTGCTTGTTTTATTCAACAACAACAGTTATAGCGACGGCAGCAATGAGACCTCCGCGCCGGCAGATTTGTCGGGTAAGGATGACGAGGGAAAATCCGAACAAAGAGGAAGAAGAAGAAAAAGAAGAAGTAGAACAAGGTAGCGATGGAAGGGGATTATAAGAAAGGGTTGCAGCAGCAGCAACGTTACTTACCGTCGTCTGCGTCTACTCTCAACGCTCCTCCTCTATTCTTAACGGGTGCAAAGCGGTTATGCGATGCAAAACCTTCAGCATCTCCAGTTCGTTTAATCCCTTCTATAATAAGGATAGAGAGTGGAATAGGGATAGAAAACGGTCGAAGTTTAGAATAGGGTATCACGCGAAATTTCTCGCATTTATCATATCAGCGCGACATTGATACCCTGCAGTGTTCACTTCTCCCATATGCTGGGATCAGTTGCGCTAACAGGAAACATTTGATTTATTCTGATACTAACTCGATAACCAAATAAACAGTACAGCAAATATGCCAATAAATTTTACAGATGACTAGAATTATTCATCTGACCATACCGCATGTCCCGCCTGGGGATGATGACGATACAAGTGTAAATCGTCCGCCATCAGCGGACTTGTATGCATATCAACGCTTTATCGAAATTCAGCCTTTCGAGATTGCGGGTCTACCTGACTGAATATGTTATCTTCATTTAATTACCATGGAATGACTGTTATTTGCGGCGAACAAGCGAGAGTACGAGTAAACAAGATGCTGCCTTTGAGGATCGTCGTGTTAATGTATCACTATGCGATGCGGAAACTGTTCCCTGCAATGAAGAAACTTCACTTTGACGTGAGAAGGAAATGAATTCTGTGGAAAATGGCAGGGAGTCCGGCTTTAAAGAACAAATGAAGTCCGTTTCGCGGTAAACCATCAAGTCTCTTGGCCCGCAGTTTCAGGCTTTTTTTGTTCAACATCCGCCGGTGTTGTTTTTTTTTTCTTTCGTATTTTTTTAAAGCTCGAAAAGTGTCGAGAGACATCGTCGAGACTCGTCGTGTACACACTGTGCTGTGCAACGAGTAAGCGACCACCCGCACTCAGCGACACCCCCAGTCTTCAACAATCCTGAGAGCTCGACTACCCGTCGCCTTTACTCGTTGCCTCAGTCAGTTTACACACCCTTTACCCGCGTGGGTATGTGTACGTATTAGGTCGCTGTTCGCACGTTTCATGCCGTGCGAAACTCCCGGCGGGCTGATCCTCTTGGCTCTCGGTGCCGAGATACTGGGTCGTCGACACCGCGTGCCACAACGACTCCGTTCCACTACCGCAGTCGCGCGCGTACCGAACGAGAAAGGTCGAGTCAGACAGGAGGAACTCGCAGACAAGATATCTAAATGGGATTAAAGCGATGCCGGCTTTACAGAACTACCCAACACGCGCAAAAAAGACACAGACGAAGAAGAAAAATAAAAGATGGAGACAAGTTTGCGAAAAGTCTGCATTACAGCGCTAAAACGCTCCGGATGGAACGTTTCTATTACCCTCTCAAATTTTCACAATTTTTCTCCGGAAAATATGCAAGAAAATAAATCATCAGTCTGTCAGGTCGGAGTTAAAGAAATAAGTAAAAAAAAACAAGAATAACGTATAATTTGTTTTAACGACGCAAACAATTCTCGTAAAAATGAAGGCATTGAGTGACGAATATCGGACAACAAAATTTGACGAGAGAATAACGTGAATAAACCGTTTCGAAATATGCTCCATTGGGTGTGAAGGAATAAATCAGAATGCACGATAAAATTGTGAAATGAAAACACAGCCAACAACCGCCGATTCGATAATTAAAGTCGCATTCACGAACAGACCGAATTGGTTGGTGAAAACGGATTTGCTAATTACGAATCACGAAGGGATTTATGGTGAATGGGGGTGTATGCGCGATAGGTACATTGACTTCACTATGATATGTACCCTATTTATCTCTGTTGCCTTATGTACAAATAAATATTAACTGGTTTAGTATATGTGGCCGCATTCTCGTTACCGCTGTCGGCGTTCATCGATTCGGTACACGAGCTGCTTGCGTATAACGAACCGGTGGGCCTGGGGTTTGTGTCGTACGATCGATGCTCTCACTGCTCGCGTATATATACGGCGGCGAGTATATTCGTTCATTTAATTTGCTGCGACGTTGCCGAGACCGAGTTACCCACATAGATAATACACCTACGGTGTTGGAATGTGTGTAAAAGGAGGGGGGAGGGGGTGGCAGCCATGTAAAACCACCTCGACGTTTCCATCTGAATAATTGGATCCAAGGCCATAGGAGTACATTGCCTTACCTAGTGGAATACATATCAAGAAAACGTGTCGTGTACTTGCGTGTAGAGTATAACGTATGACACAGTCACGTTCTCCCTGCGACCCGCGTCACTACCGAAGTAAGCACTTTACGTTGTTACAGATCTGTGACCTTTTCTTTACTCCAAGAACACGTACGCGCGACACTATCGTTGAACTATTTGCATTAGGAACGAGTAACGGAGTTACAGGAAACGACAATGTCTATTTCCGGGTTTTATTATTGCAGCGAAAATTTGGAGTTGGATGTTACTTCGCATTCGAGCGATCAAAGGATTTCGGATGCAAAAAAAAGCATAGATTTATAAGGATGTTTAGTAATTAAGGGGTGAAACAATTTTTTTTTACGATGAAGAAAATATTTTTTTCCCGCATGCATAATGTATTTTTATACGATTTTGTATTAACATCGTGTCGAGACGAAAAACAAAAGCCGCGAAAAGATCGACGAAGGAACGGGAGAGAACGATTCGAGAGACTGGCTGGCGAAAGGGGTGAGGCGCAAGCGTCCCATAAATTTCTATTGGAGTCGTGATTTGTGAGCATTGGGTGAGCGTAGCGCGCGAACTCTTGGCAGCTTCCCGCAGGCGATAGACGAGCGTAAACGTTATTCGAAACAGGGATACCCTTCGCGATTTGATAATGCAAATCGCCGACAAATATGGGAGACGGGGTATAAGAGCGGGAAGACATAGACCCCTAAGAAGAAAAAGTGGCATGTTGCGTAGTATAAAATAGACTGGGCGACAGCGTTGAGATAAGAAGATTGGAGGGTGTGTCGAAAAACGATTTTGAGTGCTCATTGACGGTCACTCACTCGCGCGTAGATAAAAAAAAAACACCATCAGGTTCGTCATTGCACCATTGATCCTCTGCGTTTACGAATAATCGAGAATTATTCAAGATTTTTTAATTGATACTTTAATCGACTAATTAAAACGGAATCGTTTTTTTATCGGTAAAATAATATTTTAAATCGATAAGAATTTACATCTTTTTTTTTTTAACGTCTACGGAAACGAACTGAAGATCGAAAAAACATATATTCCATTGTCTCTCTGTGTAAAGCTATTTTCGAAATAGTACTATTTTGCTATTTCATCGACGTCAACACTATCTGCGCTTGAACAGCAGAATCCTTCGCCTGACTATTGTTCTCTACTTCCGCGATGTCTGCTATTCTATTTTCCTACTGTCTACCTTACAGCTTTATTGCACGTCCGTTTCATGAAACTCGGTCGGACGTGCAAAGCAGCGGAAAAGACTAGTAGACGACGTGGCGTTTATGACGAGAAACCGAGAGTGGGAGAGAAGCAAATGGAAAGAATGCGCAGGCATTGCGCGTTAAACCGACGCTGAGCTCGTCTTCGGGAGAAAAGAATTTTGAAACGTAGGTATGTTACGGATAAAGTTTATGTCGACGACGAACAGACGCGTCACATTGACGTTGAAAGAGCGGCGCAACGAGCGAAAGAACTATTCCCGACCTACTCGGAAGAACTACGAAACACATTTTACATAAAAGTTATAACTTTGATAAAAAAAAAATTATTGATCAATCGTAATAATAATTGAGTCAATATGAATATCAAGTTGGCATTTTATAAAAAAATTATTAAAAAAAAAGCACTCTAAAGTGAAATTCCCGATTCTGTAAACGATTCGTTTTTTACGGGATAGCAATATGTTATAGTTTAGCCTCAGAGGGTATAGAATTCGTGCAGAAATAAAGTTTCTATTAAATCGATGACATCGATGATGTAGTGTATTCGGAGCGCAGGCTGTGTACTTATACTGGCGTACAGTGAGGTACAAAATTCTTGCGCGAAAAATCGATGACTTAAAGCCGCACTGACGTGTAGATTATATCAGTATGAAAACAGTGAAACAGATGAGACCCACGATATACAGGTATACAAATAGGAAAAACGTTTCCCAAAAGGAGCAAACAAGCGAAGCAAACCAGAGAGCGAGGCGTGCGGTTGAAATACAGAAAGCTTGGAATAAGAGGCACTACAGATTCGAGAGCACAAAGAACGAGAACCAGAGGGACATTCGGAGGGATGCAAGGAAGTAGATAGTGTATAGTACAGAGATTGAAGATTTCGTGAACAAGAGAGAAATAAAGAACAGATCGACAGAGTAGAGGAGAGAAGTCCCAAAGGGGAAAAAGAGAGATAAGCTTTTTCGGGATAGAATATCCGTACGTTCGTGTGGTATTCACTCGGAAATGTCTCTAGCGTCTGTGGATTCATGCTGAAGCAGTTGAATCATCCTTCGGAAGACTAGACGCTTTCGCGTCGGTAAGAATAACCCAAGGAAGCGAAGAGAAACAGGAAAGATCGCGAGATGAGGTTGTCGAATCACCAATGCGGAGGAGAGGACGCGAAAAAGGATTTTCATTCGAAGCTCGCGGGCAGACGGTGAAAGAAAAATGAAAAAAAAAAGAAAACTAAAAAAAGAGAGACGTACCGACGAGAAAGTTGAGTTTTCTTTGCTGGATTTTCGTCGGTAAAAGCGAAAGCAAACGAGTTACTATGTGCGGGTTAACAAACAAGTGAAGCAACCATAAGTCGAATAATGTGCCGCGTTCCTTGGGAAAAAAAATTAAAGACGTCTCACGAAGGGGGGAATATCCACGAGCACCAGTTGGATTTAATTAAATATTTGCAGTCGGTTTAATCGCGAACCGCGTTTTATCCCCTTATCGTTCTTTCTTACTCTCGTGTAATTCTCGCTGTCTTATACCGCACCGCGAATTTCTCTTCGAACGGCTACGGCCGGGTAGTTAGTCGACGCGGTCGCTCGACCCGAAGTCCCGTACGGCGACTGATACCACTGACGGGATTATAATCGCTTTACTGATTTATATACGATTAACTAATAAAATTGATTAAAAGAAAATCTAAAATGCGCGTAACACGCAATGAACGAATTCAGAGCAAACTATATCTACTTTTTTCAATAATAACAATAATATATGTACTCCCATTTTGTACCGACCCGAGAAATCATCGTAGAGACGAATTTTATTTATTTAAATTTTTTATTAGATTTATTTATTCATTATTACGTAATAATAATAACACATTATAAAAAAACATTTTACAAAAATTAAAAAACTCCCGAATGAAAAAAGAGTGAAATAACAATTAATTATTCCCATGTTATAGTCGTGCGATGTCTTCGTCATTGGAGTATGGTAATCTTCCGACTATACATGTGAGTAATTAATTGTTATTTCACTTTTTTTCAATCGGAATTTTTTTAATTTTTGTAAAATGTTTTCATTTTATCCTTTTTAAGGGAGACTAATTGTAACTGAGACCAAGACTACCGCGAATTTGAGGTTTTTTTTTATACCGTTTAATCCGTTAAATTTGAGGTCATACCGTACAGAGATCGAGCGCCTTGCGTGCTACCGGAAGTCGAAAAAGTATTTATATCGCAGAAAATGGCGCCCAATCTTCGATATATCTACAGGACTATTCCGTAAAGTGCTTTTCTCTCTACGAATATTCAACTAATTCAAATTCTCCATTGGAAACGACAATAACCGTACATCATAGAGTCACCGTATCAAATTCTGTTAAGTCATTTTTAGCCGTTTTCGAGGACATATCGGACAAAGTCGGTCGTCTTTATCGATAAACTATGTTATTCATTTATTTATGGACGAAGTTTAATTCGATTTTAAGTTAAAAGTTTCCGATAAAAATTTCGATGATTTTTTCGTCCCTTGCGTATCACTCCTTCGTTTTTAATTATTACCATCGAAGACTCCGGTACATTGAGTGAGTGAATAGCGCGAAAAATGTTCGTGTTGACTTTCACATAGCAAAATATACTTGAAACTGCAGAGGCATATCCGTTACTATGTTAATAAACCGTATTTATTAAGGACGCATTTAAACTTGCGATTCGGCTATTAACGAAACCGTCGAATGAATACCCTTTTCTTTTTCATTTTTCTTATACGTACAAAAGAAAAATAAGTACCATAAAAGCGAAATCAATCGGAGCGTAAAAAGGAAATTTAGCTCAACGAGATGCGACTCTAGATGGTGCGGTTCATGAAAGAATTCGTCGTTTTCTTGTTAAAACGAGGACACGAGGTTACTGGATCGTTCGGAGGGGGGTGGGGGGGGGGGGGGCTGCGCAAACTACTACTATACATATAAATTCTCACTTGGCGTACACCCCTCGTTTATCTCTCGAGTCGCGAATTGGAAATGAATCAAAAACGTGGCGATATGGATCGATCGATGATTAATTGTAGTGTATCGAGTTACCAAGTGATTTGTCGTGAAATTCATGGTCCCCGGCGGGCTTTGGCACGAACGAGAAGCACGTTGAGGGTCGAAGGCGGGTGAGAATCTACTTCCGGAAAGTTTATGTACTCCTATATACTACTACGAGCTGCTCGAACGAGACTCGCGTTTGGCGGATGTTAGGCGTTAAAGGGTTGTCCCGCCGCGACGGTGCGCCATTCTCCCTCGTTTTTCATCCCGTTGCTTCTCCTTTTCGTTCGCGCTTTGGAACGTGCGGTGAGTAATATCGGTAAAGTCAACCCCTCCTTCCTTGCGAAAACCCTTCAGGCACGAGAAAGCGAGAGAACGGAGGGTAGACAACGACAATGACGACGCCACGTCGCGGGAATCGTGTTTACGATGTCAGAGTTACTGCCCTCATATTATGTATATATGTGTATGTTTGCATGTGTGGGTGCACGTGGATGGTTGAGGTTTACATTGTCATCCGACTGATACATACTTGCGTATCCCGATGTACACTGTACGGGCAACTCAGTAGGCATAGTTTAGTTGGGATGTGTAGAGTAGGTATAGACACATACTGGAGAGTTTATACGTACCTATATTCCATTCCGTATTCGAGGCGTTTTGCATTCTACAGGGAATTCAGTATTCGCAAACTTATTGGGTTAACTTCAGTTGGGTTTATGGTCTTTTTTGAAATCGCTATTCGATGGTGTCTGTCTTTTTGAAAGGAATTTTTCTGTGCTTTTGTACTATTTCATTGTCATGAAATATCAATAGCGTATCTCGCATCTTCGTTTTGGATTTCACAATAATGAAAAACTAAAGGACATTGCTGTTTGAAAAACAGTGTGGCGACGAAACCGGGTCCGTTAGACTCATGTATGGCTTCTCGAGAGATCGATGAATATGTGGGTCCTTCAGGACATCTGTATAGACGTCGAAAAATGGTCGGATGGTAACAAAACGCCTAATTAGGGATCGACTAGACCCAAATTAGGTTTTTATGCATCTATCTGATGGGTACAAAATTCTGATTTACTTTTGGTCGGATGTGTAAATATGTGATTGCACTGGGCGCAAACCAGCAAAGCACTGGGTTTGTATTTAGATGCGACATTTGGTATGTAAACTATAATGTTTCATTATGTCAATAGTTCCTATAGAAATCACATACTTATGCATTAATTAGTCCTAATCGTATGGAAAATATCCAGATGGCGTTGAGTAGTATCCATTTTTCTCAGAACTGCTATTCATATTGACATGATAGTTTCTCGTAAAATTTGATATTGCAGTACTACTTTCACTCTCTATAATGTAATTCACTGTTCTGAGAATCGACAAAGCCGCGGATCTGAGTGCATCGACCGACCCTACGATCTCCGATTCTTCGTTAAGCCTCAAGCATAATATTCAAGCATACGACTTGCATCGCTTTCGATCAATTGCAGCCGACCAGAACGATTTATAAATTCGCGTGATACATTAATTTGCAACGGAAAAAGAAATTTTCAAGAGATCGATTTTTTTTAAATAACACTGTTAAACATTGTTTTTGTTTTTACACTGTTAAATAAATAAATTCAAAAAAAGATCCCAGTTGGTTGAACGAGGAAACGAATGTTACGATAACAGATATTCCAACATTGAGAAGTTTTCATCAAGAGAAACGTGTTGGACGATCGCTGATCTACACCGCGAGGCGGCAGGAATGTATAACGGCAATGGTCGTATAAGTACGGTATTAATGGAATCGTCGTCGGATCAAGCAGATTATCCGCATCTTTGAAGATTGCTATGACGACGACCTTAACGGTAGAAGCGGCAACGTCGGGCCTTCCCACAGAAGCCAGGAATATCACGATTCCCTTTTAACGAGGCAGCTCCGTTGAATCGAGAAGGCTTGTAGCCGGTTGACCCCAACCGGAAAGGTTACTCGCGTTCCTTTGCAGATTTTTCTCTTTTATTTCTTTACACTCAAGTTTCACTGTCGATCGTCTGAAATGCTCTATTTTATAGAGGTGAGGTCTGTATCGAATGCGGAAGTCTCTTGAATCACTGATAGACACGGCCAAGCATCCGGATGCATAAGTCCTTACAGAAAAATAAGAAGTGAAAGCGTCCAATAATCGATTACTTATACCTAATGAATCAGAGATGTCCGTTGACGCGGAAATCGTGGGGATGATATTCCATGTAAGGGTATATGCGGACATTCTATATACCGTCTATGAGCATTTGAAGGACCAATATCCGTCGTACACAAACGCCTCAAGGCATCGATGGGTGACCAAGCATGTGATCAATACATCGGTGGATACGGGTGAAACATACGTGACCGTGATACCGGCGAGAGATTCAGAAATGTTTGAATGCCGAGAGAGCTTGCCGACCAGCAGAAGCTTCACTGAAAGCAGTTACCTCTGCGATCTGCTTCGATGGTTTTCTCCTGTTTGATGAACTCCGGAATTTCCCAGAATAGTCATCATTGACATAAACGGTAATATACTATACCAACTCATGTATAAGTCCACATCTGTACTATACGTACAGACTATCCTAATTGATTCGACTCAATGTATCATCGCGGCAATGCAGCTGATAAGGATAAGACCTCATTACGTAATCGATTGCATGTCTGGAAATTCACCTAAACCAGTTAAAAGTATCATCTGATCACATTCTTTCTGAGGGAGCCGGAGAATCAGAGACCTAACAAAATCTATAGTTCGATTGGTGAACGTAACGATCGTAGTTTCGTGTTGCAAGTTCCGGTTACATCGAAAACTAAATTCCAAGCTCTTTTTCATGTCTCATCCGACAATCGGCATTAGGACAGAATCCTTGAATTTCACGTAGTCGTTTCTCGATTTCCCTCTATCGCTGTTTATATGTACGCTCGATTTGGTTCGAGCATCACACAACTCGTCGTTTGTATGCCATAGCCTAGCGGCGGCTAACCCGTTCGCGTGCGAATACTACTCCAGGGATGATAAACGGCCTCCGGATCCCATTTAATCCGTGCATTCCCTCGACCCGTATCCGCCTCCGCTTCGCCCTTCCTCCAACCCCCCCCCCCCCCTTTCGCCTCGTAGCCCTCTCGTGTCTGCGCACTGCTTTGCCCACCTCTCAATGCTCAGAGCTTTGCCCGTTTTGTCCTACTCGCTCTCTTGCTCACTCGCTTCTGTCAGGTCGTTCCCGCGGTTGCCCGGCCACCGAAGCACAGGGCACAAAAGCCATCGTTAGTAACTTCGTCCGTTCCGCGGCCAACTTGTTTGGGGTGCTCGACCACCCTTCCTCGCTTTCCCCCGCATCATCAAAAGCTTCCCTGCCTTCGCTACCGACAAACCTACCCCACCCATCGTTTCTGTTTTCCTCTCGCTCAATCCGCCCTTCGATAGTACACAGAGCAAGCGCGATGTATTCAGCTTCCAGCACGAACTATCACGCGGCTTCGATCCCTGATTCAGAACCTCGCGACCCCTTCTCTCCAAAATGACATACGTGCCACGTATTGTTCAAATTAATTGTACACGTTAAGTCCGGGCGAATTACAAATTCATCGGATTATTAAAATGCGACAGGCATTATTGTAATACACGGAATGTTAGTAGTGTGACCTTCTCCTGACTGGGATAACTCGATTGGAAAACAAGCTATGGGGAAGCGCGACTTATCCTAACTTTATCAACATTGTGCGGGAGATATCATCACGGGAGTAAGACGCCAGTTTGATTGGTCATACGAATATGATACATTCAACGTCTCATAATGAAACAGCGATTTTCTGCAAAATTGATGATTACCGTTGCCGCATTGTGGAATCAAGAAACGCAAAGTACTTAAACATTTTTTTTATCAAATATCGAAAACTAAGCACCAGATCAGATTTTCGTGAACACTTTTCCAATACAATTGTAAGTACTTTTGAACGCGCCGAGTTGAGTCTAATCCGATACAGTTATACTATACTAATACTATACTACAATACTAAGATATCCGAGTCGTGAATGTCAGTGGGAAAATCCACGTTAAAGTGTCG
This sequence comes from Buathra laborator, assembly GCA_934046635.1. Classification (NCBI taxonomy): domain Eukaryota; kingdom Metazoa; phylum Arthropoda; class Insecta; order Hymenoptera; family Ichneumonidae; genus Buathra; species Buathra laborator. The sequence continues at coordinate 6,859,909 of OW203893.1, read as the reverse complement.
TGTCCTGTTCTGTCATGTAACACAATGTCTGCATCAGTTCATCGGAAAGTTGAGTGGCGCGGCTCGCTCGTTGTTACAGCCGGTCGAGCTGTCAGCTGCAGTAGTCAAAACCTAACGGGACAAACACGTAGGACATTTCTGTCCGTCCGTCTGTCCATTTTCGTGTAATATTCTCACTCATAAATTATTTTCCAGTCACAACAGAAGAACAAAGAATAACAAGACACCGAACACCGAACACCGAACCGGACACCGAAAGCGACGTCTATTTATTTTCATAATTCACTTTGAGTTCATCGTTGCAATACGTCAGCGAGACGAAAGTACGAAGCTGAAGTGAAAAATGTTTTTTATTTTTTATTTAAGAACTATTAGAAATTAGTTGAAATCTTTGCTATTTGTAGCCGCTGTGGTCTGTTTTACATTTTAAATGAAATTATGAATATCTGAAATGAGATTTACACGGAGAGGAGGATCCAACAGTTTTTAGTAAAATCAGAATAATAAAACCGTCGGATTCTGACATTTTGATGAATATTACCAAATGTATTTATATCGATTTTAAACCTATACGGTAGATGTACCGTTAGTGGTCATTTTTATTATTATACTCTTAAATTTTTTTTTTTTCAAAACCGTATATTGTTTCTTGGAAAGTTCACCGAATAAAACCGAGTAAATTCACCGAATTTTCTATTCGAAGTTTTTTTTTTAATTCGGTTATAGGGTAGAGGTACCATTTTTGTCCATTTTAGGTCCGATTGTGGCCATCACATTCGAAGAATAAAACGAAATATAATCGAATTAAAAAAAAGATTCGAGTAGATCATTTGGTGAATTTATATGAGAACTTTCGAAGAATCAATATGCGATTTTGAAAAAAAAAAAAATTCGAAGAGTATAACAATAAAAATGGCCATAAATGGTACAGTGGCCACTAACGGTACGTCTACCCTATTTTGTTTTATTCCTTCGAATGTGATGGCCACAATCGGACCTACGGTGGCCAAAAACGGTACCTCTACCTTATTGTAAATTCAGCGTAATTGAAAAATGTGTTCATGTTGTTCGTATCCTCGTATGACTGCAGTGCATGCATTAATGCATTGGATGGTAAGTATAAATGGATGGTAAGTATTGCACAATGCCACGACGTTTACTACTGAATGCTGTGACAATAGGTACCAAACTATCATACCGCTGGTAGCTGATTCATACAACTGTGGTGATATTTCGCATACTGTACTATAAGTGGAGAAGTCATTGCCAGTTCACGATTTATTGTAATAGTCGCATTGTCCATTAGTTATCTTTAAACCGTTACTAGTTGATCCATATAAATATGGTGATTTTTTTCGTACCGTAATGTAGGCACGCAGAATTCATTCAATATTCTGTATGTTAGTAACAATTCTGAGATTTGCAGAATCCGACACGATTACTTAACTGTATGGAAACGGTTTGCATACTTCTCAACTACCGCAAGACTGTAGTACAGAATTTAATGGAACGGTGCGGTTTGACAATAGACCAACATGCAATGATCATCGTGGATGGAGAATGCCGATCAAATTTTGATGCACGTGTGTTGCATTTCAATATCGAAAATCATTGATGACATCGTTTTCCGTGATCAGTGATATTTCGAACCAGATGACAAATGAGATGACGCGTTATTCGATCACTCGAACGTAGTCAGAATACGATGCACCCGTTGACTGATTAGCACCGAGATCACTTTTAGCATATCGAGTTAAGAAAGAGCTCCGATATCTACAACACACGATGAAACGTTAGATGGCGAGAGAGATGTATGTTTAACACGGAAACAAGAACCGAGAATAGAATGAACGGATAGTGACTTGATGAATCGTGTGGCGTAATTGGACGGTGATTGAAGAGCTCGAAGGGCGAATGAAACAAGCCGCTGCTGCCGCTTCTGGTGCATCCAGCGAGTCTGCATGAATTCTCGCTCAATAGTACAATATACCTATATGAGTGTTGTATCTCGCAACCGGCACCAACGTGGTCAGAGTACATTATTTATGCGTCAGGGCAGTGATGAAGCTCACGAGGTCGCATGTTCTGAACTCATGCTTTAGCTATTTCACGATGCTATATGAGTGAAATTATCCGATGTTCTCGTACATACGCCCGATTGCTTCATCAATGATAAACCTTAATGCGCCCTAACGTGAAATTCAATACAGTGACGTACCTTGAGTGACGTTAGTGGGCCGATATGCGTTAAAATTGTGAGAGTAATGACATTTTCATACCTCTATGTGTATTGATCGTGGTATGGGCGAGGAATGTACTTTGTAGCAATTAAAACGCGGAATGATTTCTGTAATTTACTCGTAAATGTACGCATTATTTTTGGTTAAATTTCACTGACAGATGAATAAGCAGAAAGAATTGTAGAGTCATAGTTCGTATAATGAAAAATTATTTATTCAACTTTACAACGTTTATAGGTTTTAAAACATCTCTGGTTTTCGTATGAATTTCCTGGAAAAAACATCCTGTATGCGAATTAATCGCATACTCTATGGAAAATATTCCAAAGTTTTCTGTAATATTTTACGTACGTACGCAGAGGTAAGAACTGTTTTTTTTTTCACCCAAAAATCTTGCAAAATTGATTAACTAATTTTGCAGCCCTCGCAACTCGACGTAATGCGTACAAATTCATTTAAAAAATTCAAAACCCGGATAAACTCGCGAAGAAACGAGAATTTCGAGGAGCAATTCAATTAATCGCTTCTCTCAATATTTAAAGAAAACTTTTCTCATAATTGAATGGAAATTCGCGTATTTTCGGGGAGTTTTATCGCAGCATTCTTGAAAATAACGTCGTTATTGATCCATAGATCTCGGGAAAAGCATTCGAGCGGTGGCGGGAAAGCGATAGAGTCGCGCGGGTCGATAGGTCGACAAACTACGATGTGATATAGAACCTGCGGTCGCGGGTGCACGGGTTCGTTCGCAAGTGAGGGAAGGAGGGAAAGAGGAAGAGAGAAAGATGAGGGGGGAAAGGGAGCGCGCACGGCACGTCCAGAGATAATGCGAAGCGTATCGCGCGGCCTTATTCGCACCATCGCGCCGGCAATGCCGGGGTACTTTACGTCGGATTTACCGTACGGCCTCTCGTGCCCACGGAGCGACTGTACACCGAGGCAACAATGGAAACCCGACCCGATAAACCGACTGCTGCTGCCGCTGATGCTGTTGCTGCTGCTCTTACCACCTATATCGTCGAGCCATAATGCTTCGCCAGGAAATGGCGTCCCGGTTTCCTCTAAATATGTTGGTATACATGTATACCGGTGTAGTAGACGGTTTACCGTACACAGAAATAAAGCCGGATATGCATATAAATCGACAGATCGACGAAGAGAGTCGATAGAATAATATCGCACTTAGTGCTAAACGTCGGTGATTTTGCTATTGGTTGTCTACGACGTGAGTCTTCAGCAGCGATCTGACTGCGTACTACAAATAATAAATGAATCAGCAGAGCGGCTTAGAAGTACAAGCGTATTCGAAGTGGTAGCCTTTGCTTAATTTTTCTTTTATGTCTTCTGTGAGTTTGGAAAAAAAACGTTTAGAGTCCGAATAGATGTGAAGAGAGGAGAATAAAAGAAAGGTATACGTTGAGAAGGGATCTATTCTCGGAAGGCTCGAGAGTCCATGTGGGCGTTGATAATTATCAGGAACTCAGCTCCGATGGGATAAGAATACAAGAGAAAGAATGGTCATTTACAGTTCACACACGTCATCGGGTTATGCAGGCGGAAAGGTCGATCATCGGAAATATCAAGGATTTTTGCGGGATTTGTATTTTGAGACGATGATTTTCTTTTCTCGCCGCGAATGCTGAACCGACGCGTATCGGAGGGATCCCGTGGATTGTTCAGTAAAAATTGTGTAAGCGAAAACGATACTCAAATGAAAACATTCATTTAGCAATGAATATCGATTTTTTTACCCGGGCGATAATACGCTTCGTAACGAATATCGGAAAGGAGTGATGTCAGGTTGTCGTCTGAAATTCATCGATTTATTCGCACATTATGTTAACAGCGTTAGGTAGTCGGTAACGAAGTTTGGAAAAAAAGTCGAGCATCGAACTAGTAACGACCGAGAAAAAAAGCTAAAGCAATGTGGTAACGTCGTAACGTAGGGTAAACGTGACCCGGAAAAACAGGGGAAAAATGGCGAAATAAGTTTACGACTTTCGATAAGCGATATACGAGGGATATTGTATAGGTAACGTACACCGGCAATATCCACTTCCACCTCGTGCACCTTCACCATAGACTCTTGTGGCATATAGTTAGATAAACGATGGCAACGTCGAACCTCGCTGTTTTCTAGTCGATTACTATATCGGATCTTTTCAACAAGAGTACTATAAAATGAAAAATATTATGTTCTCATGATTTACCCTTCGTTGATACATGAATCGCTAATTTTTTATATTTCGTTGGTTTAATTGTTGATTCAGAGTAATGTTAGACGATTTCAGGGAAAAAAGCGCATTACATATTTTTTTTATCGATAATAGGACATTTACGACACGAGTGCGAAAAAACTTTTTCTGACGAGTGTGAATTTGCGGCATGAATTTGCGGTAAAAATGGGGGTTATACCCGCGCAAAGCGTGCGTAAAACTGTTTTTTTCGCATCGAGTGAAATACAAATAATTAAAGCACTAATCCCATGCGATTGTTTATTAACTATAGTGTTCCTATTGTATAAAAAAATCTCCAGGTGCTAATATTAAAGACTGCAAGAAAAGTTTGCTTCTTGTTAAATAGAATATTTTTTAAACTGACTTAAAAAAAATTGAACTTCCTCCGCACATTGGTATATTCGAATCGGGATTTTTTTGTATACAATCAGGAGACCGGTACGAGGCACTAATTATGGAGGATTTTTGATAAGATTTCTTCCCTGATTACAAAAAAAAACGAAGAACTCCTCCTTAAAGATTACTTTCGAATCGTTGTGGCGAGCAAATCGTCAATAATTAGAATTATAATTCGACGGTACAGAAATGGTTTACCAGTCCAAGTAGCGATTGTAATATAGACCGACCCAACTGTGGTTGTGCCATTATCTGACTAGCGCAATTGACCGTTCTCTATCGTTATATAATCATCTTCGGCAAATAGCATACACATTCATTAAACTTTGTCGCTCTCGGTGTCGGAAGTACGAGATCGCAACGAGTGATACGGTAGACCATCAGAGAATAGCAACGATCGAGAATTCTTGAACTCAGCGAGGATTCACCCGAATTTGAAAGTGCCGGGTACCCAACGCACTATAGGTATCCAAAACACTGGATTAATCCGGGATTCCTGGGGCAAGGATTCGTGAGACTGGGTGGCACTGCAGCTATATGTATTGACTGTACCGCGGGAAGTTCGCGAAAATCTGGAGCACCCGTGCAGACTCCAAGCCGGTATAACCAGAGAAGAGCAAAACTTGGAGGACAAACGGACGTTGCGCGAAATCTCATGGTTCGCTCCTTTGCTTTCTCGGTCTAATGCGCCACGGAGAAATGCGAGATTTTGAAGATTCTCGGGTGGACGATTCGCTTGCATTGATCGTTAAGACACGGAAACGATCTTCGAAGCCCGAAGGAAGTCTGAAGGTGAGGGCGAAACGGTTCTTCCCCTGATGGGCCTTGCAAGGACATTAAATTCTTTACTACACTTGGCGAGTTTCGGGTGAGACACAGGCGAACAGTAGTGTGCCACGAATCTGCCGGTTTCAGTACGAGGGAAGGGTATGTGTGGGTCTATGTCGCGATGAAACCCGGACGCGTTCCCGCATGGAATGAGAGAGATAGGAAATGACAGTGAAAGCGAGTGAGAGCTCTCGACCGCCTGAGAAACCGGTGTGCGGTTGTCCTTCTCGTTGGCGAACGCGCGCGAAACTGTATAATTAGATCGGGTGTACGCTGGCGCAATCGCGTGTCATGCATATTCCATGAGAGCTACCAAGTCGTAGTTATCGTCGTTGTCGCGAGACGAGAGAAACGTGAAGAAAAGCTCAACACGACGAAGAACGTGAGACGGGCGGGAGGACTAGAGAAAAGCGACTCTACTCGAAGTCTACGCTTCTACCATCGTATTGCGAACATCAAATAGACTGTACACGAATCTTGTATCAAGAGACGCAGTAGCGTCGCGACACCAAGTACTTAAAAAAAAGTTTTTTTATGCGGCGTGGCGGTAAAGTTTATATATACGCCAATTTATCGGACGTGTATAGAAAGTGAAACTTTTGACCGATATATCTCAGGAATGAAACATCGGATCAAATTTTGGCTGACTCTTTTAGAATATAATTTGGGGTCGAACTTTCGAGAGCACCTTGTTACAACAAAATTGGTTCAGTCGATTTCAAGATATCGAGACGAACAATGTCACGGGGTCAAATCAACAATCACAGTGTCCTCTGTAACGGAAATGTCTAGATCAGTTCACCGACAAATTCGCGTGGTGGGGTGTGCGTCGCCACAGGCGGCTCAGCCGTCAGTTACTATCGTCGACACGTATTTTGTTGTATGACTGTTTTTTCGAGTTTTTCTAATTGCGCATTGCGTGATAGCGTCTCGATAATAATCGGAATTACTCAGTGAAACGAACACGCGGAATTAAAGTAAAAGTAATTCATTTTGACAAATTGTAAAAAAAAGTGAACTTTTTCAAAAACTTCGACCCGATAACTTTAAAAAGATTTTTAATGAAATAATGTTGATAAAAAAACGCTTTACAAAATCATATTACATTTTCAAAAATAAGTGAAATTTCCCAAAAAGTTTTTCCAAGAAAAAAAACGTACGCCAACTACTTAAAATTCAGTTTATAAAAATTATTTTAAAAAATCAATTAAATTATATGCGCCAAGTGTAAGAAGAAACATAATTCTAAATGGCAACAACTATTGTCTTTAAAAAAAAATTGGCGTTCCATTGTTTGCAAGTATCACGATAAATCGCTAGCAGTGACACGCCATTTTTTTTAAAGGCAATAGTTGTTACCATATAGAATTATGTTTCTTCCTACACTTGGTCCATATACGTGTACACCGTTGACAAAAGATATTCCGATTCAGGGACAATTCCCATATAATAAGGAAATAGACGATTTCTCTGTGTCGTCATTCGATTATATCCATTCGTTTTTCAATACATTTTGAAACTATCATAGGACGATCATCCCCCATAGAAATGAAGTATGTGTTACAATTTGTCAAAGATATATCTTTATGTAACTTAAATATATCCTTAGATATATATATCTCAGTATATACATCACTTCCATCGGGCGATCGCCAGAAACAAACGAACTTTGATTTTAAATAATGTATATTAATACACGAAAAATATTAAAAAATTGAAAGTCTGCGTTATGTATTAGAGTTATAGACGAAGAAATTTTGAAGTTAATACATCTCGAAATATATTCAATATCGGACTTGCGAAACTAGCAGAATCGCACGAGTGCGAATGATGGAATTAAAGTAGAGATACTATAGGACGCCGTCGGCCTTGCAAAGATGGCCTTCACCGATAAAACATCTGTGGACGTCAATGACTGCGACAAGCGGAGGATGTACGATGCGCCTCTCGTTCAAGGTACATTAATGTATACGTATATGTTCTGTCGCTCGAGGCGTTACACGAGGCCAGCAACGAGCGTACGCGATGAGTTATTGACTTTCGTTATAAATTGATTCAAACGAGGATGATCGGTAAATTGTATTGGATAATTGTGTTCTAATGCCCCGAGGTAACACGATGCATGCAAATGGAATACAGCGTTGATGATCTCGTTAATTGAGAAACACGTCTTGTCCATTATGTTGATTAGAGATCAATCGATACTCCTGAATCCAATGTGTATTACATAGATACAGTGTGTTCTCTGGCTTAGTGGTAACGTACCGCTTGATATTTCTGTTCCTACGATACCGTTCACAGCATGTCGTGAAGGTCTCTTTGCGATTGGAGATACCGGGGAATTTCATATCGCCAACGAGGGGGAGGCAAACGGGTCGAGTCCACGGTAATATAGTAGAGTCGTGCAGAGAAGGGAAAACGAAAAAGCGAATTCAACGAAAGAGTCTTTGCAATAAGAAAGTCGCGGCACCCTCGCTACGTGCGAGAAAACACGTTTGCCAGTGAGGGTCGGAAAAACGGTAGCGGCGAAGAACCTTAACGAAATTGTCTCGAATTCGAGATCCCTGATTGTAAAGAACTTACGATTATCGAGAAACCACCGAATCCGTTGCAAAAGCAATGAAAGACAGTTAAAACGATATGAGGGGATGTAAAGATGATGTTTTATTCGCACAAACGAATATTTTATGGATATTATTTGCGAGTCTTAGTAATTTCGTTAATTTTTTTAATTTCTGTGAAATACAGTCACTCGAGAACCACAAAAAAAGAGAATCGTGACGTCGGGCACATTGGCGATCGTAAAATCTTCTGCTTAAAGCAATCCGAGCGGTTTATTTCTTCAGCAACCATATCGTCTATTTTCATAATATCTTTTGGCAATATTTCTTAAGTCTCTGAATACACGTACCTCTCAGAAAAAAAAAATTTATTCTCTTCATTAAGAAAGCCGTAGATGAATATAAAACATAATCTAAGAGATAAGAGATAATTTTTTTATGTTTACGGAAGGGGAAGTTCAATACGAATAATCACGAATAAAATAATGCAAACAAAAAGTGGATTGTGAAATTTTAAAATACCTCTTATTACCCGGAGTTTCCACCAATAGAAATCATAAAATTGAAAAAAAAAAAAAAAACGAATAAAGTATTCCATGTTTTTCACGAAGTTTCATGGAGATTTTATATATACAACGGATACAATAAAGTATAAGGGAGCGTACTTAACGTCATTCTAGCGAGTAAGACGTTTCAGCGAAGCGATAAATCACTGGAAAGAGAGAGGACGTTCTTGCGTTCACCTCGATCTTATATATCCATCGCGAACCATCGAAGCTTCTTTCTGTCGCACTCTCGTTTTCTCACATCTTTCCCTCCTCCGTTTCACTCGCTGTTCTCGTTGAGGTCGATCGTACATCGCGCGATTCTACAGTTCTGTTCTCCCTGCCCCCGGCCCGTTCCCCTGTCCATTATCCCGATGGGAGTATCGGGCGTCGAGACGCGGATATACCACACCGAAACGACGACGAAGAGGAGAAATAAAAAAAGGAAAGCGACACGATATGCAGTCCTTTTCTCGATCGTTCTCGGTTCTCTCTCGTTAATAACGACACTTCCACGAAAAGGAATCGGCGTCGTCGAGGCCGAGCGCTTCTCGCAGCGGCGACCATGACAAATGGATCTTTCGCGTTCCGTGCGGATGTTGCGGACACCGAGACCAGAACAGAGTAGGTACAATGCTTTGGATCCGTTGTCTCCTCCGCTAGATTGCTTTGCCGCAGTTTTATTATTGTACGCGACCTCGAGAATATAAGAAAAGATGAAAGGAACAACCGAACTTACGAAGCTGAGTTTCGAATACAGCTTCTTTATTCGATCGTATTTGTTAAAGGGGATATCTGCGAATTCAGGCCAAAGGAACGTTTTTATATTTTTTTCATCACTGAAAGAAAATTGTATGGTTTGTTGCGAATATTGATCCGATCGCGACAAAAAACCGCAGGTCCAAATATTGACGATTGTAGGAGCATTTGGAGCGTTTTTTTATTTGATGTTTAAAATATCCTTACATTCGATCCTGTCGATTTTTTTTACATGATCAGAATACGGCTGCAAACAATTTATAACATGAGAATTTGAGAAGAAAAAAACGTTTTTCAAACTTAAAGCGCCGATTCCTCCTTTAACCGAAACTCCAAGCAGAATAAATAATTAAATCATTAATTGATCGTTAAGCGATTGTAGATGTGTTTATTCTAAAGCTGCGATATGCATTAAAGGTCTGCGTACTGCAACCAATGAGAAGAAAGTTTAATTTTAAGATTATACGATGATGAACAACGAGTTGTTTTTGCGCAGTCATTTCAATCAGTAGAAAATGTCGACTCGATATAGTTACAGCGGTTCTCCAAGCTTATCGAAAGTGTGGAAACCGCGTCGTAGCGGTGGACCAGTAACAGCGGCAGATCCAGAGGTCAGAAGGGGTCGTCGGTTGAACACGATCGAAGTCGATCGATAGTCCATTCTTGACCGCAACCGACCGCCGATGCCAGTATAGCGTCACCGGTAGAATCTCGACGCCTATATTGGCATCCGCTAACGGTGTCACCGCGACGCCGCCTTCGGGATGCCGGCATCAGTAACCAACCGGTTGTCGGATGGCTAATTAATTCGCCGCGTAACGCAATTACTCTAGAAGCTGCTATACATCACTCGACAACGCGTAGAAACGGAACGGGCATAGAGAGAGCGAGAGAGAGAGAGAGAGAAGCGGCCGGACTCGTGGGAGACTCACGCTACCGGATTTGCAGCGCGAGAACGTGTAACCACTAGCGATAGGAGCAGCGGAGATGGGTTGTAGACTGTAGGTTCCGTGTCGGGTAGTTGTGGAACGATCCACTTCACTGTCTGGCGTGCCATGCAAACGCGAACGTGAATTCTCCAGCGTCTTCCTGACAAGTACGAGACGAACTGAGGGGGATGTGAAACAGGGAGTAATGTGGGCTGCGATGCGCTTTGAGGGACGTAAATGACGTAGCGAGACGATCCGTGTGAGGCGAAGGAATGGAAATATGGAAAGGGAAAAAGAATATTGTGTGTAAAACTTGCCGTGAAACATTGAATTCGAGGAGAATGACGGCATGCAACCCAAATGCAGGTTAACACATCTGGAGAAGCGCTTCTTCTATAACTGCCAACTGCCCATCAAAGTAAAAGACAGGAGTGATGCATTTCACTGACATTCCATGATTTTTCCTGTTTTCATTCTCATGCATGTTTGGCGAAACGGCTTAACATGCCTTTCCAGTCGGCAGTTGATCAATTTTTACAAAATATTTTTTTAAGATTTGTAGTTGCGTCGTATTTACAATGACACAACAAAAAATGAAAGCGCTGTAAATTCTCTTCTCATCAATCGACACAGTTTCGTAAATCCGCCACTATAGCTATGGTTATAAGAATAAAATCAAGTGGTACAAGTTTGATGTCGTCATCCTTTTCAGGGACATCTTGATTGATTATAGGCATTTTCACTTAAGATACAATTTAGAATCGTCTGAATTTCTATAGAATAAAAGTGGGTGAACATGGATGACTACTTTTGTATGCCCTTTCCATGTTGAATCGAACCATCGTGTAAACCACATTTACCATCGTTGAATTAGGATTTGCGTAATAAGCATAGCCAAGGAAACTGACAGGACCGATCTCACGGATTCGCGAACAATTCTCTCAGGATTCGGCCGACTCACCGCGCGAGAACAATGTAATCGTTTCTAATCTATGCATGCTAATCTCATTGGGATATAGAGGGCGAGTCGGACGATAGAGCCGCACACCAGCCTTCGGGATTGGTGCAGCCGCAGGTTCGCTGTTTTGCGGCTTCTCTCGACCGCCTCCTTCTGTCTTATACCTTCCTGCTAGTGTATTTACGCGCAATCCCTGCCATACTCTATAACACAGCACTCTATGGCTCCGTTGCGATATAGATACTTTAGATTAAAGATAACACAGAACGCGGCTATATCTCGGCGGATCCCCGGCTTGCTGACCGAATAATCTTGCCGCTCGTTTGCGGCCTGTAACTGTGCATTAATTACTTAGTACACGTAACTATAGTATCCAGTACTTCAGAAACGGATTTACAGGGAGTGCTGCGGACGATTTCAATGGGCCACAGGCACCTTTTCTACATTTTCAATTTAACCTTTTGGCGAACGTCGATCTACCCGGCTGTCTTGAAACAAGATAAATCTGCCGGTGACTTTTGCATGAAAAGCAAGCACCGTAAAGACGTCCCAAAAAAATTTGATAGGTTTTTATAATTTTTTAATACGTTAGTATTAACGTACGACTTGTGTAAATTTAAGTCACACAAATTGTACTCTTTTATGTAATGCAAGTATTAGCAATATAATAAGTTGCAATCGAATCATTCTGTGCTCGTTGTTCTCTACAATATGTTTTGAATAAATAAGAATTGAATGGTTATACTAACGATAAAAGTGGTTCATGTTTGTACGACCTGTTTCGCAGTGGCGTAGAGAATCGGAGGCCAACATGTTTATCATTTCAGCTAAACGTGTAACATTCGCGAGCATACAGTGGAAAATTGAAACTGGTACTACAAGATCGTACTTTAAAAGAGCGAAATATCATAGCGCGAAAGGCTCGCTTTCACTCTCGGCGACCTGCTTGCTTCGCAAACAAAGAAAGGAAGTCCACTCGCGAGGTACTTTTTTATATAAATTTTCTTTATAACTCTGCTGTATCTGCAAGCGTATGCAGTGCGCTATGCATACACGAAAGAAAAAAAAGAATGAAGAGGGTGGAGAAGCCTACAAAAGTGGGATAAAAGAACCAACGAGGGAAATAAGGTGAGCGCCGGTGAGGAGACACAACGCCCGGCGCAATTTAATCGCGTGCCCGTGACCACAAACGACGAAGCTCTGTACATTTTTTTTGCTCGCATGCTTGTCGTCGTTGGCCTTCGCCTCGGGTTGACTCTCGTACAAAATGTGCCCTCCGAGCCTTGCGGTACCACTCCAGTGTCTACGCTTTCTTTCTTTCACTGTAGTACCTACATGCGCCGTTATAGCACGCTATGTGTATGCATAAGGTACGTCCAGATATTTAAATATTTAGAACTCGGCCGTGGTGCACGTTCAAATATTAAACTACGGGCGTCTGAAGTGCCATCAAACTAGAATACAAGGTCTCGACTACTCTGCACTAACTGCGAGAGTCCAGAGAAATCCGGATTAAACACTCAGCTCCTGACCGACCGACATCTGTTCGTTCTTTTCTGTTACCGCATAGGAGAAGTTTATTGTTTTCGTAAATACAGTGGAAAACCTCTCGTATTTGACGCAATTCGGAGACATCGTCAAATACGGAAGTGATCAATCAGCAAGTCAACCAGCAGTTTCCCTCTCCCAGTCGCCCATGCAAGGCATTAGCCAATAAGCAGTCCTGTCGTCAAATACTAGAGGTTCCACTGTAAATCCTTTTTTTGAAATTCCAATAAAAAAATGTTATAAAAAGTCGGAAAATTATATCTCGGAAAACCGTTCTGATTGCCTGAGACAAAACTGTTAAAAATTGTATCGTTTTTCTTTAGCCTCAGGATAGTTGAAACATAAGCCGAAAAATAATACTTTGGGATACTAGTGCGAAAAAACGGCCTTTACGGCAAAGGTTTGGAAGTGACCGCACGAAACGACGCGAGTACTATCCGCTTCCGAAAAAAAGAAAAGAAAAAGGGAAAAATTGCTATCGCGAATGGATAGAACCGTTCCGAAGTATAAAGGAGGAGAATAAGATATAGGAAGTGTGGTGAAACGTGGCACGAGATTCAGCTTCGCGATATAGATACTGTATTGTAGATACAACTACTGTGCCAACGGTGAAGAAACTGTGGCAAACTTCGAGGCTGAAACCCCTCGCGCGCGCCAAGAGTTTCGAGCTTCGTAAACATCGTTAAGTTCGATCATCCTGTTTGCGCCGATTAAACCTCGACTCGGTATAGCGCCGGCAGCTTGGCGTTCCACTCGCTCGATACTCGGAACTCTGCACCGAGTTCGAGTTTTCGAACATCGAAACACCGAGGAAACAAGTATCTACCTTACGGATCTTTGATTCTGTGACGTTTCAACTAAACTTCAAACTATAAGGATTCGTTGTACCCAACGAGAAACATCGACGACATATTTCGTCACAAAGTCGAAGACGATTAATTCCGACGTTCATAACAAATGTTTTGAATGGAGTTACCAATATTTGTATTATATATCTATTTTAAACTTTTGGCTAATTGGCTAGTCAGCGATGCCGATCATCAAAGCATTTCTTACTGGAATTTTACTGGTCGAAATAGCATCCAATTTAAACATTATTAGTCTTTATCTATAGAAAATAGCAATTAATTTCTGAATTATTGGTCGGGATTCCGGCCAGTAAAATATAAAAAATGTCCATCGATCGTCATTGACGAGTTCTCCTTCTTTGTTATTCGTCTTTTATCAATGCGATATTCAAATCGTTATTCCGATCCGCCGCGAAACGGAACTTTACAATCGAACGGCTAAATCAATCAGCAAACAATCGTGTTGCAGACACTCAGCAAATAAATTCTAAACATTTGACCCGTATGCTATTTTACGATCTGTTGAACGTTTAGATCACAGAATAGCACCGACACGAAGAGCACAACTGTGCGGCAATGTCAAACGCATAAGACTCCTCCTTTTCAGTCGCGTGTTGGAAAATGTATGCATGTAATAGTCTCCCAAATCCTATTAAGGATGAACGAAATGTTTTTTTTTTCATCAACTTTGCCCTACAGCCTTCTTTGAAGACTTGGTGTGGAGAACTTGGCTCATTCGATAACAGAGCTCGGAGGGAAAGAGCAAAATGGTAAGGATGCTGCAACGCTGCAAGAGGATTAGGATGGTTCGAGAAAGCAGAACGTGGGGGGGTAGGGTAGTGAAACTACTGCTCGAAGCGAGTGGGCGAAGGATAGAGAGCTTTCGGGAACGAAGCGGTGGCAGAGGATAGCGGACTAATTTAACTACTGTGCTACATGCACTCAGCACGCGCGAGAGATCCGCCGGCGGGTCGAGTAAGTTACTTACACGAACTATCCGAACCCCCTGGAGTCGAGCAGCCGGGGTCCATCGATAATTTCAAACAACCCTAACCCACCCTTCGTGCTGCACAGCACACACTTCCGTCGTCGGGAAAATAGATAAGTAAACGAGTTCCGATCACCGACGAGGCTATTTATCGTAGTTACATATGTAGGTACTGCGACAGTCAACTTTTCAGAATAAATCGCGTTAATAAACAAACGAAAAAAAAAAATCAAGAACCCAAATACATGAAAAACTAAAAACTTTCGTAAAAAAGTGACATTTCAAATCCGGTTAATTATCGTACAAATATTTCCCAATTTCGTTGCTGCACGCAAATAAACGAACGAATCTCTCTCGTCCCGCATTGAAAAACCGCAAAACCGGACGGACATAGAAGTGAATGAGGGCCAATCGAATAACCTGTTGACTCGATTGGCCGGTTGAATTTTTCATTCAAACACTCCACCATTCGGAAGGGTGACAGTAATTAAAATAATTACGGGCTCTATTAGGTCGATTATTTTCAGTGAGAAACAAAAAAAAAGCGAAAAAATAAATAAAACGCATGAATACAGGGAGAGTGAAAACAAAAAAAAAATCACGAAATTCCCGAAGTCTAAACTCATTGGTGGAGTTTGGTACGGAGTGGTCGTTCCATTGAATAATCTAACGGGTTCAACTCCGTAAATTTCTATAGAATAGGCGGTTGATTAAAATAATAATTGGAGAGTGACGCGGCATGCCTCGTCAGCCTCCAGGCTAACGGGGGTGCCGCTAGTCGGTATATGCGTTATTACACACCAACGATGTTGTTAGGGTTGATTCCAATGTGTTTGACGCCAACCTTCATAGATGTTGTAGTATTCGATTCCACGTAATAGTACACCAGCGGTACAGGTGTATTATGTCGAGGAGTAACAAAAGAGAAGGTCGAGGTTCGATAGGGCGAAGCGTAAGCCCGCGAACGTACAGACGCAATTACAATTCAGTCGTTGAACCTTTAGAGGAAAACCCTGCGGGGCACCCAACGGTACAAAGCACTACAAGAGATTCAACAATATTTGCAGCACAGTTCAGTCGAAAGAATATACATTTTTAAACAACAAAAATGTTATGTCCTGTCGCGAAAAAAAACGTTTGATCATTTCCGAAGGTGAAAAAAAAATTGAAAAAAAAAAAAAAAAAATATACAAATAGTACTTTTTTTTAATCGTCCCTTTGAGTCTTGAATAATGTAATATCCGTCACTGTTAGATGCTGCAAACGATCGGGTCGACAAAGCTCTATCCGGTATGTGTCAAAAGCGTCTATTACTCGAGTTATGTCGCGAAATATGAAAGCTCGCGATTGCGATAGCGGCGTTGTGCTGTAAACGTCGCGCACAAAGCGTCTCTTTCTCTCCTAAAGCCTATGGCGCGATATAACAGTTTGGCGGTATAACGATAGACGGGACGAGTGCGAATGCAGATAGAATTTATAGACGAGCATTTGCCCTCTCACGCGAACCTCTTGTTATGCTTTTGCATAACAACGGTAGTATGTATCGTCGACAATTCCAACTGCAGACCTCACTTTCCGCGCCTCTTTTCATCTCGCTGAATCGCCCATCTCCGGCATTGCCATCCTACGGCAAACGCCCTTTAAACATTACACGATTACCGGGACGCGTTGACGAGTGCTGGATACAGGAAAACTGGAGAGCTGTACCGCATCCAGAGTGTGTCGAGAGTCACAGAAGCTTGAAGCTTGAGCTCGTGGTTAATTATGAATCAACCGAGTGAAACTGGCAAGTTTGCGGCTTACCGGATAAACAGTTTCGCGTGTTGTCGAGCCCAACGGCGCTGATTGGAATGCGCACTGTAGTAAAATCGCGTATGGCGTTAGCGCGTCGTCGCTATAAAAATCATGAACGACAGGTGGCGAAGATAAGATGGAAGAGAATAGTGAGAGGGCTTGAGAGATGGTTAAAAATACGTCGCGGTCCCGTGCGTTTGAAAAAAGAGATCGTGCCATGGGATGGACGCAGGTGCGGGATGGCGAATGCTTTTAGTCTTCTCTTTAAGAATAAAAAGCTGTTGTGGCACGCGTTGTATGACAACCGATGCGAGATTTTAAAATGCCGGAAACTGAGAGAATGGCGAACAAGAAGACCGGGATTGCGAGGTCGATTGAAGTAGTAATTGAGTAAATTGGTGAAGATCTTTCGGTCTTTCGGCCACTGGCCCTGCTGGTTGTGGCATGGGATCTATAGATATGCAGACATCGGTTCCGTTCGTTTCAAACACTAAAGCCACAATGGACCTAACTCTCGTTCTCTTCGATTCGTCCGTTCGCCACCCTATAACCACGAGCGCCGCTGTCTTCGTCGTTGCAATTCAAAAGAGAAGACGGATCGGGGTGAATGAAGAAGGATGATAATGATCGTGCGAGTCGACGAGTAGTATTATCCTCTCGAGTATGCACTCCCTTCATCTTCTCTAAACCGTCCTCCCCATACCTTCCTCTTTATGCTTCTGCCTGAGTTTCTAACGCTTCCTACGTTTACGTGGCAGAATTCACGAGAAATCTCGGTGAAAGGCTTCACTGCGAAACTACGTCGAGCGTACGAATTACGACGTACGTATACATTCGAGTTAATTGAACGTCTTAGAGTCTAAATACACAGTCGTTCGGATTCGTAGTTATTATTTAAACCAATTATGTCGAAAATTGGTTCGTCGATTATTTGCGAATTCGTTGGCTATGTTAATCGAGAAAATATGATTGCACCGGCAAGAGTCTCGTAAAGAGGTTATAATATACACTTTTTTCTAAAAAAATGTTAAGATAATTAATTGCTTTTTCTTTTCATTTAAAAACTCTTATTCTCGGATAATATTCGTAACAAATATACCAATAACATCGTTATTATACGCGTAGTTGTTGATTACTGTTTACTCATAATATAGTAGATGCTCTCAGTCACTGCACCGCCAGGTTAGTCAACTCTTTTTTTTCCAACATCTTTCTTAAATTTAATTAAAAGCTCGGGTTTTCCGTCGCAAGCTTATTACACGAAAAACGTAGCCATGACTACTTAAGCTCGTGTATCCTCGGAAGGTTTTACACGAAGGGCATTGCTTATACGTTATGTAGCTTATTAGGGCGAAGAGTAAAGCTGATGTATATATACATATAGCCAACAACGATTAACACGATGATAAGTACAGTGAAACCTCCCATATGTGACGAGAGCCCTACCTACTGGCTACTGCTTTCCAAGAGCGAGTGGGAGAGGGAAACTGCTCGTTAAGCGATTGGCTCGCCACCGTCGTTTCGTGCCCCTGAATCGTCATTACCGTATTTGGCGATTTCTCCCAATTGCGTGAAATACGGCAAGTTCCACTGTATATGAAACTCGGACACGGATATATTCATAACTTTGGTCGTGCATATTTATATCATGATATAAAGTACCTAATACACAAAGTGTAACTGACTTAAATAATACACGTGACCTCGTTGAACTTTGAGATCTCGGATGGTGGAAATGCACGTATTGCAGCAGCGGTGGCGAGAGGAAGAGGAACATAGCAGCAGGTTGCCACGGCTTTAGGTTCACAGACGAAGAATGAAGCAAAATTGTATGCTCTGTATGCACGGACACGAAAATCACGGACGGTATACAGCATAGCCGGTAGAAATGGCCCCAGCAACTGGAACTGCAACATTGGCTCACATAAACCGATAGTCCAACATGGAAAGTTTACATTGGGATCGAAACTATACACCGCGTGCAGACAAGGGGACGAAGAGAAAGGGGCGAGGGGGAGTGGGGAGGGGGTAGCGACGAAGGGACCGGGAGCTTGGAGACGGCAGCGCCTGTTCGGTGTAATAAATCGCCCGATATATTACGAGCGCCCCGATACCGTGCAAAAGGGTAAAGCTGCAAAAGCGAGTTCTCGAAGGGTGGCTATAGTATGGTATATCCAGTAACGTGATGTACATAAATACAGTAACGTGAGTGTACAGAAAAATAAAAGAATAATCGCGAAAGAATCTTAGTAAAGTAAAATTTAAATGGATATCTCACTATGTGCAGTTTTATACTTCCGATAACATGTCGACAGGGTTACTTTTGGCAATTTGGTTAATGGAAAAAATGAATCGAACAAATTAGTGTTTGTAGCCAATGATTCCCGAAATCTATTGATACGTAAGTAAAATGTAAAAAAAACGTCGACAATATAATTTGAATGGACTCCATGTAAATTGCATGTGACCAATTGATCCACAAATTATATAAATCGTGTCAGTAATATCGAAAGAACGTATCAATTACCTATACCTTGACACAAAAATTACGCCCTTTCGTCTTTAGTCACGCGATATAAATTATTATATTGTATCGATTGTTTCAAACGCGGCACGAAAGATTCAAATGTCAACTAATTACATTCGCCTCTGCATTTCTACTGGTGCACCATAACCTTACTGTATATACTTTTCGTACTGTGCAACACTTTCGTCATCTTATTTCCTCTCATCCTCCTCTCTCAAACTTTGAATGGCAAACAAGAGTCGAGAGCGCGTGTTCTCTACATGATGAGGCGTTATTGAATCATCACGTAATTAAGTGCTACGCGCCGCTCGTAGTTCTAATGGTCAGTTTCAACGATGGAACTCCCCCACTATCAATGCCCGAACTCTTTTCATACGTATGTATGTTGCGAAACTTGGCTTCATCTCGCGTCAATTTATCTGTATGTGCGTTGCGAAGTCCACACGTATACGAGGACTGTATGCGAGGACGTAATTACATTTTCCTCCATATAGTGCTGAAGGGCAACGCGCAGCGATCCTACCCTTTGTCACTTTCGTTTATGTATCGGGTTTCCAGGATAGCGAAAAGAAACAAAAAACGTAACGAAGAGCAAAGTAAAGAGCTGATGGCGAAACAATCGTTCCAACGTAACACTCCCATAATTTAATCTGTTTCGCGTCCGTGACTTTAAAACAGATTCGTGGACCAAGTGAATTATACATTTTGTATTGTCAGCTTAGTCGTCCACATTTTGGGTTTTACTAACGCAGGAAACTCTCATAATCGTAGATACTTTATGAATAAAGCATTCTAATTTTGAGTTCCATTATTATTTCATCTATAATATTTAAAACGAAGAAACCAAGTGCCGCGTCACGAAACACTGTGTATATAGAAAATGCCACGGACTATGTAACCTTCACATTTATGCAAATAAGAGGGTACGAAGCCCGTGCTTACGTTTCTCGTTCGCGCGAAATATGCATTGATGCGGCACACAATGAAATGCACATTCGAGAGGTACATTATCGAGAAAGATACGTGAACCGACACACGTCTATGCGTGAGTACACAATATAAAAGAACCGGTTTGTAAGACGTTGCGGCAGACACTTCGTAAAAAGGGACGATGCGTGATGAATGATGAATCGCGAAAAATATCTAACGCAGTTGAAAACATTGTTTCAACTCGATGAAGCTAATAAATTAAGAAGACTGAGACGTTAAAAAATGATGAATATAAAATTGGTATTATATTAAAAATATAATATAATAAATATATAAAATGTAAATAAATATAAAATCATATATTTTCTTAAAACTCTGATGAAATTGGAGAACATTCACGGGTTTTCCATTAGGCTGTTTACACGCCAACGCTGATTGTGTTCGTTTATTCAACGATTGTCTTATTACAGTGAAACTTCCCGTATTCGACGACCTCGTAATTGACGATAACACCGCTCTCATTAGCTAATGCGTTGCATGGACGACCGGGAGAGGGAAACTGCTGACTGATACGCTTGCCGCCGTGGTTACGTGCACCTGATTCGTCACTCCCGTATTTGATGACGAATCCGAATTGCGTCAAAAACGAGAGGTTCCACTGTGGTAGTTACATTCGCCCGTATTTTCGAAGACAAACGTCGCGAGTTACGACAAACGAGAAATCACCGCCCCCGTGAACCTTTGCAAGAACGAGCAATAAGTTATGGGTCCACCCGTCCACTACGTCGATTAATCGAATTTTGCTGCATCCTGGCAATGTCATCTTGGCATCGACCTCGCAGAATATCATAGCTTCTGGAACTGCACGAGCCGTCATTAGTCACGTTCACGTTTGATCGCAGAGCGAAAATAAATTGTAACGGTCCGCGTTCTTTTCCACCCTCGTTCGCTTCCATTCGTTTTACTGGTCGATTCGAAAGACCACACATCGATGATCCATATTGGTTTGAATAAATCAGATATTTCCAAAGATCGTGAAAATATTTGCGAGGTTTACGAGGAGAAAGAGAAGATCGAAAAAGCAATTTAGTTTCTACCGATGATAATGAGTACCAAGGGTAGAGAATAACTTTAAACAAAGTGTAACTCTGGAAAAAGTGACTATACAGAAGGCAATAAAAGAATAGGGGTGTCAACTACGAAGCCTGACTAATTACGGGCCCTTAGAGGGGCGGGTCAAGTTCGTGATCCTAGTATCGTAAGTTCACGGGATTACGAGGTGCCCTGAGGGATATAGTGGGAAAACGCGCGAGGGTTGAAGGAACCCACGACTAGCCAGCTTTCTTCCTCATCTTCTCTTTCCTTCCTTCGTCGAATGACTTCGATGTCTCTTTCTTACAGTATAGACCAGCAGCGTTGCGTGAAACGATCCCCTTGGCTCGCGTGTTAACTGTTTCTTGCACACCGCCGTTAGGATCTTTCGAATCACCGGCGTCGAGCGACCTTCATTTTTTCGTCTCTCTTCTTCCTCTTTTATCTCTCTGTTATTACGGTTCTCGCACCTACCTTACGGGAATTCGTTCTCAATGCTTCTGCGACCTCTTTAATTAATATCCTGGCGTCTTACTCGGCGCTTTGATATGATATCCACTTTTTAGCTCCCGCCTGCCCGCCGGGCAAAAGACGGGAGTTATGCGTTTCACCGGGAAATCTGACTTCGCATTTTTTTGGTATCCGATGTTCTCCGAAACGACAAAAAATGTCGTAACAAAATTTGGCACACCTTTTCTTTGTACCGCAAATTGAAAATCGCGGAAATCGACTATATTTATATGCCTGCTACGGCCTAGCGGCATAAATTAGTGATAAGAGAAACCGGGGCCACAATTCAGAAACGGTCGATTGATGCGTATTTTTTAATTTATTTATTAATAAGTAAATTTTAAAAAAATGTATAAAAAAAATTATTTATTTATTTATTTTATTTTATTCACGGCTACTGTTGCTTAACAAATAATCAAATAATAAAAAAGATTGAAGTAACAGATTATTATTCGCAAATTATAGTCAGAAGATTCCTACACTCAACAACGAATAAATCTCCCGACTACAATATGCGAATAATTATTTATTATTTCACTCTTTTTTCAGACGGTACTTTTTAAAATTTTTGTAAAATGATTTTTATCATCTGTACATCTCACCGTGTTCAAAAGTGATCGTGAACCAATTTTTTTTTATCTTGTCTCAAGCAAAAAATAATCGTGCGTGTTTCTTGTAAGTATTACTGTTTACAGTTACAGCTAATTATAGTTGAAAAATAAAAAAAAAAAAAACAAAAGAATAAAAAAGCGTATAAAAAAGAAAGATAAGAATATGAAATATACATTCGTGTTTGCGATACATACATTCGACACATCTTTGCAGCACTCGATACTCTTGATATCAATATTTATTGTTATCGGTATTAATATTAAATAACCAATATTATCAAAAACGGAATAAAATAATAGTGAAAAAATTATATTATCTGTATTCATTTATCACTGACGCATAACGTAACTTAGACCATCCTATCGCGTCAATCGTATCATAACGAACGAGTAGAGTCGGCTATGTGGATTATTAATTATTCGCGGCTTGAACGGATTAACGTGAAACATAACGATGACCATCAAACGTATGTAGGACGATATCGAGTGCGTTAATGTTATACGTCGATTGGTTTTCGGCACCATGTTACGTCACAATTGTACGTTACCCGTGTCACGAACATTAACGACAAAAACTCTCGATTAATTATGCCGCGCGAATATATATCGTGACGCAGGGCGAGTATTCGTGACACGTGTCAAACACACAGCGACACACTCAGGTCGCATAAAATGTTACTTTTTCGGGATATAAAGGAAAATCGCGCTATTTGCGGCCCTATGGAATACTCGTTACGCATGTTTCAACCAGCTATATAAATCATCGTATATTCATGTACTGTGAATTCCGCGGAAACAAGCCAAATATTATGCAACATTCGCATTTTTATTTAACAAATAGGATCCTCGTTATATCCCGTATCGATGTATACGGGATATAACGAGGACATTCATTCAGCGGAATACACCGATAAAAACCGATGTTTGTACTGTTTTTGCGAAGTAACGAGCCCTCAAATGAATCAACCAGTATCGATTGAAACTCTGACGAATCTCCCCATTACTCCAGTCGTGACGATCATATGTACACAGTGCACTAAAATAAATGAACGGGTCCGTTAATTAATTGTCGAATTGATGTGATAACGAGAACGCCAACATTTTAATGAGAGCTCTTTTTTTTCCTCAATTTCATAATTTCAAGAACTATTAAGACTCATCGACACACTGAACAGATAGCGCTTTAAGTGTACGAGGAAAAAGTACTTGTTTATCTCTTAATTGACGTATCGATAATCAATTACGGATTTTTTTGTAACGTTATCACTTATCGAATGTATGTATAAGTAACATAACCTCCTAAAAATTATTTCCTAAATAAATGTCCTCTTTCTCAAAAATGTAATGTATAATGAATTTCTTTTCTCGTTGATTGTAATGTAATAAACAATTTAAAATACAAGTAATTACTCATGTTTCAATAAAAAATTGTATAATACTTCGGAAACCTCAACCGGAAACGTAAAAAAAAAATCTTTGCAATGGTACGCTGGAATTAATTAATTAATACCATTATTCTTCGCGGTTATGAGTGCTTTCATCGATCAGTTAATAACGGCAATTAGTAACGATGTTTATTTATTGATTTTCGTTGCGCCATACCGAGTTCAATAGCACTTTATTGAATATGTACTTGAATAACGAAAAAAAAAAAAAAAAAAAAAACTTCCATGCGAAAGCAATAACGATCTCTGTGCGACTACAGTTTGCGTATTCACATTGTGAATAAATACAACTACAGTGTCGCAACGTCGATGCGACAGAATCGAGAAATGCTTTGTAAGCCGATACCGTGTGCCACTGTCTATGTATAGTACACGATTGTAGCAGAGGCGTCAGATCCACCCGTGGGAATCCAACGTGGTTGCTCTATACGCTATTACCGTCCTCGTGCTGGTATTGATTTCGTATCGGCGAGAGCTATGCCCGGATAATGCGTCCCTCCCAACTGCTATTCGGTTCCCGAGCCCGTCGAGTTTGCGTTGAAGCTGAGAGAGGGAGAGTGAGGCCCCCGACGTCGACGTGCCAGCGAAGCGTACTTGATACGCGTACGCTCTCGTATATTTAACACCAATCAGTATAGATGGTAAACGCATGAGTGCGTACGCGAAATAACCTGCAAATTTTTATGCTCTGCCGATGGAAAATAAAAAGAAAAAAATGAATACCGCGCGATCGTCGTGCATTTTATGAACCGTTTGAAAGAATTCTTCATGAACAAACATTTTGTTTAACGTATTTTTTTATTATTATTTCTTCTTTTGGAACACCAGTTAACAACTGTACTTTCTTGTTTATGAATATTTCATTATTTGTTTACCCTGAAACTGTATTAAACAGCTGAGTTAATTTTTCAAACTTTAATACTTGTTTAGTCTCGATTTGTTAGACGAAGTTATTGGTTTCAATATCGAGCCGTTTGCGATTCTATGAACTGAAAAATCTTATTTTTATAGTTCTAACTGTTGGATGTTTGATAGCTTTAGTCCCGTATCCACGGAATTAAGATGTCATAACTCAACATTGAATATTAATCTGGAGGGGGTGCGGATTTTATCGAATTATTGAAGTCGAGAGAAATGCATGTAATGTATATCCGTAAGTCAAAGATCGATTATCTCTGTGCGTGTGAAAAAAAATGGTAAAGCAATTCACCACATTGTATTTTTTTTAATACACGCGAAATACCCTGCGAGTGAAATATCTCTGTAACGGTACTGTTACGTACGGGGATGCAAGGTGAGCAGGAACTTCGTGTACGTTAGCCGAACCGATATATAGTCTCTTGTACACCGGGGTGAAACGTGAACGGCTCTCAAGCCGGGCTTCGTCGCCTGCGTGTACCTTTATGCACCGATGAAGGATAATTTTCCGTGTGCAAGAGACAAGGAGAGACCGGCTCGTTAACGAGGAAAAACGATCTGGCGACGCGCTTCCTCGAGCCTCCACGGTTTATACATCGTTAACACGATATGCGGCAGTGTGCCAGGACTCGGGTGCACCTAAGCACTACTAGTTTATGCTCGTTGAAACGATAGACATTCGAGCTCGCGAACGGCGAACTATACCATTAAAGATACATACATTAATGACTTGCGGATGTTTAATTCCAAAGAGAAAGATCGGTGAATCAAAATGTTCTGAATACATTCACGAAGTACCAGTAAACTGTAAGTAATATTCAGTAGACTGTTGTCGAAGTTGGCAATGAATAAAACAAAAGGCTTTTCACCGAAAAATATATGAAAATTTCATAAAACAGTTTTTAATTAACAGTTTTTATTAGTATTACTTTTATCGTAGGACTTTGAGGAAATTCAGCAATTGTACGTCAAAAAGCGCGTTTTAATTTTTTTACTCCCGACCGCCCGCCCCGGCAAAGAGACGGTTTTCGTTGGTATACATGTTTGCAAAAACGGCTTAAGATGACTTAACCAAATTTGACGTAATAATTATGTGTAGCCTGGAGTATGTTTTTGACGATAAATCATTAACATTACCCATTAACTCGCAGAAATAATGAACTTTGAAAATAAAATAAGCCGAAAACTATGCAGATATATCGAAATTTCTTTATTTCTGGAAAATTTATTTCATTTTTTCGTTTTATGTATTGTTGTATTAAAATATTTCAGTGGTTAACTTCATTGTTGCAAAATAACGCAGTCACTTCCTCGCTGCAAATTTAACGCAGTGATTTCATTACTGCAAATTTAACACAGCGATTTCATCACTGCAAATTTAACGCAGTGACTTCATTGCTGTGAATTGAACGCAGCAACTTCATTGCTGCAAATTTAACACAGCGATTTCTTCACTGCAAATTTAACACAACGATTTCATCACTGCAAATTTAACACAGCGATTTCATCACTGCAAATATAACACAGCGATTTCATCACTGCAAATTTAACACAGCGACTCCATCGCTGAGAAATAAACGCAGCGACTTCATTCCTGCGAGTTAAACGCAGACGATACTTTATACACCGTAGCGATGGATTTCAAATATTGATCATTTTTCAATTAAATAAAAAAAAATATTAAGAACACCAATTTGTCGGCACGTACGGCATTCTAAAAAGAATGAAATAAACATAATTTTATAATAATTAAAAAGCTTCCGACTGAAAAAAGAGTGAAATAACAAATAATTATTCGCATATTATAGTTAGTCGGGAGATTCCCCACACTCAACGATGAATAAATTTCCCGACTATGATATGCGAATAATTATTCGTTATGTCACTCTTTTTTCAGTCGCGAGTTTCTTAATTTTTATTAAAAAAAATGTCTGATTGGTAACAAGGATCTTATTAAACATCCCTTGCGATATACGCTTCGTAACAGTGTCCTGATTATATAAAAAAATGCCCAGGTCCGAATATAACAATATGTGGAAAGAGCTCCATTTTTTTAATAAAATAAAAATTCTGTGAAAAAAATAGCACTCCTCCTACAATCTTTAATATTCGGTCCTTCGGATTTTTTTTTGCATGAACAGAATATTATTACCAACAAACAAATGCATGGGATTAATAATACGATTTTTTTTCGTCTATAAAAAAAAAATAAGCACTCTTTTTCGTCTAAAATTGTAGAAACGCCTCTTAACAAAAGAAATATTGTTCACAATGTGCCGCAAGAATTAAAAAGATTCCAACATTTCAAAGAAAAACGAAAACTGTTCGTTAATCAATGTCTAATTAAAAATCTTCTGATTATTCCAAATTCGCAATAACTGAAATCAGAAAGTCTCGAAAAGCGTCATATTATACAAATCCGTCGAACTTTAGTCACAAAATGAGTCATAATTCCGTGCCTCCGGTTCTCAAATTTCAAGTACCACGAAAGGCGAGAGACACTTATTAACCAATAAGTTAACCAACCAACCAACCAATAAGTTAACCAACCAACCAACCAATAAGTTACCAACCAATAACCAATAAGTTGGTTTAGCAATATTATCCCGTTAGGTGGAACGATGATGACAGGCATAACAGAGTGATAGTTCGAGTAGACAAGCGTAGTGGTGTCTATCGTTATATCGATGAAAGTGCGAGCAGCCGAAGTACACAGTTGCGTGTTTCACCGAGACAACAATTGCCAGTATATGCTAAATTATTAGGTACGGTACAGATACGAGTAGATGAGAGAGGGCAACGGTTGTGGGGATGTTGGCGGTGAACGACGGAAATCGGAAACTGGTCAGTACCGAATCGATATACTCTGCCATCCCATGTACGCTCCGGCACTGTTTGCCTCCCGACCACTTGGAAACTTCTGATGTTCCATCGGGGAAAGCTACATAGACGCAAATATATACACACGCAATGAACTGCATATCGTTGGAACGACCAACAACTTGCAACTCGTGGTATATTGGTTTATTGCTTCTAAAGTTTAATCGCTAATTTGCAGTGTAGCGATGTATCAACCGAAGAGTATTGACCTGTATATTAGCATCTAAATACACGGAAGTAACGATATTATATTAGTTAAATTCCGAGTGAATGCTGCTTTTCGACTAATCTTTATCGATTTTCGTTTTGTTCGCGCAGCTTGAGTGGTTTCTATTTGAATTCGCAAGACGTGTATGTATGTGCGTCCAATGCTAAAAGTGCAACGTGTCCTTTCGTTTTTCTCCGGGATGCTTTGGGGGTTTCAAGATCCATTCGCCTACGCACCACTTCCAAATTGAAAGTATAAGCACTGGCGTAGTAACTTTAATCCTTCGGAAAAGTCGCTAAAAAACCCATCAAATCGCCGAAGGATCGATCGGGAGTCGTTCCCGTTTCATGGCGCCGGAACCAGTCGCGTCGCGCTGGTTGTAAAAATTGGAATACAGATATATGCGAACGGTGAATTTCACAGCGACTTCAGCACCAGAATGCGAGTCCACAACCTATCAATGATCGGGTTTACAAGCGGGCGGTGCATCCGCAAAACCACAGAAACAGTTACATTACAGTAGATACTGTTGGACTCTATAGATATTTTGATCACCAGCATCCGCACGAGGATAATTCAGTATAGTATTGGTAAACTTGACTATAATGGACATTTCGCTGACAGAGGATGTGTATACGTTTTCCAATTGTGGTCAATGCATTCATGAGAGAAGTCGCAGAATTGAATAACTTCCGAAATAAATTTACTTCGCTATTCGATAAAACACAAATCCAGTCCAGTCGACTCATTTTTTTCATTTTTTTTTTTCATATAAATAATTATCGTTTTACCTCGAAATTCCGCAGGTGCTAGCGGCGTATGAAATATAGGTAGGTATATAACGAAAATTTTTACTTTATTATACAATTAACTCATCGACCTCATTCGCGGTTATTTGAATCAGAATTTATGTACTTTTTTTCACCTTTGCCAGTGTGGTTAACAGCTTTTTTTATTTCAACTATTTATTTGATCGTATTCAGCAGATGGCACCGGTAAATGTATGGTCCAATGAGCTTAATGCATTGCGGTCAAAAGTTTTCATTCGTTGATGACATCAACTCTATCATGTATGTGGATGATAAAACAATAATCTCCGGATTTCGCAACGTTTTTTTTTTACGATCGGGGCATTAAAAATGCAAGCGAAACCTTTGACTTTAACGAATTGCTTGGGCAAAGTAATCGATTCAATGGAACGTCGAATTGAAAAGCAATGAATAAAAATGAGGAGAAATATCAGTTATTCCGAGAGTTGTTGCAAACGCGTTAGGGAAAAGCTGCACCGGACGGAAAAAGATGCGGCAGGGTCACGATCCACGAGTCGGGAAACACGTGCTGCTGCCGGAGTCCGGTCTTACCACGAGCAACGAGTAATTAACTCCAAGTGGCTAATTAATATCAACGCCCCGCGCTTGGCCGCCGGTTTTCGCTCGTTTAGCCCTTACCCCCCGCATCCCTCTCTCCTCGTACACCGACGCGCGCTCTCATACCCGTAACCCCTTAACCGCGTTCTTTCCCTCCGGTGGACCCTGACTCCGCGGGCGAACCATACCGCACTCTCGTTTCGTTAGTATATACCATGCGGATTATATACACGACCCTCAGGGTCGCTCTTGCGGCTGCGATAAAAAAGTTGAAGTTCCAAGCGACCACGATGTGTCCAACGATAAATTGATTAATTACAAAACAAGAATGCCGAAGGGACACGCCGAGGAGAGAAAAATTTTGACGCGATCCCGTGTTTACAGTCAAGCGCCGCAGGTAATTTATTCATTTTTCCAATCCGTAATCAGAATCATTAATATTTTCGTTAGAGTGAAATTTAAAAAAAAAAATGTTAGAAAAATTGAATTACTACGGGCTGAATAATTAGTGCTAATAATGAAATTGTTTTAACAAAGAAGAATGAAGTAATGAATAATTGTTAGGATATTGTAGTCGTGAGATTTACTCGGCATTGAGAATCACTCGACTATAATATGCGAATAATTATTTATTATTTCACGATTGATTGTTAAAATACGATTTCGGAAAACTTGCATTACAATAAAAACAGAATAAAGCACGGAACCCCAGTGAAATGCATAACTATAGTCTTCCTCTTGAGGGGCAGTCGAAAGGTAATTGCAATAAAGATGAATTACAATAGAAACTGCAACGTTTCATTTCAATCAGATTCCGTCTGTTATTTATAAAAGAGAAAATTAGCTCTTCGAAGAATTTCGATTTATTATCCGTATCCGTTTATTCATAAATTTATCTTCACGCGTTAATAAAATACGAACAATTCGATAATACGGACTGTGTCGTTAGAAGAAACTTTCCGAGAATTTCATCGTTGGGAGAAAAAAAAAAGAGGTAAAATAAGAAATTACAACTTTATTACTCTCGTCGACAACGAACCATAGAATATGAAATAATTTACTCCTTCCCAGTGTAAAGAATTTGTTGAAGCCGTGTAATGGTGAGTGCCGTGTAACTGGAAAGATTTATTATTAGCGAGAAAGCTCGACCGCCTCGTCGCCCGGTAACGTGAAAGACTCTCGGATGGTAATACGACTCAGAGAAGTTTGTTAGGTATGACCCGATTCCTGGAACTTCATCTCAGGAGAGATAGAACAGGAGAGAGAAGAGGTGAAAAATTCATAGAACCACCGGAGATATAGCATATTTCCGTCGGCGACCTCGTTGGCGCCGAGTGCACGGGAGAGAGTCCTGGCGCCAGGATCTCAAGCCTCCTCCCACCTACTGGCGCTAATTATACATTGTATGCTTCTCGCTCATTATCTATCAGTTTTCGCTCTCATACTCCTCTTGTCCATTTTTTTTCCAATCCTTTCATCCCATTATTCATTTATCTCACGTTTCAAATTATACAACAGTAACCTTCAGTTGTGGATATATTTTTTTCCCTCGCTATACGCGGTATATGCAACAATAAAAAGTTACATATTGGATAAAATATCTTTCGAAATATTGTACCAATCCGAATCGGTCGAATCCCGAAACATCGTCATCATCCTTGAGTTCCTTGAGTTTCACGTGTGGGAGCTTTAAGCATCTCTCGTTTCGCGGTAAAATAATTCAATGCAGAGAAGGGAATGAAAACTGTGGTTAAAAAGAAAAGTTACTATAAATCTGTGGCATGTTTGTCCCGAGTTTCTTCCGCCCCGTGTGGCGTTGAGGTCCGTCGGGTTTTCTTTTCCGCAGACTACTCTTCCGCAGCTCAGTACAACAAATGGCGAGTGCGCTGAGCTGAGAAGAAGAAGAAGAAAAAGTGAAAGAAGAAGGAGAAGAAGAGGAAGCAGCGAGGTGAAAGCCAGAGAATGAGACAGACATAAGCTCTGAGAGAACTAGGAGCGTTACAGCAAGGGCCCCCGGGGATGTTGGAAGCTCAGGAACGTACGTCCTTGGCGTGAAAACGAAGGAACGCGCCACATGTTGGCTGCTATCCGAGAGCAACGAAATATAGGTCCGTCTGTTCTCGTACTACGAGATATATACCACATACAGTGGAACCTCCCGTATTTGACGCAATTGGGAAACATCGTCAAATACGGCAGTGACCAATCAGGTGCACGAAATTACGATGGCGAGCCAAACGCTTAGCCAGCGGTTTCCCAGTCCCACTCGCCCTTGCAAGGCAGTAGGCAGGGCTTTCGTCAAAGAGGAGAGCGTCAAATACGGGAGGTTCCACTGTACTTCTTATGTATATATACACATACGTCGTGAAGGTACATAAGTGAGTATACTACCGGTTTCTTTATATATATAAAGACGAGAACCAAGAGCGTACTTGGTTACCCAATACATCGCACGTACGTAAGTAGAAGTATATAGGGGAACTAGGATTGCAGCGAGTCCTTGTCCCACTTGACTCTCGGGTTCACCCATTCTGGGACACACGACGCCGAAGAGTTGATGCGTTACTATATTTATACGCTCGTTCCCTCGCCGCGCGAGTACGAGAAGGGACGCATTTTCCGTCTACGTAACATACATTCGCCGCGTCACGGAGATATGCCGCGTGCATTTCGTGAAATTCGTCGAGGGTATTCGTCGTAACGGTAACCGCAACGACGGTAACACACGTCTCGCGACTTGACGTACATTGAAATCCAACACACGGGCTCTCCTTCTCATTCTCCCACTTGCGTCTACGTTCCACGAACGAATATACCGAATAAGAAGCACCAGTGAGTGTATCTTCTCACAATAAACCAAACATCGGGCATTCTTAGCAAATGTAGCAGCGCGGAGTTTACAGTTGCGCGAGAAGTTACCCGGTATCATTCTGAGTAGTTTTGTAAAAAAACAATCTGTTTCCATTTTTTTTGGTAATACTAAATAAAATAAACACCGAAACTAGAGAGGAGATGCACCGAGAGTTTTAAATGCATGTAGAAGAACACGCGCGGCCGGCACTCCCAGTATTGTGTGCGTAGTATCCTGTTTTTACCACTGCATTTTTCTCCCAATACCCCCTTTTTTTGTAGACAGGAAAATATCGATACGGAATGGAGAGAACAGAAACGATTGAAGAGCTACGAATTGTTTTTCATGAGAATCGCTTTTGCTGTGTGGGAACTGAACACATTTCGCCATAGAGCGCTGTGTATCGACGAAAATTCTAATACTGAATGCAAAACCAAACGAATTAATATTTACAGGCAGATACATTTATCTATAGGGTTTACTTTGGCTGCGGACGACGTTAATGTGGAATACCCCGTGGGCGGTAGTATCGCGATATGGCAGCGGTAAGCCGTTATCGCTCGATTTGATAATGGCGCGGATTTAGGTGTTTGCGAAGGTTAACGACGGAAGCGTTTGCGCTGCCGATCGGCTGCGAGGGAGCAAACCACCGTGAACGACTACCATCAGCACGGAGGATGTAACTACTAGCTTCGTTGACGTGATTGGTATATGTGTCGGAATCCTGCAACGCTTCCCTCTGTGTAACCAGCATTGTTATACACGTCTATGCATATGTATGCAAAAATCGATAAATTCAATAGGTACGAACAGCCTTTGGCGTAAGCTTACGAAGGTGAGAAGGAGACCAATTTTTAGGAGAAATGGACCGTGGCGCACGATACTGTTTGACTAACTTCATGTTGCATGAAGTTGCTATTAACATACTTGTGAATTAACAAATAACACTCACCTGATGTCTGTCTGCGGGGTGTCGGGGACGGGCTTAGGCAATACGGAGCTATTAGCCAGCCGTGCTTATGGGGCGCATTTGCGCAATCTCCACCTCCGAACTGCTCCGACCTCGTCTCTGCATCCTGAAATGAAAACAAAAAAAAAACAGGTTAACATCAATAAAATATAATCCGATAGAGAACAGATGGTAATGATGCACACGTCGTATTTTTTTTTTAATAGTGTAATATCATAGATTACTTTGCTATACAAGATGTGGAAGTGGTCTGAAAATGCATTTTAATGAAATGCGCATTACAATTTGAGTATTCGATTGATGATTGATAGTTTTTATAGCGTTTGTCTTGAATACGTCGCGACGCGAATATGGCGAGCACTGTTTTTGTCGTCTACCCATAACGGACCAATTCACTGTATTTACTGTGGTTTACCGTACAGTAAGTTGTCCACGTCGGGTTCGAGTTTATTCGTTATGAAGGAATTGCGGCTCGCAGTGGCGACGGTCAAATGCTTATGTGCAATGCATTGTGTTGTGTGGCTCTAGCTACTGCTGTTCCTGTAAGGCCATCAATTTCCGCGTCTGCATCGAACAAACAGAGAGCCTAACAGCTTCGCTGGTAGCGCACGCAGACCAGTCACTCGAGGGTGAAATTCCTGTGGCAAGCTTCGTCCAATAGGGTGCGCGATAAGAATTGTAGGGTGCACGAGCCTTGAGTTGCAAGGGATTTTGTGGGAAGGGCTGTTTACGGATTTCGCTGCGTCTACCGCTACTATTGTTACTGTTACCAGCAGACATTTGAAGGGTGGGAGGAAAGAGCAAAGGGATGATGATCCGACATATTTGAGAAACGGACGTGAATAACGCTGACAGCGGCAGTAGCTATTCTCAAGGGAACAATATTGGTCGATCTTGTAAAGCCAGACTGTGAGTCTCTTCACAACTCGAGAGATCGAGATCAATAATGCCAAAAATTTTTTACTGAAATGCGTCTCACGTACTGTACTAGAATTGTACTTCAAATCGCTCAGAGCTGCAATGTTGAAGAGATGAAATTCGAAATGCATGGAATCATTCAAAAATAATCCCTATGTTATTTATTAAAGGCGAAACGCTTCACGATTCACACCAACAGAATTTGAAACATTGTCTTCATAAGACACCGAAACTTACATGCGCTTACATGTTGCGGAGAATTTGGTTAAAAATTGCATCCGACAATGTACGGTGACGGGCTTTTTTGAAGTAATTTCGGGAACCTCTCGAGAGCCACCCGTCGACAAATATAATGACGCTCCGGTTTACTTTCCGACTATTCTACTGCTCGTACGGGCGTCAAGTAATCTTTGTACCCGATTACCACGGTTCTCGTGTCTCTACTCTTTACTGTGCCGGCTAACGAAAAGGGGTGTGTTCGGCGTGCGTGTCAATCCTTGCTTTATAAATAACCAAGACGTGATCTCGTGATAAAAACAGTAAAAATGATGACAACTTTATTCTGTACTTGTTACAAATTTCAACACTACATTCCCTCACACGCTGAAATTCTCTTTCACACTCTATCCATACGTGACAACCGGCAGTTTCAACTGGAGTTCTGTAATCTTGCGCGAAGCAGCTAGTTCGGGTACCACCGATTACTCCACTCTCTACGCTCGACGTCGAACACCGGGGAAGCCGGTTGCGACCGAGGAGACAATCGATTACGCGACAATACGAAAAACTGGTGCACCACGTGTGCCTATCTGCAGATTCTCGATCCGCAATCGATCGTATTTTTCCTCCCGATCGGAACCCTTAGCTTGTTGGTCTCGGGAACGTTTCAGTAATCTCGGAAGTTCCTCGTGCTCGTCCTCCGTCGCTCGTTGCCCTCGTGCTTGCAACGAAATTGACTACGGTGTCAAGATCTTCCCCTACGCTACCGATCGTTCTCAAATCTACTAATGTTTCCCTACGCTAACGAAAGTGTACATTCTCGCTACCAACGGTCTTGAGCCGATTGTCGCAATTCTTTGCGACGCACTCTGCTCGTCTCTTTTCCTCTATCGTCTCTCCGGGGGTGGGACACGGCGGAACATCTCGCCCTAGTCGCCAATTCGTCGATTCGTCGATCGCCTCTAGGTCCGTTGACTTTCCTCTCGGTCTCGTGTCCCGTGGCTTCCGAGTCTTTGGAAGCATACATTCGCAGCAGTTACGCGCCCTTTTAATACTGAGGTGTGACCTATTGAACGCCTCGTCACAGTACACATCTCCTTAATTAAGAATTGTCAGATAAACGGTACAAAATTCGCGTGAGTAGCATTCACAATAAAGCAACCTGTGATGAATCCGGCAGTTGTCTACCGCCGCGACATCTTTATGCGAATAGGCATATTGCCATATTGTTCAGCTTCATTTGCGCCCGATTACAGGATGCAACTCAGTTTTAATGAAAAATTTGATGATAGTATTACACTAAGTATCTGTATACCATACGAATCTCTATATCGTTGTGAACTCCAAGCAGAAAATGGACCGTGTGCAGAAACCGTAAAGAACAGTGCGAAGACAACCGGAGGATGACGATACAAAGGGGAGGATGGAGTGGCAAGAGAGAATAGTTTGCTTTCAGAACATAGTATATTCGCGAACCGTAGGGATTGGTATGCGTGCCGCGTTTCTGATTAAACGTCGATATTGCACCCCTTCCGCTTTTCGCTTTCTATCCCGTTTCTCTGACTCTTTTTTTTTCATCGGTGTACATTTTCATAGTAACCCCACGCCGGGCTTATACCCGGGGAACAAAGTCGGTTCGTGCAACTCCACCACCGTGAACAATCCGTCGTCTCCACACGCGATGTACGTACACATCCTATGCATCCGCTCGGCCTCATTTCTTCTTCTCTCTGTCGTTCTCGTTTACCTTATTCGCTTCCGCCTTATGCGTACGGCTGATGTAGCTCACTACCAGGAGGGAGAGAGGGACCCATACAATACGATAGCGAACAGAGAACGGAGGGTGGAACGAGAAGGAAAAGTTTATATTGGATTTCATATTTAATGCAATACATCGCAGTACGCCGCCAGCGTTGCCTGCCAGCCTGGTCTGCCGCTCTTCGAGATAAATTATTTATATCAGAAGGTTCGTCCACCCTACCAACTGTGCACAGTATACTCCCTCCTACCTTTACCTTCTCGACTATGTAGGGATGCTTAGATATATATATCAGAATAAGCGTTTCTAGAACTTTGGATACACTACTTATGTAGACAGTGAACATTGTCCAGTCAACAGCTATCAACGTCAACGCCGTCCTATCGGCAATATCATTGATAAATGGTACAATACCGGTCTCTAGCCGCTTGCAAAGAGATAGACAATGTAGCGTATTGCTGCAATTTGATATACGACAAGTTAACTTCACGAGATTAAAATGTATGCGTCGACCTCCAGAATATCTACATATTGATTGCGCATACTTATGAGCAGATTGAAATGGATTTATGAAGAACATATTTCAATGTTAATTTTAGCTCCTAAACGAGGCTGGAATTACTCTCACAATTGTTAAGCTACTACGACATATGTATTCATACAAAATGTATACTGTTGACCTTTGGATTTGTTTCCTTCGGTAGAATGTTAATCAATGCCGACAAAAATCTTTCGGTACAACTAGCTGGTTGCTAGAGGTCGCGATAACGTCGGCATGAACCGGGAATAATGTATGCATTGCTACTAATAATTCGCTTAAAATTCAATTCGTAGCCAAGAGGATTCGTTTACCATTTGCACTATTGCGATTGTATTGATTACCAATACGGACCGAAAACATCGCGAATTCGTGACCGTTTCGGAATAACTTATACATAACTCGATAAAAACTTCATTGAATTATTAAGACTATCTTTAAAGAGATAAAAGGTAAAGGGAAACAACTTAGACAAGTCAAGAATTTCGCGTATCTCTGGAATACATTAAGGCATATATGGTGCAAGCGTATCGATGTTTTAGTGTGCTATATTAAAACGCGATTTACTTAGCAATTCATAATAACATAATTGACATCGTGCTAATAATGAACTGCCGTTGAAAATCACTATCGAAGTCAAATAAATTATTATACAGTCCAAACTCCGTATACTTAACTCGACGGGACCAGATCCGTTCCCTTTTTTGTATTTCCTCTATTGTCCCTCCTCCCGGTCAGTTGCTGCGAATAGGGGTAACGAGAGGTATACGCGTCCGTAGGTACGAAGCCACCTTGTAACTGCTGCGCGTGCGCAGTTTACACTTTACGAATTAGGCACCGCTTGGAGTGAGTCAAACGGACTCAGGGGAAATACAGTTAAGGGAACTCGTAAAATAAAGGATTGGTTAAGTTAAGGGGAGTTAAGAATACGGAGCTTGGACTGTATATGATTTATCAGTAGACCGGCAATCTGATCAAATTTAACTTGCGGAAGGTCTATAATCAATAATTGTCAAATCGGTTCGACACAGACAAAACGCGAGAACTCTACTTTTTGCATATGTATATCGTGTGTAGTTCTTTTGTATTTGCGAGTTAATAACCCATTGCAGCGGAAATTTCGACTGTATAGACGATATACCAGAATGCATTTCGATTTTCGATAATTGATGAAATAACCTCGCAACATCGACGATTCTTATTATAACAATTTTCGCTCTACGATAGTCGATTATAATCCAATAGAGGGAAGAAATCAATGACGGCAACGAAGAAAAGCTCAGCATTGTCTCATATTTCTGTTCCGTCCTTGCGAGCTGTGTGTACCACGACGATGGTACAGTGCTAATCCGACACGACAGAAATTACTGGAATTGCGAACTCACGGAAGCGTGTGCGTGTGCCAAGAGTAGCGCATTATACATGAAAGCGGGGAAGGTATAGAAACTGTGTGGGAGAGTAAGATGAAAGACGGCGCTTGTTATTAATGGGTTCGTAAACGCGCCACCATAATAAGCAGCATCTCTCACGCCGTCGGATCCGAGTTACATTCCTGGCACGTATATCAACCTCTACTTCTCGCACCCTTTTCTTGCTCCCCCCCCCCCCCCCTCACTCCTCCGTCCTCTTCATTCCCTTACAGTTATTATTATTATAACTATTTTCTTTCTCCTGCGCGCCTGTTTTTTTGTCTCGTCACGTATGTTTCTGGCACAGTTGAGTTTCATATTTATACCTCTCGCACCCTCGTGTTTTTTTATACTCGCTTCGCGCGATGTAACTTTGAGCTCTGCGACCGTTCTTGGCGTTCGCTTAAATTCGTTCGTCGCGCAAGTTTTGTCGAAACAACAAAATCAAGTGGACAGTATGAAAATATTTACTGGTATAATGTAATACACTAGAAATCTCTTCTATTGGTACAATAATTTATGTTGGCAGAACTTGATAAATTGTGAGATATCGTGTTTGTTTTTTTAATGCTTAGGTAATTAATCACCATTTCCTCGTTAAGGCCAAGAAATTTCGACTGATGCAGCAAGATCCATATATAATAGATATATTTTATTTATCGTATAATTGCTATAATGGCTGTTATCGCCGAGGAATCACAAAACGGATGAAGCCTCAGTAACGAACATTTTATTTTTAAAAACATTGAAAAACTCATAATTGAAAAAAGATTGTGATAAAGAAGTTGTCTTAACAAAAAGAGTGAAATAACAAATAAATATTCGCATACTATAGTCGAAAGATATTCGTCTTTGAGTACTAGAATTTTCCGACTATAATTATTTGCTATGTCACTCATTGTTTATTGATAAAATTTCTTTATTACAGTATTTTTTCATTAGAGAGGTTTTCAATATTTGTTAAAGTATTTTTATTTCATTCTTTTTTAATATGAAGAACTTAACAGGAGTAATTATTATAAACAAACAAATGATAATGAACAATTTACATATATACCGCGTGAATATACCACACGATGACCAACTTAGACAACAATATTCTACCCGGAAATTGTCGCGTTGTCTGCTGCACGTAATCCGAAATGAATCATAGACTGACTATCGGGTGAACTAATGACGGTGAAAATTCAACATACATATCTGATTAAAATGTTGGTTAGTTTTTCATATATCATTGCGATCTCTGCGAACTTATCTTCATACTTTATCTTTGAATCCATATCACTCACTACCCGCATTATCCCAATTGCACAGTGTACTCAATTTTGTTACCATATAGTACGCCGTTTCACATACATGACAACAAAAACGGGAACAATAACTGAACCTCAGTGAAACGGAGAACACCGTTCTTTTGCTCTGGCAAACAGTCGGGAATAAAGGGATCATTTTAGTGTAAATTTTTCAGGAAATCTTTTTACAGTCGGTGTACACGGTTTACATTCTCAAAGGAAGAGATCTCAAGCTATCAGTCTCAAATTTTGACACAACATTCTTCACACCATTCTTTATCTTTCTATGAAAGCCTTTTTTTATTGTTATATTTTTGTTGACGAAAAAGTGTCGAAAAAAAGGTTAAATTCGATACTTTTTTTTTCAAATTGCCGCCATTTTGTCAATTTTGATAAAAAAAGAAAAACATTTTCCATAGCGCATACATAGCGCATATTAGCGGCTTTCATACTGATTAAAAATCTTTTTTCAAATTTTGTTTTAGACAATATTTACGATTGGAGGAGTGTACACCGTCAGGAGACAATTTTTTTACAAGCCATTTTCAACCGCTCAAAAAAACTGTAAAAAAAATAAAAATAAACATTTTTTTTTCTGTTCTTTATGAGTGCTTTGATGTGACATAAAAAATCTGACTGATTAGCGTATTTTATCCATCGAAAAAAAAATCGTGAAAATCGGCTATTTTTTGTCCCGTCACACTAGAATGATCCCCTATAAATATCGCAATGCGATATGGAAATCGCAAATTTCAATATTTTCGATTACATTTTTTTATAGCATACTAGTTAAAAAAAACGCAAGTTTAATCTATCAGTGCGATAAAAAGTGCAGATGCATGTATATGTTCTGAATAAAACTCGAAGGTTTCAGCTCTCGCTGACAAACGTACGGCTCTCGAGATCTCGTTTGCCGACTTGCACGATGAAGGAGAGAGAGGCGCACCGCAGTCTACACCAACGATGTTACTGCTACGTGAAGCAGCTTCCACCACTCCGGCGAGAAAAAGCAAACGAGCGCTAGGAACGAAGAAGGGAGAACAGAAGGCCATAGGTACTTCGCGGAAATAGGTCAGAGGGCAAGGATCAGCCGGCAGAGTGGTGGAACATGAGAACGATAAAAAGAAAAAGGATGAAACGATGCGAAGCTAAGAGAACGCGGCTTCCTGAGTAGACATCCTCAACGACTTTCGTTCAGCGCTAAATTTTCCCCGTCCGCTATCAAACTCTCCTTAATTCATTCTCGACTGACTCGCTCCCTCTCTTTCTCACTATCCTCGATGCGCTTCTGCTCTCCACTCATCTCGAACTCGGGACGAAGTTCTCAATCTTTCTTATGTTTGTTCTTTCGCTACTTTTTTTATACAGCATTTCATATTAGCTTTCTTATGCGTAGTTTCTCATTCATTTTTCAACAAAGTCAAGATTGTCAGACATACCGATAGATTTTGATCAATTTTACGATAAACTCCAATTATATTTTCCGCAACTAAATATCGGACTTTGTTCAAATTTTACTTGGATTGAAAACGCCTACACTGTATATCAGTGCGATAAGATTTTAGGAATTAAAATGAGATCGCGAGAAACCAAATCCGACCTCTGATAACATCTGAAAATGACGCGTTTATAGTAGAAAATTCTACTGTGCAATGATTAGAAGAGATTTAAGGCTCATCTATGAGCAATAAAGTTCGATTTCTAGTGTCAACAACTTTGTTTTTAGTTATATTCGCATAGTAACCATGGATCTGAAAAACTGTTGAAACTCTGGAAGTTTTTCGAGACCGATGTTTTTTTTCCGTTGCACGACGTCTGCATTTTTCGTTTCAGCAAACTTGTCATTCGATAAAGGGAAAGTCCATCCAAATTCAACACAAAGACAAGACAAACCCGTTGTTTACAACATCTTTCAGAACACTTTAGTATGTGTTTACAAGCGGCGCTTAGAGTGACGACTGTCGGCTTTTATCTTTCCAGTCTTTATGGAAATTAGTTCCCCCCTCACCGACAACGGTAGATGCGCGGTTGGCGCGCGGCTCCGATGATCATCCAAGTCAGGCAGCTTTGTTCGCGGGCAGTACTTGGATGGGTGACCGCTTAGCCGCGCGCTAGCTGGCGCATCAATCGTTGAGCGGGAGGCTCATTCTTCTGAGATTTTGGGGTTTTCTGCACTTTACGCAAGTGCAAAAAATACCGAAAAATCGATACAATATGGCCGTCTGTACCGGCACAGGTTTTTTGCAGTTGTCTCGTGTTCCCGGCAAATGCGGTACAGTGTAGCCAAATCGGCTGCGAACGCATAGAAAAGGTTAGATAGATTAGCTGAGTGCGGGTAGGGAATGTTAGGAGAGGAAACCGTAAAAACCCGGAAGGGTATACGATGGAATAAAAGGAATACTACCTAACCTAATCTAACGTAGTTCCCCCCACTTTAGCTGTAGATCGAGAAAGTTTTCTCGATGCTATTTTTTTTTATTTGCTAAAAATAAAACCCTAATCCTTTCTTAAAAAAGTAATGTAACGCAAAATAATCGAAAAGCGATATATATCGCGCAAGACTTATAGACGCATTGTGATTGGTTCCTGACTTGATATTTAAATTTCGATATAAACGCACTTCAGGGCAATAACATTACCCATAAAGCGCGCGCCGCCTTCGTAGGCATATGTCATCTGACGTGAGAATAAGTTTATAGAGCGCAAGCGAAGCAAGCGCGTTGATACTAGTTCGCTAAAAAAGAAGATTGCTTTTCCTCTTGTTATGGATTTTAAGTTTTTCCTACAAAATGATTGAAACCGAATATATAGTCGTGAAAAATAAGAAAAATTGTCGTCATTTATAATCAAGCGGGAACCCCATGATAAAACAAATACTCGAAAATTGGGTTTCACTTATAAAATTTGAAGAAATTTTTCGGGTGACGATATCGAATGGCCTTTTCGTGGAAATAAATAACCTTCAATGATTTTGCCGCAAATTATAGGTTAAAATTACTTATTTAAATCTGAATAAATATTTTTCTTGTTGGTCATGAAAAATCGCACACTTTCGTTTTTTTAAATTGTTCATACGTATAATCGCTCCCGAGATATCAGTAGTTGAATGGAAAATAACAAAATAGAACAATTATTGTCAATAAAAAATTCTGAAAATGTTGAAACTTTGTGGATGCGTTGCAATCACGTCACCTGATTGGTAGACATTTTTTGAAAATTTCTGGAAACTCTTATTTATCGAGTGGATGAATGGGTACCGAATGCCTTATTTATGACTAAACTCGTGATGTTATTTCAATTGGAACCTTTTGAGTTTTTGAACGGAGTTTACAATATTAATAATTGTCATGTATTTGTTTTAACTTTTTTTAAATTAACCTTCCGTACGCTCATTGATACACTGAAAATTTTTAATTTTTCGTGTGGAAAACCCGGAAAAATCAGAGAATTACAATTGAAGAATTTCGCGGGAACCATCCATCCGAAACTTTATGATTTTTACCAGAAGCAACAAGGATCTCTTCAATAAGCTCATAGGATTTCGTTTCGAACGATTGAGAGACACCATAATCCTCAATAATTAAATCGACAACCTCCCTAATTAATAGACACCTAAACTACGGGAAAACGGCCCTTTCGGTTATTCGTGTAATCCGCGTAAGTCCGGTAGAAAAAGTAGGTCGTCAGTGGGTGAATACATTCGTCGATAATTAAAAGCTGCAAACTCTCGAATGTCCTCACGTTGGTGTGTTATGTAATACCTACTACTACCTGTAATTGAACATTCGTACAAATTACTTCAGCGGATTGTTAATTACTTTGCGATCTGACGTCTCTTAGTTGACGGGGAAACTTTGTTCGAACGCGTGGAAAGTGTTAACGATGATCGATCTTTGCTTGTTCGCTGCCAATTTCGTTTCTATAGGACAGATAAACAAATGCACGAGAGCATACGAACAAATATCAATTCATTCTGAAAAATCGCATAATTACATTGAATACAATGATTAATTGAGACAACTTGTTTTCGTCTTAAAAAGTAGTTCTCCCAATAAATTATTTTCTTCAATGTAAAAATCTCTAATCGATACGCAAAAAAATTGCAAAAAACAAAAGAAAAATTGTTAATTTTTATTAACTAAACAATTTTACATACAAGGAAAAAGTCTCTAATGTACTTGGAGAACTCGATAATAGGATTGCAAATCAGATTATGAACGAACGGCAGAAAGAATCAACGAACAGTTGGAAAAATACAAAAAATGTTACCTATGGGAAATTTCACGATTTGTTTAACAGTTTAGATGCTACAATAGCACGTACATGAAAACGATAACCTCGCGGCATTGTCAACCGCAAAACATCGCTCCTCGTCAGTCGGGTGTTAAAATGATACGAGAGAAAAAAATTCGGTCACAGATTCGTTATGTGGAGAAAACATAAAACATTGTTCCCGATTGTTCGTTTTATTCAAACCGTGTTGTCTGCGCATGTCGTTACTCCCGCGCCGATACAAGTATCAACTCACCCGTATTCGATTTCATGCCTCTCGGAAAGAACAAAAGAGACACGGAAGAAGAATGTGCGGCGCTTCTGCATGTTGCTCCGCGTCAGCCTTTCGCGTAGATATATAACGATCGCAAAAGTGTGCCACGGATTTGTCTGCTGCGGTCTATCCATGTGCGTATAAGCGTACAACATGCTTTATGCAGACTCCACGTGGCAGCAAACTCGTACATTGTATACATATATGTAGAGTTGCGCGGGTATCTGTGGTATCGTTCACGCCAACGCGTTCGCGACTTGCTCCCCGCGCTTGGCGAACCACGTGCACTACTGCCACTCGACCCTCAACGATGAATCCGCGAAGCGCGTCGATGCCGCACAGTGTATCGAACTTGACGACTCGCGGAGGAACAAACACGGGCGACTGTACAAACAAATCGACCTTTTCGCGCGATCGACGACGACTCGAGTCTCGAGATGGCGAGAAAAGCCAATTGACTCGTGCAACGCGCGTGCGTCCGATCGAACCGCATACGTGATACGTGGCCCCGAGTAGTTTTAACACATATCTATTTTTGTTATTGTTATTGTAATAAATAATAACAATATGAATAAATAATTACGGATTATAATTTGGATCGGACTTTTGGCGATGTAAGCGAACTTCTCTATAATGTTTATCACAGTCCAATTTCCAATTCCGTGACGCGACTAACGTTGATCTGAGGACGAAAGTTTATCTAATCAATGCAAACATCAACGACGCGCGAGGCCCGTGCATTCTATTAAGTCGAAAAGCCGCGCGCGGGTTTGAAATCCATCAATGCTCTCAGTTCTCTCTATCGAAGTATAATAACCGTAAACCGATAAAACGTGACTGTGGGAGTTACGAATTTCGCGCACAAAGTGCAATGTACTATCAGCAACCAAATGCTAATTAGTCCCGATAACGTATAATATCGAATTAGTATAGCGAGAGAGATTTGCTTGCAGAAGGAAGGAGTGGCGCGGATGTGGTATAATGTAGGATCGACGAACGCGCGGTCATGTACCGCGTAATACGCGCTCCGTGTCAGAACAATTGGTTAAGTCTACTATCGAAATACCGACGTGCACGTAGGTTATGTAGGCACTGTAAATACACGTACATTGGACGGATACGCCAATGTCGGCTTACTGTTGCGCGTTAGC
Source organism: Buathra laborator (assembly GCA_934046635.1). Taxonomy (NCBI): domain Eukaryota; kingdom Metazoa; phylum Arthropoda; class Insecta; order Hymenoptera; family Ichneumonidae; genus Buathra; species Buathra laborator. Next base: position 6,815,137 of record OW203893.1, on the reverse strand, counting down.
CAGCACAGCGTACAACTGAGAACGTACATGCGAACGGAGAGAGAGCCGATGAATGGATTTACGTTGGGGGCCCAAGCGTACCCGCTTAACCTCCGGAGCAACATCGATCGAGAACAGACTTCTGTTCGTACACTTGCACGCTGCATGCTCATTAGTTTCCTACGGAAACTATTTTGCGCCCGCTGAACTTACGCTATTACTATACACGGTACGTTATTCCTGTCGAACACAAATTGCATTCTGCGTTGTTGTTCGCATACAAATATCGTACACAAGCATCATAACTGTTTATAAAAAAGTCTCTCGTCACGTTTACGTGCAATAAGTGTCGAGTGGAAAATACAGTGGAACCTCTCGTATTTGACGCAATTCGGAGACATCGCGTCAGATACGGAGTGACGAATCAGATGCACGTAACGACGGTGGCGAGCGCATCGGTCAATCAGCATTTTCCCTCCAATAGCCAATTGCATAGGCCAATAAGCAGTACTATCGTCAAATACGAAAGGTTCCACTGTTGTAATTACGCAAAATCAGGCTTTGTGCTCGAAATCCGAAATTATTTCGTTACGCGCCCAATAAAAGTCTTTTCAATGAACAATGTGATACCGTGTGGTATGCCGCGCAGTCTCATTACGCAACTCGTTAATATTGAAGAAGTTTCTGATGTTTACGAAAAAACTTTTGTACGGTTCTGTTTTTCCAACGTGGTGATGACATTTAAAAAAAAAATGTATTTATGTAATGTAATATCAAGAGACCCGTTAGCATTTTAGCCCCAAATACTTAAAAAACAATTTTTTTTAACGATACATATTTAGTCAATAATATTCATTTCCGCGTCGTCGGTATTAAAGATAACAGTGGAGAGGCATATATAACGGTATCTCTGCAGTCAACGAGGTCATTGAAAAATATCGAATGCTGATTCGACGATAGTTCAACGCTCGCCGTGAAAAAAAAAAAGAAAAAAATAAATCGGAGTGATGCGAACAATATAACGACGACGCTATAGCATATTTGTTCATAAAAAGTTCCGCTCTCGCGAACAACTTGGTACTATCATCAAGACGAGATGCGAACGATAGTATCTCGTTACAAATTTATTTTACGATACGCTACGACACGGCACGGAAGTATATATTTCATCGCGATATAATAGAGAAATCGTAGTTACCGAGTGTATCGATGAAAAATTGTTTCGTAAACAATTCCTCGTATCCTTGACACAAATTTGTGATTTCCAAACGAATGCTTCGAGTTTCAAATGGCTAACGGATAAAAGTTGATTATCCGTGAGAACGCAATCTTAGATAAATACGTTCGGTACCAACAGAACTTTGATAAACTTTTTTTTTTAACTTTTCTGCATAAAAAAAAAAAATTTCGGTTAAACTGTTAATTTTTTTTTTTTAAGTGATTTTTGCGCATTGCATTAGAATTTTTAAGACAATAACTATACTTCCGATTCTAAAGGCTTAACTTATTCTTGAAGTTCGTCTTATCTTCCATCGTAATTGCTAAATGATAAGTAACATTCGATTCTCGACGTTAAATTTATTTCCGGTTTATTTAGTGACCTTTTACTCCATTTGGTGTTTCGTATACTATGCGATTATTGTAATCAAAGATTACTATACTTGCACCTTCTTTATAACCTACTTACACCCTATGGGTACACCGACCATACATATTACAGACGGGATTCACGGTTATACGATCTTCACGACGTTAGCGGGTGCACTCGTGTTGCTTTATTGGAACATTAAACCACACTGGCCGCGCTGAGACTCTCGGGCGGAGTATAGAGGATTCTCGATCGTTAACGTGCTCTGTTCCTAAGCGGTCCACGCGGTCCAGCGGAGACTAATACCATCGCGGCGCGACACGCTCGAGTGAATCGATTCGTCGTGAAAAAGAGGAGAAAAAAACGCCACCTCTCCAACGCGTGGGATGAGAAGAAAGTAGAGAAATTCCGTACTGCCGGAGGGTCTCGTAATTCGTACAGTGAATGCCGCGCAACGCTGTTAATTGAGTAGTTAAGTACTCGTCGAGAGGCGTCCAATATCCCGAGGATTAATCAATGAAAATCGTACGTAGTTTGAAATTTTTTTTTACATCAACTATCAAAAATAACTCTCGTTCCTCTCAATGTAATCTGAATATCCGATGTCCATTCGAATAAATAGAAAACAAATGAACGAAATGAGCGTGAAATTGAAGGCTTTCACATGCGATACGCTATTGAATTTTTTAAACATAAACAAAAGCGTGTAACGGTGATGGAGAATAAAGAGTTCAATATAAATGGAAAAATCGAGTAAAATTCGCGAGAATCAGCGTCGATATGCCTCCGCCAGTGATATTGGAAAAACGCTCGATGAAACGAACGTATGTTTCTATGTTATCCCTGCGGCTATATTCGAAAACATGATAATTCCGGATACAGCAGCGCAATATTTTCATTAGCTTTTTTTCTTTACATGTACCTATAGCACAAGACTTTAATTGCCATTATTCATTTATGTGATTGAACTTCAATTTGTCGTCGGTTTACGGATTAATCTCTCCTGAATTATGAATATTTGACAAATGTTGAGAAAAACAGTTAAATTAAATTAAAGCTAAATGACAAAAACGAATGCACCGATTTATAATAAAACTCACATTCTGCTGATGGCGATATGTGTAAAAGTCTTTCTGCAAATCAAGCAAAAATGATGTCATATTTATTGCCGATATTTACAATTTTTTTTTTTTTTTACATTTTCTGAAAGCGACGTATAACCAGAAGCATCGATACCAAGTTCGCTCGTCTCGATACCACCAAAAACACAGACACCGCGATAGAAAAGCTGACGTAACCCGGAGGCCGATGGTCACTATCGATCGGTGGACCAGCGATCATTCCTAATCCATACCGCGACTCCAGCAGCGAAACTTTTCCACTTGTATCATCTAACCGCATTTAAATTGCACTCAGCAAAATGAATATACGCACAAGAATCTTTCTAAGATACTGGCGAAGTATTTAGACGATATGAACGAAAAGAATTGAAATTCGATACCGAAGCTAACTATTGTTTTTTAGTATTTAAGGACATCAAAAACATATGTGTAGACAATAATGTGAAAATCGGACGTTTTTACGATTGCTATACTTTCCCTTTTTACTTATTTCGTATGTGATGAGAATGTAAAAACAACGTCACTGATAGGACTTATAATCAGTTTGCAAAAACGGAACGTGCGTAGTAAGGAAACCGAAATGATGTGCCGATGGAAGAAATCTCAATTTTTCCCATTGGTAAAAGCCACAAATCAGAAGAACTCATCGTTGCTGGTTTCCTCGAGTAACTGATATAGAAATGAGAAGAAGGATTGTTTTACACGATGAGGCTTCGAAGCGTGAGAGAGAGAGCGGTCGTCAAAAGTTACGAAGACGTTGGGATATACAGGGGAACCTCCCGTATTTGACGAGAGTCCTGCCTGCTGCCTTACAAGTGCGGTGGGGAGAGGGAAACTGTTGGCTAAGCGATTGGCGCGCCACCGTCGTTTCGTACACCTGATTGGTTACTCCCATATGTGACGATGTGTATCAATTGCGTCAAATACGGGAGGGTCCACTGTATGTATATATACAGGGGGTGCGCAAGGCTGGTAAACGATGAGTCTTATTCTCGGTATAATATATAACACCGGGAAGGGAAAAGGAGTAGATGGAACCCGGTGTGGGGTCTCTCGCCGTTCGTCGACTATTTCCCGTCGATGTAGTAAAGTAAGTTGCCAACGGCCGTTCGCGGGATTTAATGCTCGGGCCGTAAACGTATTATCGTCCTACGGTGGTGTGGCGAGAAGGGCCTCGATAGAGGAAGGCAATAAAAGCCGCACCGCCGATCCGCGCAGCGGTCCAAGAAGTGGCCACGATGCATCGCCCGCGTTGCAGACACTGGTTCCCTGCCGCCTCTCATAAACCCGAGAACGGAATGCAAGGCGTTACTCCCTCTATACCGTGGAGATGAGGACGACGCCGACGTGTCGCCGAAGTCTCTTCCTCCGTTGAATTCTCGCGGTCGTGATTGCGTCACAACCACAGTACTATACTATCAAAGTTTGCCACTGCCGCGAGATCTACTAAATATAATAGTATGCGTATAACCGCGCGCGCGTTGCTACAACTTCGACATTGCTAGAGTGATAGTATAGTCTATCGATTGTAACATCGTATCTCGGCTATATCGATCGGAGTTCCAGAATGTACTGTGTCTCGATTCAACAGCAGTACTCTCGACGACAGAACGACGAACCCATTGAGTATCTAACTTGTAGACGCTTCTCGAGTTTCGCGCCTTGTTAAAACTTACTGAATCGCTTCTCGTTTTTTTTTAGGCCCATAGTTTTTTTTCTTTCTATTTAATAAGAGATTTTTGTTTCCACCGGCTTTGATATCAAATTTCGGAAGTTAATAAAACTGAAGTACGACGACGGAGGAAAGTCGAGTAGGAAGTAAAATACAACTGTCCCCGTGTCTCCGGGGTATGAAAGCCGAGAAGCTCGGGGTTTCTTGCTTTTTCACTTATAGAGATTTCCGCTTTATTCGAAAAAAAAAAAAAAAAAAAAAAAAAAATGGCGACCTACATATATACATCGCTGGCGGAGCGAATGAAGAAAAGAACTGCGAAAAGTTATTCTACCGGGACGCAGAAGGAAAAAAACGAAAAATGTGAAACTCTCCGTTGTGCGAGAACACGAATGAACGCAGACATGCAGTCTGTCGCGAGTGAAAATCTTTTCTGCATACGACATCCTCAAAAATTTACCGCTCCAAGCATAAGAATCGCTCGTGCGAATTTACATATATCTGTACGCATTTCAAAACAGCGAAAACACTTTGGGGAAACGTTAGTTTTTCCCTTACGATTATACAAGGAGTTGTGAATTTTCATAGATTTCAGCGAACATTCATATCTTTTTGGTAGCAAATAATATATTGTACACAACGATCGAGACGTTTTTTTTTTTTTTTCGCGTCTCAAGAGTTATTACGAGTAAATTTAACGTCGCAAAGCATCCGAGACTCATTGAAACTCGCGTCTACATACTTGTAATATTTTCCTGTAGACTCGACGCTCGAACGTACTTGTCTCATCGCAGTGGAGAAGCCGGCAGTCGATTTCCCGCGACACTCGACTCTCATTATCAAATCGTATTATCGAAGTAATTCGATCTCCCCGTCCTATGTTTCCCGTTCATTTTTGCGTCTTTGAAAAACGAACCTTGCAAAGAATTCTATTTATTTATTTTTCTGTTGAAAGTTGCATCGATGAATTTCCTGATAATTCTCGAAAGGCTGTAATAGCCTTTCGAGCACTCGGTTCGAGAGGATTTCGCGTGCTTCAAGTATCTGAATAAAGTATATGGAGGCCAAAGCTTTAAGACAATTCTTATCGTTGTCGTTAGTGCATAAAGTAACGATCGCGACAAAGTTTTATTCGTAATCGAGATGCAGAGTGCGCAGACACGAGTCTCGAGAAGCATTGATATCTCCGCTTAATCAGTTTAAAGTTGGTCGTCGATGGAAATACGCTTCTGAAGCACGTATGCGACATAGAGCGACACGCCAATGTATCTTTCTGCAAGTGCGCGAATTTTGTATGTGTCAGAGATCGCAGCAGTTTCGAACTTATTACACGCTCTCCCTGACGCAGAGAGAAACACGTTCCTTCGGATCACGAAGCCGTTCAATACTCCATCGCCAAGTTTAAATGTAATAATGTTACGAAGTCAAACCCTCGAGCGTTTCGGCATCCAAGCGTTGCTCCACTTTGCGCGGCTACTCCACAACGTTTGCCTTGAAGTTTGTTAGTCGAATCACCGTATTCGGTAGCTTTCGCGATCGACTATCGTTCGAAATTAAGCACCTCTAATAATGCGACATTAAAAAAAAAAAAGATGCAATGACAAATCGCCAGGTAGAAGCGGGTACTTCGCGTCATCATTTTTTTCTATAAAATTTAATCAACTAACAAAATTTAATTTTTATTTATGAATCTCGGATTTGAAATTTGATGCAAATAAATTAATGTTGCTTTGAAATTCCGGAGAGTATATTAATTCAACAAAAAAAAAAAAAACATAAAAAAATAAGGCAATGCCGAACGGAAGATGCGCACGATGATTTTTCAACTTTTTTCACCAATCTTTCATTGTTATCAGTAAACACAGCCGTAACAGCAGCAGCCCATTAAGGTCTTCAATTCTCCTCGCCCTCTCGGCGCGTGACGAGGGTTGCCCGTTGTCGCTAACCCCCGGTTGGCCAATATCGCTTGCGCAATTTAATTTCAGTGCCGCTAGCAGCTGCTTTATAAAAGGCATATAGGGTTTTAAAATGAACGCGCGGCAGTGCGTGCACTGCAAGTATCGTGCTGTCGTGTCGCGTGTGTTGTGTTGTACATTGTCGCCGGGAAATGCACTCGGCGACTATATGATTCCATAAAAAAAAAAAAAAAACAAAAAAAAAAAGAGCGAATATTGTTATGAACGAGCGAAGGCGGCACGCGCATCAGTTTAATATTTGGCTGTTGCTATTCGTCCCACTACTGGATGAATAAGCGTATATTATTCGTCCCGTTTTTTGGCTAAATGTATGCATTTTTTTTTTGCGTAATCTAATTTGTTAATTTTTTAGTTAATATGATGGACGAATAAAAATAATACATGATTATTCGTCCAGATGTAAATCATTATAACAAGATTCGAATAGTAAGAAAATGCATCGGGACGAATAATCTTACATTATTCGTCCCGACAAAACTTGCGAACGGCAGGAGACTGGATCGGGACGAATAATATAGGATTATTCGTCCCGACAAATCTTGGGAACGGCAGGAGACTGGATCGGGACGAATAATCTTACATTATACGTCCCGACAAAAGTTGGGAATGGCAGGAGACTGGATCGGGACGAATAATCTTACATTATTCGTCCCGACAAAAGTTGGGAACGGCAGGAGACTGGGTCGGGACGAATAATATAGGATTATTCGTCCCGACAAAACTTGGGAACGGCAGGAGACTGGATCGGGACGAATAATCTTACATTATTCGTCCAGATAAAACTTAGGAACGGTAGGAGAATGCATCGGGACGAATAATATAGGATTATTCGTCCAGACAATACTTGGGAACGTTAGAAGAATGCATCGGGACGAATAATATAGGATTATTCGTCCCGACAAAAGTTGGGAACGACAGGAGACTGGATCGGGACGAATAATATAGGATTATTCGTCCAGATAAAACTTAGGAACGGCATGAGACTGGATCGGGACGAATAATATAGGATTATTCGTCCCGACAAAAGTTAGGAACGGCAGGAAACTGGATCGGGACGAATAATATAGGATTATTCGTCCCGACAAAACTTGGGAACGGCAGGAGACTGGATCGGGACGAATAATCTTACATTATTCGTCCCGACAAAACTTGGGAACGGCAGGAGACTGGATCGGGACGAATAATCTTACATTATTCGTCCAGATAAAACTTAGGAACGGTAGGAGAATGCATCGGGACGAATAATATAGGATTATTCGTCCAGACAATACTTGGGAACGTTAGAAGAATGCATCGGGACGAATAATATAGGATTATTCGTCCAGACAAAACTTGGAAATAGTAGGGAAATTGTAGGAGGCTTTTTTTTTTCATTATAATAAATAGTATTTATTTCTTCAGTGGGGGGGCTTCGCCCCCCCAACCGCCCACCGGGGCTTCGCCCCGGACCCCACCAGGGGCTTCGCCCCTGGACCCCATCCGTTCTTCGTAGAACCATATATGGTAGCAATTCATCTGCCTACTATACACATGGAGGTGGCAGGGTGGGTGTGGGTGTGGGGACGAACAATATACATTTTTTCATCCCGGTACGAATTCTAAACTTGATGATCGGGATGAATAAATGTATATTATTCGTCCCGACCATTATCACATGGTTTAATATTCATACCGGGACGAATAATATACAATTATTCGTCCCGATCATCAGCAGACTTTAAAATTAAAAAAAAACGTCCCAGGACGAATAATATTCACTTATTCGTCCAGCAATTAACAACAAAACTAATGAATACATTATAATGCAACAAAATAAAAAAAACCACTATCGTCGAGACTCGAACTAGGTACCTTCCGACTTCCAATCAACCGCTCAGCTAACTGAGCTACGCCGCTTCGATGTTTTATGTTAAATTTCGCTAGTACTTATGTCGTATGGGGTATGAGGGTAGCCGATTTTTTAGGCAAAAAATGGGTACACAACGCATCGCATGCATCATAAACATGAATTTTCATTAACAATATTTTAATTATTTGATTTATCCTTAGTTCAAATTTTGTCGGGACGAATAACATACGATTATTCATCCAGCTACGGGACGAATAGACACTCCGTTAATATTTTACGCGCAATATTTCACGCCGGCCTCTCGATCGTCGGTTTGCTTTCAGTTTCTCTAATTCGCCGCTTCTGTTTTTAGTTTTTATTTATTCGAGTAATAGCGATTATTGACCACCGATAAAATACATTTTTTCTTAAAGATCGTAGAGTTTGACTCGAGAAAAAAAAAATCCGCGATTGTCAAGCAAGTGAAGTCGATGTCCGATTGAAACGCCGAGATATATGAAAGTCAGATAAACGACAGCATCATCGATAAGTTACGGCGTGAATCGGTTAATTCGTGCTGAAACGTTAATGATTGCAATAAATTATCGCGATATCGGTTTAATCTTGTGGGATCATATCGCCAGGAGCGATTTTTCCTCGTGCAATTCAACGATTGTAAATAATGTGTAAAACAGTCGACGTGCCGCTACTACGCGAGAGTATAAAACTTGTATGCATATGAGAGTTGGTCTTACGATTACGCGTTTTATTCCCATAAAAAATCGCTTAATTGGACTGCAATGAAAAACATTTCAAGCGAAATTAATTAACTCCTCTCGAAAAAAAAAAAAAAAAAAACACAAGTATACTTACACGTCGAGTTCCGATTGAAACGCATTCGCTTATGAAATAATTGCAATTGCACACTTTTAATTGTTAAAATAATCATCGATGCAACGAAAATTTATATCGTGATGGAAGTACCATTGTGTTCGCTGATTCGCATGGAAATAAATTAAAGTATTTACTTAAGTACGTCGATATATGAAATAAAAATAGAAACGATCGAACTTCCGAACAGTGTATGAGGTATCATAACACATCGAAGAAGTTTTCCAAGAGGGGCAAAGTATACTAATCTTCCGAAGATTTGAATGGCATTAGTATATACCTCAGCTGAATCACAGCAAAGCGCCACACACCGGTGAATGTTCATGTGGTAGTAACAAATTTAGAACTCTGCCAAGTGGAAACTTAGTTTTCATCGTTACGCTCGGAGGAACCGCGGGCTGTTCGCTCCTACACGAGGGAGATAACCTTTCGAACGAAACGGCACTTAAAGCGATAACGATGGTACGCGCGGTGTCCGCCTCTTTCGTTCTTGTCGCCCATTAATAAATATTTCCTTTCTCTCGATATACTTCCAAATTATGTTATCGGGCTAAACGACATCGATCCCCGATACTCGATATAATCTATTATTGGCGCCATATCCGGGATCATACAGTCGGACTCCGCATAAGTTATTTGCACTGCTCTTCGAAACGTCCATTTTTTTTTTTTTTTTCGATAATTCATTATATAGTCACATGATTGACTCGTTGCATTGTTTCACTTGAAAATTAAATTAGAAAAGAGCGGAACATAAAAGCGAAATGATATTTATTTAGTGAAACTAATAAAATTTATCTAAATTAAATACATTTTTTTTAAGGTGTTAGATCTTCAATATGAATTGTATTATTAATTGGTCCAATACGATAGTAATCATTTTATGGAATAACGAATTTCAGAATTTCACTTTTGCACATTTCGGATTGAAATTCGCGACACTGATTATTTTTTTTTTTCCAGCATCGTTGATATCGGATTCTCCGACTTATCCGAGTTTCTACTTTACTCATGCCAATATTTTCCATCGGAGTGAATCGTTGAAATTATGCGACGCGACTCGCAATCAGATAAACGGAAATAGAACAAAGCGCGAGGATTGAAGTGGCGAATCGAGGAATGAGAATTGGAAACTATCTTTAACGGTAACGTTGATGTATAGTTATGTTCACACAGAAAACCGCGCGCGGATGTTCTTATTTTACCCGCAGAGAATAATTTAAAAGTACTGGTCGACGGCACCAGATGCGAGTCGGATAGTGTCTCTCGTAGCCCTTTAGCGAAGCGTATAAATTTCCACGGGGGCGAAACGATAAATTTGGAGAGACTTCCGAATAGACTCGCGGATTCGAAGCTACCGACCGTTCCGGCAGGAAGATGCCTGCGGAAAATTTTTACCGTGGATGGAGAAAAATGAGATACAGTGAAACCTCTCGTATTTGCCGAAAGCACTGCTTATTGCCTAATGCCTTGCATGGGCGACCGGGAGAGGGAAACGGCAGGCTAAGCGATTGGCTCGCCACCGTCGTTTCGTGCACCTGATGGGTCACTTCCGTATCTAACGATGTCTCCGAATTGCGTCAAATACGAGAAGATTCACTGTACATAGTTGGAAATGAACGTGGAAACACGTAGTGTCAATCGAACGCGTGCGACTATTCCATCCGATTTTATCGTCATCCAATGATTCCGCGACTTCTGAATAGACTCGCGGAATCGAAGCTATCAACCGTTCCGGCAGGAAGATGCCTGCGGAAGAATTTTAACGTGAATGGGGAAAAAAGACATCGATGGAAAAGGACGTGGATACACGTATAGTGACGATGAGCGAATGCGTGCGACTATCTCATCCGATTTTAAGGTCATCCAATGATTTTCTAAGATTCGTAAAAAAATTGTTCACTTCGAAAATGCATATTCTCAGTAATCGTCAGTTATTAATTAATTAAAACCTCAATGCAATCCAATATATTGAAAAAACATTGCAACAGTTGTACAGCGTTCGCGAAATTGACTGTTATCGATGTTTCATCAATTTTAAATGGTTAAACTGCTCGTTTTCCGTTCTAAAAAAGAAACTAATATCCATATCAGCCTGAACTATCGTAATAACGTTAAATGCTAATTCTAACTGCAATATATTTAATTTTTTCTGAATGCAACCAACACATCGCCAATTAATCATCCCTCCCCGTCGTATAACGAGACACTCCGGTTCTCCCATACTGCTTAATTAACTCGGTCCACTGCGAGTTGCGATGCGTATATGCTAAATACAAACTCCTGCGGGGGTGAAACGAGATCTCGAGAGAAGTACGAGAGAACTGAGAACAGGAACGAGAGTTTCTCTTCGCCCTGTGTGTTCACTCGCAGCTTGCATTTGTCTGTATACACATAAAGTTCTTTGCAATTTGGCAACAGTAGCTGCCGCTGATACCGGGGCGACAAAAAAAGATCGCGACCTCTCAACTTCACGCCGTTGCTGCTGCTGCAGCCGCCAGTCGGCTAAACATTGTCGGAGTTTGCGAATGTGTACACGCCGGCAGTGGCAGTAGTAGTGACAGTACAGATCGCGGCTGGTTGAGCACTAAAAGTTCTCAGTGTTCACGCAGCGAAAAGAAAAATAAAAAAAAATAGTTTCTCTAACTAATTTTACCATTTGCATTTCAATTTTTCAATCCCATTCGCTCGGACAATTTTCAGATTCCTGTCCGTTAATATTATTATTATTAAGCTCTGTAGTAATGTTATTAACACTGTATTATTAATAATACATCGCGACAGTAAATATATTTATGGTGATTCATGCGGAAACGCGCTGAGTCAAGTACGCGAATCGCAACGCTGTCTTCGCATCGTTTCGGGTTTCAGTGGATTTCGCTATAAATTCGACAGCGTTGCGGAAAACACACCGGTGCTCGCCGGTTTTACAGAGAAGGTTCGTGACCTCTCTCCATTTCGCGAATTGCAGCGCTTGCGTTTGTTTTCCGGATATCGAATCGGGCAGACAATTTCTACGCCTTGCCGAGTATCAACGTGAGAGAGGCGATTTACAGATGCATATGCGGGAATTTCCGGATAGGCAGTGCACCCGGCAAAAAAAAACAGAAAGGTGAACATTTTAAGGGATGAATACTATTACCCCAATGCACCAGCAGCTGTATACCAAAGATAAATGTTTGTTACTTTCGCGATCGATCGTCGCGGAAGTGAAACGACTATCGAGAAATAATATCGTCTTAAGTAATACCGGAATGTACAAAAAATTAACATTGCGTGCGGTAAACTTTTCGCGAGATACGTTTCGGGAGTTTGGCTTCTCGGAGAACTTTTTTCATTGTCTCTTAACAGTCCGATTTATTTCGCAGCTTCTCAACTGATTTCCTCATGCAGGCATCTCTCGTCGTATATATTGCGTTCGCTCGGTATCACGCGACACTCGTTCACCTATCGTGTGTTACGGCCTCTTCGCTCTCTCCGCACTTCCCAGAGATCCGTGAGCGTATATTGGCTTAGTTTCCTCGTAAATGCCAGCGAGTCACGCAATAAACTTAAACGGTGCGCAGCTCGCGCATACGCGCTGCTTTTCATCTCCCGTACTCTCGCGCTCAGTGACGTTCGATGGGATTGCACTTGAAAAGTGCCCGCTTCCGCGTCTACCCAAACCGCTCCTCTCTGAATCCATCCACGCGGGGTTTTGGCTTCGTGAACTTTGCGTCTCTTTCATTCGTTCGAATGAAACGCTCGTCGAAGCCAATAAACCAGCCACTGCATCGTCGGACGATTCGTTGCTATCGCGTGAACGACCGTTGCCGGCTTTGGGCAACGCGAGCGAATGGAAATCAAACGAGGTCTACACAATGCACAGCGAAGCTTGGATCTCTCGTCATTAACATCGTCGGACGAGCCGCACAGGTAGAAAGGCTGATACTCTCACCCGACGTAATTTCATTGTTATTGGTCAATGCAATGGAATTCTCTCGGTTTAGATGGTAAGCGAGTGTTTCAATTCGCAAAGAACAAAAAAAACACCCTTATCGCCACACCTCTATTTCCAGTATCATTTCCTCGTAATTTCATAAAGCCGAATAACTTCCGCTGCAAAAACTCGAACTCATCGAAACAAAACAATAGCATCGGGTTTGGCATTATCAATCTGCTCGCTCGATTGATCCAAGCTGCGTACGCATGGATTATTCCGAATACGCATAGGCGAGATACGGTTTCTCAATGCAACCCTCTCTCGAGTGAGCATTCGTGCACAAGAACATAAGGGGCGAGCGACTGAGCGATAAGTCAAGGCGCGGAGCCAAGGGAGAGCGACTGAGAGAGTGAGGGAAAGAGTGAGAGGGGGAAATATAGATTTTCTTGCCAGGGGATATACCTCGAGGGTGCAAAACGAGCCTCGCTACGCGACGAGAATAATATTAATCTCCAAAACGCCTCCGCACGCGCTCCGGCGAAAGCCGTATATTCGAAATTGGCTCGGAACTCTTTAACAACTGAAATCGTATAAAAATAGTTTTATTTATATTTATCCGATTCTTATTACTGCAATTATTTTGCTATTACATCATCGGCTGTTCTTCAATTAAATTTAAAGCGGCTTTTGCGGTCTCTGCAATTACTCATTATTGTTATTACCTTAGATAACCCTTTTTTTTTTCAATTTTAGATGCTTCGTTTCGAGTGAACAATGTTTACCGCTAAGCGTCTCGAAAAAAATAATTTTACTATCTCCTATCATAAAAAAAAGGCACAACTTAACCTGAATTTCGAACCGTCGAGTAGACGTTCCCCTTTAAATGATCTCCAACAAGCTGTGGAACAAGAAAATGTTATGTACTTCAAACATATTAATTAAAATAATCTTTCTTTCGTCTTTCTTTTTCTTCATTATAATTCGTATATTTCGACTCCCTTCAATCATTCCGCAATTCACCGTTTATTATTTTTCGTATTGATATAAATTTTCTGTTAGACACGAGGATTGATAATTCCATCGCGAGACTCGTTCACCCGCTGGATTTGCGGTGTTCCGAGTTTTTGGGGGGAAGAGGGGAGGCAGGGAGTAACGATGGAAACATCGATGCATCATTGCGATTATAGCTGCCAGTTCAGCTCGTCGAGCCGGGGACAGAATGGTTGTGTAGTATAAGGCGAGTAGAGAGAACCCTCCCGGCGTCCCGACGATCGATTAGCGAAAGCGAAAGAGTCGAAGAGAGAGTACAGCGGAGGTACAAGAGGAATAGAGAGAAGGCGGATAGAGTACACAACGATCGGATGTTTGAAGCATGCAAGCGTTCAGCTACGACCGATCAACGTGCCATCGGTAGTTCGGAAAGCGACAGAAAGCAGCGTCGCTAGCCATCCCGTTCGATAACAGGATTTACATTTAATTGAGTTTTCACGACGACGAACGTTTAGTCCGGCCGTCAGATCTCGCTGGATGTCGCTCTTTCTCACGCTTGAACCTCAATGGGAGTTGGAAAATCATTCGGGATTGAAGCGAGAAGAAGAGTGAAGGGTACCGAGCGTGGAAACGTGAGAAAGAGACGAAGTGAGTGACAGTCGATTGAGAGCAGATAGAACGACGGTGGATCGATACCGTCATCGATAATCGAGAATCAGCGAGCTATCTAGTTCTCGTGGTCATATACATATGTATGGAGGAAACAGTATAGTTGCTATTGTGCACATGTGGAGGTACTGGTATACCCGGTTGGCAGATAGAATACATAGACTACTACACACGCATTTTCACTATGCTGGAAGGCGAGCGAAACGACGAGAGGGTGGAGAGATCACACGGAAGCGCAGCTGGTAATCGCGATCGACGAAGTGAACACGTTGATTGGAAGGAAAAAGGGGGCGGGTGGGAGGTACACTGTAAAACCCGTATGGCTTTTCCAACCTGCCGCTTACGACGCGGAACGCTTCCGCTTTCACGGAAATGTTTTGTAGGTGTACCAGGATTATTTCCGTCCGAGATTTATCGATGTTTATAGTCATTTTTTTTGTTTGTTTGTTCGAACGACGAGCTTTTTGGCACTCTGGCAATAACGCTTCTCCCTTACTTAACTATGTTTTACTACCCTCGACGCGTTTTCCCACAAATCTTTTTAATGGTTCTTTCGTCATATTCACGCTATAAACTCGTTTGACTCAACCGTTTTACTTTCAACTCCAGCAAATTGACGTGCAGCGAACGGAGAAATATAATGTTGACGGTATTTCCTCAAAGCCCGACGCTCTATTTGCGGTATGCACCGCGTGTTAGTAAATCGTTGAATTGGATGTTCTTTTTTTTCGTGATCTACGGATTTCATTCCAATTTTTATAGAACTCGTCTGAAACCTGTAAAGCACTAAGGAAATGAACAAATTTTACAAAAATGAAAAAACTCCCGACTCAAAAAAATAGTGAAATAACAGTTAATTATTCACATGTTATAGTCGTGCGATTTCTTCGTCATTGAGTTTGGAAATCTCCCGACTATAACATGTGAATAATTAATTGATATTTCACTCTTTTTTCAGTCCGGAGTTTTTTCATTTTTGGAAACATTTTTTATTTCATTCTTTTTAAAAAAGACAAATTTTAACTAAGACCTTTTTTTGTCTTTTTCCGTGAAACGCATAACTCCCGTCTTTTTTTGCTGGCGAGCAGTAGGGATCTAAAAATTACCATGATGTCTCGATACAGAATGCTTGCAGAGGCAAATGTGTTAAGGATGAGCGCCTAAGTATAAGTCGCGATTGATTGAATAAAGAAACACATATTTGAATGGCGTTAGGAATAAAATCAAATCTTTTTTTCTTCGCTATAGCTAGGACTTTTTACATATAAAAAACTTTTAAACAAGTCAAAAGTTTTGTGAAATGATAAAAAAAATTGTTATTCGTTGAGAATCATAGACCTGGCAATTAATCTGCGTGATGAATCTGCAATTTTAGTTGTCAATAAGTTGGCAAAAATATAAAAATAAAGTTTACATGAATAAATGCGGAGTCACATTTCTATGCAAGACACGGGGCAAAAGGCTTTCGTAAAGTCGAAAGGTCCATCGAGAAATATAACACGAGGAATAGAACTCCCCTCTCGTTCACGGTGCTGCTGTGCTTATCTGGCGCGAAGCTCTTTGCATAGCCAAAAGTCAAACTTGAGAGTTTGAATGCTGTATCGCTTGCCGAAGAGTTGAAGCGTTTCAGTTCACGAATTTCGACCTGTAAAGCGTAGTAGAAACCCGCATAGATTTGTAGCTAATTAGATTTACGCTCAAACAATAATTGTTTGTATTATTGTCTGACAATGATTTTCGTTCCTTTTTCTTCCTTAATTAATTAACGAAAGTATACCAACGAACGTCAATGTTTTCTTTTCTCGGGTCAACAGCATCACAAGAACCATCATAAACCACAATCGGCTCGAATCATATTCAGGGGATAGCGAGTCCGTTAAAAAGGATCATTATATTAGTCTTTTGGCAATCAAAGCCTTCGATTTAATTGCCATCGAAATTGGTCAACGATAAAGAACGTTTTACGATACGGGTTGAAGGGCTTTGTCGAGACGTTTGATCCAACGAAGTCAGCCCGTTCCTTTGGGGTTGCAATCCTGACATCGTAAAAAAAACAGACAAAAAAGCGACTCAGCCGCACGATGCCAAATGGTTCGAAAGAAGGGATCCTTGGTACAGACCTCAGTAGCGTGCAGAACTACATTTCCGTCAGTACCTTTTTATAGATTTTTTTTACCGCTCGGACGACCAAGCGTTTTGCTCGCGGGACGAAATGCGCGGATACTTAATGCTTAGTTTAGTAATTTCGTTGCTCATTACGAAGTTTCTTATTCTCTCTTGCATCAAATAATAATTCGAGTGATTATGCGCGAAGTTCGGAAACTTTGCAGCTGTACGAATCGGACCCAAAACTCGAAGTAACGATAAATCTATCTGCTTAGTATACATGCATACATTTCATATATAATATATATATATTTATGTATATACTATTCATATCTCAGATGAATCTCAGTGGCGAAGAGCAGACGGACAGGAATAATTTAATTATGCAAGTAAAACAGCGCAGGTATAGTGTTTTTTATCGGATCGAGAGAACGATCGTTGCAGGTAATGTCTATATGTATATATATTTAACTGTACAGCATACATATAGGATAAATGTAAGGAAGAAGCCAAGGAGAAGGCCGCATACGGTGGAAAGCATTGCTCGGCCCGGAAGTTTGCCTCGTCCGCGGCAGACTCTCGGGAACTCTCGATCGATGCACGGTCGACCGCAGAAGCCGCTCTTCTAATCAAACTTTGGCTTCGACCTTCCGATTCCCCGCCTGTTCTCAAACATTCCATCGACTATCCAGACTTTTACTCTACTCTTCCGTTTCGAGGATCAAGGAAGACTACCTTTTTTTTGTTTTATTCCATACTATAGAAATAATAACTACTTCTGCCCGACAACACATGTCTACAATGGTAAAGGAACACGGCACGTTTTTTTTTTGCGAACAGTTCGAAAGCAAAAGTTCGCAACAAAATCTCGAACAATTGAAAAACATTTTTATCGTAGCATATGCTTCGAAAACTCGGACGGATACGAAAAAAATCTATGTGTTAGGGCACGAGGGTGTGTTCGAGTATCTGTGTCGGAAAGTTTGTCGTCCAGTACTCTTCAGTGGCGTAAGTGGGTCACGCAATTGGGTCAGTTGGTAGCGACGTGCGCGTCCGGCAAATGTATGCTATAATCGGATTGCGAGCTTTAGCACTTCTGCAACCGGACGTCCCGATACACAAGAATCTTGTATCAAGGTTGCCAATTGATGAACATTTGATAGCTAGCAAACAGATTGCGGATCGCGTAGTATTGCATTTTTTTATTATTTTTCACTCGAGTTGAAAGAGAGGACAACGAAGGCGCTTGACTTGAAGTGGCGCGCGATAAGCTCACAGCAATATCGAGGGAAAGAGAGAGAGAGGGAGGATGGTCTCGAAACGAAAATGCGGAGGTGAATGATATCGCGTATCCGTGTCTATATCGTTCACTCTGTTTGCTTACTCTCACATATGTTTCCCTCGGTACACAGAGACGAGGATCGGGTTGAAAATAGAACGCTTTGGTCACCGGAGGACCCTTCGTGGGTGGGTCGCCACACCGCAGAGGTGACGTAGGTGGATATAGGTATGTCTACTATATGTGTACATACTATGCGCTCGCTTGTCGGACAGCGTAACGGGAAACTTATTGGCAAAGGACTTGCTTCACAGGAAAACTGTTTTGCATGTTTTTCCATAGATACTTATCAATGTGAATATTTATTCGAGAATACTTCGAGTATAATTTTTATCAGATAAAAGGGGCGCCAAGAATGTTTGGATATATAATTATTCGAAAAATTTTTTTAAAAAATAATCACACTTTTCTTACTATTTTAAATATTCAGACGTGGGGATTTTTTGTTACGCAGAACACTATGACTAGCAAAAATCGCATGGCATTAGTGATACGTTTTTTTTTCACATAATAAAACACGTTTTGTTTGCAAGTTAAAATCTTTGTACGTATGGTTGGTATTACTCGTCGATGTAAAAATAAAACTACAACGGAAATTTCGAATTGTTTATATTTTTTCTGATATTTTTTTATTATTTATTTTGTACATTTTTTACGTAAGATTAAATGAGAAAACAACTCTCAGAAATATGATTTTCTTCCCTTGTTTATCCACACGTATTAAAAAGTCGTTCATGATGCTCATTGAGAACTTTGTTCCCACTGCTACGGTAGTAAAACATCGTTGAATAGTACATACGAGAGCGCATGTCTCGTCGTAGTAAATCAATGATCCGATTGTGAAAGAGGTTTTCTACAGTCATTCGCCTACGCACACACATCGCCGGATAGAGCGGATATCGACCATGGGAACAGCGAGTGTTTCGCACACGAGAAACGGAATACGCGTGTTCCGATGGTCCTTTCAATCTCTTACACTCACAAATACGAGGCAATGGACCGAGTCGCACACCCACTCGCTAAAATCCACAGCGTTACGTAGTCACTGCGTTTCTCTCGGATACAGCTCGCGGCAAAAGGCTCGGGCTACGGTTCAATTCGCTTAGCGGGTCGAGTAACTCGTAGCGAATGACGGTGCAAGAGAATCGATCGTGGCCTCCCTGGCGAGCATGACTTTGACTAAGACGGAAACTACTGTGGGAAAAAGGTGGGATAGTTCACACAGTGTTTGACATTGTTACAGTTGGACTTCCCGATGTCCGTATCTAGTAACTCTCATCGATTATTTCTCCAGATACTGATTTATTCATTTCACCCGCGACTTCGTATTCATGAAAAAATTATAAGTAACATCGACATTTTCAAAGTATTAAGACACTTTGAATAACGGTGTTCTATTCGGGAACATTTGTTGGGAGGATTTGTTCATAGGATAGATGTACCAGTGAATGACCGAATCACGCGTAATAGCTCCGGTCCTCTAATAATTTAAAGTTTATTTGACAAGTATAACGTCGTTATAAATAATTTATTAATAGTTACGTGATACCTGTTAAATATACAGTAGCAGCAATTATAAGTGTACACAGTGATGAAGTAAATGGATGTTTACTGAGACTTGTTGTCAGTTCTAGTGGATGACTTTGGATAAACGAAATTTACATGAATTCGAGTTTACGAAAAGTTTTTGGGTCGATTAAACTTTAAGAATGTACTCAATAACGATTTTATGCTGTCGACGCTGCATAAAATCTTCGATAATGAAGTTAAGATAGTAGGCGACGATAATGTACCTCACAATGCTGACAGCCAGAATCATCGGATGCAGTACGTTGTCTCTTCCCTGAATAATGTCGCGTTAATTCAAAACGCGAGATTAAAAAGTCACTTCACTAACTAAGTTAGCGACTATGTGAGATCGGATAGCAATAATTTCTATGCTGTTAAATAGTGTATTATATAACTACCTATTTGTATTTTCTTGTTGCCCAGTCATTCACTGGTACATCTACCCTATCCCTTTGATCAAAGGCTACCAGCAAAAGTTCTCTAACCAATTTTCATTGTAATCGGGCAAAAACATACGTATTGTGGCGGCAACGGTTCCCGACACGAAGTTGTTTCGTTCCATACGCCGGTCGTATCCGCGGAACGTATTTGAAACCTCTTTTCTCGCGGAGCTCCTACGGTAGTAATGCACTCTGTAGTTAGATACGTACCGTAAAGTGTATAAAGGCCTCGGCGCATACTTGTTCGAACACCGGTATACAGACGCGGACGGAAGAAGGGTAGGTATGTTTTACATGCCCTCAGCTTTTCCGGGCTTTGTTGACGCGGGCAAAGGAACGATAGAGAGCAGAAGAGCATGCAACGATCCTCTCGGTCGAGGATGGTTTCACGGGGTGGCAGAGGGTGTTCCGGTAAACAACAATGGTAAAGGGGGTATAGAGGAGCGAACCGCGTGGCGCTTGGCCTGCTGTGGCACGGTAATCGACGCTAGAATATTCATGAGCGACTCGCTCGAGAATGCCGAGGTAAAGGAGAGAGAAGATCGGCTGCGTCGGCGAGAAGTAGAGGAAACACCAGCAAAAGCAGAAGCAGCCAGTGGTGGGGCTTTAACATAGATATATATATAAATTTACACATATATATTCTATATAGAAGCAAAGATTCGCTGGCGGCTGACGTTGAGCTCGTCCTTGCGGTGGTAGTAGCGGTGGTAGTGGTAGAAACGGCTGGTAGTGTGTTGCCCTAGTAGAATCTCTCTCGACGGCTTCGGGGTTAGCGTGCAAAATCCGACAAGAGGGTTCATCGGAGAGTTTGCGCTTACATCCGCAAACTCGACGGTGCAACGGCTGCACACTCCGTAGCTCGTGTGCATCCGGTGAAATGGATACCGCGAGTATAAGCGCGGAAGGAGAATAAATGGAGAATGAGAATGTGGTATGGAAAGAGGAAGAGAAGCGAAAGGAAACCTTTAAGAGAATGAGGGAGGAGCGGAGTATGGAAGTATTCTTGCAAACAAACGATACAGATATGTTTTTTGCTAGTCTCGTGATGATTTAACGTTAGCGACCGCACAGGGTATCCTCGAGAGTGATTTCTATTGGAGCATTGACTCATGAAATCGTGATAGCAGGCCGTCGGCAACGTGTAACGTGTAAGAATATAGTTTCGTAAATATTTTCCAAGTTTAATTTCCACATTCCAACGAAGTCCATCAAGAAGTGAAGCCTATGATTAAGTCACCCACTGCTATCTGCTCGATCACTCATCTAAATCGGAGTGTACCCTATGCAAAGTACCAACATCCGTCGAGTATCTCGTAATTTATTGTCTTCTCTTACACTACGTATGGTCAGAAGTGACCATAGTCGCCAGAAGTTACCATGAACAACACCTGATCCTTCGCTACACACCTGATCAGTGATCACTTTCGCAGAAGACTGAGGCGTTGATGTGACTGAATAAATTTAAAAAAATTGTGAACCATTTGCACGATCGATCGATAATTTTTGCAATATCATTTCTCAGTTGTTCACTCTTTGTATTGCTATTTTTATGAACATAATTCAGTACAGATGCTAAACAGATTCGGTGAAACTTATTGAGAACTCGGACTGATCAAAGGATTGCTCATAGCTGCTGCTGAACGTTACTCTGGCCTCAGTATCACTACGACGACAATGTATTCGACAGAATACCTTTTGTACCCTTAAGACCCGATACGTAAATGCAGGAAAGTACTGTTAAAGATAAGACTATCAGTATAGAAAAGGGAATAGAAAATGGGAAGAAGAAAGTGAGTCAAACGAATGTTTTCCCGCACAGCCACCCTCGACTTGTCTCTTGCCGGTATTACCGGGGTGCAGTAAAGTAGTTTGCAAGCAGCTTGAGAGTTCTTATGACTATAGCTTCGCGTACTAGTCGGACTACCGAGAAGCCAAGACCGCGTCCCATCTGCTCCCCTTCTCTCGTTAGATGCAACAGCTCTTCTGGATGTTGCCTGGTGCACCCATTGGTCCCTGACTGTCGTACTCAAGAACACAAGTCCCTAAGCCGGGAATGAAGAGACAGACGGAGCGGGACGGAACGGGACGGAACGAAGTTTGAAGAGAGGGCAGGAGAACGACATTAATTAGATGGGCAATGACAAAGTGAGGGTCGTCGAAGCAAGCAAAGGGACGCCCTGCTACTCCGACGGTTGGATCCCTCTTTATCTTTCAATCTCTCCCTTTTTCCACTCTGCCGTCATTCCAGTTTGCCTCTCTAATATCATCTCGGAATGAAATCCAGAAAAAAAGAAGAACATTTTATAACTTTCTTAAGCAAACGATAAATATATTATGCAGCGTATATACTGCACTGCAAACTCTTGATCGTTTATCCAAGTTTGAATTTACTCGAGAGTCTGCAGAACACTTTTTTGATATTCTTTTCAGTCGAGTGGTCTGGTAGTTTTACCGTGAAATGAAATGATGTACGTATAGCCGAACGAAAGCCGGACTTTTAGGTTGCATTTCTGATAACCAACGATTGAATATTCCATTCCTTCGAGAAAAAAAAAGATTATGGTCATTGTACGATCGACGCGCGTTTTACGATTGGAAACAATTCGAAGGAGCAAGCCATTTGATCGTAGGGATGAGGCTTCTCTAAACCGGTATAGCATGCCTCAACAACGAAGAATAATGGAGAGTAACGGACACATAATCCGGTCGAGCTACAACGTGCTAAATCAAGACCTGCTTCTGTTCCAGCTTCCTCATTGAAAGTCAAGGAGGGTTATCGCGACTCATCGAACGATTGACGGCATTACTCCTTCGCCTCTATAATCTTGTGCTTGAGTGTGTGCTGATCCGATGTAGAGGATAGCGCCACTGCGCTTGAGGAACAAAACGAAGATGAGGAAGAAAAAAAAATCCTTTCGTCACTTCTCTTTTTCTCTGTTACATCCTTGTCGGAGCACAACGACGGAGGGATGGCAACTGATGGCGCCTTTTCAAAAAAGGACTCTTCAATTTCAACGCTCTCGCGAGTCACCGCGTAAAGTCACTACGTGACTGGACTACCGACTAGCGGAGACTTTCCATGGAACATTGAACGCTGTCACGACTCGATTCAACAGCATGCTGCTTTGGGTTCTCTTCTGCTACTCCGCTTCTCGTACTCTTATACCACTTTACTAGACGTTCGAAAGTCTGAGGAAACGTTTAACCCCATCAACGATTTACTAGCACTGCAATCCGGACACAGCGGTGCGACATCGGGATATCGATCTTTGACATTTAGCCCCTCTATATCCCGTTAAATTCGCGAAGGAAATCAACGAAAATGTACAGTTCTTTTATCTATTGCCGTTATCGATATATTAGGAGCCATAATTTTTGTATCAGTATTGAAATATCTATAGTCTGCTTAACGATCATCGCTTTCGATGTCGATATCGTTAATCTATCGGGTAGGTCGATAATTGCGGAATTTTTTTTATTTAAATTTTTCTCGAGATCTACAGAAGGTAATAAATTGTCTTTTTTTCGCTGAAAGTTACAATTCTTAAGAGTCTTACAAATTTCTTTTTTCTTCCGTCCGATAGTGATTGAGGCGTAAAAATGTAAAAAAAATAGTTTCAAAGCTCACGTTACTTCGTACATTTTTAACACCATAAAGAATCAATTGACAACATTTTTATTCGTTGCTCTATGAGTCTATTAACCCGAGAGCTTGTATGTGGTCAATTACCGAGTCTATCCGACAGCTTAGCTTACCCCGTGCATTCCTCTTCTAGATATATCTCCCGCGCTCCTGTGAAAGTGAGGTCGATGAATGAACGAGAACGTAGGTTCGTGACCGTGAGCAACACCTCCGCGAATGTTCGAATAACGTGTCTAATACGTAAGTGTATGCTATCGGGGGCAAGATAGAGCGAACGAGGCATACTGAGAAATCGTGTATAGGCCTTCACAAGCCTCTACCATTCGATAGCTGCCTATAGCCTACATAAACCTCCTTACACGTCGGACGATCGATTGAGGAAAGGAGTTTGAATATGAAATGCGGCGAGCTCGCAGCTTTCAAGTCTTCTGGTCTGAAAGATGGAATATACGGTCGAGTGACGATCGCAAGACTTCGTACAAATGGAATTTTATTAGTAAATTATTTATCGATTCACTTCGATAAAAATGATGGAATTGTTTTTTTTTTATCTATACTTCTATGTACAATACTTTCACGACAGATTTTCATAATATAAACGAAATTATCTTAGAAGAAAAAAAATGCAAATTTACTGATAAGCCCGGCGTGTAATGCGTATCTTGCGTCTGACTCGCTTGACTCGCGTGGCCTTGTCAATGGCGACTATGACCATTCGCGTACTGTAGCGCAGGAGACTAGCGAAACGTCTGTCGCCGAACAATGTTGAATAGCTGTGACAACTATGACGAAGGCGACAACACGTCGTTTATGGAGCCGACGACAGTACTTCAGAGTTGAGAAAAACAAGCGAGATCTGTCTACCCGTTAAAGTTGTGTTATCTCATTCGACGACTACAGACGTCGTGAAATCCAACCCTGATCCTAATAGTTTCGCAAGGTCGCAGACGAATCATGAGTTATCTAGTGACGCAGCCGAACTGATATAGGCAAACGAGCAAATGTCTGAAAATTATCCTTATTCGTGATCGCGAAAACGAGTCCTGAATCATTTCGATCGAAGTCGTTAGCACTAATTTCCCAAATTCAATGAAGTGCTTCAACGTTATGGGCGTATAGTGTTCACTTCACATAAGTTTGAGCGAAATGAGAGGGAATTGCAAACACTTCTCGTTGGTATAAAAATCTGAAAAAAATCAAGCATATTGAAGGTACTGAAAAGATTGATTTTGCATAATAATAATTATAAAATGTAATTAACAAATTGAAGAAACGAAAATTTTTTCGACAAAACTCCCGTCAATCTAACTTTTGCTTCCTCAAGAAGCTTTGTTTTCGTGAATTTTTTTTTTTTTTTAGATTTTCATGTGCACATGTTCACAATGTTCCAAAATGTCGAATTTAGAAAACATTTAGAAAAAATGTCTGTCCGTATGTGCGTGTGTGTATCTGCTCATCATTCGACCTTGAGGGGTCAAGTCCCCTTCTTTGGTCAATATTTTAGCAAAATCTATGCAGTCGTTCAATTTTTTGATAAACTGGTGGTGGCGCTCTAACTGCCACATTTTTTGAGATATCAGGCTAAAATTTTGTACAAAGTTGGACTGTTATAAAACAATGATCTGTATTGAATTTGGACAAAATCTGTGCAGTCCTTCCGTTTTCACAAAAACTGATTTTTTTCAAAAATTTTCGTGCGCTATCTAACACCCACATATGTACGTAAAAACTAACAATTAAAGTAACTGATCACAAAACAAAGCTTCTTGGGAAAGGCAAAAACGACAAATTTTTATTGGCATTTTTTCTGTATCTCGCAAGATGTATGAAAGCACATTTTTTTACATGAAAAAAACATGTGAAAATTCACAAAATTTAAAGTGAATTTAAAAATCTGAAAAAATTTATACGTATTCAGAAAAATGAACGAATCATTTTTATGAAAAAAAAAAGCTAGGTTGACGAGAGATTTGATGAACTATCTTTTTTTTTCATCAATTTGTTAATAACATTTCGGAATTATTATTATGCAAAATCAATCTTTTCAGCACCTTTAATATGCTTTTTTTCCAGATTTTTATACCATCGAGAAATGTTTGCAATTCACTCTCATTTCTCTCTAACTTATTTGAACTGAACACAATTCGAAAGGACTACCTTAAATACCTTAGATAAAAGAGGCGATATAACCTTAAAAATAAGGGGCGATATAATTAATTGAATCCTCATGGAAATATAAGTATTGAAAATATATGCAATAATATATATTTAAATATATTTTACACAAAGTGAATCTGTTCCGGCGAAAAGATCGATGTTCAAGATACATATACGAATTATATTCACGCATCTAGAGAATTTGTAATGCGAAAAATATCTTCAGCTATTATATGGGTGATATAAAAAAAAATTACGTAAAAATATATTAATGCATATAGCGACATATAAAACCCAACGAAAACAAAAAAATGAACGAAAGAAAAGAAAAAATCACTTCAGGCAATTACAAATGGAGCAATTGTAACGTTTACAAAAATACATTGATTTTTTGGGCCATTTTCTGTAGCCAGTGTATTCTCGCCGTGATTGGTCGACGAACCCGTTGTAATTTGATTTATATATCGGTACATGCGTCATTTTTTTCGCTATCTATTCAGATTTAAATATTTTATATACCCGACGATTTATTTTAAAGTCTCCGTTTACGTTATCAACTATGAGGCAATATCATGACGTATGGATAAAGAATAGAACATGAACTGCAATGAAAAATCCGCGTTGTGCACGTATTCGCAATAACTCCTATATTGTATTCCGATAAACTTACGGTTGATTGAACCTATCAACGAATGATGCGAAAATAAAGAAAGATCTCAACATGGATGAGTGCAAAGTATGTCGGAAACGGAATATCCGGTAATGCGGGAATGTTACACGAGAGGGAAACTCGCGATGGAATCGATAAATCCATTGAAATACAGCGCCAGGACTGAGATGAGAGCGTTGTTGTTGCTTGATAGAGATGCGTGACGTGGGATATGGGGATAAGGATGAGGGGCAAGTAAGCAAGTAAGCAGAGGAGTAGACAGGCAGGTAAACGGCTCCGGAGGGATGACAGACTACTCGGCAATACGTTTGTACGAAACGATCCCTTTCGCCTACGCGTGAATACATGAGAACGATAACAGTGTGAGAGTCGGTCGTGTTAGGGAACAAGTAGTGGCACGCGAGGAGAAAGCGAAAGCGAAGGCGTGACTGACACGTAACAGTTCGCGAGAGCGTGAGGTCGATGCGCGATGCGCGTCATGCCGCAAGGAAAGGGATGATGGCGCAAGCCAGACGACCTCGCGCGCCCTCGTCACGCGGTCCTTGCACCTGACGTACACATGCCGCGAAGACCTCAAAATGCTTGTACAGTACAGCGTTTCGTACATCTATAATCGTCGAAATCTTTTACCCGTATCGAAATTAATGAAAACTTTTCAATTTTTTTTTCGTATGATTAAATAAAAATTACCATAACGAAAACTCAATCGAGGAACTGGAACACTTGTATTCCAATTCGGAGAACTAGAAATGGACTAGAAATTCATTCGGTTGAATGGAGAGATAAGCCGTCTTGACCGATAAACTCATGATATTGCTGTCCATCTCTTCTCGAAATTTCAGTTTTCATGAACAAGAATACTTTGAAGTTACGAAACAAGATATGGGGAATGGGGGGGAGAGTTTGGTACAACGGACACTTTGAAACCACTTTGAATAATTAAAAAATTCGATAAAATTTGAGATAATATTTAAGAAACATTTTTAAAAAATTAAACTCAATTTACATTTTTTTTTTCGAAGAGTAACAAAATTTGTTTTTAATTATAATACGGAGAAAACGAGGAAATTTTGGCAGTTACCTTCTCATCATAAAATTATTAATTTTAAAGTCTTTTTTTGGGAATAATTCCAGTGTATCTATTTTTTTTTTTTTTTTTCCCGGCTTTAATTTCCGCGATCTGCATCTGCATCCTCTACTGTATATATTTTCATGAAAAATGTCGGCCGTTTTGTCGAAAATTCTTCGTGCAAAATTCACTAAGGTTGAAGCTATGAAAGGAATATGCTGGGGTTTGCTTTGCCGTCAAAGATGCCACGAAAGGATGGTGGTGCCTGATGATTTGCAGAAGGGATGAATAGCGCTATGAAAGGGTGAAGGGAGAAGAAACTTTGGCCCGAAGAGCCGCTTGCAAGAATATCGCGATACCTTGCTACGTGTTTCTACGCGCAGGTATACCGTGTAACAGGTATCTCTTGCAATGTGCCCGAAGCGAAACTGCTCTACAGTGTCTCGGTTATTAGGCAACGCCACGGACACAGACGCTCCTAACGAGCGCGCTTCGCTAAGTAACTTTTTTTTCCGTTTAATTCAATTAACTGAGCCAATGCCTTGGCATAGAGCACACATCACGAAAAATAAATGGATGGAGCGATCGCGATGGATATTAGAGACTTGCGTATCCTTTTTTTTTATAAAGTTTTAATATAATGCTGACAAGAGTAGACGGATATAGCGCATAACATTTAAACTTCGTTTACGACTGTGGGATATCATGAACCCGTGATAACAAAATATATATCAGGTAACAACGGTATCGAAACCGTTCTGTACTTGTAGATCCACAATAAAGTGTTTCGCGATTTCAGGCAAAAAATGGGCGCTATTTTTTTTTTAAGGTGTATGAAAATTGTAACACTAATCGCATACAATTACTTATTGATTTATTTGTATTTTGATCATGTAGAAAAATATCCAGCTACTAATATTAAAGATTGTGGAAGAAGATTTTTGATGACAGTATATTACCGAAAAAAGAGCTTTTTGGCCTGAAATTTCCGAACGCCTTATTCAGTTCTTAAGGGATCATTTTAGTGTAACATTGTCAAGAAACCTTTTTACAGTCGGTGTACACGGTTTACACTCTCAAAGGAAAAATGTTCAAGCTCTCCGTCTCAAATTTCGACATAACATACTTCACACCATTCTTCATCTTTCTATGGAATTTTTTTTTATCTTCATATTTTTTTTAACGAAAAATTGTCGAAAATAAGGCTAAATTCGATACTTCTTTTTCCAATCGCCGCCATTTTGTCAACGTTGATAAAAAAAATCATCTAGCGGCTTTCATACTGATTAGTAACCTTTTTTCAAATTTTCTTATAGACAATATGTACGATCATAGGAGTGTACACTCTATTTTCAACAGCACAAAAAAATTGTAAAAAAAATAACAATAAACGTTTAAAATATTTTTTTTCTTCTGTTTTTCACGAGTGCTTTGATTTGACATGAAAAAAATCAGACTGATTAGCGTATTTTATCCATCGAAAAAAAAATCGTGAAAATCAGCAATTTTTTGGCGCGTCACACTAGAATGATCCCTTAAGAATAGCATGTCAAAAGAGGTTGAGATCGCTTCAGTAGATGAACACAAATTAGGTTACTTCGATGGTACAAATAAAATACATTATTTAATAAACACCTAAAGTCTTGAAAAGACAGTGTGATAACTGTGTAGTCAAAATATTCGTGCGGCAAACTCGGGGGTTGATACCGAATACATTTTCAGTCAAATTAATGTTTGAATCTTGTGTTCCATCGGATTAGCTTACTGTAGTAAACGGACTGTACATAATGTGATAACGTTACCTTGTGTCGTTCCGTAGATACGTGAATCATGTGTGATTCGCAACATAAATTTAGATAAACGTTCTGTTGTTTATGCGCGACACGCAATGGCCTATCTCCACGGTCCGTCACGAACAGAATGAGCGGCCTGACATTATTCGAATTTCCAAAACTTACCTGTAACACACAGAAAAAAAGAATAAAAGATTATTAAAATGCGTACGAAAGTCCGGCTATTAAAATATACGCGCCATTTTTTTTATTTTTATTTTTTCACTGTGTCAAGTTATTTCTGAATGTTATGCAGACGTTGGATTTAAATAGTATATGGAATTGAAGAGGCGTGAGTAACAACTTAATACCGCTATACAGGTATTATCGCAAAATCCTCTTTCGGCTTCTTCGCCTCGTTCCACGGTTAGCGCTCTCTATCCTATGACTCTTATTCGCGTTCAGCCAAACGCTGGGGGAGATTCCTGTGCATTGTACACTGAGTGCTCCCCATACCGTCAGAATCAACGGTTCATCACACTTAAATCTACGATCAACGAGCTGTCGGGCTGCCACACCAATTTGAAATTCGTAGGATATAGGAGTAGTAGTGATAGGTTTAATTATAAGACACGGGGCTATCCGGGGCGGGAAGCAGTTCGTTAACCACGTTAGGATACAACTGAGTGGTGTGAAATTAACGATTCACTGATGATTTACATTCTCCTCTCTTCGAGCAACAAATTGTTTGCAGATACTTTGTACGAAATGAGACTTTATAATTACTCGAAGGAAGAGAGTCGGGGAGGTGAAAAGTAATAAGATCGGAACAAAGCTGACGGTGCGCTCTCGGGCAAAGGGCGAAGAGACGGAAGGTATCGATTAATCGAAAGGAGCTCACGGTATAATTGGTACGCGCAGAGGATTCTGGTGTAAACGGTTTCCGATTAATCCAGGAGTGCGGAGAGGACTGTAGAGTCAGCGAGTTTAGCCAACGACCCAACCATCAATGAACTTCGGTAGTCCCCGAGACGGGCAAAGTTGTGGACTGGGATGGTCGTTGGTTGGGAGCGATTGAAAGGCCATTATCGGGTCAAACTTTTACTTTTTCCGCCTGAACCGCCGAGCACATAGCATAGCTACGGCTATACACACGCTGTATCGATTAAACATTGCACTCGGTTGGTTTATGTTTGGCGACACGGCAACGATAAAACGATATTCGATGATGCGAATACATGCATTTTCTGACGATATCTCGACGTCATCGTTTTATCTGAATTCAGATAGTCTATTTTAGTATCATTTCTGATGCAATGTATTTGATTTATATGTTCATTCGGATCCTTATCAGGAATCTGTAGATAATAACATTTTTTGTAAACGCTTTAGTGCGCTTTTCAGTTGTTCATGCACTGTTAACTCACCGATCGTTCGACCCCATCACGTTCTATCATAGTCCGCGAGTAGCCGCCGTTTAACGATGAACCATTATATCGCCCTCAATTCTATTCTAGCTATTTTACACCGGCTTTTTCGCTTTACCAGCCTCAAAGATAATTGAATAACTTTTGAGAAGCCTTCGGAACAAATTGCCGGCGGAAGTGCATTCGTGGAGCAGCAACTGTGCGCGGCACTTGCGCTGATGCGGAAGATGGGATTGCTGGTTGATTGCTCAAGTGAGGGACTCGGCGTGAATCGTTGCACTCGTCGTCATCGTCGTCTACTTACACTACACCAGCCATTCGGCGATTCTCCGAACGTTTTCTCTTTCTCCTATCTCTGTGACAATTAGCCACCTGCGCGGCGGTATTATAGAGGCGAACAATTTTCATTGGGAATAGTCGCAATCGTGTCAAACGGTAAAGTCATTACGAGTATCTCACATACCGGTTAACAATCAAGGATTCGGCTGTGTAACTCAAGTTCCGTTAGACCAACGAATTCAACCAAAGCATACAGATTCTCTTCTGAATTTCTATCGTGGGTTTTAATAAATTAAGAAAAAAACCCTACTGACCTATAGATTGCAAAATAATTTTACAACAAATGAACGAAAAAAAAAGAACAACACAATAACTGCATACAAGCCGTTGCATCATTTATCGTGGCGTATGCTGAAAGAAATGAAAATACTTCGTATAGAAACATCAACGATATACATATCCTTTCGTTCAGTACGTCATTTAATCGTTTGCCAAATATAAAAGTTACGTCTGTAAATAGATTGCCATGAGAATTGATCGATTGTCGTGAAGCATGTCTTGTAGAGCGACGTAACAGCTTTCCTGCGCTCGACCTTGTTCCGGTTTCGTTGGACGCAGAGTCTGAACCATAGCAACGGAACTGAGCGTCACGCCGGAACGAGAAGACAGCAAATTAATCTTCCCATTAACAGTCGCTCGTCTCAATTGCCCCCCCCTCCCAGCCCCCTTCAACTCTAGCCTCGGCATGGTCTGCCACCGAGCTTCAACTTGCTACAAACCCGACTCCCTATCCTTCGCATTGCAGGACCTCCGTTATTCAGCGATGTAAGGTTGAGAAACGGAAGCTGAACAATTTATCTTACTCGAGTGGTCTAGCGTCGACCTTCATTGAAGACGAGTGATATAGCTCGATACTCTAAGAAATGAAATCACTTACCCTTAACAACGGAGGGGCCACTACCCGTACAATAAAGGGTGAACTTTGAATCCATACATTATCTAATAAATGAAATCATTAATTTGTTGTTCTGCATAAGAGATTAGTGACAATTCGCGATTCGAATCGATGTAGGCCACTTCACTCTTGCAATCAGTGCGACCGCATTCGAGTCTCGGCTTTTCTCTCGTTTACTATTTCCTCGTCATCGTTCTCTCTTCCGCCTCCTTTCGTCGTTCCATTCGTTCTTGTCCTCTTTTAACGCTCGCCGATCACCGATGACCCCTTCCCGTTCCTTCCGGCGCGTAGCGGCACTCTTCATCGAGTCCGTTCACCCTGTGAATCCTCCACCGTTCTGTGTCCCCCGCCACCGCGAACACTGGCCTCGTATATGCACACGTGAATTTGCATTGCAGATTGACTCATACGCAGACACGTCGATGAAACTCGCACGTGACCGAACGCGCGCATGTGGCAAAAGACAGGACAGTGCACCGCATGACACACGCGACCATGTATGCCACACAGATGGATAGTTAGATAGATGGATACACAATGAGAAGCGATTGTGTAGGCACCATCTCTCTATACTTACAGCGATCCTTGATGTCTTTTGAATCCCTCGCGTTCCTAATGTCAGTTTCAGCTGTTCTCTTTTTTTATATCCCTTAGGACCTTCGCTTTGATAAGCCAACCACAGTGCACCATTCGATAGCGTGAAGGCAGTGTAACTGCACTGCTGCAGCTACTACTGCTGGTGTTGTTATGCTCCTCTACTTCTATCGGCCTCGAGACACTCGTAACCGCCAGTTTAACAATAAAAAGTTATTTTCACGAGACGATAGCGTAAAAAGAC
This sequence comes from Buathra laborator, assembly GCA_934046635.1. NCBI lineage: Eukaryota > Metazoa > Arthropoda > Insecta > Hymenoptera > Ichneumonidae > Buathra > Buathra laborator. The sequence goes on along the minus strand of OW203893.1, from coordinate 6,782,234 downwards.
ATACGTGCATTCTCAGCGGACATGAGGACGATATTCTCTAACAATTGGAACCACGACCTGCATTTGGCTTATTGTCGAAAAATAAATAGTTATTTGCTTCAACTCTGTGAATTGAATAGCGGTAGAATCTCTACAATCGTTTGGACTTTGTCAATTCTGCTTTTACGTGTTGGATTGTAGTGAATATGCAAATTGGTAGTCTCCTAGGAATATTGAGTTCCTAAACAGTTACGGTAAACTATTGAGTTTCTGACCCCGAAGCAACGTTTGACCCTCGAGTGCAAAATTTGATTTTAGATCAATGTTCACAAACTCGTTCGCAATTAGAAACCGGTTCGTTCGCCTTGGTGCTTGTAAAATAGAATTTTACGGCAATACAAGTTTAATTGCATTAAGTCTGCGTGAGTGACGTATGGCCCATAACAGCCCATAGTGTTACGGGACATGCGTCCATTTTTTTTATTGATAAAACTCAGGAAACATTGTGGCAACATAGGGAATGGTGTTGTACTATGCTCGGTCGCGTGACACTGAACAAATATACATGCGCACACTATATGCAACCTTTCGTGTGTATTTGTTCACGACGTACAGTCAAATTCATCAAAATTTACATGATTGCTGCCACGCAAATTATGATGCTATTTAATCGCGAATTCGACAATAAGTTTTAAATCCGACATTATGATAGGTTTTTACAAGAAACTTCGTCACCCTCAATTTGACTGCACTTACTCGTATAACAAAGTAATAGGTAGGGGAAGTAGAACGAGGATTCGAGAAGTAGGTGCGGAATGATCGAAGTTTTCTGCCGCAGAACTTCGCGAGAGTAGGGTGCAGCTGCTACAGATGTGGTCGTCTCTCGAACTCCATATAATGTTTCTGGTTATGGGTAAGAGAGATACGCTCGCGGTACTCGACATTGTACGTTGTACCTATAACGTACTATAGTACATCCCCGCCTCACACTCGGTTACTATTAGCGCGTGGCCGTCTTCCCGTGTCTACTCACGATTAGAGAGTGCTTCATTTACATTCCGGTTGGCGCGTCCGCGTAATGGCCGGTGATATGCGATACGCGCCAGCAACGAGCGTACGAGCGAAGGCACATCGTGCAAATTCTCCGCAAGGGAGACTGTATGCCAGCGGGAAGACAGAGAGCACGAGGCTCACCTACCAGACACTATTTCACTCGTTGGCAGGACAAGATTTACGTGCTCCCTCGGCGTACGAGGTTTCTCGCAGCCTCTATCCAGCCACAACCCTAACGCCTGATAGAAAATCAGAGAACTCGCTTTTGCATGCCGGTCCCTATTCCCAACTTTCTCCCCAGGTCCGCCAACAACCCACATGACACCAATATGAGACAAATGTGCTATGTAATCTAAGTGAAGATGGCAGTAGAAAAAGGTTTACGAGATTGGGGTTTACGTGGATTCGAGTAGTTTTATCCGATACGCGGAGGGCATCGGAAAGCTAAACAAAACGCGGAAAGACTGCCGGCTACGATTCGAAAGTAAATTTAGTTTTGAAATAGTTTGTCAAGTCGAACGATTGTACGATTGATGCCGAGAAGATGTTACACCGGCCGCCGGGAGCAAAAACATTTTTTTTGTGTAAAGTCAACAATGTTTCGTTTTGGCAAACTTCTAGAGACCTGACGGGTCGAAAAAAGATTCAAATAGTTGATTTTTCCCCCATGAACTGTAAGTAGCAATGAGATGAAGTTTTTTTCACCGAAAAGTACGTGTGTAACGTGTCTTACAAAAAAATTGTTAAGAGATGTTGAAAAAAAAAAAAACACACATATGCCCGCCGGAAGTGTAACCTGTTTTTATTTTGCCGGTGGACACTTCAGTGGAAATGGGTTATATCAAATAAGAACCAAAACGAGTTATTCAAGTTAATAACAATAACGAGTCATTATTACTAATCTAACTTTTTTAAAAAAGATCTTTAATTCGTAATTATTAAATAAAATAACTTGATTATCTTCTATACTTCGTGAGCCAAACATTATTTAACTATGATGACTCAGATTTTGAACCATCTGGTAAATGTACCCCATTAAGGTGAGATTAAAGCTCTACATAACCACCACAATGAGTTCGAATTTGCAATACCTTGAAAATTTAAACGGGTGGGAAACGCGAATCTCGCGACCGTCGACGAAATAAACACGGAAATAGCATCGAATTCGAGAGTATTACGAATGGAGATAGAGACAATGTTGTTTCTGCGATTTAACTGTGTTTCGCTCTTTCACGGCATGCTGTGCTCATGCCACTAGAAGAATCCAGTTCAACCACCTGAACCTGTAATACCCTATGCACGTTCTTCGTGACAGCAGGTTGCGCTGCCGTAGCTCGCGGTACGGAAAGGGATAAATAGGTGGAACAACCGGAACGCGAAGACCCGAGAGGATAATGAACTGCCTTCCTGGATAGAGATCAGGCTTTCTCGCATTATTACGGTGTTACTACAGTCGAGCGGATTGAACCGGATTGCGCCAAGTGTTTTTCCGGCTACTGCTCTGCCATATAGAAGACATTAAAGGGCAATAAACGTCATTGCTTATTCTAAAGCGCCAAAGTTTCTCGTACGCATATACAATCTTTATGCTGTATCGATCACAAACGACAAAATAAAAAAAAAAAAAAAATTGAAAGTCAATTCAAAGTTGAAAACAGCTCGATGTAGTTGAGTGGAGCATCAATTTCGCAACTTGCGATAGATGCAAGCAATCCATATAGCATATAATTCCGTATTCGTGTACATGTGTATGTGTGCCAACACGTTTAGTCATATATTCGAGAATCGAGTCGTGAGAGGCGACCTCGATAGCTCACCCCAACCCGCGACAGTTCTCGGAGAGCTGAAATTGCTTATACGGAGACTCAAGGCGGGCGTCCCTGACCTTCCTTGGCATAACTATCCACATAAATGCCCCGCTATACCTGTATTGCAAGCACGTGTAACGAAAACGATAGAACGAACAGCAGTGTTCGCATTCGGTAAGCAGTTCGACGTCGGGCACCAATTTGCGGAATTATTTACACTATGGATGGCGCGCGTCTCTCTTTTCGCCCTTTTCTGTGATCGTGCCAAGTCCCCGCAGTGAACTTGGTATATACATATATACATCGCGAGGAAGAATCTACGAATAAACGTTGCGCGTATCACTACCACTGAGTCAAATAACGACTGTATATGAAATATGTAAAAGAAAGAATAAAAATAAAACAAGCCATAACGGAATTGGAACGCTACACGTTTTCGATTGAATATACATTAAGACACCGCACACATTTAGTTATGGCATTAGAACACGTAGATATATATATGCGTATGTATATTGCTTGTATCACGAGGAAGAAGTAAAGTGGAAAAAGAACGAGGAAGAAAAATAGAAGAAACAGCAGCTACGTAACTTATCCGGAGAGAATGAACTTAACGACGAAGCGTGCACGCGCGCTAATGGAACCTCGGTCCGCCCTCACCCGACTTTTACTACTACTACTACTATTACTACTACTACCACCCGACGTCCGAGGACCCCGTCGACGCCGTGCGCTTCTGCATCAGTGTAAAACACATAGCTTCGACCGGCGACACGGTCGCAGGAACTCGTACCCGATCTCACTCTGGCGAGCCCCGTGCAGTTTCGCGTTCACCTTGCGCGCTTTATCGCTCGATAATTACTCTTCGCGGCTGTCGAGCTGTACGTATGTATAGCAGTATATTGTATACACGTTCGTATACGTGTGTACGCGCAGCCGCCACGGATGTACTAGACGAGATTATTTACGAGGCTCGATACGCAGCACAAGGACTTTACACATAGAATCGATTAACCGTGAAAACTGTTCAATAATGGATGGTCTCCGCGAGTCATACGATACAATATATGTGATATATGTACGTGCGATAGAATTTTTTTTTTTTTTTTTCACTTTGATGCGCCGAAAAAAAATGACGATATATCGAAAAATGCTTTTCGAAAGACGATGCAGGTTTTATGCACTGCAAAACGAATGGAAGTGGCGCGTCCGGATGCAGGCCGCACTTGACTCTCGGTGGAGTTCGTGTTCCAATTAAGACGGACAGCTCGTAAAGCGGACGTCTTGGCCTTGTCAGAGTCTCCGGTAGTGCTATACTCTTCTTCTTTCTCCCGCCCCAATTCATCTCCTCGGTTTCGTTGTCCTTCTCCTTGGCAACGAGAGGCTCGCACGTACCAAGCCTCTTTTCGACGACACGCCGAGCCCTTAATTATTCAACGGTCTCGCACTCGTTTTTTTTACACAAAGTGTAATACCGTAGAATTCTTAAGGACAAATATAACGGATGACCAAAGTTGATGACCGTTTTATCTTTTACGAGAAAATAAAACTTGAATCACGTTGGGTAACTTTTTCAAATTCGACTTGTTTAAAAAACTCCGATTTTGCTTTTATGCGACGAAGATGACATTTTCCAAGCTTAATAAAGGGTGATTTGTTTATCAACGAATTGGAAGCCTCAAAGTACTTCATGGATCAATTTTCACCGGGATTACCGCGCAACCCTTTGATGGTTAAAACGCCCGAAAACGTAGCGAAACAGGATTTTAGGTTGAAAATGAACGAACGGCTAACGAGCGCACAAGCATTAAACGCTGCGATTGTGCGTGTGTTTTGCAAAAGCGTTGAGATTCCAACTGTTCGTCCTGCACACTGGTCTCGACGTTTATGAGAATTGTGAAACAGCGGATTTGGGTAAATCATACAACCGTCAAAGGGTTAAATTACAGCATAATCAAAGTGAATAATCATCAACTGCGTTTTAATTGTCGACGAATTTTCAATTTTGTTTTCACATTTATGCACGAAAATATAAATAATTCAGGGCCTACGACAACTATCTCTATGTCGCCATTGAATGAAATGATATCGTGCGTGTCGTGAATATCAAGATTAACATATGATTAAAGGTCTCGTCGTGTTGGCGAGTACGTGATACATCGATTTAGCACGAAGCGTAGTGTTAGTGCCAAGGGATCGGTTGAACGATCGTTATAACGGTTTACACAAGCCGCCGTACAGTGCCGCCAATTGACGGCGATTCATTACACAATTGCTTTCATTTGTACCCCTGGATCTCATGAGCGATAAAACCGAAAGAAAAAAAAACGTAATACGTTTCTATTTTTAGTTTGTGTGTATATCCACATGTCTCATTAACTGTATATACTCTCTCTACGCCATTCAGTGCTTATCACCTCCCAAGCTTTCCGGAATCAACAAGTCAATGGGTCTCGAGAGAAGCACGGATAATAGATACGCGCGTGAATGGCGAATGAGAATTATATTTGCATATCACCCTCATCCGTCTGTAAACAGCGCTCTCCTTTCTATCCCTCTCAATTTCTCTGGTTTCGTCCTCTCTTTCGCTTTCCATGCCATCCCTGGTTACTGTTCTCTGTTCGTTGCACGCAATCTCGGCACGTTTATCCTCGACTCGAGTCCGTCTGTACTTTATAGCGATCAGTGATTGCCAACGTTCCAAACTCGAGACAAAAGCGACTCAGATTATTGCCGTGAAATACCCTACGGAGTCATCAACCAACAATGGCAGATTCGTTGCGAGGTGTTGAAGTTGGAAATTTCAACTTCTGGCGTTATTCACGCATAGTCTTCAAACACGAAAATATCTGACTATACATCTTGGTAAACAAATCGTTACTCGATACAAGCGAGAAAAATAGAATTACGATATCAAGGATTTCGATCGGAGCTGTAGTTGGCTCAGGATTACCAGAGATATGTTAGAGATTTTTGTTGGAAAGTCCAGGAAATTTTCAAGACGATTGACAAGGGAATGCCATATTGGGGCAAAGAAGAAAAAGGCTACAATTTTAGCATTTACGGCGATGTGCATTTGTTTATATAGGTACACATATGTCCTTAGATACAATGGAACGTGTTAATTCTGTATGGTATTCAGAATATTTATTGAAGAACGTATACATTACAACTACATTTCAACAGTTATTGATGAAGAGTTTCGCTTTCATACTACACATTTATTATGTATTAAACTTGAGATGGTCGTTGCAGGCAATTTCGCTATAGTATAAAGTTACTAGTAACAGTGCACTCGCTTCGCTTGTGCACTGACGATTTGAACGCGCGCGCTTTTAGGTCGTCAGCGACATGCAGAATACTTTGAAGTGTGTTGCATATCGAAATACCCGGCAACCAATCACAATGCGTCTATAAGTCTTTCGCGATATATATCGGATTTTCGATTATTTTGCGTTACATTACGCTTTTAAGAAAGGACCGTGTTTTCAATCCTATTGCATTATTTTAATAAAATGTCCTGCAAGCATTAACTTATATTGAATCAGAACGGCGTATTAGGTCTTCAAAAAAACCTATTCACATAGGAGCAATGGACTTACAGGTTGACTTTGGATAAAATAAGCTGTTTTTTTTTACTTTGCGCCTTTATGAACATCAAAAGTCTAGTTTTTTCGGGTAAATTTAACATTTTGAAGGCGTTGGTTGGGCACGAGGTCGGGCAAATCTTAGAATCTTAGTCTGGAAAACCTGGAAAAATCATTGAATTTCCAATTGGCAATTGGGCGCCCACTTTGCCGTTATATCTTTACAATTCTAATAAATAAAGTTTTTGTTTCAGTATAACTTTTTGCTCTTGAAATTTGCTCCTCTGCTGAGGACCATTGTTTCGACAATGTAGATTTAAAATGGATGACCTGATATTATGGAACGGGTTAAATAAGTTTATACGACAGCTGCGCTGTGTGTATTCAAGTGTACAGACGACTACTTCGGCGCAACGCAGATTATCCGTGGCCTCTGCATACAATCGATATAATCTGTTTATGGTGTTCCCATTTATGCGTAAAAGCATATAGTACATAAATACGATCTTTTTCAACGTTGATTCGATTGACTTTTGTTTCTAGTGGTTTCATTATGGTATTTAATTTCGGACAATATCTGTGACTATTTCGTTCGGACATCAATGAGATATCACTGAAGCTAATCAACAACATGTCAAGAGATGCGTAAAATCTGCGATAATCCGACCGCAAAGCCACTCAGCTATAATTCATTCGTGGAAACCTACTAACGAATAGTGCACTGAATATTTGTATATATTGTATCGGCGTATCGAGAAGGAGGGACATAGCGTAGATAAAACGCGTGGGATAATTTAAATTCAATGTGCTCTGGTGTGGCGTGCGCGGCTTGCCGTAACGACCGCCCGCAGTTCGCTATACCAATGCCAGCGCAAGCCAACGCCATTCTCTCATTCGCCTCTATAACCGATATATGGATTTATTATATTTATTCGTTCAACGAGGCTGTTGTCGAACGTGGGTCTCTCGTATCGTTCACTGACCACGCAGCAATCCGAGAGTAATCAAGCTAAAGCAGCCGATTCGTTGTTTTTTCTTTCTTTCTCCATTCATATACGTACCGCACACGTGAGTTGAGAACAATTGAAAAAATAAAAAATAAAATGAACACTTTTTAACGCCGTCCATATTTTAATCATAAAATTTGATGCTTTCACCGAAATAACTGCGATTCACGGTTCATTGTTATAGATGTTGATTTGATTCAGTGCTATGAATTCACGTCACGAATTCACACTCGTTTTTCATAGTCTGTGTACCGCGATCCGCATTCAAAACTATCAATCGGCTCTTTTTAAGCTGATAGTTATTAGAGAACCTGTTGCTACAAATATTCAACTTTTAACTGCGTTAAATAACAATTAAATCGTCGATAACCAACGAAATTTATTATCAAATACACCCAATTTGATTGACATTATTATTTCCGCAGCATCCCCATCGGCAGATAATCACACGCTGAATTTTCATCGTTTTTGTATGAAAAGAGAGAGTAATGAAGACATTCTATTAAAAAATGAAGAATGTAATATCAAATAATTATTCGCATACTATACTCGAGAGATTCCTCGAGAGATGCACTTTCTTTTTTTAATACAATTTCTTATTAAACTCGACATTTTTTCAATTTTTGAAAAATAATTTCTTACGTTTTTTTTTTTTTTCTTTCTTCTCTTACTTCACTTCGTATCAAGTGTGCAAATAATATTGGCTCCGCAAACAACAGAGACTACCATCGACTCCATTAACGAAATATTGCGCGCGTAACTTAGGCGACCGTTGCGCTATTGTAAAGTATGCTGTACACCGTATTTACTCGATCGAAATATATATATGTAGTCTTATATATATATATTTCACGAAGATAACACAGAGCACCAAACAATCTTTGTGAGACCGTAAGATAAAAGCTCTCTTGCGTATTTATATTCCGGAGTAACGTCGGTACACCCACGCGAGTGCTTTGGTTATACAGTATGCCAGACTCGTGGGTATCGCGAGTTCATACTACGCCAGTAGAATATCCTCGTCTTGTAGCATCGTTCTCGCAAGCAAAGACCGTACGAAGCAACCGCGAACAAAGAAGACGAAGTGAGGAGAAACGAAGAAGAAGAAAAGAACCAAAAATAGAGAAAGAAGCGACGATTCGAATACACGCGAGAAGACGCGAAAGTTTTCTCCCGATATACCCGTTTCCATACAAAACGATTCTCGAGAAAAGCAACAAAGAAAGATATTCCGTGGGAGAATAAATGACATCTCCTTCATTCCGACGATTGAAATTTCTCGTACTACGCTGTGTAACTCCGAATAAACGATTCTATATCCATTTTATTCTCATCGCATTGCTTGAGAATCTTCTGCGTCGACGAGCTCTCGAATAAGTCTCTGGGTCACGGCGACGCGACCCATAACGCAATTACTCGAGAGATAATTAATTTCTTAACTCAACTTGAAAACCGTCGATCTCTCGAAGTTCCTCGGCTAAGTGATCGCCACTTTTTACTTTTCTCTCCGCGTTGGAACTTCTAATTGCAGCGCGTAACATCGAAATACTTTGGCAATGTCATTCTCAAACGTTGCGCTTGCATCATTATGTCGACTATATGATTCATTTACCTGGGTGTGCGTAGCATCGATTATATACAGACCTTTGCGATAAATTCAGAAGTTAATTGGGAAAAAGGTTGATAAGTAACTCCAAAAAACATTACAAAATTAATTGATAAGTAACTATTGATAAGTAACTCCAAAAAACATTACAAAATTAATAATGCCAAGAAAAACAAATAATTTGCTTTCCGATGAGCATTAAAGGGTTAGCGACGGAAAGGAAGAGAACGAATCGTGTCTGCTTCACCTATAAATATTCATAAATTATGGCTGATAGGCGGTGAGTGTATCCATAGATATAATATTCAAAGCGACGCAAAGTATGTCTATAATTTTTGTTAATCTTTCTCGCGTGCCCGACCGCGTGTCGGCATATTTTAACGTATCGTATAAACAAATCTCGCGTTACGAAAAACAGCGCCACACCGGTTGCGTTCTCTCGTCGTCATCGTTGTCGAGGCTAAACGTTGATCCTGGAGCAACGATAACCTACAGAGGCCACTGCACTTCGCTCTCCGTTCGCGAAATGTCAAGAGATAACTCACTCTCCGGGCGTCGACAGTGTAAATATTGAAATGGAAGATTTTTCATACATGACGCGCACCGTCAACTGTCTACGTAGCTGTATAACGACGATACAACAATGTTATTCCGAAAGTATTATTGAAATCGTCATGAGCACATGAATAAATTTCATAGTTCGAATATATGTATTATTCGTAAGGGAAACTATCATTTCGTTACGATTAATCGCTCGGACGATCGTTGATGTCGAAATGAATTCACAAAATTGACGTTATCGCAAATATTCTAATGGAAAGAACGATCCATTTGTCAAGCGTTCCGACAATCGCGTACGGTATTCATAGTTAATGAGCTATAAACCAATATTCGCCAGAAATAGAAATGAACCAATAATTATTCGTAAATCCATGTAAACCATCCGCTTGAAATGTAACGTAAATTTATGATTTCAACGATAATTCATCGAAGCTGCAAATACCTTTGTAACGACGGAAAATAGCTTTCGGTTTGTCATGATACTCGTAATAACAGATCAGTTTCAAGCATAAAATCAACGTTAGGTTTTTATTTCTTATTTAGTTTTTTCGGCGTTTTTAAAAAATCACATGTTATTCTGTATTCTAAGGGGAATTTTTTACAATAAACGCGTCTTGGTATATAATCAATGGTGGTGCAATATCGTTTAATGCTTTTTTTACTGTGATTTTTGAGTCCTCCGAGAAGGTAAAATGTTGAATCATACAATTTTTATAGCGAATTTAGCTTCTTCTCTTATTATTAAAAATAATTAGTTTCTGTCCATTTTATAGTGAAAAACGCTTGTCCTACTAAATATGCTTAACATAGCTATGTCGGTACACCAGAGTCATAAACATCAAAGTCTATGCTACGTAAAAAATAAATGATGTGTGGTATTTTTACCTCTGCAATAATTACGTCAAAAATATTCGGGAACGTATTTTCTAAAATTGTAATTATATGGTGACGAGTTTTTGTGAGTAGAATATTTTTTTATACGGATTTGACTCCACTTTCTGACGACATCTTGGAAATCGGGATTTTGTGAGGTTAGGTAGCGGCATATGACACCGGGTCACCCACGTTAATGGCAGTTTGTTTCTTTAAACGTGCGGTAACCCCACGTTTTTTTGTTGTTAATGGACTCCTAATACACTCGCGAATACGTAGTACTTTATTTTTTTTCTCTATCTTTGATCGAAGTGTCTTTCTTTTTTATCTGAAGATCAAGTTTTCTGATTCTCCCGTAAGTCGTATGTAAAAAAAATCAATTTTTATGATCCGATTACTCGTTGATATGTTCGGCAATGACGTTTGAAATTTCGTAGGCGTGAAATTTAATAACTAAATTGTAACATGTTGTAAATTTGAATTACCTTCGCGACGCAACTACCTTAGGATTTTTCTTTAGGTGGCTGGTATTCGCGTACTCTCCACTAGACTTTCATCCCTTAGCATTTTACTTATTAAAATCTATGCGCGCAATCTTTCTTTTTGCTCTATATAGTTAAAGTCCTTCAGGGATTTACCGTGAACAACCATAAAAAACCGTCCATCTATCTATCTATATCTGGTAAATCAAGAGAACTCAGCGAGGAGTGTAATATACACAGACCCAGTGTAATATACATAAGTCGTATTCCGAATAAACCCGACGCGTAATCACATTGACGAGAATCTGATTACGCGAGTTAAAAGTCTTCGTTAATACGTGACACCGAATAATCGAAAGACATAAGTTCGATTGTCTCAGAACACGCGATATTCACGCTTCCCTTTCTCCGGCTCTTTTAGCAACACGCTTTCTCTCAATCTGTGACATACGTGTTTGTTTAACATAGTATAGACAAAAAGATCGCCTGCAGAATGGTGTATATTCGCGATATAAATGCGTAGAATTCATTGAAACTCGCGGATAACACGTCGATCAGCAGTACCAGATATTGCACAGCCTAAAGTTCGATCGAATGATAACACCCGGAGTACACAATAATATGATATAAAGAGGGATTAATCTTGTAACCGTGGAACTCGAGAGTTCGCTCCCTGGTGTTCCTAAACTCGATCGATCTCCATTTGCCTAGTGACCCGGACGAACGCTATACGTATATCATGTTCGTGTGCGTGTGCCGTTCATGTGGTTAAAGTGGATGGCATCGTTCCGAATCATTGGATCGTAAAGCCTGAACGAGTAAAGCTCTTCCGCGGTGGGCTGTTGTAACTGTGTTGTCGATCGAATCGCGTCTATTTCCCGTCGATGTTACGGAAAATATATATTATAGACATTATGTACGCGTGTAATCGCTGTTGGCGGTATACATATATTACTAGCAATTCACAGATAACTCACAAGAAACTCCGTAGAGAAAAAGTCCTCAAGTATCAAAGACTAATTTATACAATGCTATATTCGATGAACGTTGATATCTTAATCAATTAAGATTGATTTCTGCTCTCCTATTACGTTTCGCTCGCTTCACGTCGCGAGTAGAACGATCAGCGATAATAGGAGTTTCATCAAAGTCATGAGCAAATTTACGTTTGATTTACGAGTTTGAATTTAGAACTGTACTTTGGAATTTAATAACAAGCTGGTTAATCGATCAACCGTTTCAGAGCGAACAATTGTGTTCAATTTTAAACCTATAAACTGGAACTATTCTCGCGGGAATCGCAAAATCAGAGATGAACTTTCAAGTTGAAATATTGCTAATGTTTCGAATATTTCTAATAAAAACTAATAGTTAGTTGGATCAACTAACTTTTCATAAAAAACCGGGTTATACGAATTATTAGCACTCTTAACTAATTGTTCTTTCAATTTATTATTATTTAAAGTACCTATATGCTTACCCCGCATCGCCGTTGAATCGGATGCGCGCGGGAGGAAGCGAAAATCCTTGAATGCAGTATCTACTTTTGCAGAGAACGTCTGGCATGCAAATCAAAGACCTTACGAAACGTTTCGTAACGTTTTACATGCACAAGAAAGAGGAAAACTCTAACCATTTCAACGTGGCAAACGATCGCGTTCGCTCTCGCGAATGTTCCCTCGTCTTTCGTTTCAACCCATTATCCACCTTTGCTTCTGTACTGTGTGCATACAATTCCAGACGGTTCCCGCGCTCATGAATTTTCATTCCGCGAAAGATGTCGGCATTCGTAGTCAGCGCTGACTGACGGATTCTCGGATTTCACCGATTCTCCATAAATCACGCGTACAGTTATATAAATGTCAAATCAATTCGGTACGATAAGTCAGAAATAGACGGAAAAGTCACTTCCCAAACGTGATAATTGTTTTTTTTTTCGTCCACTCCTCTTTTTGCTTCTCATATTCAGTTCCGTTGCATAGTTATGACACATATTTTCACCACGCTTTCTCGCACTTTTGATCGTCCCCTTTCGCGTTATTCGCGCAGCCGCACATATCGGATCCCTAAGACGAGACACCGCTTTGGAAAAAATCGTCAAACATCAACGGATTAAATCCTACCGCGGTTTCCCTTCCTTGAATTAACGACAATCCGATATTACCGCGAATTCGCATTCATACCTCAATTTCTTTTCTCACTTCTTTCTTTTTTCTCGTCGTTTTTCGTCCCCGCAGATTACAGAAATGGCTCACAGTTAATCCCAGGGGCTTGCAGGGGATTTAATTCATTTGAATACTTTATAGCATTAGCGCGAGACCGCCGCTAGTTTCTCTCCCGTCTCTTCTTGTTGGTTCTTAGACCGTCCTGACTCTCGTCGGTCGGTTTTCATGCCGGTGAGTGTTCGTGAAACCTTCGAGTATATGCGTCAGACACCCTGTGTGCCCTCGGCGCACGATCTGCCTGCGAAGGTCCGATTATCAACTTGTCTACAAACTCCCACGCGTCAACCCCCCGCCAACGCTTTACTCCTTCACCCTTGTGAATTTTCAACCCCTGACATTTTGACACGGGGCAAAAGATATATGAACTTTGCCTTAGCTATCCATACGCGTTTCTTTGACGTACATCTCCGTCCGATTTGCAGATTTTTCACCGATTTTATACCTGAGCTTCGCGTTCTTCGGATGATTGCTCGATAACTTGAATTTGTACTAAAGGCCAAATATGCAGTTATCGATAGTCGCACAATCAGCAAAATTATTACATCTTTGTGTACATCTAATTCGATCGATTCATTACGATTCGATTTATTACAAACGTTTTAAAAAAAATGTACCAAATTTATCTGAATCAAACAATTCCCCTTCGTCTGCGCGATTGTGGTATAACCACTTAATTCTCGAAGTCATTGCATGTTAAATATTTCCATGGATAGTCTTTACTTTCTCGCAATGTCCTCCCGCGTTTAATTTATTTCTCATTATTGGAGATTCCAAGAAAGCTTCGGGAAACTGCGAGGTACACGCTGTGTCAGAAGTAAAGGCTGAGAATCACCAAAGAGTCGCTTCGCGTGGGTCGCCGCGGTCCTATGCACCCGGCCGATTCGCTCCCGCGACTCGTTTACGTGGTTCAAGGCTTATAATTACCAGAGGCCGCAAGTGGGTCGCTTTCTCCTCGGCGCACTTTGCGCTCTCGGCCGGCGAAGCCGAGTTTGTTGCTTCCCTTCTCCGACAGTCAAACACGTACACCTCATGTCTCTCCTTTTGCCTCTCTTGCCTCTCTGCCAGTAGAATATAGCCCGCCGCTATGGCAATGCTCGCTTCAGCGCGGAACTCTATGCGCGTGAGCGTTGCCTCGGGAACCGTCGAGCTCTCCACGTCGTCGTTGTATACGGAATATAAACGCCTCGATAAATCGATCCGTCGAAGAATCGCCCCGACCCGGACCCCGCGCAAACCAGTCGGGGTAACGAGCGACCGTGATACTGCGATTGATTGCAGACGAAATAAACAACGCGTCAAACTGTATTCAAGATTACCTCTGCCGATCCCATGATTTTCGATATCGTCTTTGGTCGACAATTTCAAGTGTTCAGATAAATATATATATATAAAAAACCACTTCGATCAGTACTTTCAGACTGTAGGATTAATATTTTTATTTTGTTAGCCCTTTTCCCCATCGAGACAATCACCTTGAAGACAATCGAGAAAAGTCTTCGTCAGCTTTTTCTTTTTTTTTTCTGCTTTTGCGATAACAAATAATCCGCTATCCACACACCCGGGAACATTGGATATACGGGGTTTGGAAGTATAATCACGGGAAAAGCCACGTTGACACGGCGGGCGCACACGTTCATCGTCTGCGTTGAACGCTCGTCTCGCGAACGAGCTTATCGATTCCCAGCAGCACACAAATACCTCTACGATTCTATTAGTCTCCCTCGACGCTATATATAGCGGAGCAGCATCGAGAGCTCAACTAATATAACATACCGGGTAATAGCGTTCAGCTTCTTCGCGATCTCCCGATTTCATTCCAACGTTGGATCTCGCGACGAATTTTTAGCTCTTTTTTTTCGCGTGACAAAACATTCCTTCCAGTGTCTTTTTTTTTCTAACTTTCGCGCGGCTCTTTCGTCGCATTCTGCGCGATACTCGGCTCCTCAAATGTTTCTCGGCTCTTCCACGTCTCTTTTAATCATTCGGTTTCTTTAAATGTATTTATTGCTTCGTTTCCTTATACGATTTTTCCGAATCAACCGTGTCGTGAGAATTTTTCGACTATATCGGAAACAGGCATGCGCCACAACACCGCCACACCACAGCATCCGGCACCGCGACAACTGGTCGGGTTAATTAATTTTAATTGCTTTAAGTAACTCCCGTCGTCCCGACATTCAACCGTTTGTGATGCAAACGCATGGAGAGCCATAAATGTACATTTGTTATGAAGCAACAAATATTTGTCGTACGAAATGAATGCAAATTATTTTTTAAAAATCTTGAATACGGTCTGCGAACATTTGTATTTACTGCGATATACCGTAAAACGTTCTATATTAACAACAACAACGTTCTAACGTTTATAAGTAAAGAACGAAAAAAAATTACGTCATTAAAAAAAAATATCGTTGCAACAATTGTGAACACCATTTCGCGAGAAATCATCGTATTTTGCAACTCGTCGTGTTGTAGTAAATTTTTTCTATTTATTACGTTGTAACTCCCGTTCGTATTATTAGCGTACAAAAGACTTGCCAACCTGTGTATTTGTTGCAGCCACAGTACATAGCGAGATTTGAAATGGGCACGAGACTTCGTAGCATTAAAATAAATATAATGCCGACATTAAAATAATGTTTCCGTGCCGCAACGAACAACAAAGTACATACGGCGTATCAAAAGTCTCGGTGTACACGCGATCTCTGCACAAGCGATACGAGACCAAACTGTTCAAGTTATCCACCCTGGGTTATCCACCCTGTGACTGGGTGGTTTCTACAACGTGAAAAATCACTCGTATAAATCTCTCGACATAAGCGTTCGCGAAATATAATGCTAAGGGGGTAAAGGGGACTTTCGAGAAAAGACGCAATAATAAAGCTTCGTTCGCTCGCTGAAGCAGAAAGAATGAAAGGCTTTAAAGATGAAACGTAACAAAAGGGAGAAATATTTTCTCGAACGAAATATCAACTTCTTCATATTGCTACATTTAGAAGCTATTCGAGCGATGTGTCTTCAATCGGTCGAAGTGTCAATTGAAACGTAAGGAAAAAAGAGGGAATGACGGTTGATTGACAATGCCGGTCCGCTGGCTGATGTAGCAACGATTAATTGATAAATTCCGAGGAATTGTCAACTATTTATTATATAAAGACTATTTATAAATTCATTGTTATTTCAATAGGATACTTAATTAAAAAAAAAAATTACAAAAATTAGAAACTCCCGACTATAAAATGTGAATAATGAATTGTTATTTCACTTTTTTTTCAGTTGGGAGTTTTTAATTTTTGTACATTTTTTTTTCATCCTTTGTAAAGAATATAAATTTTAATCTTATTTGAGGTTAAACCGCACGAAGACCGAGCGCCTTGCATGCCACCAGAAGTCGAAAAAATATGTATATCGCAGGAAATGGCGCCCATTTTTCGATATATCTAAAGGACTATTCCGTAAAATGCTTTTTTGTCTACGAATATTCAACTAATTTGAATTCTCCATTGCAAACGACATTGACCGTACGTGATAGAATCGCTGTATCAAATTCTGTTAAGCATTTTTTTCGAGAACAAATCGGACATCGAAATCACTCGTCTCCGTGAAACGCACAACTCCCGTCTTTTTTCCCTGGCGGGCAGTCGGGAGTTCAAAAAGTGACTGAACACGAGGATCGGCTTATATATTATTTAATTTTTTAAATATATTTTTTTATTTGCGGCTACTCTTGAGAAGAAGGAAAGATTTTGCGACCCTAAAATGCTTCGGGCGAAAATGTTTATATATTCTTGAATATATAGATATATAAGTAACCGGGGGCTGAGCTTCTGGCTTCTTCGAGGGTAGCAGAGCGCGGAGCCGACATCGCACCTCGATCCCCACGTTCCGAATTAACTTCCGACTCTCGTTCCCGCGCGATACAGCGTAAAGCCCAACTGAAGCAGCGAAGGAATAGAGGAAACTGGCCGACCAACCGCCCACCTTAAATCCGCCAGATTGGATTCACCGTTTCCAGGTTCTTGGCTAAGTTCCAACCAACAGTTGGAAGGGGTTTATATATCTAACGGCATCAAGATGTTTGCTACCGCCAAATGCACGAGATTCGTCGTACTGCGATACAGTCGTGACGATCGATCGATCGTTATTCGCTGAATGCAGCAACTCGACGAAAATGTTTTGTCAGAGCAGATGATAAAATTGCATGCATGTCATTCATTATTCTCGAAGCCATTAACCTCTCGACGACTGGTCTTATCACGCGGGACAATAAACTTTGCAGTTTCTTTTTTCTCTAATCTAAGATTCGGAGCATTTTCGTCTGTAAAAATGATATTCTTTTTATCAACTCATGGATATCGATAAGAAAAAAAATTGGGATAAACAAAAGGTTACTAATTTCAGCAATAATTTCGAAGAAAGACGAACAATAATTTATCTTTTGCATGTATGCGAGTGATGCTTCTCTTAACAGCGGGGTAGCGTATGGGCCGCGTGGCCATAAATTACGGAGTTACGCATCCCATCTTAGGTTACGCTAGTGTACCGGCGCGAAGGAGTTACGATCTGTAACTAGAACGCACGAGGTTAATACTATGTACGCGCTATCGAATGCGTTACAACTTGAATTAACTCGACGTAAACGATTATGAGAAAGGTAATAGCGTAGATAACTCACTCGGGAAACACGATACGATTTAGACGAGGCATGCGGGACAGACAGCTCACTTCTTTGATATACATACGTCGAACACAATGACCGACCGAAGCCTTGAGTTTACGAGGCTCGCTATCGCCGATAACACGCCATTTTTTTTTTATCTATGTCACTCCGTCATGATAAAATGTAATTTCCCCTGTATCTCCTCGATTTCCTCTTCGCTTCTCCTTCTATATATGTCGTACAATAAAAGCAAATTCAGAGCTGACGGCATAAATACCGAGAAGATACGCTCTCGATCCTTTTATACTCGATATAACCGACCTATTCTTATCGCTCATTCGCACGAGAATCGTATACATTGTATTTCATCCGCCTTTGCGAATTCCGACTATCAACTGCATGCATCCGCAAAATATCATAGGAAGCTGGATAAGCTGATTTAATGAATAAACAAAAAGAATACTGATAAAAATAGTGTCAATAACGATTGCACTGGTGTATGGAAATATTTCGAAATAGCATTGTTATTTGTCAACGGAGCTTCGTGTAATCAAGTGCCATTGCAAAGTGATGGATAAACATTCCGTGTTTATACGCACGACAATGTCGAAGCGACCGAAAAAATTCGTACGCCCGTATTTTCAAAGACAAGAGAATCCGCTTTCGCGCCATTTTGTTTATCGAAATAATAAGTTTCACTTTCGGTATATATGTGCGGACACACCAAAGCAAAGCAACGTGACTCGAGTGGCCGACGAAGATTCAACGCGCGAGAGTGAAATTACATCGCGACAAATGAAGTGCAGAGCTGTACGGATAAATATTTGCATAGCAGTCATAATAAACATTTAAATTGGTTGCGGGATAAAACGAAAGTGATGGTGAAGTAGAAAATGTTTCAAGGTCTCGAGATCTTGTCCCACTTTCGCTGAAGCACGATCTCCGTGTGTTTTATGCAAATTGCAGATGATTATATATATATATACATATTGTATATAATATGTACCGAAGACGATGTGCAAACATAGAGTATCGCGAGTCCGGTCGTTGTGTGAATCTCTCAAAGCGCTCGTTTATAGTTTATAGTACAGCAATATAATCCATATACATCGTTAGGCGGACTGCTGTGTCGTTGAAGTTGTAACAAGCGTTGGAACGCCGCGCGGCTGGTAGTGGCTTTGGCTTCGTATGCTATTGCGCTTGAATCGCTGTATAGCTATGTAAATGCACGCGGCCTTGACATCGCGGATCGGTGCGATATGGACTCGACTCGAGCGGTGTATATTACGCGCGAGTGAGAGAGAAGAGAAACGAATACCGCTGCTACGCGAGTAGCTCACGATGCACGTTTCGCAACGAGATAGCTTGCAGGGATCTCGATCGCGTTTCCTTCTCCCGCTCGTACTACATGGCATTTATTAGCATTTTATAGAGTGCCGAGTATGCCAAGTCTCGTTTTTAACAAACTTTATAGTACACAATTGCAGTTGGTGTCGATTGCAAAGCATGCGATGAAAACCAGTTTTACACGCGGTTAATTGTTTTCTCGTTATTTCATTAAGTTAAGTAATTTTTATTCTAGAAAATCACGCGAGTACAGTGGACTCGTAATTTTTTTAAATTTACTACATCGACTCGGAACATAAATGGACATGTATCGTAGATGATGGGGTACTGATTTTACTAAAAACATAATGCAACACAGTACGAAGGTGCAGGATAGCCCCACAATTGGAATTTCTCTGACTTCTTCAGGTTTCCAAACCAAAATTCTAGGATTTGCCGCGACTATCGCCTTAAAATAATTCGCTACCCATTTGAAATTAAATGCAATGGAAAAAATATTATCCAGATATATGGAAAATCTTGACTTTTCCAGATTTTCAGATTCAATAACCACCCTAATTCCGTTACGGGAGCAAATGGAGAGAGGCGCGGTTTGTAAAAGGGGAGGACCCCGTACCGATGGAACACATATAAAAAAATACGAAAAAAACTCAACAATAGCAAAGAAAAGGGGCAAAGAGCTGCAAAGGAAAACATCGATTGAAATAGGGGTGTAAAAACCGAAAAAATGTTATATTATTTTGCGTATGTGATTCAAAAAGTTAATAACCTATAACTTTTCGGTGAAATATTGCATAATCGTTTTTTCGAATTTAATTACCGAACCATTACCCCGACAATGTAAATGGTGTACTATCCTTAATATACCAAAGGACACAAAGAAGTCACTTCGTCCAACAGTTTGTCTTTGTCGCTCCTGGAATTCATCGAAAATTTAAACGGTCCAGCGCGTCTCAGTCGCCTACACGCGCGTATAAAACATTTTCCGAGCGTCAGCGGCCGTTATCGTATTGGAAAAGTTGGCAATTCCTGGAAAGCTTAAGAGAAGGAGAAGGAGATGAAGAAGAAGCAGAGCAGATTCCCCGGACGGGCAGCTCGTTTTACCGAAGCTGCGCCTTAACGTCGAGTTCGATTCGAGGCAACGAGCGGAAGGAGCCGACAGACATCGGAGAGGCGAACTGATAGACTCGTCTCCATCCGCTTTTCCTTCACCGTCGGCTACTGAAACCTTCCCTATCCTGCAAACCCCCGTCGCGTCGAACGAACGCGATCGCGAATTCATGCGATTCCGAATTACTTACTTTGTCGACGGGCGCGATAGAAGTGCGGTAATAAAATACGTGACCACTTCTTCCCGCACCAATCTATACGGTTATAGAGCATCTATATGACTTGTTTAGTAAATCTTGGCTTCGCACGGATTGCTCTGTCAATCATTTATACGCACGTATCCGTGAGTCCGATAATATCATTATACTAAATCCTAATATCTATACACACCATGAGTATATAAATGATATGGTGTAGTTGACCGATTAAGTTTACTGTATAACATAACCGCAGGGAATAATCCGCAAATTATATCGATTTGGGAATGATTATCGCCATTAATACCATATATACTGTTCAATGTTGATGATAACGACGATTTAACGAAAAAAAATATGATACTACCAAGACGTATAATCAATTTTTAACTCCAGACTGCCCGCCAAAGCAAGAAGACGAGAGTTATGCGTTACACGGAGACGAGTGATTTCGTTGTCCGGTACGGTCTCGAAAACGGCTAAAAATGACTCAACGGAATTTGATACAGCGATTTTATAACATACGGTCACGCAACGGAGAATTTAAATTAGTTGAATATTCGTAGAGTAAAAATCATTTTACGGAATGTTCCTTTAGATATATCGAAAATTGGGCGCGATTTTCTGCGATATAGTTTTTCGACTACCGACGACTCGCAAGGCGCTCGATCTCTGTGCGGTATAACCTCAAAAAAAATAAAAAATAGTTTTCTTTAAAAAGGATGAAATAAAAAAAATGTATAAAAATTAAAAACCTCCCGAATGAAAAAATGAGTGAAATAACAATTAATTGTTCACATGTTATAGTCATGAGATTTCCATACTCAATGACGAAGAAATCGCACGACTATGAAATGTGAATAATTAATTGTTATTACACTCTTTTTTTCAGTCGGGAGTTTTCTAATTTTTGAAAAATTTTTTTTGGAAGAACAAAAGGATGGAAAAGTAAAAAAAATTAACGATATAATGGTAAATTATGGACATAAAATTTCTTGGATCTTTCCGTATTAATGTTCCGACTCGTTTCGCATCTTGATAAGGACTGGTCGCACCATTTGTTACTCCGATGCTGACCATTTTGCATTATTGCATCGCGGTTATCACGCATTTCCGTTTGCACACCGTTAACTACGCGCTAAGAAAAAAGTTTCACGTCAATCAAATAATACGTGAAGTCTTATTGATTCGATTAATCTCTCACAGATTTATTCTATATTTTGTCGTTCGGCGGTAGAACTGAGATAATCTGCTATCAGCACTCGGATAAATCAATAAATAAATCGTTCACCAGCAACTATTGAGGTATGAATAAAAGTTGTGAGGTTATGTGACTATTTTTACAGTTACATCAACTTTTTTCGTAGTTATCGTGGCTAATATTTAATAGAATGAACATTATTTCATAGTTTCTTCAACTATGAAGACAGTGGTTAAATACGACGATAGTTATTCTTTTATAGTAAGTATAAGTTTTCTCTTCTTCGACTTGTTTCGTTAGATATTCTCAGTTAGTTTCATTAACAGCTATATTTACCGAATACACATACTAAAGCCTATACGTGGGCAGCACACGCACATTTGCAATGCAATAAAGTTCGTTGCTGTAACTACTGTATGCAATTGTATATAGAAAAAAAAAATATATATATATTAAGTATATGAATGTACAATTGCTACCACTGATTCTTTCTCTCCGTGAAGAAGTTACATTTGTATAATAATTGTATATTGTACAATTGTTCGAAAGTAATTAGAAAATTAAATTGTACTAATCCCTGATATGAATGATGTATACATGGTATGTGCATTGATATATTTGTAGTTAGCAGAGGATTGCGTAAGCATTTCTGCTATTTTCTCATATACGGTTATTAACTACTTTTTCATACACGTTTCGCGTTCCATTTTATTAGTTCTATTATCGTCGGCGATAAAGAGATTAGTTGCGCTGTTTGTTACTCTGTTTTTTAAACTCGACTCTTTAGTAATGTTTTATCACTCGTCGTTATTTCATATTTAGCGTTTTTCCGTAAAATTTTTCGTTTATTGCTCGGAGTCCATCGATTATTCGGCTCGTTTTTACAATGACTTTCTCCCGTAAACAATAAATACAATATATATACGAAGGTGGAAAAAAAAATGATGTTACGAAGTTTACAGTTCGGAGAATAAATGGCAAAAGCTATGGTAAACATAAAAAAAGAAACTTCGTATAGATCGAGAGAACGCAACAGACGACGGATAGAGGTATACCGAAATATCAACGACCGCGAAACAAGACGCGCCTTCTTGGCCAACCAGTTGGCCTCGCTGAACGTCGCGTTATACTGCAATACACCAATACCAACGAGCATAACATCTGCGTGCGCGTGTGCGTATTTCCTCGTCCTCGTCTGCTCGCTTTCGCAGTTTCTCCTTGTCGTCTCTCCAGCATAATATCTAATGCATATACCGGTTAGAAATCTCGTTATCGTGTGTACAGATATATGCTACTGCATTATATCACTGCGTGATATACACTAATTGCAAGTAATGATCGGGTGTGGTAATCTACCGTATTACTCAACTTTCGCGCGGTAAGTTTACACGTCCTTCGAACGGCTCTCTACATTAATGAATATATTATGAGAATTTTCGATGAGCAAAAAAAATACCGGAAATAAATAAAAAAATTAACAAATTCAACATTCAGAAACTATCTGTGGCAAGATCTGCGGTATCCATAGAATTTGCTTTGAATAATAAAGAAAAAAAAATCGGATCTTATTGAGAAAAAGATCTTCAACAACGGCAATGGAAATGGATTTATGTCTACTAATCAAGCTATCGAGGGACAAAGGTTAATTGACCAATTCGTCAAGCGTTTTTCTCACTATTAAAATACTTTTAACACGAATGCAATTTGTCACGCTATCTTTTTCGCGCTGAGGTGCTTAAGGAGTTTCGATAACGTGTTCAACAGACGGCATGCTATGCAATTCTGCAGTCATAGACGTACGCTGCAAGCACTCTACCCGCGTTTTCCGACGCGAAACATGGATATATTTGAAAAAAATAAAAATAAGAATGCATAAAAAAAAGCAGAGCGTACAGAAATGGAGAGACGGCGATAACGTTTGGCTCAGTATACGGAAGAGCGAGCTGCTTGGGAAAACGGGTAGTGGAATGCTGCGGTAGTGTAGATAATCTCTCGTGGCAGTTCGCGCGAGCGCTGGACTCCGGCCAAGCGTAGCATCCGCTCCACAAATGTCGCTAAATATATACGTAAGCGCGCCCGGTGTGTCTCACCGAACGAAACACAAAAGTTTTGTTGCAAGAGATATGAAAGTGTGAACGGATTTACCGAAGACTGGAGTAATCCTTATTCTGCGACCTGCATATCATAATGACGTGATTAACGTGCGTAAGAAGGCGTTTTTATAAAATAATTGGATCGTTTTGATTTAAACGATTTCTAACATTGAACATTACTTATTAATTATTTCTTTAAGGGGTTTGATATTACGTTGAAATTGTCCTCTCCGGGTCCGCGGTCTCCCGTTTAAACCTTTGGAAAGATCGTAAAATGCTTCACAGGTCAAACATTTTTTTTTTAAGTGTTTTGTTCATTGTATCCCGGTATTTGGTTGATTTACTCAGCTGTTTGTTCATATAATTTCGTTTAGACGTGCATCGGGAAAGTGATTTAAACATCGTAATAAAAGAATAAACATTCCCAAAATTAAATTGCAAGTCATGTCATTGCGCTCTAATAACCTATTCGAGGTGAGAGTGGAAGATAATTTCCGTAAAAAAGGCAAACCTCCGATTACCCTTAAAAATGAAAAATAAAAAACAAAATTGCAATTTTGCAATAAATCTCCAACTGAAAAGTCATTAATATGTGAAAAGCTCGAAATAATTTTGCAGGTACAGAAATAATAGTGTTCAATGCAGTCGGGAGAACGTCTGTTGATTTCTTATATTCGCGTTGCTCCGCGACAGCGTCGGAGACTTTTTTTCGATCTGTAAAATGATTTTAAGCTTTTTGTAAATTCATTACGTTTTCATTGGGACTTTCTTTTTTACTTATAAATCTTCATTTTCTTTTCGAATGAGATAAAAGTATAAATTTCATATGATTTAAAAAAAAACGTATTACTCCGTTCAAATGAGATTTTGGAAGAGTGAAAAATCTAAAAATCTCAACTCAATTTATTACGGAGTCTGTTATTCGATGGGGTGGATGAGGGACAGGAAAGCTTTGCCACACTATACCTGGAAAGAGAGGAGTACAGATCGGGGTGTAGAATTTTGCTAACCCGATATATAGGTCTGCCGGCTAACCGACGGCACCGGTAAAGTCGTTGCGCTCCAATTCCAGCCATGAATAAGCTATTAATATCGTAGCCCGACGTCGCAAATCAAGCCGGACGTAAAGTATGCCTGGAATGGCTGGCGCTCTCCCGTTCGGTTATCCTCTCTGCTAGCGTTAACCATACCGTTCGGCAAGCGAACCAACTGCTCGGCGGCTGATCTCTACATACCGTTTCTCCTCATATTCTCGTCGAGTTATCTATGATATGAGTGTACGTCACGAAATCGACAGTCTACTAAACCGGTCGCTATCGTAATACGAATCGAACCCCCGCTATTCTATTGGTGTTCCTATATTATCATATGAATCTTATCGTGGAAAATCCCTAATTGTTTCTTACTTGTAAAAAATCGATCCATCCCTTCGCGCTTACGTGTTGTGCGTCAACTTTTGAAACGTACCTGAAGCAATAAAAAACACGATACGATTATTAAAATGTTTTGGCAATACAAAGAAATATATGTGAAAACGGAATTTTACAAAAAATAGAAAACTCCCGACTGAAAAAGAGTGAAATAATAATTAATTATTCATATATCATAGTTGTGCAATTTCTTCGTCATTGCGTAAGGAAATCTCCCGACTATAACATATGAATAATTCATTGTTTTTTCACTCTTTTTTTAGTCCGGAGTTTTTAAATTTTTGCAATTTTTTTTATTTCATCCTTTTTAAAGAAGACAAATTTTAACTAAAACCTCTGTGAATTTGAGGTTATTATTTTTTTTTAATTTGCAAATGTGACGCTCTAAAGCTGAAGCGTGCGCCGTACCGTTTAATTTGAGGTTTTACCGCATACAGATCGAGCGTTTTTGCGAATGGCCGGTAATCGAAAAAATATATTACAGAAAATGGCGCCAAGTCTTCCATATATTCAAATGAATATCCCGTAAAATGCTTTTTTCTGTACCAATATTCAACTGATTTAAATTTTGCATTACAAATGACATTGACTGTACGTCATAGAATGGCTGTATCAAATTCTGTTAAGTAATTATTAGCCATTTTCGAGAACATACCGAACAACGAAATCGCTCGTCTCTGTGAAGCGCATAACTCCCCCCGTCTCTTTGCCTCGACAGCCAGTCGCGAGTTGAAAATTCTATTGATCGATTTGATGAATTAGTTCAATTCGAAATTGAGACAATTTTCCTTTCCGATAAAACGTTAACAAGAGCACATAGCTTTGTATGTTTGATGTTAAAACTTTTTTTTTCTTTCGCATTATTTCAGAAAAGTTTTCGTGTGAATGTACCGAAGTGTGCGATAGAGACCTGAACAGGAAGTTTATACTTCTCGCGTCCCTCTGGTGTACGAAAAATGAAATTTTCAAGACATACTTGGAAACTCGAGAATATGCATGAAACTGCTATTAGAGAGATACGAAACCATCACTCCAAGAGTCCCAAGCAACTTTTCACGCAAAGCACACACACACGACAAGAGAGTTTCATATTTTCCTACGCGCACTCGAAACTTCCGAGAGCCATCGTTTATCTCAAGTAGCGGAGGAAATCATCGGCGTCGAGTCTCGTATATACGCAAATTGGTCGTTATAGCTGCAGCCATTAATGATGCAGACACTTCAGCGCGGAAATGTTTCCTCTTTAACGACAGTGGAAGAAAAGAAAAACTATTTATTGTTTTCTCGTGTTCGTCGAATTTTTTTGGAGAACATTTTTTAATAATTGAATAATCGATTATTCATTTTAATGTTAAGAACGCAAAGTTAATTATTTAAACGCTTAAAGTGGACGGTGTGATAGATCTCGAATATTAATAATAATACAAAAATGAATTTTTTTTTCGTCGACGGAATACAATTTTTTATTGAATCTTTGAAAAGTAAGGTGATTCAAGAGAAAATTAGACAATAGAAAAACGACGAGGACATTAATAAGATTCCGCAGTGCAGAAAGAACGAATACAATGGGCTTTGGCAGAACGACTCGCCCTCTTGTTTACGAGGTCTTCGCACGATAAACCTCTGTGAACGGGAGCCTCTTACTCCGGGTTCATCGCGTTATTGCGCAAGGAAACCGGTAGTACGTAACGGGTCGGGACATACATAAGTAAACGTATAAATACACACACAGACATACGTATATACGCATGTAAGAACAGCAACTCAAAGCGAAGAGATACTGAATTCTTTAGATTTGAATCTTCCCTTTCAAGACTATAAGATATATCTTTTCTCATACAACAAAAGTGAAACAAGTACCTGAGATCGAATGACAACATTTTTTTAAATTTAATATTCAGAGATGACGAAAATTTCATTTCAATATTTCGAAATGTGAATCACTAAAAGTTTATTTCATTGTTTCAAAACAGAATTTTTTTGCGATAAAGACTAACAAATGATAATCGAAAAAAAAAATTAGCAAGCGATAAATATACCGATACACAACAAAAAATATAAAGTAAAATAAAAATGTTAAAAAAAAATTCGAATTGTAACATAATTAATTTGCAAAAAGGTTTAAAACTATTTACAAACTACGAAAAAGTATCCGATGCACTTCAGGGAACACCTATTATTTTCTTATATTCGCGATCACCAACTGCATCGAAGACTTTTCAAGTCTGAAAAATTATATTATATTTTTTGTACATTTATCAATTTTTGTACAAATTGAAAATGACAAATTGAAATTATCAAAATTGTACAAATTAAAATTCTTAAAATTGTACAAAGTGAAAATCATAAATTGAAATTAACAGAATTATATAAATTGATTTTGCCATTTTTTAAAGATGCGACAATACCTTAATTTTATTCGTATTTTTTTGAAAGATATTATCGTATATTATGATGAAAAACCTCTTCAGGTTATGTTGAAACTTCTGATCTGTATTACAGCTGAAAGTTTGACATATTTTATATCGAACCGACGGTCGATGAAAAATCTTCCCGAAAGTCCAGACAGCACGTTTCCGAACGTGACAACGCAGAAATTCTCGAATACTTCGACGTACAAATAGGACTGTCCATATAGATATAATATAATACAAGGATGCAACGTGCGCGGTCTTCATCGGCAAAAATAAGACGAGTCTGCAAGCTTTTGCGTTTTGCGTTACTGTACAACAGCACCGAGGTGAATGCATGAGAGCGGCGCACTGGTGGGCGCTGAGGGACCTTGGAATATTTGCATCCGGTAATTGGATAGATACACCCGAAGATTCAAGGCGAACGAACGGCGGCTCCAGCAACTCGCAAAGTCTTTCGAATGCCCGCAGAATTCAACGAAGTATATCAAAGTTTCGACGTAATTTGCCAATGCAATGGTTTCATTACTCCAATTTATGGCGAATACAACATTTTTTTCGTGTCTTCACACACACACGGCAATTCGGAATAAATAAAGAACCTCATTTTCGATAGTTACTGATAATTACTTGAATGTAATTATCCTCTATACATTAGTTCTTCTTGAAGACAACGATGATAGTTAATTTGCGGAAAATCGTTACACCGTTAATCGTCGTTTGGGCGATTAATTAATTAATCAATAATCATTGAAATTTGAAGCGTAAAATTGTAGAAATTTTTTACGTAGCATAATTATTTGGTGTTTTCGAACGTTCCGCGATGGATTAGGTAGAATTTTTAGCGCTTCACTTCCTTCGTTACGGAGCAACTCAGCCGAAAATACATAGTTCGTGCTTTTCATCTGCTTCTGCTTATCGATAAAAACGCCCCTACTACGTCGTCTCCTATCGCGTCGGCTTTTCTGTCTCGGGATATCGAAAGGAAATCACGTATTATTCGTCGGCACGAGAAATTCTTCGAACATTCCCGAAGGAAAGACTCGGATTCTAGAGAAACGCGAAGCCCTTTCAACGAGTCGTCGTTTCGTGATGCCCGCCTTCTTCTTCTTCATCCCTCTCCCCTCTTTTTCCCCGACGTATTTCACTCGCTTTCTCCCTTTACGCTTGCATCCCCGTTGCTACACGACAAGCAACGGCACCGACCGAACGATGGCTTTGACATGCCTCGCGATATTGCAGAAATTTTCACTGTGGAGTTAACATCGTAAGCTCAGCGGGGTTGGTGTACAGTATTATTAACTTCTATCGGAAGTTATCTTTTTTTAGATTTAACATTTTACATTCGAAATCAAAGAAAAAACCTTTGATGTCCGATCGGCCGTACGTGTCGCATTGACGAGCAAATTTCTTCTATTTCACTCAACTGTTTCGCACTTTCCACTTTTATATACATATTATCGCATTACAATTGAATACGAATTCTTTTTCATATTGACATCAAACATGTTATTGCAGCACGTCATCATGCGACAACCATTAACGACTTGATGTAACAAGCCACACTGAAAAAGCATGGAAATGAACTACAGTATCCGTGATAGGTTTGCGTATATTTTAAATGAGAGACATTCCGGTGAGGAATTTGATTATGAATAGTAGAAATTACAATATTTATCTTAATTACTCTGTAGATTTCCTTTCTGTGCAGCATATTTGCGTAATATCAATGTCCCAATAGTTGATAACGTTATCATTATGCCATTTCTACGCTCCAGTGGTACACATATATTTTTGGTCATTGTGTCTCCGCTATAAGGGTTGTATAACTCGCACATAATGAACAATTTAAAAAATGTACTTATCATTTTGGCGCCAAGCATTTTTTTCTATTTTCATCAACGACTTCGATTAATTCTGTTCTTTCTACGACGATTGAAATAACCTTCGAACAGATTTCAATCGCCGAAGTATTAAATCGATAATCATACTTTTGATTATTTTTATCTCCCGACTGCCCACCGAAGCGAAAGATTGAAGCTATGCGTATCACTGAGCCCGCGATTTTTCCCGCTTTCGTTGTAATGCATAAGGGATCATTGTAGTGTACAATTTTCAAGAATACCTTTTACACTCGGTGTACATGGTTTACACTCTCAAAGGAAGAGTTTTCAAGCTATCCATGTCAAATTTTGACACAACATTCTTCACACCATTCTTTATCTTGCTACGGAAGCTTTTTTTTTAATCGTCATATTTTTTTTAACGAAAAACTGTCGAAAAAAAGGCTAAATTCGATACTTTCCTTTCAAATCGCCGCCATTTTGTCAATTTTGATCGAAAAAAAAATCTTCCATAGTGCGATAGCGGCTTTCATATTAGTTAATAATCTTTTTCGAATTTGGTTTTAGACAATATTTACGAATAAAGGAGTGTACATCGTCTGGAGACAATTTTTTCACAAGCCATTTTCTACCGCCCAAAAAAACTTTAAGAAAAATAAAAAATAAACGTTAGAATGTTTTTTTTTCTGTTTTTCATAAGTGCTTTGATTTGGAATAAAAAAAATGAGACTGATCAGCGTATTTTATCTATCGAAAAAAAAATCGTGAAAATCAGCTATTGTTTGGCCCGTCGCACTAGAATGATCCCTTAATATGTCTTAACAATATTTGGTACACTAATTCTATGAGTTATGAGAATATCTATTTTATTACTTTTGTATTATGCCTCAAATGCGCGAAATAATATACTGCACCTTTTATATGATGCTGTTAAATGTTGGATATTATTTGTGTGTTTATAAAAATAACCTCTTTCCTGTATTTTTTTTATGTCGACAGAATTAAAAAAAATTATTCACATATTAAGGCGGGAGATCCCCACACGAATACAAGTAAATCTGCCGACTATAATATGCCACTAATTATTTGTAACTTCATCCGACTTTCTTAATACATTTTTTTTGTTAAAGCATTTTTCATCGATTTCGATTCATAGATTTTTATATAGTATAGTGAACAAATTATTTTCAATATTCGTTGTCTCCAATCTCCCAAACTTAGAATGTTCGAAAACTCAATACTCAAATTCACAGAATATAATTCTTTATTAGATTGAAACCCATCGAGCATAAAGTATCTATCTGCATTGAATAATCTCATAGTGATAATAACCATAGTACAGATGGTGCGCGACTTGTTTGAGGAGAAGACAGGAGGGAGAAACGACCTTTGACAAAATCCCAGTGGGAAATTTTCTCTTCTGACTCGTGCGGAAGGTTCAATCGAACATTGGATTTATCGTTTTATCGGAGACATCCGTTGACGTCGCGTCTCATTTCTGTCGCCTTGCAGAGCGATGACAGGGAAGAAAGAGTCACGAAGAGGATGTCGACGACGTCGGTTGGACATGCAGACGGAGAGAAGGATCGTTCTCATCCCCGCATCGAACAACCCTCGTCGGCCCGAGGGTATCGAGTATCTCGGTCTTTCTTTCGCCCCTGGTATGTCCTCCTTCCCATTACCCTGCAGAAGACCCGTTTGCATGCCGAGTTCCTTCTTCCGTCCCGTTCGTTTGTTCACTTTCCACGTACACACACAGCACTTCGTTATCATTGTCGAAGTGAAGAAGCCCCCGGTGATGAAACGATGAGGGTTACACGCAGATCCGAAACTCTGTCGGCAGGCGACACAGCCGCGGAAACTTTTCATACATATACCTCATGCGCGAGATAAATGAGCGAAAAAGAACAAAGCGAGCTGGAGAAACGGTAAATTTCGTGGCGAACAACGCGACGAAGAAACCCGTGGAAAGAAGGGCACGAATTAAATTGGTGTCTCATCCGGATCCCTCTTTCATATACGATGTGCTTGAGGAGCGTTTTTTTTCTTTAAGTATTTTTCAATCTTCCGCAAAAAACTGCAATGTCGTGACAGTTATTACGTCTATCACGCAGGACAGAAGCGATGAATACGAACCACCATCATTTGCGCCGGAAAAATGATGGTCTGTGGTGAAGCGATTCGCCTTATCTACCATATTTTTATTATTCTATAGAATGGAAAATAAAATCTTCATTATAGCGTTTGTTGGGTGCTGTGCAACGAAAATAATCGACGTAGGATGAAAGAATCAATGGTACAGCTGATTTTAATTGCTATTGCAGTACTTCAATGGAGTTTCCAACAATGTGACGCCACATCGGGTAAAACATCTGACTACTCGGACTCGCGTACGTTTGAAGGTTGCGAGAAACTTGCCGAAAAACAACGCGACATTGGCGCGTTTCCAATACGCCGAGAGTAAATGTGTTGCCTATATCGCTAGTTGGTCAATTTGTCAAATAACGGAAAAATTGCTTCGGGGGTCAGGGGCGATAATAGCGATAACACACTCTGTATTTACAGTGTACACAACGAATTGTGTATGCATGTCGTGTACGTAGCGAGCGTGTGGCGACGGGGTCAGCCTAATAAACCCGATTGAGATGGATGGTCATCCGATTGCTGTTGATGCTCTTCTCGCAGGGGAGAAGCTCTATAATACAAAGGGCCTCGCGAAATAACTACCCAACATCCCGACAAAACTAACTACAAGACTTTTGTATTTTATCAAATCCGTTTTTATCATCACTATTCACAGCTTACAACCATTGGACCATTCTTGTATTTTGGAACGTAAATATAAAAAAAGAAAAAAATATCATTCAAGCGTTGAATAATTTTTTTATCCATCCGCGAAATTTCCCCAAAATTCTATTAACCACTTCGCAATAGAAGTAACCGGCAGTGTATCGGACTGTGTATTGTATATATGTATACACGTTAAGTACACAACATGCCGGAGGGATTTGCCGAGTGCCGCGATGGAAAGTCGGTCGGCTCGACACCGTTTCGCTCGGAAACTGGGACACCTCGACGCTTATATTTACGATCGAGGTTGCACGTGAGAAAGATGGAGAGAAAGAGAGCACGAAAGATACACAAGTAAGGAAATTCCCGACGAGACTCGAATTCCTTTTACTTCTCAAATACATCGAAAGAGGTTTCGTTCTTACGGTAATTGAATGAACTTTTGTCGTTATTTTATTTTTCAGTTTCTTCATCATCCGAACTGCGTAACATCACACGGACCAACATCTCGATTTTTACGTCCATTAAAAAAAAAAGCAATTGCAAAACTTTTCTTTACGGTTACAGTAGCATTTTATGTGTGACAAATACAGTAAATTAAAAGACGACAGCGTCGTAGTTTTTGTAAACGAACCAACGTCTCACAAATTACTATGATTTTCGATTTTTTACATTTGTGTATATACTTTATTCGTGTGCAGCAATATATATAACGCATTAAATAAAATCAATTCATTGCTAAATATGAATATTTAGTATTTGCGAGTTTTTTTTTTAAATAAATTTAAAGAAAAAATTTAAGGAAAAAACTCTGTATTGAAAAGAACA
This sequence comes from Buathra laborator, assembly GCA_934046635.1. Classification (NCBI taxonomy): domain Eukaryota; kingdom Metazoa; phylum Arthropoda; class Insecta; order Hymenoptera; family Ichneumonidae; genus Buathra; species Buathra laborator. The sequence goes on along the minus strand of OW203893.1, from coordinate 6,749,142 downwards.
TCGAACGTGATCCGGTGCATTAATTTCGTGTACACAAGAGCAAAGGTTTCGGCGTTATGCGTTTCGGAGATTGACCTCCGCCGAAGGCCGCTGGCGTCAGCAACGACAAAACTTTCGAAGCGTTTGCAGCTTCGAGGCTCCAACAAGGTTTTCCGGACAAGATGGCGCGAGTCGCGGAGCACTCGCGATTCGAGACATTAATCATAAAAGTTTCGAGCTCGTTGGTTCGCCGAGCTTGGAGTGCAAGAACGAGAGTTACCGCCGAGGTAGCAAGCGTCGGGCCTCCTCCTGGGCTACCAGAGTGTATGTGTGTGTGTGTAGCCCGCGGGAAAAAGAGATATTGCCTCTCTCCACGGCGTAACGAAGTTTCGAACTACGACGAAAGATTTCTTTTTTTATGTAGTACAGACGGCTGTATCGCTGGTTTTCTTTTCACAGTTTTTGTACTGCATGTCTCAAATATTTATATCGAAATATCGACTAAGAAGATTCGAGTTCGATCTATAGAGTTTATGATTCGACTACAGTAGAACCTCAATTCTCCGAATCAATCTCAATTGATTCGGAGCGAAGATTTCATACAGAACAGGTATTAACAATGGAAAAATATGTAATACATTGACCATCTCGCAGCAGTTTGCGACGATGTAGTTGCGCAGGACAACCATTTGTCTGTTTCACGAACCATTTGGTATCCCTTTCGAAAGCAACAATATACGTTTCATGTTCCCATAATATTCGCATAAAATTCGCATAATCGAACGTCCCGATAAACCAAGTCACGGTTCGGATAATGGAGCGTTCGGATAATTAAGGTTTTACTGTACATACATGCAATTAGCATGTACAGTACATAGAATTAGCTTCCGATAATCGAGGGTTCGGATAATCGAGGTTCCACTGTACACGCAATTACATGCATGTAATTGAGTGCCCGATTGATTTTTCCTTTTTTTTCGCAAAGTTGAGTTATTTATTATTAATTCTAGACTAGTAGTACATTCTCAGGTCCGCGCGGTGCGTTAGAAATGAGGGAAAAAAACCCTGCAATTACGTTCTTTCCGCAGTCAGGGGATCGTGGGAGAAAAATCCAGATATTATTTACATATATTATATAAATATCTGTCTCCAGATATAAATTACGCAGACAGCTCGACTCTTCGATCTCACTACCATCGTTTAAAAAAAATATCCATTAAAAAGTGATGTTTCACGTTTATCCGCAGAAACACATAGTTTGAACTGACAAAGATGATGAATTGGAAGAACTACCAATTAGTCGACAGAAATGATAGTAAATTGACACAACGTATTTTTTGTCCGCAAGTAGTTTACCCAACAAACTAGTCGTTTATCCATCTCATCATTTTATTTTTCCGGTGTAACTCCCCTTCAACAAAAAATCGGAAATTTCAAACACGTGGATTCCTCTAGCAATCGCGTAAAATCGGAAGGTATAAAAACCTTCCGCGACGAGTTAGAAAAACCAAAACCTATGCTCTTCCGGCTTTGGTTTTTCCAACGCGTCGCGGAAAGTTTTTATAACTTGGATGTACGCTGTGCAGGTAAAAAAAAGAGTGAAAAAGATGGAAGAACTGGATGGACTCGAACAGACCAAATGAAATATCGACAAGCTACATCGAAGGCAAACTGGTTTCCGGTATGGAAAGGTATAATATCGACGCTGCAGATATACATACAGAGATGCAAGAGAATGACGGAATCCACGAAGCAAAAGAGTCGCTCGACTAAATGAGAGAGATAGAAAGAGTGAAAGAGTGAATGCGGGATACTCCGTCCGGGCAGCAGCGCTTGCGAAGGGGGATTAATAGGAATTCCGAGCATAGTGTCGAGATAGTTTCAATCGGACAAATTGAGGCAATCCATTTTCCGGCTGGCCGTCGACGCGTCGCTCCGTCTCTCTTCCTCTTTATCCTTCTAACTCTCGTCCGTGCTATTAAAGCACGCTTCGCGTACTGCGATCGACGTACCGACACACTCGAACGATTTCGGATGCTCGATACCTGCCGCTAATTACCCTAGTATTTCATTTTACACGTGATTATTAGTGCGCGCTTGGTATACCAGTGCTGGGCGCTGATGAACGGTAAACGGATTATATTATATCCTCCGTTCTATCCGGCTATGTAATTTATTCCCTGCAGAATGGGCAGATTCCCCTACCCCTATTGAAAATACACGAACTATTTTCTGGATTCTACCAATGTTCAGTTTTCCGTATCAAACAGCCCATTATTCGATCACAGCGGCTTTTTGTTATGCGCTACCGATTCGATCGTACCACGAGCGACTGAAAAGTTACATGGAAAAAATGCGGCCCTCTGCTGCCTGATGGTTTTCATCCTTCATTATCGATTCCTATCGAGTCGATATCGCACTTGGATATCTCTGTATTTTCCATAGTCGCGGTCGGTCTGGCAAGTAGGTTTCACAGCTTGGAAGTTCGAAATCGGACAGAGTTCTTAGCGACTTTTTGGATGCATTGAATACTTGTCTTTCGTCGTCTAACGCATTTCCAAGAAACTTTTGAAGATTTCTCGGTTATTTCTGATTCAAGTCAATTCGACAACAGTGGAACCTCTCGTATTTGACGCAATTGGGAGAAATCGTCAACTACGGAAGAGACCAATCCGGTGTACGAAACGACAGTGGCAAGTCAATCGCTTAGATAGCAGTAGGTAGGGCACTCGTCAAATATGAGAGCGTCAAATTCGGGAGATTCCACTGTACCCATAAATTGCGTCATCGCTTGGCGACAATGTTGCTTTCACTGTTTCGTATATTTGTGATGTAAACAATCGTAAGTTTGAAGAAAAAAGAAACATTGATTGGATTTCGCAAATTGGGATATTGGATTTAGGTCTGCATAAATAATTTCGAGGCATGTTAGACAACGTGCTTAATAGCCCGGGTTAGTGGCGATGATCGCAGCGGCAATTTGGGTCACAGTCTGATTAACATCGTGATCACCATAAATTCCGAATGCAGGCAAATGAACCTTATAGACGTGCCGTAACAAGTCTACATGGTGGGATAATTGTACTGTTTGAGATTCGACTTAATCTTTCAACAGCCATTAAGAAGGTGGACATTATTTCTTCTGTTATTAGCAAGTGATGAACATAAAGAAAACCAGAGATTAAATCATCGAATCCAAAGTGGAAATCAAATATATACAAAAAATACATTAGAAATATATTAACAATGTATTCAATGCGGCATTTTTATATAATTAATATATCAATCATACAAATTGTTATACATCTGGTAACAAGCATTTGTAAAAAATTTTTCATATGTGCGTAATATATGATTTTTCGCAAACTCGTGCTAATTAAATGTGCGCCTATAAACTTTTTTCTTTCTCTATAAAACAAAAAAAAAATAATTTTAATTCAGTGTGTAACTAGTTTCTCACGTATCGTTATTAATTATATCCTCGATTCTCCCCAATATCGAACATATGTAAATGAATAAATGTTGTTTTCGAGAGAATGAATTATTGCCGGATTCACTTGTAAAGCATAATAAATAATACGGCAAACTAAAGGATAGCGAAGTTGAAGGATACAGTAAAATAATGGGCGCAACGTTGTCGACTCTCCAAACTTGTCGCGGTAGACTGTGATGTTCTGCGTACAGTGTCTATACAGGTATACTACATGTACAGTGCTATGCTCAGCGCTAAACGCGCTCGTATATCTGTGGGAAAACGAAACTTTTCGCGTCCCGCTAAATCTCCTCGCAACAAGTTCATCGTTAAAGAGTGCACGTTGGGTTGAGGTACGACGAGAGAAATGTGATGGGTAGAGAAGATCGGATAATACACCAGCAAAAGCGACGTGGTGGTTGTAAAGTGGTAGTAGCTGCAGCTCGAGAAATTAAAAGAGGCCTGAAGCAGCGTGTAAAACGAAAGTGAGGAGGCGTGTTAAAACCCGTATACAAATACACGTACATTCATTTTTTTTTCCTGTGCGTCGTACACAAACGCGCGGATCATCAGCGTGTGGCGGTAACGGAGGGGACGACTTGCCTCGGCTCTCAACCACTAACTCGCTCAGGGCAAACTCAGCTGGTTTTGCGTTAATGCGAGAAACTGCGATACAAGCGGGACATAACGGGGTCTTAACACTCGGCCGGAAACTAAAGCGACGGTCGAACTTTCAAAACAGTGGAATACTTTCGACGTTAATTTTTTTTAAAATGTAACCTAACTTCGGATATTTTAATTCAAATACATCCGTTTGAATAACAAATACGAATGTCAATGATAAAATGCATATTTTGCATAAAATTTACTGTCAAATTAATTTTCTGTGTTATGCTCTGATCGGAGGTAAAGAATTAATAATCGAAATACGAGAAATAATGCGGAATAACGATTAACTATAATGCATTATGACAACGAACTAACGAACCAACTTCGTTATGATATTAACGAACGCTAATTGTTAATTATCCCGTATTCATTTTGAACATCGAAATTCCAAAATTATTCGTTCAGATTCGTATGGTATGTATGCGAAAGAGGAGAACTCGAAGCGTTCGGGTACATCGTTTATATGCTATAATAAATTCGATACGGTGTGCATGTATATATCCATTGGGTTTGCAGCAGTAGGTACAGTACCAGAGGTATATTATCGATTCCAAACTCTGGGGTATATCGCACGGTTGGAGGTCTCTCGCCAGACGGTATTGCATGCTCGCTTGCAGTGTTGCCTGCCTGCACGCTTGGTTATCTGTCTCTATCGCTCGCTGACCTGTCTACGTGTTTCCCTTGTACTCACTCTCGTCTTCATTCCCTCTGCCCAGTGAACATGTGCGTTATGGAATGCCCGATAGTATTGCCCTATAACCTATAACGCATACTTGAAAGTGTACGCAAACTCGTCAGACAGTTACGTACGTGTCTCCGCAACTGGGATGGTAAAAGACTGGCTTGTGCCGATAGGTCCAAACCGCGCGTCGATGGTCTAATACCAAAGGGTCATACCGGGTATATGCTTGTATAAACAACCGATACGTCCTTGTGGTGTTAAGTCATCGGTATATAACTGCATACTAATATAAGGTATAACATGAGACTATATCCCGTGTATAGGAGAACATGAGTTACGCGTATCACACGGATAATGCATAAACTCTCGTATCATCACTGGGGTTCGATATACGAAATTGGGTTACTCCGGAATGTACATGAATATGTTTTCCAGGCAATTTCCGGCCTGCAGAGTACTATGGTATTCTGACGCTTATCGACAGTCGGGGATTAACAAACGTGGGAACGTTCTGTAAACCTCCATGGAATTGAAATGTATACTGATCTGTTTACATGGTATGGAACTTTTCCCGCGAAATATATCATTTGTATGTCATTTTTTTAAATCTCTCTCTATATATATAAAGGAGAGTCCCTGAAAAAATATAGCTGTCTGCATCGCTCACAAACACTCACAGACACTCTCACCGACACTCACAGTGACTCATAGACACTCACTGACACACAGAGACAGTAACGAACACTCACTCATTTAGTCTAAGTTCGTTAGACTAACACTCTATTCGACAGACTCAAACACTCGACGGACAGAAACACTCCATTCGACAGTCTCAGATTACTCAGATCAGTGCCTCTGGATCCCGAAAATAAGACCTGCCCAGGAATATTTGTAATGATTAACCATTAACCATTCGTTAAAATGGTTGAAAACGCAATGCGAACGCGCGAAGCTCGCGAGCCACAATAACCTGCTAGTTGTATATATACTACATATGATCTATACAACACATTTTGTATACGTTCTGACACATACTTTATTGCTATGGGGCAATGCGCAATGAAGCTTCGAACTTATCTTTGAGTTTCTCGAATTTCCACCGCCAAATGCAACTATAGAAATTTTAATAAAACACTGATGCGAGCACTGTGGCTGGAATCACTGGTCGTGTCTTGAGATCAATCTGATCTCAACTTAAAATTGTAACGTAAGAACTTTGTAAAAAAGATTCTACATAGGATATCCTTTGTATGGGTGTAACGGAGTCTATGTCGGCTAAGCCACGAATGCGCGAGTTGGATCGATGCCTCGACCTCTGGAACTTAGGTAGATGCTTGCGGAACCACGTGTACGACGTGCGAAACTGTCTTAGTGGGTATCTATATGTAGTTACAGGTGTTAAATTGCTGAATGCGCGTGTTTCTGACTAAAGGAGATAGTGTGTAGGCGTATACGGTGCTCACAGGCGAGTACTCTCATCCAAATGGACTATGAAGAAAAAAAACAATAGTCGTAAATGAACTATCGTCGCATGAAGCGGTAAAGAAAGCGATAAATGGAGAAAGGAAAAGTCATGCTGTACGATAGATCGGGGTCATGCCTAAGGCACGTACAGCCGGGTTCGTGATAAATCGATCAAGTGCACGACTCGTATGAACCACATTTTACCTTTCATTCTTCTCATTTGACCCACAGTCTCCAGAATTCGTGCCAAGATTTATTCGTTTCAGACAACAATGTGGAAATTGTTGTAGGCATGAAAATGCACATGTCCTTAGATTGGTATTAAAAAATGAATACTCTTCGAGATCGATATCGTACAATGAATTTTTGTGGATGTGGTATGAATGTGGTGCGAATGTGAAGATGCCCTCGCGATTCCGGAAAAACCCGTTTTTTTTTTTCATTATGTTGCCTTTATAAATTCTATCTACAAAGTAACAATAATACCCAGCAGCGTGTATCAGATGCAGGAAGCGTACAGTAGGGAATCGTTTGCCGGTTGAAGCTTTTGCCGCCAGCGGCAAGTCGGACGGGTTCACAGTAGCCACCAGTATCACTGGCAAGTGTCCAAGTGGCCCCTTCGAACGTAGCACTTTAATTTGTTAATGTACGTCTTCATTGGGTATTTCCTGCTCGAGGATTCCGTGATTCAATTTAATTAGAGTGGCGTAGAAGGATCGTTATGTGCCTGTAGTGTATCGTCGTGCTGCTTCTGCACCGGAGTAGCGAGAAAGAATACAGCAGTGAGAGCGATATAGAATGGGATCAACGCCCCTCTCATCCTCGAACGAGAATACCAACGAAAGGAAAGTGATAAAAACGATTCGGAACAAAGTTGTGGAATATAAGTGAATGCATCCGACCGGCGATTCGTATGTTCCTCCTTCTATCTTCTTCGCAAACCCCCTGTTTTCATCGTGCGAATAAACATCCGCGAGTTTCCTTAGCGTCTGCATCGAACGTAAAGCGCATCCGATGCATTCGTAGAAGGAAACACGTCGCATTTGTATGTACAGTGGAAACTCCCGTATTTGACGTTTTCGTATTTGATGACAGCCCTGCCAATTGGTTAATGCCTTGCAAGGATAAGAGGGAGAGGGAAACTGCTGGCTAAGCGATTGGCTCGGCACCGTCGTTTCGAGGACCTGATTGGTCACTTCCGTATTTGACGATGTCTCCCAATCGCGTCAAATACTGGAGGTTCCACTGTTCAACTTATTTATTTGCCATCCGTTCGGGTATATATGTATATTTATACGGCATGAAACTACGATTACGAAGTAGGATAGTGCGCGCGTCCTTGCTTTCTAATTGTTGAGTATTATCGGAAGGCATGCGTGAAACACGAGTCATGGAGAGAGATCCAAGTGCGCCGTTCGTCTCCGCGTAATCGCGCGATAACACGCCGCGAACGGCAGTGTAGCTTCAAGTTTTATTCATTGTTTGGCGGCCTCGAGGATAAACATAACGAGACGCGGGAAAACAACCGCGTAAGAAATGAGAGTGCCGTGGAAGAACGTTATAGTCATGGATAGATACAGAATGGGCGAAAAAGGAAGTACAAGTTGGAAACGGAGGTTGCGTAAGCAAGCGCGACGACCGTGTGAAAATGAATTTCACCCGAGCAAGTAGACCCGAGAAATAGAGAAGGTCGAAGGTGAAGCGTGACGAGGATGAATAGAAGGAATTCAACATCTCGAAAGACATTCCCTCTTATAATGTCATGTATTTTGAAAAAATAGATATTTGCAAAAAACGAAATACAATTTTTCAGTCAATACACGGGATTCGTCGAAACGTGAAAAAAAAAATTCGATAAGATGTTTTTTTTTTAAATATATGATAATAATCATAATAATAACATTTTTATGAGTTACTTTGGATAAAAGTTGAAAGCTTCAATGAATATACCAAGATTAGCGTAGAAAGTTTAGGATACAGAGGCTCACTGGAGCATCGACAAATTTTTCCCACGCTGAAACTCTCGCCGATGTGCGATATATATATATACATACATTGGCTTTTATATCCCGTCGAGTATTTCGTATCTCGCGGAAATGTAATAAAATGTTGACCGATGTACCTGCCTGCATAACGCATTAGGGAAGAACGGTATTTCTCGATTACTTCAAAGTTACAAGAAAATACTTTGAAAATACAGGAGTTCATTTTGGATTCCGATAGTGTTCGTCCACTGTAACGAGCTTTTGTTCGAATCACGTTTCGATAGGATGAAACAGAAGTCTCGACAAAGAAATCTTTTTGCATTCTGAGAATCGAGAATTCCCGGTAGAATTTTTCTATTTTATTTCTCGGAAACTATAGGAGGTAATAGTATGATTTTTATCTGAAGCGTAAGTTTTTGAAGATGTAAAAAAAAAATTGTCCAAAAATGTTAAAATAAAAACGGATATGGCTGCTAGGAAAGTGATTTGTTTTTTCTTTTTTTTTTTTTTGAGAGGTTTTGTAGAGGACACCGTATGACGGAAACGATGCATCTAAAATACGAACGGGTTATTCAAAATTGTATCAATGACGCGACGTTGACAATCGTTGAATTTTTAAAGATTTTTTTTTTAAATGGCGATAAATAAAAACTGGAACATGAGAAGCCCGTGAGAGAAACTCAGTATTTTTTATATAATTATTCAAAAGTGAAGATTGATTGAAAGAAAATAATATCGCGAACGATACGTCATTGTCATTGACTTGAATAGCCTGTTATGTTTTTAGAATTAGATGCATTGTTCCCAATGAAGATTGTGTTTTCCAAAGGTAAAAAAAATGTTACTCTTCTGGCGACCATATCTTTTTTTTTCAATATCGATTGGAATTTTTATTTATTTTAGTACTCGTAATACATGTACCTTTCGGTAAAAAAATTACAGTTTTCGATTTTCAACCAGTCAGTTGAATGTATCTCCTTAAATCAAACAAATTTCGTTTGCCTCTAAAAAATGGCGTTAACTCAAATAAACAAACTCCTATCCATTACCCCAAAACTATCTTGTTACATTGTTTGAAATAATTCAAAATCAAAGTGTGCGTTCGCCGAAACAACAATATTTTTATCACCCAAAAAAAAAAATGGTTACATACCATTACGCAAGAAATAGTGAACGCGAAGTTCAAAAACTTGACTCAGAACTTCGTACGATGTTCAGTCGGCATTGTCATCTTACGTGACGTACCGTATTCTAATCTAACTGTAAATTAACTGGATACAAAAGCGAATACATCGTATCCATACAAATTTATGTACAGTTTGAAGCACACGTAACTCTCGAGGTAGCAAATTACTTCGGAAACTCGTGCTTCCCGTGGCTGCTGGCTGTCGAACAAATCGAAATACATGATGCCAGAGGCGAGATTCCCGATGACAACAACGCCATCGTATATGTTTGTCATGCCCGTCTACACGACGACGTTGCAATTTCCCCGATCGCGGATAATTATTCCGGGCACGTATACGTGCCGATTGGTCGAACGACGCCAATCGACCGCGGGAGATGTGGGAGTGAATAAGGGGGATTCCCCCCCGAACGATATCTTGGAATGCTACTACAATTCTGTCTCCGAATCCTCTATCCCTGGGATTTACGGGCTCAATGCCCTGCCACGATTTACTACGGTCCGTTGGTCTCTTCTACCGGAAGTAAATGCATCCTTCCGGCCCTACAGATAATTGACAATGTTCCTTGATCCACCCTTACATGCTTAGAAACACGTGAGCGATTTACTTTTGACTTCACCACTAACGTATGTCAGAAAAAAAAAAAAGTAAATTTGATTGATTGAAAGAGACTTGTCCAGTACGATAGTAGTGGTCAGCAGCACTATAGTTATCGATCGGATTCGCTTTAACCTCGATAGACGTAGCCCGGTGAAAGCGTGACGCGTGTAATACAGATGACCAATTATATCGAATATGACTTCAGCTAATCATTATGGCAATCGGAATAAAAAGCGAAATAGAATTACAAAATTTTACCAAAATTAAAAAACTCCCGATTGAAAAAAAGAGTGAAATAACAATGAATTATTCACATGTTATAGTCGATTGGCTTCTTCGTCATTGAGTATGGAAATCTCCCGACCATAAAATATGAATAATTAATCATTATTTAATGGGTTTTTCAGTCGAATTTTGTAATTTTCGTAATTTTTTTTTTATTTCATCCTTTTTAAAGAAGACGCATTATAACTAAGACCTCCGTGAAGTTGAGGTTATATCGCACAGAGATCGAGCGCCTTGCGAGCCACCGGGAGGTGGACTTCGATATATCTAGAGAACTATTCCGTAAAATGCTGTTTTTCTCTACGAATATTCAATTAATTTAAATTCTGCATTGCAAACGACATTAACCGTACGTCATAGAATAGTCGTATAAAATTCTGTTAATTAATTTTTAGCCGTTTTCGAGAACATACCGGACAATGAAATCGCTCGTCTCTGTGAAACACATAACTCCTGTCTTTTTGCCGTAGCGGGCAGTCGGGTGTTAAAAATAATGAAAAAACCTCATAAGTAAGGTTTACTTTCGAATTGAAAAAAATGGAAACTAAATTTAAAAAAATGAAGGCGTTTATCAGAAACAAGAGTTATGGATGTTGGCTATGGAAAGGATGTTGTCGGCGCGATACAGTCGGGTACAGTCATCCTTTTCAAGCGCTTTCCTTCCCCCTGCCCTATAGTGAGTCGACGACCTCGGTGCTATGTTAGCTGCGTGGAAACGGCCCATCGAGGCGGGTAGGTTACCTACGTACAGTACGTCGTCGCCGTGCCGAGAGTGAGCGACCGAGTGAACCAGCGTGTCCGCGTGCTTACAAGTCTACCCCGCCTCCCATGTGACTCTCAAACGAGAGAACTCTCGACACAATCGAGATCCGGGACCAAAGTCGAGTCGAGTAGGATGCCCTGGAGGGAGAAACGGCTAATGACGATTCTCGTAACTGAATGACTATAAAGAATTCAGCAGCTCCCTTAACTTTCTCAGAGAAGCAAAGACGCATTGTTGTCACCTACATAGACATATACTGATTTATGCATAACACAACGATAAGTATTGCTAATTAACTGATCCAAACGCTTCTAACTAACATCGGGAACGCTTAAAAAAAAATACATGAAAAAAAGTGCAATACACTTAACTTGAGAACATTTGTTACCTACTTATTACAGGTTATGTAAAGTCATTATACAGTCCAAAGAATTTTTGGGTTTTTTTCCGTTATAATAGTTCATGTTACGCGTGAATTTCCTGTCGCTAACTGTTAAAAACGAGGAAAGAACAATTTTGGAGTACGAAAACATTTCTTTCCTACATGTAAGGCACTCCTTGCTCATCGACATACATGCCACGCGTATTAAATGGCTCAACTTTTCACTCGTATATCTTGGAATTCATCCGGGCAAAAAATTATTAAAAATTAAAAAAAAAAAAAAAACATATGGAATTTAAGGGGCAAAAAAAAATAATCCAGGTAACGTTTATCCTGAACCATAATTGGACACAGACGATGCCGGTAATCCGTATTTCATTTTCGTTGCTCTCATAGGACATCAAAGAGTTCTTGAAAAGCATTGAAAATGTTCATATTTGGCAAATAGTAAAGTAAACAATATAAACATCTCGGGGCCAGGGCCACGCAAAGGAAATCGCTTGGGCAATGCTCGCGAGAGTGTTATCTCGGTGTGCCGTGAGAGATAATATAACCGTAATTCACTGTCCGGTAGGTCGGGCGACACGACTTCGCGTTCTCTCCACCTCCTCTTTTTTGCCCACTCCACCGGGTCTCGTGCTTTGCGGCTCGCGCATATACATTCACAACTTTCCATGGCATAGACCGAGTTCGTTCGGTTATACTCTGCGAGTATTATACTCACACCCCGCGATCGTAGTCGTTCTCTTTCTCTCTTTAACCGATTTGTATCTCAATTTCTCCATCTTTTTCTCTTTCACAGTCTCTCTCGCTTGTGCAACTCTTCGTATTCATGTATATATATATATATATATCGTCTCTTTTCACGTTGCAAACTTTGCCAGCCTCTTTCACTCGCTCTCTCGCGTGTTTGCCTCTTTACCTCGAACGATGAGAGCACAGAACGCACGAATGGACGAGCGCACATGCGCCTCCAAGAACGGACGCGGTGCGCCGGCGTGCCACATGGCCGCCACCTTGGCAATGCGTTGACCCTAAAGTAGCACGGTCGACGGGTATACTATACTATGGTTATACTACTACGAAAACGAGCACAACGACGACGACGACGACGACGACAACGAAGGAGAACGGGCACACAGTATATATACAACAGTTCCGCTCGTCGACGTCGCCTCGACGTAAGTATTCGTTGTTGTAGCACCGGTACACGCTGCTTTACTCATACACTCGATGTTTTATATATCGATATACGCGAGGCCGCTGTTTACATCGAGCGTCTCCGGTTCCGGGCCGTGGGTCGCGGGCAAACCCTTTTCCATCCCTCGACTGATCGTTGTCAATTTATTACACTATTGTATATACGTACATACGCTGCGCGGTATAAAACGCACGACAAAGTTTAAAGGGATGAAAACAATTTGCGATTCCTACAAGGGTCGCGGCTTATAGTCGAAATTTAATTCGCTACCTTTCGGAAAGTAGGAAATTTAACAATTCAGTATTGTATCCCATGAGCAATCATCCTGATTATTCATTTATCGTATACACGGACAGAGCCCACTTACGGGACGATAAGGGACCGATCAGCAAAAAAAATACATTAGAATGCTGAAAGAGTCTGTTTCAATCGTATTTTTTATTGGCGAAAAAATGAGTATACGCTGAAAAAAAATACGATAGCCGACACATTAAATCATCTAATACATAATTCATTTGCGAAGTACAAAACGCATTCTCACGTGAGAATTACCATAACATTGTTGCACGAGAGTGACGAGCACTTCATCAATTATGCCAACGGCAATGTACCCGATGCCCAACAACACATCGGGGGCTTTTTCATCATCATCAATTAATACGACATTACAATATCACTTGTCATCAACATTTTTAATTTTTGAGAACCAGAGTCACGGTATTTGGGGCATTTTATGTGGTATCATCAATAATTACAAAAATGCACGCGAAATACTGCACAAACTTGTAAACTTTTCTCTGCGTGATGTTCATCTTTTTGATATTAATCCGTAGTGAACAACAGAGCCGGTAAAACTAACAGAATCGTATGAGGTTTTAATTCAGCTGTTATTGTTATGTATCATATTGCCGTTGACAAAGCACCATCGCGTGCTGAAATTTGATATGGAACGCCTGGTTGATAAATCTATGAGATAGGAACTTAGTCATTATTTTTCTTCGTTTCCGACATAACTATTTTTTTTTCTCCTATCGAACCCGAGCGCAGCACATTACTCACTGTATTGCAACATCTGATCAAAATAACATACACGTTCATTTCGTATTAAGGGGACTGAGTCACCTAAAAAATCGAAAAGTAAAAAATTTTTTTTCCAGTATATATAAGTTTAATGAAAAATTTCATTTTACCTCCATAATATATACATGTTAGACTACCGTTGTAAATTTTTTTGGAGACCTACGGTGTATTCCAGTGTTATGGGCAATGGTCAAACATTTTTCCTTTGCCGCAGCTTTCGGACTGAACGAAAGCATCAATCTTTGCTTGCGACCTCTTATTTCCTTCGTTAGAGAGTTTATTGCGGAACGAGTGCGGGGATTTTTTTTTGAAGCTTCGCTGTCGAAGCTATGAGTTAAAAACTACCAAAAAATTCACTTTTTCCACTTTTTGTCTCGTAACCACTCACATAATGGCTTGCGATAAATCCATTTTTGATCGCATGAAAAATCCCCGCACTCGTTCCGTAACACTGACTGTTACGAAGAAAATGAGCCGTCGCAATCCAAAATTGGTGGGCCCATTCTCTCTGAAACCTGCGGCAAGCGAAGAAAAATATAAGTGTCAAAAAATGAATTTCACAGATTAATGAAAATAACCAACTTGGGTGATTCACAATAAAAAAAAATTATTTTTATATTTTTTTTGTCACAAAAATTTACACTTTTTTTTCTATCACATAAAACTTAGAATTTTTTTTTTGGTTTTTTTTTTTTTTTTTTTTTTTTTTTTTTTTTTTTTTTTATTTCACAAATCTCGTAAATGCAAAAAAAATGTTTAAAAAATAAAAAAAATACTCTTGCGTCAAATGTGACGTTTAAAAAGGAGGTTAATTCTGCGAGACTTTTCGCGTTGCAACACTGTCACTGTGAAAATCATTTTTGCACTATTGCGGGCAAAAATACAGAATATATTCCGTTCATTCGGAAAAACTGTAAACACTGGCGATTAACTAATTACACCGAGTTTACAAGCGCAGTTTTTTACCCGATTGACACAATCGAGTAAAAATCATCGCTGCTACATTACGCCGGTGTATCGCAGACTCAAAACAAA